>OY728163.1:870882614-873288239 GCA_963277665.1 Viscum album
ATTTAAAATTTTTTCAATAACATTTATTCCAATAATATATTCAATTAATACTGGTAAAAGAATATAAAATCCTTGTTAAATCCATTAATAATGGATTATTCCCAAAATGAAGACATGTTTTTTAGGTACATGGATGGATCATGCATCATATACGTGAAAAATAATAATATTAATGTTATGTTAGCTTCAACAACATAATACTGGAGCATTGGACACTATGAAGTGTTTTTGACTGGTTTAGGTGAACATAAAAAAATCACCCTCTAGAACAAAAAAACATAATGGGTTTATGAAAAAAAACACATATCTTTTTGAATTTATAAAAAATCTATTGAATATAGTTTCATTAAACTCTCATAATGTTGAATAATAAATCTTGTCAACAACATAATCTGTCACGAACCAACCCGGGTCAACACTGAACCAGTCACCCGAGCCGGTCTGCGACATGACCCGAGAGGCCTTCCCGATCCTCCCGGGCTGGCGACAAGTGCCAGGGCATCAACAGTGAGCAAGTGGGAACGATTTCGCCCAATAAAAATAAATAATTAAAGTAGCAGAAAATAAACAGAGTAGCGCAAAAAAAATAAACAATGTAAAGTAACTAACAAGAACAAAAGAAAATAAAACTAACCAAAAGAGACAACCACTATCTCCGTGTGACCTCGCGGGTTACTCTCCAACCCACGACCAAACGTCACCCAAGGCGAACGCACCCAAGATGTAACCTGAAAAAACACTAAAAATAGAAAATAACTATAGGCATGAGTATTAAAACACAGTAGGCTAGCCCGATATCTATTCCCAATGCACTACCTTTAAATAATGAAATTTACCAATTACAGGTTTGAGCTAAATGTACAAAAATATTGGTTTTCACACACACGCACTTCCATTTCTAAAACAAGTATCAGTCCATCACCCTTTTTAATTTTAAAACAAGTTTAATGTCTGAAAGGAATATTTTTATTTCTTTTTAAAACATTTTATGCGATCCATTTAGAAATCCAAAATTTAGTTATCAGCCAAAAAGGAAAAACTACACATATCACACAACACACGCCAAGGGAAATGGAAAAAGTGGCACACAAGGGCCAGCAACCGATCTAGACCTCTCAACTGTCTACCATATATATAAAAAAACACTAAAAGAAACATGGGTCGAACCTAGGAGCTCGTGAACATTCCAGAACGTACTATACATTTGACTCATCCTGAAGGCATGCCCTAACTCGATGATGTCATAACTCCCTAACGCCCGACATAGCCCTGCATGGCCTAACCGCGGGGCCCAATCCCTATAGCAGCAATAACTCAGTATTCCCCACCTATGGGGCCACTTGCTAGTGCGTAATCAAAACTAGTGCAGCAATCGTTCTCAGAAGATTCACTCACTATGCCAGGTTCCCATGTCAACACATGTAATAAACAGGGGTGCGTCCACAATGTAAATCAATCAGTCATGATGCACAATCATCACATATAGCTCACACAATCAACGCACACCAAGAGTCACCCATGAGTGGGTTTTCCAAAATAATTTATTTTATTAAAGTGCCAAACGGGCCTTCACCAATTATAAAGAAAAACCCCATTTCTCAAGAAAACTTGTATAACTTGTTCAGAAGAAATAATTTATCTTTAAAACCATAAACACATTTGAAATTCCGTAAATTATTTTTAAAGGCCAAACTGACATTTTTTCAGTACTGGGTGTCTTCTCTCCAAAAAAATATTTCAAGAGTTCGGTATAAAATAAACGGCTCTTTTTACAACAAATAATCATTTAAAAATTAATTATCTTATATTATTTTCTATTTATTAAAATTAATAAAACATCAAGAAATTAAAAAATTCTAAATTTAAAGGTGATTGTAGTGGGGGGCCTACCTCAAGACACATGCGTGATGACAACACAAGCTTGGAAGCCAGGCGCGATGACGACGCTCACTCGGAAACAAGCGCGATGACGACGTAACCTCAGAAACAAAGTGCGGCGATGGCGCTCACTCAGAAACAACCCGCACATGTCCTAGAAATTCAAATCAACCCAATTAATATTTAATTAATAAAATTTCTAATCAATCCGGGGTATATATATATATATCAAGTAAAAATATCAAATGGAGCATAAAATAAAAGGGTGTACCCATCGATGGGGCTACGACATAAAACAGACCACCGGAGGGTGTCACGTCGGAACAGAAGAAGGCGTGTGGCTGGCCGCAGTCCGAATAGGGGGTGTGGGAAGGTCCATCGAACAACAGTAGTGTGAGGCAGCCGACGTGAAGGGTAAAAGTAATTCGAGCAGCAGCGGGAGCCAGGGCCGAGCAGGGATGGCGGCTAGATCGCAGGAAGGGGATGTGAAAGGTGCAAAGTGGGAGGCAGGCTCTACTAGAGCACATGACAGAGTCAGCATCGTGCTGGCCGGAAGGAGGGGAGCGGACCCCCGCCAGTGGGTCATGCCAAGCAAGGAGGGCGGCTGGATCACGATAGGGGGCTGTGGAGGGCGCCTAACGGGGTGGCCAACCAGATGGAAGGGGCGGCCGAGATGAGGTCAGACCAGGGTAGCAAGAGGGTGGTGTGGGGTCCCGGACAAGAAGGCAGTGGGGTGGGGACACGGGCGCGCCACCGTGGGTGAGCCAGAGCTGGCGGAGGCCTGGTCGAGGCGAGCGGGCCCGGGGTGCAACTGGCGAACAACGGATAGAGGAGGGAGCACTGGGCTGCTGCGAACCTGTAGGGCGAGGCGAAGCCGACTGGGTTGGCTGGTCGGGTGCGCCGAGGAGGTTAGATCGGCAGGGGGTCGCTGCGCGTCGGCGGACGAAGGGGAGGTGTGCCTCAAGCCGGATGAAGGAGGGCTGGGGTGAGACCGGTTGGGGCGCTGGATCAGTTGGGCGCCACTGCAGGAGTCGGATCTTGTGGAGGACTGCATGGGAGATGTTGGCTCATGTGCGAAGAAGAGAGGAAGCAAGGGGGGATTTCGGGCAGCGCATGATGAAGAGGGTGCCGGACACCAGACGGAATAGGTGGGCGGCTGGAGGGTGCAGGTACTGCTGGCCGAGGAGGAAGCCTGCTAGAGGGATGGTGGCGAGCCGCTGCTTAGCAGGGAGGGCGCCAGAGCGGGGCGCTGCAGTAGGTTGAAGGCACAAGTGGGAAGGATACTGCAACAACATCATGCGGGGAGCAGCAGGAGGGGAAAAAACTGGGGCGATGTGCGGGCTTCCTGCTCGCGACAGGGAAGGAGGAAGAGGTCGGGCTACTGGCGGAGACGCGATAGGGGTATGTCGTGGCGGAAGCAGGAGGTAAGCACATGGACGGCCCTACAGGAGGGCGGTGCCAGACAAGGCAGCTGGCGGGCGGCTAGCGTGCAACTGGGGTGAGGTTGGCAGCATGGAGGGCGGCTAGCGGAGCGGCCAGGCTGCAGGCGCGGAGGCCGGGATGCGGGATGTTGTGTGGGGAAGCGGCGGCCAAGGAGGGCGACCAGTGGGCGACTGGGCTGCTACAGCGGAAGGGCAATGGAGCTGCTAGGTGCTGCTGCGTGACGAAGAGAGGGAGCAGGGAGTGGGTCGCGCACAGGACCGAGAGACAAGGGGACAACGCGTGGAGGAAAAAAAGAAAGAAAATAAAGAAGAAAGATGGAAAAGAAAAGAATAAAGAATAATAAAAAATTGAAATAAAGTAAAATAAAATAAGTAAATAAATAAAAATAACAATTATAATAATATTATTATTATTAGTACATAATAATAACAATATTAATAATAATAATAATAATCCAATAATAATAATAATAATAAGAACAATAATAATAATAATAACAACAATATTATAAATTCTTATTATTATTATTATTAAACATTTAATAAAATTCTTTTCAATTTAATTTATTCATTTAATTTTATTATTTATCTAAATAGTTGGGCAACCGCGCACTCATCGGGTCCAAATGCATGACCGCCGCTTGTGGTGCGGTGACCGCGCACCCACCCGGACCGAATGCGCAGTGACCGCTAGCAGTGCGGTGACTGCGCACTATCCTGAAACCCATTGAAAACGTCAACTCATGAAAGAAAGTTCCAACTTGGACCCAACACAACTTTTCCCAACGTCACGAGACTGAGAATAGAATAATAAAAAAACATGGGTGTCCGTGTGCGGGGTGTGACAATTCTCCCCACCACAGACACTTTCTGCCCCCAGAAAGTCACCAAGCCAATCGTTGACACAACTTGCGTTCATTCCCAGACAAACACACAGAGAAACGAGAGCTTCAGGGTGACCATTCCCAACAGACATCACACCCGACCAGTTTAGGGGGAAAAAAGAATCCACTACCCGAGATTGAGGGGAGAACATTAGAGGGTTCTCCCCACTATAAGAATTCACTAATACAAAAACCCTTGAAACTCGAACAAACCATCCCCTGGGGGGGGACACGAGAACTCCCAAACCAAACTCATACATTTTTCCGACATGTACCGAACAACACACTTGAGACATGATTCAAACAACCACGATGGTCGTACATTTTCAAAGGGATGCAACATGATGGCTTAGAATGTCCGGACTGGCCATACTGGTGACGCACAGGAGAGCTGTCCGGCGAACTAGGAGCCGGTACCAGAGAGGATAGTTTCTTGGAGACCGGTTCCACCATCCCGCACTCCTTGCTAGATGAGGAACCTTCACGGAAGTCGACCACCGTTAATCACACCCAAAACTCTAACGATGATGAGAAATTTAATCTTTACAAGTCCAGAACTGAACCCTCAAACAACAATAGGGCGGTACGAACCTTAATTATCCTGGGAGTTCCCAACAACCTGAAGACACACTATCTTTTAGAACTCTAAAACTACCTGAAATAGACTTCGACTACTTATATAAGCAAGAAAAACACAAAAGGAACTAAGAACTGAGAATAACTTATTAACAACTTTGGGAGGCTTTCTAGGCGGCATACTCATGACAACACGAAAAACACCATCGAAACCGGCATCAAACCAAAACTCAATCTAAGAAACAACACAAGCTAAGGGAAATAGGCCCATAATCCAAACATATAAAACACAAGGGGAAATAACTTTTCCAAAACCATTATTTCATTAAAATTTTAACACTCACCTATGGCACCTTATGAACCGTCACATGTGCGTTCATTCAATCTCCCTCATATCAGTTGGAAACAAGTCCCCCACACACTTCCATGCATACCCATGCACATGTGACCCTCCATAATGAGTGCCACGGTTAAAACACTTCTTTTTCCATACCAAATCCAAACATATACCATGTTTTTCCAAACCAACACACCTTCTCTTTAAAAACCCACTTTAGTAATTTCAAGAACAATTTGGAAGAATCAATTTTTCATTTCAAAACTAGTTTCACTTTTAACGCACACTCAAACCAACCGAGAATAAAACAAAACACAAGCAAAGAATAACCCACTGAAATGAGGAACTGGTGCACATGTCTGACCCAACAACATGGTGGTGATCCATGCCTCAAGTAAGGCATAACACTAAGAGGACCTTAAATGGGACACTTTGACTCCACATGGGTCACCACCCCATGTGAGGCCGCAAAGTGAATCGATTCTCCTCCATTGTCATCCATCAATCCAAAAAAACCAATGATAAAATATCCAAATCCCATACTAACCCTGGTAACTCAGGTCTCGTCACGAGCGGTGGTGATCAGGCACCGACCCGTAACCTACCTCCTGAGCCCCGACAGTCCTAATATCTTTCTATTGGACATCCCAAATAACAAAGGGCGCTCTGAAAAGTGAGGTCCGCTAAGAGTAGCCCTGCTCTGATACCATTTTTTCACGAACCAACCTAGGTCAACCCTGAACTGGTCACCCGAGCTGGTCCACGACATGACCCGAGAGGCGTTCCCGATCCTCCCAGGCTGGAGACAAGCGCCAGGGCATCAATAGTGAGCAAGTGCGAACGATTTCACCCAATAAAATTAAATAATTAAAGCAGTAGAATATAAACATAGTAGCGCAAAAAAAATAAACAAAGTAAAGTAACTAATAAGAACAAAAGAAAATAAAAATAACTGAAAGAGACAACCAATATCTCGGTGTGACCTCGCGGGTCACTATCCAACCCACGACCAAACGTCACCCAAGGCGAACGCACCCAAGCTGTAACCTTCACAAACAATAAAAACAGAAAAGAACTATAGGCGTGAGTATTAAAACTCAGTAGGATAGCCCGATATCTATTACAAATGCACAAACATTAAATAAATAAATTTACAAATTATAGGTTAGAGCTAAATATACAAAAATATTGGTTTTCACACATACGCACTTCCATTTCTAAAACAAGTATCACTCCATCACCATTTTTAATATTAAAAAAAGTTTAATGTCTGAAAGGAATAGTTTTATTTCTTTTTAAAACATTTTCTGCGATCCATTTAGAAATCCAAACTGTAGTTATTAGCCAAAAAGTAAAAACCACACATATCACACAAAACATGCCAAGGGCAATGGAAAAAGTGGCACACAGGGGCCATAAACCGAACTAGACCTCTCAACTGTTCACCATATATATAAAAAACACTAAAGGAAACATGGGTTGAACCTAGGAGATCGTGAACATTCCAAAACGTACTATACATCTGACTCATCCTAAAGGCATGCCCTAACTCGATGATGTCATAACGCCCTAACACCCGGCATAGCCATGCATGGCCTAACCGCGGGGCCCAATCCCCATAGCAGCAATAACTCAGTATTTACCTGCTATAGGGCCACTATCTAGGGCGTAATCTAAACTAGTGCAGCAATCGTTCTCAGAAGATTCTCTCACTATGCCAGGTTCCCATGTCAACACATGCAACAAACTGGGCTGCGTCCACAATGTAAATCAATCAGTCACGATGCAGAAACATCACATACAGCTCACATAATCAACGTACATCAAGAGTCACCCCTGAGTGGGTTTTCCAAAATAGTTTATTTTATTATAGTACCAAACGGGCCTTTACCAATTTTAAAGAAAAACCTCATTTCTCAAGAAAACCCGAAACACTTGTTCAGAAGAAATAATTTATATTTAAAACCAGAAACACATTGGAAATTCCGTAAATTATGTTTGATGGCCAAACAGACATTCTTTCAGTACTGGGTTTCTGCTTGCCAAAAAAATATTTCAAGAGTTCGGTATAAAAGAAACGGCTCTTTTTACAACAAATAATCATTTAAAAATTAATTATCATATATTATTTTCTATTTATTAAAATTAATAAAACATCAAGAAATTAATAAATTCTAAATTTAAAGGTGAGTGCAGTGGGGGGCCTACCTCAAGACCCAGGCGTGATGACAACACAAGCTTGGAAACCAGGCACGATGACGACGATCACTCGGAAACAGGCGCGACGACGACGCAATCTCAGAAACAAAGCGCGGCGATGGTACTCACTCAGAAATGCCCCGCACAGGCCCAGAAAAGTCAAACCGACCCAAATAATATTTAATTAATAAAATTTATAATCAAACCAGGGAATATATATTTATATATCAAGTAAAAATATCAAACGGAGCATAAAATAAAAGGGTGTACCCATCGAGGGGGCTGCGACAAGAAACAGACCACCGGAGGGCGTCACACCGGAACAACAGAAGGCGTGTGGCTGGACGCAGTCCGAATAGGGGGTTCGACAAGGTCCACCGAACAGTAGTAGTGCGAGGCAGCCGATAGGCAGGGTACAAGTAATTCGGGCAGCGGCGGGCAGTGGCGGGCAGCGGCGGGAGCCAGGGCTGAGTAGGGATGGCGGCTAGATCGCAGCAAGGGGCTGCGAAATGTGAAATGTGGGAGGCAGGATCTATCGGAGCGCATGACACAGTCAGCACCGTGCTAGCTGGAAGGAGGGGAGCGGACCGCCGCCAGTGGGTCACACCAAGCAAGGAGGGCGGATGGATCACGGCAGGGGGCTATGGAGGGCGTCCAACGGGGCGACCAAGCAGAAGGAACGGGTGGCTGAGATGAGGTCGGACCACGGCAGCAAGAGGGTGGCGCGGGGTCCCGGACAAGGAGGCAGTGAGGTGGGGACACGGGCGCACCGCCGAGGGTGAGCCAGAGCTGGCAGAGGCCTGGTGGAGGCGAGTGGGCCAGAGGTGTAGCTGGCGAACAACGGATAGAGGAGGGAGCACTAGGCTGCTGCGAACCCGAAGGGCGAGGCGGAGCCGGCTGGGTTGGCTGGTCGGGTGCGCCGAGGAGGTTAGATCGGCAGGGGGTCACTGCGCATCGGCAGACAAAGGGGAGGTGTGCCTCACGCCAGAGGAAGGAGGGCTAGGGCGAGACCGGTCGGGGCGCTGGATCAGTTGGGCACCACTACAGGAGCCGAATCTGGTGGAGGACTGTATGGGAGATATTGGCTCATGTGTGAAGAAGAGAGGAAGCAGGGGGGATTCCGGGCTGCGCATGATGAAGGGGGTGCCGGACACCGGACAGAATAGGTGGGCGGCTGGAGGGCGCAGTCGCTACTGGCCGAGGAGGAAGCCTACTGGAGGGCTGGTGGCAAGCCGCTGCTCACCAGGGAGGGTGCGAGAGTGGGGCTCTGAAGTAGGTCGAAGGCACATGCGGGAAGGAGACTACAATGGCATCATGCGGGGAGAAGCAGGAGGGGAAAAACTGGGGCGCTGTGCGGGCTTCCTACTCGCGATAGGGAAGGAGGAAGTGGTCGGGCTGCTGGCCGAGATGCAGTAGGGGAAAGTCGCGGCGAAAGAAAGAGGTAAGCACATGGATGGACCTGCAGGAGGTCGGAGCTAGACCAGGAGGCTGGCGGGCTGCTGGCGCGCGGCTGGGGTGAGGTTGGCAGTAGGGAGGGCGGCTGGCGGAGTGGCCAGGCTGCAGGCGCAGAGGCCGGGATGTGGGCTGCTGTGCGGGGAAGCAGTGGCCAAGGAGGGCGGCCGGCGGGCGACGGGGCTGCTGCAGCGGAAGGGTGACGAGGATGCTGGGTGCTACTACGGGATGAAGAGAGGGAGCAGGGAGCTGGTCACACGCAGGACTAGGAGACAAGGGGACAACGTGTGGAGGAAAGAAAAGAAAGAAAAGAAAGAAGAAAAAGGGAAAATAAAAGAATAAAGAATAAGAAAAATTGAAATAAAGTAAAATAAAATAAGTAAATAAATAAAAATAACAATTATACTAATATTATTATTAGTACATAATAATAATAATAATAATAATAATAATAATCCAATAATAATAATAATAAAAATAATAATAATAATTACAATAATAATAATAATAACAATAATAATAATAATAAAATATTATAAATTATTGTTATTATTATTATTAAACATTTAATAAAATTCATTTCAATTTAATTTATTCTTTTAATTTTATTGTTTATCTAAACAGTTGGGCAACCGTGCACTCACTGGGTTCGAACGCACAACCGCTGGTAGCGGTGCGGTGACCGCGCACCCACCCGGACCGAATGCACAGTGACTGCTAGCAGTGCGGTGACTGCGCACTATCCTAAAACCCATCGAAAACGTCAACACTTCAAAGAAAGTTCAAACTTGGTCCCAACACAACTTTTCCCAAATTCATGGGACCGAGAAAAGAATAATAAAAAAACATGGGTGTTCGTGGGTGGGGTGTGACATAATCAATATCCATGATCCTAACAATGTGATCCTCTGGGTATTATTATCATTTAATAAAAATGAAATCCATATTTAATTAATGATTGTGAAGAGATGACACATGAAATCAAAAAAAAATCTCAATATATTAACAGGTTCTGTGTGAAATCATTAAAATCCACTCATATCTATATAGAAACAGGTACACCATGCTATGTATCATATATATCATATGTAGAAATATATACTTCATGTTACTAAAACAATGTGAGACAACAAAAAATGGAATATACAAATTGATAAATTATTATTGAATGATATTCTGACACTAATTAGTTCTACCATGTGTGTTCTAGAAATATAACTTCTAGAAATTCCAATACATAAATAAAAAACAATTCTCAGAATAATAAAATAAAATAATTCAATTTTGTCTTATGGGATTTAAATAACATAAATAAACAAAAATATGGTCTCCATATCATTAAATAAGGGACATTATTTTTAGATATTCAAAACAATAATAAAAAATATTAATGTAAAAAACATATCATATTAAATGTAAAATGAATTTTGTAAACAAATATTACTAAATACATAATATATACCAAATAAATAAACATTTTATTTTCAAATAATCCTTTATTATATAAAGAACCATCAATTTCATGATATTTCATTGGAATCATATATATAATGTGTTTTGATAGATCATTCTATGATTATTGGTAGAGAAATAAAACCAAAAAATCGTCCAGTGAATATTTAAAGATTAAAATTTTAAAAAAAATCAAAATAGATCATAAAAATATCTCATTTGTAGTAACCCACGAAATATTATTCATAAATAGAGTATGTTTGATAAGGATTAGCGAAGTATGAAACAAATTATTCTGACCACCATGGGATTAAGAATGTCATATGATTCATAATAAATTATTGATGATCATGATACTCTAATTGGGGAACATTTCTATTGTAATGAGTAATAAAAAATCATCAATAATGAAACTAAATATGACATGCATTGTAAATAATTATGATAATTTCATAAATAGTGATCAGCTGCCATTATATATAAATCCTTGATGTGTTTTATTTAATGTAATTTGGTTATCATATATAAAATTTATTGAAATATGATTAACCCCATCATAATTTAAATGTAACATATATAATAATTTTTCATTCCATTCTAATTACATTTATAATGGATTTCTAATTGATGAAAATTGAGGAAAAATGTATATTTAAGGTGAATGAATCATATAAAAGAAAAATAGCGATTTCAATGTTATGACATACTCAACCTCAAAAATAGTGGCTCAAAAATGTTAAAAATGTTATAACCTTTTTATAACATAACTACCAATATCCATTTTTATATAATATCGCATAAGTAAATTATATTGCGTTTTAAAATCATTTTGAATACATCTATACAATCATTGATATAGTTTTATAAAACACTTTTAATTTTTGAGTGAATAATTTTTTGAACACATAATCTGTATCAAGTGGATGGGATGAATGGACATGAAACATATATTATCATTAAAAAAAATCTATAATCTGTATTTCATGTACTTAATAAATGAGAATCCACAAACTAAGAATCGGTACAACTCAATCTACAAAGAGATCTGGTCTGATATCCATCAAACAAACTCATATATCAATTTCAATATGTTCATATAGTATTTACCATATGCATTATATCTAGACATTTCTAATCAATATTGTAAAACATATGGAGAGCATTATTCTAGTGACATGTAAATTTATTATTATATTTATAAAATATTTCTTAATTATATGAAAAATATTAACCAAATCGATGAATTCATCACATGTAAATCATCAAAAAAGATGATGACATCATATGACAAAAATACATGATTCAAAGAACATCACATGTGACTTTTAATAATATTGTTCATGCAATTACAGAGTCTAGTTCAATCATGATCCATATTTAAATCTCTTTACTGGTGGAAATTCATATATTGGTTATTCACTAACTAAAGACATCAACATAAACATAACCAACCACCCACTAATTAGCTATGTAAAAATTAAATTTTTAATATTAGGTATGAATTTATGATGGTTCATTCTCTACCTATTTATGTGTCCTCAAGTAAGGGGTATTGATTATAATAATAATCCATTATTTGTAATAATTAATGTATTTCATTCCATATAATATAATTTTATATTTTGGTCCAAGTAATAATTTTATGCATATTACCTAATGAATATATTCTGTATATCTCATATATAACCCTTTATAAATGGTAAAAATTATATGCATACTAAACCAATCATATCACCATTAACCATTATTGTCTATGATGATCATTGATTATGGACATTTTGATTTTTCAATTAAGGTGATATCACAATTCAACCATTAATGATAATTAAAATATAGAACACATGGGTATATGATAAATAAAGGCTTCATTTATTTTAAAATGAAAATATAATAAAAAAAAAATTAGTCCTCCCCCCATGTGTTTAACACATATATATTTAAAATTATTCCCACAATATTGTTGTAGTAAGGGTTTTATCAACATATCTTCAACACTTTCATCGGGTTCCACCCAACTATTCATTAAATCAACCCACTCAATGATCTATCATATATGATGGTATTTTTTAACAAATTTTCTTGTCCTTCGGTGAGATGCATATTCCTTTTACTAATAATTAGATCCATTATTTACAAAGTAAATCTCAATTTCTCATGGAATTATAGGAATAATCTCATGTTTAAATATGAACATACAAATCCAATATTAATCCCTCATAATATGTGACACAATGGTTCATGTTGCCACTATTGTGTTTTGTGTAGTGTATCTTGTATAACTCTTCCATGATGTAGATCCACAATTCAGGTAAAAAATATAACCATGTTTATATTCTATATGATCTAAATTATATTAGAAACTATAATCAGTTTCAAATTTTACACAGTGATCATCCATTCCCCCAATGATCTTGAAAATATCCTTAGTCATTCATAGATGAATAATAATTTTATGCACACCAATGTAGACACTCTCTCCCTAATAATATTGGTATCTAGTGGTTATAAATAGATATTATGAGACTTTATGTTGAGTACACACATGTGAGACAATGTATATTTTTATGAATAATGCATAATGAATCATATTCATCCTCTATGACACATTAAAAGGATCCTAAACCATCATAATATTTGGTTCAATATAACACCAGTAAATACCCCTTGTAGGACTTCAACATGATAGACCACTATGTCAAATTATAAATATACGTGTTAATTCATAATCAAAGAATCTTCTTATATATATATATATTCCAAAAAATATTGAAATTTGATTCACCTATTTATTTCATTATGAATCATTTATTTGTCCGTATCATCATAGAGTTATGAGTAATGCTATGGCTATGATAAGTACTATGTCATCCAAATAAATTTTCTAAATAAATACTACAATCCAACTAATAAGTGTATATACGTTGGAATCATAATCATTTTTTATGTAACCAACTCCTGGATTACATCACCAAACAAGATATTTCTAATTCGAGAATCTTACTTCATTCTATAAATGGACTATTCTGTCTTCCATATAATAACTTCATTATTTGGAATATACAACCCATTGGGTTATACCATGTATAATCCCTAGACTAAAATTCCTTCAACAAAAACCATTTTTTAGATTTATTTTTTATATCTCATCATCAAGGTGATTATATAGAGAGAGAAATAATTGAAATTAAATTATCATCTAAACTATTTAAAATCATTATTTTTAATCAATACCATGAATGTTCACATATCCTTTCACCATGATATGTTTGTTTCGGTATACACTATACCATACCAATTAGTTTTTTTTGGAAAAACCATTTTCACAGTCTAAATATCACATATTTATACGAATTCAACATCTATTAAACTTAGTTACATTACATGGAGTCTATTTTAGATTTCATTATTTTTAACAATTTATAAAAGTCATTATTCTTGATAGATTAATTAGAGTAAGTACTTTTATCAATTATGAATGTAACATCATAATCATTTACCATGTAAAATATATATATCCCATGTTCCAGGAAAATTATACAAGATTCTAGGATATTATATATCTTTATTTGTTTCTTATTTTAATAAATATTGGGAAATTAGCTCAATTTTCATTGTAGGAACACTTGCTATTTATTATCTTTGAACATTTCAATGTTCATTATTTCTCAAAATTACTCCTCAGTGATACATTTATATTCATGTAATTCCATATGTTGGTCCACAAAATCATTCTATTCATTAGGGTTATATATATATAATCCTCAACCTTCCTTGGGATAAACAACAAATTAGAATTTTTACTATTTGGATTCAATCTTAGGAGAATCCATTCATTGAATGAATTTTATCCATCCCAACATTTTAATAAATTTAATAATGGGATGTATAAAAATCCATATCTCATAGGGTTTTTATAAATAAATTATATGAATTGTGGTTTAGTTAAAATTATTTAACTCATGAAAAAAACCCTAAAAAAGGTCACAATGACTCATCATTTGTCAAACAATGTCCAATAGTGTAGGATTGCTCATCCTAGAAACACTATTCCATATCTTTGTTCCATTATGACTGAGATACAGAAAAATTAAATAATTCTATAGATTAGTTTTTAAATAATGGCCCAAGTATTCATCATCATAGTTAGATAAAGAATCTTAAAAATTTTCACCCCACGATTTTTTGATTATTTTTTTTCTAAAACTCTTTTAACATTTCAATAAAATAATTCTTATGGTTCATTAGAAACACAAATCCATATAGAAAAAATAATTATTAAGTGTAACCAAGTATATAAAAACACTTATTCATTGTGTACTCACTGGTCCACACACATCACTATGTATGGGATACAATAGGCCATCATACATTTAAAATTTTATGTTAAAATTTATTTGGTTATCATTCATAATAAATAATAATCATAATTCATAAAACATTCATAATCAAATCATTCCATAAAGTACATATAAATGGATTTTTTTAATTTCTCCATATTTAAATGTCCAAAGAATAAATTTGAATTTTATGTTGGAAAATATTTATCGGACACTATTATTAATTAATTTTATAAATATAATTATTTATATATATGAAGAATAAAGAATATATTATAATCATAATTCCACAAAACATTTCATTCTTATATATACAAAAAATATAATTAATGAATAAAAAAATATTTTCTAAATGAGATACATAAATAAATTTGTAATTATATTGTGAACCATATAAGAGTTTTAAAATTAAAATATTTATCCCCTTGGTAATTGTAGATCATAACTTTTTACCTCTAATAATTTAGTGTTTGATCTATAAATGACTTAAAAATCCATTCATCCCTTGGTTGTATCCCTTATATTTAAATTTATCTATTTTCCATGAGAATATGGGATATAAACATGGTAAATAATACCCATGATTAATTGGTGGTTTAATTAATTTTAAATACATTCATATTTATATGCTCAAAATTCTTCTCCTTGAGAAATCTAATCAACCCAAGAGACTAGTCCCTAACTATTTTATATACCATACCTATAAGTGAACACAATATTAATTTTATATATTATTATTCCATTCCATTCCATTCTATTTTTTTAAAAAAAATTTTGTCAAAAAAGGCGAGGACCAAAGCATCCACACAAAGAGAGAGAAAAAAAAGAGAAAAGAACCAGACAAGATAAAAGGAAAAAGATAAAGGATAAAAGAAAGAAAAATAGAGGCTATGGGGGCCTGAAGAAATGGAGGCTGAGAGCATCCCCTCTGATGATGTTAATCCCTTTTGCTTTCAGACTGAGAGAGGTATGAAAGAAAATGCCCTCTAGGCCTGGTGAGACTATAGAAGCCAGGTAGTCCACAGCTTTATTGCCCTCCCTCCAGGTATGAGAAACTCTAGTTATAGTACCCAAGAGACCCCGTCACCTCCTGGTAATGTACTTGATAGACCAAGGAATGCACCCGATTCCCTGAATGGTATTTGAGAGTATCAGGGAATCTGTTTCCACTTCCGTTAGAACCACTCCCCTTTTGATGCATTCCTGGAGGCCAACCATCATACTCTTCGCCTCTACAAGGAGCGGAGTGCTCGGGCCCAACCGAATGGAGATATCAAACAATACATTAAACTAATATCCATATATAACTATGTAATTAGTTTGACTTGGTGTTCTTATCACTAATTTAATTAATTATATAATGAATAATCCAAATCATAAAAGTTGTGATTAATGGAGATTTTTTCTAGGAAACATGTTATTAAATTCATCATATAGATAAACTCATACCTATTCTTTTGGTTTCAAAATTGTTAGGGTTGAAAAGCATTGTGTTGCCTCAAAAATCAAAATATAGGATAACAAAAGGAAATACACCGGAACTTTTCATTGGCCAAATATTTCCTTATAATGATTCAATATCTTCAATTATATTCTCTAAAAAGACATTATTATATATACTCACATAATCTTTTAATGAAACAACCCAATTAGATGATAACGTACTAGAATAGTTCCACTTAAGAAGGATTATCACATTTAGTATTTTCTGGTTATTATTTTAAATGGATCGATGATTTAATATAAATCATATGAATATTAAATACATAACACTTGAATCTTTTGGAAGACTTATCTTATAATGTTTTATTTATTTATTTATTCATGCTGCATTTTTTTCTTGTTTTGTAATCCCTATTATATTCCCATAATTAATGTGTCTCCACAACATTAATTTATATCCCTTTACACAACTGAAAATATTTTTTGATCTTTACCAATAATATAATTAATCATTATTCATACATATCTAAATACATCTTTTGTGCTAGGTATAAAAACTATATTCCTAATGGTATATAGAAATACGAAATTGATAATATCGACATGAGGCAACCCATAGCCATATATAGTTAACCCCATCCATTTTAGGAAGTGAATAATCCTCCTAGAAAGAAATACAAAAAATATAATGTCTCCCTATCTAAGGATACATAACTAAATATTTATTTCAATTAATTATAAATATAAAAAAATAATTTTTTAAAAATTATAACAATTCTAAATATAATAAACATTAAAGAAATTATGGTCAAGGTAGAGAGAATATATATTTTTAATATAAATACGATGCATGATTTGAATGGATCTATCCTATAGAAAAACTTAATCATATCAATTTTCATGAAAAACATTCCGACATTATAAAACATTTACACCAAAAAAATACTATAATATTTAAATAATAATAATCATTTTATATATTTTTGAAAATAGGTGAGATAAATATGATCTGTTAATATTTAATTTAGACATGTAAAATCTCATTTTGTAATGTCATAGAATTATCATTTATAAACCATAAATTGTAATTTAGAAAAAAAATTAAGGCTTATTATGGATTTCCCCCATTTCATAGTGCATAAATAGTTCTTATTTTGATTGCATCATATATAAAACCAAGGAATAAAGAATTTCATATTGGATGAAACTATGGTTCATGATTTAACTAGACTATGAGGAGGAAAACATATATTACTTATTATTTACCCAGACATATTTCATGGTGAATCATCAAGAAAAAATTCATATACCAATGATTATGGTTCTACTATGGGTTTTAATGAATTACTACAAAGTATAATTATACTCGTCACCAAGGGGAGTTCATTCCTTAATGAATGTCATGGTTCTTAGGTGATTATCATCTCTAAAGCACTACACCATGAACAATGTTGTGGTGAAATTGATAATTCCCTTTTTATGGTTACCACAATGAAACATTGAAATATATGACACAATGATGGTATATTGTTTTTTTTTGAAAAAAATTGATTCTCAGGTTTGATTTTTTGAACAATCAAGACCTACTTATAATATTGGGGTTTAAGGTAAGATCCTATAACTATTGGAAATAAAAGAAAAATAGAACACATTCTGATATATTTTTAGGGAATTTTATCCTTCCTAGAACATTAAAATTGAACAAATATGTATGATGTGTGTTAGAGCCTCCCGAAACATATTCATGTGTAATGTATGAATTATTATGATCACCAATTATATAAAAATTTATTGTTTCATCTGGTGGATTTCACTATCCTTATGATCCTAGAATGTTTCTAAAGGATCCCTTTACTCTGAGTGGATGATTTCATTTTTACAATGGCCAGTACAAAGAGAAAAAATAAATGCCTATAAAGTCCATAGTCCTTGTAAGAAACTAGAATATGTTATACATGATGGATTACATCCATTTTTATATCCATCATCAATTTGTTTCATTTAATGTAACATGATTCTTGTATAAAAAATATGATTATACGATTATTCTCATTAGAAATTCAATTTCACCAATTAAATATTTTTCCGAGACAATTTAAATAAAGTCATAATAGATTTTTATATAATGAAAACCAATAGAAGATGTATGTGTATGTTGTATGCATCATTCTAATATGAAATTGTGATTCCATGTCTATATTATACATTAAAATATAACACCACATATTTGGCCATAACATGGAGGTGGTGACTATTTTAGTGCATGCAGAACAATCTACAAGTTGTTATCTAGTGAGTTGTTCTTATGATGAGATTGGTAAAAAATATATATAAAATTTTCAATATATAAATAATAAAATATGTATTAAAAGAATGTAATATATTATTATTTATTATTTTAAGATTATTTAGGATAATATAATTCAATGTATAAGGTTTAACCTAAAATACCACTAAGAGGTTATAGCTTTTGAAGATATGGGAATGTATTTTAATTTTACTACTTTATTATTATGCATAAATTAGATTTCTTGAGTTGTTAATTCATGATGTGTATGAAATATAATCTATTTCATGAACCAAACATTGCTACCTTGGACCAAGATACTCAATCCAACCCACAATAAGCCTCAATGAGAGTTCTTTGTTCCCATGATCTTGAAACTAGTTCTTGGTCATAATGAATGAAACTACATGAATATTTTTATAAAAAAAATTATACCACCTCAAAAATAATTCTACATGGGAACCCAATAGGACCTCACTATCTAATGGTGAGTTATACCGAAAAATAAATGAAATAATGATAATATTACTAGTAATTAAAATAATTAACCACATATTTTAATAGTAAAATCATACAAGATTCAACATTCAAGAAAATATAAACCAATTTGAATGGGAATGTGATGGGAAGATAATGTGAAAATACACCAATTTATTGTATAGTAAAAATTAAATTCCAATATAATGAAAAAGATCGGCAGCTACCCGTATCTATTTGACATGTGATACAACCTCTAACTATGTCACCACCAACAAACCAATATTAACTACATATTACATAAAACAACACCAAGTGGGATGGTCCATAGGGATAATATCATAAACTCATAATAGGTATAGTGACATCCCAATCATAGTAACATTATACAATAATTGTGAAGTCCATGTCTATAGAGTGTATCCTCAATTCATAATAGTAAAATTTACCAATTTCCCATTCAAAGAATGTTGGTTTCTTCTAAAGAAAAAATATATCTTTTTTATTCATAAGAGATTAATAATTTCCTGAAATATATTACATTTATCATTATATTCGAACAGAAATACAAGCCTTTGAAATAGATTAAATTGAACATAAAATAAGGGGGAATTATATTAAATTATAACAGATATTTTAGTCCAAAATTATTGAATGAAAATATTATAATAGTTTTTAAAACACCATTTTTATATTGTAGGAACATATCGTTTCAAATTTTAATGTATTTTTTGAAACCAAATACATTAATTAATTAAAAAATTGGAGATTAAAGTAAATACTAAAGAGATGTGGAAGGAACACCATTAAATGGAAATAGAATTCCCTAATATCCCAAATCCCAATCATAAATTCAACCAACCTAATCCCTTTGATACCAAGGCCATATATGACAATGGAAACTAAGAATAACAAAGGAAATTAAAAAAGGGAAATATTGAAAGTGTGTTATTAGATGATATCATGATGATTGTAGTTGAAAAGTATGCTATCACATTACATAGGATAAAGAAATACAAATTAAAATGAATAAATAGGAAAATAAAATATGGAGAGGTACGATAAGTATAGGGTTATAATTAGAACTGATAATAAGGTAAGTTTATTTCTTTCACGTTCTAGGTAGGATTCAATCATTAGCTGCACATATTAGGAAACTTTTTGCCAAACATCAAATATATATATTATGGAAATCCATACATAGTGGTAATTTCTATGGGAATTTTTATATAATTTAGATTAATCTATAATAAAAATGTTATAATTATCATCGAATAATTTTTTCTACATAGTTTTGATGTGTAGTTTAGGAAATTGTGTGAAACCCATATATACCAAACTAGAGAGATCACTCTCCCTCTCGTGGTCAAGGTACTTAGTTATTATGAAATGTTTTCTAATAATGATCTATGTTTTGGTTTTACATTTTTTTAATTAAATTAAATTAAAACACCCGATAAATAATAATTATAAATATAATAAGTAATAAATATCATAAACGATAACAAAAATATGGGTATGATAAATTATGTAAATTTTCTCACTTTTAGTTTTTTATAAAAATATCATGGATGATATTGGTGGAGTTTTTAGGTGGTGGTGAGTCAATGATCACGTATATAAGAGTATTGTGTTTGTGAAAAATTTCATATACTACTATTGTATTAAAGTTACATACTTTTAATTTCAAAATTATGATTTATCTAATATTTCTTTTATAAATATAATTATAATATATTTTTTTATGGTTTATATAATTAAATTATTTCTTATTTTTATGTTACATATTAATCATGGGGCCTTTGTTTCACATGATTTAGTGAGTTTAAAATTTTTTTTCATCATCTTGTGTTGTTAGTGGGAAATGCCTTCAATTTCTGAGATTTATAAATTTTCCACTAGTCTCTAACCCGTGAACTTTTTTAGGTTGTTTATAATGTATATCAAGTCCAAGACCCAGGGTATTAAAATATATAGGGTGGATACAATACTAATAAATCCTATTTTTATCTTTTTTTAAATGGCCCTATGAGGAGCGAGGATCTGATGATGTTGGGTGATGAACGTATTCCATTTTGAGTGGGGGATTAACCACTAGACTTATTTTATATAAACATAATCAAAAAAATATACAATATTTTGAACAAATTGGATAATTAAACTTGTTTATAAGCTATATATACATCGACTATAAAACAGATTCACTCTATAATAATAAAAAGTTCTATATGGGGTTATTCAACCCATTGGGTATTTCTCTCCAGATATTAATGTACACACTATTCTAATATATTTACAAAATGGATTAAACCACTATTATTTATTTATATTTAGTATTGTATTATTATATATTTATAGTAATTATTTGTATTATTAATTTTGAAATAGTGTAAGAGGGAAACTAATAGATTAAAAGTTATTTAGCTGTTGTTTCATTTGACAGTGTTTCATTAGAATATATGTAAAAAAGTAACAAATATATAAATAAATAATTTAAATAAAAACAAACCTATAATACTTATATCAATGGTGATTGTTAGCATCAGTTTTTAGACACTTCCCCTAGATAATAAAAATAAAAGTAATTGTTTTTTTAAAATATACAATATATAATGTCTGTAAAATTATAATAATTAATAGAATAAATATAAAATAATATAGAGAACACATATAGACTACATGAATCCATATATATCTCCGCTAAGTAATTCCATGACTGTCATCCATATAGCCATTCATCTTATACATACAAAACTAGATGAACATCAACTAGAAACCGACACATCCATCTCCCCACCTTCAATACGTTTTATCACCTCCATAGTTGGGCTTGTTATAAAAGATCCAAACATATCCCTCTCTCAGCATACACTACATCTAACCACCTGTATAACTAGTCCCATAATATGAAAATATGTTATGATCTATGAAACATCAAAAAAACAAAAACAAGATAAAAATTTGAATAATTTAATATAATAAATAAATAATACTGAAGAATATTTGATACTGTTTAAGAAATCAAAAAATCCTGAAATCAATCAGGACTAACTTATAAATTTTATAATTGAATAGACCAATAATTTTCCTTCAAGATTCCTACATATTTTACCTGTTGTTCAAAAATATAATATTTATGAACAATTATATGAAAGAATATGAATAAAATATAATAATTTTTTTGGATAAAATATTTTATGTTGTTAATGAAACATATGAAATTTCATCACTAAACAAATGATATATCATTTTTCATTCAATTTATCAAATAAATTTATTAAATTTTTATTATTGATTAAACCTTCAAACTCACATAGAGATCTTTGAAAACGTAAAATTACCAATATATGTTATGATTCAACCCTAAGAACTTGAAATTAATCAGTTTTTGATGATTTATGAATGTTTTAAATTGATATTTTGTGTGATCTATATTATTCAATATTTTTTTCTAAATACATTTATATGGATTCAGTTCACACATTTCAAAAATCATTCTACTATATTTTTCTTAAGATATTATGTAAATATTTGGTCATTTTTATCGTCTTGGCCCCCTAATGCATGATTTTAATGTTTATGTATCATGAAAATAAATTATTGAGTCATCTCAAGAACAACACATATAAATTTGGCATGATATCTAATCATACACATGTAAAATAATTCAATGATTATTTTGAAATTAATTCAAATCATTATATGGTTTTTTATGGTCTTGGTTGTCGCACACTTGTATTAAAGGTGTTAAAAAATAAAAATACATATTCTATCAGCCTAATAAAACCTCAAAACATATTAATGATCATTTTGTTTATAAATTTATAAAATATTTATATTTTCATTT
This sequence comes from Viscum album, assembly GCA_963277665.1. Classification (NCBI taxonomy): domain Eukaryota; kingdom Viridiplantae; phylum Streptophyta; class Magnoliopsida; order Santalales; family Viscaceae; genus Viscum; species Viscum album. The sequence goes on from OY728163.1 coordinate 870,905,226, forward strand.
CGTATACATACACTCAAATCCATGGTCATCATCATTGTTATGACCACCCGATGCTTCTTTCTCAACACATTTATATCTTTTAAAACCACTAATTGAGTCATTATGATCACACCATATGTTAACATGAATTTCCATCAACTCGTAATTAACTGAAATAATTCAAAGATGGTATTTCTGTTACAAAATTCCAATCTATGTTCACTCTTTATGGTTTTGAACATTACATATATTTTAGTTTTGGAAGACTATAAAAATATTTTTATTGATATACCACTGAAAATACATATAAATTAATTGGAATTCATTTAATACTTCAGAAAATTTGATAAAACGTTTTTTCTAGGATTTTGTAGTAATATGATGTTGTTTTCACGGGTTTTACCCTTGGTTGACAATTATTAATGAATTTCATAATATAAAAAATAATATTTGGTCATTTTGTGTTCATTACATGTAAGATTGATGTATTTTATACTTATATGGATCAAATATGATTTAATGATAGAATTTATAAGACTTCATATCAATATAAGGAAGAGTTATATGGCTATACCCTTATAAACATAGATTAGATTTTTAAATTACAAAATATAAGTTTTCGGATATACTAATAATACAGCATATGAATGACATGTCCTCTACTCATGAATATATAATATAAATATTCAAATCATTATCTTTTCATTAGAAAAGATCTTATATCTTGACCCACTGGTTAATACCGCTGGGCCTGCAGCCTTGCTCGGGATCAATTTCAGGTTCTATCACCCACCTTATATTTATCCTTACACTACTTTCACTGAACCCCATGAAATATGAATATTCAAATCATTATCTTTTCAAGCTGGGTTGATGAAATTTTATGTTTTAGTATTATACGAATCCAATTTCCACCCCTAGAATAACATTAGTCAGAATAACCCTCTACACTCACAAAAATACCTTAATTGAACATATAAATCTTTGTCCATATTCCATGTCAGGAGTTGATATTATCTTCTTGGATCCTCTAAATACCATAGGTTGATTAAATCATCCATAAAACTCCCAAAACCACATCACCTGAATCCAAAGAAAGGTTGAACTAGAAAGGTCCAGCCCTGCTTAAGTCTCCACACCATCCATTCCTAGTTGATTTCTTCTTACTAGACATCACTACATGATATTAAATTGTGTCATACTGTATCATTCCATAATAGTATTACTTATGAGTTATGAAAAACATTCCTCATCCCATGACAATAAAAAAGTAGTCCATAGTCCTCAGTACATGAATTTGAACTACATCATACACTATCAATCAATAATTGGATTCTGTATGTGTCATGAATAAAATTACTCATTCCATTATAATGATATGAAATTAAATAGATTGTAAAAAATGATAAACAATAACTTAGCCTAAATTAATAACATAGGATGCATCGTGTGTCGACTGAGATATGTATTAGGCATTGAGCATAATTTTTCTCATCATGTGATGATCACCAACCATCCACAATGGACCAATACATCAGTTGTAATTCCCAATATTATTTCTAACCCCATGATATTCTAATGGTATTCCCTTAGGATATAAAAGGGGAATAATTGATGGGACACTCCCACATGAAATCCTTAAATATATCCTCAATTCTCCTAAAACTACATCTACCACTCCTAATAGAAATCACAATCAAAATCCCTACTACTTATAGTAACATATGGGATACATGCACATGTAATACCATATCCTTGCATCTCTAAGGATAACATTTTTTATTTCACAAATATTCCCCATCCACATGCTCCTTTCGGCCTCCTCAGGTATTTTCCCCATCCATTCTGAAATACATGGGAATTGATTCTCAAATGAGATGGATATGTTGGAAGCCTCCCTAAGGACTAAACCCAACATCCACATCCATCCTAATATTCTGCTGGTGAAATCAGTAATTAGATAATTACTCTCACTTGTGAGAAAAAATCTTCTCTAGGTCTCCCAGGTTTCACAATGCGTAGGCCCCACAACAACTCTAACCATGATCAATCTTATTGTGAAGGGAATACTCCATGCATAATCCCCACACCATCAGTAATAGATGATTCCATCATGAAACTACAATATTTACCAAGTAAGATTAATCTTTATATACTTTTCCTATCATAAAACATTAAACTATAACATAAAACTATTTTAGTATTGATCCTCATATTTTAAATATGTTACATAGGATTCCTCTTTGGGGGTTAATCTAGATCAATGGTAAACCTAGTCACCCAATCATTGGGGGGAACCAACCTGATGCACCCTAAAGAGTTCCCCCGTCATCCATATTGGTCAAACATATTCCCTTTATCAAACAAACCTCCTGGATCCTCTTCCACAAAACATTCCGATATATTCACCTTTATAATATGAAATATTCAATTAATCAAACACACTACCATGATACAATTCCATAAGGTGTACTGATATGTCCTCCTTCATAGTGTGACGTCATCCCTATACAGGACACACGTACTAGATACACATCCATGAGTAATTATGATGCATCCAACTTCCTAATGTTAAATCATACCTATATGAGACACACATCCCATATTCACCTATTTTCGGTGTTATCATCTGCCCATAGGTAAAATGTATTCTGTTAAATATTAGTGATAAAACATCTTGATCTACCTCCATGGGGTGTTTTGATTAATCATCCCATCTATAATATAAATTAAACACATGTCTTGGTCTGTCTCTTCGATACATTCTAATCTCTGTCCACATGACATTAAACTTCTAACCCCATTAAAAAGCATTTCCTATTCATAAGAACATTTTTCCTTAGGTGAATGAATTGGAATGTATACTCCCATGGTGTCATATACATAATAAAAAACATATGATACCTAATGTGAAAACCTTTGAATATGACATCAACATTATATACCTTTTGATCGAAACATGATATCTTAGGTTATGTTCCCTTGATTCCTCCTTGAGATGTCCAGCATAGAAGAATAATATAGGTGTATAATCAATCCAATGTTCAATGATTTTGATAGATAAACAATGTAACCATGTGATACAATGAAAGGTTTCTACCCTATAGTAGCTAAATCAATGTAAATAACTAACTTACTAAAATAGATGGAAACATGTAAGAGTCTCATGAACATGGCTCTAGTATATGTTAGAGACTGAGACTGGGAGATAATCTCAAAGAATAAATCCATTGAAGGAGGAACTAGGATCTCATCATCTTATTTCGATCAATGATCCAAAATAAGCAAAAATGGAGTAAAAGGCCATCCACTATTGGGATGATGGGCTGTGGTGAATGAATTGTACGTCACATCATCGATGTTTTCCCTTGATGCGAATGATTTGAAAACAAAATGGTGAACCTTATGTGGAAATTATATCATTCAGCTACTATAATATGACAGTTTTTGGGAATATAAAATTTTGGGCATCAGTCAAGTGATTCCCTACCCCTTGTTATAAGAGAGGATGAGTATTATTGGGTGAGTGAAGTCAACAAGACATTAGCTTCATTCTAGTATTGCCACCATCAAGGGACACTAATGGGGAAAATTCTTCCATTCCATCATCTTCATGATGAATCCACCACCTTCAAGGTTCGTACAGGGGGTAACCACCCTCGCCTCAATCAAACAAATCCTCCAGAAACCACCACTGTCATGTACGATGTAGGGGAAAACTACCCCATTCCATTAGCTCCTCACCAACCTCACCGCCCTCATGTGACGTGCTAGGGGTATTCATGCCCATTACATTGGGACCTAACCACCTTCACATACTTCATGGGACATACAAGTGGAAAAATCCACACTCCATCGACTCCTCACAGACATTGCCTCCCTAATGGCCCGCACTAGGGAAACCACATCCCATTTTATCAGATCCTCACTAAAACAGCCGACCTCATTAGCCACTCAATGGGAAACGATACCCATTCAATAATCCCCTCACTAACATCACCACCTTCATGGTCCATGTAGGGGGAATCCACCCTCATTTCCATCAAATCGTCAATGAAACTACCTTCTCCAATGGTTGTGTTTGTGGAAACCACCCTCATTCAACTAGCCAACCATTTTTTGATCATCACCTCAATGTCATCGAATATCTCACTCTCATATGACAATGTGGATGACGATGTATGATCTTTACCTACAACGGAAACCATTTGGGAGCTTCTTATTGGGATCCTAGAACTCCATGGTGGTGTCATCAGTGACCTGTTACATAGTCTACTAGGGAGGTTGACTTCTATCACTCCCCACTTACCTTGGTCTAAATCTATAGACACAGATTCTAGAGGAAGACCCCAAAAATTTCCTTGCCTGAAGAATCATATTTTGATCATGTGGCCCCAAACACCTCCAATTTATCCCATATGATCCATGTAACATGTAAATGGGGATCTTCCTTCACCCGACTAGAATAAAGCCCCCAGGTACATCCCATATAGGCCATGCAAGCTCTCTTAGTTGAAATTACCACCATCAATTGTTACAATCCATCTCGGGACAATGGAATCCATTAAATAAGTCATCCTTTTACAACCATAGATTGGAATGGAGTTCCACCATGTTTCCATCAACAACCATTATAATATCCACCCCCCACACTACCATGAAAAGACATGAAGGTACTCCTGTTACCCATCAATAATTGACACAGATGTCCTCCCCATTTCCAACAACATCCACTAACAAGGTACTCGCTATAATTCTAAAAACTAGAATATATGTCCTCCCTTTCTCCATCATCCATTATTTTAGAGTCACTCCCTATACTACTATCAACAAGTGTGGAGGTCTTATACATCAAAATCATCATCCATTAAGGTGGTCATCCTCACACTTCCCTCATTATGCACAAATGTCTTCCACATTTCCATCATCAAAAAATATGGAGGGTATCCCCAAAACACTAGAAGAAGGAACGATGCTCCTCCGCATTCCCATCATCATCTAGTATGAAGGTTATCATGACACCACTATCAATAGGAAATGAGGTCCTCATATTTTCCCTCATCAAACAATGTAGAGGTCATCCCCAAACAACTAAAAATTACTGTTTAGGTCCTCTAAGAAAATACATAAACCACAATGAAGGTCCTCCTAATGCCATTAAAAATATGTTTAGAGGTCTTCTTTTCACAGATATCAACTAGTACATAAATTCTCCCCATGACACAATAATATTGTGAGGATGAACACCCCTCAAAACCACAATCCGTCACTGTGGTCATCCCCGTTTCAGAGACATTCCTTTCATAGAAGAACGAACAGCTAGGGTAGGTCGATATTTTAATTCTCCAGTATCTCCTCTATGTAGTATGTCACATTAATATGAATCCAAAAATCTTGAATAACATCACCCCATCATGCCGATGATCCATTCTTCCACACCTCCATGGCACCATCTCGCTATCATATAGATGGTCGATGCTTCATGCTTCTAGGGTTCCATCCCCCCCATCATGATATTATTCTATGAATCCAAGTTTCTAGGGAGAAATATAATTTTATAATAAATGATCTAGGATTTCATGCATTCTGAGATTCATTGCCCCATTGTATTAAGGATCTGAGATTCAACACCATTAGGGATACATTAACTCATCATACCAAAGGTCCAGGATTAAACCCATCTCGGATTCCATCAATATATAGAATAGTCATTCTTGGCCTCCAGGCCTCCATGAAACCATATACCTATCAAACCAATATTCCATGACTCCACAACCCATGAGTGTCATCTTCCCATCATAAAAAAATCCAGGCATCCACGTTTCATGGGTTATATCCCCCCAATGAATTGAAATTCCAAGACTTTACATATTATTGGTACCATCACCCCCTCATATTGATGATTCACGCTTCCATAGCTTGAGGGAAATATCTCTATGTTCTACTAACATTCAAGGTATCAATGCATCTAGGGTTCTATCACCATGTTGAACCATTGTTCCATGATTTCACACATCATGGGAACTATCTCCCCATCGAACCAACATTCCATTATTACAATCTCTAGGGATTCACTACCCCATTGTAATGATGATCGAGAATTCCATACCTTTTTGGTTATATCAAATCAACATACAAACAATCAGGGCTTCAACACATATAGGGCATTGCTGACCCATTAATCCAACTTTATTGGTATCCTCACCATTTGGGAATCATCACCCCAATTTATTGATGATCTGGGATTCCAAACCTCTAGGGTTCTATCATCCTTTACTACGGATGGTCCATGCATCAATGTCTCTAGGGCGTCATCACCTCATCAAACCACTATTCTAGGAATCCACCCCTCTAAGGCTCCATTTTCCCCATCGAATAGATGTTCCAAAATACCATTCCTCTATGGTGAAATCAACCCAATGTACCAATGAACAACAATTCCATGACATTATTGTGTCATCTCCTTGTTGTTCAGACTATCCAGGCTTCCACATCTCCATGATTCATTTCAGGCTTATACTGACGTTCCAAGCTTCCACACCTCCTAGGATCCATTTCACCATTATAAAAATCTTTCAGGTGTTCACAACACCATGGAACCATATCCATGTTTCAATTCAAGATTATACAGACGTTCCATGATTCCACACCTCCTAGGATCTGTTTCCCCATCATAAAAAGCATCCAGCTGTCCACAACACCATGGAACCATCTCCCCTCAATACGTAGGATTCACGTTTCCCTTCCTTATAACCATTGATTCACCATTAAACTAATTCTCTTTTATTACACACCTCCTATGTGTTATCGCTTGGTCATTCCAATGATCCAGGCTTCCATACCTCTAAGGCACCATCACCAGACCGATCCAATGATCTAGAATTCCACACCTACTAGGATCCATCACCCATTGTTCCTATATTCCTAGCATCCACATGTCCCCATCACCATCACCCAATAATAACAACAATCTTGGAATCTATTCTTCATGACTCCATCACTCCATCATAACACGTATCAGGTATTCCATAACTCTCATTCTCCATCAACCCATTGAATTGAGGATCTATGATTCAATGCCTCCATGGCGTGATCTACTAGATTACACAAAAAATCGAAGAATCCACACCAACTATGTTTCATCACACAATCAAACCGACGATCCAAGATTATTCATCTGTAGTGAACCATCACCTAATCATTCCAACAGTCTGGGATTACACCACTATTGGTCATCATCTTCTCATTATACTAATGGTGTTGGAATCCACACATCCAGGGCTCCATCACCCCATTAGACCATCATTCTAAGATTTCACACCATAAGAAAACCATCACCTAATCAACCCAAAGTTCTAGGATTCCACACCATTATGAGATCATATCCCCTTCATACAAATGATATAGGCTTCAACACCTCCAGGGTTCTATTGACACATCATACTAACTATCCCAACTTCAATGCCTTTTGGGCACTATCTTCTCTTCATACCGATGTTTTTGGATTACCTGACTACAATGTGCGATCGACCTTTCATACTAACATTACAAGTTTGGATTTCCCATAGGCTCCATCACCCCATCAAATTGAAGATCCAAACTTATACACCCTCTAGGTTCAATTATCCTTATTTTTATAGTAATCATGGCATCCATGCCTCCAGGGATCCATAACATCGTCGAAATGATGATCATGATTCCATGCCTAATAGGAACCATTTCTCCATCATACCAAGGATCCTAGATTCCCTGCATCTCGAGTTTTATATCACCATCAAATAGATGATACAGGGTTCCAAGCATATCATGCTCCATCTCCCCATCTCCCCATCATACCAATATTCTATGATTCTACACCACATGGTCTCTATCACCTTGTTGTAATGACAATATATGTTTCCCAACCTCTCAGGACCAATTTCCCCATCAAATAGATGTTCCATGATTTGAAACTTATAGGGGTTGATTGCCCCATAAAACCAAGGATGTAGGCTTCCAATCCCCTCATGCACCATCTCCCCATCAAACTGATGTTTCCAGATTCCACACCTCCCTATCACTATCTCCACATCTTATCGATGATCTTGTCTCTAATGACTCATGTGATAAATCACCCCATCAAACCAGAAATATAGGATTTCAAAACACCTAAACTCTATTTCCTTTTCCAACTATTATATCAGGCTTCCACACCTCTAAGGTTCCATCACCGTGTAAAACCATATTTCCATGAATCTATGCCTCTAGAGTGTTGTCACCCTATCTAATAGAAATTCCATAATTATAGGAATCCTAGGATCCATCATACTCAATTGTATTGATGACCATATATTATACACCTCCTGGGATTCATTTCCCCATCAAACCATTGTTCCAGTACCCATGACTTCATGGATCTATAAACCCCATCAAATTGTTATTCGAGGCTTCCATGACACCAATTATCCAATTCCATTTCGAACTAATGTTCCATGATTCCATGCCTGATGGGAAAACTTTCCCCATCATACAGATGATCAAGTCATTCAAGCCTTCCGAGCGCTATCACCACTTCATACCAATAATCAAATATTTAAACCCTATATGGAAACAATAACCTATCATATCATCATTCCATGATTCCTTGACTTATAGGCACATAAACCCTTAAAACAAACTATTATGCATTCCATGCCTCGAGTGCACCATTCAACCATTCTACTGATGTTCTAGGATTACACAAATATCGAGCTTAATTTCCCCATTCAACTGATTCTCCATGATTTTGTGACTCCTGGGTTCCATCACAAAGTCATACTGATGATCCTGGATTCCCTGGATCCCATTCTACATCAACCCATAAAAATGATGTTCTTGGTTTCTATGCCACCCAGGTGCTATCGCCCCATAGTACTGAAAATCCTTGCATCCATGCAACTTGGGACCATCACCCCATCTAGCCACAAAACATTGTTTCCTAGCATCCCTGGTTCCTTCTCCTAGTCAAACTGATGTTTTGGAATTTCACACCTCCTAGGATCCATCAACCCATCATACAATTGATCTAGTATTCCATGCCTACAAGGATCCATTACTCCATCATACTATTGATCTAGTCTCTCTCTCTCCTCTTGTGATCTTTCTCCCAATCGAACTCAAAATCAAGCCTCCAACACCTTCAAGGCTCCATTACCATATCAATAAAATGACCTAATCTTACATACTTCCTACGAGTCGTATCTCCATCAAACTGATGTACCAGGATTCCATGCCTCCTTTGAACCGTCAACCCATCATTCCAATGATCATGTATTCCACTCGCCCAAGTAACAATTTCCCTATCATGAAAATGATCTATGCTTCCAAGCCAATGTGGACGCATCACCACATCATATCGATGAACCTAGATTCCATTCCTCTAGGATCTATGTCTATATTAATCATATTATCCCAGATTACATTACAATTGATTTCCATTTACCCTAATTTACCAAGATCCATGATTTCGTGCCTATCAGGATCCATAAACCCTTAGAACCGATGATCTTGTTATCATTGTCTCCTGGTTGATGTCACCCCATCCATCTAGTGAAAATAAAATTTTCTCAGGGTACAAACCCCACGTTGGGGGGGCATGATATCATCCCTTTAACAATAAACATATATACATCAGTTCATCTGGACACTACCAACCTTTGGGAACACCATTTATTACTAATAGATTCATGGAGTGGGGTGATCATTCAACATTGATTGAATCCCCAACCATCTATGAAAATATTTAGGATGACTTCCCTAAAATCTTTTAATATTAGGAACTATAAAGGTCATACCTAAGACCACAACATTATCCTATGGAATGATCCTTATGAAATATTCTAGCACACACATGGAGAGCATACACATGTACGCGGGGTGAATTCTAGCGTCATCCCATATATAGAACCCACCACATAATAAATGACCCAGAATCATTGTAATGGGTCAGATATGACCATCATTATCCCTCTTACAATCCTTGTGGTCAATAATCCTAGATTCATGTTGTTACACTACATTAAAACTATCATGTTTGTCTTGTGATGTTAAAATGTTGGATATCATATTAGTCACATGATGTCAAACTATATGAAATTATGGTAAAATCATTGTGACCAAAAAATGCACCAACCCTAGTCAATGAAATGAGACCATATAAAAAATCCACCACTCATCCTTAGTACATGATGTTACATTTTAGTCATACCATGTGTGGATGTCACATGATTCCTCATTTACTAAAAATGACATGAATCACATCCCCACCACATGATGTGAAATGATGTATTACTGTGAGTATCATATGAAATATGACTTTTCATTCAGAACCATTCTACTACCATTCCACAATAAAGATTTACCTCTGGTCCCCCATCCTTGAGAAGGGGTTTGACTCCCTGTATCTGATACACCCTATTTACATTCTCAAACTCACTATGTCATATAATATGGATAGTTTAACTAAAAATATACATTTTCAAAATCCATATCCATGCTTTGCGCATCACTTTATCTAGAGCCTCATCCCCCTCCATGTCAGAATAGTCACCCAAAAGAATGGTCACATAACAAACTATCACAAATGCGATCCTATGCCAACACCCAAGAATAAATTAGATGAAATTTTGAGAAAAATACCTGTTTTAACATGGTAATTTGATGACCCTAATTTTTCACCAATACCAGGAAACACAATGTAGATGGTGCGTTTGAACAAGGTTACTAGTTATACTCTGTCATCACACCACCGTCATTGTTTTCTATTTTTCAGGTTCCATGATTATCAATTTAGACCTGATTTTGTTTTTCTAAGACTCCAATACTTTTGGTTTTAACACTACATGCATCTATGTGTAGTGCGTATTTAGGTCAATGTAATTCATACATTCCTTACATGCCTTCTCATTCCCATAAGATGTTATTCAGTGTGTCAATAAAATCCCCACCACTACTTATTTATCACACAGAACATAACTCACATGATATTTGGAATCTTGGTAGTGTGGGTGACCATATTGTTAATCCCAAAAAATATTGGTTAGGGCAATATGACCTTAAAAATAACACCATTATCATTTATCTACAACCTTAAACAAAGAAACCATGTCTAAGCATAATTACATTAATCTGTATGGGGGTTATCTTAGGAATATTTTCTTTGGAGTTAATCCTCCTAGGTCCTCATTCATGTTGGATTTTTTATACCACTATTCTACACATATACTTATGGGAATCCTATCCCCATGTTCCAAACATTATGTCTTTAAACTAAAATCCTCATTTGTCTATGTTTTAATAAAAAATAGTCATTGTATGGTCTATGTGTCTTGAACTTAAACAATTTGAAAATAGTCTAAGCTTCATGACCATAAACTAGGAATCACAGTCCATGAACCACGACATTAAAATTTTTATGGTTTCTTTAGGATGTTTTGTTGGTTAGTAAGAATCATAGGCCCTCATTCACATCGATTTTGTTACTTCAGGACCCCATGTGTATCTATCTGTTGAAATTCCAATTTTATGTTTTGAAATCCATGACCATAATTTGATTCCATATGTTAGCACCATGAATTTAAAACAAATTTCACTATCCACTAAAATGTTTCTTGTGGAATGTGCATTGTTGGGTCTATTCACATCGGGATACTCCTTTCATGCCCCCTATATCGTATTTGGATGACATGATCCCACGCCATTCCAAACACTATAACCTCAATGTAGATTTATAAATACAATGAATTTGATGTTAAAATAGAACCTATTATAAACTATATAAGCATAATATATGATAATATGGTCTAGGAATCATGAAATAATTTTTTTTACACAATTTCCAAAAATTATAAATTTAAACTACAAGTGTGAATCTCTCTGAAAAATTTTGTGTTGTGGTGTCGGGCCACCATGTCCCTTATTTGTGTTTTTTTTTCATTCCATCACATGAAACATATCTTTTTGGGATACCAAACCCCATAGGTCCAAACATCATGACTTTAAACTAGGTACTTATAGTCCAAAAATTAAACCTTTAAATTGTATATGAGTCCTCTATAAATGATTTAGTGTTGAACTAGGAATCTTAGGCCCCCTCATTCACATAAGGATTGACAATCTATATCAATACACATAAAAATTATTGAAGTAATCTTTTATTAGTCATGGAAATTATGGCCTTGAACTATTTACAACCCATATAGTCTAATTTCTATGACTATAAACTGTAAATAATGATGTCCTAAACACATGATGTTAAAATTAAATTATATATTATTAATAATCGGAATGGATATTATTTATAGATGAAGTTTTACAATATTTTGGATCAAACTACCTCCAATAGTATATATGGTATGGTTGAGAAATTTTACAACATTCTTTAAACATTTGACACCCCACAATAACCATAGGATGGTTTAAATTACTCTACCAGAGAGGATAACCCATTATAGTTTTTCGATTATACAATGATTTTTTCTAGAACTATGTGAGTCTTTATTTGCATATAAATTGAATACATTGTGATGTTTGTACTTCTCATATACAGTCCTGGATGAAAATTCATTAACCATCCATCCTTTTTTCCTTAGTTATAGTCCATGAATTATAACCTTAAATGTATGCAGTTCATTTAAAGTTGTGTATGGTGTACTTAATCCCCATTTTCTGTCTTTTAAATTGAGTTTTACCTCCTTAATTCCATATATTTATCCTTATAAAAAATTCCCTATAATATATGGAATGTGATTATAAATATTTTTCCATGGTCTATATCATATGACATAAATGGTGTGTTCAACCTTCTAGAACTATATATTGATTTATTTCCATCTTTATGGGATATGTTGTGATGCCCAAATTCTCATCTCGTGGCCATGCCACAAATTTATTGAACCCTTTTCCCCCTTTTCCCCTCTTCATCAGATATTTAAAACCATAAACTAATAGCTTCCCTTGGTCTGTGAATAATAAATTTAAACTGTATGTGAGTCTTCTCTGGAATGTGAGGTGTAGAGTTTATCTCCTAGGATCTCATTTACATCAGGTTTTCACTATTCAATTCTATGCACCTCCCATGTTGGGATACTCAATATGGTCTATACTCTATGATCTTAAACTGAGAGAAAATGGTATGACCTTAAATAACATACACTATTATCCATGTTCCATAAAATAAAAAAAATAAAAAACCTTGTTTTTATTATCACTTTGTGATATTCCCAATATGTTTTCCCGAATGTGATTGGGTGTTGATACTTGAATGTTGAGCCTTTCATGGATATTACCTCCCTCTATTTCCATACATCATGTCTTACTCAGTTTCGATTTTCAGAATCATTCAAATATAAACATCTCGCTAATAGTGATGGTGTCTAGATAAGTCCCACCTCTTATCTAAGGTAAACACCCTGATGGATATTTGAAATGGATGAATGGATCTGTTGTTTTGAACATGGTCAACAACTGATCCTACATTTGATCACCCAATTCTAGATTGTTGTGGTTGTGGTCCCTATTTTTCATACATGGTCAATAGTTTATCCATACACATTAATCTCCATTTTATTGAGATATTAGAGGCCTAAATTTACCTCCATCCCAAATCCTTATGTGTTGGTGTAATTCTAGCTCCCGTGGTTTCACCCTTCATGCATTCATGTGCATCGATTATATAGGCCAGTGTAACTCAGAAATTATCCACCCAATATCCCCTCACCCATATCGTTATCAACCATGTGATAGTAAGACCCCCTCATTATTTATTGTCCACACACCGAGCATGAATTACGTGGGATTATATGATTTTGGTAGTAAGTGAACCGACATGGATGAGCTACAAAAAATATTACATGGTCCAAATTCTATGACTAAAAACATTGATTCCATGTCAATGAATTATGACATTAAAATGAATTAATTCATCACTGGGAATGTGTTGTATTACATTGAGACTCATTGGATTCATTCACATTGTGTTATACATATGTTATACCAAACATATTCTATTGAAACCATCATTCCATTAGGTACATGACTCCTTACATTAAATTTTTTTCATTATATGGTATGTTCAATAATTAATACCTTAAACTATATGTCATTTTCATACTAATAATTTGCTGGTACATGAGGCTACATTAACTCATTAATAAAGATTTTATCTATTTTTTTCTAGATGGATAACATAAGAAAAATAAATTATATTGTTCATCCATAATTAATTGAAAATGATTTCCCATGTTCCACAATTCATTAACATAAACTGCTTCCCTTCAGTACAAAATATATGACCATAAACTATGACTATTGGTATATGAATTGTGACATTAAATAGTATGATTTCCCACTATTTTTTTTCTCAATGATGGAACTCCGAGCATTCTACACAAATCTGCCATTTAATCTCGTGGTTGGATATGTATCATTCCCTTTGGTTCACAACTTCCTCTTTTTCATGATTCTAAACAGTAAAATTACTACATGAAATCAATGCATGATTAACTATTGATCTAATATGAGGATGAAATTTTATGAGGCCTAGTGAATAATCCCCCACACTCCACATCCTAGTCACATTATTTTAAACAGAGAGATTCATCTTGATCACATGATGGTAAATAATAAATATCCACACCATTACTATATGATAATAAATTTTGTTTATAATATCCTCACCATAAAATGTATTGTTTTTATTCTTTAATATTTTTTCAAAATGTCAAACTACATAGTATCGCATGACCTTCCTTAAGAACCCTTCATTGGGTTTTAGTCATCAACCACACCTCTCTTATTCCTATAATCATAGATGGACCTCAGAGATGAATTTCCCCATGAAAGATGATATTGACCCATTTTTAATATGATACCACCACATCCATAGTTCTCAATGTCATGGTGGCATAATTTTGTGTGTGTTGGAATATAGTATAACATTACATTATGTCAGTTACACACTATTTGGGCCCCTAATTTAGATCCTCATACCCATACATGTATGAAGGGATTCCCTAATTTAATGGAGTCATGCCATGCTGGCTCAACTGACATCATGGTACAATGAATTGGAAGATTTTGGATGATATTCCATGACATGTTCTATTATTAAATCATAGTCATCATTCGAACATTATTTGTTTGTACCCATTATAGATAACATTACTAATACTGTGTTTTGAGAACTTTTAGATGTTTTCATGTATCTACCTGCCACTCCCATTGAATTTTAGATTTTGGGAATTGTGGGCCACACCCCCAATTATAATTGTTTTTTATGACTAAATTCTCCTTGTGTTATCCCATTCCCTAAAAATATTTTATTGGAGAAGAAAGTTGATTGTCAATATTTTTACTCAGTAGAAAGTGTGTTCCTAGTCAAGACACTACAAAAAGTGCTCAATTTGACATTCTAATTCCAAAATATTCTTTTATTTAGTAATATCTTGTAGTAATATGATAGATATACAGTGGAACACAAGGATATAATTTTCCTCAGCACTTTACATAAAATGTTGTAATCCACACCCTATTTAACCTCATTGAACCACATTATTTAGGGGGGGGGGGATTTGATGAAACCAGATGAAACTAATCAAAATAATTCACCGAATTCTAAATCTCTATTCATGGAATGGAGAAAATTTTGTTGGAATTATTTGACTAGTTGTAGATGCTGAACAATGTAATTGATCATATTTTACGGTCATTTGTTGTCGTTATTCCAAAATATTTGATAGAGCCTATTCATGAAGCTAGTTATTAGCAGTATAGTCATATAGGTACAATTTATATTGATCCCATTTTGAATAGTGATGCTTTGAAAGTGAATCGCAGCGAGTCCGGTTCAACTCCATACCTGCAGAATTCCATGAATATTTACCTCCATGAGTCTAAAAACACTTCATGATCATGTAAATGATTGGCAATATCCCTCATTGGTTTGAAAGTTTAATTCCCATTCAAGATTCCCCAAAATATTTTTGTGAACTACATCCTATTTTCCTGAATCAAATTCCATATAAATATCCCGGAATTCCTTCAATCAAAGGTGGAGATGTAGATATATTGTTGTATAATTCCCAAAATTCCTGATGCTCCCCATGTCGTTGAGTTCCACTTATTAGAATCCCATATAAATCATGAAACCCCATTTATTTCATTCTTTAAATACCACACCCAATGCAGATTTGCATTTATAAAAGGCCTATAAATCTTTTGGAGGAATATGACACTCAATGGAATATGATGCCTCATGATGAATTAATCCTTCATCAAGAACTACTACTTTGGAATTATGACATCCTACACACAGACCAGAGATCTATGAATCCAAATCCGTTGGGAGACCTTTTCCTCCATGAAGACTAAAACTTCATGATCCTATACCCTCAATGATTTCATAACCATTGTGACACCCTGATCTATATGAAACCACATCCTTTGAGGGACAATGAGATTCACAAACCCACATCATTTATGGAGACTTATCCTTTGCGATGTTCCTATATCCACTCAAACTGGTCTATAATGTAGTGAGGCCGAGTCCTTTGAATACCATCACCAGACCCCATGAAATATGGAGAGTTATATCATGAACTTATTGGTCCAGGTCAAAGGAATTTTATATTTCACACTTATATTGAAAAAACCCACCTCAAACTCCCATTAGTATGGATAATCCTAAACACTTTATTCAATACATCGATTCATCATAATCCATGTTTTCCCAGTCACCTATTATGTTGTGAGATTATCCACATGGATCCATCGATTACATTTATTTGATACACTCCTTAAGAAAACTCTCAAACCCACATCACCTTTCTCTCATGTTGTGTTGTTCCTGAGAGGGATTATCTTATAGAAGTCCAAAAACCTTACATTTATAAGAATATAATGCATACTAGTCCACAATACATAACATTAAACTATACCATACTAAATCATTGATGAATATAATTCTTTATAGATCATGAATAATATGCCTCATGCGATGATATAAAGAGGAAATTCCATATTCCTCACTATAGGACATTAAATAATAGAATACCCTATCATTAAAAAGTAGTATTCAATATGTTTCAAGCATAATGATCCACCTTCCATGATCAAGAGATGAAATTAAGTAGTCCCAATATGATGTTAAGCTATATCCTACCCAATATAAAAAATATAGTATTCCTCCTGTGACAAAAATGAGATGACTTGTGCATCAAGAATAATATTCCTCATCAGGATATGATCACCACAAATCAACATTGGGCCATTTAATTAGGTGTAATACACAATAATCATTATTACACCATGATATATATATTGTATTTCACTAGTTATAGACTTTGGAATGAATTATTAGCTTCTCCCACAAAAAAATCCCCAACAATATCATCATTTCACCAAGAAGAACATAGGATGATCACATGAATAATCCCCAACCATATCCTCACTATTTCGAGCAACATATTGAATGCTCCCATGTATAACACCCATCCACATCCTCACATATACTAGAAGAAAATTGGCCACATTCTTTTGTAATGTCCAACCACATGATCCTCTAGGCCTCTTTATTAGGTATAATTCCCATACATTACAAACTAAATGGGATTTGTTGTCCAACTATTTGATATATGTTGGAGGAATTCATGAGTATAAAACCCAACATCCACATCCATCCCCATTTTATCTATATCACTATCCCTGGTAAGATCATTCTCTTAACCGTGGAGACCATATCTCATAAAATTTCATTGTGCAGATCAAGGCGTAATCCCCACCCCAACTCCCACTACTATAAATCATATTGTGAAAGTGTAGTACCCATGATTTCTAGTATATAACCCTTAAATGATAATTTTATGTTTATAATGTGTAAGGGTCAATTTTGTGAGTGCTGGCAGAACATTGGAAGTGTTTTGGGGATAAATGGATGTCGCACGAGCAAAACATGGTTCTCCTAACAGTGCGGCAAAACTCTGTGAAATGTTTATCTTGAGGTAGTAGATCAAACATGGTTAGAGATGGTATGGGGGACCGATTAAGTGTAGGTCATTCATGTAGTGTTTAATGAATTTTTAGATCATGTTTTTTATATCCCTGTAGTCAAACCATGAATAGAGTCAAAATGAGATCATTAAAACTAGGATCTCACTCGTTTTTATCCATACCGCCCTCATTATTCCACCAAAATGGCCCTAACATAGGATTTTTCTTCTCCTAAGGAAAAATAAGGTTCTCCCATCAATCCAAAGGAGATCTAAAGTCTTCCCATGTTGAATTGAAGCTGGATTCTTGAGGTATGTGATTGTTCTTCTTTATTGTGGATCGTTTTCATGGATCTACTTAGATCATCCTATCCTCTTCTCTAGTTCTCTCTGATCTACTACTGCTATGGGTAAATATAGGTTATTGGATGAAAAATAAGTTGAGTTGAGGAATTTAAAATTCTATTAGAAGAGATAGATGGTGGGTTCTTGAAGAATTGACCTATTTTTCTAAGACATTCTTCACTCGTTGTCAAGTTTCATCAAAAACATTGATGTAAGAGGCTTCTCTCATAACTCCACTAAGTATAAAAGATGGTAATTCAATCAAATTTATTTATTGGTTATGAAATACTTTCAAATTGTCTTTTTATGAATTGTTGTAATCTTTCATTAGTGATGGTTTGGTAAATTGTTGAAATTATGAAAATTGGGTGTCTTGAATGGAGTGCATTGGTTCATGGAATTCAAATATGGTTTTTAAAAAGGGTTTTTTTCTAGATGGTGGACACATTAATTGGATTATATTATTTCAATAAAATATAAATGTTTTATTGAAATGAAATGTTACATTGAATTGGTTGTTCATTGGATTTCAAAAAAAGATCAGTTTTACTGAAGTTGATTATTTTGGTAATGGAAATATTTGGAATAAATTGTGTTGGTGTGAGTTCATTTGTAATGGATCCTAAATAAGTTATGAGTACCAATTGGGTACAAGGTGTGTGACTCGATATCAGGGGTGTGTGCCATTGGGACACATGGTAATGGTTAAAGATACCGCTCATGTGTATGGAACTTCCAAACAAAGCATGCTTGGGTGGGTGTGTTTTTAACTATGTAATGGATATGCCAAATGAAAATAAGAATTGGTTTGAAGCATTCATTAGTTATATTTTTGGAATATAAATTACTAGGAAATGGTTCCATTTTCCTTTGTCTGCATATGGTTATGATTGGGTTTAGAACTTGTTTATATTTGGTTATAAACTATTTTGGTAAATTTTTTTATATAAATACTTTAAATAATGTTGTAACGATTCTATCCTAGGGGTGTGAGTAGGGAAATAATTGGTGGAAAACCTAATATTTTTTATACTCATTCCTACTTTCTAAGGTTGGTGCTTTTGAAGATGTTATTTTCCAGGATAGGAGAAATGGTAACATTTCATAGGTTTTTCGTACTACCTCGTGATGCTTGGGTTGTTAAGTGATTATCGAGCTTAAATCATATGGAGCATGGAGTCTTATGTTTTACTGAGAGTCTTCTATTTTTAATCTTCTATTTAATTTTATACTTCTTTGGTCTTCTGTGGTCTCAAAATTTAATGTAGTTTTGAGATATATGAATTTGATGGGTTATCTTTCATTTGTTCATTCATAATTTAGTGAACTTCTTGGTTATGATTTTTGGGTTTAATGGATTATTTCTCAAAGGTTAAATCATCCCTCATATGTATTTGAAACCCTTAGGAATATATTACTAGCCATTGGTATCTTGTGGATGTTACTTAAGGCCTAGTAAGGACTTTTTTACTCTAAAGACAATGAGAATTAGTGGGTCATTACAAATGGTATCAGTCTAGTTATTCCATTGTGGTACAAATGTTATCATCCTGTTTGGTTTGTGCCTATGAAATCATGGAAAAGAGTAGGATTGTAGAAATATGAAATGTATATCATAAGAAGACATAGCTAACCACTTTATACTAAACATCATTTTACTAGGTAGTTTGGTACACAAGTGTACGGAGAGACATCTAGGATCTTGGAATCTCATTGTCATTGATTCATCCGGTGAGACGATCATGACATGCATGGTAGAGCAATGACTTCCCACTGGGATTGTATATTTCATTTGGAGTGATGATTTATGATTCTGTGCAAATGAGTAATTTTTTTTAAAATGCGTAATTTTTTTTTCAAATGAATGATTTTGAAAATAGGACAATTGGTTTATTCTAAAAATAGTTTTGTTATCAAAAGCATTAGTGAATGTTTAATAAAAAGAATTAACCTGAAAATCAAGGATTTTTTTGGAATATAATATTATGATATTTGATTTGATATATTTTTTAATGCTAATCCAAAATATTCTAGAGAGTGAGATTGATAGATTTTGTTGTTAGTTTAGAAAATGTCACCTGGTATGCGTCGCCGAAACCAACCCGAAGAAGCTGTAAGGAATGTGGTTTCACCTGAACCAAAGGGGAACAAAGAGCTATTTTATGGAATTGTCTGATATTTTCATGTGGTGGATACAAGGAACTAGAGGAATAATCCTAGTAATATGGCCCATACCATCTATCTCATGAAAATTAATCCACCTAACATCTATGGTGATGTTGAACCTAAGAAGGTGGAGGTGTGGCTTAATTGGATGAATCATATCTTTGTGATAATAGGCACACTAGTGGAAATGATGGTCAACATTTAGACGTATATTCTCAAGGATCATGCATGATAGGTGTTGGATTTATCAGTGATGGTTAAAATGGTTTAATGACTTAAATGGGAGGATTTAGAGGAATTGTTCAAGAAACAATTCTATCCTCACACGATAAAAATCCAAAAAACAATAGAATTATACTTTTTGAAATAAGATAATCTATCTTTCATGAAATATGTTGTTAACTTCATGAATTTAGTACACTTTCCACCAGAAGTTATAGAATGTGTGTCCTTGAAGGAATGCACCATTGAATCTAGGCAACGAAAAGAGATTCATTCAATGATTGTGGTGCTCTGTATTATAGATTATATAGAGATGTTGAACAGAGCGATTGTGGATGAATGTAATATCATGTTATCTACAGGATGAGGCATGATGATACCCACTAGGAATGGTGGAAACTCAAATTCTGGGATAAAGCAGAAAAGGCACAATAATTTCCAAGAAGGATGTGGAAATCAGAATCATATGGATGAATCAGTGAACCTTCCTCCACGACCCAATTGCAAAGTAGGTGGGTTTCAATGTATTTTTCATGACCAAAGAGCATGAGACTGTACATACCAACCTAGATCATGTTATAACAACAATCATATGGGAGCATCTTCAACACTGTTGTCATTTTTCTCTTTGTCATGATCCCGAGACACTTCTCAGGTGTTGCAATCATCATATTCTTTGATATGGAGAGGACAAAAGAAACATTCTCCTCTGTACAGAAGAGCTAGACATAGTGATTCTATAAATACCATGACTCCTCAACAATTGAAATATCCTCAAGGAAACAAAGAGGCTAGTGTAGTGATTAAGAAATTTTATGGATTTGAGCAGCAGATTTTCAATCATCAGGATAAACCATCTACGTTGAGTGGTACGATTACTTTTAATTCTACCCTTATGAAGCTGCTCTTCGATATTATTGCATTGCATTTTTTCATTTATTATCATGTAGTTTTTTTTCTATGTTTAATGATAGAAATGATGAATTTGGTTTTAAAACACCAAAAATCCTCTTGGAGAATTATAATGTCAAGCCTTTATGTGATGAACATGTGATACAACTATAGATAGCTCTAAGATGAAATGCTACTTCTCAATGTTAGACATGGATTTCTATGATGTAATCCTGGTTATAGATTGGTTGATAACGTTCAAGGAGCATATGCACTGTTATAGAAAAAATTATAGTTTTATGAATTTGGATGGCATCGATCAACTCTTTAGAGGAGAGAGGATGGTAATTATAGGTGAAAAGAGCATGTTGACACCGATGGTGGGAATGATCTCTTATCAGATGGAGGCACTGAATTTAGAATCAATGGAAGAGGTCATGGAAAATAATTTTCTAGTCATTGTGGATCATTTTCCAAATCTATTTCTTTATAACATCTTTGGGTTAACAACTATAAGAGAAGTGTAGATTATGATTTATCTCCTATTAGGGACCAGTAATATTTTAATTTTGTCTTATAGGATGGTACCAAAAGATATACGAGAATTTACAGTGTTATTGGAGGAACTGGAAAGAAAGGTTCTAATTCAACCAAGTGCATATCTGTGGCCAGAACCATTCTTGTTTGTGATGAAAGTGGATGTAACACTTTGACTGTGAATTGATTATCCTAAGCTTAACCATGTTTTGATAAAGAATAGGTACCCACTAACACCCATTGATGATCTATTCAATAAATTATGTAGAGCTTAGTGGTTATATAATATTTTCTTTCGATCAGGATACATCCAATTGCGAGTTTGGAAGTAAGGCATTCAAAATACAACTTTCAAAATAAGATATGTCCACTATGAATAAGTATTCATGCCTTTTTTTACTAAACATTACTCCAGATGTCTTCATGGATTTGATTAATTAGATATTTTAGTGATAAATTGACTCTTCTTTTGTGGTGTCTGTGGATTAGATATTGTTTTATTCAAAGAGAAGGGCTAACCATGTAGAACACTTGGAAATAGGGTTATAAATCCACAGAGATCACTCTTTGTATTCAAAATTATCTAAGTGAGATTTTTGGATACATGAAGTACGTTTTATTTTATGTTTCCTTTCTGAAAAAATGAAATTATGTTGATCCTGAAAAGATAGAAGCTATTATCTCATGGAAGAAACCAATAATTTCTTTGAGATACAATGTTTTCTGTAATATCTAGTTACTAACGATGATTTTTATGTTATTTATCATGACTAGATTCACTAATGAAAAATATGACAAATAAGAATGCTCCAATTTAGGGTGAATTAGAAAAATTACTTAACAAAATATTTGGAATTAGCTGGAGCCATCTATGCTTTGAAAACATTGAGACATTATCTCACTGGTGATAAATGTACTGTGTGCGTGGATCAAAAAAGATTTATACCCATTTTCTCATAGAGATATTTGAATCAGAGGAAATAGATATAGATAAATAATCTCAATATATTTTACATTTACATGATTTATATACTTGAAAAATGGAATTTGGTGCTGGATGCATTGAGTAGAAAGTCATACGCCCAGTTGGTGAAGAAAGCTTCAGATGAATGACAGTTGATGTTGATCCCAACCGACATGCATGTGGAATGTGATGACTAAGGTGATGTTGCGATTTTCATTTCACCAACGCTTGTTCTTGATTTGGTAAATATGGTCATAGGGGCACGAAAATCATATGCATAATATCTGGTTATGAGTTCAAATCTCAATGATGGAGACACACTTAAGGGCTGGAAAAATGATCAGAGTTCATATTTGTTTTGTAGGGATCAGATATTTGTTCCCATGGAATGTCAAGAACCACACCTTCATGCTTACCACCATTCGATATGGGTTGTAAATCCAGGTACACAAAATATGTATAAGGCGTTGAAGGAGATATTTTAATGGAGAGGCATGAAAACAAAGGTGGTCGAGTTTGTCTCATGGTGTATAACATGTCATCATGTTAAAGTAGAGAACCATATACTATTGGTTATGTTGCAGTCCTTATAGATTCTAGTGGTGAAATGGGAGAAAATGGCTATGATTTTGTTATAGGTCTTCCAATAATTGTTCAGAAACACGATGTCATTTGGGAGATAATATATTGTCTTACCAAGTTGTCCAATTTCATCCCTATTCATGATACTCATACGGTAGAGGATGAGTCCAAAATATATATCCAAGAAGTTGTAAAGATATATGGTATACGAGTTTCAATTGTTTCAGATAGAGATCAAAGGTTCACATCTCATTTCTAGAAATCCTTACTGCAAGCCCTTGGGACTCAGTTGACTATGAGCGTGGAGAATCATCCTTAGATGAATGGGCAATCTGAGTAGATGACTCAAACATTAGAATACATGTTTTGGGATTGTGTAATAGATTTTTGTGGCTCATGGAAGGAGAATCTAACCTTGGTGATGTTCTCATACAATAACATCTATCATGCCTTAATGCATATGGATCCGTTTAAATCATTGTATAGGAATCCTTCTCATTATCCATGGTGTTGGGTGGAAACTGGTGAGACTTCACTAGTTGGGCCGATAATTGTGCATGAAACAATGGATAATATCTAGTTCATTATAAAGACAATGGATACAGATCCAAGTCATCTAAAATCATTTACATATCACTGTCGAAGACCATTTTCATTCACTGCGGGTGATCATGTCATCTTGAGGATATCTCTAAGGTATGGACATCATCGTTTCAGGAAGTAGAGCAAGTTATCTCCTAGATACATTGGGCTTTTGATATAATATATTTTGTTGGATGGTGGAATATCAATTTACATTACCACCATAGTTCATTTTGGTGCTCAATGCATTTCATGTATCTATGTTGAAAAAATATCAGCCTAATCCAAACAATATGATCAGATGGGATCATGTTGACCTAAGGCCAGGTGCTTCATTCGTACGTATCACTGTGAGGATTTTGGAAAAGAATGATATTGTATTGAATGTAAAAATCATCATTCTAGTGTGGGTTTCTTGGCAGCATGATCAGATTCATTAAGTGGGTTTGGAATGTGAGAAGGAGATGAAATAGTAATGGCCGCAACTCTTTCAGATCAGTGTGTGTTTTCTAAATTTTAAAGACAGAAAGACCAGTGGTGGGGATAATTTAGTACCCCCATTTTATGTTAAGTAACCCTTACATGATACTTTTATTTTTATAAATCATAAGGGTTGATGTTTGGAGAGTTGGGAGAACATTGGATGTGTTTTGGGATAAATGGAAGTCGTACAGGTGGCACACGGTTTGGATAATCGTGTAGAAAAAGTATTCACATTGGTCCTCTTGAGGAAGTAGCTCTATAATTTTTAGAGAATATTTTGGGAGATCATGTAAGGGGTGGATGTGTGGGTAGTGTCTACTACACGGTTAAGGCACACTTTTCCAAACCTTGCAGTCAAACCATGCACAAAGTCAAAATGAGATCCTTAAAAATAGGATCCCTCTTGTTTTTTCCTTAACTCTCTCATTTTCGACCCAAACTGGCCCTAAATCGTAATTTTTCTTCTCTTATGGCAAAATAAGTTCTTCCCATTGACTTAATGGTTATCCAAATGCTTCCCTTGGTTAATAGAATACAGATTCTTGAGGTATGTGATTGTTCTTCTTCGTTCTTGATCAGTTTCTTAGATCGACTTAGATCTAATTCTAATATTCTCTTGGTTTCTCAGATATACACCCATTATGGGTAGATATATGGTGGTGGATTCAAAAAATTTCTATTTTTTGTCTTTATCTTTCTAGGAGAAGAGATCTATAGTGGGTTCTTGAAGAATCGGCCCCATTTTCTAAGAAGGTGTTCGTCCATTGTCATGTTTCGTCAAAACCTTTTAGGTATGTGAATTCTCTCTCAACTACACATTGTATTTCTAATGGTCATGCTTTAAAATATATTTCCATGTTATGAATATATCATGAATTTTATGGTGATTAATTTTTAGAAACCTTCTTTGGGGATGGTATGGTAAATTTTATAAATTTGGAAAATTGGGTGTTTGAATGGAGTGCTTTGGTTAATTGTTTTAAAAAATAGTTTTTAAAAAGGTGTTTTTTTGGACGGTTTTCATATTTATTATAGTAGAGTTTTTAAATGAAGTGTGAATTTTTTATTGAAAAGAAATTTTTCTTTAGAATTGTTTTTTCTTTGGTTTTCAATAAAAGTTATGTTTTATTGAAGTGTTTTATTTTGTTAATGGAAATATTTGACATAAATGGTGTTACTATGAGTTAATGCATAATAGGACCTTAAGAGGGGTTGAGTACCATTTGCATAAAAGGTGCGTGACCCCGGATCAGGGGCATGTGTCATTGGGACACAAGTTAAGGGGATAAGATACCGCCCATGAGTATGAAATTTTTGAACGAACCATGCATGTGTGGGTGTGTTGGCATATGTGGAATAGATATTCCTAATAATAATGATAATTGGTTTTAGGAATTGGTTAGTTATTTTTTGGGAATATAACTTTATTTAAATTTGTTCCATTAACCTCTATTTTCACTTGGTTATGATTGGTTTTCAGACATGTTTATATTTGGTTATAAACTATTTTGGTAAATTGTTTTATATAACTATTTTAAACATTATGTTATCCATTCTATCCTAGTATCATGAGTATTTAAGTAATTTTGGAAACACTACTATGTTTTATACACACCCCTGCTTTGTAACATTGGTGCTTTTGCAGATGTTATCTTCCAGAAAAGGGGAAAAGGTAACGTTTCTCACATGTTTAGTACCACCTCATGATGCTTGGGTTGTATGGTGGTTTTGGAGCATGATTATTTTGGAGCATGGAGTCTTATTGTCTCTTGAGAGTATTGATATGTTTATCTTCTATTTAATTATATACTTGTTAGGTCTACCACTGTCGCACACTTTAATGTGGTATTGAGATAGATGAAGTTTTTGGGTAGTCTTTCATTTGTTTGTGCATCATTTAGTGTATGGTTTTGTAATGGATTGTTAGTTTAATTGATTATTTATTAAAGGGAGAATCATCCCCCACTTGTATTTGAAACCCTTTTTCATTTATTGATAGCCTTTGGTGTCTTGGGGATGTCACTTATGACCCATTCATGACACGTTGTACTCTCAAACCAATGAAAATTGGTGGTTAATTACAGAGGGGATGATTACATGCTTAATCTCTACACAATGCCTCTTTGATTGTTTCTTCATAGCATGAGCATACACACCTCAGGAAATTAAATATCTTGGATTGGTCCTGTGATATGACTTTAATCCTCATCATCGAACTATGTGGGTTCTAATATGTGTAATCTGAAAAAGGTATATATGACAACTTCCTGAGGTTCAGTCGTGAACAATGGAAATCCAAGGCACCCCCTCACTAGGATGAACTTCCCTAATACTCCCATATGTATGATCACATCCACCTTCATGTTGTGACATATTCAATTCATTGGAAAAACAATCTCGAGCTACTTCCAAAATGAATTTGGTTTTATCTACCTTCACAGTGTGAAATCATTACATTTTGGGGAACACAAGCTATATCAGATTCCATGAGGTTTTTTATACATCCCCCATCATGGAACGAAATCATCTATTAATGTGATACCCATATTGGATTTGATTCTATAAGGAGTTCAGATCTATCCTCCTTCACAGTGTGACATATACCTTTATGGGACACACCTCTCGGATCTTCCTCTATAGAGATTTCTAATACATTAATTTGTAAACATGATAGTTATCACTAATTAGAATAAACATTTTTATTTTCCTCCTTAGGGTGTTCTCAACTACATATGAAATTAAACATGTTCAAGGATCTGTCTAGAAAATAATTTCTATTATATCTCCAAAATACGATAAAATATAACCCCATTCAAACACATACACAATACCTAATAAAGATATTCCTTGGGTGAAATACTTTTAAGATATTTTCCCATGTTGTTACAAACCTAATCAAAACATGGGATTTCTAATATGTATTCTATGAAAGATATAGTTCTGTGGTGTTTGATACCTTTTAATCTACATGAGATTCCTTGGGTTTTGTGACTAAGATGCCTTTATAATATTCCCTCCATAACATTATAATATAGGTGTCCAATTTACCCAACATCCAGTGATGCACAAACATGCCCGAAATTACCATCTTATTTGTCAAAAGGTTGTTTCACAATTTAAATAGAAGTAATTTAATTATCTAGCATCCAAAAACACATGAACAAAGAATTATTTTCATGAAAATGTCTCAAATATATGAGGGAAAACACAACAAGAAAATGATATCTAAATGGAAATACATGGATGGAGGAACCATTCATACATCATCCCATTTCAGTCATTGAGTCAACATCACCATTAATTTTTGTGAAAACAACCCTAATTTGGAATGTAGGAGTATGGGGAATGAAATGCACATCAATATGATGATGTTCACCCCTAAAGTTAAATCATCAGAAACAAATAAAATTTCAACATTCAAAAAGCTTAACTATTTTGTTTCATTATAAATAAACATCAATGCTAACTAAAGTAATCAGAAAACGTAATAATGCATACAAACCCACCAATATCTCTCATTCTCATCGATGGACACATAACAGTATGTATGACATCCTATATTCCACTAACACTTTCACAATTTATTATAATTTATTTATTCATATTTAATTATAATAATGATTCATATTTCTCTAAATATCTATCAAAAAATATTCCAATAATTCATATGTGTTGAATGTTTAATACATTTCATATTCACATGTCTAATTAGTTAATTCCAACTAATTGAGATTAGAATCAACCAAGATCGTATTATATTAAAATTTTTAAAAAAATTATACATAATAATAATTTTTACTAATTAATTATATTCCCAATACCATACGTTATTTCATTAATTTATATATATATACATATATTGGTTCTTAATAGAGAACCATTTCCCTTCATTTCCAAAAAAATATAGAGATAATAATATTATTTATCTTGGCAACATAATAATAGACTCAAAATTATAATATGAATGAATATTTTAATTTTATATCCTAACATATGGAATCTTACATTGAATATACTACTCCATTCTTAACACGATGTTATTATCCACATTATTTTTGTTCCCTTCAATCTAGAACATTGTTTTTTCATAAAAAATGGGTGATACATACTCATAAACTAATAATCATGATATAGAGTTGGTGGAACTAATATCAATAACATTCATATTTGGATTCATAAAATTATTATCCATGAAAATTTTTATCCCACTACAATTGATTTCCCCTTACAAGACATATATTTAGTGATCAAATATCTATATTTTAGTAAGTATTGTGTTTTCTTTGATGTTCATAACAAAAACTAGTTACTTAGATAATAAATAATCCCATTCATAATAGTTATGGTTCATGTATAGTATGTCAATATAAATCTTAAGAAAATCCATCATATAGATAAAACCAATTGATTTCTATGATATATTTATTAATAGGGTTTCCAATCCAATTGTAACCCAAAAAAACATCAAAAATATTCTAAAAAAAGGAAATCAAAAGGAACAATATTTTTTCAAAAAATAATAAAAATAATATCTAATGTCACTAATTACTTTATTACCATACACAATAAAATATAAAGGCACCATGATTTGGAAATCAATTTTACAATTGGATGATCACAGTCTTTACAAGTGCCACCTTGGATGGAATCTCACATTGTGTATTTAATGGTCCTTGTTTTAGAAGTATCAATAATTTAATACACATTTTAATATTAATAAATCGCTAAATATAAGATCATAATAAATCGTTATGTTCTCATTTTTTATTCATTTATTAATAAAATATTTTCATAATTATTTTTTTTCAATCCCTTTTATGTCCACAATATTAATGTGTTCAAAACCCATTAATGTGTATCTCTATAAGCAACACACAAGTTTCTACTATATACAGAAATTTTGAAGTTATGTGTTTTCATAAATATCCACATGTGTCTCAGGTGTAAGGTAAATGAGATTTTCATTTAATGAAACACAATTTTATAAAATTAAAAATATTCAAAAGAGTTATCCTTAATCTCAATAAATTCAATCCCCAACGTTTCTGAATAAGGAATCAACCACAATTCCCATGGAAAGTTAGACCCAAATTAGATTACACGAAGAATAATTACTAAATCTAAAATTTAATTCATGATATATCTAACACATAATATTTAGAAATGATATTCCAAAACAATTATCATGAACATAACCTTATAATAAAATAATTTGAAGGTAGATATTATCTAAAATTTATGGTGTCATAAATAACATGATATTTAAATCTCTGTCCCTTAGAATAAATTTGTCAAATAAATATTCAATCACAATATTCATATTTTATAAAAAACTATTAAACTTGAGTATTAATTAACTAAACAAATAAAAAATAATTTTTCCCAAAACATGACACATAAATATATACTTTTTATATTTAAATATTCCATATAATATCCCATTTTAAAAAGTCCTCCAATTATCAATCATAAATAATTTATAAATGATAAATATGAATACAAAAAATTAATATTCTGAGGGCCCCAAGGATTTCTACCCCATTGTTGTTTATAAATGTTTCTAATTTTGATTCTACTATTGGAAACACCATTGAGTTGTGTATTTCGTGATGCATTCCACTATACTGCTTTATCTAGATAGACACAAGGAAGAAAATATGGGGTTTATACAATGGATCTAGGTGTAGTTCATGTTGAATCATATAGAAAAAACATTATGGTCTAGGAAAGGATGGGTTATTAGATTCATGGTGAATTCATACAATGGTGAATTACCATTATCACTATGGGAATTTCATTATATAGTTCATATCATGGTTTCTATAGAATTTATAGTAAATAAATAATATTTTATTCGCAAAGGTGTAATTATAGAGATGAGGCTAATATTATCATCAAAATGATTCATATGACACAATGACACAATTAAGGTATATTCTCTTTAAAATTCATAGATTAGAAAAATTAATTATTCTTATATCAATCATTTTATACCACCACTAGTTTTTAGTGATAAGTATTTAATAATTTGCAGTATAGGATAGATAAAATGAAACATGGTGAATATTTATAGAATCAAATCATGCAAGGAACATGAAAATAGGAATACATGTAACATGTGCTCAGTATCATCTGTCATATTCTTCTTGTATTGATTATGTTTTTTTCCAATCACAAAAATTGAAAACAAACACTTCCTGACATGAAGTGATTTCATTATCCATAAGAGCCCAAAACATTTCTGTGGGGTCCTAACACTCTATAGGGGAATTATGGCCATCAAAATGATAAATTATTATAGTACATTAAGTTAATAGAGCTATGAAAGAATTGTAAATCATCTATGTTATATTTTGTAAGAGGGATTTCAACACTCTATACCACTATCCATGTAGTGTATCATTTATTTAATCTTGTTAACCATTTAAAATTTTTTCAATAACATTTATTCCAATAATATATTCAATTAATACTGGTAAAAGAATATAAAATCCTTGTTAAATACATTAATAATGGATTATTCCCAAAAGGAAAACATGTTTTTTAGGTACATGGATGGATCATGCATCATATACGTGAAAAATAATAATATTAATGTTATGTTAGCTTCAACAACATAAGACTGGAGCATTGGCCACAATGAAGTGTTTTTGACTGGTTTAGGTGAACATAAAAAAATCACCCTCTAGAACAAAAACACATAATGGGTTTATGAAAAAAACACATATCTTTTTGAATTTATAAAAAATCTATTGAATATAGTTTCATTAAACTCTCATAATGTTGAATAATAAATCTTGTCAACAACATAATCTGTCACGAACCAACCCGGGTCAACACTGAACCAGTCACCCAAGCCGGTCCGCGACATGACCCGAGTGGCCTTCCGGATCCTCCCGGGCTGGCGACAAGTGCTAGGGCATCAACAGTGAGCAAGTGGGAACGATTTCTCCCAATAAAAATAAATAATTAATGTAGCAGAAAATAAACAGAGTAGCGCAAAAAAAAATAAACAATGTAAAGTAACTATCAAGAACAAAAGAAAATAAAACTAACCAAAAGAGACAACCACTATCTCCGTGTGACCTCGCGGGTCACTCTCCAACCCACAACCAAACGTCACCCAAGGTGAACGCACCCAAGCTGTAACCAGAAAAAACACTAAAAATAGAAAATAACTATAAGCATGAGTATTAAAACACAGTAGGATAGCCCGATATCTATTCCCAATGCACTACCTTTAAATAATGAAAATTACCAATTACAGGTTTGAGCTAAATATACAAAAATATTGGTTTTCACACACACACACTTCCATTTCTAAAACAAGTATCAGTCCATCGCCCTTTTTAATTTTAAAACAAGTTTAATGCCTGAAAGGAATTTTTTTATTTCTTTTTAAAACATTTTCTGCGATCCATTTAGAAATCCAAGCTTTAGTTATCAGCCAAAAAGGAAAAACCACACATATCACACAACACACGCCAAGGGCAATGGAAAAAGTGGCACACAAGGGCCAGAAACCGATCTAGACCTCTCAACTGTCTGCCATATATATATAAAAACACTAAAAGAAACATGGGTCGAACCTAGGAGATCGTGAACATTCCAGAACGTACTATACATTTGACTCATCCTGAAGGCATGCCCTAACTCGATGATGTCATAACGCCCTAACGCCCGACATATCCCTACATGGCCTAACCGCGGGGCCCAATCCCTATTGCAGCAATAACTCAGTATTCCCCAGCTATGGGGCCACTTGCCAGTGCGTAATCA
Source organism: Viscum album (assembly GCA_963277665.1). NCBI lineage: Eukaryota > Viridiplantae > Streptophyta > Magnoliopsida > Santalales > Viscaceae > Viscum > Viscum album. The sequence goes on from OY728163.1 coordinate 870,937,758, forward strand.
AAACTAGTGCAGCAATCGTTCTCAGAAGATTCACTCACTATGCCAGGTTCCCATGTCAACACATGTAATAAACAGGGGTGCGTCCACAATGTAAATCAATCAGTCATGATGCACAATCATCACATATAGCTCACACAATCAACGCACACCAAGAGTCACCCCTGAGTGGGTTTTCCAAAATAATTTATTTTATTAAAGTGCCAAACGGGCCTTCACCAATTATAAAGAAAAACCCCGTTTCTCAAGAAAACCTGTAACACTTGTTCAGAAGAAATAATTTATCTTTAAAACCATAAACACATTTGAAATTCCGTAAATTATTTTTAAAGGAAAAACTGACATTATTTCAGTACTGGGTGTCTTCTCTCCAAAAAAATATTTCAAGAGTTCGGTATAAAATAAACGGCTCTTTTTACAACAAATAATCATTTAAAAATTGATTATCTTATATTATTTTCTATTTATTAAAATTAATAAAACATCAAGAAATTAAAAAATTCTAAATTTAAAGGTGAGTGTAGTGGGGGGCCTACCTCAAGACACAGGCGTGACGACAACACAAGCTTGGAAGCCAGGCGCGATGACAGAGCTCACTCGTAAACAGGCGTGATGACGACGCAACCTCAGAAACAAAGCGCAGCGATGACGTTCACTCAGAAAAAACTCGCGTATGTCCTAGAAAGTCAAACCGACCCAAGTAATATTTAATTAATAAAATTTCTAATCAATCCGGGGTATATATATATATAAAGTAAAAATATCAAACGGAGCATAAAATAAAAGGGTGTACCCATCGATGGGGCTACGACATAAAACGGACCGCCGGAGGGTGTCGCGTCGGAACAGAAGAAGGCGTGTGGCTGGCCGCAGTCCAAATAGGGGGTGCAGGAATGTCCATCGAACAACAGTAGTTTGAGGCAGCCGACGTTCAGGGTACAAGTAATTCGAGCAGCGGTGGGAGCCAGGGCCGAGCAGGGATGGCGGCTAGATCGCAGGAAGGGGCTGCGAAAGGTGCAAAGTGGGAGGCATGCTCTGCCAGAGCACATGACAGAGTCAGCACTGTGCTGGCCGGAAGGAGGGGAGCGGAACGCCGCCAGTTGGTCATGCCAAGAAAGGAGGGCCGCTGGATCGCGACAGGGGGCTGCGGAGGGCGCCTAACGGGGTGGCCAACCAGATGGAAGGGGCGGCCGAGATGAGGTCGGACCAGGGTACCAAGAGGGTGGTGTGGGGTCCCAGACAAGAAGGCAGTGGGGTGGGGACATGGGCGCGCCACCGTGGGTGAGCCAGAGCTGGCGGAGGCCTGGTCGAGGCGAGCGGGCCAGGGGTGCAACTGGCGAACAACGGATAGAGGAGGGAGCACTGGGCTGCTGCGAACCCGTAGGGCGAGGCGAAGCCGAATGGGTTGGCTGGTCGGGTGCGCCGAGGAGGTTAGATCGGCAGGGGGTCGCTGCGCATCAGCGGACGAAGGGGAGGTGTGCCTCACGCCGGATGGAGGAGGGCTGGGGTGAGACCGGTTGGGGCGCTGGATCAGTTGGGCACCGCTGCAGGAGTCGGATTTGGTGGAGGACTTCATGGGAGATGTTGGCTCATGTGCGAAGAAGAGAGGAAGCAGGGGGGGATTTCGGGCAGCGCATGATGAAGAGGGTGCCGGACACCGGAAAGAATAGGTGGGCGGCTGGAGGGCGCAGGTACTGCTGGACGAGGAGGAAGCCTGCTGGAGGGATGGTGGCGAGCCGCTGCTTAGCAGGGAGAGCGCCAGAGCGGGGCGCTGCAGTAGGTTGAAGGCACATGTGGGAAGGATACTGCAATGACATCATGCGGGGAGCAGCAGGAGGGGAAAAAACTAGGGCGATGTGCGTGCTTCCTGCTCGCGACAGGGAAGGAGGAAGAGGCCGGGCTACTGGCGGAGACGTGGTAGGGGTATGTCATGGCGGAGGAAAGAGGGAAGCACATGGACGGCCCTACAGGAGGGCGGTTCCAGACAAGGTAGCTGGCGGGCGGCTGGCGCGCAACTGGGGTGAGGTTGGCAGCAGGGAGGGCGGCTAGCGGAGTGGCCAGGCTGCAGGCGCGGAGGCCGGGATGCGGGATGTTGTGTGGGGAAGCGGCGACCAAGGAGGGCGACCGGTGGGCGACTAGGCTACTGCAGCGGAAGGGAAATGGGGCTGCTAGGTGCTGCTGCGTGAAGAATAGAGGGAGCAGGGAGTGGGTCGCGCACAGGACCGTGAGACAAGGGGACAACGCGTGGAGGAAAAAAAGAAAGAAAAGAAAGAAGAAAGAGGGAAAAGAAAAGAATAAGGATAATAAAAAATTGAAATAAAGTAAAATAAAATAAGTAAATAAATAAAAATAACAATTATACTAATATTATTATTATTAGTACATAATAATAATAATAATAATAATAATAATAATCCAATAATAATAATAATAATAATAATAATAAGAACAATAATAATAATAATAACAATAATATTATAAATTATTATTATTATTATTATTAAACATTTAATAAAATTCTTTTCAATTTAATTTATTCATTTAATTTTATTATTTATCTAAACAGTTGGGCAATCACGCACTCATCGGGTCCAAATGCATGACCGTCGCTTGCGGTGCGGTGACCGCGCACCAACCCGGACCGAATGCGCAGTGACCGCTAGTAGTGCGGTGACTGCGCACTATCCTGAAACCCATTGAAAACGTCAACTCATGAAAGAAAGTTCCAACTTGGACCCAACAAAACTTTTCCCAATGTCACGGGACTGAGAATAGAATAATATAAAAACATGGGTGTCCGTGTGCGGGGTGTGACAATTCTCCCCACCACAGACACTTTCTGCCCCCAGAAAGTCACCAAGCCAATCGTTGACACAACTTGCGTTCATTCCCAGACAAACACACAGAGAACCGAGAGCATCGGGGTGACCATTCCCAACAGACATCACACCCGACCAATTTAGGGGAAAAAAAGTAACCACTACCCGAGATTGAGGGGAGAACATTAGAGGGTTCTCCCCACTACAAGAATTCACTAATACAAAAACCCTTGAAACTCGAACAAACCATCCCCTGGGGGGGACACGAGAACTCCCAAACCAAACTCATTCATTTTTCTGACATGTACCGAACAGCACACTTGAGACATGATTCAAACAACCACGATGGTCGTACATTTTCAAAGGGATGCAACATGATGGCTTAGAATGTCCGGACTGGCCATACTGGTGACGCACAGGAGAGCTGTCCGGCGAACTAGGAGCCAGTACCGGCGAGGATAGTTTCTTGGATACCGGTTCCACCATCCCGCACTCCTTTCTAGATGAGGAACCTTCGCGGAAGTCGACCACCATTAATCACACCCAAAACTCTAACGATGATGAGAAATTTAATCTTTACAAGTCCAGAACTGAACCCTCAAACAACTATAGGGCGGTACGAACCTTAATTATCCTGGGAGTTCCCAACAACCTGAAGACACACTATATTTTAGAACTCTACAACTACCTGAAATAGACTTCGACTACTTATATAAGCAAGAAACACACAAAAGGAACTAAGAACTAAGAATAACTTATTAACAACTTTGGGAGGCTTTCTAGGCGGCATACTCATGACAACACGAAAAACACCATCGAAACCAACATCAAACCAAAACTTAATCTAAGAAACAACACAAGCTAAGGGAAATAGGCCCATAATCCAAACATATAAAACACAAGGGGAAATAACTTTTCCAAAACCATTATTTCATTAAAATTTTAAAACTCACCCATGGCACCTTATGAACCGTCACATGTGCGTTCATTCAATCTCCCTCATATCAGTTGCAAACAAGTCCCCCACACACTTCCATGCATACCCATGCACATGTGACCCTCCATAAGGAGTTCCATAGTTAAAACACTTCTTTTTCCATACCAAATCCAAAAATATACCATGTTTTTCCAAACCAACACACCTTCTCTTTAAAAACCCACTTTAGTAATTTCAAGAACAATTTGGAAGAAACACTTTTCCATTTCAAAACTAGTTTCACTTTTAACGCACACTCAAACCAACTGAGAATAAAACAAAACACAACAAAAGAATAACCCACTGAAATGAGGAACTAGTGCACATGTCTGACCCAGCAACATGGTGGTGAGCCATGCCCCAAGTAAGGCATAACACTAAGAGGACCTTAAACGGGACACTTGGACTCCACATGGGTCACCACCCCATGTGAGGCCGCAAAGTGAATCGATTCTCCTCCATTGTCATCCATCAATCCAAAACAACAAATGATAAAATATCCAAATCCCAGACTAACCCTGGTAACTAGGGTCTCGTCACGAGCGGTGGTGATCAGGCACCGACCCGTAACCTACCTCCTGAGCCCCGACGGTCCTAATCTCCTTCTATTGGACATCCCAAATAACAAAGGGCGCTCTGAAAAGTGAGGTCCGCTAAGAGTATCCCTGCTCTGATACCATTTTTTCACGAACCAACCTGGGTCAACCCCGAACTGGTCACCCGAGCTGGTCCACGACATGACCCGAGAGGCGTTCCCGATCCTGCCAGGCTGGAGACAAGCGCCAGGGCATCAATAGTGAGCAAGTGCGAACGATTTCAGCCAATAAAAATTAATAATTAACGTAGCAGAAAATAAACAGAGCAGCGCAAAAAAAATAAACAAAGTAAAGTAACTAATAAGAACAAAAGAAAATAAAAATAACTAAAAGAGACAACCACTATCTCGGTGTGACCTCGTGGGTCACTATCCAATCCAGGACCAAACGTCACCCAAGGCGAACGCACCCAAGTTGTAACCTTCACAAACAATAAAAACAGAAAAGAACTATAGGCGTGAGTATTAAAACTCAGTAGGATAGCCCGATATCTATTAAAAATGCACAAACATTAAATAAATAAATTTACAAATTACAGGTTTGAGCTAAATATACAAAAATATTGGTTTTCACACATATGCACTTCCATTTCTAAAACAAGTATCATTCCATCACCATTTTTAATATTAAAAAAAGTTTAATGTCTGAAAGGAATAGTTTTATTTCTTTTTAAAACATTTTCTGTGATCCATTTAGAAATCCAAACTGTAGTTATTAGCCAAAAAGGAAAAACCACACATATCACACAAAACATGCCAAGGGAAATGGAAAAAGTGGCACACAGGGGCCATAAACTGAACTAGACCTCGCAACTGTTCGCCATATATATAAAAAACACTAAAGGAAACATGGGTCGAACCTAGGAGATCGTGAACATTCCAGAACGTACTATACATCTCACTCATCCTAAAGGCATGCCCTAACTCGATGATGTCATAACGCCCTAACACCCGGCATAGCCATGCATGGCCTAACCGCGGGGCCCAATCCCCATAGTAGAAATAACTCAGTATTTACCTACTATGGGGCCACTATCCAGTGCGTAATCTAAACTAGTGCAGTAATCGTTCTCAGAAGATTCCCTCACTATGCCAGGTTCCCATGTCAACACATGCAATAAACTGGGGTGCGTCCACAATGTAAATCAATCAGTCACGATGCAGAAACATCACATACAGCTCACATAATCAACGTACATCAAGAGTCACCACTGAGTGGGTTTTCCAAAATAGTTTATTTTATTATGGTACCAAACGGGCCTTCAACAATTTTAAAGGAAAACCTCGTTTCTCAAGAAAACCCGAAACACTTGTTCAGAAGAAATAATTTATCTTTAAAACCAGAAACACATTTGAAATTCCATAAATTATGTTTAATGTCCAAACTGACATTCTTTCGGTACTGGGTTTCTGCTTGCCAAAAAAATATTTCAAGAGTTCAGTATAAAATAAACGGCTCTTTTTACAACAAATAATCATTTAAAAATTAATTATCATATATTATTTTCTATTTATTAAAATTAATAAAACATCAAGAAATTAACAAATTCTAAATTTAAAGTTGAGTGCAGTGGGGGGCCTACCTCAAGACCCAAACGTGATGACAACGCAAGCTTGGAAACCAGGCACGATGACGACGCTCACTCGGAAACAGGCGCGACGACGACGCAATCTAAGAAACAAAGCGCGGCGATGGTACTCACTCAGAAATGCCCCGCACGGGCCCTGAAAAGTCAAAACGACCCAAATAATATTTAATTAATAAAATTTCTAATCAAACCAGGGAATATATATTTATATATCAAGTAAAAATATCAAACAGAGCATAAAATAAAAGGGTATACCCATCGAGGGGGCTGCGACAAGAAACGGACCACCGGAGGGAGTCGCACCGGAACAACAGAAGGCGTGTGGCTGGACGCAGTCCGAATAGGGGGTTCGGCAAGGTCCACCGAATAGCAGTAGTGCGAGGAAGCCGATAGGCAGAGTACAAGTAATTCGGGCAGCGGCGGGCAGTGGCGGGCAGCGGCGGGAGCCAGGGCTGAGTAGGGATGGCGGCTAGATCGCAGCAAGGGGCTGCGAAATGTGCAATGCGGGAGGCAGGCTCTATCGGAGCGCTTGACACAGTCAGCACCGTGCTAGCTGGAATGAGGGGAGCGGACCGCCGCTAGTGGGTCACACCAAGCAAGGAGGGCGGCTAGATCACGGCAGGGGGCTACAGAGGGCGTCCAACGGGGCGACCAAGAAGAAGGAAGGGGTGGCTGAGATGAGGTCGGACCATGGCAGCAAGAGGGTGGCGTGGGGTCCTGGACAAGGAGGCAGTGAGGTGGGGACACGGGCGCACCGCCGAGGGTGAGCCAGAGCTGGCGGAGGCCTGGTGGAGGCGAGTGGGCCAGAGGTGAAGCTGGCGAACAACGGATAGAGGAGGGAGCACTGGGCTGCTGCGAACCCGAAGGGCGAGGTGGAGCCGGCTGGGTTGGCTGGTCGAGTGCGCCGAGGAGGTTAGATCGACAGGGGGTCACTGCGCATCGGCGGACAAAGGGGAGGTGTGCCTCACGCCAGATGAAGGAGGGCTAGGGCGAGACCATTCGGGGCGCTGGATCAGTTGGGCACCACTGTAGGAGCCGAATATGGTGGAGGACTGCATGAGAGATATTGGCTCATGTGTGAAGAAGAGAGGAAGTAGGGGGGATTCCGGGCTGCGCATGATGAAGGGGGTGCCGAACACCGGACAGAATAGGTGGGCGGCTGGAGGGCGCAGTCCCTACTGGCCGAGGAGGAAGCCTACCGGAGGGCTGGTGGAAAGCCGCTACTCACTAGGGAGGGTGCGAGAGTGGGGATCTGCAGTAGGTTGGAGGCACATGCGGGAAGGAGACTGCAATGGAATCATGCGGGGAGAAGCAGGAGGGGAAAAAAACTGGGGCGCTGTGCAGGCTTCCTACTCGCGATAGGGAAGGAGGAAGTGGTCGGGCTGCTGGCTGAGATGCAGTAGGGGAAAGTCGCGACGAAAGCAAGAGGGAAGCACATGGACGGCCCTGCAGGAGGTCGGAGCTAGACCAGGAGGCTGGTGGGTTGCTGGCGCGCGACTGGGGTGAGGTTGGCAGTAGGGAGGGCGGCTGGCGGAGCGGCCAGGCTGCAGGCGCGGAGGCCGGGATGTGGGCTGCTTTGCGGGGAAGCAGTGTCCAAGGAGGGCGGCCGGCGGGTGATGGGGCTGCTGCAGCAGAAGGGTGACGGGGCTGCTGGGTGCTGCTACGCGATGAAGAGAGGGAGTAGGGAGCTGGTCGCACGCAGGACTGGGAGACAAGGGGACAACGTGTGGAGGAAAGAAAAGAAAGAAATGAAAGAAGAAAGGGGGAAAATAAAAGAATAAAGAATAAGAAAAAATTGAAATAAAGTAAAATAAAATAAGTAAATAAATAAAAATAACAATTATACTAATATTATTATTAGTACATAATAATAATATTAATAATAATAATAATAATCCAATAATAATAATAATAACAATAATAATAATAATTACAATAATAATAATAACAACAACAACAACAATAATAATAATAATATTATAAATTATTGTTATTATTATTATTAAACATTTAATAAAATTCATTTCAATTTAATTTATTCTTTTAATTTTATTGTTTATCTAAAAATTTGGGCAACCGTGCACTCACTGGGTTCGAACGCACAACCGCCGGTAGCGGTGCGGTGACCGCGCACCCACCCGGACCGAATGCGCAGTGACTGCTAGCAGTGCGGTGACTGCGCACTATCCTAAAACCCAACAAAAACGTCAACACTTCAAAGAAAGTTCCAACTTGGTCCCAACACAACTTTTCCCAAATTCACGGGACCGAGAAAATAATAATAAAAAAACATGGGTGTTCGTGGGTGGGGTGTGACATAATCAATATCCATGATCCTAACAATGTGATCCTCTTGGTCTTATTATCATTTAATAAAAATGAAATCCATATTTAATTAATGATTGTAAAGAGATGACACATGAAATCAAAAAAAAATCTCAATATATTAACAGGTTCTGTGTGAAATCATTAAAATAGACTCATATCTATATAGAAACAGGTACACCATGCTATGTATCATATATATCATAAGTAGAAATATATACTTCATGTTACTAAAACAATGTGAGACAACAAAAAATGGAATATACAAATTGATAAATAATTATTGAATGATATTCTGACACTAATTAGTTCTACCATGTGTGTTCTAGAAATATAACTTCCAGAAATTCCAATACATAAATAAAAAAAATTCTCAGAATAATAAAATAAAATAATTCAATTTTGTCTTATGGGATTTAAATAACATAAATAAACAAAAATATGGTGTCCATATCATTAAATAAGGGACATTATTTTTAGATATTCAAAACAAAAATAAAAAATATTAATGTAAAAAACATATCATATTAAATGTAAAATGAATTTTGTAAACAAATATTACTAAATACATAATATATACCAAATAAATAAACATTTTATTTTCAAATAATCCTTTATTATATAAAGAACCATCAATTTCATGATATTTCATTGCAATCATATATATAATGGGTTTTGATAGATCATTCTATGATTATTGGTAGAGAAATAGAACCAAAAAATCGTCCAGTGAATCTTTAAAGATTAAATTTTTAAAAAAAAAATCAAAATAGATCATAAAAATATCTCATTTGTAGTAACCGACGAAATATTATTCATAAATGGAGTATGTTTGATAAGGATTACCAAAGTATGAAATAAATTATTCTAACCACCATGGGATTAAGAATGTCATATGATTCATAATAAATTATTGATGATCATGATACTCTAATTGGGGAACATTTCTATTGTAATGAGTAATAAAAAATCATCAATAATGAAACTAAATATGACATGCATTGTAAATAATTATGATAATTTCATAAACAGTGATCAACTCCCATTATATAGAAATCCTTGATGTGTTTTATTTAATGTAATTTGGTTATCATATATAAAATTTATTGAAATATGATTAACCCCATCATAATGTAAATGTAACAGATATAATAATTTTTCATTCCATTCTAATTACATTTATAATGGATTTCTAATTGATGAAAATTGAGGAAAATGGATATGTAAGGTGAATGCATCATATAAAAGAGAAATAGTGATTTCAATGTTATGACATACTCAACCTCAAAAATAGTGGCTGAAAAATGATAAATATGTTATAACCTTTTTATAACATACCTACCAATATCCATTTTTATATAATATCGCATAAGTAAATTATTTTGCGTTTTAAAATCATTTTGAATACATCTATACAATCATTGATATAGTTTTATAAAACACTTTTAATTTTTGAGTGAATAATTTTTTGAACACATAATCTGTATCAAGTGGATGGGATGAATGGACATGAAACATATATTATCATTGAAAAAAATCTATAATCTGTATTTCATGTACTTAATAAATGAGAATCCACAAACTAAGAATCGGTACAACTCAATCTACAAAGAGATCTGGTCTGATTTCCATCAAACAAACTCATATATCAATTTCAATATGTTCATATAGTATTTACCATATGCATTATATCTAGACATTTATAATCAATATTGTAAAACATCTGGAGACCATTATTCTAGTGACATATAAATTTATTATTATATTTATAAAATATTTCTTAATTATATGAAAAATATTAACCAAATCGATGAATTCATCACATGTAAATCATCAAAAAAGATGATGACATCATATGTCACAAATCCTTGATTCAAAGAACATCACATGTGACTTTTAATAATATTGTTCATGCAATTACAGAGTCTAGTTCAATCATGATCCATATTTAAATCTCTTTACTGGTGGTAATTCATATATTGGTTATGCACTAACTAAAGACATCAACATAAACATAACCAACCACCCACTAATTAGCTATGTAAAAATTAAAATTTTAATATTAGGTATGAATTTATGATGGTTCATTCTCTACCTATTTATGTGTCCTCAAATAAGGGGTATTGATTATAATAATAAACCCTTATTTATAATAATGAATGTATTTCATTCCATATAATATAATTTTATATTTTGGTCCAAGTAATAATTTTATGCATATTACCTAATGAATATATTCTCTATATCTCATATATAACCCTTTATAAATGGTAAAAATTATATGCATACTAAACCAATCATATCACCATTAACCATTATTGTCTATGATGATCATTGATTATGGACATTTTAATTTTTCAATTAAGGTGATATCACAATTCAACCATTAATGATAAGTAAAATATAGAACACATGGGTATATGATAAATAAAGGCTTCATTTATTTTAAAATGAAAATATAATAAAAACAAAAGTAGTCCTCCCCCCATATGTTTAACACATATATATTTAAAATTATTCCCACAATATTGTTGTAGTAAGGGTTTTATCAACATATCTTCAACACTTTCATCGGGTTCCACCCAACTATTCATTAAATCAACCCACTCAATGATCTATCATATATGATGGTATTTTTTAACAAATTTTCTTGTCCTTCGGTGAGATGCATATTCCTTTTAATAATAATTAGATCCATTATTTACAAAGTAAATCTCAATTTCTCATGGAATTATAGGAATAATCTCATGTTTAAAGATGAACATAAAAATCCAATATTAATCCCTCATAATATGTGACACAATGGTTCATGTTGCCACTATTGTGTTTCGTGTAGTGTATTTTGTATAACTCTTCCATGATGTAGATCCACAATTCAGGTAAAAAATATAACCATGTTTATATTCTATATGATCTAAATTATATTATAAACTATAATCAGTTTCAAATTTTACACAGTGATCATCCATTCCCCCAATGATCTTGAAAATATCCTTAGTCATTCATAGATGAATAATAATTTTATGCACACCAATGCAGACACTCTCTCCCTAATTATATTGGTATCTAGTGGTTATAAATAGATATTATGAGACTTTATGTTGAGTACACACATGTGAGACAATGTATATTTTTATGAATAATGCATAATGAATCATATTCATCCTCTATGACACATTAAAATGATCCTAAACCATCATAATATTTGGTTCAATATAACACCAGTAAATACCCCATGTAGGACTTCAACATGATAGACCACTATGTCAAATTATAAATATACGTGTTAATTCATAATCAAATAATATTCTTATATATATATATATTCCAAAAAATATTGAAATTCTATTCACCTATTTATTTCATTATGAATAATTTATTTGTCCATATCATCATAGAGTTATGAGTAATGATATGGCTATGATAAGTACTATGTCATCCAAATAAATTTTCTAAATAAATACTACAATCCAACTAAAAAGCGTATATACGTTGGAATCATAATCATTTTTTATGTAACCAACTCCTAGATTACATCACCAAACAAGATATTTCTAATTCGAGAATCTTACTTCATTCTATAAATGGACTATTGTGTCCTCCATATAATAACTTCATTATTTGGAATATACAACCCATTGGGTTATACCATGTATAATCCCTAGACTAAAATTCCTTCAACAAAAACCATTTTTTAGATTGATTTTTTATATCTCATAATCAATGTGATTATATAGAGAGAGAAATAATTGAAATTAAATTATCATCTAAACTATTTAAAATCATTATTTTTAATCAATACCATGAATGTTCACATATCCTTTCACCATGATATGTTTGTTTCGGTATACACTATACCATCCCAATTAGTTTTTTTTGGAAAAACCATTTTCACAGTCTAAATATCACATATTTATGTGAATTCAACATCTATTAAACTTAGTTACATTACATGGAGTCTATTTTAGATTTCATTATTTTTAACAATTTATAAAAGTCATTATTCTTGATAGATTAATTAGAGTAAGTACTTTTATCAATTATGAATGTAACATCATAATCATTTCCCATGTAAAATATATATATCCCATGTTCCATGAAAATTATACAAGATTCTAGGATATTATATATCTTTATTTGTTTCTTATTTTAATAAATATTGGGAAATTAGTTCAATTTTCATTGTAGGAACACTTGCTATTTATTATCTTTGAACATTTCAATGTTCACTATTTCCCAAAATTACTCCTCAGTGTATACATTTATATTCATGTAATTCCATATGTTGGTCCACAAAATCATTCTATTCATTAGGGTTATATATATATTATCCTCAACCTTCCTTGGGATAAACAACAAATTAGAATTTTTACTATTTGGATTCAATCTTAGGAGAATCCATTCATTGAATGAATTTTATCCATCCCAACATTTTAATAAATTTAATAATGGGATGTATAAAAATCCATATCTCATAGGGTTTTTATAAATACATTATATGAATTTTGGTTTAGTTAAAATTATTTAGTCTCATGAAAAAAACCCTAAAAAAGGTCACAATGACTCATCATTTGTCAAATAATGTCCCATAGTGTAGGATTGCTCATCCTAGAAACACTATTCCATATCTTTGTTCCATTATGACTGAGATACAGAAAAATTAAATAATTCTATAGATTAGTTTTTTAATAATGGCCCAAGTATTCATCATCATAGTTAGATAAAGAATCTTAAAAATTTTCACCCCACGATTTTTTGATTATTTTTTTTCTAAAACTCTTTTAACATTTCAATAAAATAATTCTTATGGTTAATTAGAAACACAAATCCATATAGAAAAAATAATTATTAATTGTAACCAAGTATATAAAAACACTTATTCATTGTGTACTCACTGGTCCACACACATCACTATGTATGGGATACAATAGGCCATCATACATTTAAAATTTTATGTTAAAATTTATTTGGTTATCATTCATAATAAATAATAATCATAATTCATAAAACATTCATAATCAAATCATTCCATAAAGTACATATAAATGGATTTTTTTAATTTCTCCATATTTAAATGTCCAAAGAATAAATTTGAATTTTATGTTGGAAAATAATTATCGGAAACTATTATTAATGAATTTTATAAATATAATTATCTATATATATGAAAAATAAAGAATATATTATAATCATAATTCCGCAAAACATTTCATTCTTATATATACAAAAAATATAATTAATGAATAAAAAAATATTTTCTAAATGAGATACATAAATAAATTTGTAATTAAATTGTGAACCATATAAGAGTTTTAAAATTAAAATATTTATCCCCTAGGTAATTGTAGATCATAACTTTTTACCTCTAATAATTTAGTGTTTGATCCACAAATGACTTAAAAATCCATTCATCCCTTGGTTGTATCCCTTATATTTAAATTTATCTATTTCCATGAGAATATGGGATATAAACATGGTAAATAATACCCATGATTAATTGGTGGTTTAATTAATTTTAAATACATTCATATTTATATGCTCAAAATTCTTCTCCTTGAGAAATCTAATCAACCCAAGAGACTAGTCCCTAACTATTTTATATACCATACCTATAAGTGAACGCAATATTAATTTTATATATTATTATTCCATTCCATTCCATTCTATTTTTTTAAAAAAAATTTTGTCAAAAAAGGCGAGGACCAAAGCATCCGCACAAAGAGAGAGAAAAAAAAGAGAAAAGAACCAGACAAGATAAAAAGAAAAAGATAAAGGATAAAAGAAAGAAAAATAGAGGCTATGGGGGCCTGAAGAAATGGAGGCCTAGAGCATCCCCTCTGATGATGTTAATCCCTGTTGCTTTCAGACTGAGAGAGGTATGAAAGAAAATGCCCTCTAGGCCTAGTGAGACTATAGAAGCCAGGTAGTCCGCAACTTTATTGCCCTCCCTCCAGGTATGAGAAACTCTAGTTATAGTACCCAAGAGACCCTGTCACCTCCTGGTAATGTACTTGATAGACCAAGGAATGCACCCGATTCCCTGAATGGTATTTGAGAGTATCAGGGAATCTGTTTCCACTTCCGTTAGAACCACTCCCCTTTTGATGCATTCTTAGAGGCCAACCATCATACTCTTCGCCTCTGCAAGGAGCGAAGTGCTCGGGCCCAACCTAATAGAGATAGAAAACAATACATTAAACTAATATCCATATATAACTATGTAATTATTCTGATTTGGTGTTCTTATCACTAATTTGATTAATTATATAATGAATAATCCAAATCATAAAAGTTGTGATTAATGGAGATTTTTTCTAGGAAACATGTTATTAAATTCATCATATAGATAAACTCATACCTATTCTTTTGGTTTCAAAATTGTTAGGGTTGAAAAGCATTGTGTTGCCTCAAAAATCCAAATATAGGATAACAAAAGGAAATACACAGGAACTTTTCATTGGCCAAATAATTCCTTATAATGATTCAATATCTTCAATTATATTCTATAAAAAGACATTATTATATATACTCACATAATCTTTTAATGAAACAACCCAATTAGATGATAACGTACTAGAATAGTTCCACTTAAGAAGGATTATCACATTTAGTATTTTCTGGTTATTATTTTAAATGGATCGATGATTTAATATAAATCATATGAATATTAAATACATAACACATGTATATTTTGGAAGACTTATCTTCTAATGTTTTATTTATTTATTTATTCATGCTGCATTTTTTAATTGTTTTGGAATCCCTATTATATTCCCATAATTAATGTGTCTCTACAACATTAATTTATATCCCTTTACACAACTGAAAATATTTTTTGATCTTTACCAATAATATAATTAATCATTATTCATACATATCTAAATCTATCTTTTGTGCTAGGTATAAAAACTATATTTCTAATGGTATATAGCAATACGAAATTGATAATATCGACATGAGGCAACCCATAGCCATATATAGTAAACCCCATCCATTTTAGGAAGTGAATAATCCTCCTGGAAAGTAATACAAAAAATATAATGTCTCCCTATCTAAGGATACATAACTAAATATTTATTTCAATTAATTATAAATATAACAAAATAATTTTTAAAAAATTATAACAATTCTAAATATAATAAACATTAAAGAAATTATGGTCAAGGTAGAGAGAATATATATTTTTAATATACATACGATGCATGATTTGAATGGATCTATCCTATAAAACACTTAATCATATCAATTTTCATGAAAAACATTCCCACATTATAAAACATTTACACCAAAAAAATACTATAATATTTAAATAATAATAATCATTTTATATATTTTTGAAAATAGGTGAGATAAATATGATCTGTTAATATTTAATTTAGACATGTAAAATCTCATTTTGTAATGTCATAAAATTATCATTTATAAACCATAAATTGTAATTTAGAAAAAAAAATTGAGGCTTATTATGGATTTCCCCCATTTCATAGTGCATAAATAGTTCTTATTTTGATTGCATCATATATAAAACCAAGGAATAAAGAATTTCATATTGGATGAAACTATGGTTCATGATTTAACTAGACTATGAGGAGGAAAACATATATTACTCATTATGTACCCAGACATATTTCATGGTGAATCATCAAGCTAAAATTCATAGACCAATGATTATGGTTCTATTATGGGTTTTAATGAATTACTACAAATTATAATTACCCTCGTCACCAAGGGGAGTTCATTCCTTAATGAATGTCATGGTTCTTAGGTGATTATCATCTCTAAAGCACTACACCATGAACAATGTTGTGGTGAAATTGATGATTCCCTTTTTATGGTTACCACAATGAAACATTGAAATATATGACATAATGATGTTATATTGTTTTTTTTGAAAAAAATTGATTCTCAGGTTTGATTTTTTGAACAATCAGGACCTACTTATAATATTGGGGTTTAAGGTAAGATCCTATAACTATTGGAAGTAAAAGAAAAATAGAACATATTCTGATATATTTTTAGGGAATTTTATCCTTCCTAGAACATTAAAATTGAACAAATATGTATGATGTGTGTTGGAGCCTCCCGAAACATATTCATGTGTAATGTATGAATTATTATGATCACCAATTATATAAAAATTTATTATTTCATCTGGTGTATTTCACTATCCTTATGATCCTAGAATGTTTCTAAAGGATCCCTTTACTCTGAGTGGATGATTTCATTTTTACAATGGCCAGTACAATGAGAAAAAATAAATGCCTATTAAGTCCATAGTCCTTGTAAGAAACTAGAATATGTTATACATGATGGATTACATCCATTTTTATATCCATCATCAATTTGTTTCAATTAATGTAACATTATTCTTTTATAAAAAAATATGATTATACGATTATTCTCATTAAAAATTCAATTTCACCAATTCAATATATTTCCGAGACAATTTAAATAAAGTCATAATAGATTTTTATATAATGCAAACCAATAGAGGAGGTATGTGTATGTTGTATGCATCATTCTAATATGAAATTGTGATTCCATGTCTATATTATAAATTAAAATATAACACCACATATTTGGCCATAACATGGAGGTTGTGACTATTTTAGTGCATGCAGAACAATCTATAAGTTGTTTTCTGGTGAGTTGTTCTTATGATGAGATTGGTAATAAAAATATATAAAATTTTCAATATATAAATAATAAAATATGTATTAAAAGAATGTAATATATTAATATTTAGTATTTTAATATTATTTAGGATAATATAATTCAATGTATAAGGTTTAACCTAAAATACCACTAAGAGGTTATAGCTTATGAAGATATGGGAATGTATTTTAATTTTACTAATTTATTATTATGCATAAATTCGATTTCTTGAGTTGTTAATTCATGATGTGTATGAAATATAATCTATTTCATGAACCAAACATTGCTACCTTGGACCAAGATACTCAATCCAACCCACAATAAGGCTCAATGAGAGTTCTTTGTTCCCATGATCTTGAAACTAGTTCTTGGTCATAATGAATGAAACTACATGAATATTTTTATAAAAAAAATTATACCACCTCAAAAATAATTCTACATGGGAACCCAATAGGACCTCACTATCTAATGGTGAGTTATACCTCAAAATAAATGAAATAATGATAATATTACTACTAATTAAAATAATTAACCACACATTTTAATAGTAAAATCATACAAGATTCAACATTCAAGAAAATATAAACCAATTTGAATGGGAATGTGATGGGAAGCTAATGTGAAAATACACCAGTTTATTGTATAGTAAAAAATAAATTCCAATATAATGAAAAAGATCGGCAGCTACCCGTATCTATTTGACATGTGATACAACCTCTAACTGTGTCACTACCAACAAACCAAGCTCAACTACATATTACATAAAACAACACCAAGTGGGATGGTCCATAGGGATAATATCATAAACTCATAATAGGTATAGTGACATCCCAATCATAGTAACATTATACAGTAATGGTGAAGTCCATGTCTATAGAGTTTATCCTCAATTAATAATAGTAAAATTTACCAATTTCCCATTCAAAGAACGTTGGTTTCTTCAAAAGAAAAAATATATCTTTTTCATTCATAAGAGATTAATAATTTACTGAAATATATTACATTTATCATTATATTCGAACAGAAATACAAGCCTTTGAAATAGATTAAATTGAACATAAAATAAGGGGGAATTATATTAAATTATAAAAGATATTTTAGTCCAAAATTATTGAATGAAAATATTATAATAGTTTTTAAAACGCCATTTTTATATTGTAGGAACATATCGTTTCAAATTTTAATGTATTTTTTGAAACCAAATACATTAATTAATTAAAAAATTGGAGATTAAAGTAAATACTAAAGAGATGTGGAAGGAACACCATTAAATGGAAATAGAATTCCCTAATATCCCAAATCCCAATCATAAATTCAACCAACCTAATCCCTTTGATACCAAGGCCATATATGACAATGCAAACTAAGAATAACAAAGGAAAATAAAAAAGGGAAATATTGAAAGTGTGTTATTAGATGATATCATGATGATTGTAGTTGAAAAGTATGCTATCACATTACATAGGATAAAGAAATACAAATTAAAATGAATAAATAGGAAAATAAAATATGGAGAGGTACGATAAGTATAGGGTTATAATTAGAACTGATAATAAGGTAAGTTTATTTCTTTCACGTTCTAGGTAGGATTCAATCATTGGCTGCACATCTTAGGAAACTGTGTGCCAAACATCAAATATATATATTTGGGAAATCCATACATAGTGGTAATTTATATGGGAATTTTTATATAATTTAGATTAATCTATAATAAAAATGTTATAATTATCATCGAATAATTTTTTCTACATAGTTTTGATGTGTAGTTTAGGAAATTTTGTGAAACCCATATATACCGAACTAGAGAGATCACTCCCCCTCTCGTGGTCAAGGTACTTAGTTATTATGAAATGTTTTCTAATAATGATCTTTGTTTTGGTTTTACATTTTTTTAATTAAATTAAATTAAAACACCCGATAAATAATAATTATAAATATAATAAGTAATAAATATCTTAAATGATAACAAAAATATGGGTATGATAAATTATGTAAATTTTCTCACTTTTAGTTTTTTATAAAAATATCATGGATGATATTGGTGGAGTTTTTAGGTGGTGGTGAGTCAATGATCACGTATATAAGAGTGTTGTGTTTGTGAAAAATTTCATATACTACTATTGTATTAAAGTTACATACTTTTAATTTCAAAATTATGATTTATTTAATATTTCTTTTATAAATATAATTATAATATTTTTTTTATGGTTTATATAATTAAATTATTTCTTATTTTTATGTTACATATTAATCATGGGGCCTTTGTTTCACATGATTTAGTGAGTTTTAAATTTTTTTCATCATCTTGTGTTGTTAGTGGGAAATGCCTTCAATTTCTGAGATTTATACATTTTCCACTAGTCTCTAACCCATGAACCTTTTTAGGTTGTTTATAATGTATATCAAGTACAAGACCCAGGGTATTAAAATATATAGGGTGGATACAATACTGATAAATCCTATTTTTATCTTTTTTGAAATGGCCCTATGAGGAGCGAGGATCTGATGATGTTGGGTGATGAACGTATTCGATTTTGAGTGGGGGATTAACCACTAGACTTATTTTATATAAACATAATTAAAAAATATACAATATTTTGAACAAATTGGATAATTGAAGATGTTTATAAGCTATATATACATCGACTAGAAAACAGATTCACTCTATAATAATAAAAAGTTCTATATGGGGTTATTCAACCCATTGGGTATTTCTCTCCAGATATTAATGTACACACTATTCTAATATATTTACAAAATGGATTAAACCACTATTATTTATTTATATTTAGTATTGTATTCTTATATATTTATAGTAATTATTTGTATTATTAATTTTGAAATAGTGTAAGAGGGAAACTAATAGATTAAAAGTTATTTAGCTGTTGTTTCATTTGATAGTGTTTCATTAGAATATATGTAAAAAAGTAACAAATATATAAATAAATAATTTAAATAAAAACAAACCTATAATAATTATATCAATGGTGATTGTTAGCATTAGTTCGTAGACACTTCCCCTAGACAATAAAAATAAAAGTAATAGTTTTTTTAAAATATACAATATATAATGTCTGTAAAATTATAATAATTAATAGAATAAATATAAAATAATATAGAGAACACATATAGACTACATGCATCCATATATATCTCCTCTAAGTAATTCCATGACTGTCATCCATATACCCATTCATCTTATACATACAAAACTAGATGAACATCAACTAGAAACCGACACATCCATCTCCCCACCTTCAATACGTTTTATCACCTCCATAGTTGGGCTTGTTATAAAAGATCCAAACATATCCCTCTCTTAGCATACACTACATATAACCACCTGTATAACTAGTCCCATAATATGAAAATATGTTCTGATCTATGAAACATCAAAAAAACACAAACAAGATAAAAATTTGAATAATTTAATATAATAAATAAATAATACTGAAGAATATGTGATACTGTTTAAGAAATAAAAAAATCCTGAAATCGATCATGACTAACTTATAAATTTTCTAATTGAATAGACCAATAATTTTCCTTCAAGATTCCTACATATTTTACATGTTGTTCAAAAATATAATATTTATGAACAATTACATGAAAAAATATGAATAAAATATAATAATTTTTTTGGATAAAATATTTTATGTTGTTAATGAAACATATGAAATTTCATCACTAAACAAATGATATATCATTTTTCATTCAATTTATCAAATAAATTTATTAAATTTTTATTATTGATTAAACCTTCAAACTCACATAGTGATCTTTGAAAACGAAAAATTACCAATATATGTTATGATTCAACCCTAAGAACTTGAAATTAATCAGTTTTTGATGATTTATGAATGTTTTAAATTGGTTTTTTGTGTGATCTATATTAATCAATATTTTTTTCTAAATACATTTATATAGATTCAGTTCACACATTTCAAAAATCATTCTACTATATTTTTCTTAAGATATTATGTAAATATTTGGTCATTTTTATCGTCTTGGCCCCCTACTGCATGATTTTAATGTTTATGTATCTTGAAAATAAATTATTGAGTCATCTCAAGAACAACACATATAAATTTGGAGTGATATCTAATCATACACATGTAAAATAATTCAATGATTGTTTTGAAATTAATTCAAATCATTATATGGTTTTTTATGGTCTTGGTTGTCGCACACTTGTATTAAAGGTGTTAAAAAATAAAAATACATATTCTATCAGCCTAATAAAACCTCAACACATATTAATGAGCATTTTGTTAATAAATTTATAAAATATTTATATTTTCATTTCGTATACATACACTCGAATCCATGGTCATCATCATTGTTCTGACCACCCGATGCTTCTTTCTCAACACATTTATATCTTTTAAAACCACTAATTGAGTCATTATGATCACACCATATGTTAACATGAATTTCCATCAACTCGTAATTAACTGAAATAATTCAAAGAGGTTATTTCTGTTACAAAATTTCAATCTATGTTCACTCTTTATGGTTTTGAACATTACATATATTTTAGTTTTGGAAGACTATAAAAATATTTTTATTGACATACCACTGAAAATACAGATAAATTAATTGGAATTCATTTAATACTTCAGAAAATTTGATATAACGTTTTTTCTAGGATTTTGTAGTAATATGATGTTGTTTTCATGGGTTTTACCCTTGGTTGACAATTATTAATGAATTTCATAATATAAAAAAATAATATTTGGTCATTTTGTGTTCATTACATGTAAGATTGATGTATTTTATACTTATATGGATCAAATATGATTTAATGATAGAATTTATAAGACTTCATATCAATATAAGGAAGAGTTATATGGCTATACCCTTATAAACATAGATTAGAGTTTTAAATTAAAAAATATAATTTTTCGGATATACTAATAATACAGAATATATGAATGACATGTTCTCTACTCATGCATATATAATATAATTAAACAATTTCCCCTTATATTTTACATAATTTTATGGCCTTTTGTGTAGATTGACTATTACTTGCATCTTTTAGTCTTTTAAAATAATAAAAATGAGTTTTTTGGTGTCAAAGTCAAACTAAAACTAAAATTAACATGGAATTAGTTTCAATATTTTGAAAAAATCATACAATCATTTTTCTATGATATTATTCCATTATATGGTTATTTTAAATCATACTAATGGATGTTTTAAGGAATAATTTGTCATTCAAAACTAATCAATGAGTCATTTGAAGCACCTTGAATATCAGATTGAGGATTATTCTATATATACATGTCAAAATTTATTCATATCTTCTTCTCATATTCCTATAACCCAATTTATCGAATGCCTATGTAATTTTGACAATTACATGCATATTGTTGATTTCAAAAACATTAATAATGAATTTATGGGTAACTAGATCAATACACAACTCAGATATATTTCGAATCAATTTATATATTTTAAAAAATAGCTTATAAATGTTTTCATAGGGTTTAATTATAGTTTGAATTATTTTAATAGTTTTTACCCATGATGAAATTTTTTAAATACTTGAATATTTATAAAAACTTTTTATTCATCTATTTTGTGGATTCTAAAAGTTTGATAGATATTTTATACCTTTTTACATCAAAAATGATTCATTAATATCTTTCAATTATTTTATGGTGATATGATTTAATTTTTCATTCTTTTAATAATTACAATCTTGTTTTAGTGGTTTAAATCACAAAAATGTTATTGTAGACATATTCAAGATAACTATTTATTGTTTTTAAGTGATTTCAACTTGAACACGTCAAAAATATTTTAATGAGTATTTTTACATGAGCTCATATCATTATAAGGTAATTTTATATGTTTTTTTCTATTGGAAACATATTTTAGAGATTTAAAATGCTATGATGTGGTTTTCCATAATCCTAGTCAAATCACAACTTGTATTAATGTTTTTCTGGTTCAAAATTTTAAAAATCAATATTTTATCAATTTCACATTATTCCAAACTCATATGATATTATTTCTAGGTTCCAAAAACCTAATGTTATTCTATAAAGATTAATATATTATAAAATTAATTATTGATTCATTATATGAACACTACACATTTGATTGATGTTTTCTCTGCACATACTTGTCATAATTATTCCACATATTTTTTTCCTTTGATATCATGCCAATATTTGGCCTTTATATATGTTTTTTTTGTTATTTCATGCATGTTTGATATTTTAGAATCACTGAAAATTTTGTTATTAATATCTGGAGAAACCACGTAGGATTGATGTGGTTACAAATCATATATTTAAAAAATAAATATATTATCCTAGTTCTATGATTTCAATGAAATATTTGATTATTTTCTTAGATTTAACGCCTCGAAACATGTATTTAATGACATTAATATAATTAAAATATATTTATTATTTAATTTCAACAACACTACATGTTGGATTGATGTTTCGTCTTCTCATAAACATATAAAAGTATCAAACAATGGTATTACATTTAGTATTACAATGTTATGGTAAATAATCTACAGTATGTGATGATTTATTTTTTAAAATTAACTAACAATTTTAATACTCCTTATTACATCAGTTTAATTTTAATTTCAAAATACCTGTGAAAATAAATATTAGAGTAAAAAAGTTTTTTTGTCAAAATGAAAACTCTATGTAACATATATTGTGTAGTGAAAATAATGAACAATGTATTATATTAATTAGATATTAAAAATTTATATAAATTAAAATTTAAATGGACTATATTCCAATATGTTTTGAAAGACATATTTTAATACTAATGAATGAATTAATAGAACAGAAAATTAAAAACTAAAGAAGAACCATTGTTTAGAAAAAAAAATACTCTAACAAAATGATGTTTTAAAACCCACCATTTAATCTAATGTGAAATTTTGTTCTCTATACATGATATGTGGTATCTAAGAAATATATCTTTTTATAATCTATCTGGTTCTTAAATAATAAATCTTTTCCTTTTATTCCTTAATATATAATCCATATATAATATTAATCAGAATTTCTGATTTTAATAATTTTTTAGTTTTTTTCATACTAATTTGAGAGGAATATAATTACTTACTATATAAAATTGATATAATGTTATTGTTAATATATTATATGGTTACATGGTTCTACCATCCAATCCATATGAATATATTGAAAAAATAATCAGTTACACAACAACTATACCAAAAAAACAAAGATCTTTACAAAGTGAACCTCACAATGATAACTCATTGGTAATGTGATTATACTAAAAAATTATAGTAATCCGGAATTTTCATAGTAAAAAAATTAAAAGATAAATAAACATAAAAATTTATTAATTCATGAAAATTAATTTGTAAAAATGTATTTATGATATTTAAGGATAATCTCTATTCATAGGGACCATTGAAAGAAAGATTAATAGTGAATTTTTTTGAAAACTTTTTGTTTGTTGTAACTGCATCAGTAAAAATATATTCCCAACATTTTTCTCCATTAACCAATTGGTTAAATAAAAACTATTATATATACTTGGAAATATAATGATGGAAATATATATTTAATTATTCCAAGAAATAATTTTTCATGAAAATAGTAATCATTCTGTATTACTAATTCATCACATTCTCTATCATTAAAAAATATCTAGACCATTATTATTTTTTAAGTGTCAATTTATTAGTTATTCATTTTTCTGTTTTATATATGAAAATTACCAAAAATAAAAAAAATTAATTTATATAAAATTAAATTTTGTTTTTTTGTTTTTAGAGAATGTTATAATGATATTATTTAATGAGTTAGAAAAAATTCCCATTCTAAAAAACATAAACATATAGTTACAAATTAAATAAAATATAAATTCTCCCTATATATCATTATATGAAAATATATTTATTTACTGATTTAAATGATTCTCCATTTATATTGTTATAACTATTTAAAAAGGAATAAAATATTAATTATTATTTATGTTTTTAAATTACTTATCCTCATTAATTTATTTCTCTCGCATTTTGGTTTATTGTAAGATAATTTTCATGAAATGAAATGTTCCATTAAAAACATATAATATTATGATTCTCTTTTATTAAAAGTAGGAAAATATATATTTAATGGATATATATATATATCGTAATGATTAAAAAATTAATTATAAATAATACAAAAAAAAATAATTATCATAAAAAATTAGATTGAAACATCTTCAATATAATATTATAAAATTGTTTATAAAAGGGTAAAAATATTCAAGTGATAAATAACAAAATCATAATTCATCCGTAATTAAATTATTTTCATGTTCTCCACAATTTTATTATGTTTAATTTTTTTAGTTAGATATTTTTCTTGAAATTTGAACTGGTTTCCAAATTTGGATACCTTTACAAAAAGTCCTTCTTCCTTATCATACAATAATTGATAATTATCTTCTACATTATCCTATAATGAAATGATATTTTTTTATTTCTTATTTAAAATTTTCATATTAGTCATAAAATTATAAATAATATTCTTGTAACTAATAAATTTCTATAGTATTATTTAATAACTCTCCAATAGATGAAGAATCTTTTTCAACCTTACAATCATGATCTTCAAAAAATAATTCGTGTAAAAATGTTTTCTCACTCATAATTTCGATAGAATAATATGGTGTAATCATATATTCACAAATTTAATTCATATAATTCACTTTTTATTTTAATACATTGGTGTTGTTTTCTAACTTTTTATAGGTATGATTTTTTTCTGTATTATATATATGTAGATATTTCTTGTAATTTTTTAAAGAATATATTAAATTATGTTTCCATTTTATAATATGAGATTAGATCATATAATATGGAATTAGCCCCACTATTTGACATATTTCTCATATCACATCAAATTTATGATACAATCTTCTTTAAATGATCATAACTGAGATGATATTTTTCTTGAATGATAAATCTATAACTGACTTTGTTGATTCATATGAGTTTTCGTAATTTTTTTTTCTTTTTTGAAAATTTGTAAAAGATCATTTGATCTAATTATAAATTTACCATTTTATGGGGTTATATTTAATATCAATAGGAACATAATTTTTTTAATTTCAATTGACACTAGTTCTTTGAGATGAATCTAACAAAGCGGTACTCAAATTCGAACATTCCTTAGATAAAAATGAATTGTAATGATATTTGTAAAATAATTTCAAAATTTTCTAATTTAGTCTAGAAATTAGAAATATTTTACCATAATATTTTCATTGTATAACATAATTATAGTCTATTTTATAATATTCATTAATGAAATATTATAACTTTCAGGATTGGATGCATGTTCTTTTGAATTTACATAGTAATCAAACAAATATTATTTTCTATTACATACATGATAGATTCTCCATAAAAAACATGTAAATTTTGAGGAGAAAATAGAGAGTTCACATCCCGAATTAAAAATTGGAATTCCACATACTAATATAGAGTCAATATAAATGTAATTACATTGAAGACAACTATTTCATTCCTTATATCATATTATATATCGAATTTTATTGATCTATGGAACCCATGATGAAGTAACGGGTAATACATTTCATGTTCATGCATTGCAGAAATAAGATTTATCTATCCTCAAGATGTGATAATATCCATGTACATAAATTTGTATTTCTATACTAAATAAGAATCAATCTGCATTTCTCTTATAATTTATTTAATGTAATGTTCTCTAGAATTTACCATGATTGGATCAGATGGTGAGAAAAAAAATTATGAAAAACTACATTAGTTTCTCATCCAATAGTAATGAATGTGTCCAATGAACAGTATGACCAAATATTTATATAGGTTTCTTTAGAATAAAAATACTCCTCAAAATATAATTTTATTAACTAATTGATCATATATGAACCAATAAAAAACCATGGTGTCATAATTAATATGATATTAATTTTATAATTTCAATTCAATGAGAAATTAATCATAATATTGAAATTTAGGTAAATTAACAGAATTTATTTAAGAATATAGTGAATTCAAGAATATTTTCATGAAAATTTGGATGTAATATTCCATTTATTATTAGATTCAACTTCTTCTTTAAAATATAGTTAAACCAATATTTTGAAATAAGATTTATGTTCTTAAAAAAGGTTAATAATTAAATAAATTTAAAAATTGATACATCTACTAAATAAAAACAATAATGGAAATGTTGTAAGAAAATATAATGTGACCATATACAATAATGAATATAAAAAATACATGTCGCATCAATGATATTTTTTTATCATCCAGGGTGTAGTGATATAAGCATTCACAAATATGTTTTGTCTAGATAGACAATCATTTGTCTTTTAGAACTAGAATACATGATTTTTATAACCCAGAAATTCGCTTTCTTTTGATGATAAAATACAAAAACATCCCTATGTTATAAATTCATGATGTTTTTAGTGTATTTATCTTTATTAATTTACAATTGATTCCATAATAACATCCTCTCTGATGTATAGTTCATAAGGGTTGTTGATTTGGAATGAAATAGTTTTCGTCTGGGACTAAAATTTTAGTGTTTTTATTAACCAATATAGTTGATGTTCTTTTAGCTCTAAAATTACCATTAAAATTATTAAATTTCATTGTTACAAAAAATTAAATTATAAATATTGTTATTTTATTAATATCTAATTTGAATATGATAATGTTTTTATAATTCAGAGTAGTGCTGTTAATTATAATTTTCAACACAAAATATTCATTATTTTTGTTATGTGTCATATAATGATATTCTGATTTATTGAATTTACATTTTCCCCTTATTCTTGGTAGTTGGATTCTTGATATTATCACTGTAAATATCCAAATAAAAAATGTGTTTGGAATTATCTTTTCTGACTCTAATAAAGTTTTCATAAATCATTTCAATGTAATATTATCTTTCTAATGATTAAATTTTATATTATTGAATGTCTTGTAATGTTTTAATAAAAATATTCACATTTAATCACTAAATCACGTAGTCCATTTTATGTTTCTAGAACCATTTCACCATCATCATTATATGGTGAATTTTCATCTCAATTCTAATTTTTTATTTCCAAATAAAATAGTCATTTATAATATATAGGAAAATTTGTAAGGTATCTATTATTACGTCTTCCCATGAGACAACATTAATTTTTAGATCAATTAGAATAAAATATATAATTTATTTTATGTTAGTGGAAAATTTTGATGAACTATCATATGTATTTTACCATTACATGTACTCCATCTACCCATGGAATTCTATCTTTTGTTATCATTTTTTAGAATATTTATTAGAATATTTATTTTCATTTATAATATTCTCATGTATATATGGTACAATATTCAGTATTTTGTATATATATAGTAGGTAGGTTCACTATAATAAATATAATAAAAATAATCATTTTATATTTTTTTCTTTCAAATAATTAATTTATAAATTTGTACTATTTTATATCATACATTTCATGTTTTCAAGTTTATCTATATTAGGTTATTCTTCACTCACATTTGATAATTTCATTGAAATTATTTTGGGAATATATACATACCCTACTAAAGTAAAGGATACTCCACTTTTCATTCATTCCATTTTAGATTCCATGTTTAATGTATATTAATACTACACAAGTGTTCCAATTAAATCATAAGGTATTAATTTAGTACTTTTTTCATATAATATATAGTTTTTCTTTTATATTCCCATTATTTAGGTTGGGTATATATAACATTTTAAAAAATGACTATATAATAAATCATTCTGACAATTTGATTGTTGTAAATTTAAAACAATCACAAATATTGGATGAATTTGAAATATGGATTCAACAGGTAGAAACATTAATGATTTACAATCATATATCATCATGTCCCTTTTGATTTATTCATTTTCAATGTTATAAAATGAGTAAAATCATGTTTTTACCTTACTTTATAAGTTTTCTTCATTTCCAGATTGGACTATATATTTTTATTTATGTAGAATAGAATATAGTATTTATAATTTTCAAATTCAACTTGAATTCCATATTTTCCTCACTAAAAAGTAGTAAAATCATTTTCATAAATTTTTTAATTTCTATATATCATAATAAAATTATTAATAGATAAACTACTCACAAATTTCTCCAATTGATCACTCCATTACCCAAGTTACACTCATCACATAAATGTGTTATTTTGGTATTTAGATAGTTGATTGATTGAACATGTATTCCCTATATAATAAATAACTTTATAAACCCCATTAGGTGTATATATATTAAAAAATGAAAGTAATATATGGTACCAAACAATTTATGTTTAGTTTCAAATGTATAATCCTCCTATGATAAAATATATAATATTTTAATTGTATGGTATATATACTTCAAGTGATTAATTATAATTTGAAAACAAATAAATATTTGTGTCCTCCTTAAAAGGTTATTGTTTCTGATGGCTTCGTTGGGGCGTGCACGCATCTGTCAACTTGAGAAAGAAAGGCGCAGTTTTTTTGCCTTGCATTCCTACTTTCCAAAGGCGGGAGACATAAATTCCTTGTTCAGGGATGTCATATCCTTGATCGAAATGGGATTATGGGATTCCAGTTCTTCCTTCCATTGATTCCTCCTCGGAACTCGTCACCTAGATTGAGTCTCCCTTATAGACTTAAGACGTTGTTTGTAAAACTCTTCCTAACACCATATTTTTATGGACATCAGTTAATTACCCTGATTCTATCAGGACATTCCAAAGGGTCCGGTCAGGGAAGCAACCTTTTGTCCGAGGAGTATTAATGTTGGGCATCACTGGAGTGTCTGGACGCTGGAACACTATCATGTCTCGGTTTCTTCCCATTATTATAGGGATTCTCGAGGGAACGAATACCTGGGGCATCCCACATAGAATGTGAGAAATTAGATGCCATAAGCATGTCTCTACAGTTTTCCTCAGCTTCCCATGTTTAACGCAGGGTATGCCGCAAGTTTAATGTCCAGTGGAGGCAGCTCGAACTAATCAGAACATTGACTAGAGTGGATTTGATGAGTGTAACCTCAGGATGACACACAGATATAGGTGGGTTGACATGACTTCACCGGGATGTGGCAGTCTGGGAAAGAATCAAGATGTATGAAGGGGTGCTGAGTGAAATGGGGGGCAAATGGGATAAAACCGCTATGAGGACGACAGTAATTTTGGGCTCGAGTCTCAAGGAGACTCTATACGTATCCCTGTGGTAGGGAATAAAGTCTGTATAGTTCATGAGGGAAATGGGACGCCTAAGGAGGAGGTCTGTGAGAATGGATGTGTGGATGGGACCCGAAGGTTGAGGAACCTCTAGGATGGGTCGTGACCTTCCCGAGACACATGGGATTAAGGAAAAGGTTAGGTGATGTGCATGAATTGGGCTGTACACATAGGACAAAACCCGATGATTTGTATGAATCTTATCTGTGGTTATCAGAACAGGTTTGTCTAACGCCACTAGGATAGACCAAAGATGGGGGTCCCAGCAAAGGGGATTAGAATGGCTTTCTGCTGAATGGGGAATGTAGTGGCTTACCACTGATCGAGATAAAACAACTTACCACTGATTAATGGACACAACGGCTTACCAATGACTCGGGGACACAACATCTTACCATAGTCTAGGGTTTACAGTTTAATGTCATCTGGGATGAAGTTGAACAGACAAGAATAAGGACCTAGGGTCCAGATGGATTGGTTAAGTGAACTGACTTGAAGGGGGGTCAGAATCACCCAGTGTTGTGCTTGAACATTGTGGAGGCTTCCTACGTACCATCCCATGGAATAGATCGAAGTCCTCTTAGTTCATGATCAGTGTTTAGGTCTTACACTCTAGGCTTCACAAGGTGTTGTTGAACCGATGTGAAGGAGGTTAGAATAAACAGGGAGGTGGGATTAAACCTCTTTATGGCATTCTACATACTCTTCCATGGCAAGGATCAATGTCCTCGCAGTTTAGGTTGGTGTTTGGGGATTTCACTATAGGCTACCCAAGGTGATGGTGAACCAACATTAAGGAGGTTGGAACTACCAGGGTGGTGTGAATGAACCTCATGGAGGCTTCCTACATACCCTGCCATGGCAAGGATCAATGTCCTCATTGTTCAGGTTGGTGTTTGGGCCTTACTATCTTGGCCGACCAAGGAATTGGTGAACCGGTGTGAAGGAGGATGGAATGACCAGGGTGGTGGGATTGAACCTCTTAGAGGCTTCCTACATACCCTCCCTTAGAAAGGGTCAAAGTCCATATAGTTTAGGTTGGTGTTTGGGGCTTACACTTAAGGTTTCCCATGGTGTTGGTGAACTGACATGAAGGAGGACAAAACGAATGGGGTTGTGGGCTTGGACCTCATGGAGGCTTCTTACATATCCTGCCATAGCAAGGATCAAAGTCCACGTAGTTCATGTTGGTGTTTGGGGCTTACACTATATGATGCCCAAGGTGTTGGTGAACCATTGTGAAGGTGGTCGAAATGACTGGGGTGGTGGTCTTGGACATCGTGGAGGCTTCCCACATACCCTACCTTAACAAGAATCAATGTCCTCATAGTTTAGGTTGGTGTTTGTGGCTTACACTCTAGGCTTCCCAAGTTTTTGGTTAACCGACCTGAAGGTGGTCGGAACGACTAGGGTGGTTGGATTGAACCTCATGGAGGCTTCCTACATACCATTCCTTGGAAAGTATCAATGTACTTGTAGTTCATGTTGGTGATTGGTGCTTACACAAGGCTGCCAACGGTGTTGATGAACCGATGTGAAGGAGGTCGAAATGACCGGGGTGGTGGGATTGAACCTCATGGAGGCTCCCTATGTATTTTTTATTGTCAAGGATCAATGTCCTTGTATTATAGGTTGTTGTTTTGGTCTTACACTCTAGGCTACACAAGGTGTTGGTGAACCAATGTGGTGGAGGTCGGAACGACCTTGGTGGTGGGCTTGAACCTCATGGAGGATTTCTATGTACACTTCCCTGGCATGGATCAATGTCCATGTAGTTCAATTTGGTATTTTGGGATTAAACTCTAGGCCACCCAAGGTGTTGGAGAACTGACGTGAAGGAGGTCGGAATGACCAGGGTAGTGGGCATGAACCTCATGGAGGACTCCTACATACCCTACCTTAGCAAGGATCAAAGTCCTCACAGTTCAGGTTTCTGTTTGGGGATTACACTCTAGGCTTCCGAATGTGTTGGTGAACCAACGTGAAGGAGGTCGGAATAACTGCAGTGGGGGGCTTGAACCTCACAAAGGCTTCCTACGCACCCTGCCTTGGAAAGGATCAAAGTCATCATAGTTCAGGTTGGTGTTTGTGGCTTACACTCTAGGCTGCCCAAGGTGTTTCTGAACTGACGTGAAGGAGGTCGGAATTACCGGGGTAGTGTGATAGAACCTCATGGAGGCTTCCTATGTACCCTGCCTTGGCAAGGATCGAAGTCCTCATAGTTCAGGTTGGTGTTTGGGGCTTACACTCTAGGCTGCCCAAGGTATTGGTGAACCAATGTAATGGAGGTTGGAATGACTGGGGGTGGTTGGCTTGAACCTCGTGGTGGCTTTCTACATACCCTTCCTTGGAACAGATCAATGTCCTCGTAGTTTAGGTTGGTGTTTGGGGCTTACAATCTAGGCAACCCAAGGTGTTGTTGAACCGAATTGAAGGAGGTCAGAATGACTGGGTTGGTGGGCTTGAACCTCAAGGAGGATTTATAGATACCCTGCCTTGTCAAAGATCAATGTACTCATAGTTCAAGACGGTGTTTGGGGCTTACACTCTAAGATGCCCAATGTGTTGGTGAACCAACATGAAAGAGGTTAGAATGACCATGGTAGTAGGCTTGAACCTCATAGGGGATTACTACATACCCTGCCTTGGCAAGAATTAAAGTCCACATAGTTCATGTTTGTGTTTGGGGATTAAACATTAGGATGACCATGGGGTTGCGGTCGATGCATGCTCTCAGCCTACGTGAGTCATGCTCGGTGTGAGAAACAAGTGGAAGCAAAGACCTAATGAACACGTCATGAATGGTGTATCTGTGGGAACGGATGAGGGTCTCATGTGTGGTTAGCGGCCCAAATAGGAAACATGGGCATACACACAGTCAGCTACCCAGAGAGGTACATGGGATTTGTACTTACTCTAGGGCGGAGGCCCGGTGGAAACAAATACCAGTGGAAAATGGATTTGGCTTCGATGAATGGAGGGGTAGGATTTCTACCTCCTCCAAGAAATTCTTGGGGCTAACACTAAGAGGGTATCCATTTCCCTTGATGCGAGGCATGAGGTGAGGTCACAGTTTAACATCAGGTGTTGAGGATAATGGTGCTTGGTAGATTAACTTCCCGTTGCTTGGAAAAGGGAGGGTTCACTCCGCACCCCTACGAAATACATAACCAGTAGCCTCTACAGCTTAGTGAAAAGAAGGGACATGCAATTTCATGTCCTTGGGGTGTTATGGAGAGAACCATTAGGGGTCCACGTTTACATGGAAATGTGAAGAAGAAATACCCCTTAGCATGCCAATGCGATGAATCATGAGGCAAAGAAATGCAATGGGATGTATCATCCAAGGGACATTGAAATTTCTTCAGGAAAACCAGAATGGCTGCATGAGAAAAGGATTTGAGGAGAAAAGGGGTTCACGGGTAGTAGCCTTGTGAATCAATAGTGCCTCATGATGTTGAGGGACTCCGTGAAGGGATGTTCTTCGTGATGTACAGTCACCTAGGTTATAGAAAGGGTGTAGGTGTATATGTTAGGAGCTTCGTGAAGTGGAAATGGATTCGCGAAGTAATTCCTCAAAGGGTTCCTCGCAAAGCGTAGCATTGTGAAGCAATGTTCTTCACGATGCATAGTGACCCGACCATGGAACATGGGTTACATGTGCATGTAGGGTGCTTCATGAAGCGTAAGTGTTTTGCAAAGACCCGAGTCCCCTTGAAGATCTCCTTCCTCTGCAAAGACTCGTAGGCTTCTCAAAAGGCATTCCTCTCGAATGATAAACTCAATTAAGGCCAAGGGGGGGGGGGGGGGGGGGTACATCATGGAGAAAAAGTACCTTGATGAGATCATGGTTCACAGAGCTGGAAGTGATTCACGATTCGGGATCATGGAAGGTGAATGGTTAGAGAGTCCCTCCTTCGGGCTCTAGGGGAGCTGGGTATTTATAGGCATGAGGCATTGTGAAGCAGAGTTCTATCGACGTGAAGACGAAATTTGTTTCACAGCTGTTCAAGATTGTTAAATGGGATCACAGAGCTTTCCCTCACCCTTGCTTCATAGCGGTCCTTCGTGTCGGGTCGCGAATGTTAAAGAGGAAAGCAGGGGTTTCCTGTCTCCATGCTTCGTAGCGGGTCGCAAACGTCAAAGGGGCTCACGGATCTGTCCCACCTTATTGCCTTGCGGCAGGTCGCGAACGTCAAAGGGGCTTGCAGAGCTGTCCCTCCACCTTGAATTGTGGCTGTTTCAAAGGCCAAAGGGGCTTGCGGAGATTCCCCGCCTCCTTGCTTCATGGAGGTCGATAACGTCAAAGGGGCTCATGGAGCTATCCCACCTTTGTGACTCGTTGTGGGTCTTCCCAAAGGTCAAAGGGGCTCTTGGAGCTATCCCTCCTCCTTGCATCGTAGTGGGACTTCGCGAAGGGAGTGTTTGGCACTAGTCATAGGGCTTTGGGAGCTTTGTGGTCTATCTTTACAAGGGAGTTCCAAATTCGTTCAGGATGTTCGGTTCACCCTAAATTTTGGCATCAAAAAATTACCCCACTCGGACTAAGAGTTGAGGAGAAAATAAGAATCCATGTCTAAGGGCCCATCACCAAAATTCATTGGTTACCTACGAATCGGCCTCATGAAGAAGGTCGGGGAAGCAGAACCGTGATACAAAGGCTGGGCACTCCATAGTGGAAATCGTGTCTGGGTGATCCATGAAGAACCTGTTGTCATCACCTGTAAAAATTGGGGTTTTCTTCTTTTGGTCTTTTCCCTCCTCTGCGAAGTCAACTTTTGGCGCTCTCGATTCATGAAGCTCAGCATATGCCCTGATCACTCTTGGTGAATCTGGCCTTTTGCTTTGCGGCGCACAAAAAATCTTTTAGTGTGCTCCACGACTTGCATTGGAGGGTCAGCACTCAACTATGTGATTGCACTGTCCCGGTCGAGCTTCGCGAAAGGTATCTTTGATCGCTCTCTATGGTCAAGCATCACGATCGAGCTTCGTGATCCAGATTGAACATTATCTAAATTTTAAGGACATGATGGCTCACCAAGAGGTCATCACGGGGGTCCTTGCAGACGCTTCTCGAAGTGAAGAGATGTTGAAAAGAATGGGTCTGGGGTAGTTGGTATGAAGCCACTCTGACCATGATTCATTGGTGCATATATTTTCTAAAAGTCAAAGTGACTACCAGATCATTATGAGTATACCATAGTATGGCTTTGGATTGAGGGATGACATCTTCATCCCTAAAGCAATCTGGGCTGATAATATGTTTGAAGGCCCTAATGGAAGAGGGAAAAGAGGGAATATGGTGAGCCTATGAGGAAATGACATCATCAGGACCGACGTAGAGTGGTCCCAGATTGCAGCTGAGGAATTATTCCCCATCACTACCATGGAAGAGAAAAAACTGAACAAGTGGCAGTAAATCTTGGATTCCACAAGCAAGAGCGTGGCAGAGCTGCACCTTTCATTTGACGGTGTTAATACCTCCATGGGCGGGGTAGACCCCTAGGTGCTGTAAAATGACAAAACCTCTAATACACTTTCATGCTTTGATTATTTGGATGCATTATCATGCATGATTCCCATTATTAGTAATGGTTTTACACACGTCTGTTATATTCGTGAAACACCCAATGATCAATTCATATGCCCATGCGGGTTGTGCCTAATGTATGAATCAAGGGACGATCGCTACATTATTTCATCTGAAAATAAGAGTGGTGACCAATCTTAGAGAATCCAGGGTTTGAACAACCATTCCGGATCCCCGAGAATAGGGGGGAGTGACCTGAATAGAGAATGAACCTCTCAGAATATTTGAATTACCATTTTCCCAGTGTGCTCATACACACGAATAGGGTGACAACTGGGGCGCTGAAATAAACCCAAACAGGGGGGAATGGAATGAGTGAATCCCAATACCCATGATTCAGAACACTATGGGGGTGTCATGAAAATGAAGGATAACTATTTACCATATTCTAAACACAGTATCATTATTGTGTTAGCCTACAATAGGGATAGCAAATGAGGGTCGACCACTGACTATGTTCGAAACACGGGGACTGACTCAAAATGTCATCCACTAATCTTTCATAACGTTATCCCAGGACAGTAGGCAAGCCGTAGGTCATTCATTCACACTGTTAGGGGGTTCTTCTAGAAATTAAAGAGGAAAAGGGTGCGAATAAATGCAACGCAATGTGTGGATATTGTACTGATGGGTTGTTCGACCGTAGTCCAATAGTCATAAAATTATACCACCAGGGTGAAAACACAGTAGGTGGGTACATCGGTCTGATCTGGGATCAAACATACATCTGAACATGACCTCTCTAATTAGGAAACTATCACCTCCCTATGTTATCATGGTGAATCCAAAACTTGTTTAGGGTAATGTTGTAATTTTTTGGTTTCGCAAAAGATCTCAGGTCAAGGGACCAAAAAAGAAGGGGGAAACGGGAATTATGGTTCCTGAGGCTGGACTAGAGACAGGTTTCCTAGGGGTTCCTATGTATCCCATGAGAATAAGAATCAAGAAAAATGTAGTTCTTCTGGCACAATGTGTTTATGGATCAACACTATTAGGGAGAATCCTTTCTTGAGAGGGAACTGACACATCCCATGATTAACATAGGGAATCCCGAATTTGTTCTGGATAGAACCACTGTTTAGTGTCATGCATTGTAGACATACAAACTCATGCAGTTTAATGTCACATGATTGGACGGGGGGGGGGGGGGTGAAAGGAAAGATCCCAAAAAGGGAGTATGCGGTGCGGTAGCTATAAACCCAACGTGAATGAGGATTCAGTTCGGATCACACCACGTATCCCCAGAGGAAACTCTTCAGGTCAAGGGACCAATAGTGAAAATTAGGATAGGCACAAAGAAAAGTGTATGGCCATTCGTACGTACCCTGTGAGTATGGGAATAAAGCCATACGTAGTTCTAAGAGCACAATTTAACGTCATGTGGGATGAGGAAAGGTGTGTGTGATGTGGTTGTGCTAGTACACATCCTACCAGAACCACTAAAACCACGTTAGTCATGCTCGGTGTGGGAAATAAGAAGCAGTGATGATACTTTCCTAGCATAGGTATGCACACATTAGGGATGATGGGACACTAGGTGAATGACATCCCATGGATGCTGACTTGCCTTTCTAGCACACCGTGATGTGCGGAGGTGTAAAGCCGAGTATGATTGAATTCCACTTGAACATAAAGAAGTGGAACTATTTGAGTAATGATGATTGAGATCTGGACAACAATGATGGTGGTGTGATGATATGGGACACCTGTTGACCTCATTTGAAAACAATCATCCATATCATGTTAGCCTGGAATGGGGACATACAGTTGAGGGTCGACCACTGACCATGTTCGAAACACGGGACCTGTCGTAATTGTCGTCTGGGGTCTTTAGGGATGTTGGCCCAAAACAGTAGGTGAGCCAAGGTGGAATGAGACCAGGCTGTGAATGGGGTCCCTTTAGATGTGGAAGAGGATGAGGTTCCAAATAATGGGCTCTTGTTTCTTGGAGATGGAACGAGGGGAATGCCCATGTGAGAATTCCACAATTCAGGTTAATGGTTAGAACGCTTCCGAGTACGACAATGAGACACATCAGATAGAGGGAGTTGATTACCTTCCCAAGAACAAGGGTCCAAGGGTTGTACGATTTTAACATGACTTCTAGGGTGGACCATTAAGGGGGGGTTTTATTTAATAAATTGTGCACATGGAATCAAAATAGCTAAATGTGACCCACAGTTCCTGTAGGGGGGTCATAGTTTTGGGTCATAGAACTCAGACCATAATAGGAAATGATATTGGAAGGACATGGTGTGGCTATTGAAAAACCCAACATGAAAGAGAACCTAATATGTAATCACCACACCACATATTCCCAGATGAGTTCTTGTCATGGGGATGAAAAAGAATGGAAATTATTTGTAGATTCCTGGGGCTGGACCCAAAGACCAAAATGCCTGGGTGTTCCTACATATCCCATGAGAGTGGGAATCAAGCAATATGTAGTTCTGAAAGATGTAATGTAGTTTAACATCTCATGGTAAGGATGTGAAGTGTCCTTAGTTTATGATCAAAGTGATCAGACCATGGATGGTAGAAAATGCAGGAGACACATGGTGGGGTAATTATAAAACCAGATGTGAATGGGATCTTGGGGTCCTGACCACCATGTGTTCCATCAGAAGGTTTCAGGTTGAGGGGCTGAAAATGAAGTTTAAGCTGGGCTCGAGTCAAAGTGCATGGGCATTCCTACATACATCATGAGGATGAGGATCAAGTCGCTTGTAGTTCTTAAGATGGCAAGGTGGGAAACTAGTGCCAGGTATAATAATGTTGTGTAGGTCTGTCCCATACACAAAATGAAGCGATATTTGATAGATATTTTCTGTCCTTTAGGATGAATGAGTGTTTTTTTGTGTAGCGATGGACCTATGATAGAAAGTCTAGGAATTGCCACAAAAATCAAGCCGTGTGCACATGTTGACAAATGTAATGGAGAATGACAAATACCAAACACGATTCCTCTTTAAGTGAGGATATCATATTGAAATGATGTTTTTCATCATGCAGACAAGATGATAATGTCACAGTTTAGGGTCATGTGATGGGACGAACCATGCATTTTTAATGTCGTGCAGGAAAGACACAATAGTTCAGATTCATGTGGGACTATGTAGCATAGTCTAAAGTCATATAGGATAGAAATATATCAGAAGCATGAGGTTTGAAAGGGAATATGAATGGCATGATAATTCATACCAGATGTGAATGAGGATGAGGTCCACATCATACTATGCATGATACCGTAAAAGAAACCTCAGGCCAAGGGGACATGAAAAATTAATGGACATGGGACATGAGAAGTTGTCTCTTAGTAGAGCTGGACCCAAAGGCGAGATATCTGGGTGTTCCTATGTATCCCATAAATATGGGAATCAAGACACAAATAGTTCATGATGTTTTTTTAATGTCGTGGGGGACTACATACAGTTTAATGTCATATGGGATAGGAAGTAGGGGGGATAACTCCTAGAAAGGGGAGTACGTGGTGCGACTTACGCAAACCCGATGTGAATGAGGACAAAATCCCATACCACACCACGTAGTCCCATAATAGTTAAATCCCCAAGGGAAGAACATAAGAGATAAATTAGTGGAACTAGAGATGTACCCAAATACAAGATGTCTAGGCCTTGCTATGTAATTCATGGGAAAGATAATCAAACTGTACATAGTTCTAAAAGGGATCTTAGGTTATGGTCTGAGATCTTAGAACATAGATGAGTGAAAACCTACCAAGGAAGTGTAGACCACAACTGATTCCTAATCCCATGTGAGTCAAAATTTGTGTGGGAAAAAGGGTGGAATAGGTATTTTTCATTAACTATAATGTATTGTAAAGGGAAATTGGTGCCGAACCCCAAATGATGCCTTTTCCATGACTTTTCTCCTCCTAATCTACAAATTCGCAATGAGGGATAGATCCAGGAGATTCAAAATTAATTTTGTACTTGATGAGGTGGAGGAGGATGTGAATCATGTAACCAAAATTCAATGCTTGATGGGGCTGGCATGATGATGGAGGATAACTGTTGACCATGTTCGTAACACAGAATCCATATCAGGTTATCCTAGAATGGGAACAAAAAATGAGCATCGACCTCTAACCTAATTAAAAACACGGGACATGTATCAATATTTTACCTAAAACCCTTGTGGATGTTGGCCCATAATGGTTGGATGGCCCTTGGGCCAAGAATCCATGCCATTATGGGGTCCCTTAGGATGTGAAAGGTGGTGGAAGCCCAACTGAAGGGGAACACAAAGCCTGAGAAATGGGTGAAAGCATGTCCGGGTAGAATCTGCCATTCCAGGTGCTAATCAAGAGTACCCTTGGGAACATTGGTGAATCACTAGAGAGGATAAAGGGGATCATCTTGAGAGAGAACGACTTGAAAATATGAGTATAGAATAAGGGGATAGAGATCTCTCAAGAGGGAGAAGTACATGCAGTGGTCCATACAAACCCATCATGAATGAGGACATAGTATCATTCCACAACATATAATTCCCACTCTGGGAAAGTGTAGGCCAAAGAGCCATGGCTAAAGGGATATCTCCAAGAGATGGGGCTGGAGCCAAATTCGAGACGTTCGGGCATTCCTAAAA
Source organism: Viscum album (assembly GCA_963277665.1). Lineage (NCBI taxonomy): Eukaryota > Viridiplantae > Streptophyta > Magnoliopsida > Santalales > Viscaceae > Viscum > Viscum album. Next base: position 870,978,185 of record OY728163.1, read on the forward strand.
ATCCCACGAGGATGGGAATCGAGCCTCACATAGTTCTTGGAGGAGGTAATGTGCAGTTTTATGTCATCCAGTAAGGATGAAAATGGGTACGATGCCCCAGAAAAAGGAGGTGTACGACACTGAGAGTTACTTGATGTGAATGAGGATATAATCACATACCATACCATACAATCCTGAGTGAGAACTTGGGTCGGGGCCCGAGATGGCCAAGGGGCCTAAGATTGGGCATTGGACTGGAATTCCTGGCCAGTTTGTAGTTTAACGTTTTGCAATGGGGATGATGAAAGGGGAAAGATAACCCAAATATGGGTGGTGTATGGCTTGGTGAGTAACCCGACGTGAATGGGGACATAATCCCATTCCACACCATGCAATATCGTGTAAGAACATGTGTTGGGGGCTAGATAAGGTGAAGGGGTCTGAGGATGGGCCTCAGACAAGAAGTCCCATCTAGTTTACAGTTTAAAGTATTGCAATGAGGACGAAGAAAGGAGTATGTTACCCCAAAAAATGGGAGGTGTATGGCATGGAGAGTAGCCTGAATTGAATTAAGACATATTCCCATACCACACAATACAATCACGTGTGATAACTTGGGGTGGTGGCCCGAGAAGGCCAAGGGGCCTGAGGCTGGGCCTCACATAGGAAGTCCCGACCAGTTTCCAGATTAACATCTTATAATGAGGATGAAGAATGGGGTATGTTACCCCATGCAAGGGATGTGTACAGTGCAGTGAATAACCCGGAGTGAATAAGGAAATAATCTCATACCACACCGTACAATCCTGTGTGAGAATGTAGGATGGGGGTCTGGGAAGGACAAGGGTCCTGATGATAGGCCTCAAACCATAAGTCCCAGCCAGTTTGTAGTTTAACGTATTGTAATGTGGATGAATAAAGGGGTAAGTTACCACAATCATGGGAGGTGTACGATTCCGCAAGTATCCCGACGTGAATAAGGACATAATCCCATACCACACTGTAAAATACCATGTGAGAAATTTGGACGGGGCCTGAGAAGAACAAGGGGCCTAAGGCTAGGCCTCCGACGAGAAGTCCCATCCAATTTGCAGTTTAATGTATTCTAATGAGGATGAAGTAAGGGGTTTGTTACCCCAAACAAGGGAGGTGTACAGCACAATGAGTAACCTGATGTGAATGAGGACATAATCTCATACAACATCATACAATCCTGTGTGAGAACTTGAGCCTGTGACTGTGAAGGACAAGGGGCTTTAGGCTGGGCTTTGGATAGAAAGTGCCAACCAGTTTTCAGTTTAACATCTTGTAATGAGGACGAAGGTGATCATAGTTTAGGGTCATAGAGGTCAGACCGCATTTTCCTTGTTTAATGTCATATGAGTGGGACAAAAGGGGGAAACCACTGTGCTTATGGAAGACCACCACGAAGAAGGGATGATTGAAGACAATAGTTGACCAGGTTCATAACACAATATCAGCCCTCATGTGACTAGAGTTCAGGGCTAACAATTGGGAATTGACCATTGACCATATTCACAAAATGGGACTTATATCAATTTTCCACCTGTAATCCTTGATGACCTCAGCCCGTAATGGTAGGAAATACCTAGGGTCGAGCGTCCTTTCCATTCAGGGGATCATCTGGATAAAGAGGATAAAAGGAACCCAAATGATGGGGCATGTGAAGAATGACATGGCTTATACTCGTGGGATCGATGATAAATGAAGGCAGGGATGTCTCAAGGGGATATGTGTGGCATGGAGAAATAGACCGACGTGAATGAAGACATGAGTCCGCACCTCACCACATAATCCTAAATGAGAACATAGGCCAAGGGCCAGAAAAGACCAAGGCCCCAGAAAAGACCAAGGGGCCTGAGGCTGGGCATCCAGACCAACTGTATGCATATGAACTTTTGTGTTGTTACCGCCTCATCATGGCACCTAATCCCACGTGAACAATACTCAGTGTGGGAAACAAGGATCCTTACTCGACTTTTTCCCCATAAGGGTCTGCGAAATGGAATTTCCCTATGGGAATTCGCCTCTTGGAGATACAAAGGGGAATAATTAACCACTACAATCAATGATTGGGACATCTTGGGGTGGCAGTAATGACAATGGATAGCTATGGACCATATTCGAAACACAACGTCCTTGTAGTGACTTGAAATAGGAATAAAAAATGAGCATCGACCTCTGACTGTTTTCACAATGCAGTACTAGTATCAATTTTTTTCTCAACATCCTCAAGGGAATTAGATTGAAGTTGAAGGAGAGCCCTTGGGTCTACTGTCACTGTCATTTGGTGGCCCTTTTGGATTGGAAGGATGATGGAGTCCCAATCATTGGAGTGGGTAAAGCATAGTTGTTTCCATCTATGAATGAGGCGGCCACCTCTGGGGAGTGGGACGTATGGCGGGATCGAGATGATCATGACATGAATTGGGGGAAAATACAACACCACACCATATGTCTTGACCTGAGGGGAGATTATGGAATTTTGGATGTGCCAACAGAAAAAAATTCTGGTCATTCCTACGTATCCCATGAATATGGGAATCACCACATACATAGTTCTTGAAGGCCACACACTTTAGTGTCATGCAGTGAGGATGTGGGAAGATTGTAGAACAGGGATTGGGTACAAGGTGCAAACTTCGTTGTCCTGACATGAGTGGAGATAAGGAATCTTTCACCATATCATGTGAGGATCCTCTGAGAGAACTATACCTAGGGGGATAGTCAAAGAGAAGAGTGTGGGGGCTAGGCTCAAGACTAAATTCTTGAGAGTTCCTACATTTCCCATGTGGATGGTAATTAGGAAACACGTAGTTCTAATGGTCTTTGTAGATTAACATCGTGCGGTGAGGATGATAAACAGTTTAACGTCTTGCAAGACGAAGCAGTTTAGGGTCTTGCAGGACCTGGAAATTTAAAGTCATGATGGATGAAACATTTTAGTGTCATTCCTGACCATATACATTTTATGGTCATGTAGGACCATACTGGCTCTAGAAAAGTATTACTTGAGAAACCTAGAATTGGTGGAAGGAGTTATATGTTCACCATAGATGGTCACTAGGGAGTATGCACCATTGGGGTAAACCCAATGAATTATGTATGGTCCTTCCCATTTGGGCCCCAACATGGGTGGTTTCCTTTTAGGTATCATTGGTGTTCAGAGGGCCAATACCAGGTCACCTTGCAAGTAGGAGCGGATGTGGACCATCTGGTTGAAATATTTGGCTATCTTGTTTTGTTGCCTTTCTATATTATGCTGGGCATTAATCCAATTTCCATCAAGTGCTTCCAATTCAGCCAGGCGAATTTCAGATACATTATCAGGTGCCTTCTGATCATTTACCATTATGTGTAATTAAGGAAACTGATTCTTGATAGGCAGGACAACCTCTGCCCCGTACACCAGGGAGTATGGGGTAACCTGTGTGAAATTATGAATCATCATCCGATAAGCCCAGAGGGAATTGGGGAGCCAGTCTGGAGAAATCTTCTTGTTCTAAAAAAAAAATTCATCAAAATGCTAGAGAGGGTTTTTTGAGCACCTCAATATACCCATTTTCTTGCATGTGATAGTGGGAGGTATTGTTAAAATGGATGATATACTTTGCGTAAAACGTATTCCACTCAGCTGCTCAAAAGTTGGTGTTGTAATCGGTGAAGACAATGTGAGGGAATCCAAACCGATAGATGATATTGGATCTCACAAAGTCAATGATAGAATGGGCCTTGACCTCCTTTAGTGGGACTGCCTCTACCCACTTGGAAAATAAATCCGTAGAGGTTAGGATCAACCGACAGTTGTGAGTAGTCACTAGTGGATATGGTCCCACAACATCATATCCCTAGACTGAAAAGGGCCTAGATTACTTGGTAGTGTGGAGAGGCTCCAGTGGCCGATGCGTGAAGTTGGATGAACTTGGAATGCATGAAATATCTTGGAAAACAGGATTCCATCATGGATCATGGAGGGCCAAAAGAAACCCATTATCTAGATCTGTTGAGATAGCTTCGGACCAATCTGATGAGCCCCGAAAGAACCAACATGAACCTCCTGCGTGACCTGATAATCTGATGGCCTTGGATGAAAAAGAGGAGAAAACCATCAAAACCACTCTTTTAGAGGATCTTCTCAAGACTGGGACCAATCTGGAGGGTAAATTGTAGTGCATAACATCAGATTCACTCGTCCTCGGACCGATCATTCGGGAGGTAACCATTATGGAGATACTCGACAAAGGGGGCTCTCTAATCAAGATTAAGTTCATCCACATCATATGAGGGACCTGTGGGTAATGTAGTGGAGGATCCAGCGATAAGATAGCTCACCTTCAAGCCTTCGTCATCTACTGTGGTGACAGGAGAAATGACTCTCTGAAGTGACACATGGATAATCAGTTCATCCTCATCGGGTTCTGCCTATGGTGCATCATGGATAGTCAGGGAATCAGACTGACCATTCTAAGATCGAGGGACATTAGTAACTTCCAGCTGAGATGGGATGTAGGCCATTTTCTAGAAAGTTTTGTTTCCGACGCTTTCACCGGGGCGCACACATCCGTCTGTGGAGGACGTGCTGCTTGTTGCCCCACATTCCCGCTTTACAAAGGCGGGTGGCATTCGTTCCTTGTTCAGGTACGTCTCCTCCATGATCGAAACGGGATGATGGGATGTCGGTTCTTCCTTCCTTGGATTCCTCCTCGGAACTCGCCACCTAGTCTGGGTCTCCCTCATAGATTTAATATGTTGTTTGTGAATCTCATTCTCGGTGCCATATCTTCATGGAAGCGGGTTAATTACACTACTTCCGTCAAGACATTCCATGGGGTCTTTACATGGTAGCGACCTTCGGTTGGAGTAGACGGCAACATCAGGCATGTCAGGACATCTCTGGTTGCATGGACATTGGGGAACCTGTATTCTTCCTCATGAGAGGGCATTACAAGGGTGCATATCCTGAGGCATCCCACGTCAAATGTGGGGAATCATATGACATAGGCATGTACCTGAGGTTTTCCTCAGCCTCCCATGTTTAACACAGGGTAGGCCGTGAGTTTAACGTCTTTTAGAGACGAAATAAGGGTGATCAGAACATCCCATAGAGACAGATCGATGGTGGTGTGCCCCGTAGAGGGGAGATGTCACACCGTAATGGATGATCTGAACACCACTGAGGGCGGATCAGGGGAAGTGCACCCCAGGATGGGGTACATTACCATTGGTTGGGATTGAACCTCTTGGAGGTTTCCTACGTAACCTGTGTAGAGGACAGGGATCAAAACCCACGAAGTTCTAAGGGGTGATGAATCAGGGTGTACACAGAGGACAAAAACCCAAATATATGCTAGGGCTTACACGTGGAAAGCGGCCCATGCGCTACTAGGAGCAGCGAGGAGGTGGATGGCATGATCCCACCGGGATGTGGCGGCCCGGGTGAGAATCAGGATGGGTGATGGATGGATGAATGAAGTCAAGGGGGAATTAAATGGGACCATCACAGGGGAGCCAATGAAGTTGGGCTTGAGCCTTGAAGAGGCTTCCTACATATCCCCGTGGAAGGGAATCAAAGTCCGCGTAGTTCGGGATGGTGCCGGTTAACCGATGTGAAGGTGGAACTTGGCCCGATGGATGTCATTAGCGAACCAACGTAAAGGTTGACCTTGGTCTTATGCATCAGCGAACCAACTTGAAGGTGGACCATGGTCTGATGGGCATCGTTAGCGAACCAATGTGAAGGTGGAACTTGGTCCGATGGGCATCGTCTGCGAACCGACGTGAAGGTGGACCTTAGTCCGATGGGCATCGTCAGCGAACTGACGTGAAGGTGGACCTTGGTCCAATGAGAGATGGGCTTGAACCTCGGGGAGGCTTCCTATGTATCATGCCTTGACATGGATCAAAGAAGTCATAGTTCAAAGGGTTTCATCAGTGAACCAATGTGAAAGTAGACCCGTGGGTCCACTAGTGGTGGGATTGAACCTTGGGAAGGTTTCCTACGTACCATGCCTTGACATGGATCAAAGTCCTCTTAGTTCAAAGGGTTTATGGAATACAATTTAACGTCATGTGGGATGGTAGTGAACCCTGATGTGAATAATCGATGGGCGGTGGGTGTCGGAAAACTGACATAAATGAGGGACCTTGGTCCGATGGGATATGGGCTTGAACCTCTGGGAGGGTTCCTACGTACCATGCCTTGACATGGATTAATGTCCTCGTAGTTCAGGTGAAAATGGGGGGCTTGGCACACCGACAAGGAGACGGTCTGGGCCAATGATTGTTGGGAATGCACCTTAGGGCGGCTTCCTACGTACTATGCCTTGGCACGGATCAAAGACCTCGTAGTTCGGGTCGGTCACAATGGCTTGCCGTCGGACTGGAATGCAGTTTAACATCATGCTGGGTGAAGGTAGAACTCAACGTGAATTGGATGATGGGTGGGCTTGAACCTCATGGAGGCTACCTACGTACCATGCCTTGACATGGATCAAATACCTCGTAGTTCAAATGGGTGTGCATTTTAATGTCATGCAGGACAAGGGCATACAGTTTATCGTCATGCTGGATGAGGGAATACAGTTTAACGTCATGCTGGATGAGGTAATATAGTTTAACGTCATGCTGGATGAAGACATGTAGTTTATCGTCATGCTGGACGGGGGCGAAACTCGACGTGAATGAACGACCGAGTAATGTGGCTTGAACCTCATGGAGGCTTCCTACGTACCATGCCTTGACATGGATCAAAGTCCTCATAGTTCTCTAAGGGTGGGGGTCAGGGTCGGTGCTCACTCTAAGCCCATGTGACTCATGCTCGGTGTGAGAAACAAGAGGTTTCATGGACCTGACGATCACGTCGCGAAGGATGCGTCCGTGAGAAGCGAAGAGGGGATTATGCATTAGGCGGCCCATGGTGTAGGGAATTACTCCAAGATGGAGGCCCGAAGAAAAGGATAATGATGGTTTCAGGCTTGATCCTTGAAGAGGCTTCCTACGTACTATGTCATGACATGGATCAAAAACCACATAGTTCTTTTGATGATGGCTTACGGCCGATTGGGGGTTTCAAAGGCTTACCGCTGGATTGGGTGTGAATGGCTTACCACTGGATAAGGATGTGAACGGCTTACCGCTAAATGGGGTCACAACGGCTTACCGCTGGATTGGGTCACAACGGCTTACCGCTGGATTGGGTGTGAACGGCTTACCGTTAAATGGGGTCACAACGGCTTACCACTGGACCAGGTCACAACGGCTTACCGCTGGAAAAGAATGTCAACAACTTACTGTTGCATGGGGTCGCAACGGCTTACCGCTGGATAGGATCACAATGGCTTACCGCTGCAAAGGGATGTCAACGGCTTACCGCTAAAAAAGAGTGACAATAGTGAATGGGGCTTACACAAGGAAGCTGCCCGGGTGCCGCTATGAAGCGGCAAAGGTGAATGGGGCTTACGCGAGGAAGCTGCCCAGGTGCCGCTATGGAGTGGCAATTGTGAATGGGGATTATGCAAGGAAGCTGCCCGGGTGCCGCTAAGGAGAGGTAATGGTGAATGGGGCTTATGCAAGGAAGCTGCCCAGGTTCCACTAAGGAGCGGTAATGGTGAATGGGGCTTACGCTTGGAAGCTGCCCGGGTGCCGCTAAGAAGCGGCACTGGTGGATGGGGCTTATGCTAGGAAGCTGCCCGGGTGCCGTTATGGAGCGGCAACAGTGAATGGGGCTTACGGTATAAAGATGATCGGGTGCCGCAATGGAGTGGCAATGGTGAATGGGGATTACGCAAGGAAGCTTCCCGGGTGCCGCTAAGGAGCGGTAATGGTGAATGGGGCTTACACTTGGAAACTGCCTAGGTGCCGCTAAGGAGCGGCATTGGTGGATGGGGATTACGCTAGGAAGCTTCTCGGGTGCCGCTATGGAGAGGCAATAGTGAATGGGGCTTATGCAGGGAAGCTTCCCGGGTGCCGCTAAGGAGCGGCACTGGTGAATGGGGCTTACGCTTGGAAGCTGCCCGGATGCCGCTATGGAGCGGCAATGGTGAATGGGGCTTACGTAAGGATGCTTCCCGTAATGTCTTCCTCATGTCTGGCCATGAGGGCATCCCAACTCACTGATGAATTGAGGCCTTCACCAATGCACTGGTGCAGATGAGGGATAATGCCAAGGGGCGTTGGAATCATGCTAATGCAGTCAGGGCATTGAGCATCTTACCCTTGGAGCATAAGGAATCTCATGTTTGGAAAAAGAGGAATCCTACGTTAGGAACATATGGCGTACTACAGTTTAGAGTCTTATAGGTAGTACTATTAGCATCTCATGCATGGAGCATGAGGAATCTCTCGTATAGGGCGAGAGGCATCCTATCGTTTGTTAGATAGGGAGTACTAGAGTTTATAGTCTTGTAGATAGGAATATTGGCATCTCATTCTTGGAGCATGAGGCATCTCTTGTTTGGAGAAAGAGGCATACTATGTTAGGGACATAGGGAGTACTACAGTTTATAGTCATGTAGATAGAACTATTAGGCAGAAGGTGCCTAGAAATGTTTGGTGTTGGGAGTTACACCAGGGCGGCCCTTTCTGGTTCAACCTGGCATAGGAGCCAAGTGATTGGGATTGGAGGAGTTGCCTGAGGAATGGTTTGACTCATGGTACTCGGGGAATTGATGATGAGAACCTCAACTCACGACATGGAATGAAACCCAGAGGAAGATGTCAACTTAAGGTGTTTCATGGTGTGTGGAGGAGTGTCTCTAATCGTGGTATTCCATAGGTGGAAGGTGTGAGCACATCAGTGCGCAATGGAAAATCCCAACGTCCCGGCCTGAAACGTTCGCGGTGCGACTCCCCATTTTTCATGGGGGTATGTGGCGGGAGTGAAGGGACCAGCCTTCGCGAAGGTAGGATCCTCATGAAGGATAGGTCTTCGTGAAGTAGCTTCGTGGAGCATGGCCTCGCGGAGCAATGGTCTCTCGCAGAGCAAAGGGGTCTCGCGGTGCAAAGGGGTCTCGCGGATCAAAGGGGTCTCGCGGAGCTTGGTCTCGCGGAGCAGCATCGTAGAGCATGGGGTTGGGGAGCATGGACTCACAGAGGATGGTCTCACGGAGCAGCATCATAGATTAATGGCTCGCGGAGCATGGACTCACAGAGCCTCGGCTCGCGGAGCAGCAACGCGAAGGAAGCTGCTCGTGGAGCATGGCTTCGAGGAGCTGCAATGCAGAGCTCCGCTCGGCCGCCCAAGGGGAGAAGTGGTCGTGGCCGTCTGTATGGAGAAGGGGGGTAAGCTGGGTATTTATAGGCAAGGGGCACCGCAGAGAAGAACTCCCGCACCACCTCAGGTGCTTCGCGGCACGCTTTTGAACGTCAAATTCGTTCACGGAGAGGTACCGCCTCCGGAGCTTCACGGCGGGCTCGCGAACGTCAAATGCATTAGCGGAGAGTTACCACCTCCGGAGCTTCGCGGGAACGCGATGCTCGAGTGCTTCGCATCGGTGCTTCACATCGGTGCTTCACGAGGGGTCTTCGCGTCGCATCGCGAACGTCAAACGGGTTCGTGGAGCCTCTCGCCAAATTACTTCGTGGTGGCGCTCCGCGATCACGGAGGGGGCTTCGCGAATGGGCTTCACGAACTAGATTTCCAGCCCAACTTCAAATGTCCATAACTCCTATTCCGTAGCTCGGTTTGGGCCCTACGACCTACCAAATCAAATCATGTGAAATGGACTAAGATCTTGGATCATGTATGGAGGAATTTGGAAAATTTTGGGGATGCGTTTTCCGGGGTCTACAACTGCGCTCCTAAAATGGTACGAGCTTCAGATTTATGATGATGTAGTCACTGTTTATCTTCTTGATGACTTGTTTGGAATCTCCATTCACATGAAAATTTGTCACATCAATCTCAAGGGTCATATCGAGGACAGTAATAAAAGCCTGATACTTTGCATCCTTTTTGGTGTAGCCTTCTGACAACAGGAATGAGTACGATAGAACGGCTTGAGCCGGGGTACGAAAGACAATACCCAGGCCTACCCTGTTGAGTTTGGGATCATTGAGCCTCCTTCTAGTGGGACATTGGGAAGCACCATAGAAGTGCATCTTCCAACACAACATGGCATGATCTACTGAGGGGATTGTCTCATCATGAAAATCGAGATCTAAGGACTAGTTTGCAAATGAAGTCATCCAATGCATTTCCATTACTAGATTTCTGAGTGAAAAACCTCATATCGAACTACTGATGAATCACTGCCCACCGAGAAAGAAGACATGTCATCATGGTAATGTTCAGAATGTACTTCAGTGCATCTACCCAAAACACAGTTGTACCTCGTGGTGCTACAAGTAATACCACAATTTCTGTACTGTGAATAATAGTGCATGACAGCTCTTCTCAATGGGGGAGTATTTGGTCTCTATATCGAGGAGCATACAGTTGAGGTAGTAATGGTTGTTTTCTATCTTTTCATTTTTCTTCTATGTGAGAAGGGCTCCAATAGATCATTCCTGGGCAGTCACATAAAGGACCAATGGATTTATGCAGATGGGTGGCATCAAGATCAGTGGCTGGAAAAGATACTATTTTATTTCCTGTAACAGAGTATTGCATTCTTCATCCCATTCATAATCTATGAATTCCTTCATGAGTTGATAAAATGGATTATAATTTCCATCCAAATTCACAATGAATCTGCGTATGTAGGCTATGTGGCCTCGAAATCCCCAGAGCTCCTGAATATTGCTCAAGGGAGGCATCTGGCTGATGGCCTTGATTTTCTCTGGGTCCATCTCGATGCCATGGTACCAGAAAACAATTCCATGTAACTTCCCAGAGGTGACCCCATAGTCACATTTCAATGGGTTTATCTTCAGGTGGCGATAACAGAGGAAGCCAAACAATTTCTCAATGACCTTGAGATGGTCCCAGTGCTGGAGAGATATGACCACAAGATCATCCACATATCATTCCACCAGTGTCCCGAGGATTGCATTGATTATGTGATTCATTTCCCATAGATAGGCGGCACCTGTATTCTTTAAAATGAAGGGCATTACGTGGTAAAAAAAAATGTACGTTGTGTTTCCCAGAAGGCAGTAGACTCCTCTCCCTTGGGGGAAATTTGTATTTTATTTTATCTGGAGTAACCATTCATGATGGACTAGGCTGGAACCTAGATTTAGCATCAATCAGCAACTCCATTACTGGGTGGAAAAAATCATCCTTCAGATAGTGAAGGTTAAGATCTTGAAAGTCGATGTATACTCTTATCTGTATTTTCTTCTTCATGACTAGTAGGATGTTGGCCATCCATTTGGGGTACTAGACGTCCTTAATGAAATTGGCTCTGATGAGCTTGTCATCTTCAGCCTCGACCATGGAACTGTGAGAAGGGTAAATCTTTCTAGGCGGATGTATGAACCCGCGATGATTTTTCAGGAGACCAAGGTGGTGGATGGCTACATGAGGATCTAGCCCTCGCATCTCACCACAGCTCTAAGTGAATACATCACAATGTTGCTTTAGCAAGTCTATGTACGACTACTACTCCTTGAGGGACATGGCGACACTGATTAATGTAGGTCTCGGGTCTACCTCGCTACCAAGGTTCACCTGTACCAATTCATCAAATGTGGTAGAGATTCCCTCTTCAAAGTCGGGTGGGATTATCCTCCAAATCCTCTTATCCGCTTGCAGAGGGATCCCAAGTGTGTGGTGCTTCATCTGGGTCAGCAGATTCCGACGAGAGGCTGGTACCAACCTAAGTATTAGTGGTCACTACATCGAGAGATTATGGTACTACCGATACCATATCAATTAAGGCCATCGACGTGATCAAATCTGGTCTTCGCCCCAAGGTGTCACACTTGGTGTTTTCAAAGAAATGCTGGCACATCAGCTTGAGCCAATTAATTCCAGCCCTATGAAACATGAACGTATGACACATGATCGTTTCAATGGGACAAACATCCTGATACCTTATGGGGGTAGGGGACCCAGGGATCACCGAGGCTTGATTCGTATAAGAATACAAAGTTTCTCTCGATGTCGCTTGGAACTGAGAATATGTTTCACCATAGTGCTAGATACAACCATACATTGCCCCATATCCTGGTTCATGGCCTCAAATCAATGGACCAGGAAGACATAGGCTTCATCCAGACTTTCCTAGGGGTTGATTGGAACTACGGTAGGCTCGAGCACACTGGCCTGAATATGCTTTCATTTCTCTTGTAGTAGTCGACATCCAGGTAGTGGGCATCACAAGAGGCAAAAGGAGACACGTCAACTTGGAGTACGCCCAATCGACCATTAAGAGAGTACTTGAGGCACTGGTGATATGATGAGGGAACCACTGCGTGTAGGTGAAGCCATGGTCTGCCCATCAATGCATTGTACGTGGGGTCCAGGGAAAAAACCATAAACTCGGTACAAGAAACTATGCCACCGAACTACGTCTTCAAATGGACCTTGCTGACCGGGGTCTTCTTTGTCTTGTCATATCCATGGATCTTTAGGTCATAGGGAGTCAATTCATCCGTGGAAAACCCTAGCTTCGACAATGTCCAAGTTGGGATTAGATTGATCCCAGAGCCTGTATCAACAAGGTAGCAGTGAACCTCCACACTATTGAGCCGGGTTGTGATATACAACGGGAGAATGTTCCCTTGTATAAGAGAACCATCATCTTTTCTAGAAAATAAGATTATGGACTCACATTAAAAATTATAAAGAGCATCTGAATGAAAGGCCTCTGCACCTACTACCTCAATCTCGAAATGGAGAGGGCTTATTAAATCCTCCGCGAGGGCCTCACGCATATCTGGTGACAGGAGAAGGGCCTCAAAAATAGATATGCTTTCTAGAATGCTGGAAAGATTCTTGATAACATCATAATTTTGCACCATGCATGAACTTATACTTGCAAGATGTCGCACTATGAAAAGCGGTATGGTGGGCCCTTCTGGCTGGGCCGACGACTGACTGGTGCTGGGCATATCCCTCTGCTCACTAGTTGGAGCATGAGGAGTGGCTACTATGCTAGGTCCAGCTAACTGAGACCGGTCCACGATGGTGCGTAGTTGATCATGTTGAGGTCTCGGTGACTTTTCTTGGCCCAGTAGCACTATCGGTGGTAGAGGAGGGCCTAATGGTGCCAGATGTGAAGGGAGTGCATTCTAAGCTCTGCGCTGAGCCTTTTATATGGTCTCAATGGTGTGTACGGCCTGGAAGGATGTGCCAACTGATGTGTATCAATGACCTATATGGTCGCGGCTCCGCCGACATTGGCGTTGGCTGGGAACATTGGGGAGATCCACCTGGCGCTCCACATCATCGGAGTCGTGTAGGGTTTTACCAAATTTACGGTGTTAACCAAAGTATAACCCTGATTGTCACATGAAGAGTCATCCACTACTCAGTAGATTCTGGGAGGAATCCACATCTCCAAGGGCATTAAGTCTCTGATAGTACGGGGGGATGATGGCATTGGTGGGGTGCGTTTCATTCCATTGTGCCGCCAATGCTTGCCCTTCGGGGAAGAGGCCAGCTGAGATGATGATGCAGAAGTGGAAACTATAGCTTCTAGATGATCTGACTGATTCAAGCATGCACGGATGATCCCATGGGAACGAACGATCATTTTATGAGAAATCCAGTCATCAAAATTCTGAGACCCATGGTTAGAAACCATCTGCCACTCGCCCTCGTTGTCACTGCTACTGTCTGGCCTTACGATGATGCATGCCACTTGTGCTAGGGCTAGGACCAACCTGACTATGTTATTAAAAACATTATCTTGAAGCCAGTCATTGAACACATAGTTGTTCTTGATAGTGTTCCCCAGGATCTGGTGATAGGGTTAGTAGTTGGGGTTATCAGTGAGGTGCACCTCTTTTGGCCTTCTGCACTCATGCAAACGCCCAATCCCATGTTCTAAGGCACTCTAGAAATAGCTGGAGAAATGATTATCAATGGAAGAGTAGGTTTGGTTTCTTATTTATTGAAAGGGATCCCTTGGAGCATGGCCTTGAAAAGGAGCTAGAGGATCCTGTCGAAAGGCGGAGCCTAATTTCCCCACCTTGGTGGGGGCGGTCCATTACGCTGAGGCACCTGCCGGTTCTGAGGAGGCCGCTGTTGGGCTAGAGTTTTCACCTATGGTGGTGGGACTCTTTGAGGTTGTAGATATGGCTCCCATAGTAATAATTCCAACCATTTGGGGGCCTCTATTTGGTCTATCATGGTGGGATCAACTCCGACAGCCCTCCTTGCGGGAATAACGGGCGACAATGGTCATGCCTGGATGGCTAGTTGTAGGGCTTATTCCAGGTGCAGGGCCTTATCAGAGAAGTCTTGGAATCCTCTTGGGTTGTTCTGGTTGATCAGTGAGGTAACTAGTTCCATCATAACATTTCTCACACCCATTGTCAGTAATTTGTTCTGAATTAGTGGCATGTCAAGTGAGTATGTAATCCCATTCCATTGGGCGATAAAGTCTGCAAAATGCTCATCAGGCCTCTGTTTTTGTCTGAATTGGTGTACGATGCTTCTCATTCGTGTGGTGGAGCTGAACCTGTAACGGAATTGACTCAGGAGGTCCTCCCATCTCTTTACTAATCTGATGGGAAGCTGGATGGAACAAACAAACGCAGGCCCCTCTGATTTCTGCATAAAGCTTCAGAGTTTGGCAGCCTCATACAATGTTGGAGTCCCTAACATGGGCCCACACCATGAGGAGAAGTGGGATAGATGCTTTGGCAGTCCCCCAATCCCATTGAAGGGTGAAATGTGGAATTCTAGAAACCCGATGTTGCTGGCATATCATCCACCCATGCTGGATATGGCTTTTCATCAGGTGGGATTACCACTTTTCCTATCTTCAACGCCTCTCGGTGAGCAATGAGTGCCAGAATTGGATCATCTAGGTTGGGGAACCTGTCTTGATGGGGATTCCTAAACATGAATGCATTGGAGGGTTCTTCAACACGGTAAGCAGGCCCAGCGACGCATAGAGTGGTTGGTGGAAAACCCATCAGGGTGGCTGGGGGAGCCCGAGCTGGGTCCCTTGGATTGTCGCACCATCTGGGAGGGTTTGGGGAGACATACCACACCCTCTTTTCATATGTTCTAGCTTAAATGCTATCGACAGGAGCAACATGGTCAATGTTACCAGCAGGCACCTCACAAAGGATAAGTTCTTCCTACCCCTACGGTACTGGTATAAGATTGACGTAGTCTTGCCATCGCTCTGCAACGTGTTTATCCATGAGGCAATCGACCAAATTCTTATGATTAGAATGTTTTTGGTGAAATGTGGCCTTATAATGGTCCTCCTCCATATTATGCACTGAGGAAGATTGTTCGGAGTGTTTGGCGGCTCCGAGGTGCTCTTTACTCTTACCAGAATTCCGGCTGAGTATTAATGCCTCGGTGGGTGTAAGGAGATCCAGTAGATTCTTATTCTAGCGAGTACCTCTTCTCGATGGGTCTAGTAGTTATTGCATGCCGTTGAGGGGTAAGTCCCCATCATGAAGCTCAATATCATCCTCCTCATCCACTATGTCAGCCATGTTGACTGTTACACTTCTTGGGGGAATATCCTCGATATCGCCTAGCGAGTCAGGCTACCATAAGATCAGACTGAAGAGGATGGGAGCATACTTCCCCCATCCATGGATTTGTGCATGGGGGGAAGCCTCCTTGTTAAACTTGTGGAGTACCTTGAAACTCTTAACACATTACTGTTGGAGGGCCTTATGATGACCTGGTGGCTCTGGGCGCTGGGCCACAATGAGAGCGACAAAATCAACTACACGGCATTGTTCGCTGATGTCTTCGAAATGGGCTTGGATCCTGGGATAAACCACTCACTGATGATGAAGGAATAAGTTCATTTCCTAGAGGGTTTGGAGAAAACACTAAACTTTTTATGGGGTGAGAGATTCTGGTGTGCGGAAATTCTGTGCTGCCACAGGCCAGAACATCTCTGGGAAGTGGTCTACTGGGAGGATATTCCAAAATATCATTGGATTGGATTCAGGTTTTGGAACTTCATTATGCCAATCTTCAACTAGAGGTGGATGGGGAACCGACAAAGACATTGAGGCGGACCGCTGGGGCGGCTGGCTGGCCGATGGGGAATAAGGTGAGATGGCTGATTGACCGCCGAATCTCAGGCTGTCCTCTGAAGAGTGTAGCGACTTGAACGCTACGTCACAATAAGTTGGGATGACGGTTGCAATTCCTAGCACAGGGGATAGGGCTACTGGCGATAGGCCGTAATGCGGCTCGCCCATCATTAGTCCCCAAAATAGCTCTCTGTGATCTCTTGTTGAGGTAGAGATCACCTCTGGTGACGATGGTGGTGATTTCACGACTGTGACCTGTGGGGTTGTAAGATTTTCATCCTCTTGGATATACCCATAGAGGGAGGTGGGAATCTGATGGACATCAAATTCAAGGAGTACTTGGTTGATGTTCCCTGTTCCTACCCCAATCCTTGACTCGAAAGAGAGATGGGAGGGTTCCCGAGATGAGTTGTATTCGGCTTCAGAGTCTGAGAAGAAAACTAGGTAGATCTCTGTCCGGACCTTCCCAGAATCCTTCTTATGATGGCGATGACATGCCTTCTCTCCCTTGGGTGTCTCTTGGGGACAAGGAATATTTCTGACAAGAGGTCCTTCAGCTGCACTGGTTATAGGGAATAGGGGGTTCCCACCAGAGTATACCAGGGTGGGAGGAGCACCAGGAAATATGTCAAAGGGGACATGGGGAGGACCTCCATGGGTAGCACTAGATTAGGTTAGACCTCCACTGGAACTAGGAGGAGCATGGGGAGGACCTCTATGATGGGTGCTAGTGTGGAAAGGCTGGCCTTTACCCCTATAGTTGCCGAGGTAATGAGGGCCTTCGCTAACTGATAAGAGGACATGGGGAGGATCTCTAGGTTAATGAGGGACTAGATGTGCATTTCCCCCACACTAGTGGCCGTTGGCGGGAGGAATGATCCCATATCAGGTTTAGTGGGTATGGGAGAGACATCCACGCTGAGTGTCACTGTCGCGGGGAAGACCCTCATTTGGATTGAAGGTGGCATGGGGTGGCCCTCCATTCCGAGCTTCAAAGCAGGGAAGGCCCATGCTCTCCATGCTAGCAATACAGGGTGGACATTTGTACTGGGTGGCATCACAACAAGTTAGCCCGCGATGGCCACTACCTATACTGACGACCCTAAGAGTCGACCCAGCATGCCTGTGGGCTCGTTGGGGACTCGATCTAGGTCGGGCATATAAGTTCCCATGCTCAGCATATACATGGAATTGGTGATGTGCATTAGAGGTAGCTCGGGCTACAATAGATGCTAACATTGACACCCCTTGGTGGGAACCCTCTTCGGCTTGCGCTCGACGCTAGCGTCGGGTTGATCAAAGTAGATTCAGCGGTGTATGCACATGGATTACCATGTCTTTGCTCAGTATGATAGGGTGGCAGGTCTGAATCTACATGGTGGGAGCCCCTGCTGGGAGCCCCTGCAATGGGACTCTGAGTAGGCAGGATTAGACATCACCTACCTCGTTGGCGTAGGGTAGGGATTCATCGAAGCGTTCCAGGGAGAGGCTCCTGAAACTATCATATGTCTGCTTGGGGAGCAGTGGATCCCTGCACGACCCTTGTGGGAAACGTTGACGGTGAGGCATAGATGCCTCCAAATCTAGGAGGGCCATATCCTGAGTTGGGATAATGCCCTCCTCCACGTACTAGAATACGAGGTCATTGATCACCCTTTGTTGGATGACCTCAGACGGGGATATGGGGCATGGGGGCCCCATGGTTGTGGGTGTAGAGGACGTTGTAGCAGAGGCGGGGTTGCGCGGGACTGCAGTGTTGGCACTGCCCCTGCCCTTGCGTCAGTGGGCAGGCGATGATCGCATTCCAAGTGCCGAAACTTGGTTCCATAAAAGAAGAGAGATTAAATCGTCAGTGTTGGAAGAAAAAGGAATCGACAACCATTTCCCAAGCATCATACCATATTCCATGACCGGTTAGAGGGGTTCACACAAACAATTTTTTAGAACGGGATGTCCAACTTTTTACTGCCCCAACATCTGGTGAGTTTCACTCTAGGCCTGCTATTTGCTTGACGGGACCCGATGCCACATAACTGGGTCCATTGACATGCTATTATATATATTCCTTGAACACTAATACTCACCATATTGAGGACAAGACCTTCATGTCGGGTTCACCATTTCTATTTCTGACGCTTTCGCCAAGGCACACATGTGTCTGTCTGCTTTAGGATGAAAGGCGCGGTTTTTTCCCCGAATTGCCACTGTCCAATGTTAGGCGGCATACATTCCATGTTCAGGGACGTCTTCTTCTTGATTAAAACGGAATGAATGGATTTTGGTCCTTCCTTCCATGGATTCCTTCTTGGAACTTGTCACCAAGTCTGGGTCTCCCTTATAGATTTAAGATGTTGTTCATGAAATGCTTCCTAGCGCCATATTTTCATGGACACTAGTTAATTACAATTCTTCTATTGAGACATTACAAAGGGTCATGTCAGGACAGAAACCTTAGGTTAGGGTAGTATTCATTTTGGGCACCATTGGAGTGTTTGGACTCTAGAAAACTAGAACATCTGGGTTTCTTCTGATTATTATTGGAATTCTCGAGGGCACGGATGCCCGAGGAATCCCGCGTCAAATTCATGGAATTATATGACCTAGGAATGTATATGAGGTTTTCCAAATCTTCCCTTTCTTGACACAAGGAATGTCGCACGTTTAACGTCCAATAAAGATGGGTCAAATTGATCAGAACACTGACTAGAGTGGATCAGATGAGTGTAACCCCTGGGGGACACACTGATGTAGGTGGGTTGACATGAAGTCACCAGGATGTGGTGGCCCGGTTAAGAATCAATATGGACGATGGGGTGATGAGTGATATGGGGGTAGAATGGGATAGAAACTCCATGAGGACGACTATAATGTTGGGATTGTGTCTCAGAGAGACTTCCTAAGTATCCACGTGGCAGGGAATCAATGTCTGCGTAGTCCAAGAGGGTGATGGGACGCCTGAGGAGGTGGCCTGTGAGAATGGACACGTGGATGGGACCTGGAAGAAGTGGTACCTCTAGGTTTGGGAATGACCTTCCCGAGACACATAGGCTTAAGGGAAAGGTTTGGAGATGATCTTGAAGTGGAGTGTACACATAGGACAACAACACGATGATGTGTATGGTTCTTAATCATGGTTAAAAGCCCTGTTTGGTCTCACTCCACTAGGAAGTACCGAAGATGTGGGTCTCAGTGAAGGGGATTACAATGGATTACCGCCAAATGGGGGCTGCAATAGCTAACTGATGATTGGGATACAATGGCTTAACGCTGATTGAGGGCCACAACAGCTTACCACTGACTGGGGGACACAATGACTTACCACTGTTTGGGGTTTATAGTTTAACGTCATGCAGGATGAAGGTGAACCGATTTGAATAAGGATCTGGGGTCCAGATTGATGTTTTAGGTGAACCGACATGAAGGGAGTCGAAACAACTGGGTGTAAGGATCAATGAACTCATTTTTCAGGATGCGTTATTGGGGCTTACACTCTAGACTATCCAAAGTGTTGGTGAACCCATATTAATGAGGTTGGAATGACTGGGGTTGTGGGCCTGAACCTCATGGAGGCTTCCTACACACACTACCTTGTCAAGGATCAAAGTCCTCATAGATCAGGTTGGTGTTTGGGGCTTACACTCTAGGCTTCCCATGGTATTGATGAAACGACGTGAAGGAGGTTAGAACGACCAGGGTGGTGGGCTTTAAACTCATGGAGGATTCCTACGTACCCTAACTTAGAAAGGATCAATGTCCTCGTAGTTTAGGTAGGTGTTTGGGGATTACACTCTAGGCTTCCCAAGGTGTTGGTGAACTGACATGGAGGTGGTCGGAACGACCGGGGTGGTGGTATTGAACCTCATGAAGGCTTCCTACGTACCCTTCCTTAGAAAGAATCAATGTCCTGGTAGTTTATGTTGGTGTTTGGGGCATACACTCTAGGCTTCCCAAGGTGTTGGTGAACCGACGTGAAGGAGGTCGGAATGACTTGGGTTGTGGTCTTGAACCTCTTGGATGCTTCCTACGTACCATGGCTTTGAAATGATCAAAGTCCTCTTAGTTCATGATGGTGTTTGGGGCTTACACACTTGGCTGACCAAGGTGTTACTGAACCAATGTGAAGGAGGTTTGAATGACAAGGGTGGTGGGAAGGATCCTCATGGAGTCTTCCTACATATCTTTCCTTGGCAAGGATTAATGTATTCAAAGTTCAAGTTGGTGTTTGGGGCTTATAATCTAGGCTACCCAAGGTGTTGGTGAACCAACGAGAAGGATTTCAGAACAACTGGGGTGGTGGGCTTGAACGGCATGGAGGATTCATATGCTCCCTGCCTTGGCAAGGAACAAAGTCATTATAGATCAGGTTGGTGTTTGGGTAATAAACTTTAGGCTACCGAAGTTGTTGGTGAATCGATTTGAAGGAGGTCAGAACAACCAGGGGGTGGGCTAGATCCTCATGGAGGCTTCCTACATACCCTTCCTTGGCAAGGATCAAAGAACTCATAGTTTTGGTTGGTGTTTGGGGATTACACAATAGGATGGCCAAGGTTTTTGTGAAATGACGTGAAGGAGGTCACTTGGGTGGTGCGATTGAACCTCATGAGGCTTCCTACGTACCCTACATTGGAAATGATTAAAGTCCTCATTGTTCAGGTTGGTGTTAGGAGATTATACTCTAGGCTACCCTAGGTGTTGGTTAACGGACATGAAGGAGGTATGAACGACCGAGGTGGTTGGAATGAATCTCATTGAGGCTTCCAACATAACATGCCTTGGCAAGGATCAGATTCCTCATAGTTCAGGTTGGTTTTTGGGACTTACACTCTAGAATACCCAAGGTGTTGGTGAACTGATGTGAAAGTGGTTTGAATGACTGGGATTATGGGATTAAACCTCGTGGAGGCTTTCTACGTACCCTACGTTAGCAAGGATCAAAGTCCTCATAGTTTAGTTTTGTGTTTGGGAAATACACTCTAGGATTCCCAAGGTGTTATGGTCAATGCTTACTCTATGTCCATGTGATTCTTCCTCAGTGTAAGAAACAAGAGGAATCAAAGACCTAATGACAACATCACGAATGATGTGTCCGTGGGAATTGAAGTGGGGTCATGCGTGGTTAGCGGCCCAAAGAGGAAACGTGGGCTTAAGCATAGTTTTAAGCCCATAGAGGAACATGGGATTAAGAAATTCTCAAGGATAGAGTCCCGGTGGCAACAAATCCCAGCGGGAGATGTATTTGGCACCAAATAAAAGAGGGGTAGGGTTGCTACCTCCTGCATGAAAAGCTTGGGGCTTACACCGATATGGTTTCTCAATACCCATGTGCGAGGCATGATGTGAGGTCACAATTTAATTTCATGTGTTGAGGATGAAAGTGCTTGGTAGTTTAACATACTACATCTCAGACAAGGGAGGGTTCACTCTGCACCCTAAGGACTTACATAACTGGTACCCTCTGCACCTTGGTGAAGTGAAGGGACATGCAATGTCGTGGCTAGGAGGTTTTATGGAGAGAATCAATTGGTGTCCACATTAGCGTGGCTATGTGAAGAAGTAATAGCTGTTAGAAAGACTATGCGACGATTCATGAGGCAAAGTAACACAACAGAAAGTATTGTCCCATGGAATTTGAAAATGCTTCGTGAAATCCTGAAGGGGCACATGGAAAAACATGTTGTGGAGAAAAGGGGTTCACGGGTAGTAGCCTTGTGAAGCTCTGGTGCCTCAACAAGTTTAGGGACTCCACGATGGGATGTGCATCATGAAGTATAGTCACCAAGGTTAGGGATAGGGTGTAGGTTCATATGGGAGTAGCTTTGCGAAGTGGAAAGAGATTTGCAAAGCAATTCCTCGATGGGTTCCTTGAAAATCATAGAATTGGGATGAAAAGTGCTTCACGATACACAGTGACCCAGCCTTGGAACTTCAGTTACATGTGCATGCAAGGTGATTTGGGGAGCGTAAGTGATCCACGAAGACTTGAGTCCCCTTGGTGATCTCCTTCCTCCAAGAAGACCCATAGGCCTCATGAAAGGCATCCCTCTTGGAAGAGGGGATCAATTAAGGCAATGGGGGAGGTACATTGCAGAGAAAAAGTTCCTTGAGGAGATTATGGTTCGCAGAGTAGGAAGTTCATCGTGATTCTGGAGCTATGAAGGTGAATGGATGGAGAGTATATCACCTTGGGCTCGAGGGGAGTCTGGTATTTATAGGAACGAGGAGCCATGAAGCCTGGTTTTCTTGGCGTGAAGAAAACATTTTCTTCGCGGAGGGTCGCGAACGTTAAATGGGCTCATGGAGCTGTCCTGCCTCCTTAATTCAAGGCAGGTCTTCACGATAGGTTGATAATTTAAAAGGGGATCATAGAGTTGTCCTACCTCCTCGCTTCGCAGCATGTCACGAACGTCAAATGGGCTCGCGGAGCTATCCCTCCTCCTTACATTGCGGTGGTCATGAATGTCAAAGGGGATCGTGGAGCTATACCACCTCCTTGCTTCGTGGTGGGTCTTTGTAGAGGTCAAAGGGGCTCACGGACCTATCCTACCTCCTTGCTTCATGGCAAGTCTTCATGAAGGACAAAGGGGATTGTAGATTTGTCCTTCCTCCTTGGTTCATTGTGGGTCTTCGCAAAGGGGTTCTTTGGCACCGATTGTATTGCTCTGGGATCTTTGTGAGCCGTCTTCGCGAGTAAGTCCCTAATGCGTTCGGAATGTTCTGTTCTCCCCCAATTTTGGCATCAACAATTATTTTAAACGGGTTTTTAGTATCTATTAAATCTTTTATCAGCAGAAAAATAGTTTATGTAGTGGACATAAATATTGTATATACAATAGTAAGTGGAGATGAGAAGTTAAAATATATATTTTATGAATTATGAATTAAATATTTATTATAATGGAATTTTAAAATAATGTTATTACACTAATTAATGAAAATTATAATTTATATGTGATTCAGAAATAATATGATGTTTGATTAAAATTAATCATCGAGTACATGTTTCTAAAACAAATACTCCATTAAAAAGATATTATTAAACATAAAATTTTAAAAACAGAGATTGGTCAATCTGGGAACTAGTTCTATGGTATCTTCATAGTAAATCGTGAACCATTGTTATTTATTTCGTACACTAAAATTTTTTGATCATCTTGACCATAATTCCCCACATTAATAAACAAATTATAGTTTTACCTACTACTTTGAAAATTACATCATTTATTATTTTTTGACAACCAATGTCTCTGAATGATTTCTTCACTAATTATTATCTCATTTTTATCTTATAATCCTTGGAAATATCTCAAAAAGAATTATTTTAACATATTAATTATGGTATTCAAAATAATAACATTACAAGGTAAACGTCACCATTGGCCATAGTAAAATTTACCAAAAATAAAAATTACATGTATATGATGCAGTCTGAGAAAAAATAAATTAAATGCTTTTAAACTATCATCAACATTAATATTTTTTTATAAATCAACGGAAACATGTACTTCTAAACTTAATGTATAATTATTTTTATAGACATCATTATGGAAAACATCAATTCAAAAATTCCATAAATCAATGAATTTTTTTATCTACATTGAAAAAAAATTCACGAAAGCATGTAGCTCTATATATTGAGGAGTTATATTAACAATAAAATAGTGATTTTTCGAATGTAGTAAAAAAATTTAATATATTATTTTTTAGGACATTGATATTTCCTAAAATAATAAAAATTTTCTATTAAATAATTTATCTAATCATTATCTTTTCACAAATCTATACAGAATTATTTATTCCTTAAATCCTAAGTTATCGATAATTCATTTATCATATTATATACTTATATAATTAAATATAGAACAATACATTATGATATGTTATATAATAAATTATTTTTATGGTATTTAAGTAATGTATAGTAAATTGAGTCAATTAATCGTTGGTCAAGTTGTTTCCCACAAATATTAGGTCATTTTCTAAGAGGTTTACCAATCCCATGAACATTTTCTATTTTAAAAAACAAAATAGGGGATTAAGAGTATCCTAATAACACCATAGATATTATTTTCATATTTTATAATCATACATATATAAAATAAATAAAAAACAATTGTCATGTGTTTTTTAAACACTGTGAAGTCAGTTTTTAGTGTTTTAACCATCGAAAAGAGTTTTTTTGAGTTCTTAAACACTTAATATGTGTTTTTTACCATCTCATGTAAACTAACAATCATTTTACACTAGGTATGTTATTAAATATCATGAATAATTCTATGTCTATTTTTCATTGATATCACACCAATCTAATGTCATATTCTTGGCCTTAACTCCCCAAATTCAATATTTAAAGACATTAATATCATCTATAATAGATAATTGAATATTTTATAGACCACTTCATGTTAAATTATTGTTTAAAACAATCATAAACATAAATATATAATTAAAAGGATTCTTTTCTATTATTTCACATTAATTTCATGTCGTTCTATATTGTTTTAAAATTTAAATGTATATTACAAAATATAAAGAAAATTAAAAGGTGTTTTTGAACATCTATAAAAACTATAATTCAAATAGATGTTCCATAAATTATTATAATCTAAAAATAAATATATGGTCATTTATAAATTATTTTAAATCAATATGATGTATATATCTTGTTTTTGAACCTCTAAACCATTTTTAATGAAAATAAAATTATTAAAAATTAATTGTTTGGAAAACTAGAGCACAACACACATCAGATTGACCCGTAGTACACTCATAAATTACATGACTAATTTAATGACTATTTTCCTATGACATCATTCCAAGATTAATTTTTTTGTTCTTATTTTTACATCTATTTGAATGTTTTAGAGTTTTAAAATAACAAATAGTGTCTATGGACATCTATATTACATCACATTTGGGATTTGATGTGGAATCTTCCAATACATATAAAAAATCAATTATAGTTTTACTCTGATTTCACTACATTTGTTATCATTTTCTATTATTTTGACCATTGAATGCATATTTTATATTATTAAAAAATTGAAGTGATTTATTCAAATTACATAATATAGAAACTCAAATTAATTTCATACCATTTTCTACAATTCAAAATTAATTCTATGGTTTTCATAGTTTTTTCACCATAATACGAGGTTTTTTTCTTAATTTTCCCCCTGATGTAATTTTTAAGTACATTGATATCGATTAAATCTTATCATTGATTAATTTTGAGAAAAATACATGTAAAATTGATATTATTTCAATTTATACACATAAAATATAATTCTAATATATTTTTACATGAATTTCACAATAACGTGCATTCATTCACTAAGGTTTTGACCATTATAGGAATGGTTTTATGTTCTGAGATTCTAAATGTTCATTTATGAACATCAAAAGATAACATCCACATGGATTTATTTGGTTTACCTTCATAAATTTCATAAATGAAACCATGATTAATTTAATTATTTTGACCCCCATAACATGATTTACAATTTTTCCCACAATGAATTTCCTCATTCAAATATATAATGAATAAATAAAAATATAAGAGGAATCACCACAAATTTAAAATATAATCCTCTTAATTAAAATATAACAGTGAAATTTAATTACATCAACACTCTCACATCAAAATAGATTCAATAGAATTTAATATTAACATAAAAATAATGAAAATCGGTGTGTTTAAATTTCATGGATTGTGTATCGAATTTACCCTTATAGGAAGGGTTATAAGACTAGATATTTCATCCTGGATAGATACTATCATCATATGGAATTTAGGTGGGAAATCATTTTTCATTTTTTATTTCGATAGAAACAATGTATTTTTATATGATTTGTGTTCTTTAAAATTTTTTTCACAAAAACATTTCCATTTTCTCTTCATGTTCATCAACTCTACATGAAACCGCAAAATACAGTGTATCACCAATGGATGATAGTGACCTATCAAATATATGTGGTGGAATATGAAAGGAACCCATTCCCTATATTTTCATTGGATCTCATCAACAAGAATGATTACAGTTTCATCATTCTAGGAAATTGATAATGATTATGCATGGTTTAAATCATGGTTATCTTGAATTTTAAAATACAAATAGAACAATTTTAATATTCATTTCATTAAAATATATAAAAATATTATTGTATAATTAATTTATTATATTATTATTATGATTTATATTAATTAAATTAAATAAATTTTTACTGAATTGTACTTACTCCAATTTCTTAAGAAGGATCATTCATAAAACTGTCATAATATTTACAGTGATCATTAATCCAAATATTTATTTATCTAACTTTTTGGCCTAATTTATTGTCCTTTATAAGAAATATATAATTTCCAATCTATAAAAAAAATTTCACGTAATAAAATAATATAAAAAATAATAATAAAACTAAGATTCATCTTTTTCTAGAAAAATATATATCCTAGTGATATTTAGAATAGTTTATATTTCACTATTTCTTATATTCTTTTGGATAATTTTTGTAAAATATAACTACATGAAAAAAATTATAATTTCATTATGTTTATGTGAATAATTTACTATAAAATATGGAAATAACTCCGGTTATGAATCTATATTAATTTTAATAAAAAACATCCACTGCTCACAATATATTCCTTCAAGTACGTTATTTTACATCATTTGATTTACTTGAGCTATTTAAATAAACTCGATCTATAATATAGAATTAGGGCCTCTCCATTTCCTACCTAAAATATTCATGGTCTAGGGTTGTTAGGAACCAACCTGGGTCATCCCTAAACTGGTAACCTAAGCCAGTCAGTGGAATGGTCCAAATGGCGTTCCTGATCTTCATGGCCTGGAAACTAGTGTTGGGTATCATAACAAGTAGTTGGGAATTTTTTATCCCATAAAATAAATGAAAAATATACAAAAATAAACTAGAAAATTAAGTAAATCGTAATATTAGAACACAAAAAATTATAATCAGCTAGGAATACCACCATGTGACCCCATGGGTCGCCACCAAACATAGAACCATAGTCGCTCCATGAGAGATAAAAGGAAAAAACCTAAAACTGAAAAGTAATATAGGTAGGAGCATTGAAATTTTCAGTAGGAATTCCATAATATAACAACTTCCTATGCCTATTCCTTTAACAAGAAAATCCAATCATACCATTTTGAATATAAGATATAATAAAATAATGTTTTTTTTTCTTTTGACATTCAAGTCACATGTTAACATTTTTTAGGAAAATGATTCTACTCCATTATATTTACAAAATTGATTCCATGTATAAATTGAAAAAAAAAATTATATTAGATGATGGTTTTTCATAAATGAGGCATCATGTATAAAACAAATAAAATGAAAATCACATCACATGAATCATGTCTCAAATAAGCTTCATGGGAAATCCTTATATGTATATATCTCAAATGGGAACCAAGAGACCTTGTACTTTGGTGAAACATGGCATAGAAATCACGACCCACAAAAACATAGCATAGAAATCACGACCCACAAAAACAGATCATAGAAACCACAACCCTTAGAAAACGTGGCTTAGATACGACAGTCCACAATCATTAATATGTTTAGATAGTGTTGTTGTGTCAATCCTACTAGACAAAACCGGGACAAACCCATGTCGTTTCATCTTGCATACTAGTCCTGGTCCACCCACCTAGATTAACAGGTTTCCAATTGTGCTCTATTTCAAGTGGTGGCGAGTTTTCTTTATCAAGTAAACATATATGTACATGACACATTTTTTCTCCAAAAACTATTCAACCTCTGACCATTGTTCTCTCTCCTTAGTGAATTCCCCCTCTTTCAATTCAAATAATGGATAATCCTCTTCATTAGGCACATAATAGAACATTCAACATACAAATCCATTTCTAAACCCAAAGGGACTATAATAAAAGGGGTCTTCCAATTTTACAAACCATTTTCAAGGTTTCAAATGAAATTATTTTTAAAAATGAATAGTTTTTATGTTATAAAACATAATCAACAAAACACTTTCCAAAACCATTTAAAATACAAATTTAAAAATCAAAGTGTTTCATATTTTAAAACAATATTGAACCCTTTCATACAATGGTGAAATTCATTTATTAAAGTCAAGACACTCGATGACCATGAGTTCATTTCAAAACTCTTTTTTGAAAATATTCGTTAACAATTAAAACCCACTTAGGAAATCAAATTTCTAAAAAAATCACTTAAGTCCAAATGGATGTTAGTAATACCTTACAATTTACAAAAAAAGGAATAACCATTACTAGAAACCACACTCGGATTTCATATCATGTGTATATAGCATATATATGAATCATGTTTTTTACACAGGCAAGAAATTATGAAATTTAAATTAAAGGCATAGGAAAAGGGCACCTACCTCATAGTGGAAATAATCCATCCTTTTTGGATCATGGTGCAATCTAACTAAAGGTTGTTGCTCCCCTACTAATAATACACACATTCACATAAATTCAAGGACACCTAGCCCCAATGCACACACCTTCATGGCCATGGGCATGAGCAAGGTGATCCTTACAAATACACTTATATGAATATGAGTGTCTCCAATCTCCAACGCATGCACTTTTATATATATCCAAAGGCACACCTCTCCCCATACACATATAAACACTACCAGTCTAGAATATACAAGTAACAAGCGAAACAATGTATATAAATATATACATATATACATATGCATATGCAGACGAGTCTCCCTTGACATGGAGGATTGAAACCAAAACAACTGTCTAACTCACTAATCAAAAGTTAGAAGGAATTATAAATAATAAAAATAATTCCATAAAACATGTGAGAAACCAACCAACAACATAAATGTGCACACCTCCAAAAACAGACAACTATTGAAGATGGTAGCCCAAGACCGCTACACCTTACATACATACACATTTTAATGTATATATTAATACCCTTAGACTCATGTAGATAATACCCACACCATGGGGTAATATGCAATAGGAGTATATAGATATATAAATACTTAACCATGTATATACATATAGGTATTTGCCGCCGCCGACCAAAATCCACACCGCAATGAACAAAACATGCTACAACAACAAAAATGAGTTTATAATTTACCAAGGGATCCAAAAAAATCTAAATAAACTTGGGAACAAATATCAACCTCACCCCAAGCATGTTTCACACCATTTATATGATTTAATAAACTGATTAAACATTTTATAAAACCATTCCAAGGAGCATCTCATCGTTTTACATAGAAAGACCATCTTAAAATCCCTTTTTTTATTATATGAACACCCACATCATACCAAAACAAAAAATACAGCCCTCACATCATTTAATAAACCACGTGCATGTATTATAAAATGATCTCAAATAACACAATTGGAGTTAAAAAATAATGAAACTCAATTTAGGTAAAAAAAACTAATTAAAAATCTAATTCTTAATCTATAATATCAAAAAATTGATTTCACAATTCATGATGATTACTGCTAACCTTTAAACACATAAATACCATAATTTAGCACATGTGAAACCAAATAAAATAGGTCTAAAACCTTACCTTATTTGGCTGCAACCAACCAAATTGAAGCACATCCCCTCCAAATCAACCAATTCCTTTCTGATTAAATAATATGGAGTGAATAACACTTAAATACCCAAATTAACCAGGTGAAAACCCATGAAATTCAAGAAACAGTAACCTCGAAACAAATATACTGGACTAAAACAGACCGACCACCTCGCTTTTGGTGGTGGTTTCTAGATAATGCACCAATAAGACCTTAGAGGCCTTCCACACTAACCTAGAACAAAAAAAAAACAAAATATGAATCACCCATAAAGTTCTAGGGTTATGGAGAACCCTATGGGTCAATGGTTAGACCCAATCAATGTCAGTAAAAGGCATAGAAGAGTGGGGTGACTCATACCTATGAGATTCAGAGGATAAAATGTGAAGCAATTTGGAAAAATTTGAGGAATAGAGGAGGTCATTGGGAGGCACGACGTGAATTGAAGGGTAGATCACCCTCGGTATGAAGTCTCATGGGTCTGATAGAGAGGAGGGAGGGAGAACAGGGATCCGGGGGTGGTATGATGGAAGGATGCCCCATAGGGGTGGGGGGAGCTCATGTGAAGGTGGTGTGTTGTGCAGCCAAGAGAAAGGGGAGGGGGTCGACTGTGAGGTAATGGGGACGGATTAGATTTGGGGTTTTTTATTCATATTTGATTGTTTAAAATAAATATAATAAAACAAAAAAATGACTATTATTAAATATAATCTAAAAAATTTATAAAATAATCAAGAAGTTTGAGGTCGGGGTGTGAAAATTCTCACCACCATGACACTTTCTTTCCCAAGAAAGTTTCAATGGTTCTGTTGGTAATAGAAAGGATTACAGTGAAACGATTTTCAAAATGAAACCCCTTACACTAGAGCATCAAACAAATACCTTCCTCCCAAGACCTGAAACCCCATGAGTAGTGTTAGTCGGAGTGAATACTCAAGAGGGGGGGGGGGGGGTGAATTGAGTACCCATTCAAAATTTCTTTTAAAAACTTATAGGATTAAAATCTCCCAATTTAATAAAGGCCCAGTTAATTAAGGCAGTAGAGATATAATTGACTTATTGTTCAACATGTTTCTCAAATGTTGATTACTCCTCAGTGAAATTAGCATGACAACTAATTTGAATTTCCAAACAAGTTTACTAAACAAATCTCGTATACACACTAACCAAATTTAACTATCAGAGTAAATAAAAAGGATTTCTGTTTTTGAAAGTAAGCACAGCGGATAAGTATTAAAAAACAGAGTACTGAAAAGATGAACAAGCTAATTTAAACAAGTGGTTCAGTCTTAAGGCAAGACCTAGTCCTCTCCACTTGGTGATCACCTGCCACCAAGTAATATTATAAAAAAAATTGATACACAACCTGTATCGGTCTTTAAAACAGTTTTCACAAACTGTCCAGGTTTCACAACCTCTACCAAAATTACACGTGGGAAATCAAAATAACCAAGCCACACCAGGCTTCTTCCATAGTTTTACGTGGGTAACAACAATAAAAAGGGTTTGAAATAGGGATTTTCAGTATCCCTCAGTTTAATCCCAAAAGTCAGTGTGTCTGTAATACAAACACACTGCTCACAAATGTAAGAAAAAAACTTTAAATGCAACAGAGCTATGAAATTGTAGGAATAAGTTTAGAATGCTCTGTAGTGTTGGCAGATCAGCTCTGGACTCATTGGAATGGATGAGGTGAATATTTGGTCCTTTTTGAGAGTTGACTCCAAAAACTGAGTGTCCCAACTTCCAGATGTATTGATGATCAGTTCATTGAGATTTGAGTGTGTCACAGCATAGCTCGAAGAGGGTTCTTTCAGTCGGTACACTTGAGACTCTTTTTGTTCTTATGCAAGAGAATGCTTGAGAGTATTGTGTCCACACACAAAAAAACTTTTCGATGCTTTTCTTCTTGGTTTTTTATAGAAAATTGGCTGTTTAAGCTCTGTAAATCTTTATCTCGTGTTGTCCACCTTTTTCACCCAATCATGTGTGCTTTTCCTCGTACATCGTAGTGTTTCCTGATATGCCTGGAAGGATTAATAAATAATTTTAGGTGTATTGATCTGTTCAGACATGACCGTTATATAATAGTATTAATAAATTTGACAAAGATAAATAATATAATATCATTACACTGGTCGCAGATTCAGGTCACACGGTAGACTTCAATTGAGGTCTTTCCAACTGTAGAATTTTTCTAACTGTGGACTTCGACTGTGGGTTCTCTGTCTGTAGGCTTGCAACGGTAGGTGTTTTTCTATTTAACTGTAGCCTCATATCGGTAGACTTCAACGATGAATCTGTAACAGAAAATTGTTGCAACTGTAACCTTTTCAACTGTAGACTTTGAGTGAGAGTCGACTTAGTCGACAGTGGAAGCTGTCTGACTGTAGTCCTTTACAAACAGTAGACTCGTGCGACTCTAGGCTTGATCAGATAAATTCTCAATAGAAGACTTTATAAGGAAGGAGTCACACAGTGAACTTCTAACAGAAGCCTTTTTCATATCAGTAACCTTACAACTGTGACTCTTTGTCTGTGAGATTTGACAAATGATTAAGCAATAGTCTTGTGACTGTAACCTTGTATAAGTAGTTTATTAATCATAGCAGTATACCTTCAACTGTGAACTTGTTACAATGGTGACGTAAAGTGACAGTTAGCTGAAACTGTGACTTTGAACATAAGGCTTTTACCAGTAGCCATCAATGGTGATCTTATTAAACGTAACTGTAATCTGTTGCAGTAAAGTCATGAGAGTAAGAGCATAAAATGTCTAGGATGAAGTGAGTTTAAGCATAAATTAACAAGATTAGTGAAGGGATTAATACGTCATGATCAATGTTTAACCATGATTTGGGATTATCAAAACAGGTGAATCCAACAATCTCCCCCTTTTTGATAATCACAAATTATGTTAGCATATATATAAAGTATAGGTGTAGTAGAGAAACAGAATGCAAAGGCCTAATTTGAGGTTCTAGAATTAGCCCAATTTTATTTCTCCCAATTAATTATATGTCTCCCCCTTTGTGATTAGCAAAAAATTTTTAAGAAATATGGTATTAAAAGAAATCAGGAAATTACATGACCGAAAAAAAATAGTACAAGATCCCTATCAAAAATACATAGAAAGACTCAATCCTCTTCATCGATAGGTAAGGGATCTCTTCCTTTGGAGGAAGAAGATGGAGCAAGAGAGTCAGCCGGTTTAGGAATGGCAGCCGGAATGACTGACGGAGCAGCAACAGAGGCTCCTGAGGATCTGTAGTGAGTAGCTTGCTGAGGTATCAAGGGACGAAGATTTCAGATAGCATCAGCAGGAGACATCACGGAGGAACCGCTGGGAGTTGAGACAGGCAAGGCAGGGGGTACTATGACAGGTGTGCAATCCACATGGAGAAAGGGTAGAAGAAGGTTTCGGAAATCCATGATAATGATTCCTCCTCTATGCCCGACATATAAAAAATCATTCTCATTTTCCAAAAATTTATCCAATGCAGGGGTTAATTCGCTTAATTTGCTGACTTGTTGTTTAAAAGCTTGAGTCACAGGAGGCAATTTCATATTCTCTATTAGGAGCTTGAAGTGGCTGGTCAACTGATGCTTGGTATAAATCCTGTCAAAGTATTAGTCAACCTTCTTCTTAATGGCCTCTTGAGAAGCGGTAGCCGCTTGCAGGTGTTCACGAACAAAGCCACTTACTTCCCTAGTGGTAGCAAGAATCTGTAAGTCAGAGGTGTCACTGGAACTGGCCTTAGAAAGTTCTTCTTTGATTACATTCCGGAACTGGTCAAGCTCTACAGGAGAGCTAGATGAAGGAAGGGATTTGACCGAGAAATCCACTGTCTCCTTGAAGGGCTGAGTCAAGTTTCCAACCACCTTCTGAACAAGAGCATCCTGGCTGTTTAAGTGTTCTTTGACTGAATTCTTGAAACACTCAAACACTTCCACAAATTGTTTGACCACCTCTTTGATGTACCGAATCTCAGCGGCCACATGAGTTTGAGAACTGCTCATGGCAGTCAAAGAAGCAACTGATTGTCTTAGGGCAACCACAACTTCAGTCCAGCTTTCAATCTGAGTATGACATACTTTCACTTCATTCATCGTTTCTTTTACTGGGCTTGCCACAACACAGCCTAGGGATAATTCTAAAGATTGCTCCACACTTTTCAGCTCATCAACAAGACTGTTTTTCAACTCTTCCATGGATTGTCTTATAGCCTCCTTCATTTCAACCTTTAAGGATTCAAGGTCCTCCTTGGTTTCCAATATGTCAGTCTCAAGCATTGAAAGGTTTTTAGTTAGGATAACTGGATCCCGTGGTGGCTTGTCTTCCTCATACAAATCTTCATAGTTAAGTCCAAGGACTATATATCCTGGATCTGATGACCATCCTTCTATATCATAAAGTACAGAGACTGAACCAAAATACTCCCCCTCACTTGGAGCTTTCTCTTGAGAATTTTCCTCTATCTGTTCGGCTTTGGGTAACTCCATATTTTCTTCTGCAGTCCCAGCAGGTTCGACTGTAGTTGCCTCTGTTGGTTCAGCAGTGAGGTTAGCCTCTTTCTCTGTTGAGTCAACAATTTCTTCCATATCAATAGCAGTGGATGCCACTCCTGCATCCTGGTCAGACACCGACTTAATTGTATAGCCTATTGGAGGGCTCAAACTGAGCTCTTTTTCTTTCTCTTCATCATTGTCCTCTTCTTCAGTTTCAACAACATTTTCATTTTTCTCATTCTTAGCCCCAACCTCTTCTGTCTCAATAGTTTCATCCTCTTTAGAGGTATCTCTGAAAACGTATTGAGATTCATCTTCTTCTTCTTCAGTAGACTCAGTGTCACTGTACCTTAGAAAAGTCTCCCTACTTGGCAGTTCTTTTGAAGGGCTCGCTGTTCCAAAAGTTATTGTCCTGACAGGACTGTGAGGTAGCTCAGGGTCACTCCCATCATCAATGGGGGTGTTCTCTCTTGTAGGGTCACTAGCTTCTTCAGCCTCCTCTTCATCTGAATACACAGGTTCTGGATCATCAGGCTTTAAGCCTAGATATCTTTTGTTTCTCGGCCTAGATGGATGAGTAGTGGGATCAAAATTCTCATAAATTCTCTCTTCATCATTCACCCGTGCTTTCTTCCAGGGATTCAAGCTGATCCTCATGAATTTGCATATTACCTTTGAGATACAGACACTGTTTTTAGCCACAATTACTTCTTCTTGATTTCCAGCTACACCCTTTACTTTCAGCATCACCGAAATAAGCTTAGCATGAAACAAGGCATTGGATTTTGAGCTGGCCTTAATCATATCTTCCATCTGTGCCATCAGCAACCTACATAGGTTGATCTTCCTTCCATGCTTCTGTAAGTACATCATGAATATGTCCTGGTACTTCAGTGCTGCAAATTCTCCTCTTCTGGGACTTAGTACATGCTGAACAAACTTAAACAGAAGTCTATCTTCTCCATTCATCTCGGCAGAAATAATCTTCCTTAACTTACCATCACCTGTCAGTTCTTCCAGAGCCTTCTCATACTCAAATATACCACTATCCGGAGGAGATACTCCAGAATAGTAGTAATATATTCCTTCATGAGGAACTCTTAAACAGGCAGCCCATTCGACAGACGAGAAACTAACTTCATTGCCGTTTACTCTGGATATTAGTCTATGCATATCATCCTCCTCTTCGAACTTTAGGAATTCATAGAACTCTTTCACAAGTTTTGGGTAGTACGGTCCATTGTCGTTGGTGAAGCATTCGGTCCAACCTTGCACATTTAGTACTTCCAGTACTAACGATTTACTCGACAATAACCATTCTTCACTTAGCTCCTTTTCCGCAAGGATTTCTCTCTTGGTCAGATGCGGGTTTGCAAGTCCAGTTAGGGTATTACTGGTGCCACTGGATTTGGCTCAAGTTCTCTTCAGCATTGGCACATTCTCATTGACAGACGGGGGTCTCTTTGTTCTAGCCATGGTATTTGAACGAGGTTCCTAGGTTTAGTTGAAGGCTTAGGGTTTAGGTCGTTCGAGAGCAAGGGTCGATATAGAGAAAGGAAGTGGATTGAGTTGGGTTCGATGCATTTAATGTTATCATTTAGGGATTAGAAATAAAGAGAACGGTTCGAATTTCCGCAAAAACAAAAAAATGATTTAAACAGAGAAGTAGCCTACAGTGAGATGTATCAGTGAGGTACTCTGGTGATGTCTAACTGTAAGGTCCGACTGTGAGGTTCAACTGTGAGGTTCAACTGTGAGGTTCAACTGTGAGGTTCAACTGTGAGTTTCAACTGTGAGGTTCAACTGTGAGGTTCAACTGTGAGGTTCAACTGTGAGGTTCAACTGTGAGGTTCAACTGTGAGGTTCAACTGTGAGGTTCAACTGTGAGGTTCAACTGTGAGGTTCAACTGTGAGGTTCAACTGTGAGGTTCAACTGTGAGGTTCAACTGTGAGGTTCAACTGTGAGGTTCAACTGTGAGGTTCAACTGTGAGGTTCAACTGTGCTATAGTTAATCATACCTAACTCATGTTTGATGTAATTTAACCTCTCATAATTCAATGGATTTGTAAAAATATCAGCTAACTGATGTTCAGTGCCAAAGAATTCAAGAGTGATATCACCCTTTTGATAGTGATCCCTCAAAAAGTGATGTCTCACATCAATATGCTTTGTCCTAGAATGAGATACTGGATTTTTGGAAATGTTAATAGCACTTGTATTGTCACACTTTATAGAGACATGTGTGAATTGATATCCATAGTCTAGTAAAGTGTGTTTCATCCACAAGATTTGTGCACAACAACTACCAGCAGCTATATACTCAGCTTCAGCAGTAGATAATGCAATAGAATTCTGCTTCTTACTACACCAAGATACTAGCAATTTGCCTAAGATGTGACATGTTCCAGAGGTGCTTTTTCTGTCTAACTTATAGCCAGCAAAATCAGTATCAGAATAACTCAATAAATCAAATGATTGTCCTTTTGGATAAAATAGTCCTATGTTGGGAGTATGTTTTAGATATTTGAAGATCCTTTTAACAGCATTCCAATGAGACTCCTTTGGGTTGTCTTGAAATCGATCACACATGCATACACTGAACATGATGTCGGGTCTGCTAGCGGTAAGGTATAGTAGACTTCCTATCATACCTCTATAGTTGGTTTGATTTACTGGTTCTCCAGTTTCATCACTATCCAACTTACAGGTGGTACTCATAGGTGTATTACTGCCTTTACTACTATCCAATAAAAAACGTTTTAGAAGATCTTTAATATATTTACTTTGATTAAAAATAATACCGTTTTTATTTTGAATGATCTGAAATCCAAGGAAAAATTTGAGTTCTCCCATTAAGCTCATTTCAAACTCATTTTTCATTATTTTTGAGAAATCAATACATAAAGAATTTTTAGAAGATCCAAAAATAATATCATCTACATAGATCTGTACTATCAAAACATTTTTAGAAATCCATTTAATGAAAAGAGTAGGATTAGCTATTCCTTTAGTAAATCCTTTTGAAATAAGAAACGAGCTGAGCCTATCATACCAAGCTCTTGGAGCTTGCTTTAAACCATATAAAGCTTTAGATAGTTTGAAAACATGATTGGAAAAATGGGGATTTGTAAAACCAGGAGGTTGTTCAACAAATACATCCTCATTTATATATCCATTTAGAAAAGCGCTTTTAACATCCATTTGATAGAGTGTGAAATTAAGATGAGCAGCATAAGAAAGTAATATCCTAATGCCCTCTAATCTAGCCACGGGTGCAAAGGTCTCCTCATAGTCCATTCCTTCCTCTTGACTATAGCCTTGTGCAACTAGCCTAGCCTTGTTTCTAATGATATTTCCAGACACATCAACTTTGTTCCTAAACACCCATTTAGTGCCTATGGTTGGAGTGTCCTTAGGTCTTTCCACT
Source organism: Viscum album (assembly GCA_963277665.1). NCBI lineage: Eukaryota > Viridiplantae > Streptophyta > Magnoliopsida > Santalales > Viscaceae > Viscum > Viscum album. The sequence continues at coordinate 871,015,833 of OY728163.1, forward strand.
AATTCCCAAACTTTGTTTCTTTCAAACTGATTTAGTTCTTCTTGCATAGCCATTACCCAGAATTCATCATTGATAGCATCATTGATATCTTTGGGTTCAAGATGTGAGAGAAAAGCTTGATATTTAACCTGATTTCTTAGAGAAGCTATAGTTTGTGTTCCTCTATTTAATCACCTACAACAGCATCAAGAGGATGATTCTTGAGAGTTCTAACACCTCTATAAGGAGTTGAACTGGCTTCTTCAGGGTTGTCTGCTGGTCTGGAATTGGTATGAGCAGATTCTGGAAAATTTCCAGAACTGGATTCTTTTACAGGGGATTCGGTATTCTTATCATTAAGGTCCATATTTGACAAATCTTCCTCAAGATCTTCAAGGTAGGTTTTAGGATCATGTGGATCAGTCTCATCGAATTTGACATGAACTGATTCTTCCACACATTTGGTTTTCTTATTGAATACTCTATAGGCTTTACTTGAAATAGAGTAACCCAGGAAAATTCCTTCATCACTTTTGGGAGCGAATTTGTCAAGATTATCTTTAGTGTTAAGGATAAAGACATTGCAACCAAAAACATTAAAGTAATTAACCTTAGGCTTCCTATTATTCCAAAGTTCATAAGGGGTCCTTTTTAGAATAGGTCTAATTAAAACTCTATTAATGACATAGCAAGCTGTATTTACAACTTCAGCCCAAAAATAAATAGGTAAGTCATACTCATTAAGCATAGTCCTTGCAATTTCTTGAAGGGTTCTATTTCTTCTTTCCACTACACCATTCTGTTGGGGTGTCCTAGGAGAAGAAAAGTTGTGATTATAGCCATTGTGTGAGCAGTAGGATTTAAATTCATGATCCTAAAACTCACGCCCATGATCACTTCTCAGGGACTTAATTTTGAGTCCACTAAGATTTTCTACAGATTTGGAATATTTAACAAAGTAGGAACAGGCTTCACTCTTGTGAGATAGAAAGTATACCCAAGTGTATCTAGAAAAATCATCTACAAGAACATAAACATAGTGCTTTCCATTTAAACTTGAAACTCTTGAAGGTCCAAACAAATCCATGTGAACCAATTAAAATGGTTGAGAAGTTAAAACTTCATTCTTTGGTTTAAAATAAACTTTGTGTTGTTTTCCCTTTTGACAGGGATTACACACTTTATCATTTGGGAATTCTAATTTGGGTAGGTCTCTAACTAAGCATTTCATAGAAGGTTTCCTAAGTGAGTGAACATTACAGTGTCCTAGTATCCTATGCCACAACCAAGACTCTTTATAGAAAGCATTTAATCAGGAAACATTTTGTTTGACCATGGAATTTAGATCAACAGCATATACATTCTCATTTCTAGATGCAGTGAAAACTAAGTCATATTTTGAATTAAAAACATTGCATGAATCATTTTCAAATTTTACATTAAAACCATCATCACATAACTGAGATATACTAAGTAAGTTATACTTTAATCCATCAACAAAAAGTACTTTAGAAATTAAAATTGTATCAGGGTTACCAATCTGGCCTAAGCCGATGATTTTTCCTTTTGCATTGTCACCAAAGGTGACATGAACACCATCTACTTTAATCAGACTCTTGAAGTAAGAAAAGTCTCCTGTCATATGTCTTGAACATCCGCTGTCCAAATACCATAGAGTGTTATAGGTGCTCTTTAAACAATTTCCCTGCAAAATAGATTAGACATAGGATAATTTTGGTACCCGGATCTTTTTGTGTCCAGAAAGGATAACTAATAAAACTTTGGGAACCCATATTTGCTTTATAGTTTTTCTAAAACCAGAAAGCATATTTTGAGACAAAAATACTTTGTTGGGTACTTTATAAAACTGTTTTGTATAAGATGGTCCTGAACTAGAACTAGCATAAAACTGTCCGGATTTTGGAACAAAGTTGGTTTTGCTTACTTGTCTCTATCCAGGCTGATATCCTTGAGTGGTTGTATATTTGGGAGCAATATGTTCTCCTAGAAGTTGTGTCAAGGTATCCCTACCAGCAGTGAACTTTTCAATATCTTTTCTTAATTGTTCATTTGATAATTTAAGTTGAGTGTTCTCTTTCAATAGTTGAGCATACTTCTCTTTTTCCACACTTAAATCTGTTTTAATATTACTAGTCAAAGCATGATGTTTCTTCAAAGATTTATATTTAGTCTTTAGTTCATTGAAAGTATCTTCCAGCATATTGAAATATTCAAACAGTTCAGCTTTAGACATATTTTCCTCATTGTCTGAATCATGGTCATTTCTAGAATAATAATTATTTAAAACTGGTGAAATACGTACCTCAAATGTGTTAGTCATGAAACACATATTAGAACGATTTCTTTCAGATTCACGAGCCTCTGATTCGCTTGTGCTGTCCTCCGAAGCACTCCAGGTTGCTTTCATAGCTTTCTTGTACTTCTTGTCCTTATAGTCATATTTGTTTTGAATTTTAACTTAGGACAGTCAGCTTTGATGTGTCCTTTCCTCTTGCATTCATAGAAGACTATATCATCTTATTTATCCGACTTCTTCCAATCCTTCATCCACTTGCCTTGTTGATCATACTTACCTTTGTAGTTAGGTTTTCTGAAAAACTTTTTCTTCCTATAGAACTTCTTGAATCTCCTGTCTATTTGAGCCATTTCTTCATCACTTTCAGAATCTGAATCTTCACTAGATGAGCTTTCAGTAGGCACATGTACTTTCTCCTTGTCTTTACTCTTTGATGCAGTAGTCTTAAATGCCACAGATTTTCTCTTGGGTTCATCATCTTCTTCTTTGTTCACCTTCAATTATTCTTCATACATCATTAGTTTACCAATTAACTCCTTGACAGGCAGTGTTCCAATGTCACATGATTCTCTAATTGAGACAGACGTGCCTCTCCATCTATCTGGAAAACATCTCAGAATTCTCATGATTTGTTCCTTTGCTGGAACAACCTTTCCAAGTGAGCTCATTGTGTTAACTATCTCATTAAACCTGAGATAAATATCAGAAGTGGGTTCATCATTTTTCATTTTAAAGTTATCATATTTAATAGTATAAGTATTTAACTGCATTTCCTTAACATTAGTTGTTCCTTCGTGAGAAACAGCCAAGGTATCCCAAATTTCAAAAGAAGATTTACAGGCAGAAATTCTATTGAATTCCTCATCTCCCAAAGCACAGTAGAGGGCATTCATAGCTTTACAATTATTGTTGTAAGCGGCCTTAGTAGGTTCATCCCAAGTTATTCTTTCAGTTTCTGGAATTTTGTATTGAGACTCTATAGCCGTCCAGATATCAAAACCCATACTTTCTAAATGAATTTTCATTTTAAGTTTCCACTAAGCATAGTTATTTTCATTGAAGAAAGGTGGCCGGTTAGTAGCAGCACCCTCAAGTCTATTATCCATAACTAGATTTTGGAAAACGATTTAAAGAGATAAAAATTTAAGAATAACAGAAATTTAAGATCTTTAGGATAAAACTAAAATCACAGTTTGAAAAGCAGAGTACTTTAGAAAATATTAACTTTCCTCTGATACCAAATGTTAGTCGGAGTGAATACTCATGAGGGGGGGGGGGGGGGTGAATTGAGTACCCATTCAAAATTTCTGTTAAAAACTTCTAGGATTAAAATCCCCCAATTTAATAGAGGCCCAGTTAATTAAGGCAGTAGAGATATAAGTGACTTATTGTTCAATAGGTTTCTCAAAGGATGATTACTCCTCAGTGAAATTAGTATGACAACTAATTTGACTTTCGAAAAATGTTTACTAAACAAATCTTGTATACACACAAACCAAATTTAACTATCAGAGTAAATAAAAAGGATTTCTGTTTTTGAAAGTAAGCACAGCGGATAAGTATTAAAAAACAGAGTACTGAAAAGATGAACAAGCTAATTTAAACAAGAGGTTCAGTCTTAAGCCAAGACCTAGTCCTCTCCACTTGGTGATAACCTACCACCAAGTAATTTTATAAAAAAATTGATACACAACCTGTATCGGGCTTTAAAACAGTTTTCACAAACTGTCCAGGATTCACAACCTCTACCACAGTGACACGTGGGAAATCAAAATAACCAAGCCACACCAGGGTTCTTCCACATTTGTACGTGGGTAAAAACAGTAAAAAGGGTTTGAAATAGGGATTTTTAGTATCCCTCAGTTTAAGCCCAAAAGTCAGTGTGTGTGTAATACAAACACACTACTCACAAATGTATGAAAAAAAACTTTAAACACAACAGAGCTAAGAAATGGTAGGAATAAGTTTAGAATGCTCTGTAGTGTTGGCAGATCAGCTCTGGACTCGTTGGAATGGATGAGGTGAATATTTGGTCCTTTTTGAGAGTTGACTCCAAAAACAGAGTGTCCCAACTTCCAGATGTATAGATGATCAGTTCATTGAGATTTGAGTGTGTCACAGCATAGCTCGAAGAGGGTTCTTTCAGTCGGTACACTTGAGACTCTTTTTGTTCTTCTGCAATAGAATGCTCAAGAGTATTGTGTCCACACAAAAAAACAACTTTTCGATGCTTGTCTTCTTGGTTTTTTATAGCAAATTGGCTGTTTAAGCTCTGTAAATCTTTATCTCGTGTTGTCCACCTTTTTCACCCAATGACGTGTGCTTTTCCTCGTACATCGTAGTGTTTCCTGATATGCCTACAAGGATTAATAAATAATGTCAGGTGTATTGATCTGTTCAGACATGACCATTATATAATAGTATTAATAAATTTTACAAAGAGAAATAATATAATATCATTAGACTGGTCACAGATTCAGGTCACACGATAGACTTCAGTTGAGGTCTTTCCAACTGTAGACTTTTTCTAACTGTGGACTTCGACTGTGGGTTCTCTGTCTGTAGGCTTGCAACGGTAGCTGTTTTTCTGTTTAACTGTAGCCTCATATCGGTAGACTTCAACGATGAATCTGTAACAACAAATTGTTGCAACTGTAACCTTTTCAACTGTAGACTTCGAGTTCCAGTCAACTTAGTCGATAGTGGAAGCTGTCTGACTGTAGTCCTTTACTAACGGTAGACTCGTACGACTATAGGCTTGATCGGATAAATTCTCAATAGAAGACTTGATAAGGAAGGAGTCACACAGTGAACTTCTAACAGAAGCCTTGTCATATCAGTAACCTTACAACTGTGACTCTTTGTCTGTGAGCTTTGACAAATGATTAAGCAATAGTCTTGTGACTGTAACCTTGTATCAGTAGTTTCTTAATCATAGCATTAGACCTTCAACTGTGATCTTCTTGCAATGGTGACTTAAAGTGACAGTTTGCTGAAAGTGTGAATTTGAACATAAGGCTTTTACCAGTATCCATCAATGGTGATCTTATTAAACGTAACTGTAATCTGTTGCAGTAAAGTCATGAGAGTAAGAGCATAAAATGTCTAGGATGAAGTGAGTTTAAGCATAAATTAACAAGATTAGTGAAGGGATTAATACGTCATGATCAATGTTTAACCATGATTTGGGATTATCAAAACAGGTGAATCCAACAAGTAGGACTACCAAGGGAAATATGCACTGACATGGGACTCACATTTCTCAAAAACAACGAAAACCTAGAACACCCCAACCCCTAAATTAGATATCGCTAGAGTTTTCTTGAGATATCCAATGAAAATTCATTATACAGCCCATCGTTAGGGATAACCATCTACATTAATCAAGGTCAATGGAAGAGTGGTAAAGAGATTACCCAAAAAGAACTCCTTGAAGACTATGTTCTACATGAATTTTTCCTATGATGCTCTCCCCACCAAATTCTGACTCCAGCTAAATACTGACCTTCCCAAATTGAAATAAATCAGAAAACCAATCAAGACCTCTAATGTTTTTGGTACCACTTAACTTCTTGAGTATCACCCAACAATTGTTTTGGAAGTCATTGGAGAGACCCATAGTGGGTATCCCCACCATATTAGTAACTGATTAGTATAATGAATCCCATAAGGGAACTCTCAATTCAGATTCCACAATGAGGATTGAATTTACCATCATGAACTAACAGACATAGGGTGACCCCAAACATAAGGAGAAACATAAAAAAACCAGCCTGAAACCCTCAGTCCAAGGTGAATCCAAACAAAAGTTACACTAGAAAAACACCAAGCCAAACCGTGATTCAAAAATCTATAAACAACATACATCTCCAAATAGGCATCACCTAGAGGATGGAATCAATCCAATGAATGACCAACCAATTAATGTTTACACTAACAAGCTACAATCATTGAAATCTTATTGAAGATACCACCATGAACTCTAAAACAACCCCCACCCCAAACAAACAACCACATGATGATAAAACGTAGCCGGTCTCTTCCCAGAAAATATATACAAGAGGTGGGATGGGCATCCCTCGCACCTGGGAACAACTGGACTGTGTGAAAAGATTCACTCCGAGACCTATGGCTAGTGCTTTAATGTATTGAAGCATCAGATTTTCCATAGTCAGGAACCAAAATCCTTCAACTAAGGCTTCATCTTCTGTAAAAACCACTTACATACTTCCACAAGTGACCCCAAAAAAGACAGAATATTGAAAAGCCATCAAAATGTTTCTATGAATGGATTTGAGTGCCCATATTAGCCGAATTGGAAACGAATGATTGTGGTGTATTATTAATGAGAAACAAGCACGGATGAAATTCTCATCCTATGAAAATATGCATGTGGTTCACCCTCTACATAGGATGGGAAACAGTTTACGAGAACCTTGAAAAAAATATTTTCATTTTTCCCAATCTACGACCCCAACATGAATGGAGACGGTAACAGTAATCATTTTCTTACCCAGACATTACCCTTCAAACAAAACCAAAGAAAACATTCCCTTTATAGAATCTAGAGTTCCTAAAAACCCGAAGAAACACATGAATTCCTGTTGTTACACCACAACCCTATCAAACCAAGACCACCATAGAGAAAAAAATCAACATGGAAAAGAATATAACACCACCACTCCATTGGGGGGTCTGTGGAAAACTAACAATTTAAAATGACCCCTTAGGGACCTTTGGATATTCATTGGCAGCATAATTTAAACAAGAAGCACAAAACCAACCTGAAGCACATAAAAAAACATGCCTCCACATTTAACCTTAAATCATTAACTCAAACTCAAAACATCATTTAAACTTCTAAACCCAAGATCAAAAAGAAGAATCAATCCCATAAACTAATAAATAAAAAAACCAATCCAAATAAAATATCAATCAAAATAATACCAAAGCAATATCACCAACCAACCCAAAAACCCTCTTTTAAAAAAGAACCAATTTCAAAACCATCCCATTTCAAAAACCATCCAAATGCTTAAAACCCCTTTTTAGAACCCACTTTACTTTTTTAAATTTCTTAAAAAAACTCATCATATCACATCAGTAATCAAAACGTGCCTTTGGAAAACAAAAAACATCCATGAAAACTGAGCACCCACCATTGGTATTCTATGAAACCTCACATGTGTACATTCATGTGACAAATTTTCCACCAATACATGCATAACAACAACCATCGACCTAAATTTTCATTTATCTATATATGTGGGCGACTATAGGAACACCAAATCAAAACAAAACCTTCTAGTTCCTAAAAAAACAGCCAACCGAGATTTGAAACTCCAATCCAATTTTAAATACATCCTTTAAAATTAAAAATGAATAATATCCTAATTTTTTTTCTATAAAACTCTCACATTACATTCCACAATAACATCCAAACCTCTCACACACATTCCAACACATTCTCAATTTCACATTTCTCAAAACATTTCATGATCTCAATGAATTTTCTAAAATAATTTCCATCCCCCAAAAAACTCATTACATTTTTGAAAAAAACGTGAATTTCATTATGGAAATCAAATTTTAAATAACAAATCATCAATTTTGCAACCCAATAAAAACAAACCAAAAACAAACTAAATATAAAAAAAATAACATCCCAGAACAACCAATTCACTCAACGAATCATGATTCCAAATTATAAAATAAAAAACTTCTCTAAACAGCTTGGTCACATGTTTTGGCAGATTATTCACCAACCTGGTGAACATAGAGGAAGTCATTAGATATAATTGTGTGGTCTACACATAAATTTTTAGGAGACCCACAACAACCATGCACCCTATGAAATGACCACAAAATCTTAAAAAAAAACCCAAACAAGATTAAAGACCTGGAAAAAAACTGGGATCCAAACACTTGTTTCGAAGAAAGGCCATCCCAAATAATCCTAGAAATTCAATCATTATTTAGAATAGTTGGTGATTAAGAACCTAACGACAATTGGCTACTTGAATTTCAAAGAAATACTAACTCTAAACTATCCGAAATTTCCAAAGGAAATGGGATAAACCTTATTTGATACAATTTTATCATAAAATAAACTGGGTCTACCCTGAACCCGGTCACACGAGCTAGTACATGGCTTGTCCCGAAAGGCATTACCAATCCCCACAGGATTTAAACTAGTGTCGAGCATCAAAACAAGTATTTGGGAATGATTTATCCCAAAAAAAATTAAATATAAATATAAATAAACTAGATAAAAAAGGTAAATAGTAACAATAGAAAACAATATAAATATAATGATCCAGACATACGTCCATGTGACCCCGTTGGACACCACAAAACAGAGAACCATGCTCTCTCCAATAGTGATCCATGACATAAAACGAATACTAAAATGTAAAGTAGGCATGAACAATTAAATTCATAGTAGTAATTCCAAAATATAATAATGTCATATACCATTAACATTAATAATAATTTTGATTCATTCAATTTTGACATTAAGATATAATAAAATAATGTTTTCCTTCTTTTGAAGTTCAAGTTACAAGTTTAAATTTTTAACAAAAACACTACTATTCCACTATATTTTAAAAATAATTTCCAAGAATAACTTGACTAAAAAATGATTCTATTAATTTATGGTTTAAAAAAAATGAGACATCAATAATAAAATAACTAAAATGAAAATCAGATCACAAGCATCCTGTCACAAACGAGCACCATGGAGAATACCTAAAGGTAACTAGAAGATATAGGACCCTAGAGACCTCATACCTTGGAAAAACATGGTTTAGAAACCTCAACCCTCAAAAAATGAGGATTTGAAACCATGACCCTTAGTCATTCATATGTTTAGTTAGTGTTTCTATGTCAATACTGTAAGATGAAACTGGGAAGAACCCTTTCGTGTCATGTAGCATACTAGTCCTTGTCCACCCACCTAGATACACATGTTTTCCATTGTGCTCTATTTCAGGTGGTGGTTAGTTTTTGTTATCTAGAAAACATATATGTATATAACCCTTTATATATCCCATACCAATTCAACCTATCACAACCATTCTCCCTCCATAAGCGCATTCCCCCTCTTTCATGTCACTCAATGCATAGGCCTCAACATTTGGCACATAATAACACATTAAACATACAAATAATTTTCTAAAACCATGGTGTATTCCTAAAGGGGGGTTTTCCAATTTTACAAACCATTTTCACGATGTCAAACATTTTTTTTTTCAAATAATATTTTTTATTTTATAAAACGTAATCACCCAAAATATTTCCAAAACCTTTTAAAATCCCAATTAAAAAATCAATGTGTTGAATATTTAAAAACAATCTTGAATGATTTCTTACAATGGTGCAATTTATTTATGAAAGTTTAACCACCATATGACCACAAGTTTATACCAAAACTCACTTATTAAAATATTCAATACGAATTCAAAACCCTATAGGAAATAACTTTTCATGAAAAGTCAATTAATTCCAAATGGGCATTAGTAATACATTACATTTTCCTAAAAAAAGGAATAACTATTACATGTAACTGCACCCGGATTGCATAACATGTCCATATATCATATATATATGTAACATGTTTTTTAAAAATAAATAATTATTAAATTAAAAATAAATTAATGTGCATAGGGGACCTACCTCAATTTAGAAAAAAGTCATCCACTTCAGCTCATGGCGCTTTCTAACTCAAGGTTACTACTCCCCTACTAAGAATACACACATTCACATACCTGCAAGGACATCTAGACCCTATGAACACACCCACATGTCCATGGGAATTTGTAAGGGTATCCTTATATATATTCTTATAGGCATAAGTCCGTCTCCACACACTTACACATGCACTTACATTGATACATAGGAACACCTATCCCCATACACGTATAAACAATGCAATGCATGAATATTTCTGTATTGGGGGAACCTACATATAAATATAAATACATAACTATTCATACGCAGGCGAGTTACCCTTGTCATGGCCACTCAAAACCACACCAAATAGTTGAACTCACTATGAAAAAATTAGAAGGAACCATTAAAAATCAATAGAACGCCATAAAACTAGTGTTGAACCAACTTGCAGCATAAACGTCCATACCTCAAAACACACATCATTGGACAATGGAAACCCAAGACCTCTTCACCATACATACATAAACATTTTCATATATATAAACACACCCATTGACCCTAGTACATATTCCTCATGACTTGAGGGTATATGTGCAAGAATGATATATATATAAATATATATATACATACTTACCCATGTATATACATATAGGTCTTTGCCACTGATGACCAAAATCCACACAGTGATGAACAAAACATGATACAATAATAAAAAAGAGTCTATAAATTACCAGGGGCTCCAAAAAAAATTAAATGCGGTAGAAATAGAAACCATACACAAACATGTTCCACACCATTTCTATGATTTAAGAAACCAATTAAAAATTTTATAAATCATGTCCGAGGAGAATCACATCGTCTTACAACCAAAGACCAGCTTAAAATACCCTTTTTGAATTAAAATCACACCAACATAATACCAAAACAATAAATTATGCCCTTTCATCATTTAATAAACTAACTACACACATTATAAAATGGCCGCAGATAACATAATATGAGTTAAATGAGAACGACATTTAGTTTTAAGTAAAAAAACTACTTTAAAATAAAATTCTTAATCCATAATATCAAAAAATGGATTTCAAACTTCATTATAAATACTAAGAACCTAATATTCCGAAAACACACTAATTCTGAAGGTGAAAAACCAAAACAAACATGTCTAAAACCTTACATCAGTTGGCGCGGGGAACCAAATTGAAGCATAACAACTCGAAACCAACCAAAACCCTACCAGTTAACTAATAAGGAGTCATAAAAATGAAAACACAAAATTAAATAGGTTCCAAACTAAGTAAAATAAGAAAAAAATACCTCGGAACAAAGTCATTGGACCGAAACACACCGAACCGCCTTGCCTTCCGCGACAGTTTCTTGAAGACTCACAAAAAAGACTTGAGAATCCTCCAGCACCAACCTAGAACAAAAAAATTGAAATTCAAATCACCTAAAAAGATATGGTGTTTGACCAAACCCTATAGGGAAATATTTAGACTAAATTGATGCTATAAAAAGGAATATAAGAAAAGACAGACTCATACCTATGTTATTCGAAAGAGAAAATGTGAATAAATATGGATGGGTTTGAGGATAAGAGGTGGCTGTTGGGATGCATGATGTTCGTAGAAGGGTATATCCACCTTTAGCTGGGGTCCCATGGGACTAGGAGAGAGGAGGGAGGAGAATCATAGCACTGATGGTGGCTCTTCAGAAGGAGGCTGCGTGAGGGGATCTTGGCTGTAGGTGGCGCGTCGCGCTACCAAGAAAAATGGGAGGGGCGAATCGAATTTGAGTTTAAGAGGAAGGGATATATAAGGGGTTTTAACTTTATTTTAATTATAATTAAATTAATTTAATTAAAATATAAAAAATATCTAAAAATTAATAATATTAAATATAAACTCAAAAATAAATAAAGTAATCATTATGTGTCAGTCAGGGTGTGACACGGGGTATAAAATTGAGTTAGGGAAATGAAAATATGTATATTTTTATATATAATAATCATTTGTAATAATTATAATATTCTCACTAAAAAATTTATGTTAGTAATGAATTAATATTAAATTATTATTAACATTATTTTTATGTCAAAATAATTTATTATTCCAATATATGGGAATATAACTCCAGTTATTATAATTAATTGGAAGGACCATCGAATAAATAGAAAACTAAATTAGAATCTATTTATAGTTTCATGAAACATCACTAGTAGCCACTCAAATATACCCAAATATATTAGCATGGTTAATGTATCCTTGTTCTTATAAATCAAATATATTGTTATTAGTATCTCATTTATATTTATCTATATCTATTTGAAAAATTAATCATACAATAAATAGAAACTTATAGTTATTTTATAATACATTAGTACTAGTAATGTTATTACACCGATATACCTTATCTTGATAAAGAGACCAAATGATCCACTATTAGAGGTTCTTCAAATAGTGAGATACCATCAACATTTTGGGATGTTTTTTTTGAAAATGACTATGGTGAAATGGAATAACTTGAATCCAAATAATTTAATGATATAGGTTGCTTGATTAGAGACTATGATATGGGAGGATCTTGTATTTCTCATTCTCGAAATCCCTAAATATCAACTGGATTAAAAAAATGTGAATGTAGAAAAAACAATTATTTTAAAAATTTATAATATTTGAAAAATAAAAATTAGAACTATCTATATATGTATGAAAAAATATAGATTTCAAATTATAACACATTTTCATTATAAAATTATATGTTTACTTTTTTTACCCTTAATTCCCATCACTTTTCTCAACATGAATTGTAAATATTAATTCTTCAAATTCACCACCAAATAATGTTTTATTGATTCAAAATGGTCTTGGAAAAACCATTTAATATTTTTTTATTAATTCAGTTTTCTATTCCAAGATACCAATTGTAATTTATTACCCAGACCATAAATGTATCATTGTTGCAAGTGTAAAACATCACTCCAGTCATCATGTAATTCATCATCCAAAAATTAATCCATATTCTATTTTGAATACAATATTAATGGATCATGCTCTCACACTCATCAATATAGATAAACATCTATGCTTACAGAAGTAAAATTTAATGAATAATAAGAATAACCCTATTGTTGTTAATCCAAATACATTTGAATAAGATATTTTAATTTTGAATTTATTATTATAATTTAATAAAGCCATAATGATTTTAAAATTATCTGGTTGATATTTTTGAAAATTAAAAAGTATTTTGAGTTTTTACTGCTTCACCCTAATTAATTTTTCAAAATATGGTGCAAGGAATATTGTAGGCATCGATTCAATTGTCTTTCATTATAAGACCTTTCCCCAAAGACTTAAAATCATTTGAATTTTCATTTTGATTCTCAGCAATCCTTATTTCACACCCAAAATTTCAATTCAAAATATATTATATATTATTTTGTTGTTTTCATTCTTATATATTATTTTTGAGTTTTTACATGAAAAATGTGATAATATTTATGTATATACATACCACATAGTTGGTTCATGGTTTGGATAAACCATACAAGAAATATAAAAAATGTCTACAATTTTTAATAATGGAAGATTCATAATTGGTGGATGTTTTACCAAACTAAATAGGAAAACCATGAATTTGTATATGGAATGACACTGTCACTCGTTTTATAGGTGAATAGTTTATGTAAAAATGTTGACAAAAAATTTAGTCAACTGAGAAATTAAAAATAATGGAATAACTTCTTATCCAATAATTGAAATTTATACCATATTTTCATAATTAATACTCCAATCAATATATAGAAGCAAACCTAAAAAAATGATCACCATTCCCTCCTCTAGGATTAGATTCATGTTATTTTCTTTAGGATTTATCATGATAAATAGATTATATACTCCTCCTATAATCTCATTTAATATATTTCATCCTTATGATATGGTTATCCCATCTCTCTAATGCCACAGTGGAATTGGATTCCTCATCGTTGATTTTATAAGTGTTTTTATGTTTATGGGTTCTTAATTCTCTTTATAATTCATTTCAAAATTCTATGTTGATTTCTATCATATTCAAATGGTTTACATATAAATGTCTTATTTAAAGGTATTTGTTTATGTATGAATTTTTTTATTAGTATTTCCAATGATTATTTCCTCTAGTAAACTAGTTTCTAAAATGTAATTATTATAATAATAGATATTATCAAATAAATTTTTGAATTACTTCTGTAATAAGTTTCATTTATATGATTTTTATTGAGAAATATATTATTTAAAATATAAATAGGAATAGGTTTATGAAATATTGAATGAAGTTGAATTATTTATATTGTAATTGATGTTGAATGATCCTCCATGGAATCCGTTAGTACCTATGTAGGATAATCTGGGTGTGATAAGGATCCCCTATCACTAAAATTACTAGAGATATTGTTGCGTGGACCTGGATAGATAATTAAATAATATAAGACACATTTCGTTAACATGGGGAATCCATAGTTTTTATATATAATATCTTTGTGTATTATTCTTATAAACTATAGCATTTAATTCCATGAAATTAGTTAGATACTATACTTTTATAGTTAATTCAAAAATTAATCAATATCTTTTATATCACTCACTTTTTTTATTTATTTCTCTAGAAAAATAAAATATACATTAATTTATTATGTTAAAATTTTAATGATTTATTTTTATTATATTTTATTGATATGGATCACTTGGTGGGATCTTACAATGCCCTTCGTTCAAACCCTATATACACACATAGTTTTTTTCAACCATTTTTTTTTTCTGATTTGGGAAAGGTAATGGAACTAAATCATGGGATAACAGTTTTTTTGTTTCATTATATTTTGTAAAAAAAATCATATATCTTGTATCTTTGTATCATCCTACAATCCAATTCCTTTTTAGTAGATAATTATACTTGTATCTTCTTATCTATTTGATTATTCCCTAATTTTTTGAATATTTTTTTCCATTTATTATTTTATGTTTTTTATTCATTTCACCTATTTATATTTTGAATCAATAGGATATAATGTTATCATCATTAGTTATATGTCAGGATCCCATTAATGACATATATATTTGAAAAAAATATTTGAAAAAGGATATTATTAGGTTTGTAGGAAGATTTTTATAGCCCATGGTTATTGAGGATGTCCTTTAAGCCATGTTTTTTATTTTCTCTGGTACATTGGGCATGCTCAAAATAGTATTGATAATGAAAAACTATTCAAAAATAATAATTTTTGATCTATTTCATCTCATATATCTTGGTATATAGGAGGTATATTATTGATTCTCTGGGATAATTAGTTTAAATGGGTATATGGAAAACACTCTTGTCTCCCAACCATGAGTTACAAGGATATATTAGGGATAATATTTCGATTTAATATTTAATTTCAACTTCATGTTTTTCCAAATTAATGGGTTGTGAGCTGTATATATTAGGTATGTCTATGGAATATTATGGGGTTCTATGTTCTCTTTCTTATAAATTACATGAATATTTAATGATTGAATATGATTTTTATTTATGACAAGGTTATAATTTTTCAAGTATTATTTATTTTTCAATTATTAATTTCGTTCCATCATTGAGACCCCCTAACCCATGGGAAATAGAACTGAAAAATATTCTACATGAAAACTATCACATTAATAAAAATTTGATAGAGGTGGTGGTGAAAACAATTTGAGTTATGGATCGGGATGTAGGGACTTTTCCCACTCAAACAAGAGTTGAAGGAATATTTCTAAATAAAAATAAATCTCAAGAGTTTTATATGAATAATAATCTTTCCATCCACAGAAGAAAATATCCCCATTTATATGAGTATTAAATAGAATGGATTCATATAATATTCATGTTCCCAGATACACCAATCCCTTTTAAGGTGAAATTTACAACTTTTTTGATTAAGGAACCTATTGAGGGATAGTGGGATACAATAATCCTAGATAATATTCATTATAATATAGAATCTAATTATTTTTATATAGTATTTACCAACAGTTTCATCGTTAAAATATGTATTTTAGTGAATCTAATGAAATATTGATCTATAAAGAGTGTGATTAGATAGTAATGTAAAAACCCAATCTCTTTGCTTAGATACTCCAAATTACCGTCATAATAATTTTGAATAATAAGATAAAAGATATATGGATCCAAATGTAACTTAGGTATATTATCCTTTTAAAAGTAATTCTCCTCAATCATTAGACATATATAGAACTGGTGGACCAAGAAATCATTGTTTAAATTGATCGAGTTGGAATGTAAAGACTAGTGGGGAAATCTTATTTTATAAGATGGAATGATGGTATCTTTTCTGAGATTATGAGGAAGTTTCCATGTAGTTAATCATTTAATAAATCGATATCTTTGAAATTATATTTTTGATAGATTGGATGAAACAATTCCATGTGTATATAATGCTTAATCAATGAATAGTATCATTTACTAACATAGATGGGAATTTTCATCATTTCCAAGGAGAATGGAATCATGATAGAGAAAAGTATGATCTCTATTTCATCAGGAAGGTATAAAAACATGTCTTGTATCTTCATTAATATTTTATTTGATGAGGGTAATTATATGAGGGTTTCAATACATGTGGTCAGGGACTTTCCAGTGGTTAATCTTGGGATTTTCTTATTTTTTCCACATAAGAGAGAGTTTCTGTTCTCTATTGACCATGATTCAGTGACACACCATGTATCCATTTCATTATACTGGATGGATCACTTTGAATTTAGGTAGTTGAAAATAAATTTGGATGAATTATAGTCTTATGGGTTTAATCACTTGATTATATCCCCATGGTTGGCCCCAATTATGTTTTATAATAAGGATTGTTTTTTTCACCAACTATATATCATGTAAAAAATTTGAACCTCGATATGATGAAAAATAAATATCTGATGGCCCATATAGATGAATTATTGAATCATTTGAAGTTTGAATACTATTTTTTATGATCTAATTTCATTAATGGTATGAAAAACATTCATTTAGAGTCTGAAATACAAAATATTTCATTCCATAGAATATGTGGCCACTAAAATTACATTGTAATTACATTTGGTTTATCAAATTAAAATACAGTATTTATGGAATTAATTTAAATGATGGTTCATTGATATCTCAATCAGTTAATATAAGTGATTGTTTCTATTATCATGGCTAATTATATATAGAAATAGGGGTCTGAGAACAATTTATAAGTTATTACTCAACATACATGATACAACAAACATAATGATATGGTTTTTATTTTTAACCTATGGATCTATGATGTGAAAATAAAATGTAATTTTCTATCCAATAATGGAATATTTGTTGAACCTTAGATGATTATTTTTGTTATATCTTGAGAGGAACCCAAGAATTTTTTTATACATAATTATTTTTTGGATGGGCATGTTATTATCAATGATTCACATAATATTTATTTATGATTTATTATGTATTCCTTATTTTAACCTTAATAATAGTGAAATTTATATATAATACATTTATTTTATAGATACTCACACTTTTTATAAGATAACATTACATGATTTTTTGAGAAAACATAAAAAAAATTAAACAAACAGGTAATCAATGATGTACTAGTCTAGTTAATTTGAATGCTTGGAATAAGAATCCTATAAATCATTGAATTATCTTCAATGTTTCCAAAAATATCTTCCTCCTTATTTATCATAATTGAAAACCATTCTCCATAAACTAGGGTAAATAATCATAATAGAGGGGTCTTCTTGAATTTTTCGTATGGGTAAATAATTAAATTACATGACCATAAAATTAAATTAAGGGTAGGATAACCTGATCATGTCATTAAATGTTCAAACACTATATATCTATGACCACAATAATGAATCATGGAGTAAATTTGGTATTTAATATGGGATGTATCATATTTTATTGGAGAGGATAAATGATGAAATCATAACTAAGGAATGCAAAATGTAATTTATGGAAAATTAATAAAGAAATAAAATAGTATGTCAAAGATACCAACCATCGTCACTGTATTATGTTACGTTAGTGATAAAACTTGGTACTTATTTATTATTAGGCTTTGGATACAACCCATGTGACATATTTATTTCAAGATTGGGATATAACCTCTGTTCCCTCTTAAATTTAGATATACACTACAACTTATGTTACCTCTTTCATTAAGTCCTGGGATACAACTTGTGTACCCTATTACACAAAGTCTTTGTCTACAACCTATGTACCTTCTTAATTTATTGATATTTCAAAAAGCCATATACCATTGGTCTTCATATTCATTTTTTCATAACCCAATGCATTGGGGGAGATAAAGGCCCCACCAATTCATAATAATATCATTTATACATGTGTGAAAAGATAATAAAACATTAATTGTCTCATGACACATACAAATATATTGGATTTATAAACAACAAATAATAACCCATTAAATGATATGGGTATAATTTACATTCCATCACATCATATATGATGAAAAATAGATAGGTATCCAAATCATTTAATTAATGAATTAACCTTGAAAATAAGTGTGTTTCAAAATAATATAACCCACTCAAGATAAATGGGTGTAATAAGAATCATTCCATAAAAAATAATTCATTCATTATTGAACATGAATATGTCCATAGATCATTTCCCATAATGGGATGAGTAACTTCAAAAGATATCATATTATATAGAAAATAATTTTGAAATATCTCTTAAAAAAATTATTTATGAAAATATTAATTTTTTATAAAAAGTATTTTAAAACAAAATTGAATAAAAATTGCATATAAATTAGAAAGAAAATATATAAATAACTATTCATATCATTTTGAAAACCTTTTACCTTGAAAACTAATAAAAGAATCATGAATATTCTTTTAAAAATATTATTTGAAATCAACTTTAAAATAATAAATATCAATAATATTATAAAAAAAATTGCATAAAAAATATTTCTTTACTGTTGTAACCAAATTTTCATCGGAATGACAGTCATGATTGTTGGTGCATCTGTACAAGAAAAAAATTTCTTTTTCCCCATAAAATTTTTAGAAAATTTCCACTACTGAGAAAAGGATATGATGATTCATTTTTAAAAACCATTTTTTAAGGTAAAACAAGGGTGAAATTTAAACTAAATTCAATATAATAATATTAAAATATTTTCATTAGAAATTTATATAACATGGTATTTAATGAACACATAATTGGAACTGAAAATATTGGTAAAATTGGGAATTCTTTAAAAACAATTTCTTTATCATCATATGTACCAAATTATTGTAAAATGATACCCTGAAGTAGATAAATCATTAGTAACTAGAGGTTATGAAAACTAAAGAGTTTCTTTGAAATATTTATCATAATATTTAATCAATGAAATCAAAATCATAAACAATCTCAACAAACGATGAGATAATTCCAGATAAGTCTTATCACATGGTATGTCAAAATCATACATCCAATATGTGTAAACAAATTACATGGATATTAAAAATATAATAAAAAAAACATGATTCATGATATAACATATTAATGATATTATATACACCTCATATAAAAATATAGGTTCATAACATGGCATGTGTCTCAAGGATAGAAAATTCAGAGGAAATTAGTTTATCGATTTGGTATTTTTGATATATATACCAAATTAGGGATGATGTTAAAATTGATATGTAAATTCACATAATTTTATGTATATTATTCATATAATATGTTCATGGGATTTATAAATAACCAAAAAAATATATGTGTTGGGTATAAGGCATGTATCTCTCAGAAATAAAAAGTGGGACGAAATTCACGTACCATATGTCATAAAATTAAGAAGACATGTATATGAATCATATATAATATTAATAATTTAAATATAATTTTATCACAGAAACATAATAATATATAAAATACTATATAATATTTTCTTATTATCTTATATTACCCATTTACAAAAATTTCTATTTTCAAGTAACGTTTTGGGTAATAACTGCATTGTTTATCATATGTGTTTTAACATTTCATTCATGATACTAGTACATAAATCATGATATACTTATTTATAGTATATAAAAAATTACAAATCTATCAAATATATTCAGTATATGAACATTTATAATTAACTATAATATAAATATTTTATGGAATACTCCATTTATGCAGATGGTAGGTGGTACACACACACGAACATTGTTTCCATTTTCCTCGAATATTAAAAAAATATTGTAAGTGAAATATGTATAAAATATATTTAATGTATAATTATTATGTCATATATATCATAAAAGTTTACTCCTTAATAATTTCCATGTAATGTGTGAATGAGTTACATCGCTTTGAAGAGTCGGTAGTCCACATTTCTATAAACAATGTTATCCAATTTATTCAAAATTGAAATCATGAGGGAATGAATTAAAACTAAATAATAAATTTAAATATATCATAAATATCAAATATATCATCAAAAAATATAGTTTCCATCTTAATTCACATCTATACGAGGTGGTAATGGTAAAACAAACAACATTATTTCAGGAGGTAATTGTTAATTACTCATTACATGAAAGTGTGTGTAAGTACATGTCAAACCCTTAACATAAAAATAAATAAGTATATTGAGGATAATTATTTAATTATATGTGACTATAATAAGAATAATTTATGTGGTGGATAATTGAAATAAAAAAAGGATAATGAGGAATGATATTACCTCTTCCTTATGTAATTGTCTTTTCATTCAACAAAATGGCTTCCTCGGTTATGTTCCTGACCCATGGGAGGAATTAAAGTAGAAGTTAGTGTGTTGGGATGTTATTTGGGTAGATTGTTTCCAATAAAATGTTGATTTATCCATGTGAATAATGGGGACATGTAGTGGCTTTTATAGGTGAGTTAATGGAGACACTTAGAATTTTTTTAGAAAAAGTTATGTTTACCCATGTTTTTACAGAAAATAATTCATTAATAGTAAACCAAACCCAATATTTGTAGTTTTATGGGAAATATATTTCTATTAAATTGGTTTAAGATAAGTTTATAGGTAATTTTGGATCTTATTATTATGGTTTAGTCCCTTTTTATACTTAATTTAAATTAAATCATTTTAATTTGTCATAATCGCCTTCACTAAAATTTTTGTTCAAAAATTATGTTTATTTTATTATAAAATTTATATTATACTAATTAAAATAATTTATTTGTTATTCATTAAATTCATTTAATATAATATTCATAATTAAGGTTAATTCCAATATCAAATACATGGTGAGAAATTGTGGTTCTTATGTGAGAATGTTCATAAGATCATTAATATTATTTATCTAAATTCAATACAAAAATGATTATAGTGACTTCAATTGTATTTATAGATTTATAATTTATTAAATGTGACATCAATAAAAATGTAAAATATAATTTAACTATACAAATAAATTATAAAAAAGTAGTTTTAAAATAAAATTTATTATTTTCCACTATTCACCAAAAAATGTTGTTTATCAGAACAATAACAAGAATTAACCACTAACATGATTTAAAAAATAATAAGTCATATATGAAATTTTTTCCAAAATAATTTCAAAAATTGTGTAAAATAGAACAATATTCTTATCCATATTGGTGAGAACTTGACTAGTGCATCCCAGAGACTGGAGATCAAATACGAGAAGAGACAATTTTCCATGTAACTGAAAAAGTACTAAAATAGATTTTGTCATAGGAATTATAGAATGGTTTGAAGCATGTACTATTTGGTTCTGTAGCATCCAAAACTATTCATTAGATTGGGTTTTGGAGCCCCTAGTTTGGTCTTTGGGCCCATCATGTCCTTCGAGCTAGTAAGCCTTTCATCCAACATAGGGCCTTCGGGCCAATATAAGGACTTTGGGCCACCTCAATGTTTTCAGGATACATGAAATTGTGCTTAATAGACTATAAAGATTGTACAAGGAGAAGGCTCTAGATGTGGATTCATAGAAGGTGCATTCACCATAGCAGAAAAAAAAATGACTTGGATGAAAGAGATGGTATGGCATGGCCATCGAGACTAGCATGTTCATGCACATGATGCTTAGACGATAAATCATGCAATGGATGAGAGATGAAAACATGATGTAGAATAAATGAGGGAGTAGTTCCATGTAGTTATAGTCTAGATTAGTTCCTCTAAGACCTTCATACCATGTAAGGTCATGAAGCCGACAAGCAATGTACGACTTCCCTATAAACCCTTAAAATGGGGATTATAAAAAATGAATACAAATAGAAGGACTTTGGTACATTACTAGGTGTAATATAAATTATATTATTGTTCATAGAAGGAGATGAAATGAAATTAATTTTAGAAGATAATATTTTAAAAAAATTATAAAAATTACCAAAAATTATATTTTTCATTATCACCATTATAAATAATATTTGAAATGAATTTATTGCAATTAATTTAAATTTTTTTTAGGTTATAATTATCTATATAAATAATTATAAAAAAATTATGTTTTGTATAAACTTATTGTATCATGTAATTTATGCCATGTCAATGTCGTGTGTAGTATAATCCATGATGGTGTCGTGTGTATCAGTAGTCATTTATGTGATTCTTGTAGCATGAACACATCACGGGGAATCATATAATAACTGATTAACATGGAGTTGCATAAATGTCTTGGATATATTGGTACCTTTATAAAAAAAATATAATCATTATTGCGTGAAATAATAAATAACAACAAAGAGATGAAATTAATTCGATATTTTAAAACAAATATCTCAGTGTTACATTAATCCACTTTAAAATTAATTTCTCCACATAAATTAATCTTGTTTACCAATGGTTTAATACTTTTATTTTCCATTAATGGGAACCAACAACATAAAAATAAACATTAATACTTTCATGAAAAATTCTAAAGTTGTAACCATAATGATTTCTCAGAGGAACTCAATATAGGGATTCCTCATATAATAAGACAAATGTGAAGTTAAAATATGGACTTGGGGTAAAATAAGAAATATTAATTGGGAGGGACTGTGGTCATCAATCATAAACAAGAGAATGATCAATGAAAATTTTAGGTCCTGAATGTCACAATTGTGTGATGATTTAAAAGGACATTATTTCTACAAAAATTAGGGTTTTAGGATAACATTATATTTCTATGTCGTCTTGCGAAAGATGGTGAATTTTTATGAAAATATATAATTGAATGATTTTTGGACAACATCACAATTTTTTTTCTTTATCCCAGTTCCCATCTTATATGAAATAAGAATACGAATTTTCAATTCATAAAGTAGCAGTATATCATGAGACCCATGATATGATAACCTTTTTTAGTAGTAACAATCAACACATGGTTGTTATTTTAGGTTATCCATTATTCATAAATCCTTATGTATTGAGATAATTCTTTAATCTCAATTTATTTTTTGATGTTTATCTTAAACAATAAAAAAGTCATTAACATTATAAAACTTTTTAAAGATACAAATCCAATGATTTAGAATTAAGATCAGTAAATAATATTTACATTGATCCCCCATATATTATAAATTATCTCTTCATTGTAACATTCCATACATGTGAATACCATTATCCAATATTCTCTTGATACATGGTAAAAAATTGAATTACAATAAAACCATTTGTAAATCACGAATGCTTCCTTATTCTAAATACATCTTCAATAATTGAAAAATCAATGATGTTTTAAACATTTCTATGTTAATATAAACCAGTTTTTCTACAAATAATGTATTAGTTATATGTTAATTAGTACTACTGAATTTACTAATTTTTATCCAATATATCTTAATCTAAACATCATTATGTCAATATTTTGAATAAATTAATGGTTATCATCATTTAATAAAATTATAACATTTACATTAAATAAATTTTTCACTTCAGGCACACAATTATTTATATCCTTTCAAATAAAATATGAAAAAATTATACTGAAAGTACTCATATATATTATTATTTGTATAATATAATTATTTATTTAAATAATATATATAATTACATCATCCAACATTATTCTTAAAAAATAACTCATGTTTTATAAACTTATTCATTACTAAACCATTCCTTTAATATGAAATAATAGTCATGTCTTAACATTTATCAAACTGAATTTAATCATGCTTATAAAAAATTAAATAAAAACACGTCATACAATTTATATTCCATTCATGGTCAACTCATCGTTAGAAGCAAAACCACTACTTCTACCACATTGTAGAGTTTATTATGGAGCCTTCCACATAAGACAAATATTTTTATAATACTAATTCTATCCACAATTAAGGAAGTCAAAAATTCATAATACATTAGGGAGGTAAACATTCACATCCATTCCATTAAATATTTTTTCCCCGTACAGTTACATGATTTTTGACCATATTTTCCATAATAAACATATATTCTTATTCCTCTAAGACATTCACATGGGTGCTTCTACCCACATTTATCACAAGTATAAAACTAATTATTAATTACATCGTGGTATTAATTACCCAAACACTTATAAATCTATTTCCTTCTATTCTATATGGAGTTATAGGGGATTTTAAAGTTCATCTTGTCAATCAAGTTTTTTTTAAAAAGAGTAGGATTGATTAAATAGTTTTTCCCTCCAATGATCATCCCATTTGACTGCTCATCCTAAATTTTTATGTCACACTCATTGTTATTTCTTTATGGTTCACACCATTGACTTAAACAAATAAATTATTGAGTAAGAAATATTGTTTATAGTGAGAAATCAGATAATCTTTAAAAACAACTTATAGGATGTCTAAATTAGTACACCTTTATTAATCAATGACACCTTAGGGATATCCAATGTTATTTATAACCAACTTGTTTTTAATTCATTTTGGGGTTTTTGTTTGGTCTTCATCTATTCATAACGAATATTATATGAGAGTTTCAAACCAATTGTGCATAATGGATTACTATAGTGTACTAGGTATTGCAATGCCAATCCTGACACACCATAGTAGAGTTTTTATAACTAGTTATATTTGTACCATATCAATATCCATTTTCATGATCCAGATAAAGATTTATTTTTTAGAATCTAATCACTCAGTCCTCCACATAAATTGTAAGATATTTTCATATACTTTTCTTTATTCTTAAAAATATCCTTTGAGACATCCCTAGATATATCAATATAAATATTTATTCAGATCAAAATAATGTTTTCTCATCCTTGTTTCAAAATAATGACTAATATTTTTCTATGTTACCTAGTATAGCATCCCATGTTTTCATTAATTAAAATTAAATCCTTTTTTCGAATATATAAATAAATTAATATAATAGATTCCCAAAGACTGTATTAGTCTACTTCCTTTGGAATCATGGAAGAGAAATATTATAACGTAGTAAAGGCTCTTAAATATTTACCTCAAAGATTATCTCCATTAGCAGTCTTATAAAAAACACACTTCAAAAAATTAGAAAATGAATCGTAAGAAAGGGGTGATCTCAAATTCTTTTTATGTGTAAAAAATGAAAAACGTAAGCATTCCATGAACATACTAGAATAAGAACAAGAGAATAACATTTAATGATCAAACCAGGAATATCAAAGATCAAATACATGAATCATGTCATAATAGTTGGGATTTCAGATCACAAGAATCATAAGTGAATCAAGAACATAATCCATGAATGAATATCTAAGGAATAAGATGGAAAAATGTGGCATACACATAATCAGAAAAAATATTTTGTCAAGGATACCTATGAAAAAAAAGTTGACATATTTTTTCATGGGCTATGAAATGTGTACCTTCTTATTTTATGGCTTGGGATATAACCCATAAACCTTCTTATTATCATTATTTGGATACAAACATTGTACACTCTTAATTTCAAGCTTTGGGTACAAACCATGTTCCATCTTAATTTTAGTATCGGGCTACAACCAATGTCCACTCTTACATTCAATATTGGTGTACGACCCATCTACCCATTCCCTTTCAGGCTTGGATTAAAACCCATGTGCACGTTTATCTCATATAAAACATAATATAACCCAATGAATTTGTGGGATATATAGGTACCATATATCTCATTATAAAATAATTCATACATGTGAAAAAAGATAATAAAACAATCATCATATCACAACCAATAAAATTATATAGGTTTTATAAGAACCAAATCATTACCCATGTAATAAATTGGTGATATTAATATTTCATCACATGATGACCTACAGAAAATACATATGTTTCCTAATAACATAATTATAGAATAAAATAATAAAATAATAAGTATTAAAAATAATATAACCAAAAAAATTCAAATGGATGTCATAATCATCATTAAATCAAAACATAAACCATGAAATAATTTATATGAATGTTACCATTGGATCATTTCCCAGAAGGGGATGTGTAACATCATTGTATTTCATCATTGGTGGAGAATAAATTTGAAATATATATTCAAAATATTTATTAAATAAATTATAAATTATTCATTGAATGGGTATCCTTAAAACAAAAAAAAATATTGAAAATTATAACATTTACGTTCTATTAAAAAATAGAAATATTTCATTCATTCATATGGAAAATATTTTTCTGTGAAAATATATTAAAGATGCTTGAAAACATTTTGATAACCATTATAATTGAAAACAAAATAAAAAAATTAATATCCTAAATATTTTGACTACAAATTACATAAAAAATAATAGTATTCTAAATAATTCATCAAGTAAATGACTATAATGGAAGTCAGTGAATCTAAAAATTCCAAACATATTTTTTGTACCATAAAACAGTTTAAAAAAGCTCAACAATAGAAAAAAGAGAAGAATATTTTTTTAAAAAAGTATAATGTTTAAAACGATAAAAATGCCTAAAAATATCTTTGAAATAGAATATTAGAATAGTATTATTCTTTAATCCCTTTATAAAACCTGTTTTTAAATGGACATAGATTTCCGACCAAAGAGATTGTTAAAGAAATAATTTATTAAAAAAATATTCTTGATCATCATATGTAACCAATAGTGTAAAATGGCACCATTACATGGATTTAACTAGAATAAACATAGGTAAATAGAACTCATGATATTTTTTCCGAGATGTATCATAATATTTCATCAAGTAAAACAAAATCCCAAATAATGTCGATAAACAATGAGATTATTTAAACCAACTCTTACAACATTGTAACTCTAAATCATAATTCCCATGAAGGAAAATGATATTACATGGGGATAACAAATATCATGAAAAAATAATATTAATAACATAAATTTTCAATGAAATTATAAACACCTCATAGAAAAATATAGGTTCATAACATGGAATGTGTCTCAACAATGGAAAATTGAGATGGAATTTCATTAGTGATGTGTTAAAATTAAAAACATAAACCCCATGGGATAAATATAATAAAATGGATGTGTAAATATCAATACATATAATTATAAGAGTCA
This sequence comes from Viscum album, assembly GCA_963277665.1. Classification (NCBI taxonomy): domain Eukaryota; kingdom Viridiplantae; phylum Streptophyta; class Magnoliopsida; order Santalales; family Viscaceae; genus Viscum; species Viscum album. The sequence continues at coordinate 871,043,304 of OY728163.1, forward strand.
TATAATACATTCATTGGATGTATACATACAACTCAAAAAAAAATGTGTGATGATAAAAGGATTTATCTCATGGAAATAAAAATGTGAGATGAAATTCCCTTACAAAGTGTCTTGACTTTCATCTTACATGTATAAGAATCTGGTATATTGAGTACAATTTTATTATAAATTGATCAAATAAATATTCATATATATATATATATTACCATATAATATTTTATTATTATGTTATATTAATAGTTTATTAAAAATTCAATGTTAAAGTAACTTGTTGGGTAATAACCTATTTGTTTATCATACATTTTTAGACTTGTCATTTGAGATCATCTTACCTAAATGATGACTTACATATCTCCAAAATGTAAAATATGACTTCTGTGTCATATAGATTCACTATATATTCATTTATAATAAACTATACATCATGTATATGAAATGTAATACAATGTTTAGTGAGAATGTAGATCATAGGTACTCCTGAGTGTTGTTTTCATTTTCATGGACTATTGAATGAAATAATTTGATTTGGTTATAATTATTCATGTATATAATACCATTAATTTTGAATCATTATATCGTATATATTATAATATTTTACTAGACCCATCCTTAATACAATCCATGTAATGTGTGAATGAGTAAAATCTCAAAAAGGAGGTGGTAGTCCACACTTCCACAAATGAAATTACCTAATTTATAGAAAATTTAAGGCATGATGGTCAGATTTAAATAATAAATACTGAATTATAAATTTATAATATGTATCATATATATCATATTAAAATAATTTTTCCATTATAATTCCCATCCACGAGGAGTTGTATTGGAAAAATGAACAACATCCCTTCGTGGGGTGCCAGATTTTCATTCACAAGAATAGTAAGTTTCAATCAACATTAGAAGGATGTGTGTAAAACTGTAGGCCAAAACCCAAGCATAAAAACATATCAGTATATTGAAGATATTGAGGCAATTATTTAATTCTTGTAATAAGTTTACTTTAGGTATTGGATAATGAAAATAAAATAATAGAGCATGCGGAATGATGTTACCACTTCATCGGGTAAATACTTTTTCATTTCACAAAAAGGATTCCTTAGTGGGATTTCTACACAATGTGTTACAAAATATTATAAGGGATGGATTTTGGGAATTTAATTGGGAAGGCCATGTATAGACTTATTCTCATTGATATGAGTGAAGAATTAGGATAGTTTTTAACCGTTTATAATGGATAGAAAGAACACAAAGGAAATTTTTGAAAACATGTTAGGTGAACAAACATTTTTCCAAAAAAATCTTCAAAAAACCAAAATAAAAAATTGATTGTTTATGTTATATATAATTGAAGAAAACTGGTGTCTTTAAAGTGGATATTTTTTATATAATTATAAAAGATAAATCTCTCGTTAATCTTAATTTTACTTTATTTTTTGTAATTCATCATAATAACATTCACTAATATTTTTTGTCATAAATTAGGATGACCATATTATAATATATATTTTATAATTATTTCAAAAAGGTATGTATATTTTTCGAAATTAAATTAACATAATTGAACCACTGAATATTATCAAAAATCTCTCAATCATTCAGTAATGCGGGGTTTTAATTTGAGTTTTTTAAAAATATTAGAAACTGTTTTACATATATTGAACATAAAAATGATTATAATGACCAAAATTGCATTATCTTATTAATAATTTATCTAATTCACGTTTAAAACTACTTATATATAATTTAACTTTATAAATAAATTAGATGAAAGAAATTGAATTAAAATTATGTATTTTTCATTATTCATAAAAAAATGATGTATCTCATGAAAATCCCATTATTTCACTATAATATAATTTCATCATTCTGAATTAAAAAATGATATTTATTTAATCAAATTAAATTTATAATAATGTCTAAAATAAATTTTATTATTTTTCATTGAATAGCATAAATATTTTTTCTTTTGAAATAATATTATTCTTGAACATTTTATAAAATTACAAAAAATTATATTTTTCATTAGAACCATTTTAAAAAATAAATGAAGTAAATTTTTTACTATTTTTGTTACTTAATTTAATTGGTATGTTATTAATATATTTTTTAAATAATTATAAATTTAAAATTATATTTTGTAGAAACATAGTGTTGGGTGTAATGAACACCAAGGCGGTGATGTGTGTAGCACAAGCCTAGTCGGTGTTTCATTTAGAATATTAAAAGTTAGTGTTTCATGTCGGAAAAACATATATTGGGGTATCATATAATGAAATCATAAAATGGTTTAAGATATGAGGATTGAATAAATTTTTGGTTTCATATAAAACATTCTATATGCAGTGCTGTTTGAATTGTAAAATACCCAAAAAAGTATAAACTAATTCAAAAAAGTATTTCTCTAAAATATGGGTTGTTACACATAGAAATCCTTGGTTAGGGGAAAAAGTGTTAAAATCAGCCCCTATTTTTATTCGTACTAAGGATGGTTATGGTTATATTGACTAATATGACTCATTAAGCTTATGTTTATGCTATTCTCTAATATATGGTGGTTAAAACATGGCTTATATCTCTAAATTACTCTATATAAACAAGTGTAATTTCACTTCCCAATATTGATAAAAATATTTCATTATGTATGTGCTTCATTTTTGGAGAAATTACATATTCAATGAGAATCCAATGTTTTTAACTCAAAAAAATGTATGATTTTTAATTTTTCTCAAATGTCCCTTAGCCCCTGAAAGTGACGGTGGTTAAAATACTATTGGAATTTTGATTCTGAATTTCATATACACTTGGGAGGGTTAATATAGTAGTTGATACATTAAAATGATGACTTCAACCTAGTCTATGATGGAATCTTTTTAGGAATTGAATCTTATTCGTCTCATTACTAAGTGACCCCAATAGGTAGGATAAGAAAAGCATTCTATATTGATAGGTAGTATCATTTTACCAAATATATACTTAGGATTATAACTAGAGATCCATTTGAGAATAGTGAATCACAACGTATCAGGGGATCCTTATATTATGTGGGGACTATTAAGGACTGATCTCTATCTCTGGGCAGAACAATTTTCATTAGAATTACTCTTGTAGTCCCTTTCTTGTGAGGAAAGAAGTGTTGGAGAACATCCACTATTCCTAATAGGATTTAAATCCTAGTGTAGTCGATATGTACTATGACAAGAAGTGATAATTTTGGTTGTTAGGAATGAGGACGAATATATATACCTTAGATTATTGATGTTTACATAATAATTTTTATAATATAAACCCCAATAACATTCCATATTTACCAATTATCTACAAATTTCTACCTCTATGTTGGATGATCTGTTTATAAATTTCATTTAGAACTACCTCGTTCGACATAGAGATGGAAATTTATTTTGGTCCAGCCCGACTAGTTGACTAATTCCACCTACATCATGATGATAAGTGAAATTAAGGAGGAGGATGACCTTTTGAAGTTATATCTATAGAAGGATTTCAGAATTCATGGTGTTACCTCCTTCATTATCACTAATAGGGACTCTCATTTCGCATATCAGTTATTTAGTAGAATCATTGATCATATGGAATCTTATGTAAAGTTTAGTACAAATTAACATACATACATGTATAGGAAAATAGAATTAGCTATCTAGATTCTGGAATACAGTTTTTAAAAATGTGATTTGGCTCTATTAATGCATAGGATATTCATCTGAAAATGTTCGAGTTTACCTATTATAATAGACAATGATTTAGGAATTTGATACACTTGTTTGAATTTGTATATGGGAAAATATTATTTTCCTTCACATGGGATAGAGGATTGTCCGACCACATTTGGGGGACTAATAATTTTAAGGGAATTAATTGAATACCACATAAACATTTTAGAGTTCTTAAATATGGATTAGAGTTTCCAAATATTATATTTCAATAGTCTTTCTCACCCATTTGAATTTGAGGAAGGTGAAAAAGTGATTCTAAGGGTGTCACACCATTTGGATTATAAATTATTTCGAAATCATGGGAGGGTATCCCCATGATACATTATCATTCAAATATCACTAAGTAAATTGGAAAGGATTCATATAGATTATATTTTACTCCTCATTTAATGGTTATTCATAATGCATTCAATTTTTATCAATTCAAAAAGTATCTAATAGTTAGTCCCATTGTTATTAGATAGAAAAATATCAAATTGGAAATTCAAGTCTCCATTAATGAGTTCTCAATTTAGATCATTTAATCCAAATATATTGGAATCCACCTAAGTTCCAATTTCTTTATTAATTCTATATTGAATAACACATTTGATTAACCTGATACATAGGATATAAAAACTCATATGAGTGTGCATTGGCCTCATTTATTCCTGGAAAATGTGTAGTGTTGAAATTTAAGTGAAATAAATTTATTATTTGGGGGATAATTATCACACCAAAATTTTCATTTTTAGTTATTAATCATTCTATTTTAATTCATCATTCCTTAAAAATCATTACAAAATATTTTTTACTCAAAGAATTTGACATATATAAAATTTTCTGCAAATAGATGGTTCGTGAAAATTTAGTGTAATTAGAACAAAAACCATATATAATATCATTATATTTTAATATAGAAATTATTTTTATTGAAAGATGATTTATAAAAAAAAATTGGTTAACCATTCAGTTGCTGAAATGGTTGAACATTCACCCACACAATTACCACATGGTTTAGAAAACCTTGTGGCCAAACTGTGTGACCTACATAAAAATTAAAAATGTTGAAATAAACAGATTTCCCCTACTAAAAAAGTAAAACAAAACACTTCTATAATATAAAAACTAGATTATAAACTCCACTATGACTGAAAATCCATCCTATCCTCTAACCATGTTATAATAATGTGGTTTTTATCCACATTCATCTATGTAAGAACCTATAAAACACCTCCTCTATTCACCTTTATATTATTTCATTCCACTTTTTTATTTCACTTTTCCATGATTTCATGGTGGCCTTGGATTCCTATTTCATGAATTCATATATGAGGGTTTGTGGTTTTATTTGGATTTACATACCTCTCTCAAATCCTTCATGGAATTCTAAATAGATATCCATTATAAGAGAGTGGTTTTCATAGTATTGGATTGCTAAATGATTGATGGTTAAATATACTATCATTCATTATATTGGTTCATGCTTATTATCTCTTTTTAAATTTTTTCTATATGATTATAAAAACGGTATATTTTATAAAAACATAAACTAGTGAATCCCTTTTATAGGAAGATAATCTTTTTTTCATTATGTTAGTAAATGATTGTTCAAGATAGAAATGAGATTTTTTTAAAAACATTATTGATTCAATTGAATAAAATATAGTAAAATTTTTATTTAACTATAATCATGGGAGTCCACGAGAACTCATTTATGCTATCCAATAAGGGATGATATGCACGTACAATAAGAAATTCTAGTGATGCTTTTATGTAACCCCACTTTAACATGATGTTGTTTTATACCAACTCCTATAATTAACAAAATAAACAAATTTATAGATGTTGAATCTATAGGTTACCAAGACCTTGTGATTTTTGGATTACATTTGATGAATATATTTTTTATATTCCATTTTATATATTCTCATTGATTTTAAAATTACCATAATTATAATGTCCATTTATTCATTTCATCAATTATAAAACTAAATATTGTTGAAATTTATTATGTTTAATATTTAATGTTTATTTTTTATAACAGGAGTGTGATATGGAATACTCGATGGGTTTCTATTATAATAATTTCATATGCATTCTGTAATCCCCTAAGGGTATGCTTCCCATATTTTTTATAATACAACAAAAGTGAGAGGAACCACTTGGATGTTTCTATTACTCGTGGTAGAATTAAATTAGTATATAGTTTTGACATAGTTGTTGGATGACACCCCATTACAAATGGATAAGTGTTGTGAGTTTTTTTATTTTTGGTATATTTTTCATACTAGTGAAATATGTCATGTATCTCTATCATTTCCTCCCATCATGTTGTTTTTATGTTAATTGTCACACATGTATCCTAATAGTCATATCATTATTCCAGGGTTCTATTTTTAGTTATTATTTTTTAATTTTTTATGCTTTATTTTTTTATTACCAATAAATTTGTTTATGAATCACCAAGGAATAGAGAAGTCATGTTGTGTTATTTTTTAATACCACATTCATGGAATATCAATTTGGTAAAACCATTCCTAGATGTTTCTTTATTGATATCCATCAAATGTTTTATAACCCATGTGGTTAAATAATTCCCTTCAGGAAATTCCATCAACGAGATTAGGATCATATGTCAATGGAGGCCTGGGGTGGGCTGTGACATATTATCATAAGAAGAATATATAAATTATTATATAAATTAATTGAGATTTTTATATTTATAAATTTATTTATATAGATTTGATATTAGAGTTAATCAATTTAGAGTTTTTGACCTTTTGATCAATGATTATAATTGATAAAAATATTCATTAATATTTAAAATGTAAATTTGAATAATATTGGTTAATAATGAAAGAAATATGTATCATTTAAAAAAATTAAGAAATCATTTCAAACAGTATGATTAATAAATGAAAAAAATATATCAATGTCTCTTTTATTAAATAAATCCATTGATATTGTATCAATATTCGTAGATTAGATTTTAGAACCAATTTAATAGATAAATGAATCACGATAGTGAAAAGTGAATTGGAAATAAAATATCCAAATTTCAATGTTTCAATAGAATTATTTCTTTATTTTTCAGAATATGCATTTGATTATATTTTTCATATATATCTAATTATTGGGAAAATGTAAATTATAAATACATTAATTTTTTCAATTAGCTAACTACACAATATTGATAGTTCAACTTCATTTGAATATGAATGTCTAAAAATTTCAATCCATTTGTTATGAAATATTTTAGCATAATAGATGTTGAAATGTTCCTTAAATGTCATCTTATTATTTTTAAATATTTAAATATCAAATGAATAATTAAATATCCTAATTTATCATTGAAAAATAGCCAAAGTATACTCATGATTCCCATTTTCCCACAAACCATGAGTTATTATAATTACATCTAAGTACATATGATCATTGAGTCCATCCTTTGATTTATCATGATCATTATCTAATGTATAAAATAACATTATGATTAAAATTATTTTCAATGCATATCACTTAATGATTATGGTGTTGAAAATTAATTTCTGAAAATGGATGCATAAAAAATACAATCATTTTTCTCCAATGTTGTGCTCCACCTAATTTATATATTACACTACATTTTCTTTCCCCTTTCATTCAGATGATTTCAATATCATATTATACAATAAAATTTTTTGATTTTAAATTTTTTTAAAGTAATAAATCATTTGATGATTTAATCAATTCAACATCTCTATTGAATGGTGTCTTTTTTATATTGAATTCTTAATATGCATCATTTAATATATAATAACACATAAAACAACTGTATTTTCTATGATGTAATAATTTTGGTTCAAAATAATGATTATAAGTTCTGTTTTCCAAATAGTTATGAGTTTCTCAACAAAATATGATTCATAGTTCAATAAATTTTCTAATTTTCTACATTAAAGAAGGATTTATTTTGAATAGTTTTCTAATCTATACTTCAATTATTTACATGTCATCATCAAAAAATTCCAGCAAATCATTATTTGGAGGCTAAATGTATATATCATTGTCATTTTTAGGCTCTTATTTCTTGGAATAATCATCAAAATAATAAAACAAGACTACTTAAAAAACATAAATGGATTTTTATTTATGCGGTAAAAAATTGGCCATATTCTATAATAATTAATTAATTTAAATAAAGGTTTAAAACAATTATTATCTAATCCTAAACATAAATTCCATGGGTTTGAAGAAAAATATAGATTTAATGAATCAAACACCCTCTATGACACTATATTTTTTTGATGTATTATGATGTCATTATTATAACATTATAAATAATAAAAAATCATATATTATATAGAATTATACAAGTTTAATAATATTTTGATACATGGTTTCAAACTAATGTTACCCAATACCTTCATGAGATATTTTCTCCTCGGGCTCTACCTAGTGGGGAAATTAATTTTTACACCCCTATTTCTCCATGATTTCTATCAACATATAATAAATATATAGAAATCATCTTATCATATTATTCTCACTAACAAATCATGATATCATTGGGAATCCATGTATTTTGGTATAATCAAGGAAAATCATTTTAATGATTTACAACATCTTATATAATGATATATGGATCTTACAATCACTTAATAAATAATAATGTTATTCCAAAATCATAAAAAAAATTATGTTCATAGAGACACATAATATAGTAGAAAACGATTATAAAACAAATCATTGAATATTTTTAATACCCGATAACACTACGAGATTTTATGAAATAATTTATTTACTAAAAATTAATATTTTATATATTTTTCATTACAAAAAACATAGATTTTTCCATTAATTAAACAAATCACTGATTTAATATTTCATTACATATAACTCTAATATTTTCATGTGTTATAGGTAACATTGTGTTTAAATTGACAACATGGGAAATGTTTTTTATAGACAACATGTTGTATATATATATTATAAGAAACTTGTCAACTAGACATTAGAATTGAGGGTATGAATTGGATCAGTTAAATTATTAATATATATGTTTTAAATGTGTATATAGAGTGTATTCTTTATTCACTGACTATTATAACATAAATATCAAAACTGTTTGAAAATAAATGAAGTATTTTTGCATAGAATATTTTTTTTGGAAAAAAAAAATGTTTTTTCTCAATAAATTAAAAAATAAATTTTGGTGAATGATTTTAATGAAATATATATATTATATATATTAAATCATCTAATAAAAATTCATCTTATGAGTTTTATAGATAAGTGATGAGAAAAAAATCAAATTTTCCTCTTAAACCTATACATTTCTAAAAAGTTGCTTTTTGAACTTTTTAGTGCACTTATTTTGCAACTATATTTTTTATGTAAAGAAAAATTATTTGAAAAGATTAAATTAATTTTTTTAATTAGAATATAAATTTTATCTTTTGTTGGTTTTATGATAATTTTATCAAAATTATAATTATTTACTAAATACTAAAAATATTGAATTTTTATTGAAAACTCTTCAAAAGAGATTTTCTTATTATTTCTGTGGGGTTAATTATACATGTAAAAATTTTACATTTATATAAATTGAATTCTAAAAAATGGATTCCATATTATTGATCCAAATAATGTTTTTCTTCTACTAATTTCAAAACATTGTTACAAAAATTGACAGTGAAAATAATAAAAAAATATTTGTATCCATTTAGGTAAAAATTGGATTATATGGCGGGTTAAGCTAATAATATATTGGTTAAAATGACATAAAGTAATTTCCGATATTTGTTTTAGGTCTATAGTAGTAAAAAATAATTTCTAATTGTTTACAATAAATGATATTTTAGAATTATGGAAAATTTAGAAATTGGTTTAACCTTTTTCGTTTAATAAATTACAAGTGTGCCAATCAAATCAGTTATTAGAGGAACCCCACTATCCCTTTTACTCAAAAATCCAAACCATTTTGATTCTGAAAAAGCCCCCAAAATAACTTACAAAATTCCATATTCTACTTCTATAAGCCTTATTTGTTTGTATCAAGTCAACATAAGATGGGATTTGGTGCAACCTGATGGATTTTATGTCAAGAAGTGGTAATGTTAATCATTGTGTGTTTTTAGTTTATTTATTTTAGAACATAATTAATTATTATCCAACCATGACAATATAATTACCATAGTTTTATCCATGTAAATATATTATTATATAATAGTGTAATTATAAAGACCCATCCTTAAAACATTACAGAATCTTGAATTATATTCCAGAACTCACTTCCATGAACATTGAGGATCTTTTATTTGTTATAGTTTTAGAGATATGGGACATAATACACATATACATACCATATATATATATATATATTCGATACCACAAAATAGTTTTCAATTCATCTAAAATATAATACATTAAAAATAAAACCAGATTTCATTGAAAAACCTTTATAACATTTCACATGGATTTATTCATTTTCATACACATCCTTAAAATATCTGAAAATCATTTAAAAATATGGGATGAGAAAAACATATCTCAGTAAAGGACATAAAAAAAGGAAAGAAAAAATTAGTTTATGAATACTTTTAAATGTATGAAATCATTTACAAAAGACACACTGGACACCCATATATACTTATTTCATGAAAAATGAGATTTATATGAGATTTATAAAAAACAAAAAAGAAATAAATAAATCAATAAAGGTATCTTGGGAAATTAATTAATTATATTGTAACCCTCATTGCTACCATATGATATTTAACTCTCACAACATCATTATATTGTAACCCTCACAGCTACCATATAGAGTTATAATCATAGCTACACATGGAGTAACCATACATACGACCTCAAACTTACACAAACCCAAAGAATTTGAGGAGGATATATGTATCACCCTTAATTATAAAAAAATTCCAATAATAGTAACATAATAATCAAACAAGAATACTAACATAAAAACAATCACTTTTAATTTCCAAAATCTATAAGTTTAAAAGAGGGTTTTATAAGAACATCGACTTAAAAAAACATATAATTAACATGTAAATTAATATAAAGGAAAGAATATGTGTAAACAAAATTTATAAACATAATAAAACATAATATAAGAATAAATTCCTCACATAAAAAAATTTAATACCACATAAATAATGATGTTGAAGGTAACCCATTGAATGGAAATTTGGTTATAAAATCCCATACCACATGTTTGTCGTACTTAAATATTATTTAAACGACCTGTATAATTATTAAAAGTGTTTTATTAATATAATAATGATTTATATTCGGGTTTATATCACCTAATATGATCATTTTCTGTCACAATTTCACCCTTTAATTATTAGTATTTTTTTCCTTCCATTATTTTGGTATCTTAATTACATGATTTCCATGGTTGGTTTGCATTTGATTTATTTCCAATGGAAATGAAATGGTACTAATATTTTTTCATAATATTGAATGAAACCAAATATTTTTTTTTATAAAATGTGATTATGAATCATTAGATAAAACGTTAAGGATATTTGTTTATATCATTTCTGCTAGTACCTCAATAATCATGAACCTTTTTTATTATATAATTTTATTTCAAGAATAGAAGTTAATTAAGGAACATAAAATAGGTTAAATAATACAGTTTAATTTCCATATCAAATATTAAAGGGGTTTTGTGATCATATTTGAAGGATGTAAGGGAAATTAAAAGCACATCATCCACAATTTGGTTTAATGAAACACCACGAACAATGTTTCTATTATTATTTTTTATAATAACTGGAATAGTAGAGGAATAAATATTATGATTTTTTACATGAACATGAAAAAAAATTGAATATATTATTTGTAGATATTTCATACCTCCTAGATTATAGGGGGAAAATAGTATATGAAAATAAAAGAAATATAAATGAAAACATATGAAAATGAAAAAGGATTCATTCCTCTTGATTTATTCTCCATGAGATCCTCTTTAAGGCCTTTGGTGTCTTCCATTTGGTGAGACCAGAAGGTATTGGACATGGGGAAGAGCCTCGAGGAAGGGATTTGGTATAACGTAGTCAATGATCAAGGCTTTAGTGGTGTGAGAGGAATATGGGAATGAGGGTAGTATTTATAGTGGACGAGAGGAGGGTTTTTACATTATTTTATTCATTATTTTAATATTTCTATCCAATATTATGAATAGTTATCATTCTTGTGATAAAAAAAGTAAACAGAACTTGTGAGTTCAAAACAAGTGGGCTTAAATTTGTCACTATGTCAAAAATAGTGTATTTAATTGATAGTTGTTTTATATAGTATTTTACCGCACATCGCTATTCATTAAAAATTTATGCATTTCAAAAAAACACAAAAAATTAATGAAAGCCATTGTTTTTATATTTGTAATTCAATAATGAACTCTATATTTTGAAAATATTTTTATAAATATGATTAATTTAATTTTAAAATAAAATAATACTGTAAAAAAATTATAATTTTTTAACTGTAACTTATTTTATATCACCATAATAATTTATTCAAGATGAAATTATCTTAAAACCTTAAATTAAAAAAAATAATACATTTTATTATTTATTTGATTAATATTAATATTCATATTAATATTATAAAGGGTGTTTTATTATTCCCCAAAAATCATGTTGGTTCTGTGAGACTCCAAATAACTTACTGATCACAATTATATATGACCATTTTTTGATATTCAAAATATAGATGCAACAAAATTATATTTTAAGGGATAGTTTATAACTATATCAATAAAACAATGTTATGTTTCCAAGAGTATTAGTATTTCATGCATTTCATTTATTTTAAAACTGTGGGGTGTTATATTCTCCAACCTTCTAGAAATTGAATCCTTATAAATTTTTATTTATTTATTTACTTATAAAAAAAGTGACGATACCTTTCCCTCATAGAATTTTCTGACTCCCATGTTGTTTCTTCAACCATGAGGTTTCTATAAAAAACATTCACCTGGTGGAATAAATTATTCCATATCACATGTTCCCTTTGATAAAAAATATGATCATGTTTCTCTTAATAAGAAAGGTTCTCTTCTAGTAGAACTGCTTCTAGGCTTCAGACATGAGATGATTCAGGCACATACTTTCTCAACATCAATACACGAAAATCATATGTACCAGATATAAACTCGTAGGAAGAACTACTTGGGAGGAAACTGTTCCAACTTTCTCTTAGATTTCATAAGGTCAAAGGAAATGTGGACATAACATTCCATTCATAACAAAACACATAACACTTTTACATGGCAAGATTATAATAAAAGCATGACCACATACCTCCAAATAAAATCTTTTACACCTATTGTATGCATAACATTTCTCCTTGGTCTGATCTATCCTCATGATTTGGTGGATCATCTTTACATTCTCATCCACTTCCTCACTAATTCTAGTCCCATCTACTTATTTTACCCATCATTATCCCAAAAATATGTAGTTCAACATGGATTCCCATAAAATTCCAAAAAAGGTGACACATGTATACTAGAATGAAAACTGTTATTATAAGAAAAGTCAACTAAAAAAATTATGATAAAAAATTCTACAGTATTCCATTGAACAAGATCAAAGCATATTATATATTTTCTACATTTTTTGTTCTATATGCCAATCTGATTGAGGATGAAAAGATATACATAAATTTAATTTTATGCCCAACAACTTCTGAAGTCCATTCCAAACATTAGAAGGAAATATGGAATCAAGGTCAGATAAAATGGAAAGAGGCACTCTATGTGACCTGATAATAACATTGAGGTACAATCAATAAAGCTTTCCCAAATACATTATATCACGAATATAGAGGAAATGTGAAGATTTAGATAGTCAGTAATCAATAACCAATATTTTATTATTACCATGAAAAAAATTTGGTAGTCCCAAAATGAAGTCCAGGGATATATATTATCATTTCCACTCTAAAACTGGTAAAGGATAAAAAATCCCCTTTGGTAACTGTTTCTCTGCTTTAAAATGTTCACATGTCAATCATTTCACTGTAAATTTTGTAATATCTCTTTTCATTCCATCTCAATAGTATTACTCCTGAAGGGCTCTGTAAAAGTTAGTTTTTTTCAGGATAATATAAAATAGAGAACTATGATCTTCACACAATAAATCATTCATCAACTGGGAACCAAAAGGCATAAAAAATCTTTTTGAAAATATCCACACACAATCTATATGGGGTTAAATTCTGAAAAAATTCCCATTTACCCAATTGTACATTTTTTCTATAGATCATGGTCTTCCATTTTTAATTCCTTAATTATGTTTGATAATGATTACATAACTAAAACCTAAAACAAAACAGATTTAATTCCTACAAGAACATCTTCTAAACTGAAATTCATCAAATCATTAATCAAGGGATCATGTTCCAAACATAAAATGGTTAATAATTCATGATTTGTTTTGACTCAAGTCATCTTCCACTTTTTTTTATATTCCTAGATGGTAATTCATCATGAAATCATAATATTTTATCAATTTAATCCATCTTCTCTGCCCTATGTTCAATTCCTTCTGAGTGAATATATACTTTAGATTTTTTTTGGACATTGTATATTTCACATTTGACAATATATAAATGATTCATCAATATTTTTAAAGAAAAATCCACAACTACCAATTCCAAATCAGGTGTCAGATAATTTAACTCTTGTGGTTTTAGTTGCCTTAAAACATAAGCAATTACATGATCATTAAAAATAAAAACAAAACTCAGTCTCATCAATGAAGCAACACTATAGAGGAAAAACTCACCATTTTGGGATTGCAAGGCCCAAACTAGAGCATTAACTAAACTCTTCTTCAGTTGCTATAAAACAAACATCGTATTCTTCTGTCCAAAAAAATATAACCCCTTTTTGTCATATCTTATTTAGATAGATATGTAATCATGAAATGTATTCAACAAACAATTTTTTGTACCTTTATAATACAGGAAAACTATGAATCTTTGTAACATTTTTAGGTCTTGGGGATTCATCAACCACTAATATTTTATAATGATAATCTATTATTCCATCATTATTTATAATTTTCATAAGAAAGGACGTTTTTGCAACAAATAAATCACATATTTTGAATTTTCTATATAGTTTCTTTTAATTAATGGTTTTCAGAACAACCATTAGATGTATTTCATACTATTTTTTACTATTAAAAAATAGCAGAATTACATTAATAAACACAACCAAAAATTTATCCAAGAAATCATGAAATATTCTATTTATAATATCCATAAATACCATAGGTGCTTTAGTTAACCTATACGACAAACCAAAAAATTCATAATTCCCATATAGAGTATGAAATTATTTTTTCAGGATGTCAACCTCCTTCACCTTCAACTGGTTGTATCCAGATCTTAAGACAATCAATGAAAAGTTCTGACCACCATAGAGCGGATAAAAACATTTATCAATATGAAGAAAATGATAACTATTTTTAAAAGTGATTTTATTTAATGCTCTATAATCAACTCAATGGCTCATGGAAACATATTTATTTGTAATGAAAAAATAGGATCACGCCATGCTGATGTGATGTGATGAATGAATCATTTATCAAGATAATCCTATAACTAATTTTTCAACCCTAAAAGTTCTATTTATGTCATTCGGTAAGCTGGTTTGGAAATTGGAATTGCATAAGGAATGTAGTCGATTGTGAATTCAACTTCCCAATAATATATAACACCATGTAACTCATTAGAAAAAACATAATGTTATTAATTTACTAGTAGCATATCATTAATCAGAACATTCCCCTTATTTTCAACAATATGATAATGATAACATTCATTTCCATCATTCAATAGTTTCTCAAATTCCTGATATGTGATGAACTATGTTGGTTCATTCTTCTGTACAAACAAAAACCCTTTCTTCAAAAAATCTTCTATAGATCTATAATGAATGTTATAATGATAAACATATATCCAATCCATAACAATAATGAAATGAAACTCTACTAAGGGAAAAACAACACAGTTTTTAGGTAAATTCATTCAACATACCATAAAATAATTATTCGTATAATTCATATTATCTATAATATTTCCCCTATTGGTTTAATAATATATTGTAGTATTATTTATTGATGTGGTATTTCTGATTTACGAGATACTTTACTTGAAATAATGGAATGTTTTGCCCTCGTATCAAACAAAATAATTGAAAAATTTGAGTAAACAAACATGGTACCAGGTACAACTTTCATGGATGTTTTGTAAACTATTGAAAGTGCCTCAGAGGATCTCACTACTCTTTTTTTGTTATGATTAGGCATCATTGTATCATTAAAATCCTTCATTGGGATGGCATTTTCATATTGGCCCATCTCACCAAATTTAAAACACATAATATTTTACTTATTAGGATTAGTCATAGTATCATTTTCATTACAATCTCGGTCCATATGTCTAAACATACCACATCAAAAACACATCCTAATTTTGGTAAGGTAATCCCTGAGGTAATTTCTTTCACACTATTCACAAACCAGAAGCTTGAAATTATTACCATCAGATTTCATTGAATGATTCTTATACATCTCTTTCCATTTGGACAACTTCTTCTGTTTATTTTTAATGTGAATTTGATCATAATAAAACTAAATTCCTAGCCTATCAACAAATTGAAAAATTTTCTCATAACATTTGAATTCACAAGAGGTCAAGTCCCTTCAATACCTTTCCTTCAATTTTGAGTGGAAATGGTAGATTATCCTATCATGATCTAGAATAATATTTTCAGCATACCTCACCAGTTGGGTGACAATCACTTCACACTCTACCACATAATCATTCTCCGTTTTCTTTAATTCAAGGAATATATTCTCCAACCTTTATTGAACCACCATCAAAAATTATTTCCTAGGAAAAAATATATTAAATTCATCACACTCTATGGATTCAATCTCATCCCTATCACTAATATTCTTGACCATTGCCCACCACTAATTAACATCACTTTCATATGAATAAATTGAAAGACCTAAATTTTGATTGTCTAAATATCCCACGACAACGAATATATTTTTAAGTTATTTAATCCATCCTTAAGATGCAATTAGGTCAGAAGATTCACTAAAATTAGGAGGGTGTTTCCTCATAAAATATTCCTCTATCTCCATGTTCCCTTGGGATAGCTCTGGTCGTTCTCTTGGATGGATTCCGCCACCATTTATCACATGTGTTAACTGATCCATTGTAGTCATAAACTATTTGGTTCCAATAACTATCAATCCAGGATATATATTGGGAAGGATATCATTCTTTCAGTGACATTCCACATTAGCTTCCATATTTCTTCGGTGGAAAAACATTCAAAAAAATATATATTATTTGAATCGACATGTTAATATTTAAATGATATAACATTTCAAATTATCCATAGATTAAAAATCATATATGATATTATTCTATCATTATCCTAACCCCAAACATATCTAAACCATTCCTTTAAAACCAAAAATAAGGACTCGTCCTTAAAAAATTACATAATCTAGAATTTTAGTCAAGAACTCACTTCCCTACACAATGAGGCTCTTTCCATGCTTTGAGTTTTATATATTTGGGATATTATTCATACACAACACACCATATATATACATAATGGATACCACAAAAACAATATCCAATTCTTCCAATGTATAAAAGTTTTCAAATAAAACATGCTTTCATGGACAATTAATCATAACTTTTTACTTGGCTACCTTCATTGTCATAGAAATGATTTTAACCTGTGAAAATAATTTAAAAACATGGTATGAGAACAAACACCTCATAAATGGGTCTAAAATCAAGAAAAGAAAACATTAAACCATGAATACTTTTAAGGTAAGAAATCATTTTCCAAATACATACTTCACACCAATATTAACATACTTTTTGAAACATGAGATTTCCATGAGATTTACATAATACATAATGAAAAAAATTGAACCATAAAGGTATCACTGGTAATTCCTTAATTATATTGTAACCCTCATGATGAATTTAGGATTTTTACCCTTCACCACTACCTTATAATTTAGCTCTCATGGCTACCATATTGTGTAACCATTACAACTACATATTGAGTTACCATAAAATCGACCTACAACATACACATTTCTAAAGAATTTGAGGAATATATATTTCCCACCCATAATAATAATCAATTACAATGTTCCATAACCTAATCATAAAAAAATAATACTTACATAAAAACAATCACATTTAATTTTGTTAAACTAGAAGTTTAAAAAGTGATTTTATAAGAAATTTCACTAACAAATAACATATAATTGACATGGGAATCAATAGAACTAAATAAATATGGGTATAAACTAAAAATAAATATAATGAAACCTTATATAAATAAAAATTAATCACAAAAATAATTTTAATAACACATAAATAATGAAGTAGAAGTTGAACCGATAGAGTAGGAATGGGGTAATGAATTCACATACCATAGGTTTGCCTTTCATAAAACATGGATAAACGTCTAGTATAATAGTTAAAATATTGATATTAATATCTTAAAGAAATATAATAATTTATAAAAACCTTATATATTCATTTCATAACATTATTTCACCCTTTTATTATTATTATTTTCTTCCTTCAATTGTTTTAGGTGTGTTCCTTACACGATTTCCCTGGCTAGTTTGTATTTGATTTTCTTGTCATATGGAAATGATATTATAGAAGTAAAATTAAATAGTTCTAATATGTTTATATAATGTTTAATTACACAAAAAATAAATTTTTATCATATATGATGATAAATAATTAGATAAAACATCAATAATTTGTCTTTAGATAATTTGTTGTGGTTCCTTGATAATTAGGAACTTGTTTCATTATATAATTTAATGACATGCATAGAAGTTCATTAAAGATCCTAAAATAGGTTACATAATACATATTAAATTATATTTCCATAATTAATATAGTTATATCATCATAAATGAGGGATGCAATAGAAATTAAAATCACATCGTCCATAATGTTTTTAAATGACACATCATGAACAATGGTTATTTATTATTATTTTAGAATAAGAGTATCTGGAGAGGAAGGAAGATGATTATTCTTTACAGGAACATGATAAATGATAAAATATTTATTATAATAGAGTTTTGTCAACTCTTGAATAAGATTAGGGGATGAGTGTATAATAATAATGTAATTGAAAACAAAACACATGATAATGAAAGAGGATTCTTACATCTGGATATCTTCTCCTTGAGATCCACCTTATGACCATTGGGTTTGGCATTTTTGTTAGGAAAACATGTCTTAGATGTGGGGAGATACTTGGGGAGGGTATTGTTCATAATATAGATTATGATAAAGGATTTAGAGGTTTTATTGGAAGAGGGGAATGAAGGTGGTATTTATAGTGTTAGAGAGAATGGTTTTTAAGTTATTTTAATCATTATTTTAATATTTTTGTCCAATACATTGAGTAGTCATCATTATTGTGATAAAAATAGACAATATATCATGTGAGTTTGAAACAAGTGGGATTACATAAGTCCTGATGAAAAAAATAGTTTATTTAACTAATGATTTTTATATACTGTATTTTACCATATCTCACTATTTAAAATATTTCTACAATTTCAAAAAAATATAAAAATTTCACCTGAAACATTTTTCAACATGTAGAATTACAAAATGAACTCCATTTTTTGGAAAAAAAATTATAAAAATGTTGAATTTAATTTTTAAATAAAAAATTACATTTTTCAAAAACTAATATTTTTTAAACTATAAATCAATTTATATCCCCTTGAAAAATGAATCATGATATAATTTTTTTAAAGAATTCATACAATATAATAAAAATAAAATTTAAAATTAATTTGGTTCATTTTAATATTCATATTCATATTCATATGCATATGTTACTATAGACCAAAAAATCAATATGATTCCATCCGACTTGAAGTAACTTTCTGATCAAAATTGTAAATGATCGTTTTTTAAAATCCAAAAAATAGAAGTGACATAATTAGGTTTTAACATATACTTTATAAGATTATACTAAAACAATTTTTTTCATAGAGTCTTATTGTTTTAGGAATTTAATTTATTTTTAAAACATTGGTGTGTTATAGTAATGACCTATAATCATCTAGACTTCTATAAAATTCATTATAAAAGCATGATTCATGTGTGCGACATACAATAGCCTCGAAAACTGATGAAATTTTCTCTATTACAACATATAATGACTTGTTATGATGATAGATATAAATTATAAACTCTTATATTTATAAAGGTACTATGCTTATATATTAAATATTAAATAAATACTTTTTTATAATATATTTTTTAGGGGACACGACAGTGTCACTCAACTGTATGGAAGACTACCACATCAAAGAGTGGTGTGGATAGGTTATCATAATGACACACCGTAAATGTTATTTATATATATATTAAAAGTAAAAATACTGTATTTAGGTTTTTATGGTCATTACTTAATGCTAAAATAATACATATCTCATTTCAATATTGATCATTGTAAAATAGAAATTTCTTCATTCATATGTATGACCTACCATCTTGATGATCGTACTACACATCATTTATCAAAACCGTATTTTTTATTGGTCATAAAATATTAATTTATTTATAAATTTTATAATAATTTCATGTCTATAAGTCTCATAGTGATGGAAAAATGATAAACGTATGATGAAAAAAACAATGAACCAAAACATACATTTTGAATAATGGGGATATTTTCTGAAATGTTAATTTAATATGAAATTTATAATAAACAAGTAATAAAAGGACATAATTATAAAATATATGGTATTATATATATAATTATTATTATATAATAGATTTATAGTAAAATTATATTTATTTAACATTTGTATGTATAGTTTATGAAGGAATTAGAGACATAATTTAAGGGATTTATAGTTTTTCTTTATTTTTATGTGACATATAGAAATTCACCACAAATTAATTTTTGTTGTTGTGTATACATATAATTAAAAAGTTTATATATTTAATATGATTATTTTAATTTTATTTAATATTATATTTGATGATACGTTTTCTAGAGGCTTTAAGTTCAATAGATTGTTTATTTTTAACGGATTTCCATCTCACTTTTATTTTCATGTGAGACAAAGTTCATGTTCACCACATATTTCTTTTATGCAGTGTATATAATATCCAAGAATTTATTATATTATGACTTTTATTAATTTTTTGGTATTTAATTATCATTTTCTATTTCACATTTTCCAGGGGATTATTATTCAAATTTTCTAATGTGTTAACCAAATTTTAATAAAATATCACTATTTATCATGATTGCTCATGATTATATTTCATGGGTTCAAATAATTTAATATATCACTCTAAAAATTAATTAATATTATTTTAATATGATTATTCTTTATATTTTATATTAAAACTATTATTTTATGTCCATTTATTACTTAAAATTATTTATAAACGTATTTATGAAAATCGAAAAATTATTTCTCTATTTTGAGGGAAATATGATATCTTCTAAAACCATGTATTTCTAAAATGTTTTCAGTATTTTTAATATTAGAATATTATTTTTATAATAAATATTTATGAATTATTTTTTAAAAAAATAATAAAAATAATGTTATTATTATTTTCTAAGTGACTGAATTTTTTTCCTTTATGTAAAATAGAAAAATAATATTTATTTTCAACTTATATATAATGAAAATTATTTCCACATTCCATTCCAACTCAATGATTTCCATAATCCCATAAAATTATTCAAAATTCATTTAAAGTAAAAGTTTTTACTTTATATTTGTCAAATTTTAAATGTTAAATAAATTCATTCAAAATGAAAATGAATTTTAGAATGGTTTATGTTTTAGAATGGGTTTCTCAAATAATAAAACACAATTTTATCACTAAATATTTTTAATGATTTATTATATATACTTTATAAATTTTCATGGTTATTTTATGCAATAAATGATAGAAGTTATCTTTCTGAATCATTATTCATCTATGATGACATATTTTATTAGATTTATTTATTATATGGGAGATAATCTAAGGATAAAATTATTATTCATTCTCTCAATGGTATATAATTATGATTATATGATTTTATAAAACAAATTTATCATCCCTTGGATATAAAATGATACAATTAATTTGATACCTGATTCCTTATAAATATGTAATTGTTTGATGAAATGATGAAATGATTTTAAATCCAATTTCATTTCCAAAGGTTATGTTAGGATAAAAATATTTATTAAGATGATTTCAATTCATGGGTTCTGATATGATGATTGATTTATGATCTTTAGGAAATCATATGTATAATTTTCATTACATGAAGGTGGTTATATTATATCCATAAATGGTTAATACATTATAAATAAGGATATTGGATACATTATAACTATGGATGGTGGTTATATTATAACCAAGTAATGGTGAGACTAATATCTTCCCCAATGTATTGGGTAATGATTTATGTATCATGTGATAATAAATGTAAACAACTTGATGGTCTTGGTATACTATAAGAAATACGTGTCTCATGATCCACTATGGGAAGAAGACATTTCTATCTCCAATATGGGGAACTGGTGTGTCTTCATACCCTATGGAAATAGGTGTTTTAAATCCATAATGGGAAACAAGTGACGAGTCCTTATCCACTTCATTGATGGTATTTGTAATTATCCTTAACATATGAGAATATTCTAAATATTTATTATGGTTTATGATTTATTTATGATGATTTATCATCCTTATGATCTATTTTATCATAAAAGTTATATTTTTATTCCCTAAATTAGTTTTATAATCTATGATTTTTGTGGAATGAGCATTGAATGTTAATTTTAGGGTCACATACAATTATTATTAACTTATGATCTCTTGTGATCATATATTTATATCTCTTATCATTACCTTAAATGAGAATCTAAGCTCACCATTTCTTATTTTCCCTTCCACATGATTTGATGAATATTTTATTTAGGTTATGCCTAAGAGGAATACTATGTAACAAAGTAATTGAAAATGATTATGAATATTTTTCACCAAATTGTAATATTGTGTACCCTGGATCAAAATACACTTAACTATTATAGTCCCCATAAATATTTGTTGAATTTTATTGAATATTCCGTTAAATAAATGTATTGTCTATGTATAGAAATCTAGGGTCATTGTAAATATTTTTAGAAGAATGGTATATTTTTCCATTGAAAAATTGGATAAAAAATCATTAGTGAGATCCATAGAGATATATTTAAGGACCTTTCTTGGGATATCTATCATGATAATTATATATAGGAGTAAATTTATTGGAAATTAAAGTGAAATTATGGTAATAAAAAGGAGAAAGTGGTTTCTATGAAATTGAATATCTCGTTGGATAATATATGTTGATGTGGTTTAATCAGAGAGTTTCCTAGAGGTAATAACTCTTAATATAGTGCATTGAGCTAGGCTCAGTCATCACCTGACTCATGATAATGGTCTTTGTGTAACACCTGGTTTGACACTCTTATGGGATATGATTTAGAAATTCCCAAATTAATCCTATACAATCATGAAGGATTTAAATATATTATGACTATGAATGACACAGTATTAACCTACATTTTAATAGATAAATAATAACATTTAATTATTTAGAAATTCTATATATTATTTTTCATGATTATTTGGTTCCCTGCAATGATTATCTGTTATTGCCATATGATTTTTAAATAATTTTGATGGGGATAAAAGAGGGAACTAGGTAGACATTTAACATGATAGATAATTTTTTGATAAGTATCCAAGTGGGGTCATTATTGGAGTGATGGATGTTGTGTTTATTCCTAATAACCTATAAGGTAACAATATTAACAACATGCACCTTAAATATTTAGTAAATCATGAAGAGAATGATAAAGTTACTTGATATTTTAGGTAGTGGATACCAAAGAGGGAATATGACTCAATTTATTATATGTAAAAAATTAAGAATAACTACTATAAGAAATATATCAAATGAATGGGATGATGTTTTATGAGTGGAAATGAAAGGCCTAAAAGATTAAATTTTGGTGGAAAAAATTATACATTCAATTATTATAATGCATCAGAATATTTTTATTCATAATGTTTATTCAATGGTTGAATGCATTAAATGTGGAATATATATGAATTACGTTAATCGATGTCCTAGGAGGAATGAATTTGGTTAAAATAAGAATATTAGTATTAGTAATGTATAAACATCAAATGATTAATGTACTAGGAATCAAATATTTATGGAAAGTGGTATTAGGGAAAAAAATTGGAGCATAGTTTATGGCCTGTTGATGTTGTGGAATAATTGAATTGATTTTTTATTGGAAATACAAATTTATTTTATATGAATATATATATAAAAATATTTTTTGATGTTTTCCATTAAGGACGTTTAATAATAGTTTGAATGGTTATTATGACCTAAATAATTGATTGAATCACATAGTGAAATTCATATAAACAAATAAATATGGGAAATATAACACTTAATAAGTTCCAGATGTTGAGAAAATGATGTTGGGATAAGGATATTAATGATATGGATAAATAAAATTAGATAGTATTGATTTCACAAAAGAGATTAATGATTTTTTTAAATTGTTTTACAGAATCATTTATAGATTTTACGATATTTTTTTTATTTAAGGAAAATATTAAATAATATATTATTTTTATATGGAATGAGGAATATTGTATGATTTCAATATGATTTTATTCTAAGTATTGTTATTAACACATTTCATGAGAATAAATGAATGAGGTATTCCCATATTTGGTATGTGATAGTAATGGGACACATTATGATTTATAGTGGATTAATGTTTTGATGATTTTGAGAAATTTATTGACCTTTTATATAAATAGTGAAATTTATTAGAGTTTTATGGTGAAATTTTTTTTAGTGTTTTTTTTGGAAATTGGAAACAGTTTTAGGGAATAAAGTATTACATCACCTGTTGAATATTTATAGATATTTTATGACCATTGTAAAATTTTTTTAACTAGATATAGATGAAATGGTTTTCCATTGTTTTTCAGAATTTTCATACTATTTGTTCCTAAATCCTAAATAAATTAATCTTTATTGAGTAAAATTTTAATATGGAATATTTTATTAAATATAAAAATAATTAAATGATTTTTACAACACAAAGAAAGTTGAGGCCAAGGTTTATCAGTCCCATTGAAATTATTGTTCTTGTTGGGACTGTAGCATATTGCTTAGCACATCCAAAAAAACACTCCAAAGTTCATGATTTGTTCAATGTGTCTTTGTTGAGGATGTATATAACCATTTTATCACATTTACATAACTTATAGATAATACATCAAAATCATGATATTCTTTCTTAGGAACTACCTTTAGGGATTTTGGATCGAATTGTGATTGTTCAATGAATCAAAGGGAACTTACTCGTTCAATGTTTTCTAGTGAATCTGACATTATGAGGAATCTATGTGGGAGCCCAAGAATTTATAATATAGGTTTTAGATAGGTATATAGAATGAATTATTTAGTAACCTATTAATTAAAAATTAAAAAAAATGTTCATTTAAAATAAATGAAATTATTTTCTAAAAAACCATTTTCCATAAAAATGTTTGTTTTAACATAATAAATTAAACAAAAAACAAATTTTAATTAT
Organism: Viscum album; assembly: GCA_963277665.1. Taxonomy (NCBI): domain Eukaryota; kingdom Viridiplantae; phylum Streptophyta; class Magnoliopsida; order Santalales; family Viscaceae; genus Viscum; species Viscum album. Next base: position 871,068,757 of record OY728163.1, read on the forward strand.
TTTTATGAATGTTTATATTATATATTGAATTAATTTAAAAGAATAAATCTTTTTTTCTAGAGAATAAGTAAGAATAAATCAAATTTTATTCTTAAAATATATATTTTTAACAAAAATCATCTTTGCCGCATATTTTGTACACTTATTTTAAAAATATTTTTAAAAAAATTAGAAATTTAATTTGAAATAATAAATGATACAATTGAATGTATTATTTCAATATTATATTAGGGTATTTTTGATGTTTTTTTGAAATAATTTTTAATTTTATGAGTACTGAAAATTCAATGTTTTAATTGAAAACAAATATTGGTTTAAATTATTTTTAAATATAAAAATATTAAATTCTATTTAAAATAAAATTAGTTTAATTTTATATCTATTAATTTATTTTTGGTCATTGGAATAAATTTAACATTAAAATTCGATATAAAAACATTGTCAACTAGGAATATTTTCTCCTTGAAAACATTATTTTCATCGTAGTTATGATATTATTTTCAAATCAAAATTTTCCCCCATTGAGAATTGAATTTGTTAAAATTAATTACATATTTCAAATCAGAATAACGTATATTATCAAATAATGTATAAATATTTTTTAATTTAATGGAATAATGAATATAGTTAAAATTAATTATAGTTGTTAAGGTAAAAATGGGTTTGCATAAGGTTAGAGTAAAGTAAGAAGGGTTAAATTTACCTAAAACATTTGTAGAATATTTTTTATGGAAATATTTCATCCAATAATGTCTAATTTTATAAAATAGAAATTTTTTAACCTTTTTCATGTAAAAAATTTGGGTATAAATTTTTTATTATAAATGATTACATTTATTCAACTCGCCTCACTTATAAAAGGCCATCACCAATATCATATTATTCACACCATAAAACCCTTTCAGTTCTTCCAATACCTACCTAAATAACAAGAAAACATACCTCATATCATAATAAAATCCCTATAATGGGAATAAATAAAACCTTGGAAGTCATTCGGTGCAATCCTAATGAGGTCACCTAAAGAATAAGTAAAGTTCTTCAATGGTAATTTTTCAAATATTATATCATTCACTTACATTATTTTTTATTTAAACATTATTATATAATAAAATAAATTTATTACATATAATTATATTTTCTAATTTTATATTCATGACATAAAACCATTACCATTTCCATCAAATGAATTATTAAATCATTATTCATGTTTACGTCGATCTATAGCCTCTTGAACATATGCCATTAATTTTTTCCATTTGCACCACTCCCAATTGGGTATGATGATAGATATAAAGAATATATATTATATTTATTCAAATAAATTACGTATTTATTTATTATATTTCATATACCTATTTAACTTCTTATTCTTTATGTGATACAATAACATCGCTTACGTGTATAGTGGACTATCGCCTCATGATGTGATGTGAATCTTTTTTAAAAACTCTTTCCATAAAAGATAATATGCATAAATTTATGAATATATATGATATACATGAAATAATTATGATATTAATTACAAATATATAATTATAAAAATATAATATATCATTTTCCTTCATACATTTCAGTTAGTGAAGGATGATTACGTCATTCGTGTATGTGTGGAATACCCCCTTAACTAGGTAATGACACTATCATTTCATCACAAAAAATAATTATGATATGTATATGTATATATAAATAAATAATATCGTGTTAATTATATTATTATAATTACTTAGTTATATGATATTACTTGCAGAATTTTCAGAAAGATCCTTGAAAAATTGAAATGTTACAAATGAGTACTTACAACATACAGTCTCCATGACTGTATCAAATTCCATTTCTCTATTAAATCCCTAAATATTTTTATAATTTGTAAAAATGTTGTATAAATATGAGAAATAATTCATTTTTATTAGTCAGTAGTTTATGGAACCACGATCAAACTATGAATACCAAAAATAAGTAATCAAAACATATATAAAAAACAAAACAGTTTCTTCCAAAAACATGAGTTTAACATGCCATTAGTTTTAAATGGGTAATAAGAAGTCATGTTTGTATTATATATGGGATGATATATCTGATTATAGTTATATAATATATTTATTATAATATTATATTTTTTCTATGAGTGATTTGAATGTGTATAAATGATGTTTATACTTAATGTAAGTGATTTATAATCTCTCTTTTATTTCCATGACACATATGAAAAATCAGTACTCATTTAATTTATTTAGGTTATATACTACCACATAGACATTTTATATCATTAATATATTTTCTTAGGGATATATAAACTTTCATTTTATTTAAATCATTATTTTCTATTTAGATTCTAATGATTACTTAAATTGTTATGGATTTCTACTTTACTTTTATTTTTCTATTTGTCACATGCCATGTTATCCACTTGTTTCATTTATGTGGTGTATTTATTTACCGATAATTATTTTTTTTATTTTTATCCATAATATTATGGTTATTTATATAATTTTTTTTACCTCTATTTCATGTGGATTTCTATTCAAAATCTCCATTGTGTAACTGATTTTGAGTTACAATTCCATAATTTGTTGGGATTGCTCATGACTATGCTTCCAATTACTAAATATAATGAAATATCTATCACAAAAATAATATATTTAATTTTACTATTTTTATTAATTATATTTTCATGAAATAATTTTATGTTAACACTATTTGGTACATAATATTTTTGGGACATGTTTTTTATTAAATCCCTCAATATTTATCTCTTTGGTCGGAAATCCATTTTCATAAAAAATGATGTTTTATATTAATGTTTCAATTCTTATATTCTCATATTCATTAAAAAATAAATTTTTTCCCATGTTTCACAGTCAACAATAATTTTTCCAAAGATCCATTATGTCATTTTAACGAACTTTTTGTTTTTATTTTAATAAATATTTGAACTGAATCTATTATTTTAGCATGCATAACAGAAAAAATATTTCCAGTTTTCGTGACCACTCAATTATTTCAAGATTTCACTACATTTTTTCATATTTCATATGAATAATTATATTTTCTTTTATATTTGAGAAATATTGATATTTTAAATATATTTCATCAAAATGAATCTGATTTTTTAATGAAATTATTATCTTAAAAGTTTGTTTTTCAAGTTAAAAAATATATTTTCCTCATGAAATGATTTAAATTATTTATTATTCTTCAATTATATATTCTCAATGTTATTATTTGAAATACGAGTTACATGTGATATTTAAAAATACTTTTTTATCTAAGAAGATACCATTTGAGGTTACTTATGTTTTATAGGGAATAACATTCAAGGGTACCATTATTATTACTTCAATAAATGGTATTAATTTATAAAATACATTAAAATTAAAAGGGATATACTATGATAATATTCATATGAAACTTGCTAATTTATCTAGTCACTATTTTGATGAAATTATTGAATGATTATAAAATTTATTTCTTTTAATCATCCAATTTTATGATAAAATGTTTATGAAATACATTTTATTTCATGGGTTTTGATATGATGAATGTTTTTAATTTGTGTCACACATATGTATGATAGTCACTATATATTTGTAGTTATCTTATAACCAATAATGGTTCATAAATTATAAAAAATAGTTGTTTTTATGTTATAGCCAAGGATTGGTGGGACTTATATCTTCGTCAAATGTGTTTTTAATGATTTATTTATAGTTAGAATGAAATGGGAAACAATTTGATGGGATTAATAAATAATGTGAAATAGGTGGGTCATTATCCACTATGGAAAACATATGTTTCCTATTCCACTATGGGAATTAGGTGCTTCCATATTCACAATGGTAACGAAGCATTGATTCATTCTCTACAATATTTATGGACGTGGTAGTCAACTATGACATATCTAATTGGATTTAATATTTATGATGGTTACACACTTCTTTGACAAGATATTTTGTTTCATGATTTATTTTTGATGATTTATCACCAATAAGTGTCTTGTTTAAAAAAATGAAAATGTTTAATGACATGACCATTTTTTATGATCTATAGTAGTAACTTTATAAACAACATATGTTTTGTTTATGATTAGATACCCTTATTCTTTTATTATTCATCCACATGATCATATATTTATATCTATTGTGTTTATCAGTACTATGAATCATAGATCACCCATTCTTTTGTTTCCTTCCATGTTTTATGAATAATGGTTTAGTTGGGCCATTCCTAATAGTAGTACTATGTGAGAAGATATTTGTGGGATATGATAATGATATTTCAAAAAATTAGAAGATTTTATATATAGTCTCAAAATAAAATAAACTATTATAGTAATCAGGTGTGTGTTTATTAATGTATTCAATATTCATTTAAAATAAATAATTTATATGTACGAAAAGACTTGCTCGTTATATGGCCTTTATTAAATTATTCATTTTTCTTCTCTAACTAATTCCTTGAACTCATTTTTTATTCCATGATGTTCTTTGAGGTTTTACGCATCTCCAGATAATGTAATGGTTCTATTGATCTATTACCATATAAATCATTTCACCAAACAAAACCAAATAACTCATTTATTAATACATGAACTAAATTATTATATTTTATATCAGATTATGTTTAATTTATAGTATTTTTGTTTCTTGAACATTACATAAGATTCCATTTTCCCTTCCAAATTAGATGTACATATCATAGTAGAAATGGTTTCAATATCATGTTTCTATATAATTAATTTCTATTCAACCTTCGATAGAAATAAAAAATCAAACATTCATATTTTATTCTACCATACAATGATCGATTTTAAATTGAATAATGTTAAAATTATTCCAAAACCATTGACCATTGATGTTTTTTTCAGGATAAATTATGAAAATTTTTATCTATACATATTTGATTTCCTCTCGTCTCCCTATAAAATCAAATATAATGACAGATTTGTTAAATTAAAAAATCTAAATAAATGTGTAACATAATTTTGTAAAAAAATTTCAATAATAATATTATAATAATTAATAATATTAATATAATCTAAAATAAGAAATTTAAATCAAATTGACTATTAACATTCTGTAATATTATTGATCAAATATATGAAACTACAAAAAAATGAACATCATAAATACGTAAATAATATCTAATAGTTTGATTATTGGGATAATCCAAACAAGATGAGAGGATGAATGCTTCTTAATAGATGGAATATATGTTTCAATCATAGATAGATTGGGGGTCGAGGGATAGGGTGTTAGGGACAGGGTGTGAGGGAGGATGATAAGGTGTGGGAGATGGGTGATATAGGTCATATAGAGAAAATGGGATGTTTTGGTGTATAATGGAAAGTTGGGATAGGAAATCAATGGTCGATAGTCATGGAGAGAAGGGGGAATAATGGGTTTCAACTAGGTTTCATCTGTAAGGATCCTCTTTTGAGGTTTGGGATTGAGGGTAGAAGGGGGTCATGTGTCTTGGGGTTAAGTTACAATAAAACTTGTGACTTTTATTAGTGTTGTAATACTACTTTGTCAGTACTACAAAACAGTGACATAATTTATCCCTTCAAAACATTGTCTCATTTATCAGTGATGATAAATTCCTCATTCCAAAATAATTTAGAAAAATTATAATATAGGAATTTTATCTATGAATTAGTTATCATTGATAAAATTCGATTTTATCAATTTTTTATCATGAATATAACACAAAATATGTTTTAAAACTATTACCCATTATAAGTGTTAGTTTTATCAATTCAAGATTATAATGCTTCTAAAAATTAGATTATATTTTAAAAATGTTGTGGTTTCCAAAAATAAAATACCTCCCCCCTTTACCAATGCCATAAACAACCACCACCCAATCACTTTATCAGTCCCCCTCCGCCTTGTATTAATGCCCTACTTAAATCTCCAACCATTCATAGCCTCACACCCATAAATATTGAAAAAAATGAGAATATTACTATTTTAGGGACACCCTTATCACTATAAAATATAATTTTCACAATTTTTTCGGTCAATTTATATATAATTATATAAATATAAATTTATTTATTTGTATATTTATTCATATAATTATACCACTCACAATTAAATACATATATATATATATATATTTGAAAATTTCCATTATATATATTTATGTTTATATTTATATATTTACATATAATTATATACATAAATTAAAATTATTTATAATGTATTTATAAAATTCATATTTACTATAAATGTATTTGTTTGTGTGTGTCTGTTTTAATCTTTGAGTGTCTCTGGGACTATATATATGTCTGTGTGTATTTTTATAAGTTTGTGTGTGTGTCTATATATATAATGTATATATATTTTAATATAATTTTTTATTTTATAATGATATATTCATGTATATAAACTAACAATAAATATACCATCTCATTGGACTAGAGGATTTTACTTGTCATATATCATAATATTTCATATATATGTAAACTTTTTTAATATATAATTATGTAAATACATTTATTAACATTAATTTACATATATCACTAGAATATATATGTAAATAAATCTTTTTATTAATACGCACACAATTATATTTAAATATACTATTTATGTATACATTTCTTTTGATATATGCATATATATATATATATATGCTTGAATACATATAAGGTAATTAAATTGGATACACCATTCTATAAGCCAAATGGATAACGATTCTGTCCCTTTGGTTTATATGTTTTATAACAAATTTTACATGTAAAAATATATTAATATTTCTTCTTTAAAATTTTGTTATTATATTTAAATGTAAACCAATATTGATATATGTCTATATGATTAATTATTAATAACAGTACACTATGAAAAATGATAAAATTTTAAATGATAATATCTATATTAATTTACTACCTGATAATAAATTTAATCTCTATTAAAAAATGTAAATAATACCATTTCAAAATAATTATAAATTTATCAAATATTCATGAATTTAGGAATTATAAAATAAAATAATATTTTGGATCGATCGTAGGAAATTTTTTACCTCTAAATAAAATGAAATTGAAATTTCGATAATAAATATGGTTTATATATCTTCACATGAGTTTATTTAACATCTCTTAGAGCCCATACTGACTCCCTAATCAAAATTTATGTGTATCTGATGTTGAATTCATGTTCTAAACATTTATTAAGATAATAATTAGTTTATTTCTATTCTATACTGAATAAATGTTATAAAATTTATATTACTCAATACTAATTAGTCAATATTTATTTAAAATTAATGATTAATTATTTTATAAACCATTTTCAAGTAAATATATTTCATAATATGTTTAAATACATACATATTATATTATAAATCATATTTAAGAAAATTTAATATATATATATATATTACAAAAATATTTTAGAATATATAAATTTTATTTTTAATATTAGTTATATTTATTACTAAAAATAGGTTCTTTTTCACTAATATATTGAACACCATCATCAGTTATATGAAAAGTGTTGAAAAATAGGTACCATTATCAATGGAGTAAATAAAGTTGAAAAATAGTGGCATATTATCAGTGTTTTTACCATAGAGAATAGTTACAATTATAAGTGATTTTCACTAGTGAGAAATGAATTTTTCATTTTTCATCATTTTTTTGAGAACTCATAAGTGGTAGTGAAAAATATAACCTAATATATTGCAGTAGGGGTGGGGTTATGTTTGAGTTAATTGATATTTCAATTCAAAATATTAGTGGTGGTTTCATTATTAACTTCGATTATTTAGCAGTGTTTTTAGTAACTAAAGATGTTTGATTTTTTGTAATGGATGTTATAATATAGGTTATCTAGAAACATCAAGTCTATTAAGAACAAAAACGACTCTATCACTAATGTAGTGATAAATATAACATAAAATAATTTGATAAAATGATGAAAAACTGACATCTGATGTAATGTGGACCTAAACCCAAAATGAAATAGGGTAAGATATATTGGAAATTAGATGAAATAATATTGTTAAAAGTGGTTAAGCACTCTACAAAAATTATAATGTAGTATACATAATAATTCATCTCAGATATTCAAGAAATAATCATCACCAACATATCACACATGAAAAGAAATGGGTTTTTATATAATAGAAAGACAACTAGGGGTGATCTATATTTAATTGATGCCACATTCCACTCCTTGTACACCTCTACTATATGGGCTGGTGGATCTATTCCACCAACAATATAGTCACACTCACCCCATTGGTAATTCAAGGAGGAGACACAATCTTGAGGAACAAATCATATATGTCTCCCACATAGTGATTTAATTGAACACCTAAAACCTCTCTGAACATAAATTCTATATTCCAAACAAATTTAACATGTCTCGTTAAGGCTATTTGAGGATATTTATCATCCGAACCTATCAGAGAAAACCACCTTATGTTGGAAATATTCCAAATTTTCATTATTAATTATTTTATTCATGTCCACAATTCCTTCCTCCACCACATCATGAACAATGTGATGTGATTTCCTTTATGTGATTTATTAAGGAATGATAAAATGTATTCCATGCAGTGTGTACAAATGTATTATGATAAAAAATAATGTCTTTTTCAAATGATTATGCCCTAGAACCTCCAATAACTCTATAATAAAAATTTATTCTTCTAAATCCTATATACCATCATTATACTCTCCCTTAGTAATGGATACAGCCACCTAAGACTGTAACTTTGAAATTTATCTAACTTATACTCCTATAAGTGTAAACACATAACCCGAAGTGTAATTCCTCATATTTTAATCACTAAAAATATTAATCATATTATATATTTACTATAATATATGATCCTCCATAATACAATAAAACATATGGGGACTCCGTGATTTTTCTTAGGATAAAAATCAATATGATCAAATGTTTCTATCCTGAATATTCCATATACTGAACCACTAAAACAAATATATGTAAAAATTAATATCTAGAGAAAGACACAGTGAACATGATACTCCATACTAGTGATGTGTATGGTACATGAGACATCTCTATCTCCATTGCTTCACTACTAAGGCACACTGCAGAATAAAACATGAAATTAAAATGAAGATTGGTATAGATTCGGTTATATTCATTCATGTTCAATAATTTCAATACATATCTCATGTAAACCATCTATATAACCAAATCATCAAATTATTTCATTATCAGTTAATATGGGACCCATGAATACAATTTTTTTACAAATTTACTTTATATCAAACTCTACTAACAACTATTTCTTCACATCCTAGATCATATCATTATTTGGGCCAAAACCTAACATCTCATCCAAAGTATACTATATAACTATGAAATCATAAACATTAAAACCATTGAAATAGGAAAACTATTTTTAATTAATATGATTGTGTCCAAGGATTATTATTTTTGAATCAAATAAATTTTACCATTAATGAATGTTCTTCTTAATATATTAATGATATTTGTTCGACCAATAAACCATTTCCTCTATTCGTCCTTCTATAAAACCATCGAGTATATGAATATGTATTTATTCATTAATATCATCAATTTTAAAACCATTCTTCACATCTATCTTTTAAAGATGTAAATTTTATGGGTGACAAATCACTACAACCACCCTAATAATCGATATTCAAATGGATGGACAAAATATTTCTTTAATACCTCCCTTTTGGTAATATAATTTGACCATAAGTCTTCCAAGATAACATTCCACCTAGTCCTTTTCATTATATATTATCTTGAAGGCCCATTTTATTTTGACAGGCATCCTTCTATGAGGTATTGGAACATAATCCCAAGTCGTATACATGTACAATGCTTCAGGTTCCTCCAACATTTCTACCTTCCATGATGGTATATTTCAAATCTATGTCTTCCCTACGGAAGCATTTGGATCTTCATTCTCCAAAAAAAAATATAAATTTTTCGCTTATTGATATATTTTGATATTCATTCTTTTTTTATTTTCCCTTCATTTTTATATCATTTTCCAGACTCAACCATTAATTATATGTAAAGACTCGTAAAATTAAAGGGAAATTTTTTCTTAATTTTTTTTGGAATTTTACGAGTACGCAGTTTCTTACGGAACCTGATTCTGAGGCCTGGTGTGCCCGGAATCAGTTTCTGAAGTTTAGCATGGGTACGTTCAGTGAATGAATGAGTGGGCTTTGCTAACTTTTGATCCGGTGCTCGGAATTGAAAAATGAGGGCACCGATGAAACCGCAGCACCGATAATTGCTTAGGAACACCTTTTCTAGAGTTGTTTTTTCTCGGTTGTGGTTATTAAAAATAGGGTTAACTAATGAATAAAATAAAATTTGTGCAAAATTTTTTATTTTATTTTCTAAGTAGTTAAAACCTACGTATTGAAGTTGAGGTGGGACCCACTATATCCTAACCCCTCTTGATTTAAAATTATTGAGGTGGGCCCTACATGAGCCACACCTTTTAAACTTTTTCAAAACATCCCACTAAGTTGGAAAACCACATTTATTTGAGTAACACACCCGCACCCCCACTTATTTCAATTAAAATCTCTTAATAATTAATTGATTAAGTTATTCAATGTAATTAATTCATGAATTATTTTGAATTTTGATTTTAATTATGGCTTGTGTGTGTTAATAAAATCAGACAATGTCTTATTTCATTGGGCGTTATTTCATTGTGCGAGGAGGTTTGGAGAGGAATTTCTCAAGCCTTCGAATCTTCATCTTCTTCGTTGGAGAACGTGAAGAACGAAGATGAACGCCTACCTCTGATGAAAGATGACTAAGAACAATAGTTCCTCAGAGATCGACGATGTGAGGCCGACGATCCTCTTCTCCATGACGCCATGTACCGCGATGCCCATGATCCTCTTCCGTGATGCCGTCTTCCGCAACATCTTTTCCCACGACGATCCTCACTCTATAACTTCATCGAGGTAGGGGGTATTTGATTTATTTTAAATTATGTGGATTACATCCTCGACATGTGAATAATTGTTAGGAAGTTGTTCGATGTTGTTTCAACCACTAACGCGGTGGGTGCGGACCAACGAACAAGTCCGAACCCACCGTTTCTATGTTCTTGATGCGCGGAACGTTGGGTGACGATGGAATGGCACGGTTTAGCGATTAGAGACTGTCGTAGTAATCTACGGATCCCAAGATGACCCCAGGCGTAGACGGGAGCAAGAAAAGACCACCGGAACGATTCCACTGGCCCACGGACATCACCGCTAGCGCGGGCCGCCGGCGCGGCGGCGACCGACACCGGCTGGCCGCCCAGCGGCGGCGGCGTCCCGGTACGCTGCTAGGAGGATCTGCCGCGGCTTCAGCCGCGACGACATGCGATTGGGATCCCACGACCACACGTGATCTGGAGGAGGACGCGACACCCGCTGCGTCCGTGGAGCGTAGGGAGGGGGGACCGCATCCCCCCACGTTCGGCCGCTGGCCGAGCTAGCGTGCGACCCGGCCAGGCTGGGCCACGCCCAGCGGTGATGGGCTGCGCCCCACCGGGTCGTACCCAGACCCGGGTCGGGTCTGCCTGATTTGGGCGGACCAGGGGGGTTCGGCCGGGTCGGACCGGGCCCAGACCCCCCATTTTTGAACTGTTTTTAGTCATTTGCCCATATCATGGGCTTCAGACCTCCGATCGACGCACCATAAGTTGCATTGGGATCCTTGGATCAACACGGTCATTTCAGTATATTATACTCAAGGTTTAAGAGAACCTTGGGTACTTCCTGGTTGGTTCGAACACAAAACCAACTGGGGCCTCGGAGCATAATGACTTATAATTTGTGCTCCGGAAGTCTGATTTACATGCCGTCAACTTTTTTGGATGCCTCTTAGTGAGACGGACCTTTTGGATTACTCCGATCAAATTTTGGATGCAGTGGGAGTGCAGTCGGGTTGGGTTTGACTTAAAAACCAAACGGGCCCTTGGAACGAAAAAGACAATAATTCTCAGACCGGGTGTCCGATTGACGCGTCGTCTGTCACGTTGAGTTCCTTTGGTTGAGAAGAAACATTGGGATACATCAACCCCGGACTACATGTCATTTGATGTATCTAACCCTTGGCTCGTGGAGCGGACCCTCCCGGAAATGAGCATGTTGTGTGCGGGAACCCGAGAGCTGGCTACGACTGCGACGACGAGGATGACTACACTGAAATCCTCCATGGGTTCGGCAGCGACGACGACTGCACTGAAATCCTCAATGGGTTCGGCAGCGATGAAGACTGTTCTGAAATCCACTGTGGGTTCGACAGCGATGACTACTGTTCTTGTATCCTACGTGGGTCTGGCAGTATTACTATTCTTGTATCCTACGTGGGTCCGGAAGTATTTGACATCTGTTGTAGTATCCTACATGGGTCCTACAGAGTAGATGGACTTGTATCCTATGTGGGTCCGACAGCTTAGCTGGTTTTATCCTACGTGGGTCCCAGCTTAGATGAATCAGTGGCTACATATGATCATCTCTATCAACTAACGAATAAGTATACCTGTGTGAGCTGAGTCTTGATTTTCAGTCTTTATCTTCGATATGATAGACATTCTTTCTTATGTGGATTGGGTTGTGATTTCTTATATGGATTGGGTTATAATATCCTGTGTGGATGTGATCGAACTTGGGCTCAGATGTTGGAGCTGAACTGGAATTGGTGACTTAGGTATATGTATGGGCATATACCTAAGTAGTGTTGGATGTTACTTCGTGATTGTATCTTTCTTTTGTGGATTATCATTTGTGGATTCTGAGAGACCATCAGGGTCTCGGGGTCCCTACTAAGTAGCGTATAATCACCCCTGTAAGAGCAATTCCCGCACTACGTCGTGTTGGATGCAGACGACAGATAGCGTTGATCGTGGTTGAGGCCTGTAGAGTAGTCAGTACCTAGAGGTGGACCCCTGGGCGGGACGTACATGGAGCGGACGCCTGGACCCGAGGAGCTGAGGAGGCTATTTGTACCCACCCTTCAGGTGGGACTGCCAGTGGACGGCTCGATGTTGCTGCTTTACTTTCAGTTGATGTACTTTCTTTCCAGTTGTACTTTACTTTCAGTTTGGGTTTGTATTCTGGCCCATTTACTTTCCGCACTTACTTTGGTACCCAGTTTTACTTAGTGTTTACTTTTTTTGGATTACTCTGTTGTGTTTGTTTACTTTATAAGGAAATCCCTTCCCCCTTTTCCAGGATTTATGCCTTTGGGGGATGGCACCATATGAGGAATTGAACGACCGACCTTGCAGATCACCTCTTCTTTCGGGTCTCACCTCGATGTGGATTATGGAGATTTGGCTAGGGCGACAAGTTATCTCTGCGCTTTATCGGATCATTCCAGGTCCTCTATAGGATAGGCGAGGTGGTTTATCACCTGGCTCTACCACCTTAGTTGCACCGGGTGCACGACGTCTTCCACGTATCTCAGGTGAGGAGGTACGTGCATGACCCGACACATATCATCGACCATGGGAAGCTGGACATTGATGATGGGGAGACTTTTGCGAAGGTCCTGGTGGAGATCGAGGATCGACAATATCAGGTCGTACGTGTGTGGTTGATTACTCTAGTGCGCATCATATGGCAACATGGGAACCTCCAGAAGAGCACTTGGGAGCGAGAGGCTCAAGTTCGAGCTCAGTACCATCATTAGTTTCCCTAGATTGTGATGTATCTTTATGGGGATATAAAGACCTACGGTGGAAGTAATGTAAAGACCCATAAAACTCCAAGGAAATTTTTTCTTAATTTTCTTTGGAATTTTATGAGTACGCAGTTTTTGACGGCACCTGATTCCGAGTCCCGGTGTGCCCAGAATCAGTTTCAGAAGTTTAGCTCAGGTATGTTCAGTTAACAAATGAGTGGGTTTTACTAACTTTTGAATCAGTGCTCAGAATCAAAATATGAGGGCACCGATGAAACCGCAGTGCTGGTAATTTCTTCGGAAGAACTTTTTTGGAGATGCGTTTGCTTGGGTGTGGTTATTATATAAAAGGGTTAACTAATGAATAAAATAAAATTTGTGCAACAATTTTTATTTTACTTTCTAAGTAGTTAAAACCTACATATGGAAGTTGTGGTGGGACCCACTAAATCCTAACCCCTCTTGATAGGAAATTATTTAGGTGGTCCCCACACGAGCCCCACCTTTTCAACTTCCTCAAAACCTCCCATTAAGTCGGAAAACCCCCATTATTTGAGTAGCACACCCGCACCCCCACTTATTACAAGTCAACTATCTTAATAATTAATTGATTTAGTTATTCAATGTAATTAATTCATGAATTCTTTTGAATTTCGAACATAATGATGGCTTGTGTGTGTTAATAAAATAATACAAAGTCTTATACCATTGGGGGTTATTTCGTTGTGCGAGGAGGTTTGGAGAGGAATTGATCAAGTCTTCGAATCTTCATCTTCATCATTGGAGAACGCGAAGAATGATGAATTACGCCGACCTCTGACGAAAGACGACGAAGAACGCTAGTTCCTCAGAGATTGACTATGTGATGCCGATGATCCTCTTCTCTGCGATGCCGTGTCCCACGACACCCACAATTCTATTCTATGACATCTTTTCCCACTACAATCCTCACTCGTCAACTTCTTTGAGGTAGGGGGTGTTTGATTTTTTTTTACTTTATGTGGATTACATCCACGACATGTGAATAAATGTTCAGAAATTGTTCGAAGTTGTTTGTACAACTAACGCTGTGGGTGCAGACAAACGAACAACTCTTAACCCACCTTTTCCCTGTTCTTGATGCGTGGAACGTTGAGCGACGATGGAACATGACCGTTGAGCGATTGGAGGCCGTCACAGTAATCTACGGGTCCCGAGATGACCCCAGGCGCAGATGTGAGCAAGAACGGACCACCGAAATGACTCTGGTGGCCCGTAGACATCACGGGCAGTGCGAGTCGCCAGCACGGCGGCATCCCGGCGTGCCGCCAAAAGGAACCGCCATGGCTGAAGGCACGACGACAGGCGACCGGGATCCCACGGTCATGCGGGATCTTGAGGAGGACACAACACCTGCCGCATCCGCGGAGCGCAGGGAGGGGGGACCACGTCCCACCAACCTCGGTCACTGGCCGACCCAGCGTGCCCCCCGTCGGGCCGGGCCGCGCCCCTCCGGGCTAGGCCGAACCATACCGGGTCGGAACAGGACCCGGGTCGGGTCGGCCCGGTTCAGGCCGTCCAGGGGGGTTGGGCCGGGCCGGACCGAGACCAGACCCCCCATTTTCGGACTGTTTTCAGTCATTTTTCCATATCTTGGGCTTTGGACATCTGATCGATGCACCATCAGTTACGTTGGGATCCTTGGATCGAGGCAGTGGTTTTATTATATTATACTGAAGGTTTTGGAGAACCTTGGGTATGGCCGGGTTGGTTCGAACACGAAACCAACCGGGCCCTCGGAGCAGAAATGCTTATAAATTGAGCTCCGGACATCTATTGACGTGATGTTGAATTTTTTGGATTCCTCTTAGTGAGAAGGACCTTTTGGATTACTTTGCTTGAAGTTTGGATGCAGTTGGAGTGCGGTCGGGTTCATTTTGACTTAAAAACCAACAGGCCCCTGGAATGAAAAAGCTAATAATTCTCAGACCGAGCATCCGATTGACGGGCCGTCTGTCATGTTGAGTTCCTTTTATAGAGACGGAACTTTAGGATACATCAACTCTGGACTACGTGTCAGTTGATGTATCAAACCCTTGGATCGTGGAGCAGACCCTCTCGGAAACGAGCATGTTGTGTTCGGGAACCCTAGAGCTGGCTGCGACTGTGACGACGATGATGACTGCACTGAAATCCTCCGTGGGATCAGCAGCGACGATGACTGCACTGAAATCCTCCGTGGGTTCGGTGGTGATGAAGATTGTACTAAAAGCCTCCGTGGGTTCAACGGCGATGAATACTATTCTTGTATCCTACGTGGGTCTACCAGTATTACTGTTCTTGTATCCTACGTGGGCCCGGAAGTATTTGACCTCTGTTTTAGTATCCTACATGGGTCCAACAGAGTAGCTGGACTTGTATCCTATGTGGTTCTGATAGCATAGCTGGTTTAGTATCATACGTGGGTCCCAACTTAGAATAATTAGTGGCTTCATGTGATCATCTGTATCAACTTACGCATAAGTATACCTGTGGGAGCTGAGTCTTGACTTTCAATCATTATCTTAGATATGGTTGACTTGCTTTCCAATGTGGATTGGGTTGTGCATTTTTATGTGTATTGGGTTGTATTATCCTGTGTTGATGTGATCAAACTTGGGCTCGGATGTTGGAGCCGAACTAGAATTGATGACTTAGGTATATGTATGGGGATATACCAAAGTAGTGTTGGATGTTACTTCGTGATTGTAACTTTCTTTTGTGGATTATCCTTTGTGGATTCTGGGAGACCATCAGGGGTCTCGGGGTGCCTACTGAGTAGCGTATACTCACCCCTGCACGAGTTATTCCCACACTAAGTCGTGTTGGATGCAGACGACGGATAGCGCTGATCGTGGTTGAGGCATGTGAAGCAGTCAGTACCTCGAGGTGGACCACTGGACGGGACGTACACTGAGCGGACGCTTGGACCTGAGGAGATGAGGAGGCTATCTGTACCCACCCTTCAGGTGGGACTTCCAGTGGACGAATCGACGTTGCTTCTTTACTTTCTGTTGATGTAATTTCTTTCCAGTTGTACTTTACATTCAGTTTGGGTTTGTATTCCAGCCCATTTACTTTCCGCACTAACTTTTGTACCCATTTTTACTTAGTGTTTACTTTTGTTGGATTACTCTGTTGTGGTTGTTTACTTTATAAGGAAATGCCTTCCCCTTTTTCCGAGATTTATGCCTTTGGGGGATGGCACCATATGAGGCATTAAACGACCGACCTTGAAGATCACCTCTGTGCTGGACAGACCCCGGGGAGTCAGCACATGTGGGACCAGAGATGGTCCAGGCCATGACAGAGAAGGTCCAGGTCATCCAGGAGTGGATGAGGACAACTCAGAGCCTGCAGAAGTTTTATGCTGACAGGAGGCGGAGACCACTAGGGTTTGAGGATGCCGACCACGTCTTCTTGCGGGTCTCACCTCGACGTGTATTACAGAGATTTGGCCGGGGCAGTAAGTTATCTCCTCGCTTTATCGGACTATTCCATGTCCCCTATAGGATAGGCGAGGTAGCTTATTGCCTTGCTTTACCACCTCAGTTGCACTGGGTGCACGACGTCTTCCACGTGTCCCAGCTGAGGAGATACGTGCACGACATGACACATATCATCGACCATGGGGAGCTGGAAATTGACGATGGTCCGACTTTTGCGGAGGTCCCAGTGGAGATCGAGGATCAACAAGAGTTGGTCCTAGGTGGGCAGTCGATTCCTCTAGTGCGCATCATATGGCAGCACAGGAACCTCCAGGTGAGCACTTGGGAGTGAGAGGCCCAGATTCGAGTTAAGTACCCTCATTTGTTTCCCTATTTTGTTATGTATATTTACGAGGACGTAAATCCCTGTGATGGGAGTAATGTAAAGAGTCGTAAAATTCAAGGGAAATTTTTTCTTAATTTTCGTTAGAATTTTATGAGTATGCAGTTTCTTGACGTCACTTGATTTCGTGGCCCGGTGTGCCTGGAATCAGTTTCCGAAGTTTAGCTCAGGTACGTTCAGTGAATGAATGAGCAGGTTTTCATAACTTTTAAATTAATGCTTCGAATCGAAATCTGAGGGCACCGATGAAACCGCAGCGCTGGTAATTTCTTAGGAACACATTTTCTGGAGTTGCATTTTCTCGGGTGTGGTTATTAAAAAAATGGTTAACTAATGAATAAAATAAAATTTGTGCAAAAATTTTTATTTTATTTTCTATGTATTTAAGACCTAAGTATGGAAGTTTTGGTGGGACCCACTAAATACAAACCCCTCTTGATAGGAAATTAGTGAGGTGGGCTCCACACGAGCCCCACCTTTTCAACTTCCTCAAAACCTCCCATTAAGTTGGAAAACCCCCATTATTTGAGTATCACACCCACACCCCCACTTATTGTAAGTCAACTCTATTAATAATTAAATGATTATGTTATTCAATGTAATTAATTCATGAATTATTTTGAATTTTGAATTTAATGATGTCTTGTGAGTGTTAATAAAATAAGACAAAGTCTTATTTCATTGGGGGTTATTTCGTTGTGCGAGGTGGTTTGGAGAGGAATTGATCAAGTCCTCGAATCTTCATCTTCTTCATTGGAGAACACGAAGAATGACGAAGAACACCGACCTCCGATGAAAGATGACAAAGAACACTAGTTCCTAGGAGATCGATGACGTGACCCCAACGATCCTCTTCTCCACGATGCCGTGTACCGCGACGCCCATGATTCTCTTCCACAACGTCTTTTCTCACGACAATACTCACTCGAAAACTTCTTCAAGGAAGGGGGTTATTTATTTATTTTACTTTATGTGGATTACATTCTCGACATGTGAATAATTGTTGGGAAATTGTTCGAAGTTGTTTGAACCATTGACGTGGTGGGTGCGGACCAACGAACAAGTCTCAACCCACCGTTTCATTGTTCATGATGCACGGAACATTGGGTGATGATGGAAAGGGACCGTTGAGCGATTGGAGGCCGTCACAGTAATCTACGGGTCCCGAGACGACACCAGGCGCTGATGGGACCAAGAACAGACCACCGGAATGACTCTGGTGGCCCGTCGACATCATAGGCAGCGCGGGTGCTGGCGACCGGAGGAGGCAGCCGGCAGCGGCCGGCCGCCCGGAGGCAGTGGCGTTCTAGTGCGTCGCCAGGAGGAACCTTCATGGCGACATGCGACCGGGATCCCGCGGCCGCGTGGGATCTGGAGGAGAACGCGACACCCACCGCATCCGCGGAGCGCAGGGTGGGGGGACCGCGTCCCACCATGCTCGGCCGCTGGCCGAGTCAGCGTGCCACCCGGTCGGGCTGGGCCACGCCCAGCCGGGCCGGGCTGCACCCCACCAGGTCGGACAAGGACCCGGGTCCGGTCGACTTGGTTCGGGCCGACCAGGGGGGTTGGGTCGGGTCGGGCCGGGCCCAGACACCCATTTTCGGACTGTTTTCAGTCATTTTCCCATATCATGGGCTACAGACCTCCGATCGATGCACCGTCAGTTCAGTTGGGATACTTGGATCGAGGAAGTAGATTCAGAATATTATATGCAAGGTTTCAGAGAACCTTGCATACAGATAGGTTGGTTCGAACACGAAACCAACCGGGCCCTCGGAGGGAAAACGCTTATAACATGAGCTCTAGACGTCCGATTGATGTGCCACTGACTTTTTTGGATTCATATTAGTGATACCAACCTTTTGGATTTCTTTGATGGATGTTTGGACGCAATTGGAGTGTGGTCGGGTTGGTTTTGACTTAAAATCCTACCGGGCCCCTGGAACGAAAAGCCCAATAATTCTCAGACTGGGCGGCCGATTGACACGCCGTCTCTCACGTTGAGTTCATTTTGTCGATACGGAACTTTGGGATACATCAACTCCAGACTACGTGTCAGTTTATGTATTGAACCCTTGGCTCATGGAGCGGACCCTCCCAGAAATGAGCATGTTGTGTACGGGAACACTAGAGCTGGCTGCGATTGCGACGACGATGACGACTGCACTAAAATCCTCTGTGGGTTTGGCAGGGATGACGACTACACTGAAATCCTTCATGGGTTCGGCAGCGATGAAGGCTGTACTGAAATCCTTCGTGGGTTCGATGACGATGACTACTATTCTTGTATCCTACGTGGGTCTAGCAGTATTACTGTTCTTGTATCCTATGTGGGTCCTGTAGTATTTGACCTCTGTTGTAGTATCCTACGTGGGTCCGATAGAGTAGCTGGACTCGTATCCTACATGGGTCTGACAGCTTCGCTGGTTTAGTATCCTATGTGGGTCCTAGCATACATGAATCAGTGGCTACATCTAATCATATATATCACCTTACGAATAATTATACTTGTGTGAGTTGAGTCTTGACTTTAAATCATTATCATCGATATGATTGACTTTCATTACTATGTGGATTGGGTTGTGCTTTCTGTGTGGATTGGGTTGTACTCTCCTGTGTGGATGTGATCAAACATGGGCTCAGATGATGGAGCTGAACTAGAATTGATGACTTAGGTATATGTATGTGTATATACATAAGTATTGTTAGATGTCACTTCTTGATTGTATCTTTCTTTTGTGGATTATCCTTTGTGGATTTTGGGAGACCTTTGGGGGTCTCGGGGTTCTTACTGAGTAGCGTATACTCACCCCTGCACGTGCTATGCCCGCTCTACGTCGTGTTGGATGCAGACGACGGACAACGTTGATCGTGGTTGAGGCTTGTAGAGTAGTCGGTACCTGGAGGTGGACCATTGGGCGGGACGTACACGGAGCGGACTCCTGAACCCGAGGAGCTGAGGAGGCAATCTATACCCACCCTTCATGTGGGACTTTTAGTGGACAGCTCGACATTGCTTCATTACATTCAGTTGTTTTACTTTCTTTCGAGTTGTACTTCACTTTCAGTTTGGGTTTTTATTTAGTCCCATTTCCTTTCCGCACTTACATTTGTACCCATTTTTACTTAGAGTTTACTTTTGAAGGCTTACTCTGTTGTGTTTGTTTTCATTATAAGGCAATGCCTTCCCCTTTTTCCTGGATTTACACCTTTGGGGGATGGCACAATACGAGGCATTGTACGGCCGACCTTTCAGATCACCTCTGTGCTGGAAAGACCTCAGGGAGTCAGCACTTGTGGGACCGAAGATGGTCCAGGCCACGATTGAGAAGGTCCAGGTCATCCAGGAGCAGATTGGGACAGCTCAGAGCTGGCAGAAGTCTTATGCTGACAGGAGGCAGAGACCACTAGAGTTCAAGGATGGCGACCACATCATCTTACAGGTCTCACCTCGACGTGGATTACAGAGATTTGGCCAGGGCAACAAGTTATCTCCACGCTTTATTGGACCATTCCAGGTCCTCTACAGGATAGGCGAGGTGGATTATCGCCTGGATCTACCACCTTAGTTGCACCGGGTACGCGACGTCTTCAACGTATCTCAGCTGAGGAGATATGTGCACGACCTGGTATATATCATCGACCATGGGGAGCTGGACATTGACGATGGGGCCACTTTTGTGGAGGTCCCGATGGAGATCTAGGATCGACATGAGCAGGTCCAATGTGGGCGGTCTATTCCTCTAGTGCGCAACAGATGGAAGCATGGGAACCCTCAGGAGAGCACTTGGGAGCGAGAGGCTCTGATGCAAGCTCAGTTCCTTCATTTTTCCCCTAGTTTGTGATGTATCTTTACGGGGACGTAAAGCCCTGAGGTGGGAGTTATGTAAAGACATCTAAAATTCAAGGGAAATTTTTTCTTAATTTTCTTTTGAATTTTATGAGTACGTAGTTTTTGAAAACACCTGATTCTGAGGCCTAGTCTGACCATAATAATTTTATGAAGTTTAGCTCGCGTACATTCAGTGAACGAACAATCGGGTTTTCCAAAATTTTGAACCGGTGCTCAGAATCCAAATCCGAGGGGACCGATGAAACCACAGTACTGGTAATTGCTTAGAAACACCTTTTCTGGAGTTTTGTTTCCTAGGGTGTGGTTCTAAAAAAGGGTTAACTAATGAATAAAATAAAATTCGTGCAACATTTTTTATTTTATTTTCTAAGTAGTTAAAACATACGTATGGATGCTGAGGTGGGACCCACTAAATCCTAACCCCTCTTGATAGGAAATTAGTGAGGTGGGCACCACAGAAGCCCCACCTTTTCAACTTCCTCAAAACCTCCCATTAACTTGGAAAACCCCCATTATTTGAGTAACACACCTGCACCCCCACTTATTGTAAGTCAACTCTCATAATAATTTATAGGTAAAGTTATTCAATGTAATTAATTGAGGAATTCTTATGAATTTCTAATTAAATGATGGCTTGTGAGTGTTAATATAATAAGACAAAGTATTCTTTCATTGGGGGTTATTTCGTTGTGGGAGGAGGTTTGGAGAGGAATTTCTCAAGCCTTCGAATCTTCATCTTCATCGTTGGAGAACGTGAAGATTGACGAAGAACGCCAGACTCCAACGAAAGATGACGAAGAATGATAGTTCCTCAGAGATCGACGACGTGACGCCGGAGATCCTCTTCTCTGGGACGCCGTGTACCGCGACGCCCACGATCCTCTTCCGCGACACCATCTTCCGCGACATTTTTTCACACGAAGATCCTTGCTTGAATGCATCTTTGAGGTAGGGGGTTTTTGATTTATTTTACTTTATGTGGAATACATCCTTGACAAATGAATAATTCTTAGGAAATTGTTCGATGTTGTTTGAAACACTAACTCGGTTGGTGCAGACCAACGATCACCTCCAAACCCACTGTTTCTCTGTTTTTGATGCACGGAATGTTGGGTGATGATGGAACAGGTCCGTTGAGTGATTGGAGGCCGTCGCAGTAATCTACGGGTCCCGAGATGACCCCAGGCGTAGACGGGAGAAAGAAGGGACTACTGGAACGACTCCGGTGGCCCGCAGACATCACCGGCGGTGCGGGACGCTAGCGCGACGACGCCAACACCGGTCGGCCGCCCGGAAGCGGCTGTGTCCCGGCTCGCATCTAGGTGGAACCGCCGTGGCTGATTCCATTTTGATAGGCCATTGGGATCTCATGGACGTGCGGGATCTGGAGGAGGACGCGGCACCCACCGCGTCTGCGGAGCGCCGGGAGGGGGGACCGCGCCCTCCCATCCTCGGCCGCTGGCCGAGCCCGCGTGCCACCCGGCCGGCCCGCGACCAGCTGGGCCAGGCCTCGCCCAGCCGGTCTGGGCCGTGCCTAGCCGGGTCGGACCCGGACCCGGGTCGGGTCGACCGGGTTCGGGCCGACCAGTGGGGGTTGGGATGGGTCAGATCGGGCCCAGACCCCCCATTTTCAGACTGTTTCAGTCATTTGTTCATATCTTGGGATTCGGACCTCCGATCGATGCACCGTCAGTTGCATTGAGATCCTTGGATCAAGAAAATCATTTATTTATATTATACTCAAGGTTTCGGAGAACTTTGGTTATGGCTGGGTTGGTTCGAACACGAAACCAATCGGGCCCTCAGAGCGAAAACCCTTATAACTTGAGCTCCAGACGTCCGATTGACATGCTGTCAACTTTGTTGGATTCCTCATAGTGTGGCAGACCTTTTGGATTACTCCGATCGATTTTTGGATACCGGTGGAGTGTGGTAATGTGGTTTTGGAATTAAAAACCAACCGGGCCCCTGGAACGAAAAAGCCAATAACTCTCAGACATGGCATCTGATTGACGCGTCGTCTGTCATGTTGAGTTCATTTTGCCGAGATGGAACTTTGGAATACATCAACTCTGGACTATGTGTCAGTTGATGTATCGACCCCTTGGATCGTGGAGTGGACCCTCCCTAAAATTAGCATGATGTGTGTGGGAACTCTAGAGCTGGCTGCGACTGCGATGATGATGCCAACTGCACTAAAATCCTCCGTGGGTTCGGCAGCGATGCCGACTGCACTAAAATCCTCCGTGGGTTCGGCAGCGATAAAGACCTTACTGAAATCCTCCATGGGTTCGACGGATATGACTACTATAATTGTATCATACGTGGGTCTTGCAGTATTACAATTCTTGTATCCTACGTTGGTCCGACAGTATTGGACCTCTGTTGTAGTATCCTACGTGGGTCCGACAGAGTAGCTGGACTTGTATCCTATGTGGGTCTGACAACTTAGCTGGTTTAGTATCCTATGTTGGCCCCAGCTTCAATGAATTAGTGGCTACATCTGATCATCTTTATCAACTTACGAAGAAGTATACCTGTGTGAGCTGAGTCTTGACTTTCAATCATTATCTTCGACATGATTGACTTGCTTTCCAATGTGAATTGGTTTTTGATTTCTTTTGTGGATTGGGTTATACTATCCTGTCTGGACGTGATCGAACATGGGCTCGGATGTTGGAGCCGAACTAGAATTGATGACTTAGGTATATGTATGGGAATATACCTATGTAGTGTTGGATGTTACTTTGTGATTGTATCATTATTTTTTGGATTATCCTTTGTTGATTTTGGGAGACCTTCGGGGGTCTCGGGGTCCCTACTGAGTAGCATATACTCACCACTGCACGGGTTATGCCCACACTATGTTGTGTTGGATGTAGATTACGGATAGTTCTGATCGTGGTTGAGACTTGTGGAGCAGTCGGTACCTGGAGGTGGACCACTGGGTGGGACGTACACAGAGCAGACGCCTGGACCCGAGGAGCTGAGGATGCAATCTGTACTCACCTTTCAGGTTGGACTTCCAGTGGACAGCTCGACGTTGCAACTTTACTTTCAGTTGTTGTACTTTCATTCCAGTTGTACTTTTATTTCAGTATGGGTTTGTATTCTGGCCCATTTACTTTCCACACTTACTTTTGTACTTAGTTGTACTTAGTGTTTACTTTTGCTGGCTTACTCTGCTTTGTTTGTTTACTTTATAAGGAAATGCCTTCCCCTTTTTCTGGGATTTACGCCTTTGGTGCTAGTCACCCGCCCCTGGCCTATGGGAGGTGGGCTTGGGGTAGTCATGACACGTGTCCCGAGGACGCGTCGTGACATTATACATCATTCACTAGTGATTCATGAGAGAAAAATATTCATTCCATGGTTTTCTCCTCTACATTGAATGTTTCAAATTTTTTATTCTCATTATCAATGTCTCCATTAATTTTCATTTGTACCTTATCTTTTAAAAAAAATCGGATCTCTAATAATGATAAAATTATGTAAAATGTTGTCCCAAAAATGATACCAATTCACGACATCTGCATATCCTAAAAATATATATTTCATAGATGTAGAATTTTTATTTAATATTTCTTGGCCATTAAAATATTCATATATAAGACACCCCAATGTATGTAAACTAGAATAGTTAGTATGTTTACTAGTCCAAAACTCCATTGGCATTTTTAGATCAATATCAATTAAATGAGATTAGTTGAACACATTACACATTGTAATCAATTATTATAACCATTTTGATCAATTATTGTTGCATTAAACATCTCCCTTATTCAATAATATAATCCAATATTCATACATTCATCCATTCAATTCAATTGTGGAGTGTAATCAAGTATTAAATTTTT
Source organism: Viscum album (assembly GCA_963277665.1). Classification (NCBI taxonomy): domain Eukaryota; kingdom Viridiplantae; phylum Streptophyta; class Magnoliopsida; order Santalales; family Viscaceae; genus Viscum; species Viscum album. The sequence continues at coordinate 871,093,983 of OY728163.1, forward strand.
GTTGTTACCTTCCTTTTTAATGAACTATCAAACTCCTCACTTATATATTCTCTTCCATTTTAAATCCTCAAAAACATGATCTTTATTCCAGATTCAAGTTCCTTTTGTGATTTGAATGGTTTTTGGAATTAAAAACGATTTGTATTACTCTTGATTGGGTACACCCATATCTATTTTCATAATAATAAATTAATAATTATGAAGTGATATTCTACTCTATGGGAATTAATTTGTGGTTCCTAATTGTCATAATAGATAAAATCTAAAATTAATTTACATCTCATTTCTAACATCCAAAACATTACCCAACAATTCATGGAAAAACGCATTTCTATCAGGATGGTATGGATATTGTTCCAATCCCAGAAAGAAACATCTAATAATTAAGAACAATAATTTATAATTAAGTCATACGATCATTTTTATGGTTACATAACATCATTAATACTTCGATCATGGTAGCTGATATGACTCCTTGTTCGTTTCACCCATACTATTATAAAATTAATTGATATATTCGCCACATTAATCACCACTAGGGCACTCTTCATAATTATCATAATTCCATTATGAGTTTAATTTTATCATTGGATATCTTAAAATTATCATGTAGTATTTTCATCTTTGTACCAATCACATCACACAATCCATTTATGGTTCTAAAAATACCATCATACATATTCAATTTTATGGTACTAACTCCATTGATCTTGAATGTGTGATCCTTCCACATGTACAGTAGTCAACCCCATGATATTTTATGTTTATAAAATAATTTCTATCAATATGAAATGTTCTGTGCGGATCTAGAGTCAATTATTCAGGAATTTTTTAGTTGTTTTCATCATCAAGAAGTCTTTTTCACTTCATATACTGTTATATCTTTTTTCCCAAAGTACTCACCAAATTAATGTGATATATCATTACACTAAACTTCTAATTGAAAAAATACTTCTTAACATTCAAATTTTGTTTAAAATTATAACATGTGATATTATTTTTCATACCACATTAGATGGACCTTTCATTATTTTGGCTCCCACAGAACAACACTCCATAATAATTATTCTCTCAAATTGATATATCCTCAACTTATTGTGATTTTTTGTAATTATACTCATTGTTCTCTTACCAACATTATTCTCTAATAGTTGGGGCTAAAACAACATCGAAGATAAACATATCTATGTTGATATTGTTGGGTATAATTATTATGTGTTGTTATGAGAATCTAAAAAGCTATGAATAATAATATTAACATGTTTAGTATCTTAACCATTACATTTGAATGTTGTTATCTGAGTTAATAGTTTATTGAACTTGTTGAGGCGGTCAGTAAAAAATGATTAATATTCCATTTTATGAGTGAATATCTTTAACATAAAAAAAAATTCTGGTATTTACCTGGTCTTATATAGATTAAGTAGAGTGTCCCATATTTTATTACATCTATTTCGATTCAGTTATTGATAAGACTTCCTCTTCCATATCAAAATCAATTTTGGGAATAATATTCTTATCCATTTCTATCCATTTTCCATCTATCACACATAGTAATCTATCTCTAGATTTACCAATGAAAATATCCTTCCATAACACATCATGTAACATCATATAACATCATATAACACAATTTAAACATATTCTCACTGAATTTTATTAATATCAACAATGTCCACTATATTAACATGTAGTCACTCTAAAACCTCCACAAATTTCAAAATGGTGTATTTAATAATCCCAGGAACGTTTTTCTGATGTGAATGGTCAATCATGATTCCATTCATAGAGATTAATCCAATTATTGAAAATTATTAATTCTCACAATGTTAAACTAAACTAGGATACAATATTTCTATTATGTAAGTTTTTCATACATAAAAATATTATACCACTAGTGTGGTGATAATAAAGAGATAAAATATAGTGTAATAATGATATGAAAATGACACCAGAGGTAATGTGAAATAAACATCAAATTGAATGTGGTAAAATACCACTTCAATTTGTATAGATTAAATGGGTAAAAAATAGTATTCACTTTACATCCCTAGGAGATTAGTTAATTTATAAGGGGATAATGTTTTAAGTCATTTATAAAAACTCAATAAAAATAACTAATAACATAGTATCTAGTATGTCTAATGTTAAACCCAAAGGGACGGGTCATATATTCCATGGTAATTAAGAAAACTAAAATTGATTTTTTTAGAGAAAAGATAAATAATAAAAGAAATTATTGGGTTTTGAATCATCATGTGAGGAATTCTAGGTTCAATGGTTTTCAGGTTCATGTGCTATGAATTTAATTAATAAATGAATTCTTCCTATTTGGTGTCGGAAATAGGTCATTATGGATCATTGGACATGTAATCCCGCCCTAATCCTATTATTGCACCATTTGAATGGTCCTGTACTTAATACCATTGCAAAACCAGGTAACCCAAAACCTTATTTAAACATAACTAGCATATATTACATAATCTACAAAAATAATCTAAGGGGATTAGTTGATGTAGTGAAATAATAATCCTCAGAACGTATCAATGTTCATGAAATATGAAAAGATAATGAATTGAAATTGATAAATATATTTGAAATAATCCTATATAAGAACAATAAATTGAAAAAAATCACATATAAACACATACCCATTCAATCAAATCATCCGACACAAATAAACTTACTGCCTCATTCTTGACAGGATGGGAACATGCAGTATGGGTACCCAAAAAAAAATGGTGGTGAAAAAATCTTAACATTACAGGCCCTATATCATCACTCCATCATCTTTAGGTTATCCCTTTGTGTTTAACCTACTCCATTTTGTCCCCATCTACTTTGTAAGGGAGTCCAAGGGGCTCTATTTAATGGAAATACCATTAATTCCTTGATTGAATCCCCATTTATTTTTCTCATAACCGCTACTGTCATGATATCTAAATGGGTTACACAACATCTAATCCTTAAAATATCAATCATTATGAATCTCGATATAGTCCTCTCCAGAATCATGTCGCAAAAAATTTGACATCATGTAATGTTGTTTCACGAGATGTAACGACCTTTCACAAAATTTAATGAAGATAAAACGTATCCTATGCATAAAATTCATTTTGAAAAGGACACAATGTGTTGTCATTATACATTCCTTTTCTTGGCCCACATCATCGTTAAAAATATTCAGTCACACTACTTCACTTTGCTTATGGTGAAAAGTGTATTTTGACTCCAAATTTCATCCCATTTGTTGTTTTTTTATAAATCATTTGTTCCTGCCGTAAAACAAAAATACATTTATATCCAAAATTTAGAAGTTGATTAATTTAAATAAATAAATAATTTCAAAAAATACTATAAATATATTAATGAAAGTGACCTATCATCACTCCCCCACAATTTGAAGGAAAAAATAAATTATTTATATCTCTTGAATACATTGGGAAAAAAATAAAAAAAAATATTGGAATGGGGTTAATAGATGATGATAAAAGTATTGGGGTTTACTATTTAGATCCCCCACCCACCCACCCACCTTTGTGAACTTATCTTATAAATGGGTTTGTGTGGTTTGACCACCCACCACATGAATATTCACAACCCCTTAAAAATTCAACTGGGTGCACCATCCATAAAAAATGAATATTGAAAAAGGAAATGTAATCCCATAACTAATACACCTATTATTTCACACCTATTTTTCTATGATGAAGGAATAAACTTTATAATTATTATGGAAGTGAGGTATAAGTAAAACCAAGGGAGCCTCTTAAGACATGGTATTCTCCGTCCTAATATAGGTTGACCAATCCCCACCATTGAAAAAGATGTAATATATAATCATTTGTTGTTAGAATTGGATTATTTTCCAAACAATTAAATTACATGAATATTTTTGGTTAGAAAATTATCATTGGATAACACTATGTGGTTTATGTTTCTCAGGATGGAGTGGGAGTACAAGGATGGTGAGGGGTCAAAAAAGTGGTGTGTGCATCCCCTGCTGTTTCCCATCTGAGTGGTGAAGATGTTGGTCTACAAGATATAGGGCTTCACAATTTTTTATCCCATGACCCAGAAATTGAAATTACCATGAAATAAGTTGTTTTAAATAAGGTATAATGTGATACCAATGTTGTAAAATTCATGTCCCACCAACTTCATCTTCTTGTTCGAAATTCTAAACATGAAGAAAAATCACCAACTTCTGATTTGAAATAAAATTAAATTAAAATTTCATAATTTTTATGATAAATCCGGTCAAATGGTTGGATATTGTGAATAAAAATACTGTTTAAATATTTATTTGTCCTTTTAAAATAGTAATGTATGGTGGGGATGAATGAAAGAATAATAAAATTTAAAAAATGAATAAATTGATCTAAATTTAAACATTGATTATAAAAAAATAATCGTATCCCCATGGTTTGTCCTTTTGATTATGTAGTATTCTGTGTAAAAGATATTTTTTAATCAAATTTTATGCACGATTTAGTGGGAAAAACCCAATGTGCACTAACTCATGTGAGTTATGACTAGCCTGTCTGGACTTTTCTATTTTATATTACTAGTGGTGAAATTTGGGAATTTAACCTGATCTCAATGGAGATCACTGAAGTGATATCGATAAGTTCATAAATATGACACCATAACACTTGAACACCTAAGACAAAAATCACAGACAAACAATTTTAAATTTTCTAACATCACCATTTCCAACATCAACATAAACATAATTATTATAATTTTATGAAATGCATTTTTAAAATAAGAAATGTTTTTTCAAAATTAAAAATACAAAGGAAAAGTTTTATTTCATAAAAATTATTTTTCATAATGTTTATTTAAAATGAAAATAATATTATTTAAATAATTTAATTATAAAAACTCCAAAAAATTACATCATGATTCATTAATCAAAATGTTGAACACCAAAAAATAAGGGAAATATTTATTTCTATACTCATTAAATAAGAGGCACAATGTTTTATTTATAACACTAACAGATAATGTAAATATATATATTTTGAAAAATATTTATTTTCATGTCAAACATATTGGACGATATAATTAAATAATATTATTAGATATCAAAAAATAAAAAATATATACTTTAATAATTAAAAATTATTTATAATTGAAACACAACAATGAAATAAAAAATGTTATGTATATTAATATAAATAAGAGTAATTATTAAAAAGATTAGAAAAACTAAGAAGTTAATATATATATGGTTTATCATGTTAATTATTGAAATTTAAAAAAAATTAAAAACATCGAAAATTATATATAGTTATAAATAGCATAAAAATAGTAATTCTAAATGTCCAACACAAAAGGGTGAACATGTAATCTTGTTCAGATGTTGTAAAACTAATAAAACTAATATAAATCAACTAACAATTCAAATTTACTAAACTTCAAGTATATCAACTAATCATAAAAAATGTAACATATAATTACATATTTTAAAAAAAATTAATCATTATAAACAATTATCTTATAATTTAATTATGTCACGAAATAAATTTCTATATAAATTTTAAATTCTATTGAAAAAAATATATCAAAATAACTTACTCCACTATTTAATTGAAAAAAATAAAAAAATAAATTAGGGTTTTCCACATTTATTCATTTGGTTATTTAGGCCAAATGTTTTCAATAATCTGACTGTATTGAATCCTTGGGAAGAACCATAATATCAAGATGTCATCTTAAGGATTCATTATGACTTTTGGTTACAGTAATATAAAAATAAATGAAAAAAATGAAAAATCCAAACTCCAATGAAAAAACAAAATGGCCTCATAAAAAAATATGGTAAAACAAGGGGAAATAGAGACATAAAATATCCAACAATTAATGAAAATAGATTAAAAAATTAATTCAAGAATATTCATTATAAATAATTATTTATCTTGGAATTTTTTAAATAAACTATGATAAATAGTTTATCCCATTATTTTTTTTCCTTCATTATGTTTAATAATTTAAATTGAGTTCACTTTGATTTTTTTAATACTCAATTGAATTTTTTTATGTCACACATTTTAGTCTATCTAAAAAATTAAAAATTCGAAAACAAATGCATAGAAAAAAAATTCATGAAGTTTACACCCTTCCAACAATTATGTTTATTGTATTCCCATGTATTTTAACCTCAAAGAAAAATTGAATCCCCATTCAATAATTTAAATATTAAAAATGTTATAATTGTTTTTAGACATTAGGTTAGTATTTTTTCTAATAATATTCTTGATCAATTGATAATTTTCTTGATCTTCCCTACTTAAACACATCTTAGTTAGGAAAAAGATATTATAGTAGCCCCATAAGTATGTATCAAATTTTCTATGGGTTTTTAACAATCACCGAGGTTATATATTAATAAATTAATAGTTATTATGCCTATTAATTACAAAAAAATAAAAAATAAACTAATAAACAACATATTAATTTTATTAAGTGTTTATAATTCTTATTTTAATACCATAAATATATTAATAATGTATAATAAATCCTGTGATAACACATTAACTCCACCAAGACTCTACCCATGCTTCTCAAATATTAGCATCATCAATAATTATTAGTTTTTCTAGAAAAATATTTTATGAAAACTATAGTGGGGTGAGAACTAATGAGACTCTACATGATCATATTTCAACAAAATTTTATATCCTTGTCAAATGGTTGTTATAGGATATAAATGTGTAAACATATAAGAATTAAATTTATATGGGTCATGATAATAATCTGTTTTATATGTCAGATATTACTCCACATTAACAATATCATTAGAAAAGGAAATTACAAATATAATAAATGTATTATCATAAAATATTATGTACTGAGAATTATTATTTCCATAGTGTTATAATATTAAAATTAAAAAATGAAAATTCTATCAACATCATTCAAAATAATAATATTATAATATTATTTCCATAATATTCCCATTATAAATAACACCACATAACCAAATGAATGAAAACTACTGCTAAGATAAGAATGACTAATTATAAAGTTGTTTCAATCAAATCCACATTATTACTATCATCATAAAGAGTAAAATCATCTAATCTCATCACTTAACCGGTGTAAATAATCAAAACATCATCCTGTTATCAAAAAATATATAGTACCAACTCTCATCCTAGGTTAATCATCATATTATTGTCACATCATCATATCACCACATCATCACCTTGTTTACTTATTCAAAAAAATAAATCCATTATATCCCAAAATAGCACATAACCATAGTTTGAAGATATGGGTAACTATTATCCTTGATCCACTATAACCTAAAAAGGATGCATGAGTCACAAAATTGAGCCACAATAGTATGCATATATATTGTCAAAAACAAAGAAAGAAATAAAAATTTCAACAAAAATATAAATAAAATGTAATAGAAAGATGGAAACATATCATATGGGATATTAATAAATAAATAATTTTAAAAATAGTCAATTTATATTAATAACAATACACACATCGAACAACACCAAGGGATATTACTAAAAATTATATATATATATATATCTACATTTATTTTGATAATAAAACATTTATAATCATCTAATTCAATATTAAAAATATTCAACACACAATATATGTTTACAACACCTCACTCAATTTTCCCAATAAATAAATGAACAATTAGAACCTATTATCGAAAACCACAAAATTTACTATTAAGATAATGATAATTTTTAAAGACTTGTACTCACTATGAATTATATAATTACCTACCACTTATACTATTTAATAATAAAATAAAAACAAAGGAAATCAACCTAATTAAATTGAATTATAATTACAGGGAATAAAAACTCACCAAAATATTAATAAACATCATTTAACTAAACATACCACTGGTGAATAAAATGTAATAAGCATAAATTGTACCCACTAATAAAATCTAAAAAAATTAAATCTATAATAATTAAAATATAATCACACTCGGGTCTATGATACATTTTCAAATTAATCCCCAAACAGTCATTACTATAAACCTAAATCCCATTCCTTAAATTAATATCTAGATTACCACTTTTTGCAGAACCATTATAAGGGTGATATCTATCAAACTGATGTTATTTATATTCCACATACCTATTTATATATATTCTTCTTGTACCTTGCATATATTTAATTCAAATTATATATTTATAAGTCAATACCATATTCATCTAACATTCCATTTTCACTTCTAATCTTCCAAACTATTTCAAAAACAAATTAAAAAATAAAAATATAATACATCAATAGAAAACACATTAATAAATTCATCATATTAACATTTCAAATGAAAGTAAGAAAATAAATTTCATTTATAATTAATTATTGGAAACATGGTTCATAATTTTTTTGATCATGTACATATTCGCATATACTTTTTCATGACCCAATATTTACAGTATAATTTAAAATTTCAAAAAATACAACACTTTTATTATTAAGAGAATACAAAAAATATATAAAATCAAAAAATATAATAATAATGAATATGTACACTTCTTTTATCCTCCATTTTGATTAAATATTACACCATTTCATTTATAATTCTAAAATAAATCTCATTCCTTATATGGAATCACAATGTTCCACATTAAATGAATCATATAATTTCTATATCCATTTATATAAAAATTAGAAAAATATTAAGGGATAATAGAAAATATCAGGAAGGAATCAAAAAATAATTCATGATAATTATTATTTTAAACAAATTGAATTATATAAAAACCCGATCCCCTAAACTAAAATATTTAAACTGAACTAACATAGAAAAATGATAAAAAAATTATTAATTAGTGATAACCCTATACCATGATGGAATCATCCCCACCATACCGAAGGAGTGAGTAAAATATTAAATCCATAAATTAATAACATTTCATCCACTAGAAAATAATAATTTCTACCAATCCTGGGGAGAGTGTATAACATTAATATTTATTATTTATATTTTTAATATGATTATTTTGAAAGGTTGATGCAGTTAAATGAAATATAGCTCAAAAAATTAACGGGAGGTTTTTAATGAAAATGACTTATGATTAATACCATCATTCATTTTTAAGGGATATAAAAAGTCATTTCATGGAGAATACAATTATCAGTTTAAAATGGATATCGATGAAATGATAAAAGATCTATAAGGGTGTCGAATATTTACAATATATCAAGAAAAAATATAACAAGAGATAATATAAATTCCTAGAAATACCCTACTTATGGAACTCAGTAGACTCACTATAAACAGAAAAGAGTGATGGTAGAGTTCATGTAGAATTGGAGTTGAATGTTACTATTAATATTAGGTGAATGCACATCCCTAAGATAATAAAAAACTATAAAAATAATATGTAGTTATCAATGGTTGATAACGATCATTAATTCAAAATTTATGATGAATAGGATATGATGTATATAAAAATACATATTTGTCACAAATACATTAACCCATAGATAATTAGATACAATAATGTAGGATGCTATGTTGTTTTAATGCTTCATGTCATAGAACAAAATCCTTGATTTGTATGGAACCTACTATCAAAAGGAAAGATATAAAAATAGAAACTGAAAACCAATAGATAAGATATATCTAATCTGATACGATGGTGTATCGATAGTGAATATGGTTATGGTTTGCATGATCACAACCTTTATTGATATGCCTTAAAAAAATACACCCAGACCTGATGATAAAAAAATAATCTTTTCATAATTTATTTTATATATACTACAATGAACCAGACATAACTATACAAAATTAAAATTGTAATAAAAAATATTTATTCATTTTATATACACATAAAAATTTAGGTTTATTTTTTTAAATGATTTATGAATGTAATTAACAATAAAAAAAGAATATAATTTCCCATAAAAAAGAAATTTTGACCCTATACTAATAAATGATAAGTTTATACCATGTATTCATCTTATCCAAAAAAATATCCACACACATAACACTTCTTGACATAAAAATTTTAATATTATTCATTAAAATAATGGGATACATAAGCAACATTTCTAGACCCATCTCCCCCTTTTACCCACTTCTTCCATCTCTCACCCTTCTCAAATACATTCAGTATCCCCCATTTTATCTCTTAGTTCTTGTTTTCCATCTCCTTTCCTCTAGTTTGATACTTTTTTAGCCTTATATCTCTGTGGAGCCCTCGTCGGCTCTTTTTCTGCTCAAACTTCCTTGTTGGGAATACTTATAACCCCACTATGGACTATTTCACTTGTTCTTCTAAGAAATGTTTAGGATCTGTGGGTCATGTTTTGTGTGTCTACAGGTTCTATGGCTTGTGATTAGTCTTGTCTTTATCGATTTTCTATTTTTTCAATGTTGATATTTCTTTTTAGTGTTATAGGTTTCTTTTTATGTTGGTTTCTGCTTCAATCATTCTGTATTTTGGTCCTAGAGAATATTATAATCTATTGATGCCATGTACACATCATCTCTATTATTATTTCATGTGCATACACGACTCTATTGGATGTACATTTTTATGGTTTCAAGGAGGCTCAAGTATGTAAGCTTATTAAGCCACTGTGTTCTAAGAGGTCAGTCCAATCCTCGACCTGAGTTGTGGTGGAACCTGTTAAATAATTCTCTTTGATATAGATACTTCGAGTTTATTAGTGTAAATGATTTTTGGATTGTGATTGTGGGATTAACTTTGGAACTGGTTTGGTTTTTTTTTGTATTTATATTATCAATGGAATTTTTTGATACTTGTTTCATGAGGGTTTCTATCTGGTTAGGTTATGTTCTTGTTTTTGTGTTTTTGTTCTATAATGGCCTTTGATGTTTCTCAATTATTTCCATTGGGGATGATGATCTCCACTAATTGATTGAGTTTTGGTAGAAATGATTATGAATAATGGTTTCAAATCCGGGATAATATCTCGAGTAAGAACATAGCATGTGGTGTTTATGTGTGTGGTTTTTGATTGTTCTGTAATAATTTGAAATTTGAAGTTGAAAAATGATATTAAGGGGTAGGATTTTGAAGATGGTATGCCTTTAATGGTTGTGGTGTTTTGAAATCTGTATTTTTTATCAAGTATTGTGAGTATCACACTCAACCATAATGTGGATTTATTAGAAAATTAAAAAAAATTGTAGGATAGAAAGAATAAAGGGTGTGTTCAAGCACGCTATACAAGATTTATTCAATATAAGATATTATAAAATAACAATGAATTGGTTTTATTATTTGAATTAATAATAAGATAATGTCATATCATATTAATTTGAGGATGAAATATATCCAATGATAGAAAACAATATTAATAACCTCTTGGATTATAATAATTGATTTATATTTGTAGAATACATAACTCAAAAAAACTCAATAATTTAATATAGACTTTTTTCAATAGAACATAAATAAATGAAAAATACACATAGAATATAAATAATAATAATTTTTTCTCATGTTAACTACTGATTAATTTAGGTGCTATATAATATTACTCCATCCTTACATAAATATCTATATTGATTTTTTCAACTAAAATGATTAAATAAACAATACAATAGATAATATTTATTCATTATTAATCAATAAACATATGTATTTCAGTAAAAATTATAAATAATGTCAATATTTCTATTTTCAATAAATTGAATAACATTCCTTGAATGTACTCTTCAAACTAACATCATATAGAGTATTTGGTATATAGTAAAGTCAATATCAATGTAGGAATATTAATATGATATGGAATATGTCCTTCAAATTAATGATTATTGAAATAAAATAATATAATTTCAAAATAGATAATGAGTGATGAATAATATAGTAATAATGAATATAATGAATAAGAAATAATCATTTTTATCAATTTAATTTTTAACTTATACGTTAAATTAATAGAAATAAATTCCCTCAATTCATCAAAAATAAAATTAATATTGTATAGTTAACTAATAAGAACTTTCTTGATATCTTAATTCAATCATTGCCTTACTATTTTACTCTTATGGAATGAAAAATACAAAAAAATATTATCATAATCCATAAAATAAATATGTTTGATGGTATCATTATGATATATCCCCATTGAATCATAAGAAACATTAAAGTAATTAGACACATATGAAACACAATTTTCTAATAAGATGCTTTCATAACACTCTCAAATTATATCACATAAAAATAGATCATGGATTGAATTTATTAATATCTTAATTTCAATATACAAAAACAAAACAAGATATCCTCATTTTGAGTATAATATGATACACATAACTCTATAAGAGATAACTGTTTTATATTCTAAGAGGAAAATTTATTAAAAATTGAAAATTGAATTTTCTAAAATATTTTTCTTGATGGTGGTAAAAACATACATATACATAACATTAACAACCAATTTTAAGGGTAGGAATAGAGGGCTCTAAAATCACTTTTTAAAATAATAATAAATTTCAAAACCACCAAATGAAATTAATTTACTATTAATAAATATGTAGTTGATGCAAAAAATTAAATATGTCGAATGAAATACCATTATTCATTATTCGAGAAAATTAAACATCATTTTTATAAATAAAAACTCAAACAATATATTCAGTAGAATATATTTTTTAAGACCATTAGAACTAGTAATTAAATATTTATAAAAAAATAACAAAATTAATTTAAGAAAAATGGTATCATTTGTTAAATTTTAGAGTATTGATTCATCATTTACCATTATAAAGAATGATAACATTGTTCCATGAATTTGTTTTAAAAAAGATTCATTTAGAACACCCTTTTCAAGAAAATAATGGATTACAAGATCTAAAAATAATTAATCATTTTTTTAAATGGATGAATATTAATGAAATAATATATAGAATATGGACATATATGAAAATCACTCTTTGTAAATAATGATAATTATTCGTTACAACATTATATTTTTATAGGGAATGAAATCAATCAAGGTGAAGATATTTATTTATAGACATAATTTAACAAAAGAGAAACATGAAATATTATATAGAAAAGTTAAATTATAGAATAAAAACGCATTTAAGGGAATAGTAAAGGAATAATGATTATGATCCAATGAAATCAAAATCAAGCTGAGAAAACCTTTCTAGAATTGGTAACTATCAAATAAAGAGAAAGTGAATGAGGGAACATGAAATGAAATTTTAAAGACATATAATAAAAAGATAATCATTATATAATAAACAATTATAAAATCATAGAAGTTCAGAATTTAGTAAATGTCCAACAGAAGTATTTTTTTATTAGAAACACTTACCATGGATTCTTGATTTCTCAAACATGATAAAAAAATTAGTATATAAAAAACTATTTCTCATTAATAATTTATTTCCTAAACATATTAATCTCAATTTCCATAATTATTTTATGTTTTACCGAAATGAGGATGGTTGAATATTTATCCCTATTTATTTTTATAAGAAACTCTCTATTATCCCAACCATTATGACTAGTTTATGGCTTGATCCACATTAAATTAAATTCTTTATATCTAAACTTCACATGATGTTAATATAATGAAATAAAAATGAAATAATTTAATAGTTTTATGTAGAAATACTACTTCAATCATTTATTGGATAGATTTCCCAATAATGGATTTTTCACTATATGCACAAGGGGTTACAACTACAAGGACAATAATAATACTATCAATCCAAATTCACACAGTGTTTCATCATAGAAGTTACATAAGAGAGTTTTTGGATTCATAGTACTCATGATAATTTTATTATCCAAATAAGAAATACCTCAATCTGTACATGGTGTCTTCAATTATATTTCATATGATCTTCCTCCATGAGTTTATTAGATCTGGTTTTCAGGTGTACAAATTCTTGAATATACATCCTTATCTTCATATAATATGAAAACATCACCAATTAAGATTTCTAAAATAACTATCTGATATTGATTATACTCATTATTCTAATGTACTCATATATAGTAGGTTTTTCCATCCTATATGTCTTCTAGATTCATTCTCTTTATTCATTCTTTTACATAATGATATATTCTGATCTTTCCAAATCCTATCATAATATATAGAATTGATGTTCATGTGTTCCCTCATTCAACAACATGTTATCATTATTTACATCTTATATTCTTATGTTCTATATAAAAATTATCATGAATAATATTATTATATAAAATAGATTTTTGGGAATGCCTTGTTTTTTATAAGCAGAATCCATCTCTATTTTTATTCGGTCAACGAAATATAATTTAATTTTATCTTTGAAACATTCTTGATTTTTTCTTCAGGATATTTATTTGGAATTATCTAAATATTTATATGTTAGTATATTTATAATCCACCAAAAAATAATCTTCTTTAAACCCCATGTACCCTTTATCATTATGTATGCAAAATTAGGCCATGAAATGTGAAACCCCTTTATATTGTATGTAACTCAAATTAACCATTATTTTTCATAGGTGTAATTTATTTATTTTGGGTTTTAATTATGATAATTGAATATACCAAAATATTTTTATCATTATATAATAGTTTAGTAACATTATCATTTTTTGATTTCTTTTATTCATAATATTCCCCATGTTCTCCACTAAAATTCAACCATAGAAATTCTTCTTCAATCAAAATATTTCTATAAATTTCGATTAATTTTATTGTAAAATATGTATTGAAATATTATAAATGTAATATAAATATCTTATTCTATTATCAAATTATCTTACATATTATAAAAATTTAATATAGTATATACAGTTTTATTTTAACATATTTTCACACAACTCAAAATTCCTTTGTGTAGATTAAATATCATAGATACTACGTAGATCTTCATTAAAGTGATGAAGTTTATTAAAAGATAAAAAACACCCTATACAATAAGGAAATTTGTTTTTTTGTATATAAATTATCATCCACAAAGATGAAATCCATTTTCTATTTATCCTACATAGATTATGCAAATAAAATGGCTGATATGTTGTTTAATTCTCATTCACATTGAAATATTTCATTTTCCATATCTTCAAAAATTTCGTAGGTCGATTAAATTTCTAAAATTCTAAAAAAATCAAACATACATATGATATTATCAATTATCATTTATCCATTAACAAACATAAAAATTAAGAATTTCACAAAAACCAACTATAACAATTTCAACTTTCCTCTATGAGTTAAAAACCATTTTAAATCTCATTAAATTATTTTATATTGTTTTTATTCACCAAAAAACACTTTCATGTCATTTAAATGAAGATAAACTCCAAAATAACCATAAAAATTTATTTATTTTCCTATATATCCATGTATTCCAAGGAATAATCCTATCACACCTTCAATTTTCATGAATAATGCTAGCATATCACTCATCCCCTTGAAAAAAACATTGAATCAAATTCTTCCCAGATTCAAAAATATATTTAATATATATATATATATATTAAATAAAACTGGGTAAATAAATACCCCCATTATATTTTTAATTATTAGACCTTCTATATATCACAATCAAAGTTGTTCTTAATACTTTATTATTCTCCCCTTGTTGAAAATAAATACAAAGGTAATATAAGGGACCCCATTAAACAAAAATGTTTCCCTCTTTATGTACAAATAATGTCATGTATAAAAATGCTGAGAGAAAAATGATACCTCACACAAAATAATCAAAGATCCATTCATTGATCTATTATATTTGAAGATGGGAAAACACTATGTAAAAAAATAAAAAAAATTCAATAATTCATCGAGGTTGTCCATAATCTCACAAACATGTCATAAAATTATATAAAACACATTATAGTTGATGATAATATATATATTTATTATGAAAATAATTATACCATGAAAAAATTAAAATATGAACATAGAAACAATAATATAAAAAGCATAAATCTCCCACTTTTTGGAAAATTTTCATCCACTAGAACTACTCCTTCATAAATATATCTGATATAAAAACAAATTATGGTTTCATGTGTGATTGATAGAACATTTTTATTAATTTTTTAAAATTAAATATAATTTCCAAATTCACTTAATAGAATATTATTCCCATTTGTTCTACCCGTAAAGGGAATAAATCAATACCACATATCTATGGTAGTTAGTTCCCTCCCTGGATAAAATATTATTTATTTTTTTAGAGTTTTGATAACATATATTTATCATTGAATTATATTAACATTATCCTAAATAATAAAATTTTATTGGGAATAAAGAGAGGCCCCTTTTCCCTAAATAGAAACGTTGACCATAATTTTTTTCACATATACTTGGCTTAAATTTTCATCATCACACTTCATGGGAATATTTTAAAAAACTATTCATTATATATTGAGCCCAAATAATTTTCTTTCCTCTTTTATTCCATTTAACGTTATCTTTTCTTTATTTACTTATTTCCACCATAGTTGTAAATTAAATATTATTTCACCTTTATTTATTCATATCATTCATCCTCTATTATTAGACTATTATTATGTTTAGTCATTAATTTATTAATTGTAAGACATTCTACACCATTCACATAAAATTGCATAAATTTTATATTTTTATGGGCATATTCTAATGAATTCCAACATCTTCATGTGTAACCACCTATTTTTATATAGTTTTATCATTCGCCTTTTCCCCTCAATTTTCATGTCCATATCTAGTTGGTCAAGACTAACTATAAAGCATTATATTTTTTGATTCCCACAATTCATTGGTTTTTCACTGAATGACTTATTGAGAGTCTCATCATCCTTTATTTCATATTGAGTTTTATTCTATTGGTCTTCATTGGGATGGTTTCAATGTAAGATAATGAAACAATTAATGTCTTTATGAAATATTGGGTCACATCTATCACACTTTTATTTTAAATATCCAAATTTTTTCTGAGTTGATTGAATTTTTGATTTTCTATTCATATCTGCTTTCCATCAATAACTATCCCCAATTTTTTAACTAAATATCACTATAAATTTATACCTACTACAGGGAAAAGATATATTATACTATAAAGAGTAATACTAGTATCCCAAGCATCAAGAACACTGTAAACAAATTTTGACATTCATTATTCTACATTAATCATAATTATATCATGATTTTTGTTTTCCATTTCATCCCTTAGATTAATGATTTTTCCCCAGTGGGAAGGGAATTGTTTCTTTTATTGTTCACATCCATTGATGTAAAAAAATTCTATTTTTTTTAATCTAAAAATATTTTTGTTTAATTTGAATACTATCAGTGTCATATATAACATTTATAATTTTGAGGTAGATTATAAACATATTTACCATGTCTTTTTGAGTATTTATTCTCATTTTCTCGAGATAATTCACTGTAATCATCAATTGGGATCCCTTAATTGTAAATATAAAATATTTTTATGATTTATTGAAAATATTTAACTTTATATATTCCAAATTTGTTTTTTAGAGCATTATATTTTTATGAAAACTGATTAAATATCATATCCCATGCTTTTATCATTGAATACAAATTTTTTCCACTCACAAAAAACAAATTAATATATAATAATTCCTCAAAATCTACAAAAAATAATGAAAAAAGTTATTTCTCTTGATATATAATATTAAAAAAATTATAAAACCTATGGATCTGAAAACATAAGAATGGTGAGATCAAATTTTAATTAATGGAAAGCATATATAAAATGGTATCATAAGGGGAACAAGTTATTAAAAATTTGAAATTAAGTAAATGATAATAAAGCTATTTCATTTAATTGATCACATGATATAAAAAAAATTCCATTGATTAAATAATAATATAATTAACCACATAGATAATAATTACTACATTTAGGATGATATTATTCATATTTTTGGACGTCTTGAACCTTGATATTATGGCCTCATCCATGAAAATTTTAATTTAATCAAAGAATATTCCAATATATCATTCTTTCCATAATGGTAAAAACCTAGAAATCATTTTTTCGTTTTGTGGGAATATAAAATATATCAAACCTTTTTCCCAAGAGACCATCTGATTCATCAAGTGACTATAAAATACTAGATCCCACCCATCAATTCATTAAGTCTAATAAATTCACCATATAACTGATATGAATTCAAATATAATGTATAATCATAGAATTTTATTACCACATAAAAATTTGTATTGATATAAATATATATATTTTTAATACATTCACAACCAATAAATGTGATAAAATTGATAGAATCCATCCAAATAATGATTTTCAGTCAATAAAAAACACATATCCCATGCTGAACACACATAATGTTAAATGAGTTTGATGTAAATGAAAAACATATAAAGAGTTAAATTGAAATAACACACTAAATGGCATGAAGAGACACATAACTGTGATATGATGTGTTATGTGTGTTGAATATAAACCATATTATAGAATGAATTATTATGACTCAAAACTTGTCTCGATGAGGGATATTTTTTAATGAACCATTTACAACATTGACAACTCCTAAATCAAAACATATATAAAAGAGAATACAATGAGTAAAACATTTAATAACATGACAAGGAATATAATAATGATATAATATATCAAATAGTAATTCATTAAAATATAAAAGGAAACATGGAAATTTTTATAAAATATTTATAAATTAGATAAATAATTTACATTATATAGACTTACTGTAATGATATCATTCAAAGAAATAGAAAAAATGAGTGTTGCAATGAAATGTAATTTCAAATACCCTGAAATTAAATAATTTAATTATACCTAAATGTAACTAAGTTTATGAATATACCATAAAAAGTGATAATGGTTTGTAGTATAAAACATGTCTCATTAAATTGTAAATAAATACAAATAAACCTTACCTTGATTATCGGTTAGTTTAAATGAGTACTATACAACAATATAATAAATAAATATTCTAATAACCAAATATATGAAATCATAAACTTATATTTTAATTTTCTAAATAAATATATAATCATTTTTTAAGAACCTGTATCTTGTATCCAGTGATAGATCTTATTTTTTGGTGTTTTTGAGAAAAAAGTGAGTTTGTGGAAATTTAAGGAGTACAGGATGTGAACATAGGAGTACACGCCGTGTACCAGGTGGCTGCTGGTAGTTGTGTGCTGGATGTGTAATGGCTGAGACATTACCGTGTGTGGTGACCTAGAGGCCACCTTAAGATGGTGATGGTAGAGGCATGCATATGGTGTGGACATTAAATTAACACGCCATGAACTTTTTCATTTATTTGTTAAATTGGACTTTTGTTGTGTCACATACCTAGAAACATCTTCTTCTAACCTCGTTTCCACTAAGAGCAGCTGAGAATGAAGATTCATATTTGAGCTACCGACCCATCATCTATTCTTCGAATCCAACATTTCTAGGTGCGTTGGAATCCCACCATTGAGTCATTCTTTCTTCTAGAGCCTCTCCTACTGATTTCTCCTATCTCTTGAGTTATAAAATGTTGATCATTTTGGATAATTTTTTAGATCTTTGATACAAAAGGACCATTCAAGGGACAATGTTTGAGAGTGTACATCGTACAAAATTGTGGTAGGTGGGTTTTTTCCTTTCTTCAGTTGACTTTGTGTTTTATTTTCCAATGTTCCAAATACCCATGTTTCGGTTATTTCGGGTTATGGAAATTAATCCTTGTTTTATCATATTTAGATTGATTGTTGGATTAAGGGATTATTGATTTGATATTAATTGGAATTAAATGTTTATGGAACACCCCTTGGGGGATTTTCCATGTTTGAATGATTATGGTTATTTGATCCAGGTTTCCTCTGAGGAAAACATAGTTTTCCTTGCCTTGGTTGGTAGGATGGAACTGTTACATTTTTCTTCTTATTAAATGCTTGTGATATGAATTGTAATTTTTTATCCATGTATTATTAGATATTGCTTTGGGCTTCTTGATATTGTTTATGCTCGATTGAATTGGATAGGGCTATTATTACCCGGTGTAGTTAGACAATATGGGGAATTGACATTGAGTACTTATTTTGATTGTCTAATTTATTTCACACTAAGAGACTGCATGGGGGACTAATTCTATGTGATCCCACATAGTGTATATAGTTTCTGTTATGATACCACAAGGGGAATTAACATTGAGTGATTCTCCAAAGAGGATGTTGTTATCTGGAAAGAATATATGCGGAATTGATGATGAGAGCTTCCTCAGAGTGACTTTTTATTTTTATTGCATCACTTGGATAGAGGGGTTAGATTGTGTGAGCCACCCTGAGGGTTAATATAAATATTGAATTTTTCTGATTCATCTTCCAAGACAAATAACAAGCTTCGATTATGCATTTTTAGGTATTCTACATTGATACATATTTGTGATACATGATTAAATTATTAACATTAAATGAGAATTTATGTAAATATTTATTTTAGGATTTGGTTACATTTTTGTACTCCTAATTCCATTTCTGGATTTCCAATTTTACCTACTATATATACTCACTGGAATATAGGCACAAATCATGTCGAGGTTGCCTACTAGTATTTATATCACACCATGTTTGGTTCATGATATTGGACCCTAACATATTATATGGTTACCAGTCTTAATAAGGGAAATCACCCATCATGATCAGATACTTGATTGTCATGGAGCTGGAGAGAATTGGGCCAAGATAAGGCTTGCGATACTGTTGGATTTAATTTTATATTATTGTACATTGGTTTAGTACTATATTTCCAACATTGTTACTTGTTTTTCTATTTATGTAGACATATCTCACATGCATAATTTACATATACTTTCCAATTGATCATTTAATTTTAGTCATCCACTATTTACTTATTATATGGAATTATTTCTTCAACTACTATATATTATTTTTTATTACACTATGAATACTCTGCTAATGTTGGAATAGTTTCCCCACAATCACACACAAGAACCTCACTACTAGTCGGAAGACTCTAGATTATGCAGAAATTCACTTGAGGCCATGTGACCAACTGGGAGCAGGGCGCATTTGGGTGGCACCTGAAACTATGACATTACAAAGTGGTATTAGAGGCAGGTTCTTTTATGCTTTGTCTTACTATTTGGATCCTATTTATAGGGATATAAAGGAATAAGTAGTTGGTAATTGGTTATTCCCAAGAGTACATGATATGTGTGTAGGTAAAAGACAATTTACCTTGATTATTGCAATTTTTATGGTTTTTCAATTGTTATAGTTGATTTGATTTCACTATGTGGTGATTTTCATGATTTTTGCCTTTTCAGTTTGTATCATTGTGGTTCTATTTCTGTTTCAACTTGAGGAGAAGTCGGTATGACACCTCATGCATCATATATGATCTTTCTAGAGATGACATATCATGCATTTTGTCAGGACACTTAGGATGTATTACTGATTTCATGTTGTTGTGATAGATGTTGTGATAGATATTCATATTGTTGTGATATATGTTTTGATAGAATACCTACTATTTTGATAGCATATTGAAAATTTTGAGTTTCATTTTAATGAGCGCCAAACATTGTTATTTGAGGTGTTATGGGCCCCCATGGATCAGAATTATCGAGATCATATTGAAATTTAATTGAATTATTCTATGATAGGATATGTATATGATGACAAGCCTTGATTCGTGGGGAGAATGTTCCCCCATAGATCAGAATATAGACCTTAATGATTGTTTAATTGTTTTTATGGTGTTCCAGTGTAGTTTTGGAAGCTTATTGTCCAGAAAAACCTAGAATAAACAGTGTGTAATGATGAATACATCTAATGTGTTCTCCTGTTCTAAAAGAAATTGCTTATCTTAAGTACATGTCGTGTACATTATGTACACTCTGTGTAGTCTTAAATTGATTGGTCAGAGAAATGGGGCTGGGCAATATTTAGTGGAACAAGCCATGTACTAGAAGTACACACCGTGTTGTAGAGACCATGTATCCGACCATTTCACTAACGACGCAGGTCAGTGAAATCCTTCTAGTACACGTCATGTCTGGCATTTTCACTCCGTGTAGTTTTGTTCTAAGAGAACTATGTAGTTTAATAAATGTATGAGTACATAGGAAGGAGGGAACATTCAATTACATGACATGTCTCAAAGAGAACATGTCGTGTGTATGGGTATTACATGAATTGTTTTGGAAGAGGTACATTCCATGTTAAGATCTTAAGGGAACACATTGTGTAGGGGCCATACATGTTTTGTATCCATGTATTGAAACACTTGAATATTTTCTTTCTCATGTTCCTTTCCTGCAATTCTGTGTATCATTCCTTGATAATCATGAACTGAGATGTGCACTTGACCTTGTAGAGTCATGCTAGCGAGACGCCCTCTGGTTGTACGCTTGAAAAAGGGAAACGATCAGACACAAAAAATGGACGATCAAGGACTACTAGCAGATCCTCCCGTCATGCCTCTCATGGATCCAGCTATTATACCATACACAGGTGCTGATGCATTGTTCTATGAAGGGTTCATAAGGATTATGTAGAAATTCCAAGGAGCATCGCATCCTGCCCTGTCTATGGAAAAGTTGATGCGTGTTTTCCAGCAGCATCATCCTCCATCTTTCTCAGGAGATGGGGGACCTTAGGCTATAGACTCATGGATGGAATCCATGTTGTCTATCTTCAAGCATCTCGAGATGCCTTCATATAGGAGGGTGAATCATTCTATGTACATGCTTTGGGATTATTCTAATAGATGGTGGGTTGTGAGATAACAGGGGGAAACTGGCGAGTTATATCCTCAAATTAGATCTTGTAGACTTTGTATGAAATTTTCTACCCAAAGACATTGAGGGCCAACCGAGCCCGAGAGCTCATATGTTTGGAGAAGGGTTCTCTCTCATTCATGGAGTATTCATCTCACTTCATAGAGTTACACTGCTTCACAAACATTCTAGGTGGTGATGAGTTATTTCTGGCAAGGAAGTTAGAGTATTCTCTTAGGCATGACATTAGATCACAGGTAAACATCTTCAGGGTGACGTCCATATATTTTATAATAAATCAAGAACTGATCACCGAGTGTATCCTGAGGTACTCTAAAGCTATGGTCCAGGGCGGTTCATCATCCATATTTGGTACCCTTTTGATAGATAGTAGGATGTGCTGCAGAGAGTCAACGAGTTGATATCTGAGTGGGTGGGATTTTACTTCAGGTAGGTAAGTGGTGTGCTACCAGTGCAGAAAGTGCAGACATTAGAAACCTCAGTGATCAATATACCCAGTTGATTTCCGATCTTACAGAATGATGGGACATATTCAGTGTTACTACAATGACCTCCTTCCAGTAGCAAGTGAGGGAGGATCTATTTTGACTCCTTGTACCAGAGTAGGACCACCAGTCCCACACAAGACTGAGGGTTGAAGTTCTTTATGTTGTTTAGGCCGAGGAGGAGGTCGTCACTGCATTTGTCAGTCAGAGGGTTTTTGACAGCTATAGGGTGGATCAGTTCATGGATCTCAGATGGTTTCATAGGTCCATGACACATGTTAGGATTTTGCACTGGAATAGATCCACCCGGAATAGGATCCCAAACCCTCGACCTTTAGAGGTACAATTTTTTTCCTCGGTTTTATCTTCTTCTCCTTTCGATACATGGGATTTACATATATTTATATCTATTCCTGATACAGAGAGATTCGGGCTTTGTATCTTTACTTATGCTGATATCATGAGCTGGAAGCTCTATTGGGGATTATAATAGCTAGAGTATGTTAGTTCAAGGAGTGAACTCTTGATTTTGGTGGGTGTCACTTCTTATGGGACTATTATGTCTTATAGATGATAGGCCATGACATCATTCTCCCGAATTTACTAGTTAGTTCCCGTCTAGGTTGTTTTCAATTAATACCACTATTGGGTGAGTTTCACATAACTAGGGGGAGGTTTGTTTCTATAGAAGGGAGAATGTGATATCCAGGAGAATAGAGCTGGACCTGAGCATCACCGGTTGATAGGTGTTATAGCCCAGATTTTTATTCTGTATCTTTATGACCAAGGGACTTAACAGATGGAATTTCCTGAAGTGGTCAATTGTTTCTGGGATGCCTTTCTGGATTACATTTCATGATTTCTTCTTGAGGGAGAGGTATACTTTTCTATTAATATTATGATAGGGGAAGGGGCGGTGTCAAATTATCCTTATATGATGGCTGCACCACAGTTGTTGGATCTCATGAATTAGTTTTAGGAGTTACAGGAATAGTGTTTCATATGATCCCTTACGTCTCATTGGGGTTCACCTATCTATTTAGTGAAGAAGGTGGACGATACCCTCATACATTGTGTGGATTACCAGAAGCTCAATCAGTTAACTGTTAAGAACCGATATACCATACTGGGGATTGATGATATCTTTGATAGACATCAAGGATCCTGAGTTTTTATAACTAGAGATCTGGTTTCCATTAGTTCCACATTATACCATCTGATATAACTCTCACATCCATTTGGAGTAGGTATGGTCTATATGAGTATGTGGTTATGTCGTTCGGTCTCATGAACGCACCTGTAGTTTTCCTGATACTGATGAACAGAGTGATCCATACATATATGGATTCTTTTGTGGTGGTATTTGTGGATTATATATTAGTATATGCTCACACTCTATATAACCATGATATCCATCTTGAGATCATTTTGAGTACACTGAGAGAGCATCTATAATATGTTAAGCTCTAAAAATTCCACTTTTGGATGGACCTGATTCCCTTCATAGGGTCATGTTATCATAGAGATAGGAGTATCAGTAGACCTAGAGAAAGTGAGAGCACTAGTTTTCATGGAGAATCTGGAGACCTTCTTTGATTTATAGAGTTTTCTTAGGATGGATAGTTAATACAAGCACTTTATACATGACATTTCATGATTAGAAGTAGCACTGATGGGCCTTACTATGAAGGGTGCGAAGTACTTGTGGACATATTCCTATGATTCAACATTAATGGAGCTGACAAAGAGGTTGAATTCAGCACTGATACAAGTTTCTTCAAAGCCAATCAAGAGTTATACCATTTACTGAAATGTGAAACATATCGATCTGGAATTAGTTCTTTTGGTGGGGGAAGGAGTCTTTGTGTATGGGTCTTAGTAGTTCGGGCCACATAAGAGGAATTACCCACCACAGGATCTCAAGTTGGCTACAGTTGTTCATGCCTTCTACTGTTGAAGACATTACCTTATGGGAGTGAATTATTTGGTGTACACTAAGTAGAAAATCCTAATGTATATATTTACCTAGCGTGAACTGAATTTAAGACAACGAAGGTGGTTTGAGTACCTTTAGTCCTTTGACTATGATCTTACATATATGCATGTGAAAGGCAACATAGTGGCTGATGCATTGAGCATGAGGACTCAAATACAAGATGTTTAAGAGTCTAGTAGTGAGTAGAAGCTTATGGATATGTTCTCTGAGATGCATTTAGAGATGCACAATAGACGAGGGAATACGTTTCATTTTTCTGTAACTGTTACCTATACTCAACTTGATCGAGTGTGAATGAGGAAGATATCATATTCCAATGGCCTATGCATGTAGGAGGGTGTGTCAGCAGAAGTCCCTACTCCCAGGTGGACCATAGTGAGGATGAGATCTGGAAATTTAATGGGTGCATATGGGTGTCAGCATACATACTTGAGGAGTTGATGATGGATTTTCATTATTATGTTTTGGTATTTCATCCTACTTTCACCTTGATGTATTGTGATTTACACTGTAAGTATTGGTGGCCAGGTATGAAGAGAGATGTTTCTATTTTTGTGATGATATGTTCTACTTGTCGGCAGTTGAAGGCAGAGCATCAATGAACTGTAGGGAATTTATAGTAGATACATGTTCCCATGTGTAAGTGTAATGATGTCACAATGTATTTTGTGATAGGTTTACCGAGGTCACCTCGAGTGAATCATATATTATGGGTTATCATTGAAAAACTCACTAAGGTTGCACACTTTTTATCGATCAAGGAGTCTATTAGTTTTGATGTGCTTGGAAGGTAGTAAAAATAAGAGATTGTACATTTGCATGGGGTTATGCACCCTATCATTTTAGAAAGGGACTCCCTCATTACATCATTTTTTTGGAAAGGGCTATAGAGGAATCTGGGTATACTGGTATTAATGAGTACAACATACCATCCCCAGAGAGAGGGCTAGTCAAAGGTCACAATTTAGGTGCTGGAGGACATGCTTTGAGCATGAAACCAAGATTTTGGTGGTTGTTGGGAGAAGCACATACCTCTAGTTTAGTATTACTACAATAATAGTTTTCATAAAACTATTTAGATGGCACCATATGAGGCTTTGTATAGTAGTCCATGTCGATCACCCCTATGTTGGATGGAGGAATGAGAGGTTGTAATGCTGGGACCTCACCTTTTCCGAGAGACCATAGAGCTGGTGGAGTTGATTCAGAATAGGATGGCTACTAAACAATATCTGCATATGTCTTACACTGATCGACAAAGATGACCTATGGAGTTTGATCTCATAGGTCCGGTTTACCTATATGTCACACTAAGTAAGGGACACATGAGGATTATGAGATAGGGAAATCATTTATTAAGATAGGTCAGGCCGTTAGACATTTTGGAAAGGTTTAAGTCGGTTGCCTATCGGTTTCTGTAACCCCAGAGGTATCAACCAATGAATAATGTCTTCAATGTTTTTCAGCTATGGTGTAATATCTCAGAGTCGTCTCATGTTTTTCAACCCGAGGAGGTTGAGTTGGAGGTAGATGCATCATTAGAGAAGCATACTATCCAATTTTTTGATCACATCATGATGGTTCCCTATGGCTGGTCTGTTCCACTGGTATGGGTGTTATCGCAACATGGGTGAGTACATAACGATACATGGTAGAGGGAGGCTGATTTGTCGCCACAGTGGCAAGAGCTTTTTGAGTATTTTCCATCGCCAACTTATTTGGTAAATTCAGGGATGGATTTTTTTAATGGGGGATGTTTGTACGAATGTGGATCTTATTTTCAGGTATGGATCTAGATTTCAGGTATTTTTGAGAAAAAAGAGAGTTTTTTGAAATTTATGGACTACACACCATGTACATAAGATTACACACCGTGTTCCAGGATGATGCGGGTATACATGTGAAAGCTGTGCAATGGCCGAGGCATGGTCATGTGGTGTGACCTCGATACCACCTAAAGTGGGGGCTGGATGAAGCATGTATATTGAATGTATATTAAATAGACACACCTTGTACTTTTTATTTTATTTGTTAAATTTGATCGAGGTCGTGTTTCATACCCGAAAACATATTCTTCTAACATCATTTCATCTAGGAGTGTATGAGGGTGATGATTCTTCTTTGATCCACCAATATATCATCCATTCTCCGAATCAAACACTGCTCTATGTGTTGGAATCCCATCGGCAATTCCTTCCTTATTCTAGAGCCTCTCATCCGGATTTCATTCTCGCCCGAGTTATTCAATGTTGAACGTTTTTTTTTCATTTTTTTATATATACAATGATCTAGGCCGATTAAAGGTATGATGTTCAAGAGTGTACGTCTTACAATGTCGAGTGAGGTGGTCTGTTACCTTTTATCATTTTCCTTTGTGTTTTATATGCCAAAGTGCTGATTACCAATGTTTTGGGTGTTTCATGTTAAGGAAATGGATCCCAGTTTTTTATTACTTAGATTTATTGTTGTATTAAGGGTTGATTGATGTGATATTAAGTAGAATTGTTGTTTAAGGAACACCCCTTGGGTGATTTTCATTATTTAAATGATTAAGGCCATTTGGTTCAGGTTGGCTATGAGGTTGACCTTATTTTCATTGTCATGCAAGATAGGATAGAAGTGATTACTTTTTCTGGTTATTAAATGCTTGTTATATTAATTGGAATTTTTTAGCCATGTAGTATCTAATATTACTTTGGGCTGCTAGATATCATTTTTGCTTGATTGAATTGAATAGGACTGTGAGATGTTTGTGTAGTTTGACAATATGGGGAATTGAATTTGAGCACTTCATTAGAGTTTCTGTTGTAATTCAGACTATGAGACCACATGGGGGATTGAAGGTGAGTGCTCCATCAGAGTGCCTATTGTTTACATTACGAGACCACATGGGGAATTAACATTGAGTGTTTCCAAAGAGTGTTTTTTTATCTAGAAAGACAATAGGGGGAATTGGTGGTGTGTGATTTTTTAGAGTGTCTTTTCCTTTTTATTGCATCACTTGGAAAGAGGGTTTAGATTGTGTGAGCTACCCAGTTGGATTTTATAAATATTGAATGTTTTTAGGCGTCTTCCAAGCCAAACCACGTTCTTGGATTTGTTATAGTTAGGTAGTATTCCTTGATACCTATTTCTAATACTTGATTAAATGATGAACATAAAATTCTAATTAATGTAAATGGAAATTATAAGATTTGTTTACTTTTTGTACCCCTGGTTCCTTTGATACATTTATATTTTTACCTGCTATATATACTCACTGACAATTAGGATTGGATCTTGGGGTGGTTGCCTACTTGGAATCCTCTCACAATGAGATTGTGTCATGCTTTTGGACCCAAACAGATTATATTGTATCATGTGTACATAAGAGAAAGAGCCATTGGTGATCAAATAATTGATTTCTCTGAAGCTGGAGTGTAGGGGACCATGTTGAGGCTTGCAATGCTATTGGAGTTTATTTTTTTATATTACCTTGGCTTTGAACTGTATATCCCGAATTTTGACTTGTTTGGTTTTTTTCATAGACTTATGGGACTTGTATCATTTGTATAAGTTCTACAGTTGTTTATTTACTGAAAGTCTTTCAATTTTTACTTGTCTTATGATATTATTTATTCTGATATAGTTTATTATTATTTATTCTATTGATCATACTCTTCTATTGAGGGCATATTTTCCCCACAATCACAACCAAGACCCTCACTGCTAGTCGGTAGCCTCTAGCATTTGGGGAAATAAGCTTGAGGCCATGTGATAAACCGAGAATGTGGCACCTTTAGGCAGCACCAGAAACTGGGATGTTACCCATTTATTTCAAATATATTAGATAGTTGTAGTTGACTTTCATCATTTGGTACAAGAAAATGTAATTTTTTGTTTCATGAATGTTTTATAATTAAATTTTCAATTATTATCTATTAAAAATAGTTTCATCCTTATTAGAGAAATGTTGATAGAATAATCATGGTGATTCATATATTTATCATTTCTTGTTTTTATTTGGTGAACGATAATAGTGTGGTTTAAGAAAATAGAAATTGTGATGAATTATTTTCAGGTTGTTTAACGATTGAAAGTTGAAATATTAATAAATATACTAAATATAAATAAAAAATTTAAAAATAATTAAATAATATTAAATAATTTATTTTTAAATTATATTAATATTATAATAAATTACATAATCATTCAAAAAATAAATATTATAACACTATTATCCTCAATAGTGACACTGACCTAAACGAGAGCATGTTATAATATCTGATTTTGTAAATATTTGTTTTCAAGCAATATAAATATAAAATTTACTTAATATTAAATATGTCATAAATTTAGTTTCTCTCCATTATATTAAATATCTAAATCATCCATTATGTATAGTATTGATTAATAGAATTTACCATTTTTGGAGTAGTTATTCTGCAAATATGCACTCTGGAAGATTTAATTTCTCAATGGATAGGGTGGACTAAATGTAACACCACAAGCTTCCACGATACACATCTCTTTCAATAATGCAATAGCTTGCATTGCACACAAGATTAGAGATTCTAACACATTTCAACCAATCAATGTAGCCGTTATGAATTATAATACCCTCTTTTTGAATTATATAAAATATAAATTTTAAAATGGACTTCAATTTTTGGATTCGGAATATCGAAATTTTTCTGAGTTGAATTTTTTGTATTTTTCTGAGAACTTCCAATTTTCAATGAATAGAGAATGATACTTAAAAACAACTTTTTAATCAAAAAAATTTATAGTGATAAATTATACTATTTAGTTGTTTTCCAGTATTATTAGAATATAATTTTACCATATAATCCAATTGTTATAATAATAATTAATTTCACTTTGACATTGGACATAAACAATTTTCAATCTTTTGATAGATATTGTTTCTCAAAAACACACTATTTGTTTGTACAGTGGGAATTAACTAAATAATTTATTAATGAAACTTCTATGTTTTGAATTTGTTATAATGGACAACATTTTTAAATTTGGAATATCAATTATAGAATAGGGTGAATTTTTGGTATTTTTCTGTGAATGTTCATTTTTAACGAATAGTGAAAAATGTTGTATTTTAATTCAAAACTACATTTTCATCCAATTTATTTATATAGTTATATTGTAATATTAATTAGTTTTAAAGTATAATTTATTTATTATTTTATCACTTAATACAATTTTGTTCATTGGAATTAATTTCACTTTTCAATTGGATGTAAAAACATGTCAATCTTTTGATAGATTTTACTTCTTAAAAACTCGTCTTTGGTTTTTCCAACATCAATTAATTTTAAATTAGTTATGGAAATTTTTGTGTTCAGAATTTGGTAAAATAGATTCCATATTTGGAATCACAAGGTCCAAATTATGTAATTAATGCTCACTTGTTTTTGGACATTATGAATAGTAACGAAGACAATTATCTTTAATTATCATGATTAATTAGTAATTGTTTAGTTAAGGGTAATAAAATAATATCATAATAATATACAACGACCCCAACATGTGTCCTAATTCTACTGGTTGTGTCATGGCCGACCATGGGATTCCTTGTGCCAATCTTTTGGACCCCATGGAATAACTTTTCTGTGATAATGACATTTTATCTTTTATATTTTTAAATAAAGGAAAATATAACAAAAGTATTTATCACCCATGTAAAACAATTTTAATTTTTTCTACAGAAATTATCTTTTTGACTATAAATATTAATTGGAAAGATAAAAATATTTCCTACATCATGGTAATTATTTTATAATTTTTAGGCATTAAATAAATAAATTTATTTATGACACCATTATGATGCAGTGATTACCTCATTAATGAATCATTTAAATAAAATGAAACGATAAGGTAAAATATAACACATAATATTGTATAAAGCATATTAGATGGGTGGATTTAGAACCCTTATCTCTTTATAGTGGAAATATATCATTGTGGGACCTTTAAAATGCCAAAATAATTTCATAATAACGTAACTTTTCATGACTTTCCATGAGTGCCCCTCCTCTCCTCATATAAAAGGCCCCTACCTCTTCCACCTTATTCACACCATCAAAGCCATTTGGCTTGGCCAAACTCTGCCCAAATACTCTCTCAAATTTCTTCTCTTACTCCTAGAAGCCTCACTTTGGGTAGATGTTTTCCCATGGAATCCTTTGGCTCAAATCAAAAAGGGTTACCCGATTTTATGGTAATGTCTTCTCTTATGTTTTTTTGTTTTATTTTTCTTATCCAACCCGTTAAACCATTTTTGTTCCATTACATTGTAAAAACACTAATATATTAAATATACTAGGTTGTTTTAATGAGAATTATTTGATTTACACTTACACACACCTCCGTCTAATGGTTAAAGAACATACTGTTTCTGTGGGTGTCGAATTACTGCCTCACGAAATGATGATTGTTCAATATTCTTTTAACACCTCTCATGGTGGACATGATGATAAAAATATTTCAATATATGATATATATTATGTTTATAATTTCCTTATGCTCCTTTATTTTTTATTTATGGCATAACATTATGATTTCCATTAAGGGTAATGCGATAATTTCATTTCAGGAAGTGCAGACTACCGCCCCCTCAAAGTGGTTTTAATCGTCAATACTATATGTGGGACATATAAAGGACGGATATAATGATATTATATAGGATATTATACTATAATTATAATATACCATCATATCATTATGATTTTATTCCATTAAATATGATATATAAAAGAAAGTAGCGTTCATGCGTACGTACGGCTTACCGTCTCCATAAATGGTGCATTTCATTTCTTACCTCTAAAAGTTATGTAATATTATAAATTCATGCATATAATAGAAACATAATATATATATTATATCTAGATCATGAATATAACTCTAGATATAATGTATATTTTACCACATAAACAACATGTAATTATAAGAAGTTTATTATTGACTCAAGTACCAAAGATAAAAAAAATGACCGTTATTAACTTAAATGACTACATAATGTTCATAACATGGTAATAAATCATATAAAAGGAATATTGAACTTGGAAAAAGTTCTTAAGATATTATATAGTAACTATAGTTTATTATTAAGGAGATTAAATAACGATCAAGTCAAGTCGGACACGATGTAAGGGACTTCGTCTCAATCTCCTTTCATTGAGACATATTTTGTTTTATACACAACTTTCATTTATACAGTGTATAAACCCCTTTTAGATTAATTTTTATTCAAAAGAAATCTTTTTATACGAAGTGTTTTACTAAATTAAAAAAGGGAATTTTTTGGTCTTGTGTATGCGGAGACAACGACCTCTCCGCCGCTGTGCCCATTATTTGAGTTTCGGTTTCATCTATAAGCCATAACCTATTTTTAAATGAAAAATAAATACCAAGTTTTACTTTTCTATTATTTTGATTTTGAAAATGGTTTTATTATATCAATTAGTTTTATTGATATCTTGTGATTGAAATGTGGAAATGTTATGTTTCCTTTATGAGTGTTTTATGTGACATGATTATGTTATGGATTATGATATGAGTAAACCTTTTAATATAAAGAATTCATTGGACTTAGTATATGATGGGTGGAGCCCGCTATAGCTCCTCGATGCATCGGTAAGTCTCATGAGACAAACTAGTGACTTTGTATAAGTCCTTGACAAAATCTTATTTTTAGTCTTAGCACAAGGCCTTTCCTATGTGGTTATTATAGTCTGGAATTATGCATTCCATCATTATGAAAGTGCTAATTGATATTGCATGTGATTATTAAACTAGTGGAATATCCATGTGAATAAGTAAATGGAATAATATTTCATTTTATTTTTTCCATATTATTCTGAAGTTAAAGTTTAAAAGGCTTTTGTTTTAGTTATACATTGCCATAAATTTTTATGTTTATTTATGAATGTTTCCGCAATATTGTTATCCTTGTTGATCATTTCAGCTCACCCCTTTCTATGTTTCATTTTTCCCAGGAAGTGAAAAATATATTTTATGACTGACCTGCAGGGATATTCTAAAGGGGATATGAGTGTGTACTATAGAGACTATGTTATTGTAGTTTTTAACATTATGATGTAATGTAACATTTATGAAAGTATCTAGTGTTTCCAAGGCTACTAAACTAATCGGTCATTTGAGACTTGATATTTTGTGATCATGCCAATGTTACGTAATAATTCACCGACTATGGGTAAGTGGGGTCGGAGTGTTACATTTGGTATTAGAGGAAGTTTAGTACTAACCTTGGAAGATAGATTTAGATAAACTCTGATTATAGAACATATCCCTATGATAGAATTTGAGGATTAGTATAGAATAACTTCCAGGAATTTTAGTATTGTAGAGATTTTGTGAGTTTTCTGAGAAATACATCCCTTTCTAGATATGAGCAGGTAGAGGCGGATCTGGCATAGATGTACCTAGGGGTAAAACCTTAAAACACCGCTTTGAGCTAGACTCGAACGGGAATTGGTCCACAACAATGGGCCTTACTGCACTCATGGTTACGACACTCCCGGGGGATATTCTTAGGATAATTCTCATTTTCTATAAAACATTATGAAGGGTATATGAGTATATACTTCTTCAAAGAAAACACTTCTTTTTATGATTATGGATTATATCTATAAATAGTTCAATTTATGTTAAGTGTTTTACAAGTATGGAAGTATGTACCTTCATTCCTGAACTTATCTAGTTTATGCCATTGTTTAAAAATAAATCCTAGTAGAAGGAATGTAAACCATATCAATGCACACACTCAATGTAGGGATTTCCCTCCTGCTCCAGATAATTATAGTGGATCTGGTGATGCAATTGGTGCTGATCAGCTTATCATCATACTGGCACAACTCACTAAGGTTATAAATAATATCCTTACCCGTATGAAGAACCCTGATCCGCAGCATGGAGGATCAGTGTTAAATTGCTTCATGAGGCAACAAACACCAACATTCAATGGGAGTACAAATACCTTAGTAGCTGAGAAATGGATAAAATCCTTAGAGAAAATATTCCATACCTTGGGGAGTAGTGAAATGGAAAAGGTTATCATGGCAGTTTACCACCTCACTAGAGATGCAGATCAATGGTGGTCATTGATTCAAAACACAAAGGAAGATGATGATGTATCAAATATGGAATTGAGGGAGTTCAAAGAGCTTTTCTTAGAAAAATAGTTTCCTCGTGACCATCGAGCAGATATAGAAAGACAATTTTTGAGATTGAGGCAAAATGAGGACGAGAATGTTGCAAAGTATGAGTATAACTTTACAAGGTTATCAAGGCATGCTTCATATTAAATACATAACCCAAGATATAAGATTTATCATTTCTTTGATGGGTTAAAACCATTTCTCTATCGAGCATTAGTATCATAATCTTTCTCAACGTACGATGATATAGTCTCGTGTTCTATCAAGACAAAAATGGAATTATCTAAATCTTATGACAATAAATTAAAGCATGAGAATAAGATAATGGTGAAACAAGAGATGGATAAAGGGAAAAAAGGAAAGAAGGATTTTCCATTTTGTGATAATTGTGGGAAAAATCAGCTCGGGATTTGCCTAAAAGGAATGGGATTTTGTTATAAATGTGAAGAAAAAGTTCACCCAACTCGTGATTGCAAGGGAAAGAATGAGGCTATCAATGTTGAATGCTATAATTGTAGGGAAATGGGGCATTATGAAAATGAATGTCCTAAGCGTCATGAAAACATACCTCAGAAAAGGCTAAGGGATCAAGGCCAATATTATGCTCTTACTACATTTGATGTGGAATTATTAATGTATTGGTGCTTTTGGACTCAAGGATTATATTATGGTTATATGAATAATGTGATATATATAAGGGTTGTACTGCAATACTTTTTTTTCACATTAATGTTTTAATATGACTAAGGTAATAATATTTTCAGTATGTGACAATAAGAGAATCATTAATTTTTCTGGGAAATCTAATGTCACAATTAAATTTTCGAATTTTGATACCTTTTACAGAGAGTCTGGATAGAGGTATTTTGGATAAATATAAATGTTGGAATGGATTAAGTTTAACTTTGGTTATTATTGTTTAAGGTTAAAACATTTATAAATATTATTTTTGTAATATTATAATACTATAGTTCTAGGAAAAGGATAACCTGCAGGTCAGGTGATAACCCGTCACGTCGGACAAAGCTGCAGGAATCGAACCCACAAACATAGTGTGAAAGGCCTATATTACCTACCACTATCCTAAAAGAAGTCCCTGGTTATTAAAAAATAGTGTTCCTAATCTAAATGGTATGTTTTAATATTTGAGACCTTGTACGATTAGGATAAATATAATATTTTTGAGTTCTGATAACTTTTGGAGTGAAAGATGGGTTTGTGGTAAAAATTTAATAAAGAATGAAATTATACATAACAAGTAAGTATATTTCCTTACATTCTCAGTAAATCTCCTAAATAAATCCCTCAACTTTATGAAAGTTAAGATAAAACAAAAAGGTTGTCGGTTAAATTTTTCAACTAGGGAATCAATTATTGTTTAACCAATCACAAGTTTGTGATTTTCTTGTAGTTAACTTTATCCTAATCCGGTTTTCTATAACTCTCCATCAGACCATGATGGTTTGTTTCTCCTCAATATCCATTTTTTCGGATAATCCAAGTATGGGAAATCTCAAATGACCTTTGTACTTCTCGTTCTTTCTTTTAAACTTATATTTTTATTAACCATATTTTCGATATGGGTTTTCCACAATGGTATTTTCTATTTTCAACTGTTTATTTTTGAAGAACGTTTTCAAATTAAGAGGGCAAAATTTATTGAAGGAGGGGAGAATGTAACACCCCATGCTTCAATGATACGCTCCTCTTTCAATAATGCAATAGCTTGCATTGTACGTAAGATTGAGATTCGAACACCCTGCAACCAATCAATATAGCCATTATGAATAGTTATACCCACTTTTTGAATTATATAAATTCTATATTTTAAAATGGACTTCAATTTTTGGATTCAGAATATTGAAATTAGCCTAAGTTGAATTTTTGGTATTTTCTATGAACATCCAATTTTCGATGAATAGTGAAAGATACTTAAAAACCACTTTTTAATAAAAATAATGTATAAAGATAAATTATACTATTTAGTGGTTTTAAAGTATAATTAGAAAATTATTTTACCATACTATCCAATGGTGGTAATTAGAATTAATTTCACTTTGACATTGGGCATAAACAATTGTCAATATTTTGATAGATGTTGTTTCTTAAAAACACACTATTTGTTTATACAATGAGAATTTACTATATAACATATTAATTAAACGTATATGTTTTGAATTTGGTAAAATGGACATCATTATTGAATTTGGAATATCAAATATATCATAGGGTTAATTTTTTTGTATTTTTCTGATAATGTTCATTTTTTAATGAATAGAGAAAACTGTTGTATTTTAATTAAAAACGGCCGTTTCATCCAATTTATTTATATAGTTATATTGTCATTTTAATAGGTTTTAAAGTTTAATTGATTTATTTTTTTATGACATAATACAATTTTGTTCATTAGAAGTAATTTCACTTTTCA
Organism: Viscum album; assembly: GCA_963277665.1. Taxonomy (NCBI): domain Eukaryota; kingdom Viridiplantae; phylum Streptophyta; class Magnoliopsida; order Santalales; family Viscaceae; genus Viscum; species Viscum album. Next base: position 871,130,813 of record OY728163.1, read on the forward strand.
ATTGCATGTGAAAACAGGTCAATATTTTGATAGATTTTACTTTTTAAAAACCCGTCTTTGGTCTTGACAAATGTAATTATTTTTAAATAAATTACTTCAATTTCTTTGTTTGTAATTTGGAAAAATAGATTCCATATTTCTAATCATAAGGTCCAAATTATTTAATTAAGACTCTTTATGTTTTTTGGACATTGTGAATAGTAACAACGACAATTATCTTTAATTATCATGATTAATTAGTAATCGGGTAGTTAAGGGTAATAAAATAATATCATAATATTATACAATGACACCAAAATGTGTCCTAATTCTACTGGTTGTGTCATGGTCGACCATGGGATGCCTTGTTCCAAGGTTTGGGACCCCATGGAATCACTTTTGTGTGATAGTGATATTTTATTTTTTTATTTTTAAAGAAAGGAAAATATTACAAAAGTATGTATCACCCAAGTAAAACAATATTAATTTTGTCTAAATAAATGATCCTTTTGACTATAAATATTCATTGGAAATTTAAAAATATTTCCTACATCATGGTAACTTTTTTATAATTTTTAGGCATTAAATAAATTTATTTATTTATGACACCATGATGATGAAGCGATTACCTCATTAATGAACGATTTAAATAAAACGAAAAGATAATTTAAAATATACGACTTACACTTGTCTAAAGCCTATTGGATGGGTTTATTTCGAACCCTTATCACCTTATCCTAGAAAGATATCATTACGGTGCCTTTAAAATCTGAAAATCATTTCATAATAATGTAACATTTTATAAAATTCCAAGAGTGCCCCTCCACTCCTATTATATAAGGCCCCCACCTATACCACCATATTAACACCTTCAAATACATTTGGCTCAGCCATCCTATGCCCAAATACTCTATCGACTTTCCTCTCTTACTCCTATAAGTCTCACTTTGGGCAGAAGTCTTCCCAAGGAAGACTTTTAATGAAACCAAAAAGTGTTACCCGATTTTATGGTATTGTATTCTCTTATGTTTTTTTGTAATATTTTTTTTATAAAACCCCCAAGGAAGTCTTTCAATGAAATAAAAATGAGTTACCTGGTTTTAGGGTAATGTATTCTCTTATGTTTTTTGTTTTATTTTTTTTATCAAACCCCTTAAAATATTTTTATTCCATTATTTTGTAAAAACATGAGTATATTAATTATACTATGATTTTTTTATGAGAAGTATTTGATTTACACTTACACACACCTCCGTCTAATGGTTAAAGAACATACTGTTTCTATGGGTGGTGAATTTTTTCCTCACGAAATGATGATTGTTCAATCTTCTTTTAACACCTATAATGGTGTCAATTATGATGAGACTATTTCTATATATAATATATATTATGTTTATTTTTTCCTTATGATCCTATATTTTTCATTTATTTCATAACTTTATGTTTTCCATTGTGGGTAAATGCGATATTTTCATTTCAGGAAGTGCCGACTACCACCCCCTCAAAGTGATTTGAATCGTTAATACCATATGTGGGATGTATAAAGGATGGGGTTAACGATATTATATATGATATTATAATGTAATTATGATATACCTTTATATCATTATGATTTCATTCCATTAAATACTAAATAGAAATGAAAGTAGCGTTCATGCGTACGTATGACTTACTGTCTCCATGAACGGTGCATTTCATTTCTTACCTCTAAATGTTATGTAATATTATAAATGCATGCATATACTAGATATATATGATATATATGATATCTATATCATTAATATAATTCTGGAGATAATGGATATTTTACCACATGAACAACTTGTAATTATAATAAGTTTATTGTTGAGTCAAGTACCAAAGATCGACAAAATGACCGTTATTAACTTAAATGGTGACATAATGTTAATAACATTGTAATAAGTGATATAAAAGGAATATTGAACATGAAAAAGGTTCTTAAGAAATTATATATTAACTATAGTTTATTTTTAAGGATATAATAGAATGATCGATTCAAGTCTGACAGAAGGTAAGGGACTTCGTCTCAATCTCCTTTCATTGAGGCATATTTTGTTTTCTACACAACATTATTTTATACAGTGTATAAACCCCTTTGAATTTTACTTTTATTTTAGAGGAATATTTTTCTACGAAGCATTTTAGTAAACGAAAAAAAGGAATTTTTTTGTCTTACATATGCTGCGACAATGACTTCTTCGCCACCATGACCATTATTTGAGTTTTGGCTTCCTCTACAAGCCATAACCTTTTTTTAAATGAAAAATAAATACCAAGTTTTTCTTTTCTTTTATTTGGTATTGAAAATGTTCTTATTATATGAATTTGTTGTATTGATATCTTGTGATTGAAATGTGGAAATGTTATGTTTCCTTTATGAATGTTTTATGTGATACGATTATGTTATGGTTTATGATATGTTTAAACCTTTTCATATAAAGAATTCATCGGACTTAGTATGTGATGGGTGGAGCCCGCTATAGCTTCTCGATGCATCGTTAGGTCTCATGAGAAAAACTAGTGTCTTGGAACAAGGCCTTGACAAAATCTCATTTGTAGTCTTGGAACAAGGCCTTTAATATGTGGTTATGATAGTCTGGCATTATGCATTCCATCATTATGAAATGGGTTATTGATATTGCATATGATTATTCGATTAGTAGAATATCCATTTGAATAAGTAATTGGAATTATTTCATTTTATTTTTTCCATATTATTCTGAAGTTCAAGTTTAAAAGGATTTTGTTTTAGTTATACATTGCCTTAAATGTTTATTTTTATTTATGAAAGTTTCCGCTATATTGTTATCCTTACTAAGAATCTGAGCTCACACCTTTATATGTTTGATTTTTCCTAGGATGTGAAGAAATATTTTATGACTAACCTGCAGGGATAGTCTATGGGGGATATCAGTGTGGGCTATGGAGACTATGTTATTTTAGTTTTCACTTTATTATGTAATGTAACATTTATGAAAGTATCTAGTGTTTCCAAGGCTACTAAACTAATCGGACTTTCAAGACATGATCTTTTGTGATTATGAAAATGTTACGTAATAATGCACCGACTCTGGGTAACTGGGGTCGGGGCGTTACACTAATGGAATGTGAAAAATCAACATTTCATGAAGAAACATTATAGGGAAAACACATTGATTCCTATTATGTATTCACTAACAATATATTATAGATGGTGATGAAAAAACCACACTATTTCCTAGAGGTGGTAGACCACACATATGTATATTTGATATTATTTTATTTTATTTAGTTGATGGAATAGATTTAATAATGGTTTATAAAAAAATATAATAACCTTAAAGTATATTAATACTTCTTTTTTCATTATATTATGTTATCATGAAGATGTTTTGGAGGAAAATATTAGTAAAAAAGGATAAGTAGTAGGGAATACATACATTGAGAACATAATATTTCCCCTGGAAACCATCTTAGAAATTGAGTCATTGGAGGTAAATAATTGAGACAAAACTATTTTAAATAAGGGATGGGATTCCATAAGTAGTAAAATGTATGATTTGTAAATGGAAATATGAAGGAATAGGTTTCTAAGGATGTGGTCCATGAGTTCCCTATATATATGTGAAGTGACGTTTAATTTTGGAAGTACCCAATAAATTTCAATATTGTTATGTCACTATTGATGGGACTAAGGCTTTGAAATTGGGAAATATTGGAATTTGGGGTTATATATTGTTGATAAATAGTCAACTATTCATTTTTATACAATTTTTATCCTTTTTAAGAATATTAAAATGAGATTTTTACCTGTTAACATTTTTGGTTTTATCTTCATACAAAGTTTTTACCAAAATAATTCATATTTTAATAAAATTATAACATAATCACTATTAATAATAGACTTATGTCATAGAAATAAATTTATTCTTCATATTATATATTATAAATTTGAAATAATAGCAGAATAAATTTTAAAATAAAATATATATTATATAAAAAACTCTTTTTTAGGAAAATAAGATATATATGATTATGTGTTAGTAATATTATTTATTAATGATTAAAAATATATTATTTTTAATTTATATATAAGTTTGAAAACTATATTAAATTCATTTTTAATGGGATTAATTTATTATTAAAAAATGATTAGTCAATTTAAAAAAATAATTCATTAAAAATATCTATTTTAAAATTATTGAGTAAACAAATATTAATCTTGAAAATATTATTATTATTATACATAACATATTATTTGAAAATTAAAAATAACTAGAATATTTTTACATATAATATATCATTTATTTTCGTGAAATTAATTTATATAAGTGATGAAATTTTATATTCAATAAAACTGAATAATTAAATTGTTTTGATTGAAATGGTAAATAAGATTCCAATACTTTAAACATGAGTTTTATAAAATCAAAATACTATTTTAAAATTATTTATTTTAATTTATAATCATAAATATTATAAAAAAATATTTCAAAAAATATTTTTCTTTATTTTTAATGATAATGAATAAAAATGAAAGAATTTGAAAATTTGGAATTATATCACGATTCACCGAAAAATCAAGTAGTTCATGGATGTACAAAAAAATTAACTTCAAAAATTATTTCAATTATAATTCCAAAAAAGAAATCAATTTTTTAAAAATTTAATTTCAATTATTTTATATTTGATATTTTAAAATAAAACATAAATATGTAATTAAATATTTTTCATTTGAATGTATCTTTTAGAAATGTTTATTATTATTATTATTATATCAAAAAAATTATAATAAAATATATTGTTAACATGTTATTTATAATAATAATATATTTTATCCTTAATATAATTTATATCATAAAATAATTCAAATAAAATCCAATTTTTTAATGGAACCATTTTTAATCATGAATCATTCAAATTAGTTAATTAGATACACTAATTAATTTATCTCAATACGGGAAATTTGATAATGAGAATTATTATTTTTGATTTTATTTATTTTAAAATTTTATTTCCTCTAATTTAATTCCTCAATTATACAAGTACATTGTATTTGTTATATAATACGTTGATTTTAATTTGGGATCGATGTAGTGTGAAAATAAAAATAACCAAGACATTACGATTCAATGAAAGATAAAATGAAAATTATTAGGGTATTTAATAGTTATACTTGGTGATGTATTATATAATCTTATTTAGAATATTTTTTCATGTAGGTATATGATTTGTTTCTCAAATAGATCATCCCCCTTCTGATTGAGTTTCTCTTTGAGACAACATAGTATATTATCAAACTCAATAAACATTAATTTGTAATTCGTACATTACTCATTAAAAAAACAACTCATTTCACATATTATTCTATCAAAATAGCAATCATATTAGTCTCTTGCTCAAGATTCATCATATATTTCTTAGATTGGTTATTATTCTAAATTCATCCATTCATATCACATTTTTAAAGACACTCCATTTTTGTCCTATATTCTATTTCAAAACTGATTGACGAGTAAATAAATATTCATTTATTGGAACTATTGTGTTCATTAACATCTAAACATCGTCATTTTTTACAAATTCTATTACTTGATATTCACATTGAAGAACATTTACAATTTGGATCTCTTCAGTGTTATCATTTATTAATGTCATTCATTTTTATGAATAATATCCATATACTGGTTGATGTTACTGTAATTGTGATCAACAACCCGAACCAATGAAAAATGAATCCTTGTTGATTTATTGGTCTATCAACAACTCGTATTCAGTTATGTTGAACTGTCAACTTCATGTATGAAGCTCTAGATAATCAGTTCCTTGATAAAGGATGAGAAGGAAAAGTTTTTATCCCTATTGTAAATGTCTCAAATTCTTATATTCATTTTTGGATTTGACGGTCTTGTGATAATATGGCCATTTTAGTGAAATTGAAAAATCTCAGAAAAAGAGTGTTACTGTAGTGGACTAAGGGATCTTTGTTCCTCATTCCACTATAAAATTGATGTCCCATTCCTTATTTTTGTCCAATTATAATATTTAAAAAATAAGAAAACAATGCATATATACTCAAATTAAAGAGAGAATCAAATCTAGAATATATGAAAATTATCAAAAAGACACAATTCAACCCTATATTGTGTATACTTTTATTATTCAAACATAACAATATGTATCAAAGATGGTATTTTTTGAAAAATCTCTTACATTCTCAAAATTATAAGGTATATAAATAAAAGAATTAATGTTATATATTAATGAAGGAATGTTTCTGATTTGAGATCTATATGTTAATAGTGACAACTATGGATTATATATATATAATGATCATCTACATGAAAATATTTTCTTCAAATTATATTCAAATATAATCATTTCTTATGTGATTCATGTGAATCCAAATAACATGGTATTACATAATAGAAGATGATTATGATTTTGAAAAAAAATATATTAATGCTATAATATGTGGGCTTGGACCTGGTTAATTTAATAGAGTACTAAAGTTCTATATTACCTTTAAAATGTCTAAAAATATAACTATCACATAAGAAGGAAAAAAATAAAATTAAAATTATGAGGTATTCTACTAAAAAACTAATTTTTGATATCATTATAATGCATAATGGTGAGAGCATCACATAAATAAATAGTAAACTGAATGAAATCTCAATCACATTATTTCCCTGGGTGAACCAATTTTTCTAATTTGATTAATCATTCAAATTTCATAATGTATTACTTCTAAATGTAATGGTATATCTATATTAATTAAAAAACCAAAAACAAAAAAATATCAATGAATGATTTCACCGGAACATTGATTATGTATGATGAATAAATTCATGAAGGTGTTAAAGATAACAAAATTGGGAAAAAGGAAAATATTTACCTAATGGTAATATCTAAGATGAATGAATGAAAACGAATATAATATATCAAAATTGAAAAATATTAAGACTCCATGGATTCAAAAATGGACCTCCCAAAACAAGTTAGAAAATTCATGAAATTCTATAAGAATAATAGAGGCTTCAATAAAACATTCAAGAATGATGGTAGGGGACCCCAAGAAGTACAATGCTACAAATGAAAAAATGTTGGGTCACATCAGAACTGATTTCCCCCAATTGAAATATGAATTAAGGAGAATAAAAAATAAATATCATAGGAAATATAATTATGAACATAAAGACTATAGAGCTATGAAACATATGTCGAGTATATCATAAGAATCAAATAGCACCAAAATATATTTTAGAAAAGGATCTCTAAAAACCTAAAGAAAATATGTGATTAATGGATAAGAATGAAGAAGTGATACAATCCTATTTCTCTTCTTCATCTTGTTATGATATCTTCTCAAATAGTAAATTGGATGCTTATTTTTTAATGGTCGATTTGAAAAATTATTCTTTGATAAATAAACAGAAAGCCATAAAAATAATCATAATGTTATTTTATGTGAAATAAATACAATACTAAAACAACATCAATAACAAATTAAAAAATTAGATATATCTATATCTCAATATATTCATCATGAAAAATGACCAAATATTTAGATGATGATGTGGAATCTTATAAAAGTGTTGATATTATTTTTTCAAAAGTAAAAAAGAATATTAATCATACTCTCCGAATTATTGATGTTAATAGAGGATATTATGGAATAGGAATGAACGGTGAAAAATTTAATTTATATAAAAATTATTCTCGTCCCAATTAAAAAAAATGATACCTTTTATTAATGTGTAATAAAACTCCATTTAACTAATAAATACTAGTTAAGGAATACATAAAAAAGTGTTATTAAAATGACTTTTATTTTTAAAAAAATATATTAATCAAGTGATATAAATTATAGAAATACAAGAAAGATCATAATTTGAAGATCATTTCTCGCTGCCACAACTGGACACAAGAAAATATAAGCCCCAAACAAACATATGTTTAATATCTTTTACAATAAAATAACATAGGAATAGAAATTCTATATGGAATATTAATAGTGGATCCTCCAGACACATGAGTGAAAACTCATAAAAATTCCATATATAGACTCAAATGGATGGGGTTTTGTCATGTTTTGTGATAATGAAAAAGGAAAGAAGGTTGTAGTTTGATCTTATAGAGATCCAAAGACAATCTCAATAAATAATGTACTGTAAGTATAACGGCTAAATAACTATTTGATAAATATTTCATAATATTGTGATGAAGAATATTATGTTGACATATCTTTCAATTTATGTCCTATTGTTAAATATAAAATTCTTAAATTTATATCACCCATAAATGAAAATGTTCATACATTGGATTCTAGTTCTTCATGTAAAGAAAAAGGAAATTGTTTAACTGGTTAAAAAATGTGTCTTGGATCAAGAATAAAATTTTTGGATATTGAAATATATGTGCTTTATCTAAATTATCAATAAAATAGTTATTTTATGATTTAGCATGTCTTAAATTTGACAATGATAGATTTTGTGTTTCATGTCTAACTGGTAGACACCATAATTCTACTTTCAAATATATTAATAAAATTGATACATATAACCCTTTATAACTTATCCACACATATATTTTCAGACCATCTAGGGTATTATGTTTGGATGGTAAATTATATGTTTACATTTTAGTTGATGATTTTCTATGATTTACATTGGTTTATTTTCTAAAATATAAAACTGGGGAATTTAGTATTATGAAATATTTTTGAAAAATTGGTCAAAATTAAAATAGTTTTTAAATAATTTCGTTAAGATGTGATTACGGGGGAAAATTTTAATCTTAGGAATTTAATTATTTTTTATCAAATATAGGTATTAAACACACATTCTATGAACCAAGAACGCCTCATCAAAATGTAATTGTTGAAAAAAGAAATAGAACGATTCATTAAATGGAATGATGTGTGATAAATGAACATAGATTTCCTACCTCTTTATTGGAAGAATCTGTAAGCACAACTTCTTATATAATGAATTGAGTTTTAATAAGTCTAGTTTTTAAAAATACGACCTATCAATAGTAGAATTACATAAAACTGAAATTAATTTAGTTTAATGATTTTGGATGTAAGGTTTATATCATTAATACTAAAGAAAACATTAGTTAATTATATTCAAAAGATTATGAAGGAATCATTTTGGGATATTCAGCTACATCTAAATCCTATATAGTTTTAAAGACTAATTCAAGGATTGTTGAAGAATCAGTTTGTGTGATGTTTGAAAAAACTGTCCCTTTGTATAAAAAAAGAAATCAAAGAGATGAGATCACTGAATATTTATAAAATATGATCCTTGTTTCATATAATCCGGATTTTAAAAATAAATATAATAAAATTCGGTCAAGATCCAAAGAACATGAAACTAAAGATACATAAATTATCTGACCTAGAATGTCTAGAACTATAAATAACAATCCCATTGAAACTATTATTGGATACTTATAAATAGTAATTAGAACTGTAAAAATGAATAATTCATAGTTGAATTCTCTTCCTTTTAATCGTAGTTACAACCTATGTATTTTGAAGGATCTCTAAAAGATGAGAGTTGTTTGTTAGCCATGCAATAAGATATTATATAATTTTAAAGGAATGATGTTTGGGAATTATTAGAAGGACCATCCAATTAACATGTAATTGGAACAACATGGATATTTAGAAATAAATAGGATAATCAAGGGATCATAACCAGAAATAAAGCTATCTTAGTAGCTAATTGATATAATCTAGAATAATTAAGAGATTATGTCAAAAAAATTTTACTAATAGCTATATTAGATAATATTAGAGTCATTTTAGCTTATTAATGTAATATTAATTTGAAATTATATCAGATGGATGTTTAATTTTACTTATTAATGGATATTTAAATGAGTAAGTTTATGTTGACCAATATCTTGGTTTTGAAAACCCTCAAAAATCAAAATCTTTTTTTAACATAATAATGATATATCTAGCCTTAAACAAGAACATATCTCTTGGTATGAAACATTATTCTTGATTTTATATGAAAATGTATTTTTTAGTGCAATTTGTAGATCCTTATTTTTTTTATAGAATGCTATTTTTCTCACATTTTATTAGTTAAAATTTATATTGATGATGTTATTTTTAGATAAAAAATAAAAGGATTTGTAATGATGTTTCCAATATAATGAAAAAATAATTTTCTATGAGTATGATGGGAGATTTTATTTTATTTTCTGATTTCATATTTATCAAAAAAAAATTGATTTGTTTTAAATCCAAGTAAATTAATTATTGATTTATTGAAAAATATTGTACATGAAAAATTATAAGACTTACACAACTCCAATGTGAACCAATATAAAACATGATTTGGATAAAAGAAAAAAAACCAATTGAAAAAATGTTACAGAGAGTTATGATTGGTAGTTTGTTATATCATGCTTCTAAAAGACTATTCAATCTGTTTTTTGTAAGCTTATGTGATAGATTTTAGTCAAATACAAAATAATACGATCTTATTGAAGATAAAATAATTTTTATATATTTAAAAGGGAATAAGTTTCATTCTCTAGTTCACCCTTAAATCATATGATTTTATTTTAATTTCATATTCAGAAACTGAATTTAGAGGATATATATTAGATATAAAATTTTCTTTAAGAACCAATGACATTACATAAAATCATTAATATCATGGTTGATTATGAAATAACACTATTTCCAATGTCTATAGGTGAGTCCAAAAATATATCTTTGGGATGTTTCTATGAAAAGTTTTTATGAATAAAGCACATTATTTTTCATTTTAGACTAAAATTTAATAATACTCATATTTTACGTGATAATATTAATACTATAAACATTTAAATAAATCCTATAATTCGTGGTAGGATTATGAATATTGATAAGAGGAAACATTTTCTAAGAGATCATATTCTTCACAAGGATTTATCAATATAATTCTTAAATATCTAAAATCAATTATCTAATATTTTTACAGAACCACATTCTGTTGCATGTTTTTATTTTATTAAGGGGGAGTTAGTAAAGTTGAATTTTAATTAAATATTTATCACTCTATTTCAGTAATTGTGTTTACCGTTGTTACTCATTTTAATTTTTTCATTCACAATCAAAATATTTTTCATTATTTTTTTAAATATACTTTTTTCTATTGTAATATCACATCTTTTCAGAATAAATATTTTTAATTATTACATCACATCATCAGCACATGTAAACAAAAATAAATCCTAGGATTTATCTTGCTCATCTTCCTACTCCTTCCAAACCCTTCTAATTTCAGATCGTCTCTCTTTCCATATTACTCAAACCATATCCTTCAAGCCATAAAACATTAAACCTTTAGAAATAAATACTTCTTTTTTAATTGAAGATGTTGGCCCATGATATCTTGTTCAATAATAGATATTTCAAAAAAAAATCAAGGAATGGAAATCATTTTTTCTTTTATGAACCAAAAGAATCATTCAATGAAGACATAAAAAATATTTCATTGAATTAAATTAATTTTTGTTTATAGAAATAAAACATTTGTTATTGATATAGAAGTACAAAATTTATATCAAAATTCATCCTTTTGTTTTAAAAATTATGGAGATTTGATTATGTCTAATATTCATTATGAAAAGTTTTGTATCTATTCAATAAAAACTGATAAGATCATATATTGTCCCTATAAGGGGGAATTTCAATTTTATCTGTGAAATATAGGAGTGGATAATTAAATATATGAGGATATGATGTTTTATTTTTTCAGAACTAGAATATTCAAGAAAATGATGACAATATGCATTAATATTTATTTTAGAGTCTGGTTATGTTCATAAAATCTGAACATGTTTCAAATACATCTGATTTAGATAATGTTATTTTTTATTATATGTATATTTATTCCTCTTTCTGAAATAGATTAAGCTAAACATCAATATGTAGTTTTTATGTTTTTTCAATCATTTCTATCTGAAGGATGCAATGATGAGGTTTTACCATTATGGAATAATCCAATCCCTTTGATTCTAATGAATGAAAAGTTAAGATACATCGCTTTCGATCAATGATGTCATCATAAAAATATTATAAATGATTAAAATTTCAAAAAAATAATGATCTTTATACAGTTAATCATGTAATTATCATTTAACAGTTGGTATAGAAGAACAATAATAGATGGTGGATGGTGCTCATGGGGAAAAATTTATTTCCTTCTATTGGTTTTGGGAGACCATTGCCTGATGATGATGCTGAATGTTGAATTTATGAGGTTGATCTTCATCAATGGAGGATAAGTTTTGTAATATTTTTTGAAATTGAATGAATCTGAATATGGAAATGAAAGAATAGATGAACGAGATACTGCATAGGAGTTCACACAAGTTACTGGAAATGTTAATAAACCTTCTCATTGGGATGATCAATCTATGGATTCTATTCCTAATACTAGTGAATCTTCCAGAAAAAATATTTTTATCTTTTTTTTGATTCATTTGATGTAGGATTATTATCATTGAGTGAGGAGGAAGATCTATGATTTGAATTGGTAGAATTTGGTTAAACCTATGTTTAATTAACTTAGTATTCCAAGTCCATATAAACTGATATATAATATTTAATTCATATTTAAAATTACATGAATGAAATAATATGGATTTAATACATAAATTATAAATTGAGAGAAATAATTCAGAAGATCTATATTGTTCAACAATGCCTAGAGAGAGTTTGAGGCAATCCAACCCTAGATAAAAGATGTTCAGAAAACTATTATGTCAATGGGTAACCATGAACATTTTATCATTTTGTTGAATAATAACATCATATCATTAAGGAAAGAAGATTTGCATAAATCATATTGTGATATGATAATGAATATTTTTGTCATAGAGTTTAAATCTATTAGAGAAAGATATTATGCTCCTACCACTTTTCAATAAACATCTGTTGACTTAGTAAAATGATTGAAGACAGTAATGTTGGTGTTAGCAAATTTCATTAATATAATACACACTCTTCAATGTGAAAATACACCTCTAAATGCTCTTTTTTCAAATTAGAGACATTTGGTCATTCATTTTACCTGTAATGAATCAAGGATGGGACCATTTATAAATCATGTGAGATATATGTTGTCTTGTTTCATTCAATTTTAAGAAATAGTTAATGAATTTGATAAGGTTAATTTGGTTAAATTCCATTATAATATTCAAGATTCCTTTAATGTGTTCCAATAGTGGACAACTATGTTCAATAATCATTTTTAGTACATATTAGAGAATCTTCATGATATTCATGATTTTGTTCAATTGATTCCTCATGCTACATCACCATATACCAAAGGATATTTCAATCAAGAAAACCTATCTCACATGATCCCATCGATTTGAACATTTATATAATTTATTTTGGATTATTCTCATTATTATAAAAATATTATCAATATTTTATGTTACATTACATTAATATAAGTGATCTTTTATATTATTTTTTACTTTGATTATTTTTTTATTTATGTTCCAATTTACAGTTCGATATCAAATTTCGTGTTTTTATACTAAGTTGACTATAACATTCATTTATTGTTATATGAAAAATTAAATGTGTAATCCAAATTCAAATGTTATGTTTTTGATATCACAAAAGGTGAGAATATTATGTAAAAAACATTATAAATTTTTAATGCATCTATTTAATCTTAATTGAATAATTTATTTCATTGAATCAAAATAGTACAGTGAAATCAATATTATTCTGTTAAAATTTTATTTTATTATTTTTTACAATTATTTCAGTTTTTTATACATTTAGTTATTGGTTATGTGATAATAAAAAAGGGAGAGATTGATAGGAATGTGTTTTCTCAACAATACTATATAAATTATATTGATTTTTATGCCTACAAATACCATTGTTTGTTTAACTGATGATACTTATTTATGTGAGTTTTAGTAAATTAATAATCTTTTCAATATTTATTTTGGAATTGTATTCATTATTTAAATCCACATAGAATATTCATAAATAATTTAGAAAGTGTTTTAGGGTTTTTAGAAACACTGTAATCTATGTTGGTATACAAAAAATATGGAATGAACCCTAGATTCAGAAAATAATGTATGGTTCATCATCCCTCTGGTGAACAATTAACGTATGGTTTGAAAACAATATTTTTTAATAAATATATGGAATATAAATAAAATTGAAGTAAGGCATCATTTTTCATTCCCTACGCGCGGAGAATGAATGTACGACTAATCAACCCTATATTTGGAATCAACACAACACTAGATGTAACATCCCAAGGTTTTCTAAAAATAAATTGAAAATGCTTGAAATTTTGTTTAAGGTATATATTTATAAGTATCCTTTAAACATAATTTTATTTCTTCTATGATTTGAATTTCAAGAAACTGTCATCTACAATTGTGTTCAGTATGTTATTTAGAGTCTGATGAAACAAACTTGTGTTTTTTGGTGAATAGTAACATGCCCTTATGAATAGTAATATGACCTCATGAATAGTAAATAATAATATTATTTTATTTTCCCATGGCAATAGGATAATGGGATCTTAATTAATTTTCCAATGTCACATAAAACTAATTGCACTTCAATTTTGTTATTTTTCGAATTAACTGTGACCTTATTTAAAAATTAAATTAATAATATTTAGAAATTTATTTTTGAAAAATGGAGTTCATTTTTGAATTCTACACATAGAAAAATGGTTGGGGTAATTTTTTGGTATTTTTCTGAAACTCTTGAATTTTCGGTGAATAGTGAAATATGATAAAATACCGTATAATCAATTTATTGGTAAATATGCACTATTTATGACATCATAAGTGATGAAAGGCCACTTGCCTCGAACTCACTTGATATTTTCACTAATTAAGGCCACTTGATTTTAGATTATTCATAGTCTTGATAAAATATTATAATAATAATTAAAATAATCTAAAATACCTCCCCTCCTCCACTATAAATATCACCCTCACTCCCCTCTTCCTCCCACAACTCTCAACCCTTGAGCATTGTCTAAATTCTGGAAACTTCCCTCCCCAATCTTCTTCCCCACGTCCTAGAGCTGCTGGTCTCACCAAAAGACCAAAATCAAATCCATTAAAAAGGATCTCAAGGAGAAGAGATCAAGAGGTAAACATCCTCTTTCATTTTCATTCCTTCCTTCCATTTTATGTTATTCTCTTAATTTCCCTTTTGTCTTTTGTTGGGATATTTAAATAAATATTTCCCCTTACTGTCCAAATTTTGTATGAATTATGAGATATTCCATTCCTCTCATCAATCTTGTTTTTATGAAATTTTAAGAGACGCCGTTAGGCTGCCGAATTTCCGTAAGAAATTTATCATGGTTTCTTTATTTCATGATTCTTTTTCTTCTTCCTTCACCACCTCTTATCCAAGAGGAATGAAATGTCCAGAATCATATATATTCTGGATGTTGTCATGTTTATGGAAAATCACAAATCTTTATTCCTCTCCTCTCTCACTTATTTAAAGAATCAAAAAACATTGTCCATTTGTGTCGAATTACCGATATCGTGGACAATGTATTTTAAATCTCCATTAATTCTTTCAAGTATGGTCATGAAACCGTTTATATGGTTGAACCAGGATATAATATATGTTTTATGAATCATATAAGGTTCTGTAATTCTTTTGTACTCATGATTCAAACTTATAAGACTACATGAGATTGTAATTATCAAAGAACCACTTAAATTATCTAAACGAACATAATTAATGTTTTATCTTATAAATCATCATCATATAAAGCACCAAAGTGATAAATGGTATAATTTATGGTACTGGAATTATGTAAATACTACTCCCTTACAATTATGGAGTTTCACTTCCAATCAACAAGAACGATTCATCATGAACCGATTGTGAAAATCATAAAATAACTCACCCAAAATAATGCAAGGAACAAAATACTAACAATTAAGGGGTGAAATGAGGTTATGAAATGACCATATAAGATGTTATAAACATGAACATGTTTCTGTAAAATACTAATAACACTCTTTTAACCATTATACAGGAGGTTTAAACAATTTTTAAGTAAGACAAGCCCAAGGTAATGGAATTCTTAACCTGATTTCCATTCTTTGGGTTAACCTTCTACTTTATAATTTATGTGCTATTTAAATTGTTTGTGTGATGGGTTCTGTTTATATTATGTTTAATTATGTGTATTTACAGAGTATATACATATTCCATCCACTAAATTAAGTCTCACTTCAAGTATATGATGTTTATAAGGGACTTTTCTTCTGAAATCCTTTTTTAAAATTCTGTTTATAAGATTCAAAGGCAATGTTTTTATGCTATTGTTTATGTTGTATGATTATGTTTTGGTTATTAGGAATTTTTTATGATGAAGGGTGGGACCTATATTTCCCTCCAATGCATTGGGTATGAGTAAGTTGGAGGTCGGACGTATGGTTACTCCAAGTGTAACTGTGATGGTTACACAAAGTATGGTAGCCGTGAGGGTTACAAATTTTAAGGTAGCCAAGATGGTTACAAGATTATGCAAGTAATGACCCAATATAACTCTATGATTATAATTATGTTTGTGTGGATCTTGTGTAAATATCATGTTATGCAAAGTAAGATTTTATGGGTGGAAATCTTGTCTTTTAAAATGTTTTGATACGTCATGCGTATCCATGGACTAATGTGATTGTTTCCTTCTTTTTCATACCTTACTGAGCTTTTGTGCTCATCCCAAGTTTTTAAATGATTTTTTCACAGGTTAATGGATGAGTAATACAAGGATGGAAGACACGTTAAATTTTGAAGAATTGTCAAGGAGTCTTGTTTTATGTTTTAATGTTTTATATTCTGAGGAAAATGGAAACTGATTTTATGGTATCTACTATGTAACAATGTGTAATGTTATGAATGTTTTGTCTTAATTCTCTAAAGCTATAAACTTGAAAAGATACTCAATGTATAATGAAGTGTTTTCTTGAATAAATTCAAGATTATGTATGAAATAAGTGCGTGTCTTTATAGTTGGTATCAGAGGTCGGTTTAGACAACTTTAGGGATTAGGAGTTCTTGTGAGACACGTGATTAGTCCCTATATCTATTATTTCAGTTAAATCCTTGTTTTATAACTTTTTTTTCAGGTCATGTAAAGTTGGTTACGAATGGAAGGAGAAGGATCTCAAACGACATTCCTATCTCTTCCTGATGACATGCTTGCAATAATTATTGCAAAGTCATCTTCGGATGATTGTGAAACTTTTTCTAGCATACAACTCGCTTGTAATCAATTTTTTGAGATATCAAACAACTCCTCTATACCACGTTATCATCATGGATCATGGGTTGTTTTTAGACAAATACTATTTTCACAATATTATCAAGGTATTTTTAAATATTTTACCTTATCACAAGAATTTGAAGCATATTATGATTTTAAAAATTGTGCTGAGGAAGGAGACCCTTGTGCAACCTATTTATATTTGCTTTTAAAATATAGTCTCACATCACATACTTATGGTATTTTAAAAGGACCAATAATAGAAAGTTTCGACTCAATTTCGGTCCGACTATTTTATTGAAATCATGTTTTATCAGATGTTTTGGAATTATATGTCATACATGATTATTTTCCAAAACTTTTTTTCTGTGAACACCCATATGACCCATGTTGTACGAGTTGTATTTGGATGGATGAAGAAAATTATTTTTAAGGATCTCTAAATCATTGTTGTAATTCATGGGACTTCTACCTACGTGAACAAGATGACGATGAAACCGAGTGTACACCTTGATCAAGGTACCCTCACATGTTTAATAAGTAAATAAAATTGCGAGGACGCAATTTCAAGAAGGTGGGGATAATGTAACATCCCAAGGTTTTCTAAAAATAAATTGAAAAATCTTGAAATTTTGTTTAAGGTATATATTTATAAGTATCCTTTAAACATAATTTTATTTCTTCTATGATTTGAATTTCAAGAAACTGTCATCTATAATTGTGTTCAGTATGTTATTTAGAGTCTGATGAAACAAACTTGTGTTTTTTGGTGAATAGTAACATGCCCTTATGAATAGTAATATGAATAGTAATATGACCTCATGAATAGTAAATAATAATATCATTTTCTTTTCCGATGGAAATAGGATAATGGGAACTTAATTAATTTTCCAATGTCACATAAAACTAATTGCACTTCAATTTTGTTATTTTTTGAATTAATTGTGACCTTAATTAAAAATTAAATTAATAATATTTAGAAAATTATTTTTGAAAAATGGAGTTCATTTTTGAATTCTACACATCAAAAAATGGTTGGGGTAAAGTTTTGGTATTTTTCTGAAACTCTTGAATTTTCGGTGAATAGTGAAATATGATAAAATACAGTATAATCAATTTATCGGTAAATATGCACTATTTATGACATCATAAGTGATGAAAGGACACTTTCCTCGAACTAACTTGATATTTTC
Source organism: Viscum album (assembly GCA_963277665.1). Classification (NCBI taxonomy): domain Eukaryota; kingdom Viridiplantae; phylum Streptophyta; class Magnoliopsida; order Santalales; family Viscaceae; genus Viscum; species Viscum album. Next base: position 871,149,291 of record OY728163.1, read on the forward strand.
ACTAATTAAGGCCACATTATTTGAGATTATTCATAGTCTTGATAAAATATTATAATAATAATTAAAATAATCTAAAATACCTCCCCTCCTCCACTATAAATATCACCCTCACTCCCCTCTTCCTCCCACACCTCTCAAGCCTTGAGAATTGTCTAATTTCTACCAAATTCCCTCCCCAATCTTCTTCCCCACGTCATAGAGCTTCTGGTCTCACCAAAAGACCAAAATCAAAGCCCTTAAGAAGGATCTCAAGGAGAAGAGATCAAGAGGTAAACATCCTCTTTCATTTTCATTCTTTCCTTCCATTTTATGTTATTCTCTTCCTTTACCTTTTGTCTTTTGTTGGGATATTTAATTAAATATTTCCCCTTAATGTCCAAATTTTTTATGAATTATGAGATATTCCATTCCTCTCATCAATCTTGTTTTTATGAAATTTTAAGTGACGCCGTTAGGCTGCCGAATTTCCGTAAGAAATTTCTCATGTTTTCTTTATTTCATGATTCCTTTTCTTCTTCCTTCACCCCCTCTTATCCAAGAGGCATGAAATGTCCAGAATCATGTATATTCTGGATTTTGTCATGTTTATGGAAAATCACAAATCTTTATTCCTCTCCTCTCTCACTTATTTAAAGAATCAAAAAACATTGTCCATTTGTGTCGAATTACCGATATCGTGGACGATGTATTTTCAATCTCCATTAATTCTTTCAATTCTGGTCATGAAACCATTTATATGGTTGAACCAGGTTATAATATATGTTTTATGAATCATATAAGGTTTTGGAATTCTTTTTTACTCATGATTCAAACTTATAAGACTAAATGAGATTGTAATTATCAAAGAACCACTTAAATTATCTAAACGAACATAATTAATGTTTTAACTTATAAATAATCATCATATAAAGCACCAAAGTGATAAATGGTATAATTTGTGGTACTGAAATTATGTAAATACTACTCCCTTCCAATTCTGGAGTTTCACTTCCAATCAACAAGAACGATTCATCATGAACCGATTGTGAAAATCACAAAAGAACTCACCCAAAATAATGCAAGGAACAAAATACTAACAATTAAGGGGTGAAATGAGGTTATGAAATGACCATATAAGATGTTATAAACATGAAAATGTTTCTTTAAAATACTAATAACACTATTTTAACCATTATACAGGAGGTTTAAACAATTTTGAAGTAAGACAAGCCCAAGGTAAGGGAATTCTTAACCCGATTTCCATTCTTTGGGTTAACCTTCTACTTTATAATTTATGTGCTATTTAAATTGTTTGTGTGATGGGTTCTGTTTATATTATGTTTAATTATGTGTATTTACAGAGTATATACATATTCCATCCACTCAATTAAGTCTCACTTCAAGTATATGATGTTTATAAGGGACTTTTCTTCTAAAATCCTCTTTTAAAATTCTGTTTATAAGATTCAAAGGAAATGTTTTTATGATATTGTTTATGTTGTATGATTATGTTTTGGTTATTGGTAATTGTTTATGATGAAGTGTGGGACCTATATTTACCTCCAATGCATTGGGTATGAGTATGTTAGAGGTCGGCCGTATGGTTACTCCAAGTGTAACTGTGATGGTTACACAAAGTAAGGTAGCCGTGAGGGTTACAAATTTTAAGGTAGCCAAGATGGTGACAAGATTATGCAAGTAATGACCCAATATACCTCTATTATTATAATTATGTTTGTGTGGATCTTGTGTAAATATCATGTTACACAAAGTAATATTTTATGGGTGGAAATCATGTCTTTTGAAAATGTTTTCATACGTCATGCGTATCTATGGACTAATGTGATTGTTTCCTTCTTTTTCACCCCTTACTGAGATTTTGTGCTCATCCCAAGTTTTTAAATGATTTTTCACAGGTTAATGGATGAGTAATACAAGGAAGGAAGACATGTTAAATGTTGAAGAATTGTCAAGGAGTCTTGTTTTATGTTTTAATGTTTTATATTCTGAGGAAAATGGAAACTGATTTTATGGTATCCACTATGTAACAATGTGTAATGTTATGAATGTTTTGTCTTAATTCTCTAAATCTCTAAACTTGAAAATATCCTCAATGTATAATGAAGTGTTTTCTTGAATAAATTAAATATTATGTATGAAATAAGTGCGGTTCTTTATATTAGAGGTGTAAACATAGGTTTTATCATCCAAACATTTATTTTTGATCCCTACATTATGATAAGATGAATGTATGGTTTCGGAACCATACATCCTACAATTGGAAATGGAACCCTACACAACAATGTCCAACCCTATTTTTTTATTCAACAATGGAAATTTAAATTGCAATTTTATCCCATATTTCTACAACAGTCTAGAAATAAATAATGAATCAGTGAAACATATTCTATAAATTATAAAAAGGCTTTGTTATGATTGATTTAAAAAATCATGTTTCTCGAAAAAAAATTACTCCTATTTTATAGGTACTTTAAGATCCCTTAGATAATTTTGAAATGAAAATATAAAATGTATTATTATACTTTTATGGATATAATAAATAGAGAGAAAGAATTATTTATATGATAATATAGCTTTTGCAAAATGTTATATGTTAATCATGTGATATTCATCTTGAATCTTGACATACGATTGTATTCTTATGAAAATTTTGTACAGTTATGCTACAATGAACAATCGACTTTGTTATTTTCTAAGAGAGGTTACACATTAGATATATACATTTTAAACATCGTACTACAATTAGTTTTCTACTGTTGTAAGATGATATTCAAATTTATTATCATTTTAATATAGTATCACTTCAGAGTTGTTATTTCTTGAAGTCATTCATTTCTGATGAAAATGATTTATCTACTATTAGTTTCTGCTGTAACTTTGATGTTCAACATGAACCATTAACAAATCAAACTCGGTTGATTTATTGGTATTTCAACTGCTCATATTCAGTTGTGGGGATGATTCAGTTTCTTGAACTATGTTAGGGATAATTGTTTCCCAAATAGAGAACAAGAAGACTTTATTTTTAGTATTTTTGTAATGATATCAAATGCATACACACATATGTGGATTAGAAGGTATTTTGATAAAATTATTTTTTTAGTGAAATTCATCATGCTCATTGAGAGAGAAATGGTGTTGTAGACTAAGGGATATTCATTCCCTTTAAAAATATAAAAGTTTTATGTTCATTTATTCAGTTTATCTATTTCTCATAATACGTACAAAAAACACTATATATCATCAGAAATGGAAAAAAGAATCAAAAGTCCCAATTTTTGAATATTATCTAAAAGACCCATTTTCAAACTAATTTTTTTTATTTTTTCTTATCAATATGATGTAAAATGAATGTTTTTCATAAAAAATGTATGTATTAAGTATGATATATTGACTGATGTATTTTATGAGTGTGTAAAATGAGTGAGAATTTGGTTTCCTACTAATGGATTATAATTGGTAGATGGATGTACGGATTGAGTTCTCTCTATGAAGGCTATATAAATGTCATTGAATATTTTAATTACTATTTTAAATGTTTAAAAAGTTATATGTATAGGTAATAGATAATTCATACAATTAAGTAATGTTGTACAATGATTTTCATGAACAATGTATAGTTATAGAGGATTTCATATCAATATTGTCAGATGGGGTAAATCAAATTAGAAAAAATATAAATAGATTTTAAAAATGATTATAGTGGTTTGAAAATGCATGGTAATAAACTCCAAATATCTAATTGTTGGTATTTTAAACTAGTCTCAGATGAAATAATATGAAGGATCTTTAAGTAGTGAAGGGTGTAGAATGTTCTAGATGAAATTGAGTTTCACTAGATAGAGATATATATGAGGATCATAGGAAGAAGGATAATATGACAATGCAATAGAATAGAGAAAATCATAGAATATATTTATATAGAGAAATATATAATACTTAAATGATTGTAGAAGATTTATAAAAAATACATACATCAGAATTAGAAAAATGATGTTGTCTTAAAAATGATAGTTTGATGATGTACCAGCCTAATTTTCTAAGGTAGAATGATCAATTAGATTCTTTTTAAATAATTATTCATAGGATTCATAGGATTCATATGGTGTGTACTTATGTGAGATATGAATAAATATCCATATAATATAGATAAGATATTTTACAAGAAGAATATATAATAAAGGCATTAAACTAAGGTATTCCATCCATAGGAGACTGAGTTATGGTCTATCAAATTTTTGAAGCTTGTGAGATCCATTTGATAAAATAAAATTGAAGTATTATGTCATATACATGACATATTTTAAAGGTATTTTTCATTTAATTTAAATCCTTGCTTTGTTTTGGTGGGTTTCCACTCATTTTTGAAGGAAATAGTGTGTTTCCAAAATTTGGGCCAACTTGAGAGCTCATTTCCAGTTTTGAATGTAAATATTGTTTCCTTAATAAATCCTTCGTTTTTCAACATTTGTCACCCATTAAACTTCCAAAATTACCTTCATTTAACTATTAAAACCACAAAAGAAGTTTGGGCCCCTTAAAAATTCATTAGCATCATGGATTTGGGTGATCAAACTAGGTATTGGCCCAACTCGAAGACCATTTCCAGTTTTAAAATTGTTTTTTAATTCTTTCATAAAACATTAACTTGTTATCCTTTTTTGGTGATTCCACCTCTCACACATTCCCACTGAACCCAGACGCACCCCCATATTCGTTTTTTCCTCTTTAGTGCTCAGATATATCGCGATTTAGGGCCGAACATCTGAAGCTCCAAAAAAAGTCAAGATTTCTCAAGTAAGTTGGTTCTCTTCCTTATTCCTCAATTATTCTTAGGGTTTCTTCTTTTTTACTGAATCCAAAAATGTCCAGAAGATGGGGCTTCGTACCTAGGGTTTTATTGTTGAGTTTCTTGATCCAATCCTCTGGATTTAGGTTCAATATTACACCCTTGTGGTGCGGAGGCGGTGCGGTTGAAGTGACACACAAGGATTTCGGGGTTTTGACTCTTTTGGTAGGTGATTTCATATGTAGGTATTGTAGAATGAGTTGGCTTGCTGTATTTCTATTTCTATTATTTTCCTCATTCAGTATTTTTATTGCAAAAATTTATTTGGGTAGCATTTTAAAAGCGGTTTATTTTTAAGTGCCAATGTTTTGTGAAAATGGGTGTTTTACATGTGCAACCCATGTTGTGCCTCTTGGTGTTGTTTTATAATTCAGGGATTGGATTTATAAAATTGTTTTGATGCTGAAATTTATGTTTTGGTATAATATTGGTCTCCATTTGGTTTTAATTGTGGGATTTTAGATGAATTTAATTTGAATAATTTGATTACTTTTCTTGAAATTTTTTTATGGAAATTATAAGTTGTTTATTGAGTTATACGAAAGGTGCAAAGTAGGTGTATCTACTATTTTGATTATGTGTGAATAGAACTGATATTTATATGTGAAAATTTATTTTTCTAGAATGTGGTGACTATTTGAGGACAATACGGGAAACCTGGGTAACTAGGTGGGAAAACGTGTACTAGTATGCTAGTGAATGGAGGCGTTTTTACCATGGTTCAATTAGCAAGTCTGACATGGATAACACTAACAAATATATAATAGAGATGATTGGAGACCACTAGGTTATGGGTATGATCCCTACTAGTGGCTCATGCATGAGAACGAATTTCATAATGTCTACTTTCACTGAGGTACGAGGTACTTGGGGCTCAGAACAAACCAGTACCTAGGGGTGTTCATATGCTTGGTGCTCATGGACTTTTGGCATATTTTGGGTATTTTGGGATGTGAAAACCAGTATCTTGAATTTTGTATTCAAATTCACTCATTCTTTAACGTTATCCCCATTGAATGTTATTTTCTTTTCAAAGTTTTACTTTTAGAAATAAATGATACCATTATCTATTTATAACTCTTGCATGCCTTTTATTTTATAATGCCTATAACTTGTAATACTTGGGTGATATCCTATTGGGATTAGTATCACACCCTACTTACACCTTTGGGTGTAAGTAGACTTGATCATGTTTGACACAGGAAAAGGAAAGGCCTTGGGCGATGGCGGTTCGGGTTGCTAGTTTCTCTCGATGGTGCGGTGTTGTGGAGATGGAATGTGGGTAATGACCCCTTGTCGTGTGGAGTCTCATGGGTTGTTTGATGATACTTTTATGTACCTTTGGACCTCTTGTGTCTTGTTTAAACACATATAATCAGTTCTGAATTTTTATTAAGTCTTGTTTGGCTTAATTTTTCAGATTTGGTTTGTTGGTTGTTTTTGGTAATATTATGAACCCAAACTCAGGTAAATCGTTCCCAAATGAATTTTTATCATACCCGGGCACCTGTGCCAGTCCGTAGGGATAGATAATGCACTTCGGGTCTTTCCATGAGTCGGGTTTGGTGCCAGTTTGATGGCGACCTCATGACAAAATGGTATCAAAGGAGGTTAAAGTTTTTGGGTTATATTGTTATTTTGGGATGAGTCGGGATAGAAAGGATCTAGGATTGTCAGGGCTTGGGGTTTTGGTTGTGAGTAGGGTGTCTGGACCGCACCTCTCGTGGCAGACCCTGAGTCACTAGGGGATGTAGGAATTTACAGATTGACTTCACTTCCAGGTGAGACGTGTGGGCTGCAGACCACATGTGGACATCAGGCGGATGTGGAGTAGTTGTTTATTTTATTACTGAAATGTGTTTAGATTATTTATATTTGATGTATTTGATTAAAATTTTCATAATTGTGGTATTGATTATTGTTTTGTGACTGTTTCATTTTATAGCAACATGACTCCCCAGAAAGCTCTCACGCACCCACGAGAGGAAGCCGGAGAGAGTTCTCCCACACCAATTGATCAGAGGATAGTCGAGGTCATGGTCCGGGCTGTCCAGGCTCTAGGATATGGACCATCTCCTGTTCCAGCTCTTGTTAGAGAGGATGAGACTATTCCTAGAAAGGACAAGGCCCAGGAGTTCCTGAAAAATAAGCCTCCATCCTTCCGAGGCAGCTCAGAACCCCAAGAAGCATAGGAATGGTTAGAGAAGATCGAGCGTATGTTTGAGTTCTTGGAAACACCCAAGGAGCTCAGGGTGAAGTGTGCCTCCTTTCTGTTGGAGGGTCCCAGCCGTAAATGGTGGGAGTCAGTGCATCAGGCTGGGAAGAATGAGTAGATGCGCTAGGGAGATTTCAAGACTGTCTTCAGTGAACAGTACTGCCCTGAGGTGTTGGCTTATGCCAGGTCTAGAGAGTTCATGGAACATGTTCAGGGAAATCTATCGGTGATGGAGTATGACAACCGTTTCACTGAGTTGGTTCGGTATGCTCTAGAAATTGTCTCTAATGAGGAAGCGAAGGCCCAGAGGTTTCAGAAAGCCTTGAGACCAGAGATATACTCCCAGGTGTTCTTGTTTAAGCTGGGGACCTATGCTGAGGTCATTGATCGGGCATGAATGGTAGATATTGATATAAAAGGAAGGGATGGTTTCTATGGTTCGGTATCAGCAGTGGGAAGTGGAAGCTCCTCTGAGAAGAAAATGAAGCGGGAGGATCATGTGAAGAAAGGGGGAGGTAGTTCAGGGAACTCTTCCAAGAAGTTTTCATCAGCGGCTTCTTATGCGAGATCGGTCGTGTGCCACCAGTGTGGGAATCCTGATAACATCCATCCAGCATGCCCTCATCCTCCGAAGACCTGTTTCCAGTGTGGAGGTATGGGACACGTGCAATGCATTTGCGGGATAGCGTGTCCACTTCAAAATGGGACAGTATCCATGGCTCCCAGAGGAGTGCCAGCAAAGTCTAAGACGTCGAGGACTAGGGGATCTCAATTTTGCAGCCGTGGTGGTAGTGCTGGGTCATCTTCTGGGCAGAGCCAGTTTTGGGCACAGCCACAGACTATCAGTCGTCTTCAGGCAGAGACTGGACATCTCCATGCGGTGGATCAGGCACCAGCAGGATCAGAGTCGGGACCATCGACTGTTCGAGGTACCGTTATGATTTCATCTTCTATAGATGCTTATCTTTTGATATTGGTGCCTCTGTTCCAATCATTTCTTCCCATTTTGTGGACATTCTGAATTTTACAACTGATTTGATGTCATTCTCAATGGAGATGGTGACACCGCTGGGAAAGAAGAAGGAGAAGGGTCTCAGGTGCCCTTTATGTGCGCTTTCTGTGTCAGGGTTCGAGATGGAGTGGGACCTCTTGGTCTTAGATATGAAGATTTTTGATGTCATACTCGGGGTGGATTGGCTAGTACACCTCCAGGAACACATCGATTGCTACAGATGGCGTGTGAGTTTCACGAAACCTGATGGGAGTCTTCAGGATTTTCATGGAGAATGGGATCCTCTGTCAGGTCGCGCAGGGTCTCCACTACCAGAGTTGGTAAGTGTTATCTTCCAGTTATCTTCTCTCATGCTAGAGGATGGTCTTTACCCTGATGGTGCACTACCTCATGAAGTGAATGAGTTTCTGGAGGTATTCCCAGATGATTTTTTAGGCTTTCCCCCAGAGCGGGATGTGGAGTTTTCGATTGATCTGGCGCTGAGAACACAACCGATATCTCTTCCCTCTTACGTATGGACCCCACAGAGTTGAGGGAATTAAAGATATAGCTGGACAAATTAGAATCCAAAGGATTCATTCGCCCGAGCATCTCTCCTTGGGCCGCTCTTGTGTTGTTTTCAAAAAAGGCTGATGGATCCCTCTAGTTGTGCATTGACTACCGGAAGCTGAATAAGGTAACAATTAAAAACAAATACCCTTTTCCCAGAATAGATGATTTGTTGGATCAGTTGAAGGCGGAAAAGTGGTTCTCAAAGATAGACCTACGTTCAAGGTGTCATCAACTCAAGATGAAGGAGTCAGATATCCCTAAGACAGCCTTCCGAAGCAGGTACGACCACTTTGAGTATTTGTTCATGACCTTCGGATTACCAATGGTCCAGCGGTATTTATGGAAGTTATGAACAGGGTGTTCCATCAATATATCGATTCCTATGTTGTGGTGTTCTTGGATGACATTCTAGTATACTCTTTCTCTGAGGAGGAACACGAACATCACTTGATGATCGTTTTGGGTACATTATGAGATCACCACCTCTATGAAAAGTTGTCAAAGTGCACATTCTGGATCAGAGAGGTGAGATTTCTGGGGCATGTGATCTCAGAGCAAGTAGTTTTAGTGGACCCTGAGAAAATTAGTGCAATCATGTCATGGGAGAAACCGAATAATGTGTTCGAGATCAAGAGTTTTCTTGGCTTGGCTGGTTATTACAGGCGATTTGTTCGGGATTTCTCTCGGCTTGCTTCACTGATGACTTCCCACACCCAGAAAGGGGTGAAGTTTGTATTGGGTCCAGAATTTCAAGCGTCCTTCACGGATCTGAAGAGGCGGCTGACTACCACCCCCATGCTGATTTTTCCAGAGGCCGGAAAGGTATATGTGGTCTATTGTGATGCTTCAGGTATGGGTCTTGGGTGTGTGCTTATGCAGGATGATCACGTGGTGGCATATGGATCTCGCCAACTCAGGCCACACGAAAAGAACTACCCAACCCATGACTTGGAGTTAGCAGTAGTGATGCATGCTTTGAAGACGTGGTGTCACTACATCTTTGGGGAGAAGTTTGTGGTCTATTCTGATCATAAAAGATTGTATTATATCTTCTCACAGAAGGACCTCAACTTGAGGCAGCATCACTGGATCGAGTACTTGTAGGGGTTTGACATTGACATTGTCTATACCCCAGGTAAGGGTAATGTAGTGGCCGACGCCTTGAGCAGAAGGGTTTAAGTGCAGGCATTGAGGAATTCCAGTGATGACGGGACATTGATGGGGATATTTTCTCAGATGCATGTGGAGACCAAGGAACACGGTGGAGGGGCATTCTTGGAGAGCGTCCATTTGGCTCCTCTATTGGAGTTGATTCTGTGGGAACAACCCAGTGATGAGCTTTGTCAGCGGTCGAAGCAGTTTCTTCATGGTGGGGAGACATCCTCTGATTGGTCATCGTCTCCCGAGGGCATCATGTGCTTCAAGGGATTCTCAGTAGTTCCGTTATCTCTACGGAAGGTGGTGATGCAGGATAGCCACCGGTCTCAGTGGGTTTTCCATCTGAGTGCCACTAAGATGTATTATGATGTTCGTCGGTAGTTTTGGTGGCCTGGTATGAGACGGGACATAGCAGACTTTTGTGTCGAGATGCTACACATGCCAGCAGGTGAAAGTAGTAAACCAAAGGCCCTCCGGTTTGCTCCAACCACTACCCATTCCTACATAGAAGTGGGACGAGGTTTCCATGGACTTCATTGTTGGATTACCTCGTACACCTCGAGGTAAGAATGCCATTTGGGTGGTGATTGATCGTCTAACCAAATAATCCTACTTCATTCCGATCAGAGATACATCTAAAGTGGATGAGTTGGGATTTTTATATCTTCAAGAGGTGGTGAGACTCCATGGTGTGCCATCAGCAATTGTCTCAGATAGAGACCCTCGTTTCACATTTCGGTTCTGGGAAGGCCTTCAGAAGGCATTGGGGTCCGAGATTAAGATGAGCACAACATACCATCTATAGAAGGATTGTTAGACAGAGCGGGAGAATCAGATTTTGGAGGACATGCTTCGTGCATGTGTCCTAGACTTTGGAGGTTCTTGGGATACCCATTTGGGATTGGTTGAGTTTTTTTATAATAACAGCTACCAATCATCAATTCGAATGGCTCCTTTTGAGGCTCTCTATGGTCGGCCTTGTCGGTCCCCCCTGTGTTGGGATATGGTAGGTGAGACCTCACTACTGGGGCCGAGTATGGTGCAGGAGAATTCTATGAAGGTAAAATTAATCAAGAAATATTTATTGACAGCTCAGAGTGGTCATAAATCATATGATGACCGGAGGTGTCGAGACCTAGAGTTTTCTGTGGGTGACAGAGTATTCTTGACGGTGGCCCCTCGTCTAGGCCATCATCCATTGGGGAAGCAAGGTAAGCTGACTCCGCGGTATGTCGGGCCATTTGAGATCATCGAGCATATTGGAAAGGTGGCATAGAGGTTGGCCTTACCTTCTCAGCTGACGTCCATCCATGATGTCTTCCATGTTTCTCAGTTTAAAAAGTACTACCCGGATCTGTCCCATCTGTTGAGTTGGGAAGAAATGGAGATAGAGCCTGAGTTGTCTATTGTTGAGAGGCCAGTGAAAATAGTGGAATCCGAAGAGAATATACTTCTAGGGAATTCTATTCCATTAGTCTGGGTTATATGGCAGCATGAAAGTGATACACATGAGACCTGGGAGCGAAAGTCGTGGGTCGAGAAAGAGTACCCGTTCTTATTTTCCAATCAAGCCTCATGTTGAATTTACAGGGCGGAAATTCCTTCATGGTGCGGAGAACTGTCACATACATGAAATATTTTAAAGGTCTTTTTCATTTAATTTACATCCTTGCTTTGTTTTGGTGGTTTTCAATGCATTTTTGAAGGAAATAGTGGGTTTCAAAAATTTGGGCCAACCTGAGAGCCCATTTCTAGTTTTGAAAGTAAATTTTTATTCCTTAATAACTCCTTCATTTTTCAACATTTTTCACCCATTCACCTTCCAAAATGACCTTAATTTAATTATTAAAACCAAAAAATAATTTTGGGCCCCTTAAAAATTCATTATCATCTTGGATTTGGGTGATCAAACTAGGTATTGGGCCAACCCGAAGGCCCATGTCCAGTTTTAAAATTGTTTTGTAATTCTTCATGAAAGATTTATTTTTTTTATCATTTTTCGGTTATTACACCTCTCACACATTCCCACTGAACCCAGACGCACCCCCATATTCGTTGTTTCCTCTTTTGAGCTTAGATGCATTGCGATTTAGGGCCGAACATCTGAAGCTCCCAAAAAACGTCCAGATTTCTCAAGTAAGTTGGTTCTCTTCCTTATTCCTCTATTCTTCTTAGGGTTTCTTCTTTTTTATCGAATCTCAAAATGTCCAGAAGATGGGGCTTCGTACCTAGGGTTTTAGTTTTGTGTTTATTGGTCCAATACTTTGGTTTTAGGTTCAATCTTACTCCCTTGTGGTGCGGAGGAGGTGTGGTTGAAGTGACACACAAGGATTTGGGGGTTTTGACTCTTTTGGTAGGTGATTTCATATGTAGTTATTGTATAATGAGTTGGCTTGTGTATTTATATTTCCATTATTTTCCTCATTCAGTATTTAGATTGAAAAAATTGATTTGGGTAGCATTTTAAAAGCGGTTTATTTTTAAGTTCCAATTTTGGGTGAAAATCGGTGTTTTACATGTGCAACCCATGTTGTGCCTCTTGGTGATGTTTTATAATTCAGGGATTGGATTTAGAAAAATGTTTTGATGCTGAAAATTATGGTTTGGTATAATATTGGTCTCAATTTGGTTTTAAATGTGGGATTTTAGATGAATTTAATGTGCAAAATTTGATTACTTTTTCTTGAAATTGTTTTATGGAAATTATAAGTGGATTATTGAGTTATACGAATGGTGCAAAGAAGGTGTAGCTACTGTTTTGAATTTATGTGACAAGAAATGATATTTATAAGTGAAAATTGATTTTGTTAGAATGTGGTGACTATTTGAGCACAATACAGGAAACCCGGGTAACTAGGTGGGCTAACGTGTACTAGTATGCTAGTGAACGGAGGGGTTTTGACCATGGTTCACTTAGCAATTCTGACATGGATAACACTAACAAAACTATAATAGAGATGATTGGAGACCAATAGGGTATGGGTATGATCCCTACTAGTGACTCGTTCATGAAAATGAATTTCATTATGATTACTTTCACCGAGGTACGAGGTACTTGGGGCTCACAACAAACTAGTACCTAGGGGTGTTCCTCTGCTTGGTGCTCATGGCCTTTTTGGCATTTAAACATTCTTTATGGTATTTTGGGATGTGAAAACCAGTATATTTAATGTTTTATTCAAATTCACTCATTCTTTAATGTTATCCCCATTGAAAGTTATTTTCTTTTCAAAGTTGTACTTTTAGAAATAAATGCTACCATTATCTATTTATAACTCTTGCAAGCCTTTTATTTTATAATGCCTATAACTTGGAATCATTGGGTGATATCCTATTTGGATTAGTCTCACACCCTACTTACACATTTGGGTGTATGTAGACTTGATCATGTTTGACACAGGCAAAGGCAAGGCCTTGGGCGATGGCGGTTCGGGTTGCTAGTTTCTTTGGATGGTGCGGTGTTGTGGAGACGGCTTGTGGGTAATGACCCCTTGTCATGTGGAGTCTAATGGGCTGTTTGCTGCTACTTTTATATACCTTTGGACCTCTTGTGTCTTTTTTAAATACATATAATCAGTTCTTAATTTTTATTAAGTCTTGCTTGGCATAATTTTTCAGATTTGGTTTGTTGGTTGTTTTTGGTTATTTTATGAACCCAAAATCGGGTAAATCGTTCCCAAATGAATTTTTATGATACCCAGGCACTTGTGCCAGCCCGTGGGTATAGGTAACGCCCTTCAGGACTTTCCATGAGCCGGGTTTTGTGCCGGTTTGATGGAAACCAGATTCAGTTCGTGACAGAGTAAGATCTGATAGAGAATTATTAATAAAATAAATAGATAGAAATACATGAAACAAAGGAGTTGTAATGATTTTAAAAAAACTATGTAATGTCTGAAAAAATTATAATGTGATGCTGGGAGTTTAATAACCATTGTTTATATATTTTATGGAAATTCCTAGAAGTTACCTAACAAAGTTTTTACAGAACATTGAATAAAGGGATGACTCCAAGAAACATCATGTCATATCGAGAATGTTACATAAAAATATAGAATCATTCTGTTGAAACTGAAATGAGTGGGATGATTAAAAATTTAATGTTTTGTTGAGTGGGAAAAATCATTTGAGTTATGTTAGATATTTTTTGAATGTTCATTTATATATATATATGTATTTGGTTTCATATGTTGGAACAAAAGTTAGAGGTTACTGTTAATAAATTAAGAAGTTCAGGTGATGAAGATTCAATGATGTGATAATCCAATCAGGTTCCTATATGTAAGGGGAAGGATTAAAATTTTTATTTCAATTGGATAAAAATGAACAATCGTTTTAGTATCATTCTATGATCATATATAGTTAATGAAATGTGCATCAAATAGAGGATATTTAATCCAATATCCATTGGATAAAACACTTTATGACGAAGGAGGTTAATCATTAAGAGTTGTTCCATCGGAGAAAGAAACATCATACAAGGATATTGATTAGAGGTTCATCAATATGATCATACTACACAAAAGAATTGTATATTATAATTCATAATATAAAATCAAACTGAATGGTGATCTGTTAAGTATAGGAAAAATCATATTTATTCATCATATATACATTTTCTAATATTATGAAACATGTTCTTAAAATATCATATTTAACATATCTAGGACAATTAAATATTAGTTATTATTTTCAAGGAAAATATACTGTTAAGAGAGTTGTTAAAGATCATCATGATTGTATAAATTTATTGTTGATCCATCTTGATTATATTGGAAGATAAGTTATTTCTATAGTTGGTAATGAAATTTATAAGAATTGATATTTTTCTTAGGGGGTGAATAACTAGTTATTGAAAAATATTGTTGGTTTTTTTGTATAACCAGTCATGCATTGAAATGATATAGTTAGGAATGATTTAGGGATAAAAAACTATGTAATAAGTGATTTTTTTGTAGAACTTGGTTATGATTGGGGAGTGATTAATGTATGTGTAACTAGTTTCTTCTTTTTCATTTTTTACCATAAAAAAATATAGGAGAACCATAATTTTCATGGGGGATAAATAAAATAGAAACAAGTATACCCATAATTTTAACCTTTTAAACATATTGTTTTGATCAATTATTTCATTCATTAAATATGAAGGGTGAGAATGAGATTTTTAAATTAATATATCATCATCCAAACATGTTTTAATGGTTAAGAAAATTATACATATGATGTTTAGAATCATTCCTATAAATGGAATGGAAATGGTGAACCCAAAATAACCCCCTCTCCAATCAGTGATCATATATTTGTACAATGGAAATTAAATTGGAATCACACCAATTTCCATATGAAATATCAAACTGCTGGTAATAAATAATACTATTACAATAAAAAATGATGTTCTTCTACCTTTTTATGGAAGAAACTATTATATATGGAATAATATGATGTTAATATATCATTTAGATTATGGAATCAAAGATATAGATATTTTGATAATTTGATTTCTTCCAATTAAGGAATTTTATATAATAGAAAATAATTTGATTGATTTTTATGTTTCAATAGTATCATAAAATTTTATATTATTATATCACAAAAAAATGTTTATACAATGGTTATGCGGTTATCAATGAGTAAACATTGTGGATAAAGTTGAAAATTAGATATTAAGTAAATGACAAACTGAAGTAATCTATGATAAGAAAATGGAGATGAATATTTAATGATACTAATACTACTATTGAATAATCTATTAATGAACACATTATAAGTCTTAATTAAATTATAATCAATATATAAGTCTTTAGTTAAAAATATGATGGTTATACAATCATTAATAAATAATGAAAACCATAATGAGATATTTAATGCTATAGAGTTATATTTAAAAGATACTGATGATTTATATATTGATAAAATTAAGAATATTCATGTTAAATTTTAAATTAAATATGATAAAATCATTAAGAAGATTTGTAAAGGGATTGTAGTTTATAAAATTGTTAAAAAAATAATATTAGTGATATAGAAGTTGAAGAAAAACATATTAATCAGTGGAAAATAATGAAAAGGTGGAATTCAAAGAAAAATCATTTTCCTTCATTCAAAGAGATTAAAAATTTCCAATTTCAAGGGAAAAATTGAGTATTCCATAAATGGTTTAATTTTATTTATGATGTTAACTTATTACAAGATTTTATTATGAATAAGTCTGATGATTTGGTGTTAGATAAATAATATAAGCATTAAAAATTAATTAGTGGAAGAAAAATTAAAAAATCATTACAATAAGAGGAAGCATTTTTTGAGAGAAAGAGAGAAATATTATTCATATTCCAATAACAAATTAAATTTAGAAAACAATATTTTATATTATATACGATAATTATGTTATTTACTAAAAATTAATGTCAATTGTAAATTAATATCATAAGCTGAATAGATTTTAAATGAAAATTTGGAATTATCATTTGAAAAAATAGACAACACAATATGAAAATATATAGTTTTAATAGGGATGTTAAGGAGATAACAATTGAAAATGGTGAGCGAATCAAGAAATAGGAGATATACTTCATTGTGTTAATATATCAAAATTGGGAATTCATTGATCATTAGGTAACTTTGAATAGCTACAAAGAAACATCATCTAGGTCAGATAATCTCAAAATGTTAGATGACATAAATTTTTAGGAAACTAAGCATAACCAGATAACATTAGTTGAATTCAGGAAAATATTTAATTTTCTGAATGAAAAATTGTTTGATAATTAAGATGGTTAGTTAAAAACAAAATCAATGTATATTACACCAAAAAAACATAATATGTATTAGAAAAGTCACCATCAATACATTTGAGGTTTATGAATAATCATCTTAACCTAGTAAAAATAATATTCTATTGAAGCATCCACAATCTATTCCCAAGAAATTCCATTGTACAATTAATTATAGTAAAAATGACGTTTTAGAATGTAATATTTTTTATTAATAATAATACACTATGAAAGAGTGGAATTCATATATAATGTGTCACCCTAAGATATTCACCCAATGTTTGTTATAATACAACAAAAACAACATTTAAAGAAGTATTACAATATGTATTCAAGAAAAAAATTCAAGGTCCACTGCTGGTGTTTTTTATTTTTTAGGCACATGGAATATACATTTTTAAATAACATGTATCTAAAAGAAATAGGGTCTGAATAAAGGGTATTTTAATTAATAAATATGGTAAAATTTACAAAAAATATATTGGGAGGTGAACAATAACACTCTGGTGGGGAATAATTACACTACATCAATAAAAACAAGTGATAATTTTGAAGACATATAAAAGAGTAATAATTTTGATCATGGAATGAAAACGTTATATGTAATTTGGATACATCACACTACCAAGATAAAATGGTGAAGGAATAACTAAATTATGCTGAATATAATGAGAAACAATTATGTTTCATAAAATTAAGAAATAATTTTTTTCACAGAATCAATAGATAGAAATTTTAAAATTCAAAAAAAAATATAAATTTGTTTGATAAATATGGTCATGTTAAATAAATATCAATATAATAATAGACCAAGAAGATAAATTCAATGTATGTTATAAAATTAAGGTAAAAATATACAAGAATAGATAAATATATAATTATAGATTCATATGAGGTTCCTACAGATGAGAATAAATAAAATACATCCCATGATAAATATGTGAAAAATAATATGATGTTGTGAATGATAGAATATTCAAATAATCAATATTAATTCTAAGTAACACTGATGTTCCTCCTAATTGTGAAATTTTTTCTATTTTTACTAACTTAAAGATAAATAAATGGTGAATTATAAAATAAATTAGTTAATTATTGTATAAATTTGTATAAAATGTTTGGGAGATCCATCATGGATCATTATAAGGAATTTTATGATACACATGAGGCCATTCCCGATTGATACAGAGGTTTTAGAATCACAGTTTTGTTAATAAAATATGAATATAATGATGAGATTATATTTTAATTGTGCTTATACACATGAACTATTATGATATGATTATATTAATAAATGTGTAATTTTCCATAATTAATTTTTCAATTTTCTTACACTCATGTTTTCTTAATTTTTTTGTCCACATAGAATTTAATTTCATTGTTAAATTGTCTTCATTATGAAATTTTTGTCATAAAAATATTTAAATGGTTAATTTTTTCAAAGTTATAAGGAATGAAGATGTGCTATGATTTCAAAACTGTGAAATTTTTATTTTATTTTAAATAATGGGTAGAAGTACCATTGGAGGCTATGAAAACATTATGAATACTGCATTTAATACACATATTAAAATCAATAATTTCTAATGATTTATGTGTATATTGAAAAAATACAACAGTGTAGATTTCAATGCAAAAGTGTGTTTGGATGAATTCTTTTTAAATATGTCAGAATGTGTTCGTATATAAATTTGAAAGAATATATTGTTATATATGTGTATAAAAAATTCCCTAAGGATATTAAGGATCTTACGCCATTACATGTAAGAGTATTTTTTATGGAGTGTAAGAATGTCTATTATTATGTCAGAAGATTCTATGGTGTGATTTATGGTCATAAAAAAAGAAGTTAACCATATTAAAAATATATATTTTTTGCATTATCACAAAGCTATATAATTAAAAATGAATATGTACAAAGTAATCGATGTCTATGTCCTAGTTGTAGAACAATGTTTAAGGTGGATGTTATCAAAAATAGTGTTTGAAAAAAGTTTCATTGTGTTATTTGGATAGATAGAATTATTCATTAAATGGATAGAAGTATACCATGATACAAATTTCAATTATTTGATCATGCAATGGCCAAGATAATGATCACCAAAGGCATACTTGATGACCATAATCCCCAACTAAATCTGATTGGTTAAAATTTTCAGTAGATTTCTATGGTTAATGTAGAACAATATGATTAGGAAGAACATGAATGCCATTAAAGATGAAGAGTTATAGTATATATGTGTTATTATGTATGGACTTGTTATTATTGTGTGGGAATAATGAGAATCATGTTTCCAATGAAAGAATTATATATGGGAGAATAATGTAACGGTTGAGTAGAGGTGGTGAAGGGTACATAAATTAAGCTCATAATTTTTGTTACCTATAAAATGGTAGAACAAGAATTATATAATGGTAACTGTAAATTTAAATATTTACAAAATTGTTTTCAATAATTTAAAAGAACTATTATACAAAATGTAGGATATATTATCAAAGGGATCATATTGAGTAAATCCATTTAGAGAATCCAAATAATTATGTTAATAAAAATAAAAAAGATTTAATTACAATAAGATAGACCATCAAATGATCTATCACGTTGATATATTACACATGAATGAAATATAAATATTTTATGGAACTCTATGATGTAAATGGTTTAAAATGTCTAGATGAAATTGAGATTCTATAGATGGATAGCTATATAATTCACATCAGATGAAGGATAATATTCTAACACTACAAGAAAAAGATAACTAGAGAGGAGTACCATATTAGTAAATCAATAAATTTGTTATCTTTGAGGATTGATTTCTATATTTACAAACATTTAAGTAAGTTGGAAAATGTAATTAGACATAATATCCCATGATGATTTGAATGTCTGAGTTTCTAGATCCAAATGCTCTATTAAATGATTGATGAATTATTTTTCTTATAATTCATATGTGCATCATTGGTCAACAAGAATAATAAATATCCAATGTATAGAGATATGAGATTTTTTCATAAACCATCCCAATGGGGACAATTCCATGCCTCCCCATGATTACCTCTAATAGGACAGGGGCTATAGATAGGCTTTATGTATGTCTATCAGAGTCTTGTTATTCATTACCCTATTTAAATTCAAACCCAAACATACATATATAAGACCATAAAATTCTTAAATGCGTCATCAACTGAAAACCCATGGTTTAAATACTCTATAGTTCACAAAAAATTTTCGACAAGAAGTAATTGAATATAAACATAGACATGTAAAATCCCACCACAAAGTCACTCAAAAAAATCCCAAAGTAAATATATTTCTAGTGAATGATTTCAAAATCCATAGGAACACACCTTGGTTTGTCATGTACCTCTAAGTAACATATAGCCCTGGTCCATTAAAGACTATATCATACATTATATCATCTTTATAACACACAACACATGCATGATAGGCATGTGTATGAGTGAGTAAAATAATACACAATATGAAATCCCAATACCAAAACACATAAAAGAAAGTATATACAGTAAAATCTACAAAAATATATGTGTATATGACATATAAAAAGAATAATAATATGTATTTAGTAATGACAGAAATTCTAATGTTATTTCACAATAGTAAATAAATCATATGATTCCATCTTGAAGATTCCACATAACAGTAATTTGAGAAAACACACTCCGGAGTCTTATAACACAGATGACATCTGTCAAATATATAAATCTTCTCATGTCACTCCACATGATGTACATGTTGATGGACTAGAGAGATATGATTTTCATATTAGGATCACACCCTTGGAAAGGGGGTATAAAACCAAATCATTCTCGATTATCCTACTAAGTAGAGCATCAGTGGTTATCTGTTTTCAGTCATCATGGTACCAAAGAACTCCCCACTGGCCACAAATATGAATAGAATATCTCACTACATTCCTCACATAAGTATTCTATCAAATTTATCAAAGAAGTATTGTTGAATTCGTAACTTTCCTAGGTGTAGGATGTTATTCTATAATAAGAATCAATGAATGGATAAGGGGAATATACCATAATGAAAATTTTCCTGCATATGGAGGAAAATGGCTCCAAGCTATCTTATAAAATGTACACTCTATGTAGAAGAGTAACACACCATTTCCCATTACGTAGGGGATTTCCCATGTAATTGTATCATGCCTAGTATCCTATTTTTATGTTATTATAGATGTACACAATAGGTCGGTTGTGCATGTACTCTACCCATGTACTAGTATATGGCTCACCCTGTATACTCATCAAGGCTATATTTGTGTAGGGGAGTACATAGAGTGATCCAAACCATGTATCCCAACCCATATTCATGTACCTGTCAAGGTACATGTTGAGTCTCGTGGTATAGGACACATTGCAAGTGACCCTTAACTATCTCATGAGTCCATAGCCACCACATAGGGGGCTCCACATGGCATGTGGCTACGCATTACCCGCAGTGTAATGTTGAATTTTACAGATTCCATGATCTAGATTTTATGATCATTTCCAATCCTCTAGAATTCGATCTGGTAGATACCTCATGAAAGAAATAAATTAACCACCTCATTTTTTCCTCATCATTAATGAGAAACATGTAATTACTATCAATTCTTCTCAGAAAAATGGATTATTCTTTGTTGTTTGTAATGTCCCAAAGATTGAGAAATCATGTATCCCAAGTCATCTGATTAGAAATTTCTTCTACCATGACACCACCATCATGTACTACTGATGCTAGATCTATAGTATCAGATAGTTGGGTCATTAAATTGGTGAACAATTACCAATTCATAGGGATATGTTGATCCAAAGATGGAATTATGATCACTTGTTATGATTGAAGAATCAAGGGAGAAATGAACCACTAATAATGTGATGAATGAACCTATTCATATTGATAATGTAAGCCTTGATCAATCACCATAATAATAGTAATTAATAATCAATAATCATAATGTAATTATCCTAATAAAAGTTCCTAAATAAAACCCATCCCAAAATAAGCATGATATGATAATCATTCTATTAGTCGATTAGTTTGCGTTTGTAAGAGAAATTAATATCAATGAAATAATCCATTCCATAAATTTCCTACCCTGATTTGGATCAATTTTTTAAGAAGAAAAAAGTTGGGGAATGCTCATTGGATAGATATTCCAATTACAACGTGCACTGATCATCTATCTCTAGTTCAGATATTGTTCTCCAGTGAAATATAATTTGATGTTCTTGAACGATCCCCTAGATCTATATTATTAATTGAAAAAACCGAGGTATGACACATATCCATATATTTATAAAAGATTCTTTGTCACAATGTCAATGAAATAGAATTAAATAATGTAATTATTTATTTTATTCATTTCAGTCCAACCGCAACTTGTCTACAAACACCCCACACCGACCAAGTTTATGGTGTGCCTTGGGTAAAACCTACATTATGAAGTCAATGATGCCATTAAATTTTTCATATAGTCCATAAATTATGAGTTCTTCTAGTTATTCATGAACTAATAGAATGAATTCTATTTAATAAATTTAATACATTTTTTTCAGGCACACCGAGACTTAGAATATCATATCACCTCATCAAATGGTCTTGAACGTAATATATTCAATATCAAAAATTAATACATGTAAAATCAAATTCATGAAATTGTCCTTACCTAGTGGATTTATTTCCATAAAAATACCAAAGAATTACTACACAATGAGATGTGGTTACTGAACATGTATTTGAGCCTCCCCCACCCAATTTATCTTTTAGATATTTTTATGCATCCACTGACATGCACTAGAGTAATATATCATCCACATAGGTACCTCTCCTAAAGTTCCTTGATCATTACTGGGTAATCCAAAAATTTACATGCATCCTCAATTTCCATCTTGAACCATTCAATAATGTGTGATTTTTCATGTGCGTACCACCTTAGCTACGACCCATGAAAGACATCATCTACCCAATCTTACTATGCAAGTAGAGCTAAACGGTATTCCACCTCGCCCACACTACACTATATCTAGAAAGGGTAAATGACTAAAATAGATATATTTTTATCCCAACCAAACCTCCATAATCCATTTCAAATTGAATCCCATGAGAATATATGGTTTCATTACTTGAACCCCAAAGGCCAGAGTCATCTATCTTCATAGGACTTCTAACACAACATTATAGTCTTCATCTATTCCTTGATTATCTACCCAATCTGGATAGTTTTTTACCAACCCTAGGCCCATGAGTTCCTAATCTTTAAGGCATGTCCATTGAAGTTTTAATATATAGGGTCTCCCATAATAGGTCATTAATGAAGCAATAACGATGGTGGAATAATATCTATTGTTGTAAAAAATCTCCACTTGTGGTAGGTGATCCTCTAAACTTTGGCCAATGTCCAAACTACAATACCATAGCATGTCCTCTAGAACCTGAATGATTAGCTCTATCTAGCCTTCAATTTGAGGGTGAAACACTACGAAAAACATTAATTGATTCTCAAATGCCACATATAATCCTCTTTACAACCATGATGGGAAGCAATCATGATGGTTATAAATTATCATCATTGGAACAACATTGAGTTTGACTATATCCTTCATATAAAGGACTCCAAAACTCCCAAATATACGATACAACAGAATTTATATAAAGTTTCACATAATAGTGAGTTAGTCTACGATAACCTATTGGGAATCATTTCCCATGTACCTACATGGAAATCACATAAATCATCCTAGAGATATCCCATCCCACTTCCATCCTTTCATATCAAGGGATTGAGATAATCTCCCAAGAACCTAGTACATAGGCTTCACATTATGAAAAGAAAGGTATCAGGAGAAAAAATATGCAAATCCCTTCCTTATATGTTTACAACAAACCTAAAATTGGATGTAGCAGTACATCATTCCCACACCTATATTTACCTCTAATGTATAATTAATAATATATCTAAAATCCTCCTTCTTCAATGTCACTTGTACCATCACGTTCCCTCTAAAATTAATGAAATGCCCCACCTTTCAAAAATCCACAAAGAACATGTCCAATGGGTATTTGAGTATGTAGTGTATCAATGTAGGAATTAGAAAGGTTTTACTTCTTGAATTACTATGGAAAATGGAGGGGGGAAAATATAGTGTGGAGATAATCTTCTCTATCTCCATCCATAATGGATAACTATAATAGGGATAACTTCTCTTATTCTTTATTCAACAACTGTGAATATGATCCCTTACTAAGAACATATTCTAACAATATCCCATACACTATAGTTTATAAAATATGGAATTTATTATCCTAGATGAATAATATCCATGAATACTATCTCATGTTAAATGTAGTTTGATAGAGGATATACCTGAGACTCATTTGATCAGAATAGAGAACAAAATGTAGGCCAATTAGGTAGTATCTCCACATAATTTTTGCAAATACCACCACTACTATCTCAAGATATTGGGTTATGTAATTTTTTATATTTATTCTCATCAAACATTAACCATTGGTAATCACCACATTCCTCTTCATCAAGACACTACCAAGAATGATTCCTTATTCATTACAAATCACTATGCAATTGACCTAAAACAATGGAAATCTCATGATGGAAATGCTTAAAATACTCCAACTCAACTTCTAAAAGTCCTACCAAAACCTCTATGTCCACGTAGAATTTTTCCCGTTTTGGGTAAAAGAGATCATATGTGTTGATATCATAGAAAATTCAGTAATGAATCTCATGCAATAGCCTATCAAACCTTGGAAACATTACACCTCTATCACAATATTATTTGGATATCAATATAAGATTGAATCTACCATGGTATAGTCCTCTAACACTCCATCTGAAAAGATATAATATCTTTGAATGTGGGATTCCGATAATAAAAACCTAGAATTCAATAAATTTCTGCAAATTGGTGGACCCAACGTACGTCTCGAACCATTTTACTATGTCTCACATGCTCCTCATTAAATGTTGAGTACAAAAGGATATAGTCAATGAATCCAACCAAGAAATGAAACAAGAATAGATGAAAGCGCATTTTCATGAGTCATAAGACCACTTTTGGTCCATTCTTCTTGCCATAGGACATCACTGTGTACTCACAGTGATAGTAGATACATCTGAATCCCATCATTAGATTAACTACATCATGTACTCACATGTAGTGATATCCAGACCTATATAATACTACCAAGAACCACTATTCCCATCTCAGCTAATCCATGAGGTTAGAGAACCTTGGAAGTGGATAGTATTTTTTTATTGTTGGTTCAATCACTCCTAGTCTACACATAACATAAATATATTCACTACCATTATAATGAATAATACTAGAGATGCATGTGGTGAGACTCTAGTTCAGTCAAATAACTTCCTCTGCATGTCATCCAACTAAAGCCTTAGCTCACGGTGCATTATTGGGTCCATTTTATATTCTAGAGTTGATATTAGTGTTCAATGAGGGTGTGGATCAATGAAATGGTTTATATCAGTGTGGGGATGTAAGCATGTAACATCCAAATTGAAGGCATCCCCACACTCCACCACTATTTTAGGATGTTGAAAGATATTAAAATCCAAGAGAACAATTGTTATTATAGACAACTAATAAGTAATCAAGTGCACTCTCCTATACTTAATTCCATCATATATAGAATGTGTTTCCATTTCACTGAAAAAGTAGAAATTGATTTCTTCACTATGGACACATGATATCCCCCACCTAAAACTATTAATCTTGGCATGCATTGTGGATAACCATTCTATACCTAAGATGAAATCATAATGTCTCATAACTACTATAATGAGATAAAAATTTACACTCTTTCTTCCAAGAGGTAGGTCACATTGTTATAACCATTTTGTGATCATAGAGCCTTCTCATGTGGGATTTTCCAAGCACTAGGCTCAAGACAACATATCAACCTGAATATCTAGGTTTTGATCATGATATGTGGATAGAAGGGAATAAGTAATACATGCGATATCATTACTGCACCTATGGTAAAAAGGATAAAAGTTGTACCATGAATCACCCCCATAACTTCTATGTCATAAGATTCAACTTCCTATAGCTATCAATTCCCCTACCATACATCACCCAGAGCCTCATGTAAAGAAGATATGGGTGGTGGGGGAAACATTTCAACGTGGCTACTAGCTCTAATTAATCTCCAATGTCCTAAATAATGCTCATTTCCCTATGATACTTCTTGATTATTAGACTGTCTCTTCCCTGATAGCCCATTCGCATCTCTCTTACATCTGTATTGAGTTTCAGAAAATATCGGGCATAATGTCTTCTTCCATCACATGAGTAACATCACCTCTTCATAGGCTGACTAGACCCACACATTAAAGATATAACTAAGGACCCTCCATTCTGTGACATCCTTCTAAATCATATCACAAGCCCCAATCCCCACCGCTGATGCTGAAAACCTAATATGGGTGTCTCTATAATTACATGACCTCTACCGAGAACCACTTTCTATATCTGATCATCATAGAAATCCACTTCAACCAAAGGTATTTCTAGAACCACATCATAGGTAAGACATAATAGAGGCATAAAAGTGGATGAAAAATCTATATACATCCCCTATCATATTTCAAAACTGTTATGAACTAGTCACAATATATCTCTATCAAGCACCATGGGTGGTTGGAATAACATCGATGATTATGCAACCATTGTCATGTTGTACTGCTGAGATGTAGAAGCTCCTACATATGTATAGATCATAGCACAGATACTGAAGAATCATCATGAAAATATGCTCAATATATGTCCATTCATGAGTATCCTCATAGTAATAATTATTTTCTAAACCCCTCCATCGTCATCATGAGCCATAAAGAAGGAAATCCACCAAGAGCTCTATATGATCTGATAGTGTCATAAACTGATAGAAAACTTGGTTCGCCGCCTCTTTCATATCCTTAGATACATGTGTTTTAGGCTATCCTTGTAACATGAGGGGTCCATTTACCTAAAACTCAACATGTGATCACAGCGTGTTCCCCTTATTTTTAGGTATTGCAGGTATCACTTGATGTTATATTGGTGGTGGTATATCCGGATCACCACATTGAGGCAACATGATAGGAAATAGTCCCTATATAAATGAAACATAATTAAGGGGATCATCCTCATGATCCGGATGA
The DNA here is from genome assembly GCA_963277665.1 of Viscum album. Taxonomy (NCBI): domain Eukaryota; kingdom Viridiplantae; phylum Streptophyta; class Magnoliopsida; order Santalales; family Viscaceae; genus Viscum; species Viscum album. The sequence continues at coordinate 871,176,046 of OY728163.1, forward strand.
TGAATCCTAACTAGAATACATTGTATATGCATCTTAAAATAAACAACTTATACCACTATCAATGATTATATATGGATTGATGACTCAATAAAAACATAGAAACCACAACCCATTTGTAACACCCTGAGTTTTTAAGGAACATTTTTCAATGAATTAATGGTTATTTATGTGTTCTATTTAATTAAATAAAACAATACATTCACATAACATAGACATGGATAACACTACATGAATCACTGGTTTGTCATACGTAACCCACAAAACTAACTTTCTATCACACGTCATTTTATTGAAAGAATTTTTCAAATGAGATAGTTATATCTAACACGTTAAAATTAGTAATATTAACATTAATAACTACTTTTAAAATATTTTTTATAATTTTTTAAATAAATAAAAAATATTGATAATGAATAATATAATTTTCAATAAGGACCTTATATATTTAAAATACCATTTTCTCATATGAACTATATTACATGGCCTTATATGAAGAAAATAAAATTTCTTTTAGACACCCTTAGAAATGTAATTTGTTAAAAAATAACATTTCTTAATTTAGAACTCCTAAATTATCTCAAGTTGACTTTTGGGAATTTTGCAGAGGAACATCATTTTTTAGATGAATAGTGAAAATCCTAAATTATAATTCAATTTTTTTATATAATTTACTTATATTCATAAATTATATTTGAATTTGATTAGAAGTCTAATTGGTTATAATTTCTATAAAATAATCTAATTTAGGTCACTATAAACAATTTAACAATGAAATTCAAAATAAAAATAAGAAATATATTGATTGGTTTTATCCAACGAGCATGTACCCAAGTGGTAAGGGCTCTTATTTGGCTTCCAAGAGACCCAGGCTCAAACCTGGGTGGAGGCGAAATTCAAAGTTACTATATCAGTACTATAGTACTATTGTAGTATTATTGTAGCAGTTTCTGTAACATGTATTGTTTGATACTATAGTAGCAAGAACAATTCACTCGATTTGGACCTTTGGGCCACTAATTTGGGCCTATGGGTCTCAAGGGATTTTAGGTCCTCAAAGGAATTCGGGCCACATGGCCTTGAGGCCATAGAACCATGGAGTAGCCCAGTCCACATAGAGAAAACCCCTGAAGAGGATCAGAGAAACAAGTGTAGTAGTCACCAGAATAAGAGCTAACCGGATTGGAAGAACAAGAGGGTTTGTAAAATGCCATCGGGACCAGGAACCATGCATCTTTGTATAAGTAAATTATTCCAATCAGTAATGTGAGGTGGGGTTCTTGGTGATTAATGATGTAGAAGCTGGGGAGGGTTGGTTTTAGTGGGTAGGGCATGTGGGTAATGTAATGGGCATAGAATGCCTCTGGGCCTTCGTATCAAGTATTGAGGGTCATGTCGGGACCTGTACCTTGGGCCTACGGGTCATATATGGGTTCCCATTAAACCCTTAAAAAGGATATTTTTGTAGAAAAATGAAAAAAGAAGGCCTTCTTGCCTTTCGGGTGGAATTTAAAACTCGCCTTGTCGTCCCATCTACGGGATAAATTTTAAATTAATTAATATGACTGTCCTATTTTTAATTTGAAAAAATGGACTCCATATTATGAATAATGATAATTTATATTTTCATATAATTTTAAATTTGTTTTTGATAAGAAATATTAGGAAATGTAGTTAAAATAATGTATATTTATTAAGGTAATAGTATTATTAACAAGGGAATATATCTTTAAAATAATAGACTAAATGACCTATTAACTTTTTAAGAAACAATTTAATATTTATATATCATCCATAATACTTCCGTTATTGTTTTTTATGTTTTTAATTACTTTTCATATTTAAAAATATTGGTACATATAACTTGTTATAAAAATGACATGTATGTTCCCTCCGTTCCCTTAAAAAGGCCACCACCTATACCCATTCTTCACACCTATCAAACATATTTGGATTAGACAAGATCTTCCTAATACACCGACCAACATCTTTACATTATTCATCTAATCATCCCTTTGGGAATAAAACCATCCATTGAATCCCTTTGGTCAAAAAATGAAATGGAGTTACTTGATTAAGGGGTTACACCCTCCCTCATGGTCCTTTATTTTATTTTAAATCTCCAATATTTCAATTATCATTAGGAAGTTATTATTTAAAAAAAAATTGTAACTTAAATATACTAATATGATTTTGTACTATGGGTTTGATCTAATCATACACACACTTACATCGAATGGGTAACGAACATATTGTTTATGTATACGACGAACTACAACCTCATGGAATGAGGATTTTTTGTTTTTATTTACCACATCTCATCTGAGAATAATTATGGAAACTATATTTATATATTATATAAATAATTTATTTAAACTTATTTAATTATTTTACAAGAAAATATATTTATACTTTGTATTTTTGTAAATACAAAAATTTTATTTGAGAGTGTGTGGAATGCCACCCCCTCAATGTGACGTGATTTATTCAAACACTAAATGAAATGTATTGAGGATAGAAATAGTGAAATAATATTACATATATCATATATTTAATATAATATGATGATGATGATATATATATTTATATGTGTGTAATATACGTTCTACTTTTCAATATGATAATTAATGGGAAACAACATACAATCATAAGTACGGCCTACCGTCTCCAAGAGCAGTGTATTAAATTTAAAAATTCAATAGAATATGGATTATAATAACATATATATTATTAACATAAATTATATTTCTATCACAGTTTAAATTATATAAATCATTGTGTATGTTTAATGACTAAGGAAATAAAAAATTTAGCCATATAAATGTAACAAAAAAGATATTACCTAAAGTAAAAACCTATCATATAGTATTTAATAAGAAGTTAATATAATTTCACAATAAAAAATATATGCTATTATATATTAGATTATGTTTCTTTACAATAAACATATATTTATTATACGTGGGGTTTTAATGAGTACGGAGAGATTCCAGACACAAGGTAAATGGATTTATTGTGTCACTTTTTTTTCTGTGAGACTTATGCCTTATTCACCACTCATCCCAATTGTGTGGCCATTATACTATAGATTAATATAATATATGACTATTAACTTACATTTTATGTTTATTAACATATCTATTTGATGATATATTCTTAATGGGTTTTATGTTTCAATAGATAAAAAATCAGAAAAGTCGTTTTGGATCAATTTTTACTCATTGAGACACATGACATAAACATCAATATCTATGTTTTAAAAAATACTTTATAAAATTTTATTTTAATCTAATATTCATACGAAATATATATTAAAAACATTTAATGGTTTTTAGGATATCATTAATATTTTTTGATGAATTTTCAATGAAATTATTTTCAAAACATTTTCATGATTATTTTATATGTTTCATGGAATATGGGTTTCAAAACATTTTAGAGCTCAAATTATATTCTTTAAATGTAAAGGGTTTCAAAAAAATGACATTATTTTGATCAGAGTTTAAAATATTATTTATATAAAATGATTTTCAAAATGTTATTTGTTTTAGAGATACTTTATTCAAAGATTAATTTATATTTTCCACTAGAATTTTTTTCATAATATATTTCCAATTCATTTTCCATATATGATAAAATATATTGCTGTTACTCATGCCCTTATTAGAAATTATCCAAATGAATCATTCATAGTCTTTCATGAATGGTTTTTATTTTGGTGGAATTATACTTACGACACCCATTTCTATTATACAGTTTACATGATTTTGAAACACACACCTTTTCATGGGATATGCTGTGAAGAAATGATTTTGAAACATATACCATTTTCATAGTTTATGAAGTGAATAAACATTGTTGTTACTCATTTAATTTCATAGGATTATGATATTATTTTTATAAAATTCACCAATTTTTATGGGTCATGATATGATCCCTATTTTAAAATCAAGGGGCACACGTATGAATTATTTTATTATGAGATGGATGGGACCAATATCTACCACAAATTAATTGGGTAAATATTTATATCTAATTAGATAATGATGTGAATGAAGTAAAAAATCATGATCCATTATGGGAATATAGAGAAACCTGATCCATTACTAGGAAAGGACGATGAATAGGGATTTTGGTGTCTCCTGCCTAGTAGGTGTTTCCACCATGAAAATGAATATGGAAAAAATCGATCCACTTTGGAAAATGGGGATACACGATACCTTATAATGAATATATTTCAATTGGGGATGGTGGTGTGTCCCATATAGTGGTTTTCGTTCCCATGAAGAGTCTCGATATATTCTAGAAATATGTCTTAGCTTATTGGGAATGATATCACATGTTTATGTGTTCCATAAATCAATGTATTATTCCTATGATATGATTTCATAGCTTATGTGATTTATTTCTTTCTGATTCATGTATTACAAAATTCCATGATTTCTGACATGATTAATGATTATGATGTTATAATATTTAGGGTTTTTTCTTCTAATTTTATGATCACATTCACGTATCTTGATAATCATGTTTTTTCATACATGATTCCCTTGTATACGATTACTAAGAATATGAGATCATCCCATTTTATGTATCATTTCCTAGGTTATTAAGATATGTATTAGTATTGATGTTTCTATGAAGGGTGATAGTAATGAAGAACCTCATAGGAGATTATTTAGCTCACTTATGTAATCTTGTCTTTGTTTCCATATTTCCAAAGGCACTAGACTTATATAATGTTTTGGGAATCATTTTTATAATGTTTTAAGTATTCCTCATATGTTATGTAATGTTAATGTATAAAAAGTGATGAATGAAATATCATTTATATATGAATAATGTAATTTTTTCACGTTAACTAGTTTCTTAATATAATGAGATAAAAATCAGGTGGTTGGAGTTCTATAATGTGTATACATCGGTCATCAAACCAACAATGGAGTTCTTAATCTAAAATATGAACATGATACACTTATCATTTTTCCCCAAAGTAATAACACAAACATCATTCATATCGTAGAAATGAACTGTATGATAAAACTATATCATGAACTACCATAGTGGGGTATATTCCATGACTCCCCAATCCCACCTCTAATAGGCCAGGGGTAGGAAAGTAATGCCTAGTAGGCATGTAACTATCATGGGAGGCCTTATCCTAAGTACATATACGCATGAAAACATCCTCATTCCCAACAAATAATGAAATGCCACCTGAACTAAAGATTCATTCATGAATTCATCTAATCCACAACTACAGTATGACATGAAGTAAATGAATTTAAAAAGGATCAATTAATTGAACACCACAAGGAGTCTAAAAAAATTATATCATGAATGTTATACAGGGGAAAACTGTCAATAGTTGTAGGAAAAACCACATTCTGTTATGTCTCTCTAAGGACAATCTAATCCTAGACTATCAAGGACTCTTTCAGAAGGTTGATCGTCGATACAAGACACCACATATATGGGAAAATCCTATTCTAGGGTGAGTATAATAATAGGTATACAGACACTAGAAAACCAAAATTTATATGACAATGTATATAAAACAATATTTACACAACTACATTTCTACATCGCATATAATTAAAATATCATGACATAATCAACAATGAAACTATAAGGCATCAACCTTAAACATCTCTTAATATTTAATTAAATGAATAATTCACATTGAGGAACTTTTCAGGTTTAGAGTTTTAGAGAATTAAGACATAAATGTTACATATCAAAAGGTTACAAAGTACACACTTCTACTATGTTTGCGTAGAATAAAAAACTCTTAAAAAGAAACATGTCTAGTTCCATGTTTTATATAGCATGGCTTTCCCTTGATCCCATACTTGACCCTATTCCACATTATGTCTTGTGAAAAGCATTTCAAAAAAAAAACTTGGGGTGAGCATAAAAAAATTAGTAAGGGATACATAAAGAATGAAAACTGTTAGTTTTTCAAACATCAAGTAAACCATGTATACTTTATAAAAGTAATACCTTCACCTTCATGAAGTAGTAAGAACTCTTCACTGAATAAAATATCATTACATACCCTTTTATAACCAAAGGATTACCATAAAACCCATATAAATAACACATATCATATAAAGTTAACCTGGGATATAAACATACATAAGTGGAATAACCCTACGGTTGACTTCCACACATATCGCTTAATAGAATAGTCATACGGCCGACTTCCATACATACCTAATGGAATAGCCATACGGCTGACTTCCATACCCAATGAATTGGAGGTTATAATGTAACCACCCATCCTGGTATTCACGGTACCACCTTTCACGTGGTTTATCACATAACCACCTGTCAAATGTCCAAGTACCATTTTAAAAATCATAAGACATAAAACAAATATAATGGAAAGAAAACATTTCCACACTTTGATCAAAATATATCACTTAAATATATTGACATAACAAATCCATTATAAAAAAACATTTTCAATACCAAAATATATAAAATAGTATATGGTATTTATTTCATTTTAAAAAAAACATTAAGGCTTGTTGAGGAATCCAAAGACCAAATAATACTCGCGACGACGGAAAAGGTCGTTGTCACCGCATACGTTAAAAGAAAAATTCTTTTTTGTCATTTTGTAAAATTCTTTGTAGAAAAAGATTCCTTTTGTATAAAAGTAAAATTCAAAGGGGTTTATACACCATGTAATATAAAGTTGTGTATAAAATGAAATATGCCTCAATGAAAGGAGATTGAGATGAAGTCTCATACCTCGGGTCAGACTTGACTCGGTCATTCTTTAATCTCCTGAATAATAAACATGAGTTAATTTAAACTTATTTAGGAACCTTTTTAAAGTTCATTATTCCTTTTATATCACTTATTTCTATGTCATGAACACTATGTAATTATTTAAGTTATTAACGGTCATTTTAATGATCATTGGTACTTGAGTAAAAAATAAACCCTTTATATTTACAAGTTGTTAATGTATCCATTATATCCAGAATTATAATCATGATGTATATATCATATATATCAGATATATCCAGTATATACATGCATTTATAATATTACATAATCATTTAGAGGTGAGAAATGAAATGCACTGTTCATGGAGACGGTAAGCCGTACGTACGCATGAACGCTACTTTTATTTCTATTTCGTATTTTATAGAATGGAATCATAATGATATAAAGGTATATTATAATTCTAGTGTAATATCATATATATAATAACATAACTCCATCTTTTATACATCCCATATATGGTATTTAACGAATCAAATCACTTTGAGGGGGCGGTAGTCCGCACTTCCTTAAATGAAGATATCGCGTTTACCCATAATGGAAACCATAAAGGTATGCCCAAAATGAAAAATACAGAAGCTTAAGGAAATCATAAACATAGTATATATCAGGAATAAATATAGTGTCATCTTAATGGACACCTTTGAAGGTGTTAAAATAATGTTGAACAATCATCGTTTTGGGAGGCCGAAATTCGCCATCCACAGAAACAATATGTTCTTTAACCATTAGATGCAGGTGTGTGTAATTGTATCTCTAATAACTCTTATAAAAACATCCTAATATATGGAAGATACTGGAGTTGTTACAAAATAAATGAATAAAAAGATTTTAGGGGATTGGAGAATTAAAATAAAACAAAAGGACTCAAGTGAAGACATTACCTTAAAATCTGGTAACTCCCTTTGGTTTGAGCTCAAAGGCATCCTTGGGAAGACTTCTTCCTGTAGTGATGCTTCAAGGAGTAATAGAGGGATGTGTAGAGACAAAATGGGCAGGGTTTGGCTGATACAATTTCTTTGGAAGTGTGGGTAAGGAGGAAGAGGAGGGGGCCTTTTATAAGAGGAGAGGAGGGGCACTCTTGAAATGTAAAAAATGGTACTTTATTTTAAAATGGGTTTCGGATTCAAAAGGTCCCACATTGATATAATTCAAGGGTAAGGTGATAAGGGTTCGAAATCCCCCCATCCAATAGGATTTGGACATTTTTAGGTAATAGATTTTACATTATCATTTCATTTTATTTAAATCCTTTATTAACGAGGTAATCGCTGCATCATCATGGTGTCATAAATGACTTAAATTATTTAATGTATAAAAATTATAAAAAAACTACTATGATGTAGGAAATCTTTTTACCTTTCTAATGAATATTTATAGTAAAAAATATGATTTTTATAACCCCATGTAAAAATTATTTTAGTAAAACAACTCATGTTTGTGACATTTTTATTTTAACTTTAAATAAAAAGTTATTTATGTAATTTTCAAACCAAAGTGGCTTCATGGGGTCCCCAAGTTGACTAATGGATTTTATTGGCCGGCCATGACACATCCAATGAGGTTAGCACATGTGTCAAGCTCATCTCAGTTTATTAAAACATTATTTTTACCTTAAACTACAATAATTACCTCTAATCGCGATTTAGAAATTAAATGTTACTATTCACCAAAAAATTATTTTAATCCCATTGAACCATATTTTACTTCTTAATGACAACCATGTATGTCATAGTTTTGAAATTCAAAACACAGAGGTGGTAAAATTTCATTTAAACGAAAAATCTGTTTCTTAAGTACCACTTAGTGGTTTAACTATTCATAAAAAATTCAAGTTTTTCAGAAAAATACCAAAAATTTAACCTAAGCTATATTTGATATTCCAAATTCAAAAATGATGTGTATTTTACAAAATTCAAATCATATATGTCACATTAATTAATTTAATAATTAATTCCCATTATCATGACAAAGAGCATGTTTTTATGAAACAATAAGTATCAAAAGATTGACACTAGTTTAAGTCCAATTTCAAAGTGAAATTGATTCCAATGACAACCATTGGATTAAATTGTAAAAATATATTCTAATTTCACTTTAAAATCAATTCAAAAGATAATATAATCATATAAATAAATTAGATTAAAAAGTGGTTTTGAATTAAAATACAACATTTTACATTATTCATTAAAAAAATGAACTTTATCCGAAAAATACCCAAAATTTACACAATGTAAATTTTGATGTCCCAATTATAAAGAAGAGTTTTATTTTGTCCAATAGAATGTATAAGAGTGAACAAAAATATATTTAATGATGGTTCGCTATCAAAAGGTGATAAGTGAACCTTTAGTGAAAACTAGGGCATATACGCCTAAAATTGAATTCTTTCTGTATTTTAAGCCTTTATCTTTTATTAGATAAAACTAAAAACATTTAAAAAACATATATAATCATATTTTAGTTATTTCTATCCATTCCCTCTAACACAACAGCTATGTGTTAACTACCATTTAAAATAATATTATTTTATTACTACTGTGCAACCAAATATTTCAATGAAACTCTTTGTTGCATATCTGGTACGCTATCGAACATAGCAACCCTTTTAAAGTAAAATTAATATTTAATTCATAAAGATTAATAAATATGAAAATGTTTTATTCATTATTTACATGGGATGTTACATCCTTCCCCCCTTTTGGGAATTGCGTCCTCGTAATTTTATTCACTTATAAATATATGTGGGGGTATTTATCCATCATAGCATTTTCAGATTCCCACGTTCCCTCTTCAACAATATGGTTTTTCCACAAAACCATTACCTGGTGAATTACCTTATTTTGCAACACTTGATCTCTTCGGTCAAGAATCTGGACTGGTTGTTCTTCATAAGATAGGTTCTCCTCCTGCTGAACTACCTCTAGACTCAAAACATGAGATGGATCTGGCATATACTTCCTCAACATCGAAACATGAAAAACATTGTGTACCTGAGATAAACTCGGAGGTAAAGACACTCGGTAAGCAACTGATCCAACTTTCTCCAGAATTTCATATGGTCTAATGAACCTTGGACTCAGTCTTCCTTTCATACCAAATCTCAATACACTTTTCCATGGAAAACCTTGAGAAAAACATGATCACCTACCTTGAAAGATAGATCCTTCCTTTGGTTATCCGCATAACTCTTATGCCTGCTCTGAGCTGTTATCATGTGTTTCGGAATCAACTGAACTTTTTCTGCCATCTCTTCTACCAATTCTAGTCCCATAAGCTTCCTTTCACCCACTTCATCCCAAAATGCTGGAGTTCGACACCGCTTCCCATATAATGCCTCAAACGGTGCCATCTGTATACTGGAATGAAAACTGTTATTATAAGAAAACTCAACCAAAGAAAAGTTATTGGTCCCAAATTCCCTGATAATCCATCGAACAAGCTCGTAGCATATCCTCGAAGGTCTGAATTGTTCATTCTGATTGCCCATCTGATTGAGGATGAAATGTTGTACTAAAATTTAATTTAGTACCCAATGACTTCTGAAGGCCTTTCCAAAAGTTAGAAGTAAACCTGGGTTCACGGTCAGATACAATGGAGAGAGGAAATCCATGTAACCTGACTATCTCTTTAATATACAAACAGGAAAGTTGATCTATGGTAAAAATTATCTCGTATGGAAAGGAAATTAGCAGATTTAGTCAAGCGATCAACAATAACAAAGATTGCATTATTACCTTGAGGTGTCTTCGGAAATCCCCCAATGAAGTCCATGGATATATTCTCCCATTTCCACTTTGGAACTGGTAAAGGCTGAAGCATCCCTTTCGGTAACTTCCGCTCTGCTTTAACCTGCTGACAAGTCAAACACTTCATAGTAAAATCAGCAATATCCCTTTTCATTCCATCCCACCAGTAATACTCCCACAGATCTATGTACATCGTAGTACTGCCAGGATGAACTGAAAATGGGGAACTATGAGACTCACATAACAACTCATTCTTCAACTGTGAATCACATGTCACACATAATCTCTTGCCAAAGCCCAAAACACAATCATTATCAATGTTGAATTCAGCCAATATACCCTTCTGAACCAGCTCAACCTTTTTCTGCAACTCACTATCTTCCCTCTGTGCTTGCTTAATTCTGTCTGATAGGGATGATCTCACTGATACTTGAAACAAAACAGAAGAACTTCCAGCACCAACAACTTATATTCCAAAGTTCATCAAATCAAAAACCAAAGGATCTCATTCCAAATGTAGCATGGTCAATGAAGCATTACTTTTTCGACTCAAAGCATCGGCCGCTTTATTTTATTTTCCCGGATGGTAATGAATTGTACAATCATAATCCTTGATTAATTACAGCCATCTCCTCTGTCTCATGTTCAGTTATTTTTGAGTGAATATATACTTTAAACTTTTGTGATCAGTATATATTTCAAACTTTACTCCATACAAATGATGCCTCCAAATTTTTAAAGCAAAAACAACAGCAGCTAATTCCAAATCTTGTGTAGGGTAATTTACCTCATGAGTTTTCAACTGACATGAAGCATAATCAATTACCTGATCATTTTTCATAAGGACACAGCCAAGTACCTTCAACGAAGCATCACTATATATAACAAACTCACCATTCCTGGAAGGAAGTTCCAAAACTGGATCATTCACCAATCTTCTTTTCAACTCCTGAAAACAGTCATCACATTCTTTTGTCCAGAAAAACTTATCACCCTTCCGAGTTAGCTTAGTAATTGGACTAGATAACCGTGAAATTTTTTCAACAAACCTTCGGTAGTAAACTGCCAAACCAAGAAAACTACAGATCTCGGTTACATTTGTGGGTCTTGGCCATTCTTGAACAACTTTTGTTTTAGCAGGATCAACAGTTATGCCATCTTTTGAAACAATGTGAACCAGGAAAGAAATTTGTTGTAAACAAAACTCACACTTTCTGAATTTTACATATAGTTTCTTTTCTTTTATGCTTTGCAAGATAACCCTTAAATGACTTTCATGATCCAATTTACTTTTAGAAAACACCAAAATATCATCGATGAAAACAACCACAAACTTATCCAAGAACTCATGGAAAATTCTATTCATAAGGTCCATAAATATAGCAGGTGCATTGTAAAACGCTTCGTAGAAAAAGATTCTATTTGTATAAAAGTAAAAGTCAATGGGGTTTATCCACTGTATAAAAGAAAGTTGTGTATAAAACAAAATATGCCTCAATGAAAGGAGATTGAGACGAAGTCCCATACCTCGGGTCCGACTTGACTCAGTCGTTCTTTAATCTCCTGAATAATAAACCTGAGTTAATTTCTACTTTTTTAAGAACCTTTTTCAAGTTCATTATTTCTTTTATATCACTTATTACTATGTCATGAAAACTATGTAATTATTTAAGTTAATAACGGTCGTTTTAACGATCATTGGTACTTGAGTAAAAAATTAACCCTTTATAATTACAAGTTGTTCATGTATCCATTATATCCAGAATTATAATCATGACGTATATATCATATATATCCAGTATATACATGAATTTATAATATTACATAATCATTTAGAGGTAAGAAATGAAATGCACCGTTCATGGAGACGGTAAGCCGTACGTACGCATGAATGCTACTTTCATTTCTATTTCGTATTTTATAGAATGGAATCATAATGATATAAAGGTATACTATAATTATAGTGTAATATCATATATAATATCATAACTCCATCCTTTATACGTCCCACATATGGTATTTAACGAATCAAATCACTTTGAGGGCGCGGTTGTCCACACTTCCTTAAATGAAGATATCACATTTACCCATAATGGAACCCCTAAAGGTATGCCCAAAATGAAAAATACATAAGCTTAAGGAAAACATAAACATATTATATATCATACATAAATATAGTGTCATCTTAATGGACACCTTTGAAGGTGTTAAAATAATGTTGAACAATCATCGTTTCGGGAGGCAGAAATTCGCTATCCATGGAAACAATATGTTGTTTAACCATTAGATGTAGTTGTGTGTAAGTGTAGCTCGAATCATTCGTATAACAACATCCTAGTATATTTATGATACTGGAGTTGTTACAATAGAAATTAATAAAAAGAGTTTAGGGGGATGGAGAAGTAAAATAAAACAAAAGAACTCAAGTGAAGACATTACCTTAAAATCGGGTAACTCCCTTTGGTTTGAGCTCAAAGGCTTCCTTGGGAAGACTTCTGCCCAATGTGAGGATTCAAGGAGTAAGATATGGATGTGGAGAGACAAAATGGGCAGGGGTTGGCAGAGCCAAAGGCTTTGGATGTGTGGGTAAAGAGGTAGAGGTGGGGGCCTTTTATAAGAGGAGAGGAGGGGCACTCTTGGAAAGTAAAGAAATGTTACTTTTTTTTAAAATGAGTTTCGGATTCAAAAGGTCCCACATTTTTATAATTAGAGATTAAGGTGATAAGGTTTCTAAATCCACCCATACAATAGGTTTTGGACATGTGTAGGTCATATATTGTACATTATCATTTCATTTTATTTAAATCCTTTATTAATGAGGTAATCGCTGCATCATCATGGTGTCATAAATAATTTAATTTATTTAATGTCAAAAAATTATAAAAAAAATACTATGATGTTGGAAATAGTTTTACCATTCCAATTAATATTTATAGTCAAAAATATTATTTGTATAACCCCATTTAATTTTTTTTTAGTAAAACAACTCATGTTTGTGACATTTTTATTTTAACTTTAAATAAAAAGTTATTTATGTCATTTTCCAACCAAAGTGGCTTAATGGGGTCCCCAAGTTGACCCATGGATTTTCTTGGTCAGCCATGACACATCCAATGAGGTTAGGACATGTTTCTAGCTCATCTCATTTTATTAAAACATTATTTTTACCTTAAACTACACTAATTAACTCTAATCGCGATTAAGAACATAAAAGTTACTATTCACTAAAAAATTATTTTAATCCCATTGAACCAAATTTTACTTCTTAATGACAACCATGTATGTCAGATTTTTGAAATTCAAAACACAGAGGTGGTAAAATTTCATTTAAATGAAAAATCAGTTTTTTAAGTACCACTTAGTGGTTTCACTATTCATCAAAAATTGAAGTTTTTCAGAAAAATACCAAAAATTCACCCTAAGCTATATTTGATATTACGTATTCAAAAATGAAGTCTATTTTACAAAATTCAGATCATATAAGTCACATTAATTAATTTAATTATTAATTCTCGTTGTCATGACAAAGAGTGTGTTTTTAAGAAATAATAAGTATCAAAAGATTGACACTAGTTTAAGTCCAATTTTAAAGTGAAATTGATTCCAATGAGAAACATTAGATTAAATGGTAAAAATATATTCTAATTTCACTTTAAAACCAATTCAAAAGATTATCTAATCATATAAATAAATTAGATAAAAAGAGGTTTTGAATAAAAATACAACATTTTACACTATTCATTAAAAATAATGTACTTTATCGGAAAAATACCAAAAATTTACACAAAGTAAATTTTGATGTCCCAATTCTATAGAAGAGTTTTATTTGGTCCAATAGAATGTATAAGAGTGAACAAAACTATATTTAATGACGTTTCGCCATCAAAAGGCGATAAGTGAACCATTAGTGAAAACTAGGGAATATACGTCTAAAATTGAATTCTTTCCGTATTTTAAGCCTTTATCTTTTATTAGATAAAAGTAAAAACATTTAAAAAACATATATAATCATATTTTTTTTATTTATATCCATTCCCACCAACACAACGGCTATGTGTTAACTACCATTTAAAATAATATTATTTTATTACTAGTGTGCAACGAAAGATTTCAATGAAACTATTTGTTGCGTATCTGGTACGCTATCGAATATAGCAACCCTTTTAAAGAAAAATTAATATTTAATTCGTAAATATTAATAAATATGAAAATTTTTTATTCATTATTTACTTGGGATGTTACAGAAACACATTCTATATAATGCCCCAAACAAAACTATCACTATAAATATAATATTTGTAGTTATTATTATTTAATTATTTTGGTTGTAATATTAATTGGTGTGTTTTATTTCAAATACACCAAAGAAAAAGAGAAACATTTTATTGAAACACTGAAATATTACATGGATTCAAAAGATTATAACCACTCAAGGAGTCAAAACACAAGTCCCGTCAAAATAAATGGTAAGCCAACAAGTATAACAAGAAGTTCAAACATGTAGTGTTTGTCCCCTGGATCTGTCATAATAAAAAACGTGATGATTAAATGGATAGAAAATATACTAAGTGTCAAAAAAATATAATGAATCATACTCCTAAATACATGTAATGATATTTTATTCCATTAACGGGTACTTATACAACCAATGTGACAGTTGTAGTAGTTTTTTGGGGTTTTAATGTTACAAATGTTTTTTATAGACATTGGGTTCATTTAAATAGCATTTCTGGTAAAATTAAATTATTTATTCTAATTATAACAAAGGGATGAATACTATTATTGTATTGGTTTAATGTATTTAATGCCTCAAAATAATTTAATGGTTTAATATAACCTCGGTATTCATATTAGGCATGAGCCTTTAGTATTTCAGAATGGATTGGTTTTATAGATTGAATTGTTTTTATAACAACAATGTGTATTATCAAGATTATTTAGTTGTCTTTCTATCTAGAAATTATAAGTTATAAAATCTGAATTTATTTTAAAATTTTTATTTAAATAGGTGTTCCATCTATTTGACAATGGATACCTCAAAGTTGTTGGGTGACCCAGTCAACCCCAGTAAGAAGTCATCTAACCATGCCCAAGGAGGCTCGAGTAGGTTGGCGGACCAAAGATAGCATAGTGTCGGTAGGCCACATGGGGGCCCATGTGTAGGTTCTAGTCAGGTGCATGTAGAGTGTGGTAAGAATCCTGCGGGTGTCTTCCCATGTATAAGGACCCCATGAGTGTGTATTGGTGTCATCAAATCATGGCGCCACACAACAAAGCTTATAAGGATGCCCCTAGCACCAACTGCATTCCAATGTGGGACACACTTTTTCTATGGTACCTGATATCAATCATATGATCTTGTCATGAGAGATCCTGACCATCTGCACTGGTTCAGAGTTCGAACAACCAACTACTGCATTATAATCGCTATGTTTCTCTCAGCCATCTGATCTATTTCTTCCGGATATGAAATGTCAAACCTATTTAACATTTTGTTGATGATCATAGCCATCTCATCCTTCCACTCTAATATCAGTTGTTCATCCAATTTTATACAAGATGTTCATTCTATTCCCATCGATCAGATCTATAACATCATCATTTTCATCCATTTACATCCATGTTTTTCCCTTTTTTAAATTTTAATGGGAAATTTTAACCCCTAGGTTGGATCATATTTTATACGATCTATAGAAACCATATCCATTCTTGTTCCTTGTTGGGCCAAACCAGTCCCCATATAACCATGATGTTGCTAACCCCTCTCCATCCCCTCTTTCTCATGATCCAATATTTCCCTTCTTTACATGTTTCCCTTAGTCTTGACCACTTTTTTTATTTATAATGGTGGTATTTTCATAAACCGAACATCCCAATCCTTGACGTGGACTCAAATAAGTACCACAATTTTATAATTTAGGGTCTCAATCAATCTTTTGATCATTTATTTGTGATACTAAATGTTTTTTTAGGTTATCATTGGTCAATTAGAAGCAAAAATTTAAAACAATTCTTTTTTAAACGAAAACCTCACACTGCACCCAAATGGCTACCCAAAATTTCTATCATCGAAGTCCTCTATCTCTATTGGTTCTATGAACTCTTAACCCACTTCTAATCAGAATCATGTAGGGTAATTTAATTATTTTTCTTTTGATTTTGTATATATATATAATTACACTTATATGTAAAACAATATCTTTCAAATCGGAATTGCACATATTATTGGTTTTCCCTTTTTTGAATGACCTTTCTCTGAAATCATAATTTTTCAAGTGTATAATTTTTATTGTGAGGAAACTATATTCAAAACAAGTTTTAAATGTTTTTATATATATGTATTTACACACATTTATAGTTAAATACTCTTTGTATATATTAAAATGATGAGGGTTTTTCCACGAATCGTACTGCAAGGAACCTATGTTTATTTTGAATTATCTAGGTTTTTAATTTTTAATATATAATAATATATTGTTCTGTGTGTGTGTGTTTGTACATATAGTTATATATACATACATACACATACGTATAGGAATAATCAAAAGAAGTTTAATTTAAACTTTTCATTTATTTAAATGTTATAAATGGTTTATACTATTTAATTAATTAAAATTTATATGGACACCTTGTTTTGTCAAATAAAATTTCTCATTTTATAAGAAATTATGAAATTTTTCATCATTTCATGTGTGAACATACATCATATCATCATCTATCTCATGCATGAATAGGAATGGATATCAACTAGTTTATTCATGTTTTTTCTAGCATTATGTAACCATGAATGCTTTTAATCCATCTGACAAGAATTATGGTTCTTATTTAATAAAAATATTTCAAAAATGGGATTCTATAAATTATTTTAGAAAATCTTGTGAACCTTTCGATGAAACTCTTTTGAATGAATTAATATTATGTTGAAATTTTGAGAATTTTTGGTTGGAAATATTTGAAAATATGTTTCATGAGAATATGTTTTTGAAAATATATCACTGATGAATTAGAAAACATTATGAGGATTGAACCCATAAGTGTAAGATAAGACATGTTGCCTTGTGTTTTGGATTTTAAACATGGACTATAATGTACTGTTAACATCCCACATAAAATTTAACATTTTCAATTGAGAATCCTCATTGGAGTTCCATTCATAATCAATTTTTTAAATTCTATTCTTCTTTATATATATTTATTAATTCATGAAAATCTATTGGAAGTGTGTTATAAAATTTTTAATAAATTTTTAAATGATTTTGTCAGTTATTTTGAAAACCACTTACAAGGAATATTGTTCTCACCCTATGTATTAAAATTATTCTTATAGGTTTAGTGGAATTACTATGATAAATTCCATTGATAGATGTATTGATCTGATATTACATTGCTCAATTATTACTAAATTATGTACTTTTTTATCTAAATGTATTACTGGAATTATATTTTTCCAAACCTAGTTGAAAAAAAGTTCCACTTTTATATTGTATTTTGTGTAATAATTCAGTTTTTATATAAAAAATAGTATATTATTAACACAGACTCTGATCAACTGGGGTTTGGGTCGTCACACTTGGTATCAGAGGAAGGGCCTAGTGAACATTGGAAAATTAGAATAAAATTGATAATTTATATATGCATTATTATGAAAAATCCCGTTAATAACATTTACGATGGAAGGAGAGGGTTCACAAACTAATTTTAACTTCCTACTGAGCTGGTCGAGACCATAATAGCCCAGTCATGTTAAGATTCTTACAAGCCTTTTTTAAACCTACGTATGTCCTACAACCCGCTCTACAAGGTGATAAACATCCCAAATGCCATTAAACTCCACTAAGGACTGGGTTGTGTCTATTACTTTACACCGTATGCAAAACATGCACATTATGAACATAAAGGAAGTTACAATGAAGGTCTCTTCCTATGTTTCACCCTGTTTAAGAGTTATCTAGCCTTAAAACATTTTTTGAGAAGCTTCAGAGGTGGGTGACCCCCATGCATCCTATGATTCTTAGGTTTTGAGCATTAGCATGTTGAGAAGACATTATGATTTCCTGTTGTTAGAAAAAAATTTGTTCGACTAGTCTATTTGAACTATGTTCATTCCGATATCTCTAAACTTTATATCTCTCGTGCCACTATCTTGAGGACATATTGTTTTCTACATTAGTTTGACCCTAGATTATTGAAGTCTATTTTGGTAAATGAAATTGAAGAAATCAAAAATGTCTTGGGGATCAACCTGACTAGAAGAACATACCATTAAATTATCCATTGGTGGGGGACATAGTGAATTAATAAGTTAAATATTATACATTCAATTTTTTAATAATAATTAATAATAATAATAATAATAATAATTGTAGGGACAAAGAGGATGATGATATAAGGTCGTTGATGGTTGGGAATGTATGAGTATGATAGAATCAGGATGGAAAAATTCTATTAATGGGGGGATAATTTAATTCCCCAATGTTAATTATAACTGTGATAATAAAAATTATAGTTATTATTAATATTATTTTGGTTTTAATGCAAATTGGTGTGTTTTATTTCAAATATATTAAATAATAAGAGAAAAATTTTATTCAAAAATTTAAAGATTACATGCATACAGAAGATTGCAACTATAGAAGGAAACATAATGCATGATCGAGAAAAATATATGGTAAGACACTAAGTATAACGAGAAGACTGTACATGTAGTGTACGTCCCTTGGATATGTCATAATAAAGAATGCAATGATTAGAAGGATAGATAAATTTCTAAGTGTTAATGAAATGTATATCACCATCCTCTTTAAAAAGAGGTAATGATCATTTATTCCTTTAACGAGTACTTATATGGAATATATTACCATTCTAAGTGGTAATTGGGGTTTTAAATTGACCATTTGGTTTCATAGCTATTGGATGTGTTTAAATCGTATTTTAGATTAAATATAATTATGTTTTATAATTATAACTTGTGTATAAACACTAGTATTTTATGATTTTAATGTATTAAATGTTTTTAAAAACAACAATGGTTTAATATAATATGGGTATGCATATTAAGAATGAATTTTTAGCATTTTAGAATGATATTGTATTAACGATAGTTTTTATTTTTTAAAATCATTAATGTGTATTATGAAGATTAGTTATTAGTTTTTCAGTCTAAAAATAATAATTGTAAAATCTAATTTTATTTTAATATTTGTATATAAAAAAGGAGTGACATCCCTAGGATACAGGAAACATCAACTAAGATGGTGGACCCAGAAAGCCCAACATGAAGTTTTCTACCCGTTCCCAATGAGGTTGAGCATGTGGGGGAACCTGAGAGAGCATAGTTGAGGCAAGTCATGCATAGGCTCATTCACAGGTTTTGATCAGGTGTGAGCAGAGGGTAGGCTGAAGGCAGCAGGCGCTTTCCTATTAATAAGGACCCCATGTGGGTGTGTTTATGTCCCCGAATCATGACACCGCATGTCGAACCATATTGGGAAGCCTCAGGAACCCAATGTGTTTCGATGTGGGCCATACTTTTTCTATGGTACGTGATCTCATCCATCCAATTTAGCAAAGACAAATCTGAATCATCCACAATGGTTTATCATTTGATCCCCCACAACCATGTTTCAATCACCGCTTTTCTCTTAGTCTTCTGACCTAGATCTTCCTAAAAACGATCATTGAACCTATTTAAAATTGTGTGGATCATAGCAATTTGATCCTTCTAATTTATTCAAAGTCATTCATCTCTTCAAAAAAGCACTAATCATTCTGGGTCATCCATTTAGATAAATGACTACATCCTAGCCATGCATTTTCCATCCATATGTTTTCCTTCATTAAATTTTTTTAGGGTTACTTTTTACCCTTGGATCAGATCAGATTTTATTTGATCCATCCATCCTTTCTCCCTTTATCTTCCATGTGGAAAAACAACAGTCCCCATCCATCATTATAGCCACCAACCCCTCTTTATCCCATCTTTCAAATGATCTTATCATTCTCTTCTTGACATGTTTCCCTTAGTAATTCCCTCCTTTTTATTTCTATAGCTGGTGTTTTTTTTTGAAATTTAACATCCCTATCCTTGATGTCGATCCACTACACTATAAAAATTTTATAATAAAGGGTGTCAATCAACATATTTTTTATTGAATTTATCTTGTTAATGTCTTTTTTTAGGTTAACCTTGTACAATTCAATGAAACAATTGAAAACATTGGTTTTTTTAAAACCTCACATTGCACCAAAATGGATACTCGAAATTTCCCTTCCATGTCCTCTCTCTCTCATTCTCTTGGTTGCAGGAACTCTCATTCCTCTTCTAATCAGAATTATTTGATGGATTTTAATTATTTTTTAAGGATATCATAAATGTATAAATATATATATATAATATTATTTTTTCCATTGGAAATGAATATATGAAATTTATTTTTATTTTAAATGATCTTCCTCTAAAATTTTATTGTTTCAACTATTTGATTATGATTATAATGAAACTAATTTTAAACAAAAAATATATATCTGTATATAGATAAATATATACACACATATATATTTCATTACTTTAAGTATTTATAAACATGATAAGGGTAAATTTTACTTGAATAATATTACTATAAACCTATATTTATTTGGAATTATAAAGGTTTTAAATGTTTTTTTATATAATCATATATTCATTTATATATATATTTATATATATTTATACCCATACACATAGGTATAAACAGATTGTGATGAATTGAGCCATTTAAATTTATTTAAAATTAATTAATGGTGTTTACTATTTAAAGAATTTAAATTCTTATAGACATGTTTTTGGGTCAAGGAATTTACCATTTTATGGGAAATTATTAAATAGTTCATCATTTCATATGTGAAATTACATCTGCATCTTCTTCTACATAATGAATGAATAGGTATGTCGATCACCTAGTTTTTTCATCTCATTAAAAGAATTATTTAACCATATATGCATTTATTCCATGTTAATAACAATTATGGTTCTTATTTAATAAAAAAATTTAATTTGGGATTCTCTAACTGATTTTAGAAACATTACGGAACTTTTTGATGACACTATTTTTATGGAATTAATATTAAGTAGATATTTTGAAAATTTTGTTGGGGTAGAGATGAGAAAGTTAGGTCCATTAATTTATTTTCAAAGATTTGGTATTGTTGAATTTGGAGTCATTTCGAGGAGGGAACCAATATGTATAAGGTAATACTTGTGGCCTTGTCTTATAGATTTAAAAATGGACTGCAAAGTATTGCTAACATACCATAGAGAAATTAATATTTTAAATCGAGAATCCCCAATGGAATTCCAAGTACAATTAATTTATGAAATATTATATATATATATATATTCATGAAAATCAGTTTTAAGTGTGTTATAAAATTATCTGGATATATTTTAATGATTTTTTCGGTTATTTTGAAATCCACTAACCTGGAATTTCTGTTCTCACACTATGTAATTAAATTGTTCTTACAGGTTTAAAGGAATCGGTACGATGAATTTATTTTGTGGAATAATTGATCCAATGATACTTTTCTTAATGTTTACTAATATTTTTAATTTTTTATCTGAATTTATTACAATAATTTAATAATCCAAAACCTGGGCTAGTAAAAGGTCCTCGCTTAAGTAGTATTTGTGTAATTATTTAGTTGTTTTTATAAAACAAAAGATCCTATTTTTAGCACAGAATCTGGGAAACCTAGTGGCTGGGTCATTACTTTGTAAGGGTATGTGACAACTATAATTCATTAAAGAGATTATAGAATGATTATTATATATATAAATGGTCAAAGATAACACACTCCTTAGTCTAATAACACTGATCACTTCCATTTAAGACTTAACGCTCTTGATGTATCACCATTATAAGTACACATAGATGTTTTCGAGAGATATTATACACATATAACGATCACTCCCATGTCCATAGTGTATTCAAACAACTAAATATGGATTGACTATCTATGTAGAAGATAGGTTCCCACATAGTGTTGTCCACACTGATAATAAGAACCCTACATAGGACACAGAAATTATTAGAGGATTTTACTGTGGGATTCATAGAAGGATTCCAACAACTTTATCTAGGTAGTTTTGCTTAAGGGATCGTTTTCCTAGGAGTTGTATGTGATTACATACTAACCATATAAAAATGGATATGCAGAATTTTCCATAATGATTCATCTCTAATGTGTTGAGGAAAATGAATCCAATCAATATTTTAGAAAAAAACATACAGAAGGGTTACACATCTTGTTCCTTGACCTCATGTCCTTCCAAAGTAGTCACCCATGTATGTTCTCCCATGTTTTTGTCCATGTATATGTACATGGTGTGTCAATTTGACATTTCATATATAGGTGTCATAATACAATGATCAGCTTGTGTGTTGGTCTAGGCCATTTCTATGTTGGGCAGTACACAATTTACTCTAACCCATGTACCCCAACCAGTTCCTTTATATAAACATTGATACACATGAGGTCATCGGGGGAGTAATACTTCATGTGAAAGAGTAACAAACTATTTGATCCTTAACTATCTATAGAATACCAAGCTTCCACATAGGGTATCCCACCTGGCATGTGTCTCAGCATTATATATTATATAGTTAAGAAATTTCCAGACACCTAGATTTGTTTTTGTGATCATTTGAAATCCTCTATCCTTCTATCTTCCATCCTTATGACCTAGAAAATAAATGAAACACCTTTTCTAGGCCTCCCCATTTACCAACAAAAATTTCTATGCATCGAATACATTTCGAAAATTGTACCCTTCCTTGTTATTCATTGTGTACTAATGAACTAAAAATCAGATATCCAAACCAACAGATTCTCCACCATTTCCAACAACGCACCACCAACATGTTGTGTCAATACTAAATTTTTGATACTAGATCAGTTTGATGAGAAATTTGTTCAAAATGATTGATTCATCTAGATATATTGAACTGATGGTGAAATAAACAACACACACAAAGAATTAAGAATGAGGGGAGAAATCCCCAACCACGAACATAAGGAATAGACCACTGTAATATTTCTCATGATGGCCTAGATCAATCCTCATTAGAATGAAAATGAAAAATAAATAATCACAATGAACTTCTCACAATAATTTACCCATATTAAAAATGTAATAACCTAAAATATTACGATATTTTTATGATAGAATAAATGCTATATTTTGTCTCTTTATATGAAATTACATGTTCATATTACTCTCCACATCAAACTATGTTGGCTTGTATTTCATGAAAAACTATGTTTTAATTAATATTAATAAAGTGCATATTTTAATATTAAATTTTTAAAATATTAAAACTTTTATTTTAATTTTATTATTTATCAAACATGTTTCAATTTTTTATTAATAGTGAAAAACACAACATTTTAATTACCAATACAACTCCATTTAAATAATTTTTACAGTTATCTAATATATCATGACAGAAATTAATGTAAAACTATATCAATTATTAAACAATTAACCCATTTTTCATCATTTAAATAATTTTTATATTAAAATTAGATATCAAAACATATTGAATATTTATTTTTTTTAAAACCCACCTTCTTTCCACATTTGTGGGATTAACATTATTTTTAATCATTCTTCGTCTATGAATAGTATTATTAAAATTTTATATAAATAGTTGTAATTAGTTAAATATTTGTGGACTAACATGATAAACATAATTTTTGACCAAAATGAATTGTGAGAGTTAAAAAATTAATAATGGTGTTTAAGGTAAAATTAGGCATAATAAGTGACTAAATCTTAATCTTATGGACCAAATGACCTGTACACTTTTCCAAAAGTCATTAGTTACCAATAATTGTAAAATATACCCCCTTTTTTTAATTTTAAGGGTTATTTTGATTGTACATAATGGATGTTACCTATATAAAATATTATGGGAATAAAGACAAAAAATGGAACTTTACTTGCATTAAACATTTATAAAACATTACGATATGTAAAAAAATTTCAGTTATATATACAATTTTAAAAGATATATGGGAAATTTTAATCATAATAATTTATTAATAATTTTATAGAGAATTTATATTTAATTATAATTCTTAGGAAATGCTGACATAGTGATTATTTAGTTAATAATTAACTAAAATAAATTATACTACAAATGATAAATGTGATGTGAATTTATCGAATTATTTAGTATAATTGTTTTTATAGATGAATATATCAAGTTATAAATCATTAAAATTAATACATTTGAATTCCAATATTTTATTGAAATTTAAAAATTAAAATTAAATTAATAATTTTAATGTGGACGTGATTGTTATTTTACAATAAATGATATTTTAGTAAATTATTTAAAAATAATAAAAAACTATATATTCCAAGTGATTTTACGTGATAATAAATATTAAGAAAATTGTAATAATGGGACATTTGATATTTTATAATTATCATATTATCCCATATATTGTAAAAACATTTTGACATAGTCCAGGCTTACGCATGGATTGTAGTTCATCACATGAACTTGTTTAAATTTTATTTTAAAATAACATGGGATTTTTATTTTATATATTATATATTATATTAAAAATTATGTGGATATGTATTTAATAATAAATATAGTTTTTTAATTCTTGATTTTTAAATTACATAGGTCTGAAAATAATTGGTTTAATAAAAGAAAAAATGATAAAATTGGAAAATCTCAGAATATAAGGAACCAAAATTATTAAAATTCAATTTATTTATGAGTTGTGGTGTTTTTAAAACCAATATTATTATTTTATCTATTATTATATAATTTCATTGTAGCATTAGGTATGTTATCCCTGCAATTAATTAAAACATTTTCGTATTTATAAGTTTGCCACTCCCCTCAACTAAAAAATGAAAGCAATCAACCCTATCCTTACACCTATCAATCAAAATTGGATCTTAAAAAATATATATAACTTGTATCTGAAAATCCCACCACTCACCCTAGATGCATCCATTTATATGTAAATCCACAAAAGAATTTCCTTTTTTCAAACTAAAAGGAGTTACCCTATTTAAAGGTAACGTCATCTCTCAAGCTTTCTAGTTTCAATTCCATGATCCACCCCCTATAATATCATTATTATATAATTATGTAATAAAACCAGTATCCTCAATATATAGAGATTTTATTATGATAAGGGCTTGAAATACACATACACATACCTCTATCTCATGGATAACAAACACATTGTTTCCATGTACAATGATCTAATGCCTTAGGAAATGATGATTGTTCAATTTTACATTACCACCTATTATGGAGGAGATTATGATGAACACTATATTTATATATGATATATGTGTTATTTATAATGTCTTTCTGCTTTTGAAATTTTTATTTAGAACATACCTTTACGCTTTCATACTTGAGTAAATATGATACTTTCGTTTGAAGAAGTGTGGACTATAGCCCACACAAATCGATGGGAGTCGATCATTCCATACATGGAATTTATAATGGATATTATTAGTAATCATATATAAAATATATAACATATATATGATATTTGTATTATAATATATATATATAATTTAATTTTTATACAACAAAGAAATGAATGTAATGTTTGGGCATACATACAGCTTACCATCTCCATGTATAGTTCATTTCATTTATTATATCCAAACGTTATAGATTGTGCTATATGAATATTTACCGAATATATATGATAACTAAATCAACTTATACATTATTTAGATGAATAAATCATGATCTAAGTAATATAGACATCTAATGAAAATTTAAAACATTCTTGAGAAAACTATGAAATTAAGACATGAAGTAGTTAATATAGTGAAAAAGTTTTGATAAACATGTTATAATCTATTACGGGAATTAATATATGATATTATAAACATGAGTATGGTCTGCTATAATTTAGTAACATATATCAAAAAATTATAAAATAGGATAAATATGAAACAATAAAATTATGGTTATGGTAACATATTTTTATATCAATTTACATTTTATTACGACTTAATTACTTTTTTGATCCCAGTTTATTTTATATGATTTGTTTATTATCATCGAAATTTTATATAATGAATCCATTTATTATCATGATATTTTATGCATAATTTAATTAATGGGTAATTATGAATATAATGTTTCAATGTGTTATGAGAGACATTGGAATATTTAATGATTATTTTCCTTTATATTGTTTTAAGGATCTTTAAATTGTATTTCCATTCATGAACGTCCACAAAGCTTTTTGTTAAATATAATCTACTAGATAATTATTGATAAAAAATATTATTTATTTAATATGGATATTTTATTATAAAAAAAATATGTATTAATTAAATCAATTATTATACATATGAGAAATTCATTGGTTATAGTATGTGATAACAAGGGACCTCTAAAGCCCCTCGATGCATTGGTAAGTTCCATGAAAAAATTAGGTATGGTTTTAAATGTGGCATTACCCATTTATTAGATTCATGGAATGAATCCTTGTAACTATTAGATTATTGGCATGAAGCCTTCATTGTATTGGATTCATTCCACGAAGAATTGATAGTAATATATCAATGGCATGAAGCCTTGGAAATATTGGATTTTGGGAATGATGCCTTGAATGTATTATTTTCTTGGCATGAATCCTCTAAGAAATGTTTTAGATATAAATAATTATTCATTCCATAATTATATATTCATTTATATCTTCTTCATGTGATTATTCTATTAGTTATAATATCCATTATTATATTTTAATCTTAGATTATTTGTTAAAAGACAGGTGTTTCAATGATCTACAATTCCATGTTTATATATTTTCATTTTTTATTATTAATTCCAATTTAATATCCTCAGTGGGAAAATTAGATCACCACTATTTTGTTTTATTTACCCTTATTATGAAGATTACACCTTTTAATGAGTTTCGAAGATGCTTCTAATTTCATTTTATTATGTATCATGTTTTTATTTTCTATTTCCCAATGTATTATGGGTATCATATATATAAATTTGATTTCCATGACTGCAAAACTGATCTGTCTATTGGGAGTTGATACCCTATAATAAATTCAATGTAATAAAATAATGATTTGGTTTTTCTCTTTCAGGGTTGGGGTGTTACAGTTGGTGTCAAGGGATGTTTAAAAACCACCACAGAAACTAGATTTAGAATACATAAATTGGGGACATAACCATAAGATATAAATTGAGGATAATTATAAAAGGGGGTACTGGAATTTTTATAAGGCAGATATTAAGTTGTTATTCAATGGAATACATCCATATAAATATACTACAAGTGGACATGGTCTAGGAACAGTTGTACATAAGATTCAAAACACTGACAAGGTGTTCTGGGCCAAACATGGTTTAATATGGCACACAGCAACATGCCTTACTATTCACCTATTTTGACAATCCTAGGGGACACGATTAGGATATTTCACGTTTTCACTAACTAGAATTTTGAAGGATTTATACATAAATAAATTCCCAATTAATACATGTTATCTATGCATAAATTTATTAATTTATGTTATTCCATATTTAGTGTTATACAATTTTTAAAATATTACAAGATAATCCTTTTTATAACATTTTTTTGAAATGAAACCAAGAATGAACAATGGTATCAAAACTCATAGAAAATATTGAGATTCCCCTACCGAGGAAGTTGATACATCATGTATTGGAATAGATAGTGTTATTGAAGTATTAGGTTATATTAATCATATTATGATAGTAATAATTTAAAAAATTATTCATCATGTTCTTCAATGAGACCCTTTTATGTTGGATAACTTGATGCAGAAGAGGCCCCCATCATTTTGTGGTACTATTTATCCAATTATAGCTGACAAATGGATTGTGTCTTTGGGGTAGATGTTTGCGGTGTTGGGATGTGGTGAAAAGTAAATGGATACAAATTTTGTGTATAGTCTCATAGAGGATTCCGATTAGTGGTGGCCATTTATCCAAAAGCTCAAGCAAGAAGTGGGCATAGAAATTCTGAAATTGAAATCATTTATGGGTACATTCATCAATAAATACTTTCCTATTAGGAAACGAATTAATATGAATATAATGATCCTCAGTTTAATTAAAAAGGAGGATGAAATTGATGAGGAGAATGAATAAACCTTTACATGGTCAGAAAGGTATTCTAATAATTTAATATTCAACATGGAATGCTAGATTGATCATTTATGTGAAGGACATAAGCCATGTATCGAATAAGAACTACTATCTCAATGCTTTTCAACATATGATTAAATAGTTTTTGGTTCTATCATGATTGAGAAAAGAATTGTACAAGTCTTATGGAATCAATGGGAAGAACGATATGATTACAAAAATAGAGAAAATATGGGAAATTGTAAAATGGATATATGGTTTTTCAAACATGTGATACTTGTTAAAGGATACACCTTGGATCCTGTTTAAAGGGGAAATGAGTTTTCTCAATGTATGGATATAAAGGATACCATGTTCGGGATTTAATGTCCATGATAAATTATTATAATGTTAAATTATTCAATAGTAAGGATATGGGGAAGTATGGAAATTAATTCCCCATGAAACAAGATAAGATACCCCAAAAAAATATAAAATTCCATGTGCAATATTATGTTATTTTAGACGTTGTAATCCACTGAATGTCTCAAAAAGGCATCCTTGCATAAAACAGAGGCATATTTCGACTCGGCAACCAATTCCTAGAAAATCCAAAAGGCGGTGTGGAAAATCAAATTGGTGTGCGGAAAATAGCTTGGTTGCACAAAAAACAGTAGCATCCTGAAGGGGTTTTTTCACACCGACGTGTGAAATTCTGTACCACCGATGCTGGGTCTGAGTTTTCCCTGATGGAAAAATTTCGTGTTCACCTATGGATACAAAACGCCTATAAATTGATATGCACCCCTCACTTACGATGGCTGAAAAATTTGAATTGTTTCCCTTATGCGTAATTCACCTCTTCTGTGGAAAAAACATGACTTCTAGGTACAAAATATTCTTCAACATCTCTCCAAGGGATCTATCCTTGTGTGGGGCCACTAGGTAAGTCCCTCACCCAAGTCTCTATGTGTTGGGCCTCTTTTGCACAAATCCCTCCACTTGGGTGAAAAAAAACCTCTACCCCCTTTGCGCGCAATCCTCTTTTATTTTTGTGCACACATTACTTTCCACCCAACCTGCCCTTTTGCACACAAAATTCCCCTCTTTTTCACCTATTTCAAAAAAACATATTCTTTGCATGTAAGACCTTAACCTTTTGTGTTCCCTTTAGAATTTTTTCGATGTCACTCTCTCGAGCGACATCTTCAGGAACTTTTTACATAAAAAATGCATATGTTACACACCCTTCTCCCATATAACCCTCCATGTTCGTATGATGTAATTTCAAAGTTGCTTGGGAGGTGCTTCACATTTCATTTCATATCCTCATGCTTCTTCACATAGGCACACTAACGGCTATTAATTCTTCGCATAACCATGAAAACATGGACCCCTCAATGGATCACCCCACAACACCACCTCACTAAGGAATTGTTAATGCCGTCCCTTCACCAAGGGTTGATAGGTATCAGTTATGTAAGTCCTAGGGGTGCGGTGTGAACCAACCTAGTCCGAGTTGCATGATTTCAAACTTCCACGTTTCATCATCCTCAGCACAAGACATGAAATTTTATCCTCGCCTCATGCATCACAGGATGGGTTCCCCATATCGAACATTCTTTATGTCTGCTCGTCTCCCTGAGAGTGAGATCTTCCTCACATGGAATGTGATCCAATTTTTTGGAGTGGATTCTATCTATCGAGAATATAATTCATCTTGTTGTAAGCCCCTATAATTTTCTAGAGGAGGTAGTACCTCTACTCCTCCTTTTTTAATCGGTTCCAAATACTACGAAGTGATAGGGGCATAATGATCCTCCATACCTCATCCCTCTCCCTCCAATAATTTTTTCCAATGGGTCTCTATCCTGGAATAAGTCACAATCTCTATATCCCTGGGCTTTTAACCACACATCATCTATGGTTTCCTCTTTGGGAAACTAATCAGGTGTAATCCCCGCTTCACTTCCCACAGACAGACCTTTGGCGACATGATAATCAGATCTTTGCTGCCTCTTGCATCTCACATAGAGCATGACTCACATGGTCTTAGAGTAATAATCGGCCATGAAATCCTCTCTAGGCCACCTGAGTGTGTAATCCCCAAACCACCATTTAGAACTACATGGAATTTGATCCTTGTATCCTAGGCAAGGTATGTAGGAAACCTCTCCATGGATCAAGACCAATGCCTACTTGTCCAAAACCCTCATGTTCATTCACCTTCATCCTCCAAGACGTTAAACTATGCCTCAACATGAACTATGTGGACTTTGATCCTTGTCTCCTAGCCACGGTACGTAGGAAGCCTCCCCAAGGTTCAAGCACAACCCCTACTTGTCCTGACCCCTTCATGTCATTTCACCTTTGTCATGCATGATATTAAACTGTATCCCTTAACCTGAACTATGTGGACTTTGATCCTAGTCCCTAGGTAAGGTATGTAGGAATCCTACCTGAGGTTTAATCCCAACAACCATCAGTCCCGACCACTTCACATCGGTTTACCCTCATCCTACAAGACGTTAAATTGTATGCCCCTTTTTCCCACATGACGTTAAACTATACCATTTCAACTAAATGGGATTTGATCTATGTCTTGAAAGTTGTGTACGTAGGAAGCCTCCCAAAGGTTCAACCCCATCTAGCAGTAAGCCATTGTGACCCCATCCTTCGGTAATATGTTGTGACCCCATGCAATGGAAAACCATTGTGACCCCATCCAATGGTAAGCCTTTGTGACCCCCTCCAGTGGTAAGCTATTGTGTACCCCAATCGATAATAAGATGTTAGAACCCCGATCAGTGGTAATATTTTTCCAACAACAATTAGTGGTAAGACATTTTAGTTTGCAGTAGATGGTAATCCATTGTAGTGAACTTCATTTCGACCCACATTTGTAGTCCTCCCCCAAGCGTCAGACCAACCTGGGCTGCTAACCACGACTAATCCCTAGTATATCGTTCGTTCGTTGTCCTATGCATGCACCCTGATTCTAAACCCACATCCCAAACTAAGTAAGTATTGGTTCCCTACAACAGAGATAAGTAGGAAGCCTCTCTATGGATCAAGTACATAACTCATGTCTCATCGTGATATTTCCCTCAAAACTATGTGTCTCGGTATCGTCATTCCCTAACCCAGAGTTTTTACATCCTCTCGATCTCATCCATGCGTCCATTCTCACAGGTGTCCTCATCAACTATCCCATCAATCCATTGAACTATGTGGACATGGATTCCCTACTGTAGGGATATTTAAAAAGTCTCATTGAGGCTAAATCCCAACATCATCGTCATCCTCACGATAGTTCCATCTCATTCCCCAACCACTCCTCTCAACCATCCATATCCATCTTGATTCTTACTCGGGCATCCACATCCCGGTGAGATCATGTAACCCACTTCTCATTACTCTTAGCCACAATCGGGTAGCTAACCACGCGTTAGCCCCAACATCAGTGTTCCCTCCAGGGTTTGTACCAATCTGATCCACTCATATCAGTGTTCTGATCAGTATGATCTTTCTCAAGTAGACATTAAACTCATGGCATACCTTTTGATATTCATGGGATATAGAGGAAAACCTCAAAGACATTTATATGGTGTTAAAATACCCACATTCGATGTGGAATTCCTTGTTCTTACATGCCCTTGGGAAGCATTATCATAAGGGGAGAAAACCCAGACGCACCAGTGTTCTAGAATCCAGACACTCCAGCGATGTCCATTGTGAGTACTCCCTCAATCTAAGTTTTCTTTCTAGACCAAATCCCTTGGAATTTCATGAGAGAAGCATTGTACTTGACCAGTATCCATGATGACATGGAACTGGGAAGTGTTTCATGAATAATGTAATATGTCTATGAGGGAGACCTGAACTGGGTAATGAGCTCCAAGGAGGAATACACAGATATAGGAATAAGCATCCCATCATCCCATTTTGATCAAGGAGAAAACATCCCTCAACATGTGATAAATATTTCCCTCCTTGGGAAAGAAAAAATAAAGGGAAATAGTTTATTTTCCCCTACGAAAGGGAGATGAATGCACTCCCCAGAAAATGTATCAAAAATATAAATTGTTTACCCAACATGAATTTATTCTCCTCAATGTGAAAAATATTAGCGTTTGTGACATCAGTGGATTGTCATGTCAGTGGATCCATATATACGGCACCAGGTCGGGCCAAGAAAATAGTGTTCCTTGCATGAAACTCAATAGAAATTGGGGCAGTTGAATGTTGGACATCATAGTCTGTGATGTTGTCATCGTGGATTTTTCATACCAACTATGGAAGAGGAAATGGCACTGGGCAATTGGACATCACCTTCCTTCTTTCATCAATAATTTTTAAATCTCCCTTCTTTCCTAGACCAAAGATGTCATAATAGGGAACCGATATCCGCCAACTCACCGATCCAGGGGTAGGATCAATGTAAATCTGACAATCCCCCATGTCCCCATTTACCTATGGAACCCTCTACATCTACAACTTTTGGGATCGCATGACCCATATCCCCATTTAAAAATGTTCAGATAAGGGTGAAAAATGACCTCATTCAACGATATGAGTATGAGGAGAGTATCCAAATCTAGGATATGGACCGACAAGAGCAAGAGGCTTTTGTTCCTTATCACCACTGCCACCCCTAATGACCACACAAGGATCCACTACTCCCCACTATGACTTATAATTATATGGGGAACCTCTCCCTTGAGTGCATCGATGAATCCGTCTCCGGTGCCAATGATGCGAGGGATGTCTGGGGCAGCTCAATCAGAATCCCGTTACATGGGATCCCGAAGAAGGATCCCATCAAACCACATTAGTGCGGCCACCCAACCCCATGAGCTGATGAGAAGGTATGTTATGTGTCTATACCATCAGCCACAGTCTGGTTGTACTGACACCATCCTCAAGAATAGGATGAGGAGGACGCCTTTTAGGGGGCATCATCAAAATATGGCAACCCTGGCCCATGACACCGCTGATGTATACCATTAGTTTCATGTATATGGAATTTAGTGGAACACATACACATATCCTGGATTGAGGCCCCAACCACCCAACGATTAGGCTCGGTCAACTCTCCTGGTCTCTAATATAGGTGGATCCCACTGTGGGCTGACCTGTGGAAATGACACCTAGTACAGAGGTCCTCTACAAACCATCAAAAATTATGGCACAAGTCTGTCTCACTCCCAAGATAAATGTAGACATCCTCCCTATGCAACCTTCAATCTGGATGAGGATCCTCCCCAATTCATTGTCACTCAGTACGAAAGCCTCCTCTAATATAATGACCATTTGTATAGAGACATTCCTCCTATCACATGTTTCTAGTATTAGGATTCTATGCATTCAAACAACCTTCAGTGTGGGGGTCTTCCCCATGTCCTTAAACTAGCCGATGAAGGTCCTCATCATTCCAGCATTCAAAGAAGGAAAAGCTTACCTCACTTCACGGGATCCCAATGAAGAGGTCCTACCACTTTCCAGCTCGAAAAATACAGTGACCCCCCTCTTACCAACACTGCTAGGGGATAGAATTAAGGAGGTCTTACCCATGCTCCTACCATATCTAACAGAGGTCATACCCGCTCTAGTACTTCCGTGGAAAGACCATCTGTGCCATAACCACTCGACACAAAGTTCCTCCCCGTGTTCCTTTTGACATCTTCCCATGTTCTCCTTGCACTTTGTCTCACCCATGTGGATGTACTCTCCATCCCATAAACAATTCGGCCAAAGGTCCATCTCATTCTAGGAACTGACCATGTCCCGAAGAACCAGTACGGGGTTGGAGGGTGGCTCCCCGCCACCATTAGAAGAATACAGAGATGATTCAGGTTGCAACTAAACCTGTCTACTTTTCGTATTCCAATTTAGAATGTGTCTTTTCAATAGAAGACCCACCATGATCCTCTGTGTCGAGGGCTGGGGCATGAACAAGGCATATCAGCCTCATCCTTCTAGAATGTGAGGTCCACCAAATTTCCACCTCCCTCTGCAGATACATCCATGTGGAAGAAGATTTGTCCCCTTCCCATGTCGTGGAAAAGAAATCCTCCCTATCATCAGCATGGTCATTTTCTACTTCAACCAGAGACCACAAAGAGCTATTCTGAATACCAATAATGGATGGAAAACAGCTTGACCGACCATCCGTGACTGTAGCCCCTGTGGTGGAAATTTTGATTGCAAACCCATCTTACCGAGATGTAGTGGCTCATTTATTGTATTCATCATAGAAAGGCCTATGAGGCGGCGGCTTGTCAGTCGGTATGCAGTATTCCCCGCTGGATAGTCTACTGTCTCAGTATCCTACTTTAGTTGTGTTTCGATTTCCACATCCACCCTCAGTTGATGAGTGGGTAAACTATGGACTGAATCCTGAGTTTGATCCAATGAGCTTTTGGGACATCCTCGCACCGGTTCATTTCCTTATAATGTTCTATCCAATTTCATCCGCAATCATCAGTGTGCCAGAATCGCTTACTCATGAAGAAGTCCTGTGATTTTTCCAGACCCTCTAGGAGAAGCACTTAAATCTCTGTTATCATCGAATTAATTTTACTAAGAGTCAGGCCTATATTGAAGATATTAAACAATAGTTATGTATGGTAGACTTGGTTGTGCTCCCTGTGGGCCACCGCCCTGAGTCTCCAGGGCACCACTGGTCGCTCCAACATTGATGCTTTCAGAGCATTAATGTGGTCCATATAATTATCAAGGAGTATTCCTTCATGTTAAGGTTCATGGGTGGGGGTAATACGCTTCCCTCCACTTCAGTTCTATCATGATCTAACCTTATTTTCTTGGTGATATGTAGGATATACCTTTAGGTAGAGTCACGGTAAACATGGTCGACCTACATGGGGGAGAGAACAAGCTTTTTCTCCTTGGAGAAGACCTACCCACCAAGGGAGTACAACACATATTGGATCCATTGGGAAGGATCACTCACCATCAATGTAATTTACAAGGTCTTTCTGTACCTACCGAGTCATTAACAATCCGCCAGAATCCCAATAAGGGAAAAGAGCACCTCAGAGCCATCATACCCTTAGGCCCATCTAGCTCAGTGTAGAAGGCAGAGTATGATTCTGAAATAGACATGTTGCATCAACAACTCATAGATCACAAGAATATGGTTGATGAAATGCTTACTGAATGTGTTGTAGAGTGACGACCGGACAATAGTGATCCATGTCTGGGGTAGTAGGGGAAGGTACAAAAGTCCCCCAGTGAATTTCCTCTGGGTGACCTTGACTATCCTGCCCATGTATATAGGATTGAGGCTGGAACATATGGAAGGAGGGTGTGGTACATGTCACAAAATCCACCTGAGTATCATGAAAATTCTTGGGACCCAGGTTAGGTTCCCACAACCACTCCGTAGGTCATACTACCTGCCGCTTCACGAGCTTCCGAACATTCTTTTCATGTTGAAGAACCTGCCAATGCAATGGAGTTCTAGGATCCTTGTCATCACAACAACCCTCGCCCATATGATACAATGGATGAACTCATTTTCCTCCTTGAGGTTTTATATATTCAGCATATGGAAATCCTACCGTATGGAAAGCCATATCTGGCATGGGAGTATGATATTGCAGCACCCACAGTTATTGAAAATCCCACCTTCTTTCTCTTTAATGGGACAGGAGATCCGGTACAGCATATGTCTCACATCATCTAATGGTGTGTACCCATGCTGGGAACTCATGTGTAGTAGAAGGCCGCCAAACTCCAATGTTTCATATAGAAATTTTATGGGCATGAGTTTGTATAGTATATCCAACTACCCATCGGGTCGATCGCGGGTTGGGAAGATCCCCATAGAGAGTTTCTTAACCATTTCAGCACTACCACCCAGAAAAAGAGTATTGCAGACCTCTTCATGTGTTAGAAGAGGCCTGATGAGCGCATAGTTGAACTTTTCACCTAGTGTAAAGGCCTTACTTACTCTTTGGATATGCCAATTACTCAGGAACAGCTGTTGAAAATTTGTGTAAGAAAATTCAAAACCAAAATTTTCCCCTCTCTCATTAAACAAAATGTTTCTGGAGGATTATGGGACTTCTTTGATAAGGATCATTATCAAGGGGAAGCCTTAAAACATGCCAATAAGGGACATTTGTTACATTCTCAAATTATCACATGAAGGGCCTCTGAGGTTGAGCCCACTGCGGTGGCCAAAATAGTGTCCCATATAAAAGTAGATTTATTACCAGTGGAGCCACCTCCACAAAACTATTGGGTCCCTCCACCTCAGGGACAACCTCTAGCCCAGAAGCACCCACCTCAGAACCTGAAGGTGACCCCATGTAACATAATTCTAGCACCCAAGCGATATTACCATGTTCCACCTCCTAGATAGGCTTCTCTGGCCCCTCGATAGTGACAGGCTCTCAAATATCCCTTCCCTAATAGGAGAAACTATACCTACTCATTCAACGAGGCTGAGGTCCCCATTTATTTCCACGGTTCCTTGGAACATGGACTTCAATATTTTCCTAAATGCAGGAGGCCCAAATAGTTAGACCTCACTGATCGCCCCAATTACTACATCCATCACCATATCCTGGGGTAAACCCTAAAATAGTAAAATGTGTTTGAAGACTAGCTTCATGACCATGTCGATAACATCATTGTCAGGTTAGGTCCATCTATAGAACAAGTGGCATGTGTACTTGTGAATCCAAACAATGGTAGTGACAGTGAAGGTGAGTGGCATCATGTTTCTAACATTAGTTTCAAGATATGATGACTGGATGACTAATAAGGAAGTCGCCCATGCCCATGGAATTTATGATGACACCTAAATTGAATCGAGCCTTCAGAATCCACTGCATATCCCACATCCAATACATCTATGTCGACGTCTCATTCATCCCCTAATCTAAAAAGCAAGTGTCGATGATGCAAGGGAAAACTCATTTCCCTTTCGATTCCGATGTCATCCCGTACATTGGGAGACTTCATGCCTCTGGAGAAGGAAATTCCACAAAAAATACATCTAGTGGTGGATTATTCTTGAAATGATAGTCAATGGTATGCTTTAGTTAATACTTTTGAGCTAGTAAAACCCTACCAGATTCCAGATGACGAGGGGAACCAGGCAGATCCTTCCAACATCCCCAGCCATCACTAACGTCGATGGAGCCATGGCTATGTAGTTAATTGGAATGCCTCAATCAGTTCCTCTTTATAGTATGCGCATTCCACAGAAACAAGGCAACAGGCCCAGTGCATAGTTCATCCCTCATAGCCTCTTCATTTGTTGTCATCCGGCCTGCATGCAACACTATTTGAGTTACTTAATCAGGTAGAGTCGCACCAACCGTGCCATGATCTGCCACTCTATTATGGATTGGACTCATCCATCCAACGCATATCTAGTATTAGTTTTGAGAGCATCAAATAGTGACCAGCAGGACATTCCCATCACTTGTCATCTGCTGGTCCAACCAGTAGGGCCCACCATACCTCATGCCATAGAGTGACGTCCTGTAAGCATAAGTTCATTCTTGGCAGGTAAGTATGATGTACTTAAGCATCTTTAAATCCTTCTTGAGAGGATCTATATCCTCAAGGCCTTTATCCTATCACCAAATATGTTCGAATCCCTCACTCAGGCTTTAAGAAGCCCCCTCCAGTTTGAGACAGAGGTAATTTCTGCATAAGCCATACATGTTGAGTCAGTCGAGCACACTTAATTTCAGACCATTATATCATTATATGGAGAAGTTTAATGGTATCTCATACTAGGTAACATCCTCCCTTTGTACATCACCAACCATTTCTATGGTTTAGAGATTCGTCATTATCTTGTCGACACAGGCTCTGGGATCTACCTAATCCCAACTAAAAAACATTGAAAAAATGGGGCTGTCTGAGGATGACCTGAGTCCCTCTGACCTAAAAAATCCAAGGTTATGATAGGATGGAACATATACTGATCGAAAATATCCACCGAAAGACCTAGTTCGGTGGTCCAGTTTCCTTCACTGAGTTCATGGTTGTCTCCCAGGACACTTCCTATAATGCGCTGATGAGCAGGCCCTGGATCCACCTACTTTTGGTAGTTCCTTTATCGTATCATCAGTTCCTTTTGTACTCTTTTAATGGTCGAGTGGGCCTAATAAAAGGTGTCTCATCTCCCATTAACTCTTGTTAAGGCCGCTATTTTCATGCAGACTATTACAAGAGCATGGATAAGCAGATTCAGGCTAGCGAGTTTGAACATGCTATGGATTCAACCAACCCATGGACATACCTAGATGAAGACTACATTATTTTGATCCACCAATTGGAGGATACAACCCCAAATATAAGGAAATTATTTGTTTTTTATGTAATGAGGGGGA
This sequence comes from Viscum album, assembly GCA_963277665.1. Classification (NCBI taxonomy): domain Eukaryota; kingdom Viridiplantae; phylum Streptophyta; class Magnoliopsida; order Santalales; family Viscaceae; genus Viscum; species Viscum album. Next base: position 871,215,115 of record OY728163.1, read on the forward strand.
TGCACATTCCCAAGTGTAAGAGGCACTGGAAGACCATATCATATTCTAACACAAATCAGGCTTGGATAATCCCATAAACCCCTACTCCAATAAGGTATTAGGATGCTTGTCCCATGGAAATGTCAATACATCATAACTACTTATTTCATTGGTATGGGATAAAATAGCTCAAGATTACACACCAATATACCTATGATATCATCAAGTGTGGCCCTTTGGGAAAATGATCTGATGTGATTGGTTTGATAATATTCATTTATATGGTTTGGCAGCACCAGAGTCCCCAGATACGGTGTCTATCACTGCTCATGCTGGAACCAGTGCCCCATCGGGATATTTTGTCTCAACGGAAACACCTCCTGCCAAGGATAACTCCTCTATAAGTGAATAAGGGTATTTAGAGGATGTTCCTCCCGACTATGGAGAGAGAATCTCTACTATAGTTGATGAACTAGTATAGGTTAACCTAGGTAGCGAGACAGATCTGAAACCCACATTAATCAGTTCCATTATTCCTTTCCAAGAGAAAAAGTAGTATGGGACTTCCTAAAGCAAAAATTTAATTTATTTTTCTGGAGTTATAATGAAATTCTATGACTAGATCTCTAGGTAGCCGTAAACTGCCTCGGTCTCCCAGTAAATCACTATGGGTATAAGTATCCTCCCACAAAGATGCATCCTTCTCCTGGTTCCATGGTGGAGGTTGAAGATGATAAGATCATAAGAGAATATTTGATCAAGGAGGACCAGTACCCCAGATGGTTAGGCAACATTGTTCCCATCAGGAATAATAATGGGAAGATCATAATCTGCATCGAAATATAGGATCTCAAAAGTCACTTTCCGAAGATTGATTTTCCTCATACTGTGGAGAAACTATTCATCGATGCCACAACTAGGTTCCTAGCTCTATCCTTCATGGATGGGTATTCCAGGTATAATTAGATCTGAATTTATCTTGAGGATGTAGAGTCTACAACCATTAGGGAACCACAATGTACCTTTTCATTTCCAGGTCATGTTCATTTTTCTAAAGAATGTAGGTGTGACTAATCATGGATCCATGCATCGCATATTTATGATTATCCTCAGGACATGGGTAGAATACTATGTGTAAGACCAGGTGGTCAAATTTCACCAATGTTAGGACTATCTCAAGGGCCCTAAGAAAGGGTTCAGATACCTCCGTTCTCACCATCTGAAGATGAACCCATTGATGTGGGACTTTATGGTCAACTTTATGATGTTTCTTGTATTTGTTGTCAGATATAGAGGTATTAAGATTGATCTAGAGAAGACTAAGGTGATCACTTAGATGTCTCCTATTTGGAACATTTGGGTTCTCCGGGTCATTCAAATCCATTTGGCCTATATACACTGATTCATTGTAAATTTTTCTAGAAATTATAGCCACTTTTCTCATCTAATGATGAAATGAACTATCTATCAGTGGGATGAAGAATATCAGACTTCTTTTGAGAAAATTAAGCAATATCTACTCTATCCTCTAATCTTGATGCCACCGATTTTTGGAAAGCCACTAGTCCTTTATTTGACAGCCCTGAAATGGCCTCTTGGTTCCTTTATCTCCCCGAATAATAACACATGAATAGAGAATATTGACTACACTCTCACATTCATGCATCTCAGTACAAGGACCAGCTACTCCCCTATCGAGAAGAGCTGTCTTGTGCTTGTATTCATAGTACAAAAATTGTGTCATTACATGTAGCACCTTAAGGTATAGCTAGTGTCATGAGTGGATCCTATTAAGTACATAATAAACCTCCCAATATAAATAGGTCATCTAACTCGGTGGGTAGTGATCCTTCAGTTGTTAGACATTAAGTTTTTCCCTCAGAACTCTATTAAGGGGAAAGAAATGGAAAATTCCCTTTCCGCCCATCAAAATCATGTGAACTAGTCCCTAGACATTTAATTTCCCAATGAAGAAATCCTCTTAGTAGACTAAAACATTCTGTTTTGTAAAATTAACTTTGATGGTTCATCCCAAAGCCTATCCAGATGAATTCTCAATTACCCTAGTCTCAAAAAAGTAGGTGTAGGTATCGTATTTATAACTCTAGCACAAGGTATTTTTATGAATTCATTCTTGATATCAGAGGGTTGTACTAATAATGAGGTAGAGTACCAAGCTCTCATCAGTGGCCTCGAAATGGTCCTCGATATTGAAGTTACACACTTTCATGTGAAAGGGGATTCTAAACAAGTCATCAAGAAAATTAACGGTGATTATATCGTCAAAAATTTAGAGGTCATACCAATGTTAAAATTCTCCATCAAGATGATGGCCTAGATCCCATCTTAGCCAGAAGTTACCCATGTCCCTCGATCCCATAATGGTTTAGCTGATTCCTTGGACCACCTTGCTTCATCTCTTACGAAGGTGGATGTGGATGATTTGGTTATCCATGTGGCATACTGAAGATTCATCACCCCAAATCACTCAAGATGATGATGATAGAATGTAGGGATGCTAATTTACCATAGGCTCCTCCATGCCAGGACCCTCCTGTCCCCCTGACCCAGTGTTGGATGTAACTCTCAATTGAAGGGATCCCCTTATCGAGTACCTCCATCATGGCAATCTCCCAGTAGATCGAGATGAGCATGAGTGAATAAAATGTCACGCTTTATATTTTACACTCTAGAGTAGTCCTGGTCGTGAGAGAATCCACTACAAGAGTGGGTTCGATGATATTCTCAACCATTTCATTTAGGGAGTAGAGATTTCTAAAGTCGTGTAGGAGGTTCATGCCGGTTCTGGCAGGGCTCATTTGACCGGTTTGAAACTATCTCAGCAGATCCAGAGATTGGGGTTTTTTAGCCCTCCATGATCTATGACTGCATGGATTTTTCCAAAATTTCCCTTGCAGGACATATTAATTTCAAGTTAGTTCATCGGCCACCAGAGCCCTTCAGACTACCATATATTCTTGGCCCTTTTCTATCTGGGTACTTGATATCTTGGGACCATATCCACTGGTGACAACTTCCTAGTGGAAGATAATCCTGACCGCTACAGATTTCTTTTCCAAGTGGGAAGAAGTGGTTCTTTTCATGGAGTTCACATCCCGTTCTATTATTGAAATTGTGAGCTCAAAACATCATCTAACTATTTAGAGTCACCCACTCTATTCTTACCGATAATGGAATAAACTTCCAGGATGTTGAGTTGAAGAAATTTTATGCTAAGTACAACATCCATTCTCACCATACCTCTCATTGTCACGTGCATGAAAAAGGTAAGATCAAGGAATTCAACAAAACCCTCTCTAGAATTTTTCCGAAAATGGTTGGTTATAACAAGAGGAGTTGTCCAGACTAGCTCCCCAATTCCCTCTAGGCTTATCATAAGATGACTCTCAATTCCACACAGGTGTCCCCATACTCCCTGGTGAATGGAACGAAGGCCATCTTTCCCATAGAGAATTAGTTGCCTTCATTACACACATATGTGTTTGATTAGAAAGCACTAGATAAATTAGCTACAATCTGTCTCACTGAATTGGAATCACTCAATGAGAATAGGCTTTGTTCCCTGCACAATTTTAAAGGCATCAGAATAATATATCTAGTGCATTCAACAAAAATGATTGCATTCACTCTTTCTTGAATATTAAAATGGTGTTGGACCTAAGGAATCCAATGATACCTAGAAGAAATCCAAGAAAATTGGAGCCCAAATGGGAAGTACCATACATCATTTTCAAGGTTTATCCCAATGTCACATATTTCCTGGTTACCCTGGATGGTGAGCCAATAACACCTCCCAACAATGCCATGTTCTTCAAGAAATACTTTTCCTGAGCTAATGGGTTCCTACATGACCTTAAACTGTTATGTCGGGTATGATATTAAAATGTATGTCATCCCTCAGGATATTAAATGTTATGTGATCCTACATGACCTTAAACTGTTCTATCCTCCAAGATATTAAATTGCTTTTTCATCCCACATGATGATAAAATGCATAACGGTCTGAGCTCTAACACCATAAACTATGATCTCACCACCACCATCATCCTGAAAGACATTAAACTGCATATCATGAACAATGTATAGATTTATTCCTATCCTTATGGGATACATAGGAATGTTCAGATGTCTTCCCTTGAGTCCATCCCCTGAACTCTTCTCTTTGACTACACCCAGGTGTAGTTCTCTTGGAGGGTCCCTCATGATGTAGTGTTTTCTTCATTGGACCCCACTCATGTCAGGACTACGTTGATCAAACCATGTTAAATTCCATGTTATTCTATTCTCCAATGTCCTCAACACAAGATGATAAATTACATGGCCCTTTTCAGAACTACATGTGGATTGATTCCCAACCTTATGGAATACGTACGGACACCCAGACATTTTGTCTGTAGGAGCAGCCCCCAACATCAATGTCTCCCATTATGTCGAAACATATGGATTGGTGTAGTATTTTTTCCTCATTCACTTCAAGTTCATCATGACCACACCATTTATCCCCCTTCCCAGAGATCCCCACCTCTTTCGGCATCCTCCATTACATTAAACTGCATTGGCATATTCATGGTTTATGAATCCCCTTTATTTGGCCTTCCTTCATCTTTCACATATGAAAGGACACCCCTAAAGATATGGATCCAAGGACCAAGTGCTCTTCTACCTTTTTGGGGTAATGTCCTCAAGGATTTTGAGTGCAAAATAGAGACAAGTCTTGCATTGTGAATATGGTCAGTGTTCGACACTCATTTTTCGTTCCCATTTTAGGCCACAAGAGATGGATGTTGTGTTTTGAAAGTGGTCAACGAGCATCCCCCATTGTTATTTACATCCGTATAAGTCTCAAAATGTGGGGTGTAGTGAATCATTTTTTCCTGCAACCTATTTAATCATCGATCCAATTTGGGCATGAGTGTAGATTAGGTAGGGACATACCCTACCTTATTTTCTTCCTTCATTTCTGTACCCTCATGTGTTTGGGAGATCCGGATCCTATTCCTTGTTTCCCATAATGAGCTTGGCTCTTGTGGGCTCAAGATCTTTGGTAAGGAAAGATCTTCATAAGGGGTCATGTGACTATCGCTGACTGGGACTTCTATCCCTAGTTTCATCTCCCCTTCCTTTCAGCCCCTAGCCAAAGTTTTCATCTCAGATTTTGGGGTGTGGTATGGACTTACATCCTCATTCACGTCGGGAAATTATAACAGAACCACACATGTCCCCCTTAAGACGTCATTCCTTTATATATCTTGCTTTCTGCAAGCACAGGTCCTTCCATGCTTTGTGTGTCCCCTCATTTAGGTTTCCATCATCATTCACATCCAAAAGGACCCCCAAACAACAAGGATGCTAGGCCCTAGGTCTCTACTACCATTTTGGGAAAACATCCCCATGTATTTCATGAGATAAGTTTATAAAATTACCATATTGTGAATGTGGTCAATGGTGGACACTCAATTGTTTTCCCTCAAACCCTTGTCACACAAATATAGGTACCATGTTGTGAACTTGGTCAACAGTTATCCTCTATCATTACTTCCACTTAGGGGTCTTCCATAGGCACAACGATTCTACCTCTCCACTCACTTATCCCATTCACATGATATTAAACTTGAAATCTATAGTCTAAGATATATGACCAGAAACTATGATCTATAACATCCATTTCACATGATGGTAAAATGAACATCATATGTAGAACTATGTGTGGCATGATTCCCATCCCCATGGGATATGTAAGAAAACCCAGATGTTTTGTCGACATGTCCATCCTAGGTTCATATCCCCTTTCTATCATCCACATGGTCCGAATTCTCTCATTGAATTATGAATTGAATCGAATATGTGGGCTAATGTAATCATTCATGTTAGGTTACTCTCAATTTCGTACACATTCTTTCCATCGTCATCCCACGTGATGTTATTCTGCACCCCCAGAATGAAGTTTTTCTTGATTCCCATACTCATGGGATATATTGGACTTCTCAAGAATTTAGTCTTCGGGTCCATCCCAGTTTCTTCGAAACCTCCTCATCATTCTTGCCCCCAATACAGAATTTCTCAGGAAGAGGTATATGGTGCAGGGTCGACACCATGTCTTCATTCAGGTCAGATTTGTAATAGCCACACCACATACATATCGCTCCAGAGGGATCCATACCCTGTTCTACAATCATCTATTTATGTTAACCATTCTTGAATTGGGCATCTTGACCCTTATTGGCATTTCACCAATGTGCCCAAAAGAACTCTGGTTCAGGACTAAGTGTGTCGGATTTTATCTGGACTTTCTCTCTCCCATTTATCAGGCTCCATGTTCCACTTCATTTCGTATTTCCTCATCTTTCACATCCAAAGGACCCCCAAATGGCATGGATTCTCAGCCCAATGGCTCTCCTACAATTTCAACATGATGTCCTAGAGAATTTTAAATGAAAAATTGATATAATTCCTGCATCTTGAACATGGTCAGAAGTTGACACTCATTTGTCTTTCCTATTTTAGGACACATGATACAGATGATGTGTTTCGAACACGGTTTATAGTAATCCTCCATCTTCATAGAAACCCCATCAAGACCAAAATGATGGTCTCATGATTCACATAATTTTCCAATATATCATGTCTAAGTGGAATTTCTAAACTCTTGGTACTATCACTCAGTGCACATTTTCAAGTTAAGATGAAAATTCCACCATAAGACATCATTTGGGGATCTGTTCTGATTTCCCCTTTCATTCATTCCACGCATTGCAAAGACCTTATCTGCCCTTGTTTCCCACATTGATTGTAGATCACGTGGGTTTATGGATCAAATAAATGTTTGCGCTCACATGGAAGAGTATCACTTCTCTATGGTCCGAGCTCTTTGACCTAAATCTAAGATCTCCTTCAATGAATTTTTCCATAAGGTGTGAGAACTGTAACTCTCAAAAATATGTATAGCTTCATTGCCATGCTAATGTGATACGTAGGAATTCCCAACCATCTTATATTAGGTTCTAGATCAGGTCCTACTAATTACCTCTTCTGTTCGGCCTTGTAGACCTGACATTCATATAATTTCATGGTGTGGAATATGACTTACATATTCACTCAGTTCAGGATTGTAATAGTTGCACCATGTACTTCCCTTATAAGAACTAGTCCCACTTTCCCCCCATCCAAAAAGATGCTAAACTGGACCCTCAAAACTTCTATGGCTTAATTTACATCTTTATGGGCAATGTTGGAACATGAAGATGTTTCTTCCATAGGTCCATACCCATATTTTCTGACCTTTTTTGGACGCTCTAACAGAGGTTTCGTCCTTAGAATTAATCATGGTGTAGTGTGGACCTTATCCCTAGTCACATGAAGTATGATTTATCCTACCATGTGCATCCCCCCCCCCTAAAATGGGTTGTTCCTATCATAAAACCCTAAACTATGACATTATCATCCTGGGAAAATGATGAAAAACGGCACTGTATTTTTATTTCTTCACAGGAGGGGACATCATCTTTGGTATTAGTCACCCACTATACCATTTTTCAAGACCCCCATAAAATTGATTGGTCCTATCATAGAACCCAAAATAGTGACACTATCATCTTAGACACACAAAGAAAAAAGGGTTCTGGATTGTGATTTACTCACTTTAGGGGACATCATGTTTTGTATCAGTCACCCACCATTCTATTTTTCAAGACCTACTTAATACTGTATTCTTGTAGTGAAGCCTAAACTCTATTTCATATGTTTATCAGTTCACAAAAAAATCCACACACATCTATCATAAGGGAATGACGAGGTCTATCAAATGTTAAATCTTTTTGTGTGTGGGCCAGACCTGCACAACCTTATTATCCCTGACACTGGTACCTTACTATGACATATCAAGAACTATATATGGATTGGTTCCCATTTTCATGGGGTATGTAGGAATAGCCACACACTTTTCTTCCGGACCAACCTAAAATTAATTTTCTATCCATCGGCCTAAAACCTCTCCATGATACACATGGTGATATGTAATTCTTGTATTCATTCACATCGGGTTTTATAATTTCCTCACCATGTGTCTCCCTTATTTGTTACCATCTATGGTTCGAGTTATAAGACCATAAACTAATATCTCTTGTTTGAGATATAAGACTATAAACTAAGATCTTTGGTCCGAGATCTATAACCTTAATCTAAGATCTCTATATTTTCTATTTGTAAGGCGTAAAGAAAACACCCCAAAACTACGTATGGATTATTTACCATACACATGGGATACGTAGGAATGCCAGAACATTCCATCTTTGGGTCCATCCCAATGAATCTTAAATCCTACCCACCCCCTTATTTTCCAGCCCCTTGACCCAAACTATTTTGAGAACATGTGATGTGGGACATTTTTGAACTCATTCTCATCAAGATATGTACTGCACCGTACAATCCAATTCTGGGTAACTAGGTACCTAAAGTTCCACCCATAAGAAGTTCATACTACCCCATAATAATTATGTGATGTGGTAGTTTCCTCATTAGATATAATTCCCTCTACAAGAATTGGTCTCTGACCATGTCGTAAATTAAGGACTATGTTGGTCTTTATTATCATTAGTATAGAACATGTAACGATGTTTGAGCCATTCACCATAGGCATATCCCAAGGGCCATTAATCTTTCTCGACCCTCGGCCCAAACCTCGGTCTAGGCAGTAGGACCCTAAAACTATGTGCAACATCCAGGTCATATGATGTTAAAATAATTCATTCATCATCCGCATCCATATGATGTGTTGTAGATTCTTACTAGAGAGGTCCTGTCTAGATGAAGGTATGATCCATTATCAGACCGATGCACCCACCATATGTGTTTCCACCATGGTGGTGTAATTACAAGAGTGTTTGTCTCCATTCAAACAACAAATCACTCCACCCTCCATACTTTACATGCCCTTTATTCGGATACTCATACTATTTAACATCTAATAGAACCCATTGAAAGTATGGATGATCGACCTATGGATCTCCTACTATTTTGGTTCAATTTAATATAAGACTAATGGATAACATTTTGCGTTAGGCCCATATTTTCCAACATGGTCAGCGGTCAGCCCTTGTATGTTATCCTCATTTCTGGATAACACAATAGGAGTAATGTGTTTAGAACATAGTTAAAATTTATCCTTCATGTCACGCCACCCCCACATCATTCCGAAGTTTGGGTATCATTAATCAGACATTCCAATCTTCTATGTTTGGATTTAGTCTAATGCCCCTGGAATTACCTAGATCATGCACTAGAGCACACTGGTAAAATTATAATTTGAATGTTCTAAGAACTTCATTCTCATGTTAGGACTCCCCCTTTTTTCTCAGAAGCCCAGATGGGTTGTTTATACCCTTGATTCTTGATGATTGGTTGGAAATCCCACATTCAAATGAAGGGATAATTAAAACATACATTTTTTCTCACATCAAGCATCACCCATGTGAGCTTAGGGATGGATTGCTAATTATTTCTCAATTTTGGTTTGATGGAATTGAACTGAATAAGAAAATGAATAATCCATTCAGGAATATAGTTCCAAATTAGAAGCAGCAATGAAAGATAATTTTATGGGTTTTACCAATACAGGGCCTTTAAGGATTTGAGTTTTGGATGGATTTCTGCAGTGTTGCCACCTTCTGGCCTGTGGCCTCTAGAATTTCTTCTCACCCCCTGAGATCATTATCTTCATCAAAGGAAATGAAGCGTAATTCATTTTACCTAGTATATGCTTGTGATTTTCGAGTTTGGAGCTCAATAATTTGGTGGATCTCCTGCTCTATCTTCTCCTGGACATCCTCTAGATGGGCCCTAAATTTCTCAATGAGATTGGAGTGGTTGGCAATGAATGCCTTCCTTTATTTCTCATTCTATCCAAGGCGTCAGACCTCTTACTCCAACTTCAAGAATACCTGGGTATTCTCTTACTATATCTGACACTAGGAAATTTAGTCACATTGTCAATTCTCTCATATATTCATTTCCTTGTAATCATAGATCATTACATATAAGCAGTGAGCATTTACCCCCCCCCCCCCCCACACAGAGAAAGTGTAGCATGGAGCAGAGTGTTCCCATCCAATTTTTCCATTATGGTTGTGGCTGACTGAGGATGTGTTTGATACACTCCCACCCCTTTCACCACATCATACTTCTCTCATCATCTACTTTAGAATCAGATTCATCTATCTCTTCAGGGTCGTCAGGCCGATAGTCAGAAAAGGAAACCAAAAGATTAGTAATATGGTCTCCTTCTAGTATTCATCCTAAGGGATTAGGCTCTTAAACATGTGGTATACAATCCTATTTCATCCCAATATAATAAATGTTTCAACTAAAAACATCATACCCCGCCCCAACATTGATATTTCTGGTTTCCAAAGCCTTTTTCTCACTGGGTTTCGGGGCCGACTATGTTTGAGAAGTGAGTTCTAAGTGGGTCGGTGCATTTGCAGTGGAATCATCTATGGATTGTCTGGATCTAGTGGCTTTTTGAGCCTCCAATATCATGATTATTTCACAAATGATTAATTCCCTAATCAGAATAGCTCTCTAATATTGGATACGGAGGTACGAGTAACGAAACTTACAAGAGCTCAATGCATCGACCTTCAGCATTTCATTTTTTGAAGGAGCTATCATTGCGGGAGATCCTTCAGTGCTTGTCTATTAAATGAAGGGAGTCAGACCCCTACTTTGTTATATATGAGCTCCTTTACCCCCCTCAGATAGAGCTTACATAACACCATCACCATTATGCGCCTGAACAGAGAAGAATTTCAGATGGTGATTATGAAAGATAGAAAGAGGAAATGGTAGGATAATAATTATTTTATACCTTGAGTTTCTCATCAATTTCCATGTCAGAGCTATTAATATCACCCCTCTCCAAAGGTCCCCCTTAGTGGTACATCCCATAAGACCCTTCTCCTCCATGATCATCTTCAACTCCTCTTATTTCTGCCTCCTCTTCTCCTTTATCTTTATCCTACACTGATTTTCTTTCCTTTGTATCCCCATCACTATCATCAACATCTAATGGCAGTCATTTTGGATCATGCTCCTAGCTGAGCATCATATTTACCAGGATATTTTTTTCCTTCCACCACCCCTGTTTTCATGCAAACACATCCATGGATTTGTTATATATGTGACGATGATGAAATCTCACTTTTCCAGCAATATTAATGAGACCAATTTTTGGTAGATGGATCCCACCCCATACAATCTTTTTCTAAAGGGATTCAGTGTTCATTGACTACCATAGGGTCAACCAGGTTAACTATAGTGTAAGGAAGATTGACTCCTTATAGGGTTGAAGCAAATTCCTTAATAGCTTCCCAGGAAGCTCCATGGTCACTGCATGAGATTTTTCATGAGCCCCTCTCTCACCAAACAATGAGGACATAGACGCACCACGAGAAGTTCCTACTACCAAGGTCTCGACTTGTACTGACCCATCTAACTGACTTGTTACTTGTATTTCTTCTTAAGTAGCTCTTTTTCTGCTTTCTCACCACCAAAATTACACACTAGAAACCTTGATTTTCTGAAATCCTTTATGCAGTATTCCATAAGGGTATGCCACAACACAATGCTCGTCATATTTTATTGAGAGGCCAACATTGACTCCAGTGGGTGGAAAAGGTAATTACTCACCTAAACTATATGCTATGAACATTATAAAAATTTTAAGAATAAAAAATTATGTTCCACTTCCCATAAATCTATATAAAACTTCTTCGACATCCGTTGGGTGCATCAAAACTACATGGCGATGCATGACGGCACATAGGGCTCACAAAGGATATTTTCATCGACCATGGACACATGCACTCCACATATGAGGCTTTTCAAATATTCTTTTTTCTCCAGAGATCCTTTCCTATCATCTAACAATTGGTTGGATAGGGTATGGAATGGGATAGTGTTGAAATTGAAGTGATTCCTGATCCTAATCCTTAACAATTCTTCATTGAGTGTCAATGGCATGGTCTCGGTGATGTTTAGAATGGAAGGTCGTAGAACATTACCTAGAGGATGAATAGCATTGGGGAATTTTTATTCACTGTAGTGAGCCATGATCCAACCATGAGAGAATTGGAAAATTCCACATATCTTCCTTGGTGATCCCCTCATGAAATGTTCGCTATGATTGCGTACAGTCGAGCCAGCACGAGGGGTCATGAGGTTGAACCTATGATTGGATTCCATATCCCTGCTATCACTAATTTTGATGGGTGAACTCCCATCTTGGTAACAATTACTAGTAGTAGTCATCCACTCAGGAAGTTTGCGAGATATTTGGAATATTGGACATTTGGGTCCTGGATCTCATCCCCACAGTAGCCCCATGATTGGTAGTCCCCCGTCTCTAATATTTTCTAATATGACTGTATCTAGCTCCTTTGTTCTAAAGTCGAACACTGCATTCCTCGCCCTGACATCTTCACATTTGGGTCCTTATATAAGAACATTCTAAACCACACTGAATGTGAAATGTTTTTCAGAAATTCTTTGACCCCCAGTCTCTCCTTGGCTAGGTCCAGCAGATGCCAAATCAGAATGGGGGTTCATAACCTATCCCCCTATACATTATCTTTCGGAATAAATTCGTCATATTTTTGATTTTCCAAAGGGATACCTCCAATATAGTTGATGTACCAAACACTAATACCATCCTCCTCATGATGAAGGTGGAACTTGTTGGTGTTAGCGTACAACTGCCTAAACAACTCCGGCCTATGTTCCTGCTGATGGTAGAAGAGGAACTGCAACATCCACACCACTTCAAATACCCTGATATGTCACAGTTCTACTCCGAACAGATCGCATTATTGGTGTACCTAGTATTCCCAAGCCCATTTGATGGTGAAATTCCCTCTGAACCTCAGGTACCAATTCTATAGGCAGTATTTGGTATCCCCTGTGATGCTCTGTCAGAAGGCACTCACATAATGTGAAAAAGAATCCTCGGTGACCAGCTTGACTTTTGAGATAATTTTAGTCCTTGCATTGATGACATAAATGGTAATGTGTCTAGTATCTCTGGAAAGATGACCGTAGTTTGTGATTTTTTATCATGGAAGATCATCCTCACATGTCACCCATTACCGTGGTGTATCGACTTCAAATCCTTTCACTGGTACCTCCTCTAAAATACTGAAGTCCCATATGAGTATATTGTCAAAAAGCAGGTAATCCTTTTGGGAATTGTTAAGCATATTAAAGAGGTCTTGGTTATTGGATACGACATTTATTTCACTATAAAACTAATAGTTAGAATTCATCTCATCCCTACTCGCGACATCCATGTCTTCCCTCACTGAATTACAATGATCAACAGCCATTTTTCGTTTTGAAATTTGAAAAAATCAGAAAGGGGCAGGAAAAACAAGGAAGTCGGCTAAAAATATTGGATGGTTTCATGGAATACCTGATGATCAGTGCGGAAAATGTAATTTGAGTGGAAAATGGTGTCCAATATCTAGGAATTTTGCACCAATAAGAACAAATTCTGCACAAAAGAAGATGATTTTTTCACTCACAAGATCTCCAAACCTTATCATGCGAGAAATTCAATATAGAGAATGGATCCCCCGAAGGGTTTTATATGTGTGCAGTGGGCTTTCCGCACGTGCAGAAATTCATGATGCATGCCTGAATGGATTTTACATGCACCGCCCCAGGGGTGCTGGATATCTTAGTGTTTCCCTTAGAATCCTACCTTCGCACACCCTCAAAGATCTTATTCTGTGTGGGGGGGGGGGGGGTGTTGTAGATGAAAAAATCCATCAATGGTCTAAATAATGCATCCTCAGATAAATTGGAGGTATATTTTGACTTGGAAACTTATTCTGGGAATAGCCAAAAGGCTACATGGAAAATCAAAGTGGTACATGGAAAACTGCTTCCTCGAGTAGAAAACGGTCACTACCTGATGTGGTTTTTACACAGAGATGTAGAACCTTCCACACCACTAACTTTGGGTCCAGGTTTTCCACGCAGGTCATATTCTATGTGTACACGCGTCCCCCAAAATCCTATAAATAGATGTGAACCCCCCCGCCCAACTTTCAAAAACTAAAAAATAAAAACCATATCCCCAATGAAAAATTCACAACTTCTACATTTAAAATATGACTTCCAAATATGGGATTTTCTATGATAGGTCTCATAGGGGTCTGCCATGATGTGGGACCACAATAACTAGACCCTCACCCTGGTCCTTTAGTGTTGGGCCCCTTTAGCGCAAATCCCTACACTTGCACACACAAAAAATCCTCTACCCCCCTTTGCATGAAAACCTCCTATGTTTTCATGCACACCGTATTTTATTATCAACCTAGACTATTGTGCAAAACAATCCCCTCTTTGTGCACCTATTACGCACAAAACTCTTCTTTTGTGCACAAACCCTTCTCTTTATGTGCGCCCTTTAGCATGTGTTCGATTTCACCCTCCCGGTAACCACCTTCAGGCACTTCTTACACAAATTCCAACAATGTTACACACCCTTCTCCCATACGACCATCTAGGTTCATACGATGTGATTTAAAAGTCCTTTGGGTGGGGTTTCATGTTGAATTTCTTAGACTCAAAATTCTTCACATAGGCATGCTATGGCTATTTCTTCTTCACATGTCCACTCTAACGTGGACCCCTCATTGGATCACTCCACAACACCCCCTCACTATGGAATTGATGATGCCTTCCAATCCCCATGATTGAAGAGGTATTAGTAATATATTCCTAGGGGTTTGGAGTGATCCTGGATTTTCTGAGATACAGGACGTTAACTCCAAAGTTACATTGTACTCAGCAATGACATTAAACTGTAGCCTCACCCCGTGAATCACAAACAGGGTTCCCCATCTCAGACATTCTCTCTTCCTGATCGTCTCTGTGACAGAGAGGTCTTTATCACATGGAACAATATCCTCTTTGGTGGAGAAAAATTTGTCTTCCGGTAAGGGAAACCATCTTGGTGTATGCCTCAAGCCTATCTTGCATAAGATAGTACCCTTACTCCTCCATTAATCTTCGGTGCCAAAGACAATGAGGTGAGAGGTGCACATGGATCCTCAATACCTCATCCCTCTTCGTCATGGACTTGTCTCCAATGGCCGTCCATCCTGGATAATGTCTTAATCTCCATTTCATGGGCTACTAACCCTGCGTCGTCCCCTATTTCCTCTTTGGGCCCATAAAAACATGTAATACCCACTCCATTTACCACGAATGAACCTTTCGTAATGTGATCATCAGGTCTTTAAACCCTCTTATTTCTCACACTAAGCTTGACTCACGTGGTCTTAGAGTAAGCATCGACCATGAAATCCTCTCTTTTCCACCTTTGCATGTAAGCCCCAGAACACCATTTCAAACTACATGGAATTTGATCATTGTCTCTTAGGAAAGGTACATAGAATGCCTCCGTGAGGTTCAAGACCAACACCTACTTGTCCCGAACCCTTCATGTTGGTTCACCTTCATCTCATAGGATGTTAAACTGTATCGCTAAACCTGAACTATGTATACTTTTATACTTGTGTACTAGGAAAGGTACATTGGAAGTCTCTCTGAGGTTCAAGCCTAACACCTACTTGTCCCGTCACCTTCATGTCATTTCACCTTCATCCTGCATGACGTTAAACTATATCCTTAAGCCTAAACTTCATGGAATTTGATCCTTATCACCTATATTAGCTACATATGAAGCCTCCCTGAGGTTTAATCCCAATAACCATCAGCCCCGACCACTTCACATCAGTTCACCCTCATCCCGCATGATGTTAAACTATACGCCCTCTTTATTCCTGCACGACATTAAACTGTACACATTCTAACTACATGGGATATGATCATTGTCTCTTATGCAGGATATATAGTTAGCCTCCATGAGGTTAAAACCCATCTTGGGGTAATCCATTGTGACCCCATTCAGTGCTAAGATGTTGTAACTCTATCTAGTGGTACTTCGTTGTGACCCCATCCAGCGGTAAGCTGTTGTGACACCCCCCCACCAATGATAAGTCGTTATATACACCAATTGATGGTAATCCATTGGAACCACGATCACCAATCATCCATTTTCAAACCAAATAAATAGTAATCATTATATTCTGAAATCTATGGCAATCCATTGTAGTTCCCTTCATTGGGACTCACATCTCTGGTCTGACCACAGGTGTAAAACCAACACAGGCTGCTGACCACGCGTAAGCCCTAGTATATCGTCAGGTCCTTGTCATATGTGGGCACCCTGGTTCTATACCCCCATCTGGAAATATGTACACTTTGATTCCCTACCATGGGGATATGTAGGAAGCCTTTGTGAGGTTCCAGCCCACAACTCACTTCCATTGTGATCTCACCATCGAGACAATGTGTCTCGTGAAGCTCATTCCCCAACCCAGAGTTTCTACTTACTCTAGATCTCAAACATTCTTCCATTCTCATGGGCCGACTTGTCATATCTCCCATCGCCCTTTAGAAATACATGGACTTTGATTCCCTACTGTAGGGATATGTTGGAAGTCTCTTCATGGCTCATTCCCAACATCACTATCGTCCTCACGAAGGTTCCATCTAATTCCCCACCCACTTATCTCAACCATCCATATCTATCTTGATTATTACCTAGGATTCCACATCCCAATTAAATCATGTCACCCGAATTCTCACTACTCCAAGAAGAAATAGGTTATCTAAAAATGCGTTATCCCCAACATCAGCGTTACCTCCAGGGGTTGCACCCATTTGTTCCACTCTTATCAGTGTTCTAATCTATCCAATCTATCTCCTCTAGATGTAATACTCATGACATACCCTGTGTTAGACATGTAATGTTGAGGAGAACCACATAGACACGTCTATGGCATAAAATTACCCACATTTGATGTGGGATGCCTCATACTTCTGCACCCACGATAAGCCCTATCATAAGGGGTAGAAACCCAAACACACCAGTTTTCAAGCATCCAGACATGGCAGCGATGTCCAACATGACTACTCCCACAACTGAAGTTTACTGCCTAGACCAGAACCCTTGGAATGTCCCGAAAAAAGCACCCTAATTAACTTACATACATGAAGACATGGAACTATGATGAGTTTCACTAACAATGTCTTATGTCTATGAGGGAGACATAGACTACGTAATGAGCTTCGAGGAGGAATCAACTGAAGGAGGAACTGACATCCCATCAACCTATTTCAATCAAAGAGGAAGCATCCATGAACAAGCGACAGATGCCACCAGCCTTTGGAAAGCAGGAATGCAGGACAATAGTTGTGGGTCCCCCTTCGAAAGAGAGATGGATGTGCACCCTAATGAAATCATCAGAAATAGTTATTATAACAATTTATGTGGAATGATTAATGTACATATTTATTTTTATATAATTAATATTTTTTATCAATATTATGTTGATTATGTTCTAATATTATTATTTATGAAATATATAAGTATTTTAGAATAAAACCATTTCTTTAAGGATATGAGATCACATCTAGAATGGTTCCATGTAATGTGATTCAATGCCATGACATATTTTTTTAAAAATTTTTTTAGGGAATGATAAACTTAAATATGTACCTAATTTTGAGTTAATTTAAAATAAAGATATGATTTGTATGGGTAAAGAAAACTAAATACTACAAATAACCATATATTTGTTTAAAATGTTTTGGATCATAATCTTTTGGAAAGTTTAACAATTTTTTGAATAGTTTATATTTTACCTAGGACGTGGTTTCTAAGATTGATATATTAAATAAATGTATGATTAATCTTACACTTAGAGGTGAAGTAAAATTGTTCACGGTATGACAAAAGGAAAATATTTCTCTTATATAAATGAACAATGTATCTATATTTACTTAAATTATGATAGAGTGAAAAAATTATTCAACTGCTGATTTTTTTTTTTGTGAGACCAAAACTATTTCCCTATTACCTTTTTTTGATAATTAAATGACCACTTAAATCGTTGTAAATTTATGGCCATATGATTGTAAAATTTCTCTTAACCATTTTCATTATCACTCTACATAAGAACAAGATTTTTGGGTTTTTTCATCTATATCCATGCTTAAATGTCCTTCCTATATTCTCTAACTAGGGAATAGAGGGGTCCATTGGGCCAAAAAATGGGCTTTCAAGCCTTTTATTTAGGCCACATGGCCTTGGGAATTCTGGCTATGTAATGGGTCTCCCTCTACCCACACTAAATAGGTTTTTTGTTTAATAATAAATTAAGGCATCGGCCCCAACCTTTATAAAGATTTAATTAAGGTGGGGAGAATGTGAAACATCCTGAAATTACAATGTTATAATGTTATAAAAAATGTTATTTTGTCTCTATTTAAACTCAATTCGAAGTTATTCTCATGCTACAAACCACAATAAGTTTTCTAGTGTTGAACGCAAGACTAGGATTTACCATCTTTTAATGGGGCACATATTTTAAAATTAATGGTCTACAACATTTTTAAATTTATTTGTAAAAATTAGCATTATTTTTTAATATATAATGTCAAAAATAGGTTACAAATAATTTTTGGTATTTTTCTGAAAAATTTCATTTTTTGATGAGTAGTAAAAAATAATGCATTTTAATTTAAAACGACATTTTCATTTAAATAATATTTAGTGTTATATTAAAATTTAAATTGGGTTTTAAATACCCAATATATCAATTATACATATATGAATAAAATTTTGATCATTGAAATCATTTTTATATTGAAATTTGATATAAAAACTTATTCAACTCTTGAACATTTCTATATTAGAAACCGACATCCCTACCCCGTGTATGTGATTAGAATAAATATTAATTTTCACACTTATTTGATTTTATTTTTTAAAAAATGGACATACATAGTAGTAATAAGTATAATATATGATTTCTAATAAGATAAACATAATTTTTGATGAAAAATATTATAGAAATTTCTTATAATTAATTACGGTATTGAAGGTAAAATTAAGCGTAATAAGTTACTAAAACACAATCTTAATGATCAAAATAACCTAGGCAGTTGTAAAAAGTACATTGGATAATAATAATTCAACCACATAACATCCTTTTTTAATTTTATGGGTTATTTTTATATTATTAAATGGACCTTCCCTACATAAATGGTTATGTAAGGAAAAAAGGAAAAAGTTACTTTCCTTACCTTTAATATTTATAAAACATTGAGATGTGTAAGAAAAATCATATATTGAGAAATACATTAACTTTTGAAATAAAAAGGATTATTGTTATGATTAAAATTTATCAATAAATTGTAGATTTGTTTTATGCAATTAATATTCTGAGGAAACTCCAACAATGTGATTATTTTGGTATTAATTAACTAAAATAAATGATACTAACTATATTACAAGTGAAGTAAATTGATTAAATTATTGGATTTTACTATTTTAGATAACTATATCATTTTACACATCCTTTAAATTAATATATTTCAATTATAAATTTTTGTTTTATTTTAAATTTGAAATTAATTAAATAATGTAAAAATTGACATTACTGTTATTTTATAATAAATGATATCTTATTAAATCATTTTAAACTTATAAAAATACTATTTTATGACAAGGGGTTTTTAAGTGTTCATAAATATTTAATATTTTATATTAATGGAAAAATTTTCCATTTATAATTAACATATTCACCCTTATGTTGTAAAAACATTATTAACACAGTCCTGGTTTAATATAAGTTTTTACAACGTATCATGGTATTGTTTTAAAAATAGTATAAAAAACACATTGGATTTTTATTTTGTAAATTACATATTATATTAATTATTTATTTGGTATATAATTAAAATAATTTCACTTTATATAAGTCTCAATGGTTAAATTAAACTAGTTGTCAAAATAGATGCTTTAATAAAAATGATAAAATTGGGGAATATTAGAATTTAAGGTACCAAATTTATTAAATTGAACATATTTGAATGTGTTGGTGGTTTTACTCGACCATTATTCTACATTTATCCATTATATTTCCATATTGGAGGCACATTAGGAAAGTTATTCCTTCCATTAATTAAAATAATTTGGTATTTATAAGAGTGCCACTACACTGCCACTATAAAAATGAAATCACTCTACCCCATCATCACACCTCTCAAAAAACATTGTATCATAAAAAATATCATAACATCGTGTCTATAAATACCTACCCTAAACCTACAATCATCACTTTGGTAATAATTCCAACTATGTAATCTATTTGGAATAATCCAAAATGATTTACCTGATTAAGAGGTAATGACTTCTCTCAATCTCTTTAGAATTATTTTCCTGATCCACCCACTCAAATATACGTATGAAATTTGTATTTAAAAACACAATTGTCCACAAAATAATGATATTTTTTATTCTATGGTTTCATCCTACACTTACATAGACCTATAACTAATGGATAAAAATATATTGTTTCTATGTACAGTGTACTATTTCCTCACAAATTGACTATGTTTCAATTTTTTTACCAACACTCATAAAGGCCATTATGATGAAAAATCTATTTATATATGATATATATTATATTTATGATGACTTTATTCTTCTATAATTTTTTTATAACATACCTTTATGCTTCCCATCTTGTAGAAATATGATAATTTCTTTTGAGGAAGTGTGGACTACCACCCCTCAAAGAGATGTGTCTCATTCATGCCATGCCTAGAATGTATAAAGAATGGAAATAAAAATAATATGAAACATATATAAAATTGATAATATATTGTGTTTATAATATAGATTTGTCAATTACTTTCAATAAAAAAAAATAAAAGCAAGGAGCATTCATTTTATGAACAACTTACCATCAACACGAAGAGTATAATTCATTTATTGTCTCCAAGCATTAGAAATTATACTAAATGGATATTTTCGGAATAGATATGATACTTAAATAATAGATTATATTATCTATATGATGAAATCATGATCTATTTAATAGATATAAGAAATGAAATGTTTAATAAAAATTGAGAAAACTAGGCAATTGAAACATGAAGTAGATAAAATAATAAATGAGTGTCAACAAATAGGTATTATATGGAATTAAAAAATGATATTATAAACATGATTATGGTCTATTATAAGTTTTTATTTTATATGAAATCACATTATCATATTATTATTTCTACACAACCAATGGAGGGTTGTGGTAATGGTTTTTCATCTCAATTTACATTCCCTTGAGACTTAATTGTTATTATACACTTTGATTATTTTATATAGTGTAGATAATACATTTCACATGTTATAAAATGAATCTAATTATTATAATAATATTATTTGTTACATTTTAATCATTGGGAATTATGAACTAAAATTTTCAAAGTGTAATTGGACACTTTGGAATGTTGAAAAATTATTTTCTAAAATAATGTTGTAATGATATTTAGATGGTATTTATATTTATAAACATAAAAACCCGTCATTGTTATTTATTTTACTCTAGGGAAATATTTAAAAATCCATATCATTTATTCCATGGGGATATTTTATTATATGGAATGTTATTTATTTATTAAATAAATTATTCTACATGTGAGAGATGCATTAGATTTATCATGTCACTAGTGGGGCCTGCTATAGCCGCTTGATGCATTAGTAGGATTCATTAGACAAACTAGATATGGTTTTAGATAATAAATTACACATTTGATAGATTCGTGGATTGAATACTTCATAGTATTAGATTCATGGAATAAAGCCTTGTCAGTAATATATTCGTGGAATGAATCCTGGCCAATAGTATATTCATAGCCAATAGGATTTACAATATTAGATTCTTGGAAGGAAGACTTAAAATTATTGTATTTGTGGCATGAAGACTCAATGATAGGTTTTATAAAACAATCATTATCCATTCCATCATTATGTATTTGGTAATTTTTATTTCATGTTATAATTTAATGAGTTATAATATACATGGTCTAGTTTCATTCTCATATTATTGATTAATGGAATATGTTTTAATAATATAGATTTACATGTTGACTTATTCACAATGTTTCATTATTGATTCCTCTTTTAATATCCATACTAATTATATTGGCTCATTTTATTATACTCTATTTCAAAAGGATATGAAGAGGAATCATTTCGATGAGTTACAAGGATTCTTTTTATTTCATTTTATTATGTATAATGTTTTTAGTTTTTTATTTCCCAATGTTTTTTGGGTATTCGATATGTAATCTAGTTTTCCATGATTAAAAATTTGATTAGAAATTCTAGATTTCATTCCTTGTAATAATTCTTATGTAATAAAATAATGCATCTTCTCTAGGATTCTCGGGTAAGATCATTACAAAAACATCCCACAGTATATAAGATCCCTGAATAAATAAATAAGTTGATTGTTTTTTATTCCTAATAGAAATTAGGAATTGGGAAATAATTTTAAAAATGTTCTAATATTATTTGGATCAATATCAGATGAATTATATTGTTGTTTCATGATCAATGGTGAGATACTTTGATTCTTTTTTTTGCACTGGTCAATGATCTCGGGTTTGGTCGTCATCCACCAACATAATACCTTCTTTCATTCTCCAATAGTATTCTGGATCTATAGGTTTTAGAGGATAAACATATGTATTCACCATGAATGTGTATTTATAAAAAAATCTTGATCATTACATCAACAAAAAAATATCATTTAATAAATTGTTATATTCAATTCATTCAGGTGAAAAATTTTCTACAAACTCCCCACACTAACTATGGTTTTTTCTTTCCAAGGGTAAAACCCACATTCTAAACTCAATGGTGACCTAATATTTCTAATTTAGATCTATAATTAGAATTTATTCCACTATTAGTGGAAAAATATGTGTGGGCCATATGTAATATCTTTAATATATTTTAATCATTTAATCCAGGAACACTGAGCCACACAATAACACACCATCTTAGAGACTAGTCCTGAAAATAATCCATAAAATATCATAAAAATACATTGAAAATAGGAGTCATTATAGATTTCATCAAACAATAAAATCGTTAATAAAACATTATAAGGATTACTATCAAAATGAGAAATAAATCAAAGTTCAATTAGGTGATGGAATATTCTAAGATCCATGAGATGAAATAATTTTGAAGGTGTAACTTCAAATGGAGATGTCCTAATGAATTAAACATACATACATACACCCGAAATAGTTTTTCGATAAATTATATAATATTATAGATTATGATCATGTGAGAATGAGAATTATATATTTTTTATATATCATGACCAGTGAAATTTTGAGAATCTGTATAACATTATGTTTATTAATGTTTGATGATATGGGGATATTTAAGTGATTTCAATAATATAATAGAAACATTAAAACAATTTCAAGTGATATTTATATTACCGCAAGGAATTTAAATTTACCATTTCATTAATATGGAATATTAATTTATGTTCCTACAATATCATTTTAATGTACTACAATATAAAGGGTGGAAGAAATATCAACAATATGAGATAGATTATTGTTCATATTCCTTGTAGTTGAAGAGATATATATTAAACACTATCAAAATCTGTTAATGATTTAAATTTATTATCTAAGGATAATCAGACAGAGTATCATTAGAAAAAGAAGAAGAATGATGTGTGTAGACAACAGAATTCATACACAAATAAATATGAGTTAATAAAATAGAGGATCATCAAATAGAGGTACAATATATAAAGAATATTCCACAAAAGAGTGTTCATTACAAATGAACATAAATTTTTGAATATAAAATCATGAAGTGAGAAATTGGGATGGATTATCATAAATCACATTATTTTAAACTAAATTGTAATATATTAAATAGTATCAAATAGAAATCAAATTAAATAATATCAATTAGATAGATGAAAAAACAAGACAAGGTCATCATATGATCATATTATAAGTGTGTTTTCAAGAAAGTTTCTAAAAATATCAAATTGAGATTACATAATTTTACCAAATACCATGGGTAAGTTTGTATTCTAGCACACTATTAATATTGTTTTTGAAGATATTTATTATTTTACACAATTATAGGAAATCCATGATTCATTTATAGGAAGAGAGTATCATTCTATAGTATATCAAAAAAGATAAAGCAAATATATTTTAGCTCGGTGGTATAGAAATTTACATATAGTATTGTTGGATTGTGGGTATAAATCTAAGTGAATAAAGATTATATTGGTAGGTTATTTGATAGAATAATAAACAATGGTAGTATAAATTATTTTTGGGGTATAAGAAAGGTTAGATAAAAGAACTAATACTGGTGGTATAATCGGTTCTGACTATTGCATTTGTAATCATGAATGAATATAGTAATGAAATACATAATATGATAGGATAACTGATAAGTATGGGAGTATGTCATTGTGCTAGAAAGTTTAATTATCTTATGTTCATATTTCATTATATTTTGAATAAAATTGTTGGATTGATCTTTATAATTGAATAGATCATAACCCAATTAGGTTTCAGAGTTTAGGAAATGAATCATTAAAAATATAAAAAACATTTCAATAAATTAATATGAAAATTTAATTACTGATTCACCCCAGCCACTCTCAATGATTTTACATTCATCTGTGAGTTCTCTTATTTTAACTGGAAATTATTATTTGATCAGTCAAATGTTTTGGGATTTTCCCAATTTTGTGGTTTGGGTATCATCGTGGGGAATTATCATTCATATTTTCATAGTTTCAGTGGGATGAGGATGATGATGGTGTCATCAATGTTTATTAACATTGTAATTAATTTTATAAAAAATTATACCTTTTAAATTATATGGTGAGAGATTTGATGTCTTTATATCGAGTCTTGGAATCTATTTTTATCTTGGATGACCTTGGTAGATCATGTATGGTCAAGAGAAGCTTTTGTGTCCATTTAATTTATTTAATAAAGATGTAAACTTTATGTAGGTTGTCTATATAATTCCACCATATTATTATTTAATTATATTTGTGAAATGATGTGTGGTTAGTAATTTTTTTTTCAATGGGTTAGTTTTTAGTGAAATTTTTTATTTAAGTATTTATTTTTTCAAAATGGGTAGATTGTGATCACATGAATTGAAAGAAAATTTATGTGAACCAATGATTGTGAACTTTAATTTTTCAATCAATAATAATTTAAATATTTGAATTAACATTAGTTTTGGATAATTAGATATTGATGTAAATTCTAGTGGAGACATTGAAAAAATGGTTTTCAAATAAAAATTACAATGATACATGGAATGGTATTTATGTAGAAGATTTGGTTTGATTTTTTAAAAGGAAGCATGGGATGTTTAGTTTTTTTGTTTAAATGGAAATTTTAAATGGGTTTAATGAATTAGGTCATCATATTTAGGAGTTGGTGTTTTATAAAGGTATTTTTAAATGTTTATAGAAATGTTATTTTGGGAATAATTCAATTTTTTTTGAAATGGTTTAGTTAACTAATGTTTTTTTTGGATGTTGATGTTAGAAAAAAATGGGCCTTATTGATTATATTTATACCCTGACCAATTTTTGTTGACCCATTAAAAAAATATTTCTACAGGGATGATGGAAATATTATCGTTATGTAATGGGGAACATGGAACCGAATAGAATATTTAATTTATAGTTAACCCAGGGTTATTAGAGTACCCTAGGGATAAAAGAAATTTTATATTGAGAATGGGGTGAAAGCCTCCCCCAATTGATATAGACTTTTCAATGGTTAATAATGTGTGAACATAACACCTTAGTAATATAGGGTGTTTGTGGTGGATATATTACACATGGTGATGGTTTGGACCAGGGATGGATATATTCCTTGTGTTTGGGAGAGGTATTATTGAAAATTCATTTATACATGTTTAGAGACACCATAATACTAGTGAATGATGTAATTTAATGATCTTAGAGTTAAACAAGCTCCCCTATTTGTTGATTATATTTTTTATTTAGTTTCTAGTATTGTAATTATGACACACGTGTTTCTCACATTGTGACCATCTTCATGTTCATGTAAGGACTAGATATATTTAAGGATAATATGGGTGGTGGCCTAATACAGTGTACTGAAATCCTTATTATGCCTCCATAGAACATGCATAGAATATAATTTCTTAATTTATTATAATATCAAGTCAAGAAGTGGCCTTATAATTTTATTATCGATTTGGGGAATAAAGATTTGGTATTTAGACATTGGGATGAGCTCAATATCATGTATTTCAGTGGAAACACCTGCAATTTCATTTTGGTTTTAGATTATCTATTTATTTGGTTTGTATCTATTTATGGGATCATGCACTTGCGATATCCATCTTGTATAATTATATATCTAAATTTATTTATTTTTATATTATTCAATTTATATATTAATTATGTATAAGTTTATGAATATTTCTATCAATATATGTGTTTAGTGATTTGTATATGATTTTGAACTATGATAAAAGGGGTATAACATCCATTTGATAACTCCTTACACCCTTTATACTTGATGGAAACCAATAGTATTTAGGGAGGTGTACTAGATCTATGGTGAAGAACTGATACATGGAACCAATGAAATGAACTAAAGACTAAGATAATAAAAAGATGTACCATGCCTTTATTTGTCATATTATTTACTGATTTTTATTCATGGAGATATAAAATCATTGCCTACAATTGATACCTAGATCAGGTGTTAGAAAAGAATTATAGATGGAATTATAGGATACTTGTGACATATGATTTGATATTCAGGATTTGAAATATTTTTTATGATGTTATTTATCCCCTTATCACATACACAGTGTTTGAGGCTGATGGGTTGTGTTATTTAGTTTCACCAATAGATCATTGGAAATAATCCAATTATTGTATTTGTTAATTCATCTATATGGTAAAATGTAATATCAATCTTTATTATTAGTTATTTAAGATCCACATGACATGAATTCCATTATTTGTGTGGACTTTTTCCCTCACAACTATGACTCAATAGTTCAAAGTGTTAGGAACATTTTATATACTGTATCCCTATATGAGTACATATTAAAAATCATCTCAGTTAGGCCAGGATGTGTGTATGTATTTTCTTTTAATGGATTTCAATGTGGATCTATAGGGTAGGTAAAAATTGATATTGGTTTTTTCCTTAGTGTTAAAAACATAAAAGCACCTTAGTAGGTATGTAATGGAAAATTATGCCTTTGTGGTAAACCGCTTGTATGATTTTGTGGTTCTAGATTGGTTAATTAAAGTGTAAGTGAAGTCCTATATGTTGTTCTCTATATATAATTGAATGAAAATATACTTGACTGGGTCAGTGGTTGTGTTTACCCTTGAGATAAATTGTCTATGAAAATTCATTTTTATTTAACATTTTTGATATGTGAGATATGTTTATAGATAGAGTATCCCCAGAAAGAATTCATGATGAAGAACCATGCATATTGTGTGGGTAGTTCAGAATGTGATTCCATTTTTATATATATGAGGCCCACATGTGAGTGTTTTAGGAATATTTATTATCTTTCGTTATTCATATTATTTTTATGATTAATGAACTATGAGTTGTGACCATTGGAGATTTTTCCTTTGGGATAGGTAGGCAGACCCACTGACCTTGATGCGTGACATAACCATAGTACAAGCGAAGATTCCTAGAAACCATACACTCAACTTCTACATTGGTATGGAATATATATATGTTTTTTGAGGTAGAACTATTACATGTGTTAGATAAGATTTTTTTTAATATATATTTGAAGAACGGGTAGGCACATCATGTTCATAATAGAGCATGCTGGGTATTACCAGTTTATTTTATCTTGTTTGATTCTTCATGGGATTATTTAATGGGTGTTTTGGTCTCAAATAATTTGTTTTTGATTATGAATATGGGATTATAGATAACGAGATGACCCTTTTATAGGCATGTTGAAGGACATGTATAATTCTATGCAATATGGGAATGAAGAAAAAGTAATTTTCTAGTGATGGAATCATATCTAGAATGTAATTGAATGGTCATTTTTGTTTCTGACTCTATAGTTATGGGATCATCATTGTACATCGTGTGGGAATGGTTAAATTCTATGATTCATAATATTTCAATGATTTTTGAATAAATATTTGAATGAGGATTACATGGATGGATGTTTGGTTGATTATTTTGTTTTATGAATGACATCTATACAGAGAGTGGTCGTGAGGTAAATTTTGGAATGAGTCAAGTTCCCAATTTTGGGGAGTAGTTCCCATGTTTTTCATAGTTGAATGGAATATAAATGAAAATGGGGAATTAATAGTGAATTTATGTAGTGATACTCGAACTATGTGATATGTTAGGATCCCTCTTAAATGGAAAAATAATTCATGATGGGTTTCATTGAAAATGACATGAAGAGGACTTGGTTAGATATATAATATGGAATGTGATTATATTTTAGATGTGATGTACCTCATGGAACTATGAGTCAGGGTTCAGTAATACAGATGTACATGAGTGTGAATCCATATCATTTAAATGGGTTGAGGTTGTAAATTCTAGTTACATGTGATGTGTGGAAGCTATGAATCCACTATAGACATGGACAATCCAAGGCAAAGTAAAAATCGATGAGATCCCAATGGTCATGGTGGCTCGATTTTGAAGTAAAAAATGGAAATAGTTCTCTATGGTAGAGGGTACATTACAATTGAAATTGGTATAATGGGATGATTAACCATGTTGTTGGAATAGTATCCCATAGCCTATGGTGGGACTTGAGGTGTTGCTATATAGAGTTTAATATTTTTAGATAAGTTTACTGTCGTATAATGACTGATTTATATTAGATCGAAACTAATGAGTTACCAATTCAAATAGTTTTATAGAATATCTTGGGTGGAGTGTCATGTGTTTGGTGATTGAAAATTTTATGTAGCACTCAATGGGAAACATAAGGTATATGATATAGTAGAGAGTTCACTATTTCCCATTTTGGTACGGTGACCCCCGTTGAGAAAAATTACATTGTTTATAATGAATGATGTTCATATGGTCTAGGAATGGGAAAATTAATTTTTACAATGGTTGACACTGATTAATGAGAAATATAGTCACATCCAATGATAAATATTTGATAGGGACACTGCATGGTATTTAGTGGTCATGTTATGAACTAGTGATGTGATTAAAAATTACATTTATGAAGGGGATTGTGATAATTTTTAGGGTCAGCAAAACCCTTAGGTAGTATAGGTCATCAGAGAATAGAACCAATCCTTAGGTGGATACATTGGCATTGGGTTATCAGGGAGAAAATTTGTGTAGATTAACTATTTTCATCACATAATTCCACTATGGACCCAAGTGTCAAATATCATGGAGTCATAGAATTGGCTATGAGCCTATGTAAATTTTTAAACAGAAAAAGGGTAATTGTGTCGAGATCTCATTAGTTCACAACATTCATGCCTGATGAATTTTCTTGGTTGATTGAGTATTTTAAAATTTAATGGGAGAGGAAAAACTAATTATGATTTAGGGTTTCATCAGATTGATAATAGGGTTCTTCCAATATTTAACACACAATGATTGGATAAATTGGTGGTGATTTGGCAGCTGAAGCCAAGATTTATTTGGAGTGTTCATTAAGAAGAGTTCTAAATAGAATTTTTATAGAAAAATCAATTTAGAAATTATTGAAAACATCAACTGGTTCATTTTCAGTATGATGGGTCTGTTTTTTAAATTGATCGGGGATTTTTTAGGGGAAGTAATCATGGTTGTGTTATGTGTGGAAGATGGGTAGATGTCAATTTTCTCTTTAGATTTGGAAATGTGAAAGGTTAATAGTGTTTGAATAGTGGTCCAATAAATTTTTGGGTTTATTAAGTTGTAATACATTCTAATTGGGTTGGTAGACAAGAGAGACAATAAATTGCTGGGCCATTCTAGTGATTGGAATTATTATGGTATTTTAATTGATAAACATGTGATAAATACATTTCTTTGGATAAAAATGGATTATTTCAGTAAATTACTGATCATTAAAGTGTATAATAGAGTATACGGGTAAAGTTGATAATCATCAGGGAAATTTGAAAATAAATATGGTTGTGAGGTCTAGTTTTTTGGTTTATGTGTGTTCGTTTTAATGTTTTATCCATAACAATGAACTAAACGTTATAGATAAAATTTGTCCTTTTGAAAGGAATTTGATGGAACAAGTAGGTTGGGGATGATTTATAATTACCAATGAGGGTTCCTAGAATAATATTATATATGGTGGGTATATTTTAAAACCATGTGTGTATGCATAGGGTGGAGTTTTCATTAGAAGCCTCATTTTCATTTTTGGTGGACTTGTCGAATTTTGAGTTGTGATTTAGAGTCATGTTCTTGGAGTTTATACTCATCAAAAAAATAATTTTGGTAAAGGTATATATATCATGATTCATATTTCGGTCTCAAGAGAACCCATGGAGGGTACATGTTGTTCCTACTACTAATAATTATAATAAACCACTAGTCATGAAGTAGTTATAGGATATAAAGACTTTAGGTTGTTGTGACCACTAGCATTCCCATGGCCTAGAACTGATTGATTAGTGGGGATGGCTAGTGATCCATCTCATATATATGGGATGTATAAAAGATGGATTTATAGTATTGGTATGAAATTGTACATATAAGTGAATAAATTTCAATTTTTCCCTTGATTTTATGAGATGGGAACCCCTCCTCACCTTTATTTGTGCTTCCAACAAGGGGGTCTGAATCACATATTCATCACTCTTCTCCCAATGATGTTGTGTAACACCCAAAATTTTTTGAAAGCACCTTTTTTTCTATAAATCTATTATTATATATATGTTTCATTACCACAGAAACAATGTTTATATTTCATTACACAAAACACTGATATTAGCTTGTGTTTTAGGTAACATTGATTTTAAATGGGAACAAGACATAAAATTAAAATATTATTAAAAAAATATGATAGTAATCAACAAGAAATTTTAATTGTAGGTATGAATAGTTTTAAATAAATTATGTAAATATATAGTTTAAACATGTATATTAAATTAATTACTTGGTGAAAAATTAATTTAAAATGAAAATAAAAAATTATTGTAAAATTAAGGGAATGTATTTATAGAGAAACAGTTTTATGAACACATGCACATTTTACCAAAATAAATTAAATAAATAATTTTTGTTGAATTGTATTTATAAAATTTATAAATTATATATTCCATCAAAATTTTAACTTCCTTTATATGTTTTTAGTCAAAATGGGCAGCATAAATGCTATTTTCTGCTCAAAATAGTATTTCACTAATAAATAAAAACATTTCATTTTCCATATTTATTTTTAAATTAATTTATTCGACATTAAGAAAATTTATTTGAAAATTGAAAATACATTTTTTAAATGATCATGTAAAACTATCTTATAGTGAAGTTATTTTAATTTTCTATGAAGATAAAATTTTCAATGGGTAGTGAAATACTGGTATTTATTAGGAAGTTTCATTGATTTAAAATCATTTAAGGGCCTGATTTTTTATGATGGTTTAAAAGTTAAATTAGTAAAATTATATATCTATAAATTTCATTTAATTCATTTGAATCCATTTAATATTTAATATTTATATGTTAACCTTTTAATCATTTATCATTTTGAAATTTAAAATAAGATTTCTCATCACATTATTGGGTATAATTTTAAATTAAATTATAAATATTAAATTATATAAATATCAAAAAATACATTTTATATTTATAATTAGACTAATTTATATTATATAATCATTTTGTAATTTTTTTGACCATTACTAATAGTAATATTTATAAAAATTACTTACCATGATTAAGGTAAAATAATTATCGAGGGGGAGGGGCATTAATAACAAATTATGCGGGTTCAAAATGATCCAAAAATTGTTCAACACCCATTTAATCAACATATTTAGAAGATATCACATTTGGGTTATAAAATTTTCATTTTTGGAGCACTGTGGAAACTGAAAAAGTGTGTATACATTTTTATTTAAAAAAATTACAAGTGTGCCACACACATAAGTTATAAAAGGGAACCCCCATTATTCTCACTTTCAAAATTCCAAAATAAATTAATTTGGATGATACCTAATCAAATCACTTACATATTCCCTTACACACATCATATAATTATTATTTAGACCAGAAATCAAACTGAGGATATTTTTTGTGAAAACATATGATGATGTCTCAAGAAGAGTAAATGTCCATAATCATGCATTTTATTTTATTTTTCCTCCTAGTACAATTATTACTATTAAAAAAACCTGATATAATAAATTTCATATCATCCATATAATTAAATTTTATTATATTAAGGGAATAACCTAATTTCTTGCCACTTTCATCAAATGGGTTACGAAATCATCATTGGGCTATACAGTAGACTCCCCCCTCATGAACCAATTTTTTTTTCCAATAAAAACATGGCATGGTAAGGTATAATGATTTATTTATTATTTATATATTATATATAAAAAATTATTCTTCTTCTAGATTCATTAAACCAAAAAATTTCCATACTTTATATTATATGGGAAAACGATATCGTAGTTTGTGTATACGGAAGACTACTACCTCACATTGTGATGTGATTAATTATTCACAAAAAATTTCCATATAAGGTGATAATAAAAGGATTAGATAAAAAATGTTATATAAATTACATAGAAGATAATCTATAATTATAGTATACAAAGTATCTTTAATTAATTTCATTAATCTAGAAAATGGAAATAACATTCATGTGTATGTATGACTGACTATATCCATGAATGAGTTATCTTATTATATATATATATATATATAACATTATGGATTAATATAAACACATATAGTTTGTAATGACCCAAACATTCATTAAAGGAAGTCCATCTTGATCTAATTAAATGTCTCTTTATGTTAAATTTTTATATAAAATGTAAAGTTATTTGGTTTTATGTTAATGGATTTTTAAATAATGTTAAGAATTGTGATCATTGATAATATAGCCATTGAATACTGATCACATGATTAATATAAATATAGGGATTTAACAAATCCAATTTACATAGACAAAGGAAGTGATGGTATCAACCTATAGACGTTCCCCATACGAAGCCCATTTTTTAGAGCTCGGAAAGGAGGTTGTGTCTTTGGGATTCGATATTGACCAATCCCAATCCGAGTTTGAATATGTTATGATCGAGTGGGACCATCTATAAGAGAAGTGGATGTTGATATAGATTACCACCCGAGCGATGTTATCCGAGACACCCAAAGAGTATGTCACCATATCACACCTTACTCTTCGTTCTTATGTGGTTGTTATAAGGGGTTATGTAACAAGGCCTTAGAACTACGATAATGTACATTTTTTTATATAATAAATAATTTACTTTCATTTTATTATTGTTACCTTGTAATTAATTTTTAAAGCACAAATTGTATTTTTAGTTAATGTTCAAATAAGACATCAATTTTGATGAATTAATGGATTTTTTAATTAAATAATATAATGATATAATATTATGATTATTTATTTATTATTAAATATAAATGATCATATAATTTTATTAATGTAGTTTTAATTTTTATTATGGTTTGAAAGCCATTTTTGTCAAAACCCCTGATTCTTCGATAAATGTTTGTTTCTATTTTAAAAGGGAAAATTAACCTATTTATAAAATTATTTAGATAAAATTAATACTATTTATGGAATCATGACATTGAAATTATCCAATAGTGAATTTTTCATAATTTTCAGAAACAGTCAAATTTTTGGGTAAAAATTAAATACTGTTTAAATATATAATGTGTTTAATGACATCATAATGACCCAATAATGATGTAATAAAATACTATAAACTTTATATCGGGAAAATATATGTTTTAGCATTTAAATAATGTGATTTTGGATTTTTTTTGATTTACTTTACAAAGCATTAGTGGACGCTTCAATACTTATTAAACATTTTGTCTTTTTAAATTATTTTCCTTGGGAGTGTGACTAACCTCTACATAAGCAACCCCTTTATTTTAATATGATCGGACATTGGCCATATAAAATAATTTTTTCCACTTACCTTTTCCAAAAACCATGTGCAAAAACAGTGGGCTGATTCGTGGTTTGGATTAGTTTAATGTGAGGTATCCCAAACCTAAATAATATTGAAATCCCTCACCATTCCCATATAAATCCACCCATGCTCCCACTTCCTCCTCACTCAATGGATTTGGAGTTCGTCCATAATATAAAATACTCTCTCTATAATCATCCCAAGTTTACCCAATCTCCCAATAAGCCTCTCTCAAGCCCCTCTCAAGCCTTTGGAAGCACACTTCCATGTAAGGGTTTTCATTCATTTCTTATTTTTGTCCAATATTCTTTAAATTGTTATACTCTTTTTATTTCAATTATAAATGTTGGGGTATAGTTTTTAACCTCTCCAATAATTAACACTTTATGTTTATATAATTGGATACCCATTTCTCTCTCATTAAATTCCTCCCATGTACACCCGTTACAATGCTGAAATTCCAAAACAAATTTCTCTCTCATCATTTACATTCTAGCAATTCTATTGTTTCAGAAATCTTAATTCCATTATATTAGTTGGGAAATGTATTAATATTACCCCCTTACTTTCCATGACATGTAAATACGATGAGAAACACCTTTTCCTCTCATAATCCATTTTTATGAGTTCTTATCTGACGTCATTATGCTGCCGAAATTACACCGCTCTTTTCTAACGCAAAGTCAATGTGTAGTGAATACCATGCCCATTTCTCTATCAAGGGTATTCACCATTATGAACATTTACTTATTATTTAAATTTTTTCATGTATTTATTTCACATTATTTTATTATTTAATAAAATATTATGTTGAATGATTCAATGTTTTATGATCCATATGGCACACTTATGCATGAAATGAAATGTTTAAGAAGGGTGCACCCTTATAGAACTCAATACATTTGGTAAAGTATTGTATCATGATACGTCATGTGAAATAGGTGTTTACTCATACTAATTCAAGTGCGTGGAGGTTTTACTCGTGCTCCATGTACAATAAGGGTTTACTCATGCTCCATGTGCAATGAGCCTTGGCTCATGCTAATTCCATGTTAAGTGTCGTTGCAACATTTCCATGTTATAATTATCATGATTTATCATGCCTTTATGTTTATTAATCTCTTACGATCTATTTAAATGCCTTTTTTCTTACATGTATTTTATTCCCCTTGTTATTCCATGATTATTTACTTGTTGGGCTTTATAGCTCACCCTTTTCTTATGCATGTCATCAGGTTATGCCATGCAATGCTAGGTACAAAGGAGTGTAGTGGTCATGTAAATAAAGTTCTCAATAATAATGTTGTAGTTCATGTTTTAAGCTATTATTTAATGATACTAATCCACAAAGACACTAGTCATCTCAATATTCTAAGTTGTATCATGTGAATTTCATGTAATAAATTATGTTTATTTGTATAATAACAGATCAGGGTTGTCATAGTTGGTATTAGATGATTGGTTTAGTTATTTTTGGGATTAGGACTATAAAAACCTAGTAGATCCTTAGAGACAAGAATAAGTATAATAAAAATATCCCTAATTTTTGGTGAGTATCGAGTAAGTGCTTTATCAATAAAATACATCCATGTTTGGATACTAGCGGTAAAAGGCGGCTCTAGTACAGATGTATCCTAGGCGTAAAACCTGAAGACACCACTTTGAGCTAGACTCGAATGGGAAATAGTGAATGACAACAGGCCCTGATGTACTCTTGGTTACGACACCCGAGGGATATGCTTCGGTAAATTCACAAGATTAGTATGAAACATTATTAAGGGACAAAACAATTCCCTCATTATATATGATATAATGTAGATCATGGATAACATAGATGAGATCCAATAGATTCATATGTTAAGGAAATAAACATTATTTATAAGTCAATTGTTTTTTCCTTGTATTACCCTTTATGTGTTACTCGTAATGTTCCTTTTATTCTAGCCAATGGACAATAATTAGAGGACTCGGGCTAACAGCCGATGTGAATATCACTGTGTTGATTGTACTAATATGATGCCCAATCAAATGGGAGAGGGAATCAAAATCATTCTCAGGCTTCTATATCAGCTAACACATGCTTTGAATAGAAACATGGGTCAGATGGAATGTTCAACCCCCCTAATAATGAGAAAGTCACTATTGAGAGCTTCATGAGACAAAGGCCTCCTACTTTTAATGGATCATCTGGTCACTCAATCACTGACAATGGATCAACTCCATTGAAAATATCTTATCCATCATTCAATGTTCTGAACAAGAGAAGGTCTTCCTGGCTACTTGTCATATGTACGGTGAAGCTGATCAATGGTGGACTTTATAAAAGATTCAATCCCTGAGGAGGAGATTGAGGTTTCAGAATGAATGGATTTCCAGAAGATGTTATTCAATAAATATTTTTCGCGCACCCTTTGGCATAAGATGGAAAGATACATCCTTTACCTCATGCAGAAAGGTGATGAATCTGTTTGAGCGTACCAGTCAAACATCAAATGGCCTTCATGATACGCTTCCTACTTTTTCATTACCCATGAATGCATGGTTGACAACTTCTTTGGTGGGATAAAACCTATCCTGTGGAAAGAGTTGGAGATCTGTGACTTTTATAGCTATGAATAAATTGTCCGATGTGCACTCAAGGTTAAAATGGAGATCATAGAATCTAAAGGGTATCATGGGGATTATAAGAATATGGTGGAATTCAATGCTGGAGGTCCTATGGATAAATCCAATGGTGCTAAAAAGATCTAGCACCCCCACATGATGATGGAGTGAAAAGAAGAACCCCGAAAATTGATTGAAGGGTATAAGGAAATGCTTTAGGTGTGAAAGAGAAGGGAACTTGGCTATTAACTGTCAGCAAGAAAGACCATCAACTACGATAGAGGAGAGGAATTATCCATTCGAACCTCAACATGTGGTTCATTGCTACAACTGCAATGAACCGGGGCATCTTGTAAATCAGTTCAATAATCCAAGGGTTTTTGGAGGCAACCAACAAGCTCCATGGAAGGAAGGGTGAGCTTTTTCCATCACTACTACCAAATTGAACCCCAAAAATAATGTGGGGACATGTAAACTAGTTATTCATTCACGAATAGCGAACTAATTTTTTGATTCAGGTTCTATGCATTCTTTTATATCATGAACATTTAGTAAAACAATCCCTAACCACCACAAATCATGAATTTGAAGATGTCAGTGAGTACGAAAAATGGGGAAATCATTAAATACCATGAATATAACTCCTCCCCTATCATAATTTGTGTATTGAACATCCCAGAGAACTCCATCATACTTCCTCTGGTGGAATTTGATGCAATTATTGGCATGGATTGGCTTTCCATACATAGAGCCAACATAAATTATTGTGAGAGGGAAATAACTCTCCCTGTGGAGAATCAACACCCAATAATTTA
This sequence comes from Viscum album, assembly GCA_963277665.1. NCBI lineage: Eukaryota > Viridiplantae > Streptophyta > Magnoliopsida > Santalales > Viscaceae > Viscum > Viscum album. Next base: position 871,252,682 of record OY728163.1, read on the forward strand.
AAAGTACAAGGAGGAAGATGAATCTTCTTTAGTTTCATCATCTCAAGCGTGGATATTAAATCCCTATGATAACACGTATCTGGCTTAGATGTATGAGTCCAATGAAGAAACCATCCTTGAAGACATGCCTATTTTGAGGGAATTCATAGAAGTGCTTCCCGAGGAATTTCCTTGTCTTCCTCTTAGAAGAGATGTTGAATAATCAATTGATCTTATACAAGGGAAGTTCCCAATATCCAAGAATCTATATAGAATGGCTTTTGTAGATCATGAGGAGCTGAAAAACAACTATAGGAGAATTTGGATAAAAGGTTTATACTCCCAAGTGCTTCACCATGTGGTGTACTGGTTCTCTTCGTCAAGATGATGGATGGGTTAATGTGCCATTTCATCGATTATCGTGAGCTCAAAAAAATCATAGTAAAGAACAAGTATACTCTCCCACAATGGATGACTTATTCAATCAGATGTGTGGATCACAATACTTCTTAAAGGTTGATTTGCAGTTGGGATATTATCATGTAAGGGCAATGAAGAAATATATCCTCAAGACTACTTTTCGAACAAGATATGGGCACTATGAATTCATATTAATGCCTTTAGAACTCAATAATGCTCCATCGATCATCATGTACATGATGAAAATAGTATTTAGAGATTACCATGACAAGGTTTTGGTAATCTTTATAGATGATATTCTGATATACTCCAATACCAAGGCAGATCATGAGGAGAATATAAGAACTGTACTAGAGACCTTTAGGAAGCAGAAGCTCTATGAAAACCATAGAAAGTGTGAGTTCTGGTTAAAGGTGGTCTCATTCATGGGCCATTTCATCACAATCAATGGGATATCTATGGATCCCTCCAAAATAGATGCAACTGAGGGATGGCTGAGGCCATCATCGGCAACGAATATCCATAGCTTCTAGGGGATGGTTAGATATTATCGATGATTTGTGAGAAATTTATCATGATTGTCCAACCCTCTTATGAATATAACCTAGTCATGAGTTAATTTTTCTTGGAGTGATGAATAAGAAGAAACCTTCAAAGAGTTGAAAAGGAGCCTTATCACTACACCCGTTCTAGCTTTACCCACAAGTGGATAATTTTTTGTGGTATTCAGTGATGCTTCGACGTAGGGATTGGGATGTGTGTTTATGAAAAATGACAAATTCACTCCAAAAATTTATGGAAATGGTATGTTCATGAACAAAACTATCCAACACATGACCATGAGTTGGCTGTAGTGATCTTTACTTTGAAAATTTTGTGGCAGTATCTCTTTAGGGAGATGTGTGAAATATATGTGGACCACAAAATCCACAAGTATATATTCACATAGAAAGATTTGAACATGTGCCAATGATGATGGTAAGAGTGATCAAAGTCTATAACTGCTCAATCCATTACCACGCTGAGAAAGAGAGCAATGTAGTGGGTACCCAAAGTAGGAAGGACCCAGTGATTCTATCACTAATGAGAATCGAAAAGGATCCAATCTTCATAGATTTGATAACGATGGACATGGGAATCATAAAGAATGTAAAATCATAAATCCATTCAAAAATTATTTCTCAACCATAACTTTTGTAAAGGATAAAGATGCTCAAAATGATGATGTGGGAATTAAGGAAAAAGAGGAAGCTATCAGAACACAAAATATATCAATATATCTGAGATAATTATTGGTGGGATAATATGATGAATTGGATCTCAGAATATACATCAAAATTCCTCGTGTGTCAGTAGGTGATGGTAGAGAGGAATAAGTCTAAGGGGATGATGCAACCATTTCCCATACCAGAATGGAAATGGGAGAACATCAACATGGACTTGGTCACCAGACTTCTGAATACATCTAAAGGCAACTATGAAATCTGGGTTATTGTGGATCGTCTTATAAAGGCCGCACACTTCATTTCTATTAGGGAGGATTTCTCATTGTATCAACTAACAAATATATATATCAGGGAAGTGGTAAGTCTGCATTTAGTACAACTATCTATTGTGTCTAATCAAGAACCAATATTCACCTCTATGTTTTGGAAGTCATCAACATGATCTAAATACTGAAATGAACTTCCGTACAGACTATCATCCTCAAACTGATGGAAAATCTGAGTGAATTATCCAAACAAAAGAGTAAATGTTGAGAGTGTGCTCAATAGACATTAATGGAGGATGGGATCAACATCTTCATCTGGTTTAGTTCTCTTATAATAACAGTTTTCACTAGAGAATCCAAAAGGAACCATATGATGCCCTTAATGAGAAATGGTGAAGAACACCGATGTTTTGGGATGTGGTCGGTGAGTGTAAGCTGCTTGGACTAGAAATGGACGAAGAAATGGTGGAGAAGCTGAAAACCATTGAACAACATATCAAGGCAGCCCAAAGTCAACAGAAGACTTATATAGATAACAATTGATGAGACCTTGAGATTATTGTTGGAGACATGGTATTTCTACGCATATCACCATGGAAAAAGGTCAGGAGGTTTGGAAAGAAAGGGAAGTTAAGTCCATGGTACATTGGACCCTTCGAGATTCAAGATCATGTCAGGGTTGTGGCATATCAACAAGTACTGCCACCTTCCATGGCCATAGTACATGATTGCTTTCATCTATCCCTCTTAGGGTAGTACATACCGGACCCATCACATGTACTCTGTTCAGTGGTTGTACAGTTAAAAGATGATCTTTCTTATGAGAAGCAACCAGTGAATGTCTTAGATCATAGAGAAAAGTTCTATGAAATATGAAAATTCCCCTAATCAAGGTGTTGTGAAAAAACCATAAGTTTGAAGAATCAATATGGGAATCAGAGGAAATGATGAAGTAGAGTTACCCAAATCTGTTTTAGTGTGGGAAAAAGAAATTTCGAGGGTGAAATTTCTTAAGGGGGGAAGATTGTAACAACCCAAACATTCATTAATGGAAATCCCTCTTTATCTAATTAAATGTCTATTTATGTAAAATTTTTATATAAAATGTCAAATTCTTTGGTTTTATGATTTTGGTTATTGAAATGCTGTTAATAATTGTGATCGTTGCTAATATAGTCGTTGAATAGTGATAACATGATTAGTATAGATATATGGATTTAACAAATACAACTTACTCAGACAAAGGAAGTGATGACCTCATCCTGTATACGTGCCCCATATGAAGCCCAGTTGCCAGAGCTCAGAAGGGAGGTTGTGTCTTTGGGCTTCGCTCTTGACCAGGCCAAATCTGAACATGATTTTATAAGCTCGAGCAGGACCACATACGAGAGAAGTAGAAGTTGATAGAGATTACCACCTGAGTGATGTTATCCGAGCAACCCCAAGAGTCTGTCACCATTGAACACCTTACATTTCAGTGTTATGTGGGTGATTTAAGGGGTTATGTAACATAACCGTATCACTATGGTTATGTACATTATTTTTGTATATAATAATGAATATACTTTAATTTTATTATTGTTATCTTGTAAATAGTTTTTAAAGAACAATTAGTATTTATAGTTAATGTTAAACTGAGAAATATATTTTTCCTAATTAAAGGATTATTTAATTAAATAATATATTAATAAAATATTATTATTATTTTAATTTTTATTAAATATAAATGACTGTATAATTTTATGAACGCAATTGTAATTTGTATTAATGTGTGAAAGCCTTTTTTTTCAAAACCCATGAATTTCCCATAAAGGTCAGTTTTCATTTTAAAAGTAAAAATTAACATATTTAGAAAATTATTTAGATAAAAGGAATATTATTTTTGTAATAGGACATCAAAATTTTTGAACGGTGAATTTTTCTTAATTTTCTGAGATGGTCAAATTTTTGGATAGAAATTAAATAATGTTTAAGTATATAATGTATTTTATGACATAATAATGACCCAATAGTGATGTAATAAAATACTATAAACATTATTTTTGGATAATATATGTTTTACCATTAAAATAAGGTGATTTTGGGTTTTTTGATTTATTTTACAAAGCTTTAGTGGACCTTTCAAGACTTATTAAACATTTTGTCTTTTTAAATTTTTTTCCTTGGGAGTGTGACTAACCTCCACATAAGAAACCCCATTATATTAAGAAGTTCAGAATTTGGCCTTATAAAATATTTTATTCCACTTTCATTTTCTAAAAACCATGGTAAAAAACCATGGGCTAGTTTGTGGTTTGGATTAGTTTAATGCTAGGTGTCCCAAACCTAAATAATAAAGAATTCTCTCACCTTTCCTCTATAAACCCACCCATGCTCCCACTTACTCCTCATTAAAATCCTTTTGAGTTCGTCTATCCTCCTCCCCCATCTTTATATAATCCACCCATGGTTCCCCAAGCTCCCAAGAAGCCTCTCTCAAGCCCCTCTCAAGCCATTGAAAGCACACATTCAAGTAAGGGTTTTTCTTCCTTTCTCATTTTTGTCCAAATTTTTGTAAATTGTTATAACCTTTTTATATCAATTATAAATGTTGGGGTATAGTTTCTAACTTCCCCCATACTTATTTATTTATTTATAAATTATGGGAGACCCCTTTATCTCAATTTGAATGCCTCCCATGCACACCCGTTACTATGCTGAAATTCCGAAAGGAATTTCTCTCTCCTCATTTACATTCAAGAAATTATTTTGTATCATGAATCTAAATTCCATTACATTTGTTGGGAAATGTATCTATATGACCCCCTTACTATCCATGTAATTTATATATGATGATACACCCATTTCTATCTCATCAACAATTTTTATGAGTTCTTATGTCACGCCGTTATGCTGCAGAAATTGCACTGCGCTTTTCCAAAACAAAGTCATTGTGTAGTGAATACCATTCCCATTTATATATCATGGGTAATCACTTTTATTCACATATACTTATTGTTTAAAGAGTTTAACATATGTATTCATCATTTTTTTATTGTGGAATAAAATATTATGTTGAATGATTCAATGTTTTATTATCCATGTGTCACCATTATGCATGAAATGAAATGTTTAAGAAGGGTGTTCCCTTATAGAACTCCAATGGATTGGGTAAAGTATAGTATCTATACCGACACAAACTTTTTATACATTACTATTAAATCATTTTAAAGATAAATAACATAAAATTATTACACATAGAGGATCCCAATGTTTAGTGTCTTGGGAAAACTATGACCATACATAACAAATAAAACATCAAGCATAAACATTTATTTAATTTCTTCTTCTCTAGCTTCTTATTGGCACATGTCCTCTCCTTAGTACATGTAGCCACTTTAGGATATATAAAAAAGGGGTTAGCTAGAATCCCAGTAATAGGATATATAATAACAATATATCATGGGGTGAGCATAATCATAACATCAGAAACAGATCATGAACATGAGAGGAAGCCTAAATGTAAGACTTGAAATGTGGAAATTCATAAAAATGAAACATCATGTCTTAGTGGTTAACTACCACACATACTTGTGAACTAATCTACCATATTTTTCACACGTAATTATACATTTACTCATGAGATTAATCACTTTAACCAATTCATTGGAGTGTTGTATAATTCCGGACGCACCTGTCACTTTAAAACATTCATATTGCACGGTATAATTCCGGGTGCACCCGTCACATCATAACATTATCATTATCATGATTTCCACATTTGAACAATTTTCAAAAAGTAACATAACTAAACTATGGAAAGAAATGGGTTTCATTTCAGAAGAACACATTCATAATCCTTGGGTTACCAATTGAAAGAGGTAATAACATACATGTTACAAGAACTGACCACTTTGAGTGAGAAGTAAAGGATGTGTTCTTAAAAGAAGAGTTCTTTTGGAAAAAATTTTGTTTGATATAAACAATAGTGGAAAACATTTATATCTCAAAAATAAAAGGAAATGATGAAAAAATTATTTTATAGGAGTAACCATATCAAAAAATGGAGTGAAAGAGGGAGAACATGAAGGATGAAAGTTGGGTTCGAGAATTTCCCCTTACCTTGTACTCGAATGCTTCCTTCTCTTTAATGTCTTTTATAATGAAATTATATTCATTAATTAGAAATACAGAACCTTGTGTAAATTAGTATGGTTCATTATGGTTTCATTAAGTGATTTTACATGACTTGGTATGAGTTATATAGTTTTAAAACATTATTTAGGAATGTTTGTTTTTAGGGTTTTCTTGAGTGGTTCACCTGAATTCATAAATTGATGTTCGGGTAGAACATGGGTAAAAAGAAAAAAATTATATTACCTATCATTAATGATATTATAGGAGATTTAATGATCTTATAATTAATCATATTATATCCATGTGGATGAATCATTATATAATAATTAAATGGTGATTGTTTTGGTTAATTTGAACGGTTTTTCGATCATAATGAACATGTTTTATTTTATCAGTAGTAATATGGCCATAAGTTATTTAAAAACATTAAATAAGACATTATTCATATTTAAAATTCTGGTTAATCCATAAAAATGGTTTCATGACCAGATCTGAGGGTAGAAATGGAAGAAGAAAGCATGTCATTCTTGAAGGTGATAAATTAACACCTCACGAACAACGTCCTCATTGATAAAATAAAAGGAAGAGGGAAAGGGGGTTGGATGATATAATATCCCATTAGAATCATAACATTCTAGTAGATATATAATAATGGAGTTAAAATAACATTTTGATGAAGATATGTGGGGAGAGTTCAAGAAAGGAACTTGAACTTGAATGGAAATTAAGGGAGAAGAGGGAGAGAAATTACCTATTAAATATTTCTCTTCAGATCCTCCTTAATGAAGCTCAGATTGGACTTTTGATGAGACCAGAACCTCATGAACGTGGGATAGGAGCTAGGGAAGATGTTTTGGAAGATTTTAGTGAAGGCTTGGAGATTGTGAGGTGTTAGGAAATGAGGGTGAGAAGGGTGGTTTTTATAGTGGAGGGGAGAGGGGTTTCCTTAATATAAAATTCATTAGTTTATTAATTTCCCCTATGACAAAGAGTAATGAGTCATCCATGTCCAATAATAGTAAATAAGGCATTTTAGTTTGATATTTGGGTGTTTACATCACTTGTGATGTCCGGAATAGTGGGTCTCAATTATAATGTATTTATACGGTAAATTAATGTATTTTACTATTCACAAAAAATTCAAGTATTTTTGAGAAATCCCAAAAATTTACCATAAAATTTTTTTGACATGAAGAATCCAAAAATGAATCCCATTTCTTAAAAATAATTTTCTAAATTTGATTAATTTTATATTTAATTAAAATCAAAATTTACTTAAAAATAATTTTTTAAAATTAAAACTGATTTTGTAGTGCTTTCAAAAATTACGTAGGGTCTTATAAAATTATCTAAAAACATTAAAAAATTTATATGATAATAAATGAACAATTTTTATGAAAATAATTTTTATTTTTAATTAATTAATTATTTATAATTATTTATTTAATACTTATAAAATACCAAAATGTTTACTTAGCTCAAATTATCCCTTTCTATGATATCTAAATTTTATTTAATTATTTATGGCTAAAGTTACTCTTATGTTGGATGATTTAATATTCATAAGGGTCATATTACTATTCATAATTGTATGTTACTATTCATAATGGTAGGTCACTATTCACTAAAAAATATTTTTGTTTTATTAGACTCCAAAAATCATCTTAAACACAACTGTGTATGTTAGATTCTCAAAATTCCCAATATAGAAGTGGAAAACTTATGTTTAGAGGTCACTTAGCACTTAGTAGTTCATTATATTTTGTTTTCATGTGATTTTATTACATAAATATAGGAAGGGTATTTCCATTGAAAAACATTGGGTCATTACATTCTCCCCCCCTTAAGAAATTTTTCCCACAAAATATCACTTTACACGAACAGGTGAGGGTACTTCTCCTTCATCACCTCCTCCAGTTCCCAAGTAGCTTCTTCAAACTTATGGCTTCTGCACAACACTTTTACAAGGTGGGTTGTATTTTTTTGTAGTACTTTCTCTCTCTGATCCAGAATTTTTACTGGCTGCTCCCCATAGGAGAGATTATCTTCCAACTGCACCACCTCGGAGTTTAGTACATGTGAGGGGTCTGGTATGTACTTCCTCAGTAGTGATACATGAAACACATCCTAAACTTGAGCCATATTCAGTGGAAGTGCATGATGATAGGCCACAGCTCCTATGCGGTTAAGGATCTCAAAGGGGCCAATATTCCTTGGGATTAGCATCCATTTCTTCTTGAATCGCATGACTATCTTCCATGATATTTGAAGGAAGACTTTATATCCAATGTGAAACTCCAAGTCCCTTCTATGGTTGTCAGAAAAGCTCTTTTGACGACTTTGAGTAGCTTTGATGTGTTTCTAGATGGGTTGAACCTTCTCTGTCATCTCTTACACAAGATCAGGTCTAAGTAGCTTTCTTTCTACAACTTCATCCTAATAGGTTGGAGTTATACATCGCTTTCCATATCGAGCTTCATATGGAGCCATCTGAAAACTCAAGTGGAAGCTATTGTTGTATGAGAACTCAAACAATGGGTGATGATTATCCCATCAAACATTGAATTTTAGAGAGTAGCCTCATAGAATATATTCAAGCGTCTGAATAGTCCTTTCAGACAGGCCATCAGTTTGGGGGTAATAGCCCATGCTGAAATTTAATTCAGTACTCAAAGCATGTTGAAGGCACCTCTAGAATTTTGAAGTGAAACTTGGATCATAGTCAGAGAAAATTGAGAGTGGAACACCGTGCAGTCTCACCACTTCCTTCACATATATCATTGAAAGTTGTTCAAGCGAGAGATCATCCCGAATATAAATAAAATGGACAGTCTTGGTGAGTCAGTCAACCACATACCCTATCACATTATTTCTATTTGACGTCTTTAAGAGACATGTGACAATGTCCATAGTAACATTTTCCCATTTCCACATGGTTATAGGCAATGGCTGCATCATACCTTTGGACTTTTGTCACTCAGCTGTAACATGCTGACATACCAATCACCTAGATATATATTCTGAAAAATCCTTCTTCATGTTATCCCACCAGATGTGTTCACGGAGATCACAGTACATCTTGGTACCCGTAGGATGGATAGAGAATATTGAGCTATGTGAATTTTCCAATAGCTCCATCTTTATACCAGGATATGAAGGCACACAAATCCGTGTTCCAAACCAAATCACACCATCATCGTTGATATGAAACTCTTGTAGCTTCCCTTCCTTTACTACATTCACCATATTTTGTATCTCTACATCATCCCTTTTGGCTTATTTAAACTTTTCTTGGGTGGATGGTTTCAATATAACTTGGGAAATGTTGGATGTATCCCCTACCCTTATGATTTACGAATCCATTCTTTTCATATCCAAGAAGATATGGTCTTTCTCAATCCGCAGCATGGATAGAGTAGCATGTTCTTTTATGATTAGAGCATCGTCTACCTTGTCCACCTTTCCAGGATGATATTGAATAGAGCAATCGTAATCCTTGACTATCTACAACCATCTCCTTTGACACATGTTGAGCTCCTTTTGTGTGAATATATACTTAAGGCTTTTTTGGTCAGTGTATATGTCATAGTTCTCGCCATAAAGGTTGTGATGCCAGATTTTCAAGGAAAATATCTCGTTTTCCAGCTCTAGATCATGTGTTAGGTAGTTCTACTCATGGATCTTCAACTTTCTTAAGGCATAGGCTATCACATTATCATTTTTCATGAGTAAACAACCCAATACTTCCTTGGAAGAATCACTGTATATCAGAAAACATTATCCACTTTTCGTTAGTGTTAGTACAGGTGAAGTTATCAGCCTTCTCTTTATCTCCTTGATGTTTCCCTCACATTATTACATCTAGACATACTTTACCCCTTTCCATGTTAGCGTAGTTAGCGGGCTTTACAATCATGAGAAGTTTCTCAGAAAACGTCAATATTACCTAGCTAATCCAAGGAAACTATGAATTTCTGTGACACTAAAGGTCCTGGGCCATTCCTCAATCGCCTTTGTTTTTGAAGGATACACAGAAATTCCCTCACTTTTAATCACATGTCCCAATAACATGACCTGTTTCATCCATAAGTCACACTTTCTAAACATGGTGTATAGCTTCTCCTTTGTCATTGTCGCCAACACAAGTCTTAGATGTTCTTCATGACCCTCCTTGATCTTGGATTAGATGAGAATATCATTGATAAAAACTACCACAAATTTGTGGAGGTAATGTATAAAGACTCAATTAATCAAATCCATGATGATTTCAGGGGCATTAGTACGTCTGAAGGGCATCACTAAAAAATCATAGTGCCCATACCTTGTACAGAATTTAGTCTTCTAAATATCTTCCTTCTTCACCTTTACCTGATGATATCCAGACTAAAGTTCCACCTTTGTGAATTATTGAGCACATCATAAATGATCGAACAAGTCATCAATCCTTGTGAGAAGATACGTGTCCTTTTGGGTGATCTTGTTGAGTTCCCAATAATCGATACACAAAAACATTGTTCCTTGCTTCTTCTTAGCAAAGAGAACTAGTGCACCCTAAGGTGATGCACTGGGGTGTGTGAACCCTTTGTCCAGATTCTCCTTCAGCTGCTTCTATGACTCATCCATTTCGATAGGAGCCATCCTATCTAGACACATTGGGATATGAGTTGCTCCGGGTATGAGATCAATTGAGAACACTAACTCACGATCTAGAAGAATTACAGGTAATACATTGGGAAATACATCGCCGTATTCCCTCACGATGGTAATTTCCTCAAGGTTGGCACTTTCATTCGACTCAACCATTTGGGAGAGGTACACTTCTTCATAGGGAATCAACACCCAAACCATTGATGGATTTTTCAAAGGAGGTTCATGATCTTCCTTGAATTTTTAGAAAATCATGGGATGGTTTGAAATTTGAAAAGATATTTCCTTTTCCCGACAGTTGTTATGTGATCTATATAACTAGATCCAATCCATTCCCATTATAGCATCGAATTCAACAAAGGGAAGTATTATGATATTTACCGGAAGAATCTTCGCACAAATGCCAATAGGAGAAGATTCAAACACTTGGTTTGTAATGATTACACCACTTGGTGTTTTTACAGATATCTCTACTTCATGGTTTCAAGGATTTGATTCTATAGTTCTAGAAAACATTCATGATATAAAGGAATGGATAGTACAAGAATCAAATAAGACTTTTTTACATTCTTGAGTGAATAGGATGTGTAACCTGTACGACTTAATTATCACGCTCCACATCCATAGTAGTGATGGAATAATACTTACTTTGTTCCTTTGGAATCGATGGTTTTTGTCACGGATTACCCTCGAGTGCTCGAGGTTTAGTGAACTGGTTTTCATAGTTCACTAGCTCCCTACAGTTGTAGCATTGAACCATGAGTGGTTCTCCCCTTTCATCAGCTACACTGTCCTTCTTTTTCATGAATTTTAGACACTATTGAGCATGATGACCTTCTTTCCCACACATGTATAATTTCCTCGTCCCTTTAAGACAGTTCCCATAGTGCATCTTTCCACATTTTTAGAATGTGGGTCGTTCAATTTTCTTGCCACCTTTATCATTAGAACCAACGGCTTGAAACTCCATCTTTCATTTCTTATCCCCATATCCATTGGATCGTTCTCCAAACTCTATCTCCACTTTGAGGGAACATCGAAAAAGTTCTTCATAACTCCCAATGTATCTAATTTCAAGAGCCTTTTGAAGGTTTGGTTTTAATACAATAAAAAATCTATCAGTTTTTCTATCATTGTTGATAACAAAACCCGAAGCGTACACTCAAAGCCTTGTGAAATTCACTTCGTAGGTTGTGACATATTCTTTTTTTATTGAGCTCTATGAATTCAATCTCCATATTCTTGCAAATATCTCACGGTAAATACTTATTATGAAACACTATTTTAATGTTTTCCCATTCCATCTCTTCAATTTCCTCCCTTGGCTTGGTGTTCTTAATCAAATCCCACCATTGATCAGCTTCTCCATCTAGATGATAAATGGATAAAGTTACCTTCTTCGTCTTAGAATATTGAATAATAGAAAAGATATTCTCCATGGAGTTGACCAACTATTCCGCAACTAGTGGATTGAATGATCCAAAAAACGTCGGTGGTTGTTGCCACATAAAACAATCGGTAGCCAGTTGGTCCCTCTTTGGTGAAGGAGGAAGTTCCCCATTATTTTGGTTATTGTTCATAACAAGAGATAATTGGGTAAGCATATCCATGATGTTTTGAATTAAACCTCCCAAATCATTGGGGATTTCGTTCGAGAAATCATTGCATTGGCCCTCGCATGAGTTTTTGGCCTGATTTCTCCTTATTCCCATAATTTTCTAAAATAGAAAACGGTAGAACAATCATAAGTAATCAAGTCAGGAATAAATTATTCATTTAAATAATTTATACCTAAAACATAACATATGGGATCCCTATATAAATATTCTTGTGTGTATTTTTTTACATAGTCTCATGCTAGAGGTTTTATTTAGGGTTCACTAATTCTAATTCCCAAATTAACTAAACCTTTCTTCTGATATCAACTATAGAGACCCAACCATTCCATACATTACTATTACATCATTTTAAAGATAAACAACATAATAGTATTACACATAGAGGAACCAAAGGTTTAGTGTCTTTGGCACACTAGGACCATATATAACGAATACAACATCAATCGTAAACATTTATTTAATTTCTTCTTCTCTATCTAATTATTGGCACTTGTCCTCTACTTAGTGTATGTAGCCACCTGAGGATATATAGCAAAAGGGGTAATCTAGAAGCCCAATAATAGGATAGATAAGAACAATATAGCATGGGGTGAGCATAATCATGACATGGGAAAAAATCATGAACATGAGAGAGGGAAAAAATATAAGACTTGAAATGTGTCAATGCATAAAAATGAAGCATCATGTCTTAGTAGTTAACTACCACAAATACATGTGAACCAATATAGAATCTTGTTCACACATAATTAAAAATTTACTCATGGGACTTATCACTTTGTCCAATGCATTGGAGCACTGTATAATTTTAGGCACACTCTTCACTATGAAACATTCATATTGTTTTATATAATTCCTGGCGCACCCGTCACATCACAACACTATCATTATCATGATTTCCAAATAGAACACATATCCAAAATTAACATAACAAACCCATGGGAAGTAATGTGTTTCATCTCATAATAACACATTCATAAACATTGTGTTCCCAAACGAAAGAGGTAATAACATACATGTTACAGGAACCGTCCACCTTGAGTGAGAAGTAAAAGGTGTGTTCTTAAAAGAAAAGTTCTTTTGGAAAAAAATTTGTTTGACATAAAAAATAGTGGAAAACAAGTATATACCAAAAAGGAAAGACAATGATGAACCAATTATTTTATAGGAGTAACCATATCAAAAATGGAGTTAAAGAGGGAGAACCCGAAGGATGAAAGTTGGGTTCAAGAATTTCACTTTACCTTGTACCCGAATGCTTCCTTCTCTTTAATGTCTGATATAATGACATTATATTCATTAATTAGAAATAAATAACCTTGTGTAAATTAATATGGTTCATTATGGTATCATTAATTGCTTTTATGTGCCTTTGTATGAGTTATATAATTTGAAAACATTATTCCGGAATGTTTGTTTTTATGGTTTTCTTGAGTGGTTCACATGTAATCTTAAAATGAAGTTCGGGTAGAACATGGGTAAACATCCAAAAATGATATTACATGTAATTAATGATATTACATTATTTTGAAAGATCTTATAATTAATCATATTATATCCATGTGGATGAATCATTAGATAAGAATTAAATGATGATTGTTTGGGTTAATTTGAATGTTTTTTCGATCATAATGAACTTGTTTTGTTTTATCACTAGTAATATGGCCATAAGTTATTTCATGAACATTAAATAGGACATAATACATATAAAAAATTCTCATTCAACCATAAAAATTGTTTAATGACCAGATATGAAGGTAGAAATGGATGAAGAAAGCATGTTGTTATTGAAGGTGATAAATTAACACATCACGAACAACGTTCTCTTTTGTAAAATAGTAGAAAGAGGGAAAGGGGGTTGGTTGATATAATATCCCACTAGAATAATAAAATTCTAATAGATATATAATACTGGTGTTATAATACCATTTGGATCATGATAGGTGGGTAGAGATCAGGAAATAAAATTGAACATGAAAGGAAATTAAGGGAGAAGAGGGAGAGAAATTAACACTTAAATCTTCCTCTTGAGCTCCTCTTTAAGGAAGATAGGCTTGGTCTATTTATGAGACCAAAATCTCTTGAAAGTTGGAGAGGGGCTAGGGATGTTGTTTGGGCTGTGTTTAGTGAAGTCTTAGAGCTTGAGAGGTGTGATAAAATGAGCATGTGAAGTGTGGTTTTTATAGTGGAGGGGAGATGAGTTTCCTTAATATAAAATTCATTAGTTAATTAATTTCCCCTAAGACAAAGTATAGTTAGTCATCCATGACCAATAATATTAAATTAGGAATGTAAGTTCTAGATTTGGTTTCTTACATCACTTGTGATGTCCGGAATAGTGGGTTTTGATTATAATGTATTTATATGGTAAATTAATGTATTTTACTATTCACCGAAAATTCAAGTATTTTAGAAAAATACTAGAAATTTACCCCCACCATTTTTCATCAAGAAGAATCCAAAAATGAAGTCAATTTTTCAAAAAAAAAAATTATAAATATGATTAATTTTATATTTAATTAAAATCATAATTTACTTAAAAAAGTTTTTAAAATTAAAAATGATTTTATAGTGCTTTCAAAAATTACGCAGGGTTTTGTAAAATTATCTAAAATCATTAAAAAATTGATTTGATAATAAATGAAAACATTTTAAGAATATATATATTTCTTTTAAATTTATTATTTAATTACAATTAATTATTTATGGCTTACAAAATACCAAAATGTTTACTAAGGTCAAATTGTCAGTTTCTAAGATGTCTAAATTTTATTTATTTATTCATGGGAAAGGTTACTCTTATGTAGGATGATTTACTAATCATAAGGGTCATATTACTATTCATAATGGTATGTTTCTATTCATAAGGTTAGGTCACTATTAACCTATTTTTTTGTTTTATTAGACTCCAAAAATCATCTTGAACACAACCATGTATATCAGATTCTCAAAATTCCCAATAACAAAGTGACAAACTTATGTTTAGAGGTCACTTAGCACTTAGTAGTTCATTTTTTTGTGCTTCATGTGATTTTATGACATAAATATAATAAGTCTATTTAAATTTAAAAACATCAGGTCGTTACACTATCAGGACGCGCCATGTACAATGGGTGTTTACTCATGCTAATTTAAGTGCAATGAGTGTTTACTCGTGCTCCATGTGAAATGATGGTTTACCCATGCTGCATGTGAAATGAGCCTTGGATCATGCTAATTCCATGTTATGTGTTGTTCCAACATTTCCATGTTATGATTATCAAGATTTATCATGCCTTTATGTTTATTCTTCTTTTGTGCACTATTGATATGCCTAATGTCTAACTTGAATTGTATTCCTCATGTTATTCCATGATTATTCTCTTACTAGGCATTATAGCTCACACAATTCTTATGAATGTCCTCAGGTTATCTCATGAAATTCTAGGTATGAGGGAATGTAGTTCTCATGTAAAGGTAGTTTTCAATAAAGATTTTTTATTTCATGTTTTAATTTGTTATGTAATAATCTTAAGCCCTAAAGATAATAGACCTCTCGATCTTCTATGTTGTATCATGTGAGGTTTATGTAATAAATTATGTTTAGATTTGTAATAAATGATCAGGTGTAACATACATGACATAATTTAAAGGTATTTTTCATTTAATTTACATTCTTGCTTTGTTTTGGGGGTTTTCCATGCATTTTATAAGGAAATGGTGGGTTTTCAAAATTTGTGCCAACCCGAGAGCCCATTTCCAGTTTTAAAAATAAATTTTTGTTCTTTAATACCTCCTTCGTTTTTCAACCTTTATCACCCATTGAACTTCCAAAATGACCTTAATTTAACTATTCAAACCAAAAAATAAATTTGGGCCCCTTAAAAATCATTAGAAGCTTGGATTTGGGTGATCAAATTAGGTGTTGGGCCAACCTGAAAGCCCATTTCCATTTTTAACATGTTTTTTAATTCTTTCATAAAATATTAATTTTTTATCCTTTTTCGGTAATTCCACATCTCACATGTTCCCACTGAACCCAGCCACACCCAAATTTTCGTTTCTGCCTCTTTGAAGCTAGGAAATGAATAAGGGTCAAAATTCTCCAGCTAAAAAAAAAACGTCCATATTTCTCAAGTAAGTTGGTTCCCTTCATTCCTCCTCCCTTTTTCTTAGGGTTTATTATTCTTTTATTTAATCCCCAAATTTCCAGAAGCTAGGTATTTGTACCTAGGGGTTTGGTTTTTAGTTTCTTGGTACAATACTCTTGATTTAGGTTCAATTTTACTCTCTTGAGGTGCGACGATGGTGCGGTTGAAGTGACACACAAGGATTTGGGGGTTTTGACTCTTTTGGTAGGTGATTACATATGTAGGTATTGTATAATTAGTTGGATTTCTGTATTTATGTTTCCATTATGTTCATCCTTCATTATTTAGATTGTAAAAATTTATTTGGGTATCATTTTCAAAGTGGTTGATTTTTAAGTGCCATTTTTTGGGAAAATGGGTGTTTTACATGTGCAAACCATGTTGTGCCTCGTGGTGTTGTTTTATAAATCATGGTTTGGATTTATAAAAATTTTTTAATGCTGAAATATCTAGTTTGGTATAATATTTGTCTCCATTGAGTTTTAAATGTGGGATTTAAATGAATTTAATGTGCAAAATTTGATTACTTTTCATGAAATTGTTTTATGGAAATTATAAGTGGTTTATTGAGTTATATAAAAGGTGAAAAAAATTTGTATCTACTGTTTTGAATGTGTGTGACCAGAACTGATATTTATATGTGAAAATTGATTTTGGTAGAATGTGGTAACTATTTGAGCACAAGACGGGAAACCCGGGTAACTAGGTGGGCTCACGTGTACTAGTACGCTAGTGAATGGAGGGGTTTTGACCATGGTTTACTTAGAATGTCTGACATGGATAACACTAACAAAACTATAATGGAGATGATTGGAGAACACTATGTTATGGGTATGCTCCATAATAGTGGCTTGTGCACGAGAATGAATTTTATTATGGTTACCTTCACCGATGTACGATGTACATAGGGCTCACAACTAACTAGATCCCAGGGGGGTTCCTATGCTTGGTGTTGGTGGCCTTTTTGTTATTTATCTTTGACTTTTGGTATTTTGGGATTTTAAAACTAGTAGATTCCATGTTTTATTAAAATTAACTCATTCTTTAATGGTATCCCCATTGAAAGATATTTTCATTTCAATGTTTCACTTTTAGAAAAAAATTCTACCATTTTCTGTTTATAACTATCGAATGATTTTTATTTTATAATGCCTATAACTTGTAATACTTGGGTGATATCATATTGGGCTTAGTCTCACACCATAATAACACCTTTGGGTGTAAGTATACTTGATCTTGTCTAACACAGGCAAAGGAAAGGCCTTAGGTGATGGCAGTTCGGGTTGCTAGTTTCTCTCAATGGTACAGTGTTGTGGAGACGGCTCGTGGGTGATGACCCCTTGTCATGTGGAGTCTCTTGGGATGTTTTTTTACTACTTTTATACAACTTTGGACCTCTTGTGTATTGTTTAAACCCATATACTCATTTCTGAATTTTATTAAGTCTTGTTTGGAATCATTTTTCAAATTTGGATTATTGTTTGTTTTTGGTTATATTATGAATCCAAACTCGGGTAAATCTTTCCCAAATGAATTTTTATGACACCCAGGAACTTGTGCCGGCCCGTGGGGATAGGGAACACCCGTCAGGCCTTGCCACAAGCCAGTTTTGGTGCTGGTTTTATGGAGACCAAATTCGGATCGTGACAAAATGTTATGAGAGGGGGTTAACGTTTTCGAGTTATATTATTATTTTGGGATGAGTCAGGCTAGACAGGAGATTGGACTGTCAGGGCTTAGATTTTTGGTCATGAGTAGGGTGTATGGCCCGTACCCGTCGTGGAAGACTATGAGTCACCATGGGATGTCCTAATTGTTTGTTTATCTTCACTTCCAGGTGAGACGTGTGGGCTGAAGACTTCACGTGGTCATCGAGGGTGGTGAAGAAGTTGTTTATTTTACTGTTGAAATGTGTTTGGATTATTTATATCTGATGTTATTAATGAAATTTTCAGAAAAGTTGTACCGATTTGTTTCCTTGTGATTGTTGCCATTTGTAGCAACATGCCTCCCTAGAAAGCTCCCATTCACCCACATGAGGAAGCCAAAGAGAGTTCTACTACACCACTCAATCAAAGGATGATTGAAGCTGTGGTCTGAGCTGTCCAGGATCTGGGACAAGGAGGGGTTCTGGCTCCTACTCCAGCCAGAGAAGATGAGTCTGGGCCCAGGAAGGATTAGTCCCAGGAGTTCATGAAAAATAAACCTCCTTGTTTTTGAGGTAGCTCAGAACCTCAAGAGGCAGAGGAATGGATAGAGAATATAGAGCATATGTTCGAGTTCCTGGACACACCTGAGGAGGTTCGGGTGAAACGTGACTCTTTTCACCTATAGGGTCCCATTCGTAGCTAGTGGGAATCAGTGCATCAATATGGGAAGCATGAAAACATGATCTAGAGAAATTTTAAAGCCATCTTCAACGAGAAGTATTGTCCAGAGGTTCTATCCTATGCCAGATCTCAAGAATTCATGGATCATTCCCATAGAGATCATTAAGTAATGGATTATGCTAACCGTTTTGCAGAGTTAGTGCGGTACACGCCTGGGTTTTTTCATTTGAATACTTGAATGCTCGGAAATTCAAGAAGGGCCTGTGACTATATATTTACTCACAGGTCATCCTATTCAAGTTGGGAGCTTATGCTGAGGTGGTCGATCGTGCTTGTATGGTAGAGATTGATCAAAAGGGGAATTCTTGGATATTTGGAGGGGTATCTAATACGGGCACTAGTAGCTCTACTGAAAAAAAGAGGAAGTGGGAAGAGCAGGGAAAGAAGGGAGGTAGCAGTTCAGGACACTCTTCCAGGATGTTTTTATTAGTGGCTTCAGATGTGAGGACTATCATGTGCCACTAGTGTGGGATGACAGGTCACATCCGGCCAGCAAGCCCTCATCCTCTAAAGAACTGTTTTCAGTGTGGAGGTATGGGACACATGCAGCGCTTTTGTGGGATAGCACGTAAACTTCAAAGTGGGGCATGATCTTTTCTTCCCAGAGGAGTTCCAATGCAGTCCGATCCATCATGTATAGGGGGATCTCAGTTCGGTGGTCATGACGGTAGGGTTGGATCATATTTTTGGCAGATCCAATTTAGGGTAGAGCCACATGTGGGTGGTCGTTCTTAGGAAGGGACCAGAAATTTTCATGTTGCGGATCAGGCACCAGCTGGATCTGATGCAGGACCTTTGACTTTTCGAGGTACCATTCTGATTGCATCTTCTATAGCTGCAGTTTTATTTGATACTGGTGCTTCAGTTTCCTTTATATCATTCCATCTTGTGAACTTGTTGAGCCTTCCAATGAAGCTTTTATCTATTGCAATGGAGTTAGTAACACCGGTAGGTATGAAAAATGAGCAGGGTCTTAGGTTCCCTCCATGCACACTCTCTATGTTAAGAGTCGAGATGGAGTGTGATTTCTTGGTCCTTGATATGGACCTGTTTGATGTGATCCTTGGCATGGACTGGTTGGTGTGCTTTTAAGCGCATATTGAATGCTATCAGCGTCGAGTTAGCTTTATGGAACTAGATGGGAGTCCTCAGTTATTTCATGGAGAATGGGATCCTCAGTCGGGTCACGTGGGACCTCCACTCCCTGAGTTAGGGAATCTTGTTTATCAGTTTTTCTCGCTTGCACTAGAGGATGATGGTGGTGTCTCTCAGGGTGGGTTACCTCATGTAGTGGATGAATTCCTAGAAGTCTTCCCAGATGATTTCTCAGGATTACCCCCTAAGGGGGACGTGGTGTTCTCGATTGAGTTGTCACAGGGAACACAGCCAATATCTCTTCCCTCATATTGCTTGGCCCACACCAAATTTAGGGAATCAATGATATAGCTGGACGATTTAGAATCCAAAGGATTCATTCGCCCGAGCATCTCTCCTTGGGCCGCCCCAGTCTTATTCACGAAGAAGGTCGATGGAACCCTCTGATTGTGCATCGATTATTAGAAATTGAATAAGGTCACCATCAAGAATAAATATCCTTTTCCTCGGATTAACAATGTGTTTGAACAACTGAGGGGAAAAGTTTTCCTCCGAAATCGACTTGCGTTTGGGATACCACCAAATCAGGGTAAGAGAAGAATACATTATGAAGACGGCTTTCCGAAGTAGGTATGGTCACTTCGAGTATATAGTCATGTTTTTAGGATTGACGAATGCCCCGACAGTTTTCATGGCGCTCATGAATAGGGTGTTCAACCAATATCTTGACTCATTTATTGTGGTATTTGTGGATGACATCATGGTTTGTTCTGGATCTGGGGAGGATCATGAGCACCACCTGCAGGTTGTTTTGACCACCTTGTGGGACCATCGTTTGTATGCCAAACTCTCGATGTGCACATTCTGGCTCAGGGAAGTGATGTTTTTGGGGCATGTCATCTCAGAACATGGGGTGTAAGTGGATCCTGAGAAGATTAGGGTAGTTATGTCATGGGAACAACTGAGAAATTATGTTTGAGATCAGGATTTTTCTGGGCCTGGTAGGTTATTACAGGCACTTTGTCCGGGACTTCTCGTGGCTCGCCTCTCCAATGACCGCACTCACCCTAAAAGGGGTGAAGTTTGAATGGAGACCATAGTGTTAGTCATCCTTTGAGGACTTGAAGCGGCGATTGACCAACACACCTATTCTGATTTTACCAGAGTCTCGAAAGGGTTGTGTGGTTTATTATGATGTTTCAGGTATGGGCCTTGGGTGTGTACTCATGCAGGATGACCATGTGGTGGCTTATGGTTCTCTCTAGCTCTAGATGCCTAAGAAGAATTATCCGACTCACGACTTGGAGTTGGGAGTGGTGATTCATGCTTTAAAGACATGGAGAAACTACCTCTTTGGTGAGAAATTTGTGTTCTATTCTGACCATAAGAGCCTAACCAACATTTTCTCTCAGAGGTATCTCAATCTGAGGCAGCACCGTTTGATCGAGTACATGCATGGATTTGTCTTTGACATTGTATATACCCCAGGAAAGGGTAATGTGGTGGCGGATACTTTGAGAAGGAAGGTACCTGTGCAGGCATTGAGGAAGTCCAGTGATGAGTGGACTTTGATGGGGCTATTCACCCAGATGCACTAGGAGAGCTGTGGGAATAGCAGAGGTACTTTATTTGCTAGCATTCAGTTGAATCCTGCTCTTCTAGAGTTGATTTGGCGGGAGCATCCTAGTGATGAGTTGTGTAAGCGATCTATGCAGTTGCATCATGGTGGGGAGACTCAATCTTATTGGTCTCTGTCTCCTGAGAGGATATTGTTCTTCAAGGGATGTGCAGTGGTGCCTTTGTCTCTGTGGAAGGTGGTGATTCAGGATAGCCACAGATTTTAGTGGGCCGTCCATCCTAGTGCAACCAAGATGTATTATGATGTTGTTCTCTAGTTCTGGTGGCCAGGTATGAGACGGGATATAGTCGAATTTGTATTGAGATGCTACACTTGTCAGCAGGTGAAAGCAGAGCCTCAGAGACCATATGGCCTACTTCAGCCATTACCCATTCCTACCTGGAAGTGGGATGAGGTCGCCATGAACTTCATTATTGGATTTCCTCATACACCGCGAGGGAGGAATTCTATCTGGGTAGTGATTGACTGTTTGACCAAGTCAGCTCACTTTATCCCGATAAGATATACAATGAAGGTGGAAGAGATGGGTCATTTTTATGTTTAGGAAGTGGTGATACTTCATGGTGTGTCGTCAGTAGTTGTTTATAATAGGGACCCACACATTACATCTCGATTTTGGGGAGGTCTTCAGAAGGCATTGGGGTCGCAGATTAAGTTGAGCACGACATACCATCCTCAAACGGATGGCCAGACGGAGTAGGAAAATCAGATTATGGAGGACATGCTTCGCGCATGTGTGTTGGATTTCGGAGGTGCATGGGATAGCCATTTGGTATTAGTCATGTTTACTTATAATAACAGTTACCAATCCTCTATTAGAATGGAACCCTTTGAGGCACTCTATAGTCGGCCTTGTCGGTCTACTCTGTGTTGGGCTCAGGTAAGTGAGACATCACTATTGGGACCGAGCCTTGTGAAAGAGACATCTGAGAAGTTCAAGTGAACAGAAATCATTTATTAACAGCTCAGAGTTTCTAGAAATCATATGCTAATAAGAGGCGTCGATTACTAGAGTTTTCTGTGGGTGATAGGGTATATCTGAAAGTGGCCCCTCGTTTGGGTCACCGCCGCTTGGGGAAGCAAGGAAAGTTAACACCGAGGTATGTTAGACAATTTACGATCACTGAGCGTATTAGTAAGGTGGCATATAGGTTGTATTTTCCTTCTCAGTTGACATCCATCCATGATATTTTCCATGTCTCCTAGTTGAATAAATACAACTTGAATCTGTCCCATGTGCTGAATTGGGAGGAGTTTGATATAGATCCTGATTTATCTATTTTTTAGCATCCATTGCGAATAATGGACTACCAAGAAACGGTGCTTACGGGAAAGTCTATTCCACTGGTCTGAGTTCATTGGCAACATGGGAGTGATACACACGAGACATGGGAGAGAAAGTCATGGGTTGAGGAAGAGTACCCGAACCTGTTTTCCAATCAAGCATCAGGTAGACTTTACGGGGCAGAATGTCCTTTATGGTAGGGATAATTGTCACATACATGACATATTTTAAAGGTATTTTTCATTTAATTTACATTATTGACTTGTTTTGAGGGTTTTCCATGCATTTTTTTAAGGAAATGATGGGTTTTCAAAATTTGGGCCAACTCGAGAGCCCATTTCCAGTTTTAAAAATAAAGTTTTTTTCTTTCATAACTCCTTTGATTGTCAACAGTTTTTACCCATTCAACTTCCAAAATGACCTTCATTTAACTATTTAAACAAAAAAATAAATTTTGGCACCTTAAAAAATCATTAGCATCTTGGATTTCGGTGATCAAATTAGCTGTTGGGCCAACCTGAAAGTTCATTTCCAGTTTGAAAACTTTTTTTCTAATTATTTCATAAAATATTATTTTTTTTATCCATCTTCGGTGATTCCACCTCTCACATGTTCCCACTGAACCCAGACGGACCCCCATCTTCTTTTCCCCCTCTATGAATCTCGGATTCATCACGAATTGGGGATGAACTTTTCCAGCTAAGAAAAACGTCTAGATTTCTCAAGTAAGTTGGTTCCCTTCCATCCTCCACCCTTTTTCTTCGGGTTTCTTCTTTTCTTATTGAATCCCCAAATGTAAATAAGCAATGACTTCATACCTAGGGTTTTAGTTTTGATTTTCTTTGTCCAATACTCTAGTTTTAGTTTCAATCTTACTCCCTTGCGGTGCAGTGAAGGTGCTTTTGAAGTGACGCACACGGATTTTGTGCTTTTGAATCTTTTGGTAGGTGATTCCATATGTAGGTATTGTAGAATGAGTTTTCTTGCTATATTTCTATTTCCATTATGTTCCTACATTATTATTTTGATTGTGAAAATTGATTTTGTTAGCATTTTCAACGCGGTTGATTTTTAAGTGCTAATTTTGTGTGGAAATAGGTGTTTTACATGTACAAACCATGTTGTGCCTCTTGGTGTTGCTTTATAATTCATGGATTGGATTTATAAAAATGTTTTGATGATGAAATTTTTAGTTTGGTATAATATTGGTCTCCATTGGGTTTTAAATGTGTGATTTTAGATGAATTTAATTTACAAAACATTATTACTTTTCTTGAAATTGTTTTATGGAAATTATAAGTGGTTTATTAAGTTATATAAAAGGTGAAAAGAATGTGTAGCTACTATTTTGAATGTGTGTGACCCGAACTGATATTTATATGTGAAAATTTATTTTGGTAGCATGTGGTAACCATTTGATAACAAGACGGGAAACTCGGGTAACTAGGTTGGCTAACGTGTACTAGTACGCTAGTTAACAGAGGGGTTTTGACCATGGTTCACATAGCAAGTCTAACATGGATAACACTAACAAATATATAATATAGATGATTGGAGACCACTAGGTTATGGGTATGCTCCCTACTAGTGGATCATACATGAGAATGAAATTTATTATGGTTACTTTCACCGATTTACGAGGTACTTGGGGCACACAGCTAACTAGTTCCTAGGGGTGTTCCTATGCTTGGTGCTCGTGGCCTTTTCGGAATTTATATTTGACTTATTGTATTTTGGGATTTGAAACCCAGTATATTGCATGTTTTATTAAAATTAAATCATTACTTAATGTTATCCCCCTTGAAATTTACTTTCATTACAATGTTGCACTTTTAGAAATACATGCTACCATTTTCTGTTTATAAATCTCGCAAGCTTTTTATTTTATAATGTCTATAACATGGAATCCTTGTGTGATATCCTATTGGGCTTAGTCTCACATCCTACTTACACCTTTGGGTGTAAATTTTACTTGATCATGTTTGACACAGGCAAAGGCAAGGCCTTGGGCAATGGCGGTTTGAGTTGCTATTTTCTCTCAATGGTGCAGTGTTGTGGAGAGGGATCATGGGTGATGACCCCTTGTCGTGTGGAGTCTATTGAGATGTTTTTATACTACTTTTATACACATTTGGACCTCTTATGTATTTTTTAAACAAATATAATCAGTTCAGAATTTTATTTATCCTTGTTTTGCATAATTTTTTAGATTTGGATTATTGATTGTTTTTGGTTATTTTATGAATCCAATCTCAGGTAAATCATTCCAAAATGAATTTTTATCATACTCGGGAACTTGTGTCAGCCTGGGGAGATAGGGAAAGCCCTTCGAGCCTTGCCACAAGCCAAGTTTGGCGTCGGGTAGATGGAGACCAAATTCGGTTCGTGACATCAGGGTTTTCATATAGTTAATATATATGATATTTATATCATGGATAAATTTTTGGATATTATGGAACCAAGATCAATTCAATAGAACAAAAATACCAAACCAATGAATAAATGAAAAAAATTGGTGTTAAACGAAACAATAATTTAACATGATATTTTTAATAAAAAGGTAATAAATGGTCACAAGTAAATTTTATATGGTACAATATACTTATTTTTGGATCTATAATTTAATTATAATTAACCTATGTTTATTATACCATAGTTTTAAATGGGAACAAAGGATGTCAATTGGTAGAGAAAATTTATGTGCATGTTTTTAATACTATAATAATGAATTGTATATGTTTTTAAATGATAAAATTCATGTATTTAAATGTTATATTAAAATAATGGGAAATATTTTTTATTGAATAAAAATGAGCTAAATTGTGAAAAGTGCATAATTCTTGATTTTTGACAATTTTTTACATCAAGGGTATATTAGTCATGTCTGGAAAAATATAATTCCAAATTGAGTTATTCTTTTTTTTTTCTAAATACATATATTATTTTGGTCATTTATGTCTTCTAGACCAAGGGCTTAATAGATCATCTAGAGACTTTAAAAATCAATGAAATTTTAAGATTTTTCTAGGCGGAGAGCATGGACCCCACCACAGAAACGCTCATCTCGGCCTACATTCATCCAATTGACATGATTTTACCTAGGATATCATGAGTGCACATAGAAGAGCCACCAAAATTAATTTTATGGAGTTTTGAATTCCTTAAAATTGTCATTGGAGGTTATAATTTTAGAGGAATCTTTCTATAACCTTCGTCTAGAAAAAGAATCCTCCAATTAAAAAATCATAACTTCTATAAATGGTGGCTAAATGCGATGAAATATGGAGGGTAAACATCCAATGTATTTATGAACAACATTAATAAAGGGGTATACAAGTTATTCTTCCAATTAATGGGTCCAAAATGTAATAACTTGTGGAGGATAAACATATTCCTATAAAAGGATAGAAGATCCTACCAGAAAAATCATTTCAATACTTCTCAACACCATCTGGGGGCCACCAAGAAGAGGCGTCTAGGTGGTGATTTATGATTTTCGTCATTATTTATTTATATATATTATTTTTCAACTCCATTGAAATGTATTAATTTTTTTATATTAAAGTGTTTTGATTTCTTCTTCCACCCCTTTTCTCTTCCATTCTCAATCTCATTCTATCTCTTCCATTATTCCATCATGATCACTATTCACTTTTCCATGGAAAGTGACTAAATTGAGGCTTGGACCTGGGGGAGGTTTTCAAGGTACTATTAATTATTGAGATTTAATTAAAAATGTTTTAAATTTATTTGTGCTGGATGAAGGAGTATTTCAAGGTCACAAAAGTCATCCAACATGATACTATTTGTAAATTTATCCATTTCCATTGGTTAATTAA
Organism: Viscum album; assembly: GCA_963277665.1. Taxonomy (NCBI): domain Eukaryota; kingdom Viridiplantae; phylum Streptophyta; class Magnoliopsida; order Santalales; family Viscaceae; genus Viscum; species Viscum album. The sequence continues at coordinate 871,279,330 of OY728163.1, forward strand.
TTTTCCATCCCATATCATTGGAAAACCCATAATACGGTGGAGTTGGGATTGAAATAAGAGATTAAATGGCTTACGGTGGAGGCGGGTCCAATAGGAATAAAATTATCAGTAGAGCTGTTACCCGATTTGACTATTGGAGGAGGTGTAGTTTTGTGTGGTAGATGCATAATAAAATTACACACTCTTTAAATAAAAGGAAATTAATTCATTAATGAGGTTTCATAAAATGTATTATCAAATTTAATTTAAACAATAAATTCATAATTAACTAACTCGTGTAATCCAACCCTAGGACCAAGATCTTTCATCCCTGATTTCATTCTTTTTCCATCTGAATTTAAATTCTACATTCAATTATTTTAATTACTTGTTTTCAGAAACCCTCAAAAACATTGTTTTCAATAATTATTAAAAAACCAAAAACAATTAGATTAGGTGAATTATAATTATTGATTTAACTGACTGTAATGCTTCTAATGTGAGATAACCCGGGTCAACCATTATGCTGTATTAGAAAAATAAATTTGATTTTTCCACGATTAGAAACAGGATGCGTCTAAAATGGTGCTGTTTTTGAAGAACTAAGTATTTATTTCGATCACATTTCCAAAATTCACATTTATATAAATATTTCTGTTATTTTCAATAAAAATTTTCTAATTTTTTTTCATGATGTATTCAAATTTTAATTTTTATGCATGGGAAGAATACACGCAGAAGAAATATCAAGAACCATAAATTAATTATCACGATATAAATGACCAGGTAGAAAGGATTAGAAATACTCTGGATGATTCGGGGAGGAAAATGGAATAGGAAATTTAATATGTTCGTTGAAGGATGGAGCAACCCGACCTTGAACTAGAAAAAGAAGCTAAGGTAGTGGGGGAAGAAATTTCACCACTCCTCATTGAAGACCTAGAGGATGTAAATGTCGATGTGCATGAAGAATTATTCATCCTAAATCAACCAATTATACTAGATATGGATGAAAAATAGTATGACTCACCTACTGGTAGACATGTTATAGATCAACAAAAATTTGTATGAATTCTGGAATGAATGTGAGGAACTGGTTGATCTCCCCAGGACTTGGAAAGAAAAAGAGTCAGCACCACTAAAAGAAGACACCACCCACGTGGTGGAATTGGTAGTAATAATAGAGGAGCCTAACTAAAAAACATCATCCAGTGATAATAAAATCCAAGATACACATTACAATAAGAAAAATGATAAATTCTAACCTACTCTAAGAGATGATACAATCTGGAAATAAAGTTAATTTGAATTTTATTGACACTAATTTGAGTATCACCCCTAATACGTTTGAATATTCATAATTTCATGACTCTTATTAAGCCTTTTATGAAGATGAGAAATAATAATATTCCCCTATTTAATAACACCTAGAGCTCCCACAACACAATTAATATTCTTTTGAGGCAATACAAGAAGATAAAGAAAACGTTGCACAAGTAGCAATGAAGGAGTAGGAGGATTTTTACTTCATCATACACCCTCCATGAATGTTGTACCACATTTAAAAGGGGGAGGATTAGGGGTACTATATCCATGGAGTCCTTCTCAAGAAGAACACAGATGTGGATGCTGGGAAAAGCCACATGTGGTGGTTCGAATCAAAGAAGCTTCAACCAGCCTCTGATTTTGGAGAATAAATGGTACTGCCCTATAGAGGTAGTAAAAATGTAGAGAAAACTTGGGGGATCATACCAAGATTTATCTTTACATGTTTTTTATATTTAAAATAATTTGTTAGATCATTACAGCACTCAACCCACTCTTATTTATCATTTTGAGTTTTAATGACATGAACTTCATACATAAGTGAGTAATTATCTTTTGTAGGTCCATATATTGGAAAAGGATGACATAAATAGAGGAATATGACTAATGATTTATTTCAAAAGGGAGTTAATTTTTAATGTTTAATCTTTTAAACACCTTAAATTTTTTGATCGAAAACATGTTTTTATATATAATGATAAAATTTCATGTCCACACTTGAATTATATCTTCACTTAACATATCTATGAGACTAGTGTTTCTTAGAAACCATGTGATGCCTTGTTTTATATTTAAATGTTAATGATATTGAATGAGTAAAATGGGATATTTAATGTTTAAAGGTAATCATTGATATTTAAATGATGACTCATTATTTAAGGGAATTATCTTATTTATGTAAATGAAATTTTCCTACCATTTTTCATACTTTAAATTTCTAAAAATCATATGAACTGATTTATTATTAATAATAATGATATTAGTGATTGACCGATATCAGATGTATCATTCTAGAGAACATTTATTGACCAAGTAAATTCTATTTATTCTGGAGAATATTTTTAAAGTGATCTTGGGACATGTCACCGACGAGAAATTACAGTTTAACTTGTCAAATCATTGACTGTACAAAAGAACATTTAAAATTATCGAGGAATTTTTGAAAAGCCCTTATCTTTAATTAAAAACTCTACATCAATCATTATTTTAGGACATATATACCATGAATTACCAATATGGGTATGATACATGTTTCAATCCATTTTTATCCATTCCTTCCCTACTCATGTTTTTTCCATGATATTTAAAAAATTATGTGTGGGGGTGAAGGGAATCATGGAAGAAGGGATGTTATACATTATAAGGAAAAGGTGTGTGGGTGATATTTGGAGAATTGTAAAAGGGGTTGGAATAATTAATTTTACTTTATTGTTTGACCTCATGAATTTAAAGAAAAGTAATAAAATAACATAAATAACAAAAAATCAGAAAATGGGTTGTGATTTGGGAAAACTTAAAATCACCATTTTCCATACTGATGGTCCTCTTATCATATGTGGTTAGGTGATGGATTTGAGGTTTTATCTAATCATAAATTTCAAAAAAAATAAAAAATTTACAAAATAAAAAAAAATCAAGAGGGTGCATTAATTGTTCATAATGCTACACTTTGATCATGACCATACATTGAGTTTTTGGGGAAGTGGGTGTTTCTACTTTGAAGAGAAGAATTTCATTAATATTTTTTTAAATAATTCATTGTCCATAATAAATAAAACTCCTACATGATTATTTATTATTAAAATGTCAAATCTTACAAACCATAATCCTCAGCGTTATTCGAACTTTTATTGAAAAGTACCCATGATTTTATGTGCCTTTTGACTTTATAAAGTGGAGAAAGTAGTTCTCTTACTAGCTTACGGATAAGGTTCATGTTCTCATGATATGATAATAACTCTACATGAATTGTATCATGATATATGAGAGTTAAAAATCAAATGTGAGGTAAATCATGATGTGGCATGTTTAATAATAATAAATTGAGAAGATTTAATAAATGAAAGAAGAAGTTCCGTAAATTTTCAATTGGGAAAATTAAAATATATGAATTAATAGTTTCATTAAAAATTGGAAAATTAAAATGATATTTTATGTGGAATTTTAGAAATTTTATTTGACATTGAAAATTACTTTATTTTATTTCTTTGAAATTTGAATATTGGTAATATTTGTGTCCTCTTAATTCTATGTTGAGATTTCATGCCTGAGGTTATGCATAGTTTAACTATGGGGGTATTTGACATAGAAAATTAATGTGAATACTTTTAATATAATAAAAATGAATTTTTGATTTTTTTAAATGATAAATATTTTTTATTTAAATGTTTTATTAAAATTACGATCAATTTGGATTATAGAATAAAAATGAGCAAATTTGTGAAAAGTACTTAATTCTGGATTTTTGATAGATTTTTATTTCAAGGGTATTTTGGTCATTTCCTAGAAAATATAATTTCAAATTAAGTGATTCATTTTTTATTGTAATAATAAATTTATTTAATTCATTTTTGTATTCTGGACTTGGGGATGAATTGATCATCTAGAGGCCGTAAAAAATCAATAAACTTGATGATTTTTCTTGGCCGACAGCGTGGACCCCACCACCGTAACAGACATCCATCTCATCTTAAATGCCTCTAATTGATGTTATTCAACCTATGACAGTACTATTACACATATTAAAGAATCTAAAATTAATTTTATGGAGTATCAGAAGTCATTATGATTGTCATTGGAGGTTATACTTTTAGAGGAAGCTTCTGGGAACCATCATCTAAAAAATGAAACATCTAATTAAAAAATCATAAATCCTACAACCTATGGCCAAATGAGCTGAAATGTGAAGGGTGAATGGCCAACATTTTTTCAAAAACATTAATAAATGATTCCATGCATTACACAGCCAATTAATAGGTTCACAACATGAAAAATTTTAGGGGATAGAAAATTTCCTATAAAAGGAGAGCAGCTCCTACCTCTTACACCATTCCAATCCTTCCTAACATCATCTGGGGGAACCAAGAAGTGGAGGCCAAGGGGAAATTTAGGATTTTATTAAATATTTCATTTCTATTTTATTTTTTAAATCCATTGTAATTCATTAATATTTTTTATATTAAAGTGTTATGCTTTCTTCTTTCACCCCTTTTCTCATCCAATCTCAATCTCATTCTCTCTCTTCCAAATTTCCATTGTGATATCTATGAACTTTGTTATGGAAAGTGAATAACATGAGGCTTGGAACCGGGGATGATTTCAAAGGCTTCTTCATTATTGAGATTTAATTTAATACGTTTTATGTTTATTTGTGTTGGATTTAGGTGTATTGCACGAGTGCGGCGATCGTCCACCACAACACTATTTCAAAATCTATTCCTTTCCATCAGTTCATTCTTTTTCCCTCATCTTTGTTAGGAAAACCCTTTATACGGTAGAGTTTGGGTTTCTATAAGAGTCAAAATGGAATACAGTGCAGTCAGGTCCTATAGGAAAAACTTTCAAGGTTGAGGTGTTACCCTATTTGACTATTGGAGGTGTGGTTTGATGTGCTGGATGCATGCTAAAACTGCACACTCTTAAAATCAACGGAATTTAATTATTTAATTAGGTTTAATAAAATGAATTATGAAAATGAATTTAAATAATAAATAAATAATGAATTAACCCATGTTATCAAACCTTAGGACCAAGACCTTTCTTCCCTGATATCATTCTTTGTGCATCTAGAATTAAATTTTTCATGTCATTATTTTAATTTTACGGTTCTCAAAAACCCTAAAAAACATTTTTTTTAATAATTATTAAAAATTCAAAAAACTATTATATAAGATGATTTATAATTTGTTATTTAACTAGCAGCAAGGATCCTTAATTGAGATGTCCTCGGTTTTCCACGGTTATATATTATGAAAATAAAATTTCTTTTTCCACTCACCATGACAGGCAAGTATCATTAATACTTTTGATAAAATAATTTTAAATCACTTTCGACATTGGTGAGACACAATCCATATTAACCAGTTTATTTTTTATGTACTGTATATACTATATATTAATGTATGTTATTATTATTCTCATGAAAATTAATGTGATCTATATATACATTTTATTATATCACTTTCATTGGGATATGGTTTAAAATTTTCCAAAGTGGTAATGTTTCTATTTCATAATTTTATTTCTTTGAAACAAATGTCATGTTATGCACCTAACATTCATTCTGAGTTGAATATGCTCCACCATTTAAAATTAATATCATTAATATCCTTCTATTAATGATAATTTAAGCTTTATTTAAATTTATTTTTTCACAGGGCTTACAGTTCAATGTTACCAAAATGGTAATGGTTTTATAATACAATCTCATCATTTTAGTGGATAGTTTATGTTTATAATTCTGTTAATGAAATCATATGACACCTCTCTCAAGTAAATAATGATTTTTCTTATGATCTATCTAATTCATGAAAATAAATTTTTTCCTTCCATTCACCCTTGTTAATGTAAATAATATTAAAAATGATATTTTAATGAAAGTGATTTTTTTATTTTTAGTCGAAAACACTTTTTCTTCTATATCTATGTTTTTAGAAAATGTTTTCCAAAAATATTTTAATGTTCCTCAAAGGATATATTTCATATAATTACATATTTTTAGATTTTTAATATATATATTTTAAAAAATTAATCATTTTAAATATTTCAATACATGCCCCTTTAGATTTGTCCAAAAATGTGAAAGGAATTTTTTTCCGACATCTATTATATTTCCTACTATCATGACCCCTAAAATTTTAAAATATTCAATTATAATTTTCATCTAATATTTACAAAGAAAATTATTTCCCAAATTATTTATAATATTTTATTTCCATAAATATAATTTAAAATAGTTTTTTCATCATAAAGTGAATTTAATTATTCTAAATCCATACATTATTTGATTCAATGCTTATGTTCAAATAAAAGGAATTTTAAAATGTTTAATGTCTTAACTATTTATTATTAATGTTTTAAGGATATTTTCCAGAAGATATTTTCCATGTGATCCTCAAATAATATTTTCTACAAAAGATGAAAAATATTAATGTCACATATGATTTATCTATGATACAATCAAAGGATTCCATGGTCATTCATTCTCAAAATGGATTATGATTAAAGAGACATAGTTTTTATGAAATCTATTTCTCTTATATGTATTAAATGAGTATATAATTTTTATTAGTCCCACTTATTTTTTCTTGTGTTATGAGTTTATTAAATTAGGATATGATTTTGAAAACTGTATCTTTTCCATAGGTTATTTAATAATGAAATTTTTATGATTCCCATTTTTTAAGGGTTTATGAAATGAATAATATTTTATGATAGTTTGGAAATTTATTGAATGATTATCATTATGTGGAATGTTGGAATGATATAAACTTTCAATGGGTTGGGAATTCCTTGATATCTTAAGAGAAATGTACAATAGGAATGGGAAATGAACAAGGTTAAGAATGAGAATTTTTACGTTGTGATAGTCTTGGGATGAACTGTGGCTACTATGTTGTTTTTGGGATTGATCCCATTCCACTACGACTATTTTGGAAATAATCCTTTAATAATAATGAAATGATATTATAGGATTTTGTTTGGACCACAAATCTATGTATTATTCCAATATAATATTTTCTAGGATCATGTTATTTGGTTATATTCTGTATTTTATATTATGAACTTCCACGAATTATTCGAAACCTTTTTTTTGTGACCTATTATATATTATTTATGATTTTAATACATTATTCTCATGCTCTCATATCATTTTTCCCGAGATAGGTAGATATCTCCCTTGTTTAACCAAACTGAGCATCTAATATCACACATTATTATTTTTCCTTCCCCAGGTAATGTAGACAAGATTTTTGTATGGAATTCATAATAATTTTACATTATGTTATGATAGTTATGGGGGATATTGATGATATTTCATGAAATGATAAGATAGTTTTCTATGATTCAAAAGGAACTATATAAATAGGATCCTTGATATTTTTTCTATGTATTGTAATGAATATTTATATAAAAATATATAATATATACATATGAGATGATTGGTTCATTAAAGTTGGTATCATATCAAAAGATTATTTAACCTTAAGAAACTATGATTATAAAAAATTATTGGTATCATTATGTATATTTCTAAGTATATGTATAGGGATATGTCTAATAATAAACGAAAGGGATTGTAAATGTATAGTAAAATGAGCTTGAATTTTAGTAATGGATGAGTGTTTTCCACATCCTTAAATCCCTATATGGATACTAAATTTGGATGTTTCTCAGTTATAGAGGCTCCTAAGGGTAATACATCTTAAATGGGAGAATTGATACAGACTAAATCATCACTTGCTACATGAAAATGGGCCTTTTTGCACACCTAGTTTGACCTTCCTGTAGGATATTTTTTTAAATTCACAAACACTTTATGAAAAATCCTGAATTATTTGAGTAATAACAATTATTGAGATAGGTTACTCACAATGAACCGAATATTTAATAGACTTTTCCATGATTTAGACATCAAATTTGTCATTTTTCATGATAATTGTGTTACCCAATATGATTATTATTTCTCTTACTATAATTTTTAGGTTTTTTCAATAGATGGATTCTGAAGGAATCATGTTAACACTACATTAGATGGAAAATTAAGTGATTACAAAATAACAAATTGCATGATAACTAAATACAGTGATATTTTTATTGAACCTAATCAGCTACCAAGATATATATTAAAATTTTTTAACTTTCCTGATATTGCTAATGAATCAACTAAGATGAAATGGACTCTTATGATTGACCTTTCCATAAATAACATACAAGAAAGAATATTTGTATTTCCACATGTATAGGAGGGAAAAATAACCATGATGAATATATCAACTGATGTGGATGATGTTTTCCTGTGTAAATGATTGTCATAGAGAAATTAGAATCCATGTATGTCAATGTATTATATGAGGTAATCTATGGAATTATTAGGGTCAATTACCATAACTAATTCTATTCTACTATGATATGGAAATGTTCGGAATAGATTTTCTCAATAATAATAAAACATTTATGATGATTTTGATGTTCAAATATATGATTCGTTTTTTTCTAATGATGTTTTGGTGAGTGAGTTCTACAAGAATTTAGATTCTTGTTTTTTGAAATTCATGATAATGGAATGAATTTAGAAACACTGTTATCAATTCGACGTTATTCAAAGAAGTGAAATTATTTCATATCAAATCATTCCTATGTTATAGTAAAATCATTTTTTAATCTATATCCTTATATTTGGAGATTCATCAATCAAATGGATCACCAACCCAATGTTGGAGTCTCTATTTTCTATTCATAGCCTATTTGTGGAAAATTTGAACGTTTCATTAATCAATGCAATTTGTAAGATTGCATATAGAAAAAGGAACCCCAAAGTATGCAGATGAACTCCATGCTACACAAAGGATGTATAAGCTATGAAAATTACCCCAACACTACAGAAATGATCCCTATTATATGAAATTTAACCCTGAAATTTTCTTATCAAACCTACATTATGTTCTAAATGGAGACGATTATCAAGCCTCATTTTGAATCAAATATTTCTTCAATTGTAAATTATGAATTATATTCCAATTAGAGAATAATTTTTATTATTTCAAGATCCTTGTTCATTGAAAAAAATCACTATTATTTTTAATGGATGCTACAAATCCCCGAGCCCTTTTTGAATTTGAATTTTCATGATCAATCAAACAATTATTTTGGATTTGGAATACGAAATAAATTATTCTTTTCTATATATTATTTCATAATATATATCCAAATATATATATTGGGTTGTGAAAATCCATTCACATATTCAACTGTATTATATAATTTTTCTTTTTCTGTGTTGCGACAACATATGAATGGTTCTCAGATAACCTAAACATTAGGGATATACATTTTCAATATTTTACAATTGTATGATTACTACTATGTTTTAGGTTTCTACCTTATGAAAGATATTTTTTTAACACAGATAACTTAAAAGTATTTCATTCCTGAAGATAATTATTTCTCTATAAGAAGTCCCCTAAATTTTTTGTTGCTTTTTGTGAAAACTATAAATATCTACCTAAACCTTTCAAATAATTTTTTTGATTTATTGGAGTTTCAATTACTCATACTTAGTTGTGGTGGAGTATCATCTTGTTTATAAATGTTTTGGATAACCAGGTTTTTTGTTAAATAACAATATGAATTTATTTTTAGCATTTTTGTAATGGTTTTAACAACCTGCACTCAGTTGTGGAATCATAGACTTGTGATAAGAGGAAACTTCTAGTGTAATTTACCAAACCCACAGATATAGTGACTGTTAGAGTGGACTAGGGGATCATTTAACCTCGAACATGTTTATCTACTGCATATTTTCATTTAGAAGAAAAAAACTACATATTCTCATAAATCATATTGGGTGACAAAATATAGAATTGGGGAAGATTTTGGAAAAGACACAAATCACCCCCCCTCTTCTATTATTTTTTATATTCCAACCCAAAAATTTGTATTAGAGGTTGTCTTTTGAATAAATATCTTACATGATAAAAAGTTTAAGGAATATAAAAATATGGCAGTGGATTATCCGAGAAAATTAACATTTAATGGTATATGCTCTGTATTTAAATAACTAAATTTTTTGGTGTTGGATATCAGGGATGATTATATGTCTAAAAAACATGGATTTAGTGTTTACTAAAAGTTAATTAATACTTAAAATATTCCTAAAAACAAGAAACTTGGGATGCACCAACAAATGATGAATATGTTATTAATTCAAAGGCATTGAAGTCTATTATTTATGGTTTTAAACTAGTTGAATATAATCATCTAACCCAATGTCCAAATTCATATGAAATGTGGAAAACTATTATAGTTTCTTATGAAGGAACAAATAATGTAAAATAGATTAGATATGTTACATCCAAGAAAACATTTATCACATATTGAATGTTTGATGAAGAAATATTCACACATAGGAATAGAAGGAATATAGAAATATTAAACAATATTAAATCATTAACTGAACCCATCAAACAATATAATCTAGATTGAAAAGTTTGAATAGTACTACCCTTTAAATGGAATGGGATATCTTATTTTATTTACCTAACATCACTTTCTAGAGATCTAATAAAGAATGAACTAATTCGGAAAATAATGATGTATGATAAATATATTCTAGAAGAAGATTAATATCATAACACTATAATGAAGAAAACAATTCTACTCTAAATGCGGAATCTCAGAAACATAGCATAAGAAAAAATAAATATGACAAAATAGAAAATAATTATGATCTATCTCATTCTGAAATGGAAAGAGTTCAACAAACCATAATGTCCGAACAGTTTTAAAATAAGAAAATAGGATTCATAAAATCATTCAGTAAGGATGAAAATGAACCAAGAGATGTTCAATCATATTAATTTAAGAATTTGGGTAATATAAGACATGATTATCCTCAACTGAAAGATGAACAAAAAATGAATGAAAATAGATTTTAGAACAATGATGATTAAAATCAAAAAATAAAAAGAGTATTAAAAGATACATGAAGTGTATCTAAAGTATCAATAAGCCCATCAAATCAATTTCTATTAGGATAAATCAAATATAAAATACATTATGTGCTTTATGGCTATAGAGGAAAACAGAAAAGCATATTAATAATCTATTTATAATACCAGTACTTGTTCAAATTAATAATTGGAATTCTGTTATTCTACTTTAGAAGAAAAATATGATTACGTATTAAAGAAAAATGATTATTTGAAAAACATTCATAATGTTGTTTTAGATGAATGAGACACTATGTTAAGACAATATCAAGATTTGATTACAATATTCAACTCATCCACTACAAATTGTGCTGGTCAGGAAAAAATGATAAAAATATTATAGGATAATGTATAATACTATAATAGGGCTACTCCTATTTTTAATAAAGGTTAAAAACATTAAATTAAATTCATTGAAATAATTTCATTTAAAGGGAATGATTTGGAACATATTACAAGGGTAGGAAATCAAAATTGTATAAAAAAAATACTGTTTCCAATTCTAAAAATGTAATCTATTATCATTGTGAGACAAAATAAAATTGCACTAATAATTTATATTTGAAAAATACATAAATTAGTGGTATTTATTTATCCTTTATTTATAATTTTTTTCATAATCAAGTGATTTGATTCTTGGAAGCAGAGAGTAAATATGGATTCCTAGATCCTTGCTAGATAACACTACTGGACCCAAGAAAAGATGGTTCCTAAAATAAACATCTATTTAAATGAATTCCTAAAAAAACCCATGGGAAGAAATTTATATTTTATATAAATTGTGTTTATTCCAATAATATGAGTTAAGATCCATCAATCATTCATATGGTATCACAAATTGATGTAGGTCTTGTCACTTTTGGTGACAATGCCATAGTAAAACCAGTTGGAGATGGAACTATTGGAGATCCAAAAACTATATCAACCAAAAAAGTAATGTATGTGAAAGTGTAAAAGAACAATCTGTTAAGTATATATAAATTTTCTGGTGATGGTTTTTATGGTGATTTTTTGAAAAAATATCACTCTTTGTTTAAATATATGTTACATAAATTTATAGAACATAGAATTGGAAATTTTTATACTTTGGATTTAAATTTACTTATTAAAAAAGAATGTGAATTGTTTTACTACTAAACGAAATGAATCATGGATTTGGAATACAATACCTAGAAAATGAAATTTATATTCATTAATAAAATTATCCATGAAATAGTTAGATTCCAATTTTCCTAGTCTTAATTTTGATAGTGACATATTCTGTGATCTGTTCAAAATTGGAAAGCCATAGAAATATTCATTTAAATATATTTACTATATTTCTACATATAAACTTCATAATTTATCCATATTGACTTTTTTGGACTACCAGGGGTATCATTTCAATCTTGGTAATAATATTTTTAGGTTTTAGTTCATGATTATTCTATATTTACTTATGTTAATTTTTTAAACTAAAAAGTGATTTTTTTTCTATTTTTGAGAGTTTTTGTCAAATTGTTCTAAAAAAGGTTTTAAAATAATTTAATTAGGAAGAGATCATGTTAGAGAATTTTAAAATCAATAATTAAATTCATTTTTCTCTAATCCGGTTATTAAACACACCTTCTCTACACCGAGAACACCTCAATAAAATGGAATTATTGAAAGGTGAAATAGATTATTCATGAAATGGAAAGGACTATGATGAAAGATTAATTTCTTCGTACATATCTTTGTGAAAAATATATAAGCACTACTTTTATATCATAAATATTGTTTTAATAAGGCGTATTTTAACAAAGGCACCTTATAAATATTTGAATAACAAAAAATATAACATACATTACATTGATGTTTTTATATGGAAGGTTTATATTTTGAATACAATGGAAAACCAAGGTATGTTCAATCAAGAAGCTGATGATGGAATATTTTTTTTGATTTTCTTCTCCCTCTAATTCTTATAGTGTAATTAATAAAAATTCAAGAATTATTGAAGAAATAATTCATCTGATGTTTGATGATACTAACTCTTTTATTAAAGAGAAAGATCAAACTAACAAAGTTATTGACTCTTTTGATAACCTGAGACGTGTAACCATTAAAATAATTTTTAAAATGATATTAATAAAATTCAGTCTATTAAAAAAAATATGATTATGAAGATCTTAAAAGTATCTATCCTAGATAGTATTTAACTCTAAAAAACCTTCCTTAAGAAACTAATAATTCTTACCATGACATAGGAATTAGAACTACTAGAAATGTAGTAAAACTAGTGGATTTCTCTTCCTTTTTATATATTTTTGATCCTAAGACTATTGGAGAATCCTTACAAGGTGAGAGTTGGATATTAGAAATACATGAAGAGCTAAACCAATTAAAAAGGAATGATGTTTGGTAACTAGTTGAGAGACCAACCAATTTCCTAGTTATAGGAACCATATAGGTCATTAGACATATATAACATGATCAATAGATCATAACCTGAAATACATCTAGAATAGTTGTTAAAATATACAATCAAGAAGAACGTATAGTTATGATGAGTCATTTTCCCCTGTAGATAGATTATAATCCACTAAAAACATTTTATCCTATGTATCTCATTTGAGTTTTAAATTATAGATTTTGGATGTTAAGCCTTCATTTTTAAATATTTATTTAATGGATGAATTTTATGTCGAACAACCCTCTTGTTTTGAAAATTCTCAAATACAACTTCTATTTTTAAACAAACTAAAGCTCAATATGGACATAAATAAGAACCTATAGATTTGTATGAACGAATATTCCCTTTTGTTTTGAAAAATAGATTTACTGATGGATTGGATGTTCAAACACTTTTTTTAAAAAATATTTTTATTTATATTTTATTAGTTAAAATATATTTTGATGACATTATTATTGGTTAAACTAATAAAAATTTTTCTCTCAATTTTTAAAATTAAATGAAAATTGAAATTTAATGGAGTATAATGGGAGAACAGAATTTTTATATGAATTAAATTAAAACATAATTATTTTTCGAATTTTTTAAGACAAAGTAATTATACCATTTATTTATTGAATATTTTATGACCTTAAAATAGACAGACATATACAACTCCTATAATTACAAATATAAAAATTTATTTGGATAAAATTGGAAACCCAGATGAAAAAAAGTTATATAGATGTTTGATGGTTAGATTTTTATATATTACTACTAGAAGAACAAATATTATATGTTCAGTATGTCATTGTGCCTGATTTCAATCAAACCCAATTGGGTCCCTTCATACTACTGTAAAAATAATTTTAATATATTTAGAAAGGAAATTATTTTCAATATCATCATTACCGAAAACATATATTTTTAATTTGATTTCATATTTAGATGATTAATTTGGAAGTTATAGATTAGATTAAAAAAATACTTCAAGAACCTGTCACATTTTAGTAAAATCCTTAGTTTCTGGTCAAGTATTAAACAACAATCAGTTTCTATTTCATCCATTAAGGAAAAATATGTACACACAAGCAGTTGTTGTGCACAAGTATTGTGGATTAAAAACACTCTAGTAGACATGGGAATTAGAATTATTAAAAATCATATTTTTTATGATAATACTAGTGCTATAAATATTTCCAAAAATTCTATCTATCATTATATGACTAAGTACATTGATATTTCAAATCATTTTCTAGGATATCAGGTCTATAAAAATCATCTTTCGTTATAATTTGTTAATAAAAAATTAAAATTTGAATATATTTTTACCTAACCAGTTCTCTATTCTTGTTTTGATTTTATATATTGCGAGTTAAGAATATTCAATTTTTTGTAAATGTTTATTAATTTATTTCTAGTATCTATAATTTTATTTTAGTTGGAATTGTTTAATGTGTTTTTTTAATTTATGTATTATGTTATAATTCCATTTTCATTTTCATTTATTTTTCATTTCTAAATTAAAAACACAATGAGTAAATCATTAATCGATGTGAGAAAAACATTTGTGGTATCTCAAACTCTTTCTTCTCCCCTACTCATTTTCTCTGCTAAGATAGTATCTCTTTCTTTTTATTCTTATTTTTCGAAACCCTAAACATTAAATCCATTCAGTATTGAAATCTAGAGAGATGAAAATATCATGATGATCTATAGATGCTGAGTTGGAAAACAATAGCCATGATTCGGGGAATGATAGCAAGGTGTTTCAAGGAGTGGTAATTGATTTGGTATATTTAGATACTAAAAATAATTCTGTTAAAGAATAAATGTGATTTCATGGTTTTTGATTTTGTTGTTGGAGAATATAAATGTTTATGGTATATGAAATTGAAGTAAATGAATACTTTATAAATGCTTTGATTAGTCTTGTATTTAAAAAAAGAACCATTGTCTCTATGATTAATGATTCTCTATTTTCTTTTCCATCTGTGGAAGTGGCTAAAATGATACATTGCCCCCATGAGGGGGAGTTTCAATTTTATTTAATGAATTTTGGTAATGGAATATATTAGTTTAAGAATATTATTTTTTTGATTTTTTTTAACATCAACTATCAAAAAGGTTTTGAAAAAATGACTTTCTCCTAACCACCGCGTGTTACTGATGTTTATTCAATTTGGGATTTTTCCTAGGTCTACAGAGCTTGAAGAATTCCATTACCCAAACATTTATTTCGTTTTTGTTATTTGTAATTAGGTAAAGTTTAATTTATATTATTTTATTATAAGATTCCTAAACCATTGTGGCCATGAGGATTCAATGATGGGATATTATCCCTATGCATTAATTAATTCATTTTAATTCTTATGGAATGGAATTAATTTCCACAAGATTTTTAATAGATCTTATCACCACAACATCAATTTTAATGTTGGGACTGTGAGGAATGTTGGTTTTTTCCTGAAATTCAGGCTGTAATCTTATACCAGTTAGTGAAGAAAAATAGCATAGGTTTTTGGAAGATGACCAAGGAGAGAAAATGGTGACTTCTTTAGTTTTTTCTATTCCGAAGAGGCCTAAAGGGGAACAAAATATAATTCTAGAGGAATCCCTTGTTTTTATAATAAGAAGAATTTTAGTCAATGTTCTATAGACTGTAGATGTAGAGCCCATTAGAGGTGAGAATGAAAATCATGTGGATGAGCATGATGATAAAGATGCAGAAATTAACAAACATATCATGGAGGATAACCCTAATCCCAGAAATCTTGTTATTTATAATTCTAATGTTTCTTGAAGTTATTTTGTAAAGGATATACGAACTTATAATGAAGAACCTAGTATGGACTTAGTAGAATTTAATCATAGGGAAGCTATTCCTGACCCGTGCACTCCATCTTCTGAATCATCTTATTTCCATAATAAGGCATTTGTAATTAATTTAAATTTGTTAGAGGAACAGATCTCTATTCCTAGATAATATTTATTTTCTAACAATTGGGTAAATCTCTCAAGGTATCATTGCAACATTTTTGGGTTGGATGTGTTTATAGAAAAAGAAGATTTTCACGGGGAATTATTGAGTTCCAGAGTTATTATTGATGATCAACATTGAAAAAGAACCATGAAAAAAGAATAGATGATCTGTAGGTGGTAAAAGATTAGAACATAAAAGTATGGAAAGAATGCGGGGCACAAATTTTTTGGTTTGGGCGCACAAGGTGAGTCGGCTGAAATAGGCTCAAGCGGCATGACTTGTGCACCGGGAGAGAACATGTGAGAGGCGCTCAGGGTGCCCAAAATGCCTATAAATTGAGGGTTACCACTCTTTATTTCCATTTAATATCAATAATTATATATAATTCAACCTCCAATAGCATATGTAGGTTTGGGCATGCATGTATAAAGATATTTAGATGTTTCACGTCGGTCGATAGTTCTCACCATTATTGGTTTGGGCATAAAAGGGTGTGAGTCTACCATGTTTTGTGTTGATGAAGGGAGTGTGGTAGTAGTGGTTCGGTTCAACTTCTGACCTATTATTGGAGATGTTTTCAGGTTATTCATTGGTCGCACAAATATTGTAATTTTCCCAATACACATACATTAAAGTGTTGTTAATCAGTAGATGATAATTGGTCTTCAACAGAGAATCTACATACAGAGGAAGATGCATTCATTTCTGATTAGGAAGGGACCTACTAGTGTTTAAACTTTGAGTGGATCTTATGAAGATGCTGTGAGAAAACATTAGTTGCGATATTAGTGATCTTTCATATTATGAGTGGTTTTAAAACTGGTGGGATAGTGAGTCTTCTATGATATTTTTAAACAGCAGTGCACTTTTAGTGAATTTGGTTCATTGACTTATAGCCAATGTATTTTCCTTATACATATCCCAATGAGGGTGATCCATGTAATATTGTTGTGTCGTGTGCATTCTTTAAGATTTATTCATACTCTACAATGGGAAAGATTGAGAAGAAGGTTTTTTCTAACAACGAAACAAGATCAAAGGGGCCATTGTTTTAAAATTTCATACCCGATTCACCCCTATCATTATATCTTTTGTAGTGGACCAAAAAATAATAGGAAAATGTTTTATGAATACAGTGTTACATTACTAACAAGATCCGATTTTGATGCTCAGAATCATCATTTAAGAGATTTCAATGAAAAAATCATTTCTATTGGAGATCATAAATAACTTATAGCCAAAATATAAAGATAATTTTGATTGTATATGTATGATTTTGTCAAGAAGATATTTTTTATGAGTTTATGATAATTATATGGAGAGAGTTTTAGTCTCTCCATGAGTATAGTCAATCATCAACCTCTTCTCAATAGAAACCACCAAAAATACTTCAAATGTTTGAAAATAATACCTATGTATTGGATGAGTTAGTGGGATTTCATTCCTTTAAAACTTCCATTGGACAAGAAAAGACATCTAATAAGTCAACATACTTCAAATGAATCAATGTTGGTATAGGTGATTAGTAATGTTAAATACATTTTTACTTCATTCATTCAGTCATAGGATGTTGTTATGGAATTTGAAAATGTCAATCTGGTTAAGATTTTGAAGGTTAGAAATGATTCAAGGAAGTTACATCAGCAATGTTCAACAGTATTCAACAATAATTTCCAGATCCAACTTTTGAATCATCTTGGTATTAGTAGTTTAGTTCACGCCCTTCCACATATAGATTATCTCTATGTACATGTTGTTTTATACCAAATCCCTTCTTTTTGAATACCCTTTCTTTGATAGATAATTGTAATTTATTTATCAAAACTTTGAAATCATGTTAATTTTATTTCAAATTCTTATTCCATTTTTAGTAACGTTTCTTTTTGTTCAATATTTAAAATTCCAATCCTACATTTATTTTTTCTTATATTAGTATTTATAAAAATTCAGAATTGTTCTGTGATATATTAAATATTGTTTATATGGTCTATTCTTTAATTTTATCTTTTTGATATCACAAAACAGGAGAAAATTTATAAGGGGATAAGGGATGATATCAATGAATACCCTTTGGGTAGAATATTTGAGAACCAAAACATTTAATTAGGGAAAATATTTAATTTAATAGTATCAATTTTTAATAATAAAAATAATTATGTGAAATCAAAATATCAAAATACTTTATATAACTATTTTTGTACATTTACAAATCATATGTTTCTATATATTTTTTTATGTATTATTTTATGGTTTTTGTGATCAATAAAAAGGGGGAGATTTTTGGGAATGTTTTTTTCAATAATAATCTATAATTTATGATGCTTTTTACTTTCATCAATACCCTGGTTTGTTTTCAGATGATTTTTTTGAGTTTCTTCAAAAGGAATTTTTTTTCTATTTTATGGAATTTATTGTTGTGGAAATTAATCTAAAAACACTGTTATCAAACCTACTTTAGACTGAGTGGTGAAATAATTTCATATATTATTAACCATAAATTATTCTAAAATATTTTTTGTTTGGATAAACATCCTTACATTCGTAGAATCATCAAAAATAATGATTAGAAACCCTATGTTGGAGTCTAGATTTACTTTTCATGCCCTACGTGCAGAAAAGTTGAACGTAAGATTAATCAATTCTAGGATTGGAATTTTATGCTGAAAAAAGTAACCCTATGCTATAAAAGGGAACCCTACACTATGGAATGGTACCCTACACTATGAAATTAAACCCTACGATATGAAAAGGATCCCTGGGCTACACAAAGGAACTTTGTTCTACGCTTATCAACACTATGTTCTTCTATAAACATAGATGTTTTTCAAGACACAATTCCAATACAAGATTGCTACAACATCAAATTAAGAATTAAGGACTGATTCATGGATAATTTTTTATTATTTTAAATAATCTAGTTCTTCAGAAAAAAGCACTCATAATTCTATGGGAATTTACGACTCCCTTGTTAATTTTGGAAGTTCAATTTATGCAATCAATCACGCTATTCTTTTGGATATGGAATATCCATGAAGTTTTATATTGTATATATTACATTTGAGTATCGCTTAATATATATATATATATATATATATTTGTGTGTGAGTGTGTGTGTCACTAGTGAAAAAACACATTTTAACGTCGGTTTTTTTTATTTTGACGTTGGTTTTTAACCGACGTCTATAAAGGTGACATAAAAATAGTTTTTTTGGGCGTTGTTATCTAAAAACCGATACCGAAAATCAATTTTTTTGGGTGTTTTGATGTCGGTTAATTAGATAAACTGACGCTGATAACCAATTCTTGTCGTCGATTTTACCTAAAACCAATACCAAAAATCAAACTGGCTCATGTTTTCAGCATCTGTTTTTTAAAAAATCGACGTTGTAAGCTTATTTTTTTATAATGAAAAATCAGAAAAAACCAAAATTCAAATTAAATTAAAACCCCAATAAAAATCACAATATACAAAAAAATCAAACAGAACTTATCATTACATAAAAATATATTACATAGATACTTTTATCATGTTAATCAAAAAATTATGTATGCATTTTTATTATAAAGTAGAAAATACCTTAGACATTGATAATATTTACAAGGATTCCAGTTAAATATCAATGCATCAATAAATATTATAAAAATTATATTAATACACAGCATAGTCAATTAAGAGAACCCAATGAATTATTGTGTCGAATTTTGGATGAATATGTGGTTGTTGGTAATGTGGCATCTCTGGTTAAGGCTGAATGGGATGGTTTGATAGTAAACAATGCTAAAATGGATGATTAGATAATGTAGGCTGAGAATGATGTCATGTAATCTTGGATAGTATATAGCCTCTTAGAACATGGTTGATTGATTATTTATTCTTCCAAATACCAATCATAAACAAAAATAGCTACACTGAAAGTAAAAAAAAAATTATAGATAATTTAGAATATTACTCTTTCAACATAAATTAGAATTAAAATACACATACCTAAAATTACCGGAATGTTTATTTTTTGTTATTGTGGAAGCATTCAATTGATTAGTAGTATGTTAAAACACCTAACATATCAAAAGAGTTAGTTTTTTGAACACATGTGTAAATTTATTTATAAATATTATAATATACATACCTCAAATACTAATCAAACATAACAAATAGTTCCAAAAAGTGGATTGAATATGGGTCATATCCTATTTTGGAATAAGACTGTGAATCATTGGGTGCCTATAATAACATTGAAAAATATGAGATAAAAAATTAAATAATATGGAAGAATATATAAAAAAATTAATACAACAAACCTTATAAAATTCATTAGTTTTCCCTGTTGTGATTATCTCACACATGAATCGTAAAATATTATAACCACATATTAAATTTCCTTGATAACGTTGACATTAATATTATAAAACATTAAGCTATTAATAAAAATTAATATTTAATAAAAAATTAGAATAGATTATAATATAAAAAATAATTACCATTACTTCCTCATATTTGATTTTTTTGGTGTCTTTATCGACCTGTATTCTTTGTTATCTTTTTTAATTAAATTCATTTTCTTATATATGAACTAATAATACATATCTAAACAATGAGAATTAAATATAATGGTTTTAAAAAAACAAAAAAAACTTACCTTTCTAATAATGTGGAAAATCATTTACGAAAATTCCCTAATAAAGAGAAAAACCAATATACAGTGCATTCACTTGGGCACAATACTACTAACATCCAATGCCCCCTACGATACAAAAAATTCACAGTTAATGTCATTATAATGATCATTAGTTCATAATTATGTTTCTGTTCTTACTTATCAATAAATGGTAGAATCCAGTACTAAATCATCATATGTGCTAATCTATCACACATATATGAAACTCTCTAAGGATTCGTCACATATTTCACATCTATGGAAATTAATTATAGATATATAAAACCGTAAATATATATAAATTAATTCTGTAAAAGAAGTGGGTATAGACACTTAATTGAAAATGAAAATATAGTTAGTAAATTTAAAACCATCTTTTTATAATGAAATACAAATTCAAATAACAATTTATTTACATGGTAAACAACTACTCCACATTCAGGCAGAGCACTTCAAAATTTACTAGATGGATGATATCTTCTTTACGTAATCTCAATGGATATTCTCTTTCTCATATATCGATCGTCATCCAGGCCTCATAGTAAAAATTAAATGAAAAAAATTCCTGAGAAAATCTTTGTATCATATAAGAAGTATCTGAAGTATCTATAGTAGATTGTTCCTGAACATTTTGTTTCATTTATGCATCTTCTTTTGCTTTATGAAAATCCTCTATATGTTAAATGTTAGAAAACATTATAATTTAATTTAAATCATTCATAATTAATATATAAAAAATGCATACCTCCTATTAAATATAATGAAGAAAACCAGTTTTCCAAAGAAAAAAATGACAAACACAATCCCCCACTCTGGTGACCTCTAAGGTAGGAAATGGTAGTAGAGAATTAGGATCTATAATATTGAGTACTGATACTCTAACCTGACCCATCTGCATAGGCTAGTGGTGTACAAAATCCCCAAAAAATTCACGGGTCCTAATGAAACAATATGTATGTGAGGATCTTCATCAAACAAAAAATAATGAACATTTTATTCTGAGTTAGGTGGTGGAGAATCAAAGTAAGCATATGGGGTAGGGTTGCACAGGTGAGCAGTTTGGGAAGGCTAAAAAATGAAAAAATTATATTAGTGTTTATAATTTATAAAATAGAAATATTGATGATAAAAAAATTATATACATGGGAATGATGATCATACATGGCATGGTAGGGAGAGGGGAAATGGAAGTTGGGATGAGCAGGCTGGGAAGGCTGAAGAGTGAAAAACTTATATTAGTGCTTATAATTTATAAAATAGAAAAATTGATACAAAAAATAATATACCAAGGATGGATTCTCATAAGGGGAGGGGTAGGAAGATGGGGTAGGGTAGTCAGGGTGACCAGGATGAGAAGGCTGTAAAACGAAAAAGTTAAATTAGTGTTTATAATTTATAAAAGAGAAAAACTGATGAAAAATAAATAATATACCTAGGAAGGATGCTCATACGGGGCATGGTAGGAAAATAGGGAAGGGTGGTCCGGGTGATCAGACTGAGAAAGATGAATAATGAAAATGTTATATTAGTGTGTATAATTTTAAAATAGAAAAATTGATGACAAATAAATAATATACCCGGGAAGGTTTCACAAACTAAGACTTCCTTGACATGTGTTCTAACAAAGAACTCTACACTGCTTCTTGAAATTGATCACCCATAGACTGTTTCAAATATTTTAGCTCTTCTTTCATGGATTCTAATTCCGGGTCTCTTGATTTCTTACTATCTCCAAAAATGATCGAATACTAACACCCAAATGATATCCTCTAATATGGCCGGTGTGTTCTACCATTCCCAATGTAGTATCCAGGATGTCCATCCTACCATTGAAGATAAAAGAGACCTGTGTCTCTAGCTCGTGCATTTTTTCTTGAAATGAAAAATAAAAAAGTTATATTAGTTTTTATAATTAATAAAATATCAAAATTAATAAAAATAAATAAATAATATTTACTTACAATTTTATCAACTACTTTCATAGATTTCTCTATAATATATTGTTCATTTTTTCTTCTGCATTCTCATTTGAATTTTTCATGTTGTGTGGGAGGAGATGTGGGACTAAACTGGACCTCTTCTAAACCACTACTAGATCGAGCTCTTAATGCATCAAATTTTTCTTTAATCAATTTCTGCTCCAAATGCGAGTACCCTCAACGTGATAAATAATGAGGGTATACATTTTGCAACTAGATCTCCTGATGAGATCTCCTGGAGGCCTATTATATAAAAATAAACTACTAATTAATATAAAAAATATTTAATAAATTTTATAATATAAAAAAATTATCATACCAGAAATTTGACTTCATTACGAATGTCAACAAATCGGTTCCAGGTATCTTTATCTATATATGGATACTTGAGGAATGGGTTTTCAAACCATCTCATTACAAAATCAAATTTTTTTGTGAGTTTTGTTTTAAAATATCTCCATCAAACCACTGCTAAAGAGAGATGCCTTTCTATAATTTCATTGGTTTCCTCAAAATTGAATGTCATCTGTAATTGAAAAAATTAAATAAGTCATTTAAAATATATAATACTAAAAAAATGAGATAAAATAAATAAATTAAGATATTTTACCGACACAGCCTCCTAAAGTTTTTTCATCACCATGAAATCCACTGACTTTCAATCAGTATATAAAATACTAATCCTATAACAGCTCGACATCCCTATATAACTGACAAACTGAACTTCATTTGGGGAAATTACATTATTATCATCATCAAAACGAATGTGTACTCTGTCATCATCATGAGAAAGTGATAGTTTTGGTAAACGTTTAATACCACATTATCCAACTTGAGAACATGATTTTTAGTAGTAATAGGAGATGTCTCCTCTGTCGAGGACGCATCAGTAGTCCTGAAATAAATTATAAATAATTTTTTTTACTTAAATAAGTATATTTCTAAATAATTAATAATACTTAAAATAATTTATACCTTGGTAAATTCTCCTATATATCTATATATGACATTACTACTATTATGTTTAATGAAATTTAGAGTACCAACATATCATTGGAAAATTGAATTTTTAGAAATAAAGAAGACAAAAAATAATTAAGTTAAAAAAAGAGGCATGAATTTGTAAGTTTCAAAAAATTAACAAAATATAAATATTTACCAGAATAATTAAGAGACTAATTTAGTGTTTTCCCACATGTCTTCATCATGATCATTACGTACTGCATGCACTATATCTGTCCTATACTCATTGTAATCATCGGAAAATTGAATAATATATGAATAAGGCTTATGTAAATCACTAACATCATCGTCATCATTATCATCATCCAAATGGTATCTTTTTCCTTGAAAAAAGACATACCACTATTCATTTGTTGGATCAATGACTTAAATTACTTCCTTTTCATGTTTCTCCATGAAAAATTATTCCTAGTTGTAATTAAATTTTTTCAAATCAACCAGTTTAAACTTGTATTCATCATGATTAAAACCTCTATTACTATCAACCCAATTACACATAAAAACGATGACTGGAAATTTAATATAATCAATTTCCCATATGTCTTATACCACTCTAAAATATAGCATTGATGAAGAAATTGGGTTTTAATCTTTGGCACTCAAAAAATGCTCTACTTTAGCTAAAACTATCACTCTACTATTCTGAATGGTACTCTTGTCGTACAGGTTTTTTTGTAAAATGTGTAGCCATTGATATAAAAACCGGTCCATTTGTTCACATTAAGATATGGTCCCCCTGCTAACCACTTCAATGATTCTGATGTAGACATATCTGAGGTGACTTTCTCTTTAAACAATGAAACAAATGTCTTCTTATGCTCAATCATGAACCACTTTTCGTTTCATTACTGATAGCATAACTTTATTTCAGAAATATGTGAGGATATATATGATTGTACCACATCTGTGTTGT
Source organism: Viscum album (assembly GCA_963277665.1). Classification (NCBI taxonomy): domain Eukaryota; kingdom Viridiplantae; phylum Streptophyta; class Magnoliopsida; order Santalales; family Viscaceae; genus Viscum; species Viscum album. The sequence continues at coordinate 871,304,311 of OY728163.1, forward strand.
TTAGAATTCTAAAATGTGTATCCATGTATTCATCGCATGGAATGACGTTACTGTGAAGCCTCAAACCCCTCTACCTTCACTATCAATTGTCATATGTCGAGATACAGGGTGACCAATATGCTGCACCTCAAATAAGTAATCAAAACAGAACTCAATCACCTATTCTGATATATATTTTTGAACAACAGAGGCCTCTGGTCAATAAGGATTTTTAACATATCCCTTCAAAATTTTCATATAACTTTTAAAAGGATATATCCATCTTAAATAAAAATTACATCATATTCTTATCTCAAGCACTAAAAGAATCAGTAGATGAACCATTATATCGAAAAATGTGGGTGGTAAATACATTTCTTGATGACAAATAATAATAGTTTATTCATTCCCCAACACATCCAACAAATTTGGATAAATGAATTTTTGAAAAATGGATTTTAAAAAAATTATAAAACAATATGATAGTCTTTATGAAAGTTTTCTGCAATTTACCATGCACTACTATTGGTAGAAGTTATTTCATCAACACATGGAAATCATGATATTTCATAAAAATTAATTTAAAATCCATCAATAATGCCAATTTATTCACATTCGAAGAAAAACCAATGCATACTTGAAATGAATGGCCGATTGTCGCCTATCGAATGATCAAGGTTTCGGTGCTCTAGTAATGTGTATAGTAGCACTCAAGTCGAATCCTCGGCAATGATACTTTGTAATAGTCATTTGTTTTTAGTTGATTGTATTTTTATTGGGGGTTTTGTTTGTAGAGATTATGAAATAATTTATAGATGATGTTTGATTTAAAAAATTTGATAAAGATTGGGGTGAGTTCATTATTGGGGATTTAAGCTTATGATATCCTTGAGATTTTCTTTATATTGCATTAAATTAATACCTACTTCACAAGATGATTTTGATTGGAATTCCCAAGTGTTAAAGCTTTAATCCAAGACATAACATAACTTTGGTTTCTAATCATTACCATTACATGTTTATGGTAGTGTATTTTTGGTTCCAATAATCGATGGAATCCACATATTAAACAAAACATTTCATTAATACATGACATATAATGTTCAACAAACAGAATATTAACTCAAAAATTACTCATCGAGAAAAGGATCTCAATCACTTAATATCCCCAAATTATAACTCACCCCAATGGTATATTTAATCATCAATTTAAATTATTAGTAATCTTTGTCAAAATGATAATGATTATAAATTAAGAAGAGAAGGAAAATAAAGGGATATGAAAAGAGTGGTGCGTCGAACACACACACAAACGATAATGATAATTAAGAACAGAATTTCGATTGAATTAATAATAAAAATAAAAGAAGGAGATTCAACTATATTTAAACAATTTTATGAACATTAATATTAAAATAAATTAGGTGGATGAAATAAGAGATATTGAAGAGAAAACTTTCATTAAAATAGAATTACAAAAGAAAGGACTTACAAAATTACCACAATGAAGAACATAAAAGTAAATAAAAACTAAGAGAGGAGGAAAGGTATCTCAAATGAAAACTTCAATTTAGTAGGTCCTCCCAAGCATTTGGAAAGGCTTTGGTCGTGATTATACGATCACCTCTCTTCTGAAATGCCAACCCCATGCAAGGAGAGGAGGGGGATGTATTTATAGCCCAAGGAAGTGGACTGTTTGTATTCCCAATCTGTCCCTCCACTTGGCGCGACGATTTAGACATCCAGACAGCCGAATCTCGAGATATCTCCTTCTTAAAAGTTGAATGTAATAATGTTTCCTACTACTCTCAAAATTTGGAGGCATTTGGACCTATGGATCCAATGTTATGGCCAGTTGATTAAATAATTGTATTCTATCCATTTCAATCTAATATTTTTGACGTCCAAAATGTGAAAGGGTTTTTGAATATGAATATGCACTCAAAACCAAATGATGTCTTCAACAAAGTCGGCCACCTATATTTAGATCAAAATGATGTCTAGATCAGGAGACATGTCAGCATCACTTTACTAATATTAATTCCTAGACAGAATGGTGGGATAGATTTCAATGCTTTATTTGGGCCCCTTGATCTCGGATTTGGGCACTTAAATTTTTATCCTTGATTCTTTTGGATAATCACGAACATATGGTAGAGTTTCACAAAATATGGGTATCAAGAGTGGGACCAGTAACTCAATCATCATGGCTGGTCCAGTTTCTTTAGAAATTATTTTGGTCATCTAGTGTGGTCCATATAATTCTTCAAATGGTAGCATTGGCCCATGGTTCTTTCAAATGAAATGTTTTATATTGAATTATGAATCCTAAAAAACAATAACCACACAATTTGGATTAGTAGGGTGAGAATTATAAATAAAATAGTAAACTGACTCAATTGGACTACTTCTAAAAATTCACAAAACTTATACTTATTATTAAAACATTAATATTTCACACACATTATGGAAATTTCATATAAAATATATAAAGGGATTATATAATAAGTCATGAAAATATTAATAACATAAACTCCCCCACACTTTGTTTTTTTCATGTCCTCATGTGAAACAAATATAAAAACATGGAAAAATCATTTTCAATCACCAAAAAATATTAAAATTTTGTTTTTTCCTATCAGGGGAGGTTTATACTATTTCACTCATCCATTTTGAATTCCACCACAAGTTCTTATAGAGACAATGTTCCAAAAATAATTCATTTTTCATGCTCAAATTTATAAATGGAAAATGTGGACACTCAAAACTCACACCTCTCAGGAAGATAAAATTCATTTGTGGAGGTTCACTTTTTCACCAACCAAAAGTGGAAATCCTAGCGTTTGAAAGAGCTCTCAGCTTCCAATACCTATATAATGTGCACAAGAATCAAGAGGTATTTTTAAGGGGTTTATCTGTGGCTATGGGATGGTAAGAATATAATGTCCAAGAGAGAGATGAAGATGGTTAAAAAACCAACATAGAAAAATCAATGCACATTTTTTTTGAAATAAAACATGGAATAAAATGAAAACAAATATTTACAAGGGAATGATTGTGTGAATAAAGACACAATAGAAAAATAAAATATGAAGGTAATGAGAAGATGGAATATTTACAAAACATAAAACTTCTCCCAATAATAATATAATGCAAGTGTTCTTTTTTTATTTTCCTACTTATTCTTTTTTTTTCAAATGTTGACCTTGAAACAGATCCCACACTCATATCCCAACCCATGTTCGATCTCCTCATGACACTAATTTTAATAGTTATAATAAGATAAAAGGTTGAGTAAGATTGATTTTTGACTTACCCAAGACACAAACCATTTTTTCCATTTTTTATTTTTTTCCTCATTTTTTATTTTTATCACTTTTCAATAACATTTACGAATTTACCTAAATAAAAGTAAATTACATTCCCCAAAACACAATGAATGAAAACCTCTCCCCCACAATTAAATGGATGCTTTGCCTCAAGCAGATGATAACTCGTTGAAAATCAATAATAGGGTACCCAAACAATGAAATTAATTCCCCCCACACTTAAATATCAATAAATTATGCAATGAAAATACATGATGATATTGGGTTGGAAAAGTTATTGGGAATGTAATTTGTCTATCACGGAAAATGTTTTCATATGCTCCATGGGGCTTTCAAAGAGAGGATTAATGTATGGTCAGTGGGAGGCTATTTGGCTATTATAATTCTCATGTGGTTCAAAAAAATGCCTCTATTATATTAATGTACACTAAATTAGTAAATTCAGCTCGAAGGTCCACAAACTCAAGATTCACAAATAGAGGTGAAAAAAACACTCATTTTGAAAAGATGGCCATAGGTAGCCTTGGCATGAATTCTAATGTTGGTTCTCACGGTTGGGGAAAATCATTTTACAAATCAAACATTGAGCATTAAAATTTTGTTGGTTTTGAAACAAAATTCTTTATCGAAATTCATGATGAAAATAAAAGATTTTTGAGATGAAAATATGTCTTTTTTAATCCCCAAAATGGTTAGAAAAAATTAGAAAATTGGAGGGTGAGTAAGCATTACTCTTGATTTTTCATATTGTTTCTTAAATTATTATATTTTTGTTTTTTTTGTTTTTTAGGGTTTTTTTAGTTTTCTTATAAAGACAATCCCAAACAAAATAGAAAGAGTAAATAAAAAAATATTGATGAGGAAGGTGGTTAAAAAATGAGAATGAGGGAGGAAGAAGAGAGAGAGAGAGAGAGAGAGAGAAAGAGAGAGATAGTTAAAGGGAAAGAGGTTCCCCCTAGTTTGGATTTGGTGGGTTTCCATCTCCATCCATTGGTGGGTCAACTGTATAAGGTGGGGATCCGATGGAAGTTGAGGTGGTTCATGGGATCTGTTTCCTTTCATAGATATTCTTCAACTGATGTCCATTAACTGGGAATGTCCTTTTGGAAGTGGGGCATTGGACTTGCACTGCACCAAATGGGTAAACATTATTAATAACAATAGGACCTTCCCAATGAGAATTAAGCTTACTTTGGTGAAGCCAAAATCAAGAACTGAAGAGAATTACCTTTTAACCATCATGAAACACCTTTCTCAGGATGTGTTTATCATGTAGTGCCTTGGATTTTTCATTGTAGATAATAGAATTCTAATAAGAATCGAGTCGAAGCTCCTCCATTTCAGCCAATTGAAACAATCTTTCTTCACCGGATTTTTCAAGATCAAAATTACAAGTTTTCACTATCCAAAATGACTTATGTTGGATTTCAACTGGAAAATGACATGATTTAACAAAAACAAGATTAAATGAGACATCCCAATGGCTGTTTGATAGGAAGTTCAATAATCCCAAAGTTCTTCACCAAATCTTTTAGGCCAATATTTTCTAGTGGGTTGTATAATTCTCTCAATCACTCTTTTAACTTCTATATTAGAAATTTCAACCATTCCATTTGTTTGGGGGTGATATGCAGTTGAAGTTTTATGTACAACCCCGTTCTTTTTCAGAAAAGATTCCTTGGTTCTATTACAGAAATGGGTTCATAAGTCACTGAACAAGGCACGAGACGTGCCAAATCTATAGAAGATGTGTGTCTTTAAAAACTCACTAATAGTATGTGAATCATCCTTTCTAGTGGGTTTGTCCTTGAACCACCTAGAAACATAATAAACTACAAAAAGGATTTATGAAAATACATTGGAAGGGGGAAATGGTCCCATGAAATAGATACCCCAAACATCGAGGATCTCTTAGAAAATTATTGATTTTTGGGGCATTTCATTTCACTTTGAAATTGTGCCAATCTTTTTGCAAGTGGGGCCTGATTGAAAGAACTCATGCGAGTCCTTGAAGAGTGACGGCTAGAAGAATCCAGTGTCTAGGAACATTTAGGAGGTCCTTTGTGGTTCAAAGTGGCCACCTCCGGGATGCGAGTGACAAAATTTTAATATGGAAGAATGTTCATTTTCATCGACACATCTCCTTATTACCATGTTAGCCCCAGTTTTCCAAAGTTAATTATCATCCAAAAAATACTATTTTGAATCACTTTTCAACTTCATTTTTTGTTCTTTTGAAAACATTTCAAGAGAAAAACCAGAAAGCAAGTAATTTAAAATTAGGGCATACCATGGTAACTTTGGAGTGAGAAATGAAAGGTTCTCAATGCGGAATTCAGGATCAATGATTTCAGAATGAGAAGAATTAGAAATTCTACTCCGGTGATCAGCCACAAGGTTTTATTTTCCTAGTCTATATTTTATTTCAAGTTCAAACTCATGGAGCATTAGGATCCATATTATTAGCCTCAGTTTGGAATCACTTTTCTTGAGTAAGAACTTTATAGCAGAATGGTCTGGGAAGACGATGATTTTGGCCCGTAAGAGATAGGGCCATAATTCATCTAAGGCAAAAACCACTGCTAAAATTTATTTTTCAGTGACAATTTAGGGAGATCGAGTTTCATTTAATTTTTTTGAGGCATAATATATGACATGAGTAATATTTTATCTTCTTTGACCCAGAACGACCCCAACGAATCTATTAGAAGCATCACAGATCAACTTAAAGGTTAAGGACCAATCTAGGGGTTGGATTATTGGCGCAGATGTTAGAGCGGTTTTTAGTTCTACAAAGGCTCCTTGCAAACCTCATAGAAATGGAAAGTGACATCTTTTTGGAGAAACCGAGTGAGTGGGAGGGAAATTTTACTAATTTTATGGATGAATCTCTAATAGAAACTATCATGACTGAGGAATGAATGGATTTATCGAACATAAGTGGGTTGAGGAAGTGATTGGATCACTTCACTTTTGGAAGGATTGACTTCAATACCAACTTTTGAAGCTATGGTGCCTAGAAGAATCCCATTTTCAACCATGAAGTGATATTTGTCAAAATTTAACAGAAAGATACACATGAAACACTTTTTAAGGACTATAGAGAGTTAATTCAAACAAGATTCAAATGACTCGCCATAAATGGTGAAGTCATGCATGAAGACTTCCATGCTATGTTCAATGTATTCGGAAAATATACTCATCATACACCTCTAGAATGTTGTAGGAGAATTTAAAAGGGCAAAAGGAATTATTCTATATGCATATGTTTCAAAGTGGCATGTGAAAATATTCTTTTATTTGTCCTGAGGTGCGATTGGGATGTAGAAGTAGCTGTTGTATCCATCATGAAAGCAGTAGTGTGACTTTCCGGCTAATCGTTCCAGCATTTGATCAAGGAATGGAAGAGGGTAGTGATCTTTTCTTGTTTCAACATTCAATTTACTATAGTCGATGCACACACGCCATTTTTTTCCCACATGTTATGACTAGATCTCCATGTCCATTTGTGACAACAGTTATCCCACCCTTCTTAGGTACAACATGAATTGGACTAACCTATTCACTATCAGAAATTGGGTAGATAATACCAGCTTGAAGAAGATTGTTGATATCTTCCCTAACTACCTCAAGGATGAGTGGATTGAGTCTTCATTGTGGTTGTATAATTGGTTTGGGTGATTCCTCAAGATGGATGTGATGCATGCAAAGAGCGTGGTTGATTCATGGTATGTCATCTAGGGTCCAACCTAGGGCCTTTTTGTTTTCCACTAACACATGAAGAAGTCTGCACTCTTTAGTTTCAGTAAGTGAAGAAGAGATAATGACATGATATGAGTGATCACGGAAAAGGAATTCATATTTAATGTTTTCAATAAGAGGTTTCAGATCAATCTCATCTTTCACTTTTGGGCTAGACAACTCAGGAATGGAAGAAGGTACTTCAGTTTCTTCAGATTCATTTTCCTTAATACTATCCAAGGTGGAACAGTAGGGATCAGAATTTATGTGGGATTCAAGAGAGTTTTCCAGATCCTTTAGATTGATAGTCTATGAATGAAAGGTCCACATCAACTTCACCATTTATTACATTGTTATTCATTGTGCAGATTTTACAAGATCCTTTGTCATTAGAACATGAAGAACATGGTGTATTGGGGTCAGATTGACTCTTAGAAGTGTCCTCAAATACAGGTATTGAGAATGCAGAGTGATCCTCAGATGCATATCGCATAGATTGGAAAATGCTTAACTAGAGCAGTTGGTCACTGAATTCTATGGATAAGATGCCTGAATGGACATCAATCTTAGTTCTTGCAGTCATGAGGAATGGTCTTCTAAGAATTAGGGGATATTGAGAAGAGTTCATCTCACCTTCCATGTCAAGGAAATAGAAATCAACAGGGAAGATAAGATCATTAACATGAACAAGGACATCCTAAATTATACCGTCAGAACTGGCTATGCATCGATTGGCTAATTAAAAGACAAAACCCATTGGATGTAAGGGACCTAGAACAAGGTTGGATAATATGGATTTGGGAATGAAATTAATTGAGGCTCCTAGGTCTATGAGTGCATCATCGAAGTTAGAACTTCCAATTTTGCATGGAATCGTAAGGGTCCCTGGATATTTTCACTATATTGTAATAGACTGCTAGCTGAAATCATTTTCAAAGGTCCTCTGTTTCCTCTTGGGAGTACACAACTCCTTGAAAAACATGGCATACATAGGAATTTGTTTTATGCAATCTAAGAGAGGAATGTTGACTTCAACATCTCTAAACATGTCAAGCATTTCAGGATCAGGTTCAAAGGACTTCTTTGGCTTAGATACGGATTAAGGAAAAGTAATTGGGTTCTTACGTGGAATTTAAGGAGACAAGGGAATGGTTTCAGGTTCCTTTTCAAGACTCTTTTTCTTTTCATTTTCTAGGTCAACATTCAAAGGACGGTTAGAGGACTTATCTAGATGAATAGAAATTTTCTTTCCCGATGTAAGTAAAATTTCACCTACATTACCCTTGGGGTTGGGTAATGGTTGTGCTGGAAGTTGGGAAGATGTGGATGGTTGCTGCTGACTTAGGTGGTATGCAAGTTGACCAATTTGGGTTTCAATATTTTTAAGGCTAGAACGAGTGAAAGAGGAAAGATCTTCCACTACACTTTCCCATGGTTTCTTGGAAGAAAGGGCTTGTCTTGGATTGGTATTACCTTGATTATGGTTCTTGGGAATGTGATTGTATTAGTATTAGTATTGGGAAGTCTCACTAGGACAATGAAATCTAGGATGAGGATTGTTCCTTTGAGGTTGAGGAATAAAAATATAAGGTTGTTGGAAGTTACCAACACCTTGACGATATTGAAACTGGTTTGGGTTTTGAGGAGGGAATTGAGGGGGATGAGATATGGGATTACCATACCTAAGCCCTTGGATATAGGAAGAAGAGAAGGGCTCGTAGTGAGGTTGGTTGAAGTTTCTAACAAACTGACCGGACAGTTGAGGTTTGGTGTTCTACTGAGCTTATACTGCCTTGAGCTCTATTGGTCTAGATGAATCAAATTGATCCTCTTTAAGTTATAGACATGTCTCAGTTGAATGAGATGGAGAGCTGCAGATTCCACAGTATTTGACAGGTCCATGAATCATTGATTGTAGAGAAGAAGGGGTTAGGGATTTGGATACCACAACTAGTTGTCACACAAGACCTAAAAGTTCACTCATCCACTCGGTCATCTTGTTTAGCTCAATTGATTGATTATATTGGGCTTTTTTTACTTGAGCATGTGCTCGAGTATGAAATTGTTGTGTGTTTGCAGCCATGTTACTTATGAGATCTCTTGCTGCTGCATGGGTTTTATCAACAAGAGTACCTCCACTTTCGGCATCAATGATAGTTCTCTCCATTTCCAATAACCCGTAATACAAGTATTGGATCAAGATTTGGTCAAGTATTTGGTGGTTTGGGCAGGTTACAACATGCTTTTTGAACCTCTCCTAGTGTTCATGGAGTGATTCACCTGGGAAATGATGGATACCACTTATTTCCATTCGAATAGAAGTAGTACAAGAAGAAAGAAAGAATTTATCTAAGAAGAGTCTCTTCATGTCATTCCATGTGGTTATGGGACCAGGAGGAAGGTATTAAAGCCATGACATAGCAGTGTCGGCTAGGGAAAAAGGGAATTCTCGATGTTTGATTTATCCCTTAGAAAACCATTGAGGCTTCATGGTAGAGCACACTACTGGAAACTCATTAAGGTGGAGATGTGGATCCTCACCGGATAGCCCATGGAAATGAGGGAGAAGATGAATCGAACCGGATTTGAGTTCAAAGTCAGCCTCTATGTTTGGATATTGATTACCATGAGGATGGTAATTCATATTAGGGGCAGAAAGTTCTTTAAGAGTTTGTTCCCTAGGATTGACCATATCTAATTCAATTGGTCAGAAAAGGACTGGTTCTTGAATTATTTGATTATCTCTTATGTTCCTCATATTTTGGCGAAGTGTTCACTCAATTTCAGGGTAAAACAAATATGAGGGATTATTTGGTAGGCTACGGTGAATTCAGAGAGATGTTGTAAGGAAAAGGAAGATGGGGTTTTCTTTGTGTTTTTTTCAATTTTGTTTTAAATTTTGTATATTGTTTTTTTTACATTAACCAGAAACTAATGACTAATTAAAGAACCATCCCCAAAAATGGCACCATTTGAAACGCAAGGCCAATTGTCACCTATTGACTGGTCAAGGTTCTGTAGCTCTGCAAATGTTTATAGAAGCACTATGGTCGAATCCTTGGTGGAGATACTTTGTAATAGTCGTTTGTTTTTAGTTGATTGTATTTTGATTGGGGGGTTTGTTTTCAGAGATTATGAAATAATTTATGTATGAATATTGATTTAAAAAAATTGATAAAGATTGTGGTGAGTTCATTATTGGGGATTTATGCTTATGATATCCTTGAGGTTTGCTTTATATTGCATTAAATTAATACCCACTTCACAAGATGATTTTGATCGGAAGTCCCAAGTGTTAATGCTTCAATCCACGTTGTAACTTAAATTAGGTTTCTAATCATTACCATTAATTGTTTATGTTAGTGTATTTTTGGTTTCAATAATCCATGTAATCCACATATTAAACAAAACATTTCATTAATCCATGACATATAAAGTTCAACATACACAATATTAACTCAAAGAATTGTTGAGTCAATAAGGTTTTCCTTATGACTTTTCCATTCCTTCTTGTTTTGAAAATCACAAACACCTTATCTTTAAGGAAAAATGATTTCTTAAGGAAAATCGCTTTTATAAGGAAAAATCCTTTCTTAAGGAAAATCGCTTTTATAAGGAAAATTGCTTTCTTAAGGAAAATCGCTTTTATAAGAAAAATTATCCTTATCATATTTTCATTCATATTTTTCTTAAGTATGAGTTTCAGATTCACTTTCTCGGAATCATTAAAACTGATAAAAAGCATTCTGTTTTTAGGATACGGTTCTGGACAAGAACTATAAGGAAGTTTCATTCCGAATTCCGGATATGAATTCTGACTAAGTTCTATTCCAGATTCAGGATACGAATTCTGAAGAAGAATTCTCATTACGAATTCTAATGAAGAAATCCCATTCCGAATTCTCATTACGAATTCTGAAGAATAATTCTCATTACGAATTCTAATGAAGAAATCTCATTCCGAAATCTCATTACGAATTCTGATAAAGAATTCTCATTACGAATTCTGATGACGAATTCTCATTACGAATTCTGTTGACGAATTCTCATTACGATTTCTGATGACGAATTCCTATTCCGAATTCCTATTCCGAATTCTCATTCCGAATTCACCTATTAAACAGAATCTGATTATCATTGTTTTATACACTCTGAATTTATTCACTCCGAACCTTCACTCCGAAGTTTCTATTCCGAACCTTTATGTTAGAGTTTAAAACGATGTCGTACTTTCTGTTACACTTGTTTTGTTATAAAACGATGTCGTCCATTTTGTTATAAACTAACCGTTGTCTAAGTGACACGTGTACAGGTCCCTCCGAACTTTAAGGGAAATATGACCGTTGGAGAAGGAGCCGACCTTACCTATAAATAGGAGCTCATTTGAAAAAGCTCGCAACGGATGGATGAACAATTTGGATTTTGTGCATACATGCTGTTGAAGTGATTTCTAGAGAGAGAGAGTCTCTTATTAACTCTCAAAGCTTCGTGCGACTCCAAATGTTGGTGATTACATTCGAGGACTTCTGGGGATAGGAAGACAGAGGTGCCGACTACCTTAAAGATCGAGGGATTTCTTGCTGAGAAAGACAGAGGTGACGAATATCTTAAAGATCGAGGGCTTTCTTGCTGAGAAAGACAGAGGTTGCCAACTACCTTGAAGTTGAGGGCTTGCGGGGATAGCAAGACAGAGACACCGATCTTCGTATCGAGGGCTTACCCTGGTGTGGGTAAGACAGACTTGCTTGAAAGTATAAATCAAGGGACCTTTATCCAAGGTTGTTGGATACCCTTCTCTTTGGGTTAAAAGACTATTATCTTGTTACTAGTAGTTTTACTACTTGTCTTTATTCCGCTGCAATTTGTATCTTAAGGAAAGTATAACTTTCTTATACTTCCTTACTTACTCTGATTAGTTTAGATTCTATACGCTTTAAGGTAGAATCTTATATTGTAACTTTTGTTAAGTTTCAATTTCCGGAACCATATTTCCGGAATCTGCTTTTGGAATCTCTTTCCAAGTTTAGTTTGGTGTTAGAGGTGTTGTGAATATACTTAGTTTAACTTTGTTAAACTTAGTCCTTTCCTTTTCTTAAGGAAACTTTAGTTGTTCAAAACTAACATTAAAGGTTCCAAAGGAATTTTTAAAGTATACAATTCACCCCCCTCTTGTATATTGAGCATCTCATATTATATATCGATCCTACATTTGGTATCAAAGGTTGGAAACCTCTTACTCTATACCATTCTTACATTTGGTATCAGAGCCAAGGTTACTGAAATACTTGTACTCACATACAAGTTTTTCTTGCTCACTTTTCTATTCCGAACTTTTTCATTCCGATATATCCATTCCGAACTTTTCTCATTCTGAACTTTTTGATTACGAACTTTTTCTACTAACTAGTTTGTATCCAAGTTATTATTTAGTATGGCAGGAATGAACGTTGGTTCGATTGACAATCTGAATCCTACAAGGCCACCTATCTTTGATGGTAATGATTATGAATACTGGAGAGATCGTATGAAGACTTTTGTTATCAATACTGGAGTAGACAACTTTGTGATGCTTACTGGTGATTATAAAATTCCTGACAAGGAAGTCAGAACCTTTACTAACCAGGAAAAGCAAGAATATCAACTCAACTATAAGGTACGCAATACTTTATTATGTTCAATGACTAGAAATATATATAGCCAAATTTCTTCTTGTGAAACAGCTAACTGTATATGGAAGAAGTTAGAGGTTACACACTTTGGGACTTCTAAGGTGATTGAGACTAGAAGAGCTATGCTTAGAGCTGAATATCATGGCTTCAGTTTTCCTTATGGAGAACCTATTTGTAAAGTTCAACAAAGATTTATGACAATCGTCAACAGTCTACAATCTATGGGAGAGAAAGGTTTAGATGATGAAGCTCTTGTGGACAAGATAATTGACATTATGCCCAATGAGTGGGAATCCAAGAGAACAGCTATAGATGAGAACAGGAAGGTCACTCAAATTACTCTTGATGAATTATTTGGAACTCTTCTACAACATGAGACCAGAATGAAGAGAGATGCTGACAACATTAAGAAGAAGAATGGAAATGGTACTGTTGCTTTTACTACAACTTAAAATCAGATGAAAGCTAAGACTCCTGAGAGAGTAACCAGATCCAAGTCGAAGAAAGTTATTTTCCAATCCGAATCTAGTGAAAGTGAAGTTTCAGAAAATGAATTAGCCAATCTTTCTCGAAGGATGAACAAGATAGCTGGGCAAAGAAACTTTCAATCCAAGTATAAGAAGAAGGATAGGAAAGATAAGAAAGATGGAGATGTTACTTGTTATGAATGTAAAAGAGCTGTACATATTAGACCAGATTGTCCTATGCTCAGAAAGAAAGAAAGGAAGGAAAGACATTCAGACAGGAACATGAAGAAGTATTACAAAGCTAAAGCTAAGAAAGTTTTGAAAGCTAATGACACCTGGAGTGCCAGTGGTGGTGACTCTTCAGATGAATCTTCTGAATATGAATCTTCAGGACAGAAGAATCTTGGTCTTATAGCCAGATTACCTATTGATAATCATTGTCTCATGGCTAAGGTACGATATGCTGAATCATTGACCAATATTTCCTTAAATCCTAATGATAGTAAGTATTATAACTCTTCTGATGAAGAATCATCTTCTGATGAGGAAAATACTTTACCTACTTATGAAGAAGTCTCTAGGTTTGCTGAACTTCTTGAGATTGAGAATTCCAAACTCAACAAGAAACTTGATAAGGCAAATTCTCGGAATTCTATTCTTACTAAAGAGATATCAGTTCTTTCTAAAGATCTTGATAAGACAAATGCTGATTTTGAAAGTATTTCAAAAAATCTTGAGGAAGTAAGTTCTGAGAAGAATAAACTTTCTAAAGAATTAGAAAAAGTAATTTCTAATAAAAATGTTTTCGAGCCTAACTCTAGTTCAAAAACTAATGATTTTGAGGATAAAAACTTGGTTGTAAAACTCAAGTCCGAAATTTTTTCCTTAAAGAAGTGTTTATCAAACATTACCCATGGTAAGGAAAATTTTGATAAGATGTATTCTAAAATACGACCTTTAAGAAATAAATCTGGATTTGGTTATACCCATGCAAAACCAGTTTTCAGCAACAATTATTTTGTTCCTCAAAGTGCCCCGTTTTGTACTAAGTGTCAATGTGGTGGTCACTGGGCAAGAAGTTGTTCCTTAAACAAAACCCAATCCTTAGGTTTTCATAAAGCTTACTTTTCTAAGAAAATGTGGATACCTAAAATTTTATTGTCTGGAAATCTCGGATCCAAACAAGTTTGGATTCCGAAAATCTAACTTTGTTCTTAATTTCAGGAAAATAAAGAAAGTTCCAGCAACAATATTTGGTACATGGATAGTGGATGTTCCCGGCATATGACTGGTAACAAAAGTTTTTTTGAAAAGATTATCAAAACGAAAGGAGGAAAGGTAACTTTCGGAGACAATGCTAAGGGAGAGATTGTTGGTATTGGTAATATTGTTCTTTTAGGTAAAACTTTGATTTCAAATGTTCTATTTGTTAAAGGTCTTAAGCACAACCTCATTAGCATAAGTCAGTTATGTGATGAAGGTTACCTTGTGAATTTTAGGAATGATAAATGCTTAGTTCACAATTCCAAGGAAGAATTTATTCTCTCAGCCAATAGGCAAGAGAATGTTTACACCTTAAACGTAGAAGACCTAAGAAGCCAAGATTTACCTTGCCTAAGTGCAATGGAAGATCATTCTTGGTTATGGCATGGAAGATTAGGACACTGTAATCTTAGAAACCTATGTAAACTCTCTAAGAAGAAACTTGTTAAGGATCTACCAGAGCTTAGATTTGATTCTTCTAAAGTTTGTGATCCTTGTCAATATGGCAAGCAACATAAATCTAGTTTTAAGTCAATCGGTGAAGTCTCAACAACCGATGCATTACAGTTAGTGCACATTGATCTTTTTGGTCCAACACAAACTGGAAGCATTGGAGGCAAATACTATGTGTTTGTTCTAGTTGATGATTACACTAGATTTACATGGGTCTATTTTCTAGCAAGGAAATCTGAAGCTTTTTCTTATTTCAAAAGTTTTAGAGCCCAAGTTAAAAATGAGAAAAACCTTCCATTGAAAACTATTCATAGTGATCATGGAGGAGAATTTCAAAATTCTGATTTTGAAACTTTTTTTAGTAAGAAAGGTATTACTCACAACTTTTCAGCACCTAGAACTCCTCAACAGAATGGTGTAGTTGAAAGAAGAAATAGAATTCTTCAAGAGATAACTAGAACCATGTTGAGTGAATATTCTATTGCTAGACATTTCTGGGCTGAAGCTGTAAGTACTGCTTGTTATACTATAAATCGAGTTTTGATTAGACCTTTTCTTAATAAAACTCCTTATGAGTTATGGAATGGTAGAAAACCAAGACTTTCCTACTTCAAGGTTTTTGGTTGCAAAGTATTAATTTTGAATACTAAAGATAACTTACATAAATTCGCACCAAAGTCTGATGAAGGAATTTTCTTAGGTTATTCCACAACCTCTAAGGCTTATAGAGTTTTTAATAAAAATACTTGTACTGTTGAGGAAATAGTACATGTAAAATTTGATGAGTCAGATCCTTTTGTTTTTAAAACCACCCAACCTACATCCTCGGATGTGTTTTCAAAAACTGATTATCAACCTTTGATAGAAGAACCTTCTGATAAGGAAATTGTTCTAGAAGATACTTCTGAAACATTTACCCCAGAAGACTTTCTACCTTATGTTGATGAACATGTTTTACAAAACCCAAATCAGGTATTTCTTAAGAATCATCCCAGTGATAGTATCATTGGTGATGTAAATCAACCTGTAAGGACTAGAAGTTCCTTAAGAAATGAAGTAGAACATCTAGCATTTCTTTCCCAATTAGAGCCTAAAAGCACTGATGAAGCTTTAGGTGATGATGATTGGATCAAAGCCATGCAAGATGAACTAAATGAATTCGAAAGGAATAAAGTCTGGACCTTGGTTGAAAGTCCTAAGGAAACTTCTGTTATTGGAGTAAAATGGGTTTTCAGAAATAAATGTGATGAAAATGGAGTCATTGTTAGAAATAAAGCTAGACTTGTTGCTAAAGGCTATAATCAGCAAGAAGGAATAGACTATGAAGAAACCTATGCTCCAGTAGCTAGACTTGAATCTATCCGTATTCTACTTGCCTTTGCAGCATTCTTTAATTTCAAACTTTTCCAAATGGATGTGAAATGTGCTTTTCTTAACGGTTATGTTCAAGAGGACGTTTTTGTTGAACAACCTCCTGGCTTTGAAGATACAAAACATCCAGATCATGTTTTTAGACTTACCAAAGCATTGTATGGCCTTAAACAAGCCCCACGAGCATGGTATGATAGACTTACTGGATTTTTGCTTCAAAATAACTATGTTAAGGGAAATGCAGATCCAACCCTTTTTATAAAGAAAGATAAGAAAAATGTTTTGATTGTTCAAATTTATGTTGATGACATTATATTTGGTTCAACTCAGCAATCTCTGACTGACTCTTTTGCTAGTCTAATGAAATCTGAGTTTGAAATGAGTATGATGGGTGAGTTAACATTTTTCCTTGGTTTTCAAATTTCTCAAAAACCAGAAGGAATCTACATATCCCAACATAAGTATATTAAATATCTTCTTAAAAAGTATGGTTATGACAACACTAAGAGTATAAGTACTCCCATTGGTACCTCAAATTCTTTAGATCTTGATGAAGCTGGGAAACCAGTAGATCAAACATCTTTTAGAGGTATGATTGGAAGTCTACTTTACTTAACAGATAGTCGACCAGACTTAATGTTTTCTGTATGCTTATGTGCAAGATATCAATCCAATCCTAAGGAATCTCACTTAAAGGCAGTAAAAAGAATTTTTCGCTACCTTAAGGGAACCATGGATCTAGGATTATTTTATACTTCTGGAAATGATTTTGTTCTAAAAAGCTTTTCTGATGCTGACTATGGTGGATGTAGAATGGATAGGAAAAGTACATCCGGAACTTGTCATTTCTTAGGAGATTCATTAGTTTCTTGGTCATGCAAGAAGCAACATTCTGTTGCACTCTCCACTGCTGAAGCTGAATATGTAGCAGCTGGAAGTTGTTGTGCACAAGTGTTGTGGATGCAACACACACTCACAGACTATGGCTTGAGTTTTACTAAAACTCAAATTTTGTGTGATAACACAAGTGCCATTTCCCTAAGTAAAAACCCTGCACATCACTCTCGTGCAAAACACATAGATATTAGGCATCACTTTCTTAGGGATCACACACTCAAAGGAGATATTATTCTTCAGTTTATCGGAACGCAAGATCAACTTGCTGACATTTTCACAAAATCCTTGCCTTCTGATAGATTTGAATATATTAAACAAAAGTTAGGAATGATAACTGTAAGGTAATCTTCTTTAATTAACTTTCTGTTGAAAAAGTCTCCTTACAGTAATAAACTCCTTTTCAAAGGGGGAGTACATTTGTTTGTTTATTTAACAAAGTTTTTCAAAATTTGTTTTCAAACTTTTCGGAACGAAAATTTCTGGAATGGAATTTCCGGAACAACAATTTTCCAGGAAGGATATTTTCGCACAGAATACTTCTGGAATAGAAGTATTCGTATTGAAAATTTCCGGAATGGACAACTTTCGTACTGGGACTTTCATAACCAAATTTTCGTACCAAGTTACGTTTTTCGTATTGACTTTTCGTATTAAGTTTTTCGTATTGACATTTCGTATTAAGTTTTTCGTATTTACTTTTTCGTATTGATTTTTTCGTATTGAGTTTTTCGTATTTACTTTTTCGTATTGAATTTTTCGTAGTCGTCTTTATATTACCCATTACGAATAACTTTCCTAAGCTAATCCGAAAGGTATGATTTCCTTACTGAAGTTTTCGTAATCATATTTTACTTGCTGGCATTTTCTTATATTATGTTTTCGGATTATAGTTTTCTTAAATCTTTGTTTTAATAAAACCTCAAAAAGATCGGATTCAAGCTTTCAACCGTTAGATCAGATCTCAGATCATTCTAAACCGTTAGATCAACCGAGGAAGTTGAACCGTCATCCCAATGCCTATATAAAGGGGACCCTATTTTCTCGTCCCACATCGATTTCAAGCTTTTGCGTGATGAAGCTCTGACTCTCTGATTTAAGGCCATTCCGAACTTCAGTCTTCTCAGTTCCGAACTTCTCAGAGACTTCAGATCCGAATGTCTGCAGAGTTAGCTTCTCAAGAAATGTCTTCAACCAAGCCCATTTCTCAGTGGTTAGTCTACAGAGAGAGGTTAGTTCATCCGACTTTCTTCAGCAACTATGATTCTATTATATCAAAAAATATCAAGCTGAATGGCTGGGAAGATGTTGCGGTATCAAAAACCGGCAACCAAGATGAAGTCTACTCTGACTTGCTTGTCGAGTTTTATGAGTCAGTTGCTTTCTTCATGGAAGATAATAGAGAGATGTTTTCCTTCAAATCGTATGGCAAGACATATAAGCTATCTTACACCAAGGCTGCAAGCTTGGTAGGGTTGAGTTATGAAGGTGAATCTGAGTTTATCTCGCACGTTCTGCCAGACTCCTTGGGTAGTTTCAACAAGGAGAAAGCCTTAGAAATTCTCGGATTGGATGATGACAAGGCTCCGAAAATAGCAACTCTTTCTACAAACTTCCGGATTCTGGAGTTATGGGTGCAAGGGCTTATTGTACCGAGAAAAGGAGATAAGGATAGCTTGAAGAAGAGTGAGATATACATCTTGGATTTCCTGATAAATCTAAGAAAGTTCAACCTGATGAAGCATATTCTTCTCAACATTGATAATTTGAAGAAGGGGAATCTGAGAGCTCAGATAGTGATGTACCCGGCAATTTTGTCGAAGCTGATAGTTCGGTGCCTAGAATCCTTCAAGGTTGCTTGCAGTTCTAAGCCAAAAGTTTGCAAGATCATGTTGCTCAGTGATGCAACTCTTAAAAGGATGAATATAGCCTTTAACAAGAAGTCAGGGAAGTTTATTGATCTACCTCCTCAAGTAGAAGTGACTCCGAAAGTGGCTGATCCGGAATCATCCAAGCCGGTAAGGAAGAGGAAGCAGAAAGAAGTGGTTGGTGAAGCCGAGGAACCTAAGTCTAAGGAAGTCCATTCCGCACCTCCTAAGCCTAAGAAGAAGAAGACATATACTGATGAGGTTGCAGCGAAGTGGAAAGCTGACAAGGAGAAGAGGAAGGAAGGAGATCCGCAGTTCAGATTGGATCCTGCAGAGGCTAAAGCTCTGAAAGAAAAGGCTACTGATGAGCTTGAGAAGAAAGCTAAGGAAAAGAAGCTGAAGAAGAAGTTGTCAGAAGCTGAGGCTGTGCAAGCATTGTTTAAATTTAATGAAATGGTTTCAGCAACCATTCCCGTTCCGAGATCTTTTTCTCTGGAATCTCTACCTGAGACTCCAGGAAGAAATCTTGTAACTCCGGAAAAGGCTGTTTCTACTGAGGAAGTAGAGCTAGTGGAAGAGGTTGAAGAAGCGGCTGAAGGAAGTGGTGAGACAGGAGATGTGCTCAAACAAGTAGATGAATATAAAGGAACTCCTTCGGATCACCTCTCGCTCCGAACATCTGAAGCTCAATCTTCAAAGCTTGCTACTCCTGCAATGGAAGAAGAAAAGGGAGAAGAAGAAGTTACTTGTCAAGAACATATTTTACTTGATGCTGCTCAGATAAGAAACGTGGAAGCCAATGTTCAAGAAGTTGCTGATGAGGAAGATAAAATTGTTCAAGTCTCTGATAGTGAGAACAGATCTCCGGAACAGGTTTCAATTCCGGAAAAAGATAAGGGAAAGCAAATTCTTGCTGATACCCCGAGTTCAGGAAAAAGTATGAGGAAGGAAGCTGGTAGCTCTTCTAAGAGGAAGTTGGAACTTATTGAGGAAGAAAATTCTCCTAGCAAGATTTCTGATTCGGAGTCATCATCGTTGGGGCACGATTTTGTTGTTCAGTCCTTGAAGAAGTTGGTGCGAACCATTCCGACCTTCTCCAGTATAGACTCTAGATGCCAGATGCTTCAACATACGATGAATCAGAAAACCGACTCCGTATCCATGGTTGTGGATAAATGTGTTGAGATAGAAGCCCAGTTCAAAAATTTCTTTATTGGTTACGAAGCCCATAAAAGATCTTGCAAAAGGATGACTAGCTGGTCGAAGAAAAATGTGGAAGAGATGAGGTTGCTGGATGAGTTTCAGGAGAATGTTAAGGATGCTTTTCAAACCGAGGACAAGAAGTTTCATGAGATGTCTACATCATTCGATGAGAAATTGACAGAGGAAAAGAACATTCGAAGTCAGGAAGTAAGAGATCTGAATGGAAAGCTCAATTCTGTTTCTTAGAATTGGAAATCTGAAAGAGATCATCGGATCAATTTTCTAGAAAGGATAAAGTCTCAGGAAGAGAAAATGGAAGCTCAGGAAGAAAAGTTGAAGGCTCAGGAAGAAATCATTGAAGCTCAGTCAGCAAGAATAGTTTCCTTAGAAAAGCAAGCAGAGGAAGATCATAAGGACCTCAAGAAGATCAAGACAATTCTCAAGGGGCTCATGTCGAAGGAGAAAGATCCGAAATGACCAATCCGATCTTTTTGTTGTAATCTGTTTTTGTTGCTGACATTTCAAATATAATTAAAATTGTGCTTGTTGTTTCTATTGCTGTCGTTACTAATCTTTTCAGGTACTTTGTTATTTTTTTTTTCCATTCCCTCCAATTCTTTTTGAAAATCACAAAGGGGGAGAAGGAAAAGATCCTTAAGAAAAAGAGGAAATCTAATAAGAGTTTTTCAAAGGGGGAGAAAGGAAAATACCCAAGGAAAAAGAACTCTAATAAGAGTTTGTTTAAGGGGGAGTTTTTCTTAAAGAAACATCACTCCGGAAATATGAATACGATCCTTAGAGATTCAAAGCCTAAGGGGGAGTTAGTCGTATTCATCCATTTCTTAAACCAAGGGAGATAAGCTTTAATGTGTTTCTTTCTTCTTAGAATAGCTTTTTCGTAAGGATGTTTGTGCTTTCCAAAAAGGGGGAGATTGTTGAGTCAATAAGGTTTTCCTTATGACTTTTCCATTCCTTCTTGTTTTGAAAATCACAAACACCTTATCTTTAAGGAAAAATGATTTCTTAAGGAAAATCGCTTTTATAAGGAAAAATGCTTTCTTAAGGAAAATCGCTTTTATAAGGAAAATTGCTTTCTTAAGGAAAATCGCTTTTATAAGAAAAATTATCCTTATCATATTTTCATTCATATTTTTCTTAAGTATGAGTTTCGGATTCACTTTCTCAGAATCATTAAAACTGATAAAAAGCATTCTGTTTTTAGGATTCGGTTCTGGACAAGAACTATAAGGAAGTTTCATTCCGAATTCCGGATATGAATTCTGACTAAGTTCTATTCCAGATTCAGGATACGAATTCTGAAGAAGAATTCTCATTACGAATTCTAATGAAGAAATCCCATTCCGAATTCTCATTACGAATTCTGAAGAAGAATTATCATTACGAATTCTAATGAAGAAATCTCATTCCGAAATCTCATTACGAATTCTGATAAAGAATTCTCATTACGAATTCTGATGACGAATTCTCATTATGAATTCTGTTGACGAATTCTCATTACGATTTCTGATGACGAATTCCTATTCCGAATTCCTATTCCGAATTCTCATTCCGAATTCACCTATTAAACAGAATCTGATTATCATTGTTTTATACACTCTGAATTTATTCACTCTGAACCTTCACTCCGAAGTTTCTATTCCGAACCATTATGTTAGAGTTTAAAACGATGTCGTACTTTCTGTTACACTTGTTTTGTTATAAAACGATGTCGTCCATTTTGTTATAAACTAACCGTTGTCTAAGTGACACGTGTACAGGTCCCTCCGAACTTTAAGGGAAATATGACCGTTGGAGAAGGAGCCGACCTTACCTATAAATAGGAGCTCATTTGAAAAAGCTCGCAACGGATGGATGAACAATTTGGATTTTGTGCATACATGCTGTTGAAGTGATTTCTAGAGAGAGAGTCTCTTATTAACTCTCAAAGCTTCGTGCGACTCCGAATGTTGGTGATTACATTCGAGGACTTCCGGGGATAGGAAGACAGAGGTGCCGACTACCTTAAAGATCGAGGGCTTTCTTGCTGAGAAAGACAGAGGTGCCGACTACCTTAAAGATCGAGGGCTTTCTTGCTGAGAAAGACAGAGGTTGCCAACTACCTTGAAGTTGAGGCCTTGCGGGGATAGCAAGACAGAGACACCGATCTTCGTATCGAGGGCTTACCCTGGTGTCGGTAAGACAGACTTGCTTGAAAGTATAAATCAAGGGACCTTTATCCAAGGTTGTTGGATACCCTTCTCTTTGGGTTAAAAGACTATTATCTTGTTACTAGTAGTTTTACTACTTGTCTTTATTCCGCTGCAATTTGTATCTTAAGGAAAGTATAACTTTCTTATACTTCCTTACTTACTCTGATTAGTTTAGATTCTATATGCTTTAAGGTAGAATCTTATATTGTAACTTTTGTTAAGTTTCAATTTCCGGAACCATATTTCCGGAATCTGCTTTTGGAATCTCTTTCCAAGTTTAGTTTGGTGTTAGAGGTGTTGTGAATCTACTTAGTTTAACTTTGTTAAACTTAGTCCTTTCCTTTTCTTAAGGAAACTTTAGTTGTTCATAACTAACTTTAAAGGTTCCAAAGGAATTTTTAAAGTATACAATTCACCCCCCTCTTGTATATTGAGCATCTCATATTATATATCGATCCTACAAGAATACTCATTGAGGAAAGGCTCTCAATCACTTAATATCCACAAATTATAACACAACCCAATTGTATATTTACTCATCCATTTTAATGATTAGTAATCTGGTTATAATTATTATGATGATAAATTTAGAATAGAAGGAATAGAAAGGGATATAAAAAGAGTGGTGTGTCGAACACACACACAAACGATAATGAGAATTAAGAACAGAATTTCGATTGAATGAGGAAGAAAAATAAGGGAATGGGATTCAACTGTATTTAAAGTATTTTTAGAACATTTATATTAAAATACATAAAGGTGGATGAGGATAATATATATTGAAGAAGATACTTGCATTAAAAGAGAATTACAAAATAAATGACTTACAAAATTACAACGATGAAGAACATAAAAGTAAATGAAAAAATAGGGAGGAGGAAAGGTCTCTCAAGTGAAAACCTGAGTATGGAATGTCCCCCCAAGCCTTTTTCAAGGCTTTGGTCGTGCTAATATGATCTCCTCTCTTCTGAAATTCCAACCCCTTGCAAGGGGAGGAGGGGGATGTATTTATAGCCCATGGAAGTGGATTGTTTGCATTCCCAATGTGTCCCTCCACTTGGATTGATGATTTGGACATCCAGACAGCTGAATCTCAAGATATCTCTTTCTTTAAAGTTGAAGATTATAATTTTTTCTGACTAATCACAAAATTTGGAGGCATTTGGACCTACAGAGCCAACGTTATGGTCGGTCTATTATACAATTTTAATCTTTCCATTTCAATCCAGTCGTTTTGAAGTCCAAAATGTGAATGGTTTTTTGAATAAGAATATTCCCTCAAAAATGAATGATGTATTCAACAAATTTGGCCAACTGTATCTCCTATTTCACACTGAAAGAATCTCATCTCAAAATGATGTCTAGATCAAGAGCCATGTCATCAACATTGTACTGATTTTAATTCCCAGCCATAATGGTGGGCAAGACTTCAAAGCTTCAGTTAGGACCCTTGTTCTTCGATTTGGGACCTGTGATTTTTATCTAGGATTCCTTTCGATAATCACGAACCCATGGAGGAGTTTCACAAAATAAGGGCTTATAGAGTGGGATTAGTAACTCAATCATCATGTCTGGTCTAGTTTCTTAACAAATTCTTTGCGTCATCTTGTGGGTTCCATTTTTGCCTTCAAATGGAAAAATTGTCCCATGATTCCTTCTAATGAAATGTTTTATATTGAATTAGGAATCCTAAAAACATAAACCACACAATGTGGATTATTAGGGGGATATTTATAAATAAAATATTAAACTAACTCAATTGGACTACTTCTACAAATGCTCAAAAAGTATACTTATTATTAAAACATTAATATTTCACACACATTATTCCTATTTCATATAAAATCAGTAAAGGGAGTATATAATAAGTCATGAAAATATTAATAATGTTAGTACTTTAATACCATGAAGATACAGACAAAAATTCAACTTTTCAATCTTGCTTAATGTGTGATAATCTGTAGGCAAATATGTTCTGTTTCCTTTCACAGTGGGAGATAACTCCAAACATATTTTCCTTAATATCATGTCCAATATAACATAAAATCAATCTTATTTCTTTCCTTTTATGTACAAAAAATTTCCAATAAAACTATCACATATGTTTTTTCAACATTCATGACATTGATGTTATATTTTATGTCTAAAAATTTCCAATAAGGTAGTTAAAAAAACAGACTTCTTCTTCCAAATATTTCATTGAAGACCATAACATCTTTTCTTTCCAATTTCAAATAAATATATTTCACCCCGTCATAATATTATATAGGTGACATTGGTCAAGGGTGATGGTTGTTCTTCCCAAAGTGTACATGATCTATGTCCCATAACATTATATCCAGACATGTTTCCATTTTTAGGAAAGTTGTTTATAGTGAACATTATGATAGCATGAAAAATAAAATACTCTTTATTTTATGCATCGAAAATATTAACACCTGTCTCCAATAGCAGTTTAAAATCATCAATCAATGGTGAAAGATACACATCAATAACATTTTTTAGTTGTTTTGGTCCATAAATCATCAAGCTCATCATAACATATTTCTTCTTCATAGATAGATGTATCGTAATGGGATCGTGTACTAATGGAATGAATCAATGTTTTGAAGTTGTCATTTATCAAATTCCGATAATTCATCAAATCCCTTTTCATATTCACAAGTGGTTCTTCGTAAATGTATCCAATTAAGATACATTCCATATATTATATCAAAAAAATAATTGGTGAATATATTAAAACATATAAAAATTTAAATAAATAAAGATATATATACAGATAGATTGTGAACAGAAACACAGTTAATAAAAACTATTGATAATCCCATAGAAAACCTCAGATATGAAACACATTTACAAATAGTAAACAATTTATTTTTAAATTATATACATGTGTTATATTGATATTATAATTAAATTATAATATCAATCTTCAAAAAATTATTAGTTCATTTAACATAATTGTCCCCTTATTTCGATGTTGCGTGTATCAAAAGTATTGAATATTTCATTAATTTAAATGGGATAAATTTCTTATTATTAATAATATGATATAATAATTAGATTAAATGTTCATATTATTAGTGAAATAAATCCTAATACTACCAAAATTAGGACAGATGATATAAAATACATAACTAAATTCATATATCTTACAACACATTTGGGTGAGAGAACAATAGAATAATTTGAGGAATAATATGTGGTTGTGGATTCATTGCATGTTCTAATGAGTATATACGTAGATTATTTGGTTTTTGGATTAATTTATGAAAAAGTGATTCAATCCCCCAAACCCCCACCCCTCTCAGGTGTATTTTCTCAATCATATGGGGAATAATATGTGAGATAAAAATGTTTTCAGAACATTATTTAGTCAATTGGTCAAGGTAAAATTAATGTCAGATAAAAAAATTTCAACACAATGACTAATAAAATTTGTCAAGAACATTGACCAATATATTTATACATAATGTCAGATTAATATAATTTCATATAAAAATATATCATTTGGTTTTTGGTATAATTTAGTCAAGAACATTAAATAATACATTTATACATAATGTAAGATAAAACATACAAACCTAAAATCAAACAACTCAAATCCATACTAGGAATATTGACTAATTTCCCTTAGGTATGACTAATAACTACGTTCCAACACATTTTAAATAAAATATAAACTATTATTTGAAGGAAAATCAATATTAATATTAATTGATCAATAATTAATCTTCAAAATTTAAAAGAAAGTACAAAATTCAAGGTTTAACTCGAAAATAGATCTCCAATCCGAACATTGATCTGTTTAAAAATTTGGAAAATTCATCACTGTAAGATCTAGAAAAAATTTTATTATAACAAAGAAAAATGAAGATAAACAATAAATGAAAATCAAACCATCGTTTAAAGTCGCGGAAAATAGCATTATGAAGAACAAGTAATCCGTAGATGATCAATGAAGACCATATAATGAATAACAAAGATCACTGGTCATGAAAATGGAATAAAATCATAACCAATGACGTCTAAAAAACACAAATAAGGAATCAATTCCCTCATGAGTCGAGAGGATCCACTGTAGTTTTCGATATCGAAGAATAGTGATGATGAGGGTTTCTTGATCCAGTCAAATTTTATATGACTATCGGCATTAGTTTTTCCAAAAACTGACACAAAAATTATAAATACACTTTTCCACTTCGGTATTGAAAAAAATCTACCCGGATAATATAATTTTTTTAAATTCCGACATCGGTTTATAAAAAAACCGATGCCGCAAGTCTTTGGTGTTGTTATTTTTAGCATTGGTTTTGTGGAAAACAATGCTGAATGACTCTAGTGTGGTTATTTTCAGCGTCATTTTTCTGGAAAATTGACACAAAAAATAATTCATATGGAATTGGATTTCCTAAAAACCATCATGGAAAAAAAATTTACTTTTGGAATCAGTTAAAATTAAAACCAATGAAAAAAACCAGTTCATTCGGGTTTTTTGCATCAGTTTATAGTAAAACCGACAAAAAAACCACCCATTAAAAATTTTAGCATTAGTTTTTAGTAAAACCAATGCAAAAAATTTCTTACAGAAACCAACAGTTTAGGTTTATAAAAACCCGATGTTAATAATTCCACATTAAAACCCATATTTCTACTAGGGTGTGTGTGTGTGTGATAAGTGATTCACATGTTCGACTGCATTATTGAAATTATCTTTTCTAGTGCTATAACAATGAATGATCGATTCTGAGAAAAGATAAACAATAGTGATATTCATTTTCAATATTTTATTGATAAAATATTACTACTATTTTTCATGTTGTGTAACACCCCAAGATTTCATGGTACGTTTCCCTTTGAATAATGCAATATCTTGCATTATACGAAACTTTGAGATTCTAACACACCGCGACCGATTAAAGTAGCTGTTATGGATAGTAATACCCACTTGTTGAAATTTTATAAATTTTATCTATCAAAATGGACATTATTTTTGGATTCATAATATCAAAATTAGCCTACGGAAAAATTTTGGTACTTTTCGGATAAATTTTATATTTTGATGAATAGTGAAAATTACTTAATTTTAATTAAAAACAAATTTTTTAATCAAATAATTAGTAGTGATAAATTATGAATTTGAGTTGTTTTAAAGTATATTTATAATATATTTTTACCATTTTATACAGTTTTGGTCATTGGACATAATTTCACATTTAATCCGGAAATAAACAAGTGTCAATCTTTTGATAGTTATTATCTCTTAAAAACACACTTTTTTGTTTTAACAGCGGGAATTAATTTTAAATTAATTTATGCCACTTAAGTGTTTTGAATTTAGAAAAATGGATTCCATATTTGGAATTAGGACGTCTAAATTGTGTAAATAGGTAACTATTATTTTTATACATTTTGAATAATTATTTCGGTAAATATTTTATTTACCATGGTTAAAGGGTAAATCCTGTAAATAAGGGTAAAAAAATAATATTATAATAAATTTAATTATCATAAAACATGCCCTACCCCTATTGGATAATACATTCCTAACCATGGGAATCTTTGGGTCGATTTTGGGACCCCATGGAGCCACTTTCAGGTGATAAGGACACTTTATATTAATTAAGTTAAAGTAAGTACAAAAATGACATAAGCATATATCTTTTAGAAAAACAATTTTTACATAGGGTTATATATGTTAGATTTTTGACTATAAATATTAATTGGAAATATAAAACTATTTCCTACATACTGGTACTTTATTTATAATTTTTAGACATTTAATAATTAAATTAATTTATGACACAATAATGATATAGTATTTTCCTTATTAATGAATGAATCAAACAATTGGTATTATAAATGTTAAAATAAATATAATTTGGAAGTTTTGATTACATACACGAATTTTATTAATCAATATGACATTTTAGTATTTATTAAATGAATTATTTTAGAATTAATAATTATTTTATGACTTTAACAAAAATCAATTGTTGAATAGTGTCAAAATTGACATAAATGAGTTTTTTTGAAAAATAGTATATTATTAATTGATATTCTATTCATAAAAATATAAGGTTCGGCCAAAGGAATAATATCATGATATATGTATCATTAATCGACCACTTGGTGGTCTCTTGTTAATATATAGTACGTTTATTAACTATAAAATATAAAATTACAAAGTTATATGGTAAATGTCAAAATAATTAACTAAGAGTTAAAAATAAAAGATAAGGTTAATATAATGACCCAAACCTATCTAAAATCTATTGGTTGAAAGTATTTAGACCCATAACCACCTTATAAATTTAATAATATACTTTTGTGCCATTAGAAACTGAATATGAATTTTTTATAAATTAATAATTTATGTTTTTCCTAACGAGCCCCTCCTCCCCCTTGTAGAAGGACACCACTTCAAACCAATTATTCATACCTTCAATGCCTTTTGGTTCATCCAACCTCTGCCCGAATACCCTCTAAACTATCCTCCCTTAATCCTATAGGCCTTCCTTTAGTCATAAAGCCAATTTATGGAGCCCTTTTTATCAAATCAAAAGGAAGAACCCAAAGAGAGGGTAACGTTTTCACCACCCTCTTTCAAGTTTCATTCCTCTTCGAATTCTTCTTTCTTTGTTATTTCCATCATAAAATAGTAACTGTAGTATCATCTATATACGTTGATGTTATTATAAATAAGGTATGACCATATTCAGTATTCTATCCATCCTTTTAATGACATGTCACCATACGTGCGTACGTAGAGCTTACCGTCTCCACATCGTGGTGTAATTGTTATTCAAAACATTATTATTTGGATGGGTATGATAATGATGTTTAATTGATGTAAATAAAAAATATAACATTATGATTATTCTTTATATATTATATACCATCCAATTATATATTATTTTAATATCAAAATAATGATATTTTTTCTCGTGCGTACGTATGGACTACCGTCTCACGAACGTGATGAGATTCATTCCCCATCATATCCATGCAAGTATAATTATCATTTGATGATTAAAAATAATTTTTATGGACTTGATATCAATATGTATATGAATAAGATACAACCTATCCATAAAAAACACGACTTATGTGACAAAACATATAAAATAAAACGAGTAAGTTAACACCAGTAACGACGATAGTACTAAGACATTATTAACAAAGCAATGTTAAAAGATCATATATGATATCATATTAATGTATATGATTCATGTATAATTTACTAAAAATTATTTCACAATTATATGGAGGTTTAACTACCCTCAACAAAGGAAAAGTACAAGTTAAGGGGTTTTCATGTCACTCTTTATTCCTATGAGATTTGTGCCATATTGCTACTATTACCTTTTGTGTGGTTTATGTACTGACCATAATTCTATTATTTGTGTAATACACTATAATTTATGTGTATTTACGTATTCATTGTACGATACCTCTTTAATGGGGTGTATGTTTTGTATGTTACAAAATTAGTAAGGGTTAATTTCACATTCTCTTTATTATCCGAGGTTGTTTATACGTAAGTATCTCATGAGACATATTTATTATCCATTTCCATGTTTCATGGAAGAGTTTTCAAAGAGATAATTATTAGGCACTTTTTACAAAATCATCATTTCAAAAGTTTTAAATATTTATTCTTCTAAATAATTCTCATTAATGATCATGTATTCAAAATGGTTTTTAAGGTTTTATTTATACGGACATGAATGTTTTTAAAATGTTAATTTCAAAATTTTCAAAGTGGTATGGGACACTTTGATTCAAAAATTTCTATAAATGTTTTCTTTTCTAAACTGTGTGACTTTCAAATGTTTTCATGATAAAGGGATATTTCTCTAAAAGATATTTACAAATCATTTTAATCTATGTCAACATCCTTTGATGGATTTTAAACTTGTTTGAAGATGATTTATTATAATACAAAACATTGGTATTGTATTGAAGGTTTTGTGATATGTTTGATTGTGGATGTGTTATTTTTATACCATTCTTGGTTTATGGTGAATGTATTGACATTTCGTATGATAGTTTTAATATGAATGTTTATGTTATGTTTAAACATTTTCATATGGGAATGCATTGGACATAGTAAGTGATGGGTGGAGCCCACTATAGTTCCTTGATGCATCAGTAGGTCTCATGAGACAAACTAGTGTCTTGGCACAAGGCCTTGACAATATCTTATTTTTAGTCTTGGCACGAGGCCTTGCCTATGTGGTTATGATAGTCTAGAATTATGAATTCCATCATTATGAAAGTTGCTATGGATATTGCATGTGATTATTCGACTAGTAGAATATCTATGTGAAGAAGTAAATGGAATTATTTCAATTTATTTTTTCCATGTTAAGCTGATGTTTATGATTAAAAGGCTTCTGTTTTAGTTATGCATTGCCTTAAATGTTTTTGTTTATTTAAGAAAGTTTCCTCTATATTGTTGTCCTTACTGAGCATCAGAGCTCACCCCTTTCAATGTTTTATTTTTCCCAGGATGTGAAGAAGTATTTTATGAATGACATACAGGGATATAATGAAGGAATATGAAGTCAATATTTTGTTGTAGTTTTTCACTTTATTATATAATGTATGACTTATGATTGTATCTAGCGATTCCAAGGCTACTAAACTAATCAGTCATTCAAGACCTGATCTTTTGTGATCATACCAATGTTATGTAAAAATGCACCGATGCTGGGTAACTGGGGATGGGCGTTATAGTTGGTATCAGAGAGAGTTTAGTACAAACCTTGGAAGCTAGATTTAAATAAACTATGATTAGAGAACATAGACCTATGATGGACATTTAGGATTAGTGTAGAATAACATCAATGAATTTTGGTATTGTAGAGATTTTGTGAGTTTTCCAAGAAATACATCCCGATCTAGATATGACCAGGTAGAGGCGGTTCTGTCACAGATGTACCTATGGGTAAATCTCAAAAACACCTCTTTGAGCTAGACTCAAACGAGAACTGGTGCACAACATCGGGCCTTGCTGCACTCTTGGTTACAACATTGCTGGGGGATATTCTTAGGATAATTCCCATTTTCTTTACAAACCATTATGAAGGATTTATGAGTATATACTTCCTCAAAGAATACATTTTTATGATTATGGATTATATCCATAAACTGTTCAATTTATGATAAGTGTTTTAAAAGTTTGTAATTATGTATTTCCATTTATAAACTATTCTATTGTATGCCATTGTTTAGAAATTGTGCCCAGTGGATGAAATGGAAACCATATCAATTCATCCACTCCATGTAAGGATTTCACTCCTGCTCAAGATGATTATAGTGGTGCTGGTGATGCAACTGGTGCTAATCAGATAATCACCATACTGGGACAACTCACTCCGGTTATGAATAATAACCTTACCCGTATGGAGAACCCTGATCCACAGCGTGGAGGATCAATGTTAGATCACTTCATGAGGAAAAAACCACCAACATTCAATGGGGGTACAAATCCAATAGTATCTGAGCAATGTATAAGTTCCCCAGAGAAAATATTTCAGTATTTGAAGAGTAGTGAATGTGAAAAGTTTATTATTTTAGTTTAATGCCTCACTGTAGATACTGATCAATGGTGGTCATTAATTCAAAACACAAAGGATGATGAAGAAGTATAAATTATGGAATTGAGGGAGTTTAAGGATAATTTCTTTGAAAAATACTTTCCTCATGACCATCAAACAGATATGGAAAGGAAATTTCTCAGTCTGAGGAAAACGGAGGATAAGAATGTCGCAAAGTATGAAGCTAACCTTACAAGCTTAGCGTGGCATGAAGCTGATTATATATGTAACCTAAGGAGTAATATTAACATTTATTTATTGGGTTAAAACCATTTCTCTGTCTATTATTAGTCTCACAATCCTTCTCATCGTATGAAGACATTGTCTCATGTGCTATAAATATAGAAAAGAAATTTTCTAAATCTTATGACAATAAAGAAAAGCAAGAGAAGAAGAGAATAGTGGAACAAGAGACAGATAAAGGGAAAAAACTAAAATAAGTATTTTCCATTATGTGATAATTGTGGGAAGAAACACCCTGGTACTTGCATAAAAGGAATGGGAGTTTGTTACAAATATGGAGAAAAAGGTCACTAGGTTGGTGATTGCAAGGGAAAGAAAGATGATATCAATGTTGAATGTTAAAATTGTAGGGAAATTGGGAATTATGCGAATAAATTTCCTAAGAACCAAGAACAAATACCTCAAAAAAAGCCAATGGATCAAGGATAGTATTATTTTGTTACTATAGTTGAAGTGGAATAATTAATGTATTTGTGTTTTTGGACTCAATGATTATATTCTTGTTATAAGAATAATGTGATATATATTAGTATTGTACTATGGTACTTGTTGTTTTCATTATGGTTTTAATATGACTAAGGTAATCATATTTTCAGTATGTGTCAATAATATAAACATTAATTTGTCTAGGGAATATGATGTGACAATTGATTTTGGAATTTTGATACCTCTTACAGGGAGTCTCGATAGAGGTACTTTGGATAACATTAATGTTTTGAGTGGATTATATTGAAATTTGGATAGTATTGTTTAAGGTTAAAAAAATTATTATGATTAATTTTAGGAATATTATGATACTATAGTTTTAGGAAATGGACAACTTTCTTGTCGGGCGATAACCCATCACGTCTGACAAAGCTGTAGGAATCAAACCTACAACCATAGTGCGATAGGGCTTTATTACCTACCACTAGCCTGCAATAATTCCCTGGTCATTACAAAGAATTTTTATTCATTTTAATGGTATATTTTAATGTTTGGATCCTTATAATATTAGGATAAATATAATATTTTTTAATTCTATTATCTTTTGGAGTGAAAGATGAGTTTGTGGTAGAAATTAGTTGAAGCATGAAACTCTACTTGTCAAGTATATATATATATATATATATCAATTATTCTATGATGAAACTAATTCATAAACATTATGTAAGGTATATTAAAACCAAAAATGTGTTATCCTAATAACTTATGTATTGATGAAGCAATGATATTTTAAATCATCATAGATCGATGGATTTGAGGCCCTCAATTCTTCAATTGTTTGTGACTGATGACCTAAATCACTCCCTATAAATATTTACGTTTTTACTCCAATTATGTGTCTCTAATTTCAACCAAGTTCCTTTAAATCGATATCATAATTTGGTGGTGACCCTTTCATTTCTTTTTTCCTATTATTAAGACTAAATTTTATTAACCCAATTTCAGATGTGGGTTTCCCCAAAATGGTATTTTCGATTTTCAACCTTTTATTTTTGAAGAACAATTTCAAATTTCAAGGATGAAATTTATTTATGGAGGGAATAATGTAACACCCCATGATTCCACGGTACTTTTCCCTTTGAATAATGCAATAGCTTGCATTGTATGCAACTTCGAGATTCTAACACACCGTGACCGATCAAAGTAGCAGTTATGAATAGTAATACCCACTATTTGAAATTTTATAATTTTTATATGTCAAAATGGACTTCATTTTTGGATTCATAATATCGAAATTATCCTAGGGAAAATTTTGGTACTTTTCGGATAACTTTTATATTTTGATGAATAGTGAAATTACAAAATTTTAATTAAAACAACTTATTAATTGAAAATAATTATTAGTAATAAATTATGAATTTTAGTGGTTTTGAAGTATATTTAGAATATAATTTTAACATTTAATACAATTTTGGTCATTGGACATAATTTCACATTTAAACCGGTCATAAACAAGTGTCAATATTTTGATAGTTATTATCTCTTAAAAACACGTTTTTTTGTTTTAACAATTGGAATTAATTTTAAATTAATTTTTTCCACTTATGTGTTTTGAATTTAGAAAAATGGATTCCGTATTTGGAATCAGGAGGTCCAAATTGTGTAAATAGTTAACTTTTATCTTTAGAAATTTTGAATAATTACTTCGGTAAATATTTTATTTACCATGGTTAAAGGGTGAATCCGGTAAATAAGGGTAAAAAATAATATTATAATAATATTAATTTACCATAAAACGTGTCCTAATAATATTTCTTGATATATTTACTACCATGGGAATCTTTGGGTCAATTTTTAGACCCCATGGATCCAGTTTTAGGTGTTAAGGACACATTATATTAATAAAGTTAAAGTAAATACAAAAATGACATAAGCATATACCTTTTAACAAAAATTTTTTTACATAGGGTTATATATGTTATAATTTCGACTATAAATATTCATTTGAAATCTATAATAATTTTCTACATAATGGAATTTTATTTATAATTTTTAGACATTTAATAATTAATTTTATTTATGACAGAATAATGATGCAGTATTTTACTTATTAATGAAAGAATCAAAAAATTGGTATTATAAATGTTAAAGTCAAAAAAACAATTAACATTTTTATGACATCCACGAATTTTATTGGTTAATATGACATGTTAGGATTCATTAAATTAATTTTTTTCTAATTAATCAATTTGTTATCACTTTAAAAAAAATTAATTATTGAATAGTGTCAAAATTTACATAAATGTGTTTTTAGAACAAATATTATATTATTAATTGATATTATATTTGTAAAAATCAATGGTTCTTCCAAAGGACTTATATCATGATAGTTGTATCATTAATGGACCTCTTGGGGTTCTATTGGATGTATATAGTATGTTTATTAACTGTATAATATAAAAATACAAAGTGGTATGGTAAATGTCAAACTAATTAACTAAGAGTTAAAACTAAAAAATAAGGTCAATATAATGACCCAAACCTATCTAAAATCAATTGTTTGAAATGATTTAGACCCATAACAAACTTATAATTTGAATAATCTACTTTGAAGTCATTAGAAACAAAATATTAATTTATTATAATTTAATTCTTTAAGTTTTTCCTAAAGAGCCCCTCCTCCCCCTTATAAAAGGACACCAAATCTAACCAATTATTCATAACATCAAAGCCTTTTGGTTCGTCCAAACTGTACCCAAATACCCTCCCAACTATCCTCCCTTAATCCTAGAGGCCTTACATTAGTCATAAAGCCAATTGAAGGATCCCTTTTGATCAAATCAAAAGGAAGTACCCGAAGAAGAGGTAATGTTTTCCCCACCCTCTTTCAATTTCCAGTCTTCTTCAAATTATTATTTCTTTGTTATTTACATTATAAAATAATAACCCCAATATCTTCTATATACTGTGATGTTATTATAAATATGGTACAACCATATTCATTATTATATCCATCCTTTGAATGACATGTCACCATATGTGCGTACGTACGGCTTACCGTCTCCACGTCGTGGTGTAATTGTTATTCAAAACATTATTATTTGTATGGGTATGAAAATGAATTGTAATTTATGTAATTAATAAATATAACTTGAAAATGATTCTGTATATATGATATACCATCCAATTATATATTATTTTAATATCAAAAAAATGTTATTGTCACTCGTGCGTATGTATGGACTACCGTCTCCACAAACGTGGTGAGATTCATTCCCCATCATATCCATGCAAGTATAATTCCCATTTGATTATTAAAAATAATTTTTAAGGACTTGATTTAATTGTTTATATGAATAAGATACAACCTATCCATAAAAATAACGACTTACGTAACAAAACATATAAAATAAAAGGAGTAAGTTAACACCCAAAACAACGATAATACTAAGACATTATTAACAAAGAAATGTTAAAAGATCATATATGATATCATATTAATGTATATGATTCATGTATAATTTAATAACACTTATTTCACCATTATACAGGAGTTTATACTAACTTCAACCAAGGAAACGTACAAGGTAAGGGGTATTCATCTCACTCCTTATTCCAATGAGATTCGTGCCATATTGCCACTATTACCTTTTGTGTGGTGTATATACTGCCCATAATTTTATTCTTTGTGTAATACACTTTAATTTATGTGTATTTGCATATTCATTGTATGATACCCCTTTCATGGTGTGTATGTTTCATATGTTACCAAATTGGTAAGGCTTAATTTCACAATCTCTTTATTATCCAAGGTTGTTTTTACGTAAGTATCTAATGGGACTTATTAATTATCCATGTCCATGTTTCATGAAAGTGTTTTCCAAGATATTCTTTTAAGGAACTTTTTACAAAAACATCATTTCAAATTTTTAAAATATTTATTCTTCTAATCATTCTCATTAATTTTCATGTCTTCAAAATGGTTTTTAAGGATTTATATATATGGACATGAATGTTTTTAAAATGTTAATTTCAGAAGGTTCAAAGTGGTATGGGACACTTTGATTCAAAACTTTCATTAAATGTATTCCTTTCTAAATTGTGTGACATTCAAAAGTTTTCATGATAAAGGATATTTCTCTCAAAGAGTTTTAAAAATCATTTTAATCTATGTCAACATCTTTTGATGGTTTTTAAACTTGATTGAGGATGATTAATTATGATAGAAAACTTTTGTATTGTATTGAAGGTTTTGTGATATATTTTATTGTGGATATGTTATTTTTATACCATTCATGGTTTATGGTGAAAGTATTGACATTTTTTATTTTGGTTTTAATATGAAGGTTTATGTTATTTTTAATCCCTTTCATATGTGAATGCATTGGACTTAGTAAGTGATGGGTGGAGCCCACTATAGTTCCTCGATATATCGGTAGGTATCATGAGACAAACCAGTGTCTTGGCACAAGGACTTGACAAAATCTTATTTGTAGTCTTGGAACAAGGCCTTTACTATGTGGTTATGATAGTCTGGAATTATGCATTACATCATTATGAAAGTGGTTATTGATATTGCATGTGATTATTCGACTAGTAGAATATCCATGTGAATTAGTAAATGGCATTATTTAAATTTATTTTTTCCATGTTATGTTGAAGTTCAAGTTTAAAATGCTTTTGTTTTAGTTATGAATTTCCTTAAATGTTTATGTTTATTTAATTATGTTTCCGCTATATTGTTATCCTTACTAAGCATCTATGCTCACCCCTTTCAATGTTTTATTTTTCCAAGGATCTGAAAAAGTATTTTATGAATAAACTACAGGGATAGTACGAGGGAATATGAAGACAAGATTTTGTTGTAGTTTTTCACTTTATTATGTAATGTATGACTTATGAATGTATCTAGTGTCTCCAAGGCTTCTAAAATAATCGGTCATTTAAGACATGATCTTTTATGATCATGAAAATGTTATGTAATAATGCACTGACTCTGGGTAACTGGGATTGAGGTGTTACATGTTGCAACCTTATTGAAAATATTTTTGAAAAAAAGGATCTCATAGACTATTTAATCATTGATTATATTATTTTCTGTTGAAGAAGATCCTTAAATTGTAAGTTTCTTTTTGGTGAAACTATTATTATCAACCCGATCATTTCAAATAAAACGTTTTTTATTTATTTTATTTTCAACTGCACATATTTAGTTGTGGTGGAGTATTAGATTAATGATATAATCTATGGATATCCAGTTCTCTATTAATGAACCAGATGAATTATATTTCAGTCTTTTTGAAAAGGATTCAACTACCTGTACTCAATGGTGGATTCTTGGTCTTGTGATAAGAGGACCATTCTAATATATTTTTTCAAGATCAGAGAGAGAATGATTTGTGAAGTGGAATATGGGATATTTTTCTCATGAACCACTATAAAATAATGTGTTCCTTATTTCTGTTTATCAGCTGCATATTTTCATATATAGGAAAAACAATACATATTCACATCAATCATAGGGGTGACAAAATCTAGAAATGAGGAAGATTTTATAAAATACACAATTCACCCCCTCTTGTGTAGCATTATATATTTTTACCTAATATAAATGGTGTATGTTATTCCAACAAATGAATTGATTTGATCTATGTGTGTGTATATATTGATTCATAAATTATGTTGTGATGTATTTTAGTAGTGTACTTTTTATAATATGAATCGGGAAACATCAAAATTTGGTGTTAGTTTTGTATGCATATATATATATTCTTGTAAGATTAAAAACATAATTTTAGAATAGATTCATAAATGATCCCACCATTAGGTGACAATGTGTGATGCACTCTATCAATTCCTTTACAATTCTCTAATGTGGTTTCTATAAGATCATTTGAGAAACATGAGCCTAGGATAAAAGTGTTAATGATTTCTATTCGACATATAGGGCCAAAAAACATTCTACACTAGGTAAAACTAATGATTCCATTATTGAAAAGTATGGAAAATATCAATAATCCTGATTTAATATTTGTTATTGTTAGTAAATTTTATAAACAGAGACCATCATTGATGTTTTAAAGGAAATATCATGATGCAATTTCTTTATTGGTATTTTGAATTAGATTATTGAACTCTTCAAACATCATATTGACCCTCAATTTTATAGATTAGTTCTATATCCTTTGGGTGAGTTTTTCATGGTTGTTTGGAGGTTTCATTATTAATTTTCTTAAATGGAAATACAACTTTTACATCTATAATGAATCTCTATTTATTCCGTTATAGATCAGTTTCTATGTACAACTACCTCATACATTCCAAAAAGATTCCCTGTTGCTAATTTTTTATCATTATTTGAATTCCATTAATTCTGGAATTTAGGATAATGAATCCTCATAGAAATTGTATTTTCAGAGTTTGTACAGAGATTATTGTTTGTAAGGATATCTTTTCATATATTAGGATTTATAATTGAAACAATTGTTTCATTTAGTATGTGGTATAAGAAAACCTTTCTGATTACTCTATCATTTTTTAATCGTAACCATTCATTAAATGAAATTGAATATGGGTTGTTATGACCTCTTACACATTAAGATAAATAGGTTTAAAAGGTATAATAACTAGGTGTGGAAGGGTTTAACAATAGACTCAATGTTAATTATCGTCCCTCAAAGGTCCATGACATTTCTATAGGGTATTATGATGTTTTTTTGAGTCTTATTTAGGGAAATTCATTAATTTTGGATAAAAAACAACATATGCATTATGTGACACATCGATTAGAGGTTAATAATATGTGATGTTTTTTTTTCTATTTTCTCCACAATGTAATATATGACTCCATTAATTCTCAAAAATATTATAAAAAGTCAGCAGTAACCTAATGAACCTCATGATGCAGCCTAAGAGAAAGAAGAAAATGATCACGCTAATTACAATGAATATTAATATGATATAGTTAGTAAATCTTATCAAAATGGGGATAATTTTATTTATAAATCTAGGTCCTCTAAAGGTAAATAGTCAATGACAGATTCCAATGGAATTTTCACTCTAAATTCCAAGAAGAATAAAAAACATTGATTCTATAAAACATATTAATTTAATTTTTCCCGATATCCTTTGATGCTGCTAGAACATAAAAAATACATACGATTCAATTTCCTATTTTATAATGAACATTATTTTAGGCATTATTTTGATGTTTTCTTGAAAGTATTTTCATCTAATGATGAATTTAATCCTTCATTGAATGATGCACATATGGTCGCATAATATTTTGTGGAGGAACTAGTGTCTTTGATCGAGAAACATGATATAGTTTTGTTATAATGAATAAATAATGGTGAAGTCACAATAGAATTTATCTTTAAACTAGAGAATGAATGATTTATAAAATTGGGGAAAATATAAATGAAATCAAAACTTAAATTATAGGCACATTACATGGAAATTAATTTTCTTACCTCCTTATTATGGTTGCGTACATATTATCGTTGGGATTTTGAATTGTGCTAAATCATATTTAATGGTGGAAAGTTTCATTGATATCATTTTTTAAAGATGAAAATGTATTGACTAGATTTTTACTTGTCAGATATTCATTGTTATTTTAATTCTTTATTTTATTGGTTGTTGAATTTGACTAGAAGTTTATTTTTTAGTGCATCACAATGTTTCAATGGAATATTTCCTTCTTTCATGAAGAATTAAACTAATTTTTTTCATGTAAATAGGGAAGTAGGTGATTTAAGGTGATTCTTAACACAAATTTTCTTGTTCTTTTTATGCATTGAGGAATGGATATTAATCTTAATATTTCATAAGGGAATTTGTGTTATGGGATACTATTTATTATGTTATTACATTGATTTTGTTCATTCTAAAGGAAATAAAATTGATTTTTTGATAGTATAATTATATTAAACCCCCAATTTTTTATTTTTCATAGGTTGGTTGTCCAAATATTATGCTTGGATCCCCAACTTATGATGTATATATTCACTTAATGAATTCTTATTCTTGAATAATTACTTATGTCTATCTAGGATATATATCATTAAATTACTTTGATGGTTATAAATTTCTACATAGATATAAATGAATAGAATTTTTTCTTTGACAATGATGTTGGATTCCTTTTTGGTTGACTTTCATTATGTGTATTTTTAATGAAAATATATGTTTGATATTGGAAATATTATCTCCCAATTTATTTTATTTTTTATGGATATCATGATGTTGCGTTGTCCAGGAATTATGTGGAATGGATTTCAGTATAATCATGAGGTATTCCTTCATTAAGGAAAAATATTTGAGCATCATATTTGTTTTTCCCTCATAGATTTTTCCTGAACATAGAATGGACCTAGATGAGGCGATATAAGGATTTTTATGAAATCAAGGTTTGATATGAATGGATGGAACCCCATGAAATACCACCTCTATTTATCACTTAATTCAATTTAATAGGATGAATTTAATGAATGTAATATATTTTAATTTCTAGTTGGTGAATATTATTAAAAACTCATGTTACCACTATAAAATTTTATTTTCTTAATAAATTTTAGAGGGTGTATGAGTAATGTTTCCAACTAATATCTCTAGTGTTTCCCAATTTAATATTGTATTTAAAGTTATGGATAGAATTATGTGTTTATGAATTTAAGGTTTATTGAATGTTCAATGTGTAAGATACACCTTCTGATATTATATGTGATCCGAGTTTACCATGACTAAGGATGATTTCAAAGATATTTATGAGAATACACCCCTCTAGTTTTTAGATGGAATGAATATTTATATACACATGATTTAGGTTATTGGACAATAATTGGGTTTATATTATATTTTATGTTATGGTAATTATGGGTTATTACGCGTTCTGATCATTTTTATTATTTTTTTGGAAAAAGAATAACTCTCATCATTTGGAAAGAACATATTTCTTCATTCAAGGATGCACAAATTTGATAGTAATATGAATATAGTGGGCCCAGGTTGGAGGGAAAATCCCACATGAGTTTGAGACCATGCAGGTTATACCCCAAATGCCTACTTATAGTGGGAACAAAATATATTCAAGTCCCGTCCACCTAGAAGAATCCCAAGATTATCTTATGTTCCCTCCCACATTTAGAAAAATAAAATATTTTTATTAATTTGATTAATTTCTTCTCTACCATTCATAATGGTACTGTTGGTGAGAAGTGTGTATTGAAAATATTTATATTTATAAGGGATGTTGGGGAAGAAAATTTATAGGTTAATGGTGGAATGAGACGACATTGATGACGTGGATATTTTTTGTGATGAAATGTATGTGGGAAATTTTGGTAGGAAGGGGTATGTTTTTTAGGAAAATGGGTTCCCCATTTTCATTATTAAGAAAATGGGGCAGCCTAGCACCACTTCAATTGGCGCAACTGGAAAAAAATGCCATAGCTCCACTTGAAGTGGTGCTTGGCGGAATTGGGCATACTGTTCATCAGTGCCACTTGAAGTGGGGCTGATCCGTTTTCTCAGTAACTGATCAGCGCCACATGAAGTGGCACTGATCCCTTACCATTACACAGATCAGTGCCACTTCAAGTGGAACCGATCTCTGTCACCCACTATAAAACCCCTTCACCCCCTCACCCCTACTCATTCATTTATCCAACTCACCCCCCTCAACTTCCTCTCTTTCCCTCAATTTGGAGAATAAATTTCTGGTTATCCCCGACCATTCCGCAAATTTGAGGTAAGTTTTCATTTACATTTATTTTCAACTATTTTTATATTTTTAATCAATCTTTCAAGTTTCATTTATATTCGTGTTGTAGTTTCTATTTTATAGTCTTTTAAATTCACGTACATGAAATATTTGTAAGTTGCAATTGGTGGTTTTGAAAACTTGTAAATTATTTTTCATCAAAATTTTTTATGAAATTCATTTTGTTTTCAAATATTTATTATAAGTATATTCAATGTTTAAAGTTTCATTTATATCTGTGGTTTAATTTATGTTATATAGTCTTTAAAATTGATGTTCATGAATCATTTGTAAGTTTCAAATAGCAGGTTTTGAAAGCTTATAAAATATTTTTCATTGATATTTTTCATTAAATTCATTTTGTTTTCAAATATTTCTTATATGTTTAATCAAAGATTAAAATTTCCTTTATATCGGTGTTATAATCTATCTATTATGGTTTTTCAAAAACACGTATTTGAAACATTTTTAAGTTTCAAATAGGTGGTTTTAATT
Organism: Viscum album; assembly: GCA_963277665.1. Classification (NCBI taxonomy): domain Eukaryota; kingdom Viridiplantae; phylum Streptophyta; class Magnoliopsida; order Santalales; family Viscaceae; genus Viscum; species Viscum album. The sequence continues at coordinate 871,347,290 of OY728163.1, forward strand.
GCTTAAAAATTATTTTTCATTGACATTTTTTATGAAATTTCTTTTGTTTTCAACTCTTTATTATATATTTAAAATATAATTATTTAAAATCGTTATAATTATAAATAATTATATTTGTAAATTAATTATAATAGTAAATTAAATTATAATTTATTACAAATTAATACAATAATATGTTATCATAATTGAAAATTAATTATAAATAATTAATTGTCAAAATTAAATTACAAATTATTTTTTCTTAATATACGATTATTAAAAATTATTATATCTTCATGTATACATTATATATTTATTCTATTTTTATTTATATAATTATAATAAATATATACCTATAATAAACATAAAATTATAATTATAAATATAATAAATATCTAATTATAACTCTAAATATAATAAATATATAATTAAAATAAATGATTATTATAGCATTATATTTATTATAATTATATATTTATTATAATTACATATTTTTAATGTAAAAAATATATATAATTTAAATATATAGAATTATATATTTTCATTATGTAATTATATATCAATATATACATTATATATACATTATATATATATATAGAATTGCATATTTACAAAGAAAAAAAAATATATTGTATACATAAATATATAATTACATTTACTACATTTATTATATTTATTACATTTATTATTTTTATTATAATTCTACTATTTTTTTACTTACTATATTTATAATTATTATATTATTATATTTTTGTTTTTACTATATATATATTTAATATTTTTTATATATTTATCATAATTATTATATTTATAATTATAAATTTATTATAATCCTCTATTTATAATTATAATAATTATAAATATAATAAATATAATAAATATAAAAATTATCTAATTATATTAAATGTAAAATAATAAATATAAAAAATTTTAAAAAAACAATAGCGCCACATTAAGTGGCGCAATTCGAAGAATTCTATAGTGCCACCTCAAGTGGCGCTAAAGACATCCATATACCTAAATAATCTATACCTAAACCCATTAAAATAATTTTTTTGACCCCCTCCCCTAAAATCGCCGTTATAAACCCTAGGCATGGTTAGATGAACTTCTCCGATTTAAAATATGAATGATGACACAAATATCTACTCTAAATTGTAAATATATATAATTTATAAAAATATATACAGATAATAATATAATTCATATATATATATATTAGTAAAAAAATTATATAATTCTAAATTTCTTCAATCAGCACTTTTCCAAGACTAATAAAGGTTTTAGTTTAGTGTGTTATCAACAATTTGAAAATAAATGTAATCCTTTAATAAATTTTTTTTACTGCTAATAAAATGAATCCTTCATCAGCATATCTAATTCGCACTAATAAATCCTAACCCGGCCAAAATCTTTTAGCTAGATCTAATAAAATGCTCCATCATTTAAATGAGAATTTTTAAATTTGGAAATTCAATCTAGTCGGTCGATGGTATTTGGTCATTTGAGGGAAAACTAGATACTAGCCGGACACCTATTGGTCTAAGACATGTAGGTCCGGTGTGCTATCAAACTACTTCAATTATGGTCAGGTCGTGGGATTTAGTTTGATTAGAAAATGAGATTTACTTTCAACATTCTTAATGATTAATCTGTTTTCACCTCTAATTATTGATCTAGATCCTTCATAGGTGGAATGACTATAACTACCTAGAATTTTTCAATATAAACAATTTCAATATTTTTATTTATATTTTTTATTAATATATTGTATACATCTTTTGTGAAAAAATGAAATAAATTTAGTGTTATTACTGAAACATAAAATATTACATGTGAAGTCTAACTATAAAATAAATTGAGTATAATATAAGACAATTAAATATTAGTAATAAAAAATTGATATTTTGATACATCACGGACCCCTAAAATTATGAGGGACATGGACAACATTAAAAAATAAACCGAAATACCATACATAGGAATATAATATTAAAATGAAAATAAAAATAATATTGATAGAAAAATAATTCGATGAACAATGTTGGAGATGATAATTATTTATAATACTTGTATTTATTATATAGCCACTATAATATATGATTTTTTTGGAATAGTTATGGACTATTGAAAAGATATCTCGGCTGATAACAATAAAAATATATATTAAAAATTGTTATTTAAAATGCGAATATATAAGAAAATATGAATATTATTATCCTATTAAATTAATTCTCATATCATATACCATACTAGAAAAATAAAAAATAAAATATAATAAGGTATAGTTTAACATTTAGTAATTTATTAATTTTTATGTTAACATTTAATTATCTATTATTGAAATGTAATTTTTTAATGTGAAATATTAATAAACAATAAATTCCATAATAAGTAATTATGACAGAAATATTAAATATAGAAACTCAATAAAACTAAATTGTTTATGGTTAATAAAATTTTTTTTAGCGAATTATATAATATTTTAATTTTTTTTAAAATTTTATAATTTAATTTCAAAAAATTGAATTAATTTATTAGAATAGTCAAATATAAATTATCTAAAGGTGATTTTTTCTTCTATAAAAGTGATATTTTTTTGAATAGATTCAAGTACTATTATTTATGAATATGTTATGATTTATGATATCAATATGTAATAAATGTAATTATTATATTTGATAATTATTTCATTGAAAAAAACCTTTTAAAGTGAAATGTTTGTATTATTTCATTTAGTTTTGGGTGTGATTTAATATCAATGATACCTATTTTTTAATAATACAAGAATAAACATCATACGAATCAACACTATTTATATTCTAATCTATGAAGAAACATTATTTTCTGTCGTTTATTAGTGAAAATTTAAACGAAAACTGCCATTAATTAAAAAAATGTTGCCACCAGTAGTTCAACATAGTTCTTTATATGAATTTATCTACATTCATCACATAATGAAATATTAGTATTGGTTATACAGTAATTATTTACTATTATAACTATTAGTGGATTTTATTTTAATTTTTAATCTATTTGAACCCCATTCTCACATTCACACCCCTATCTTTATCCTTATTCCATCACATAGACCCCTCTGGTCCTTCTTTATCCTATGTGATGGATTCAATTTCGCTACAATAATCCAAGATTAAAACCTCACCGCCTATCTTCCTTCTTCCTCTGAGTGTCATCTATACATTACTAATATCCCATTTTCATTCGATGTAGGAACTTCAACCACATCATAGGGGGTTCTCCATCACTATTATCTAAAATATAATCGTATTCCCTAATTTTTTCCTTACATATAGGTAGAATATAAATTTTCAGAATATGTAATATGATCTTATAATTATTATTCTCCATTTTCAACATCCAATAATGGATTTTAAATGTTATTTCAAATTGTGTATTTAAAAAATTTCAAATATGACATGTAGGTTTTTTAATTATATTGTTTGATCAATTATTAGAAATAAATTATTTGATAAAATTTCTTAGAACCAATGTATGAAACCCACCTTATCATTCCACCTTCACCCCCTATTGTATTTATATTTTGATCCAAAAATATATTTAAATTTTTATCTTACTAGGAAATTTATTATTTATAGAATATGTTATTAATATTTAGTTTAATATTATGGTATATTTTTTATTGGATAGTTTAATTTTTTTGAATTGTTTATTTGGGCACAGTTTTCAATTATGACTTCCTGTTCAATTTTCAATTTTCACTATTAACACATTGTTGAGTAACCATTAATATATTATTTTATATATATATATATTTTTATATTATATTATATATTTATATAAAGTAAAAAATCATAATATCAATTTATTGAAATTATATTTTATTACATAATTTTTTCTAAGACAAATTTTAAATAATCTTATATATTCTTATAGTTTTATTTTATATATTATGTGATTTTATTTATTGAAATTGTTTTTTTAGTTTTTATGTATATTAATTAACTAGGCCAAATTGGTCATTCATTGTATTAATTTACTCTAGAAAACACATAAATTTTTTTAGTGTTTCGAAGAAGTTTTTTATTTCACAATTAAAAATCAACTCATAGATGGATGAATAAGACTTAAAAATTTTTATTTGATTTTATATTATGGATAAAAATTCATGAATTTTATAAGGAAATAATTTATAAAAAATTTCCCAATATATATTTTATAAGGATTTGTCTTGTAGAATTCAACAATATAGAACGTTCGATGTGTTTTTATTAGTTTAATGAACTACAAACTGTTTCAATAGTTTAGCATGGAATTCAGAACATGATTGCTATTTTTTTTATAATAATAAATAACATGCTGAATATTATCAGTGGAAAGTGGAGTATATTAAGTATTTAATGTTTATTAATATAAGATAGAGGATAACTGATAAATTCAATGTGTTTTAGTTATTTGGGGATGATGGAAAAATTGAGTTATTTGAAGGATGCAGAAAATATATAATACATTCATTTCTACTAAATATGTAGCATATTGTCACGACCTGTCCTTGAGGCCCGTGCCGTGACTACCCCAATCCCGCCTTCCATAGGCCAGGGGCTGGCGACTAGCACCAAGGTTTAAATCCCAACAAAAGGGAAGGCATTGCCTTTGAAAAGTAAACAAGCACCATAGAGTAAGCAAGCGGAAAAGTATACACTAAGTAAAAACTGAAACAAGCTTTGATGAAAGTAAAAGGGGCCGGAAATAGAAGCCCAACTGTAAAGTACAACTGAAAGGGGAAAACCACAACTGAAAGGACAAGCCGCAGCGTCGAGCCATCCTCTGAAGGTCTCACCTGAAGGGTGGGTACAGATAGCCTCCACAGCTCCTCGGTCAAGACGTCCGCTCCGAGTACGTCCCGCCCAGTGGTCCACCTCCAGGTACCATCCTGCTCCGCACGCCTCCACCTCGATCAGCGCTGCCCGTCGTCTGCAACCAACACCACGAAGTGTGGGCATAGCCCATGCATGGGTGAGTATAAGCTACTCAGTAGGGACCACGAGACCCCCGAAGGTCTCCTGAAATCCAAAAAGGATAATCAACAAAGGAAAGATACAATAACGAAGTAACAACCGACACTTCTTAGGTATATGCCCATACATATACCTAAGTCATCAATTCCCGTTCGGCTCCAACGTCCGAGCCCAAGCACAACCCAGTCCACACAAGAAAGAAAAAACGTATTCCCACACAGGATAGCACAACACAATCCACAAAGGAGAGTAAACAGTAATCCACATAGGATAGCTCAACACAATCCACAAAGGAGAGTAAACAGTAAATCCACATAGGATAGTTCAACATAATCCACAAAGGAGAGTAAACAATAAATCCACACAAGATAGTTCAACACAATCCACAAAGGAGAGTAAACAGGATTCAGCTCACACATGTATACTTCGTCAAAAGGTGAAAGGGATGATCAGATATAGATACTGAATCATCTAAGCTGGGACCCACTGACGATACAAGACTAGCTATCTTCATTAATTCATCTATGCTGGGACCCACATAGGATAAAAGACCAGCACTGAATCATCTAAGCTGGGACCCACAAAGGATACAAGACCAGCATGGCTGGGTCAGAAATAGGATACAAGACCAGCACTCTTCATCGATTCATCTATGCTGGGACCCACATAGGATTCAAGACCAGCATGGCTGTGACCCACATAGGATACAAGACCATCACTCTTCATCAATTCATCTAAGCTGGGACCCACAAAGGATTCAAGACCAGCACTGAATCATCTAAGCTGGGACCCACAAAGGATACAAGACTAGCATGGTTGGGACCCACATAGGATACACGACCAGCACTCTTCATCGTCGCAGTCCACTGAGGATCTCTGCATAGTCGTCGTCATCGAAGTCGCAGTCGTAGCCAGCTCTAGGGTTCCCGCGCACAGCAAGCTCGTTCAGGAGGGTCCGCTCCACGAGCCGAGAGGCTGATACATCAACTGAAAAAAAGTTCGAAGTTGATGTATACAAAAGTTTGGTATCGTCAACTGGAACTCAACGTCGCAGACGGCGCGTCAATCGGACGCCCGGTCTGAGAGTTATTGGTTTTTTCGTCCCAGGGGCCCGGTTGGTTTTTAAGGGAAAACCAACCCGACCATACTCAACCTGCATCCAAACCTCGGGCGGAGTGAACCAAAATATCCATCTCACATAGAGGAATTCAACGAAGCCGACGTCACGTCAATCAGACGTTTGTAGCTCAAGATATGAGCGTTTCTGCTCCGAAGGCCCGGTTGGTTTCGTGTACGAACCAACCCGGCTGAACTCAAAATATCCCGAATCCTTGAGTGAGATATACCAAAACGACCGTCTTGATCCAAGGATCGTGTTGCCCCTGATGGTGAGTCGTTTGGAGGCCCGTAGCTCAAGTTACGGGAATTTGACCGAAAACGGCCCGAAGATGGGGGGTCCGGGCCCGGGCTGACCCCCCCGGGGGTCGACCGAACCTGGTCGCCCCGAACCGGGTCGACCCGACCCAGTCCGGTCCAGCCAGGGCACGGCCTGGCCGGTCGGACCGGCCTGGCTCGGTTCGGTCGAGCGGCCGAGTGACCGAGCGCCGCGGGGCGCTGCCCCCGCGGTCTGGAGATGTCGCGGCCCCGTGTTGGGGCCGCGCTGGTGCAACGGACGCGGCTTCAGCCGCGTCCCGTGCGGGCGAGCTGGACCCGCGCGGTTGCGGGTCCATTGGCCGCTGCCGCCGCGGCATCATCCGCGGCGGTCTCGTCCGGCGGCGGGCCGGGGCGCCGCCGCGCCGGCAACCCGCACCGCGGGAATCTTCCGCGGGCCACCGGAGTTGCTCCGGTGGTCTGTTTTCCTTCCCGTCTATGCCGATGTTCCTCCCGGGTTCCGTTCCTCACTGCGGGATCAACAAATTTCCCTTGTGTCATGTTTTTTCGTCGCGCGCCAAATCCACACAACCACGAAGAACGACGGAGGGTTGTCGGGCCGTGTTCGTTTGGCCCGCACCCTCCGCGTTAGATAACAACAACGGGAGAAATAATTCAACACATGAAACAACAATTTTAATGAATTAAAATTGTTCATTTGAAATCTGGTTCTTCAATTTTTAATGAAACGTTCACGGGAATAAGGGCATTTCCAAAACAAAATCCCTACCTCGTCAAGTCGCACGCGCAGGTTCTTTGCGGATTGATCGTCGCGGAAGGAGGGGATCGTCGCGTCGTCGCGGAAGGGTGTCGCGTCGACGAACTCCGAGGTTCAAGAACAAAATATTTAATTAAAAATAATTAAATCATTCTTTATTTAAAAACCACAAAAAAAATTAAAAGAAAAACCGAAACCCTCACCTCAATGGATGATCAGAGGTTTTTTTCGCGGAGGAAGGAGCGTCGCAGAAGAACGTCGCGGGAGAGGAAACGTCGGCGTCGCGGCACACGACATCGCGTCGTCAATTTCCGTGGGTTCTGCGTTCTTCGTTGGAGGCCTGAATTCTTCGCGTTCTTCGCTTTCTTCATGTTCTTCGAGAAGAAGGGTGAAGGCACAAGAACCTCTATCAAAAAACCTCTCAACGAGTAATCCTCCAAAAGTTGTGTTGGTCTTATTTTATTATTATGCCAACAAACGAATAAGAGGTAAGTAACGACCCATTAATTCGTAGAATTAATTCAATGAAAGATACTGCCCATTTAATTCATGAAATAAACCGCCCAATTAAATGGTGCATTTAGAATTTAAGAAAATGCGTCAGTTGAATTTCATAATGATGTGTTTTCGCGGGTGCGTTACTTAGCGGAAAAGAAACGGCGAGGCTCGTACGGGCCCCACCTCACAAATATCCTACCAAGAGGGTAGGATATTTTTGGATAGTACCCTATCCTTTTCAACTCAACTTAAGCCGCTTTTATGTGGATTCCAAATGGATTAAGTGAAATAAAATAAAGTTTGTCGCACAACATTATTTTATTTCATAACTTTAAACCCGAAAATTAAAAACCACACCCGAGAAAACGCAACTCCGAAAGAGGCATTTCTAAGAAAGTACCGGCACTGCGATTTCATCGGTGCCCTCAGAATTTGATTCTGAGCACCGGTTCAAAAGTTAGAAAAACCCCCTCATCCGTTCACTGAACGTACCCGAGCCAAACTTCGGAAAATGATTCTGGGCACACCGGGCCTCGGAATCAGGTGCCTTCAGAAACCGCGTTCTTGTGAAATTCCAAAGAAAATTAAGAAATAAAATTTCCTTGAAATTTACAGGTCTTTACATTACTCCCACCACAGGGATTTACGTCCCCATAATGCATCACTACAAACTTAGTGATACAAAGGGGGTACCGAGCACGCATCTGAGCCTCCCACTCCCAAGTGCTCTCCTGGAGGTTCCCGAGATGCCATCTGAGGTGCACAAGAGGAATCGATCGTCCACGTAGGACCCTCTCCTGTCGATCCTCGATTTCCACCGGGACCTCTGCAAAAGTCACCCCATCATCCACGCCTAGCTCCCTATGGTCAATGATGTGCGTCGGGTCGTGCACGAATCTCCTCAGCTGAGATATGTGGAAGACGTCGTGCACCCGGTGCAACTAAGGTGGTAGAGCCAGGCGATAAGCCACCTCGTCAATCTTATCGAGGACCTGGAATGGTCCGATGAAGCATGGAGATGACTTGCCGCCTCGAAAAAACCTCCGTAATCCACGTCGAGGTGAGACCCGCATGAAGACGTGGTCGCCATCCTCGAACTCAAGTGGCCTCCGCCTCCTATCAGCATAAGACCTTTGCCAGTTCTGAGCTGTCCTCATCCGCTCATGGATGACTGGACCTTCTCTGTCATGGCCTGGACCATCTCTGGCCCCACAAGTGCTTCTAAGATTTCTTCTTTTCCAATAAGAGAAATCTGGTCTCATCCCCTGGATGAACCACTTTCTTTGCCTAATACAGTCAATCCCGACATGGATGATACTAATCCATACAAAGGATGACGTCGTAAGGCCTCGACACTACTACCAAGATATCCAACCGTTACTCTCGCCACCAAGGGTTGAGTCACACTGTTAGCATCAGTGTATGGTAACTGGGTCTCCTCCAGTAGATGTCTCACAAGTGAGGGTCAAGTCAACAGTCAAAACTGGAACCTCTTAGTAACAACAAAAAAGTGGACATGAATGAAAACATCACAAAGGTATGCGTTTTTTATTATTGCAGCTCATAATACAAGACACTACACAACTTCAACAAGGGACTAGAAGTACAAAGGACGTATCTACTAGTTCCGCTCCCATCCATCTACTCCCAGAGCTCTATGATCGAATGCCTCAACTGCCTGAAGCTGAGATCTCGCATGTCCACCAACTCCCTGCAGTCGGGGTGGACCTCTTGGTGGTGGTTGTGGCAACTCCTCGAAGTGTCTCCCACCATCTGCTACTCAGCAAGCTCCTCTGCCTCGTCCGCCTACACCCTGCGGACCTCCGTGGAAGAACCTCTGTCTGGGAGGTCCCTCTACCACCTGCTGCTCGTCTGTAAGACGAGTTGGGCAGTCTCGAGCCATGTGACCTCGTCCGCTGCATGCGTAGCAATGCTTACCCCTCGTGTAGTTGTCTCTTCTTCGTGTGCCCCGCACAACCGAATCTTCATCCAGTGACTTCCCATCAGATGGTCTGGCCTGTTTGGATCCTTGCGTCACCTGTCTACTGCCAACTGCAGAAGGCCCTGCTACGGGCCGTCCTACGGAGGGCCCTGTCTCTGGAGCCTGCTCGGCGAGAAAACTCTCCACTATAAGGGCTCTCTCCAACACCTCTTCCTATGTCAGAATGTTGAGGCAGATCATCGAAGCCCTGATCTCGTGCCTCAGTCCCTGCTCGAAGGTCTGTGCCTGGAAGAATGGGTCCCGTACCATATTTGTGGTGTAGCGCGAGAGATCAGTAAATCTCGCCGAGTACTTGTCCACTGTCATACTGCCCTGCCGTAGCTATAGCAGCTCTTGGATGCTCACTGCATGGAGGGTGGCTGGGACGAAATCGGAGCGGAAGATGCTCTCAAAGTCTTTCCAGAGGAGAGATGTCTCGTCATGCACCTAGAGCATCAAGCTCCACCATCTGCCTGCTTCCACGTGCAGGAGGCTCGCTGCGAGGATCACCATGAGGTCTGCTGGTGTCCTCACTAGCCTGAAAACTCGTACGACCGCCTCCAGCCAGTCCTCGGCTGCCTGGGGGTCCGTCTCCCCACGAAAGCTGGGTGCTTGCTGGCGCTGGAACTCATAAAAAGCTCCAAGGCGACGTGCATCGTCAGCGGTCGTGGCGGGAAGCGTAGGTGGCTTGGTGGGTAAAGGTACCGCCGGTGCCTCTGCTGACAAAGAGCCCTGCACTGAGGCCTCGTCACTCGGTTGTCTGTTATCACGCTCCACTCTCAGAACCCTAGCTGGATACCATCGTGGGACCATACTGAATGAAACAGGTGCGCCATGGTCAGAACAATATACCTGGTGAGCTGACACAAGTAATCACAAACAAAACTTGAACACACATGCAATCAATGTTTTCATGCATTAAGTCAAAAATCAGAAGTTAGGGTCCTGGTGTACGGATACGTCGGCCGCCGCACCAATACTGGACTCCCTGGACTGATAACCACACCCAATATGCTAAACACTATTGATTCACATAGAAGAAAGATCAGAGTCTGCGGTAGAACCGACCACCACTGATTCCAATTTGTCACGACCCGTCCTTGAGGCCCGTGCCGTGACTACCCCAAGCCCGCCTTCTATTGGCCAGGGGCTGGCGACTAGCACCAAGGCATAAATCACAACAAAAGGGAAGGCATTTCCTTTGAAAAGTAAACAACCACCATAGAGTAAGCATGCGGAAAAGTAAACACTAAGTAAAAATTGTAACAAGATGTGCTGAAAGTAAAAGGGGCCGAAAATACAAGCCCAACTATAAAGTACAACTGAAAGGGGAAAACAGAAACTGAAAGGAATATCCGCAGCGTCGAGCCGTCCTCTGAAGGTCCCACCTGAAGGGTGGGTACAGATAGCCACCACAGCTCCTCAGTCCAGCCGTCCGCTCCGAGTACATCCTGCCCAGTGGTCCACCTCCAGGTATCATCCTGCTCTGCACGCCTCCACCTCGATCAGCGCTGCCCATCGTCTGTAACCAACACCACAAAGTGCGGGGATAACCCATGCAGGGGTGAGTATAAGCTACTCAGTAGGGACCCCGAGACCCCCGAAGGTCTCCCGAAATCCACAATGGATAATCCCCAACGGAAAGATACAGTCATGAAGTAATAACCGACACTGCTTAGGTATATGCCCATACTTATACCTAAGTCATCAATTCCCGTTCGGCTCCAATGTCCGAGCCCAAGCACAACCCAGTCCACACATGAAAGAAAAAACGTATTCCCACACAGGATAGCACAACACAATCCACAAAGGAGAGTAAACAGTAATCCGCATAGGATAGCTCAACACAATCCACAAAGGAGAGTAAACAGTAAATCCACACAGGATAGTTCAACACAATCCACAAAGGAGAGTAAACAGTAAATCCACACAGGATAGTTCAACACAATCCACAAAGGAAAGTAAACAGGATTCAGCTCACACAGGTATACTTCGTCAAAAGGTGAAAGGGATGATCAGATATAGATACTGAATCATCTATGCTGGGACCCACTGAGGATACAAGACCAGCTGTCTTCATTGATTCATCTATGCTGGGACCCACATAGGATACAAGACCAGCACTGAACCATCTAAGCTGGGACCCACAAAGGATACAAGACCAGCATGGCTCGGTCCCACATAGGATACAAGACCAGCACTCTTCATCGATTCATCTATGCTGGGACACACATAGGATTCAAGACCAGCACTGAATCATCTAAGCTGGGACCCACAAAGGATACAAGACCAGCATGGCTGGGACCCACATAGGATACAAGACAAGCACTCTTCATCGATTCATCTATGCTGGGACCCACATATGATTCAAGAGTAGCACTGAATCATCTAAGCTGGGACCCACAAAGGATACAAGACCAGCATGGCTGGGACCCACATAGGATACAAGACCAGCACTCTTCATCGTCGCAGTCCACTAAGGATCTCTGCACAGTCGTCGTCGTCGAAGTCGTAGTCGCAGCCAGCTCTAGGGTTCCCGCACACAGCAAACTCGTTCGGGAGGGTCCGCTCAACGAGCCGAGAGGCTGATACATCAACTGACACAAAGTTCGAAGTTGATGTATCCAAAAGGTCCTTATCATCAATAGGAACTCAACGTCGCAGACGGCGCGTCAAACGAACGCCCGGTCTGAGAGTTATTGGCTTTTTCGTCCTAGGGGCCCGGTTGGTTTTTAAGGAAAAACCAACCCGACCATACTTCACCTGCGTCCAAACCTCGGGCGGAGTGAGCCAAAAGATCTGTCTCACATAGAGGAATTCAACGAAGCCGACGGCACGTCAATCCGATGTCTGTAGCTCAAGATATGAGCGTTTCCACTCTGAAGGCCCGGTTGGTTTCGTGTACGAACCGACCCGGCCGAACTCAAAGTATTCTGAAACCTTGAGGGCGATATACCGAAACGACCGTCTCGATACAAGGATCGTGTTTCCACTGACGGAGAGTCGTTTGGAGGACCGTAGCTCATGTTACGGGCATTTGACCGAAAATGGTCCGAAGATTGGGGGTCCGGGCCCGGGCCGACCCGGGCCGACCCCCCCCCCCCCCCCCCCCCGGGTCGGCCGAACTGGGTCGACCCGAACCAGGTCGACCGGACCTGGTCCGACCCTGTCCTGTTCGGCCAGGGCGCAGCCCGACCGGTTGGATCGCCCTGGCTCGGTTCGGCCGAGCGGCCGAGTGACCGAGCGCCGCGGGGCGCTGCCCCCGCGGTCTGGAGATGCCGCAGTCCCGCGTTGGGGCAGCGCTGGAGCAACGGACATGGGTTCAGCTGCGTCCCGTGCGGGTGAGCTGGACCTGTGCGGCCGCGGGTCCGTTGGCCACCGCCGCCATGGCTGAAGCTGCGGTGGTCTCGTCAGGCGGCGCGCCGGGGCGCCGCCGCGCCGGCGACCCGCGCCGCCGGAATCTTCCGCGGGCCACCAGAGTTGTTCTGGTGGTCCGTTTTCCTTCCCGTCTACGTCGGTGTTCCTCCTGGGTTCCGTTCATCACTGTTGGATCAACAAATTGCCCTTGCGTCACGTTTTGTAGTCGCCCGCCAAATCCGCACAACCACGATGAACAGAGTAGGGTTGCCGGGCCGTGTTCGTTTGGCCCGCACCCTCCGCGTTAGATAACAACAACGGGAGAAATAATTCAACACATGAAACAACAATTTTAATAAATTAAAATTGTTCATTTGAAATCTGGTTCTTTAATTTTAAAGAAACGTTCACAGGAATAAGGGCATTTCCAAAACAAAATCCCTACCTCGTCAAGTCGCACACGCGGGTTCTTCACGGATTGATCGTCGCGGAAGGAGGGGATCGTTGCGTCGTTGCGGAAGGGTGTCACGTCGACAAACTCCGAGGTTCAAGAACAAAAGATTTAATTAAAAATAATTAAATCATTCTTGAGTTAAAAACCACAAAGTAAAATTAAATGAAAAACCGAAACCCTCACCTCAACGGATGATTGAAAGTTTTCGTCGCAGATGAAGGAGCGTCGCAGAAGAAAGTCGTGGGAGAGGAAACATCGGCGTCGCGGCACACGGCGTCGCGTCGTCGATTTCCGCGGGTTCGGATTTCTTCGTCGGAGGCCGGCGTTCTTCACGTTCTTCGCGCTCTTCGCGTTCTTCATGAATAAGGGTGAAGGCACAAGAACCTCTGTCAAAAACCTCTCAATGAGTAATCCTCCAAAAGTCATGTTGGACTTATTTTATTATTACACCAACAAACGAATAAGAGGTAAGTAATGACCCATTAATTCGTGGAATTAATTCAACGAAAGAAACTGCCCATTTAATTCACGAAATAAACCACCCAATTAAATGGTGCGTTAAGAATTTAAGAAAACGCGTCAGTTGACTTTCCTAATACTGGGTTTTCACGGGTTCGTTACTTAGCGGAAAAGAAACGGCGGGGCTCATGAGGGCCCCACCTCACAAATATCCTACCAAGAGGTTAGGATATTTTTGGATAGTACCCTATCCGTTTCAACTCAGCTTATGCCGCTTTTATGTGGCTTCCAAGTGGCTTAAGTGAAATAAAATAAAGTTCGTTGCACAACTTTATTTTATTTCATAACTTTAAACCCAAAAATTAAAAACCACACCCGAGCAAACGCAACTCCGGAAGAGGCGTTTCTAAGCAAGTACCAGCGCTGCGATTTCATCGGTGCCCTCGAAATTTTATTCCAAGCACCGGTTCAAAAGTTAGAAAAACCCGCTCGTCCGTTCACTTAACATACCCGAGCCAAACTTCGGAAAATGATTCTGAGCACACCGGGCCTCAGAATCAGGTGCCGTCAGAAACCGCGTTCTTGTAAAATTCCAAAGAAAATTAAGAAAAAAAATTTCATTGGAATTTACGGGTCTTTACACATATCATGTGCTTTATTGGAATTATAGATAAATAAATTTCTATGGAATGGAATTTATTTTACAATTAATTTGTTGAAGATAAGGATTCTCCATAAATTTAGGAGAAGAATAAATTTTCATCAAGATCATCTTAAATTATAAAAAGTGACATGCATGTCCCCATTACTGCATGTTGTATCAAATAGAAGATTAAAATAGATAAAAATGTTATTGACTACATAAATATTGTTGGAAATCAGGGAATCTTGAGAATTTTTGAATAATAGAAATATGAATATGTATAAAAGTAAAAATTATATTAATGTTTTATGTTACATTACAATCATACCATTATATAATGTAGAGATAATGTGTTCTAAAATTTCAATTAAAATGAAGTGTAATAACAAGGGAAACAATAATGATGAGTTTTTATAACATCAAAGAGATTGAAAATTATATAAATACATTAATTATTTATCTTTATACATCCCTTCAGATCAAAGTTAGGTGTAGTTAGGATTAGAAAAAAATGGTTTTAATCTTTTTTATACACTATGTACCGCTTATAGAAGATGGCCAATTATTTTTATCCCTTTTTAATTTAACTCTATAGCTATTTATGAAACATAGATATATCACTATTTCCGTGATCATTCGAAAAAAATCCTTTAAATGACATCAATTTATACCATTAATATATAATATAATAATTTCAAAAAAATATGGTAAAATGGTGGAGATATATATGATTCATCAATAGCTATAATGTTTAAAATGATTAATATTATAAGTTGGATGATTACCAATTTCTCTTTAGTAGGAAATTTTTTTTGAACACACAAACATGTTATGGATTTCTAGTTTGTAACTTTTATATTCAATATAAAACACTACCACATAACTGAATGTGGTTTTTCATATTCTATTCTAAATTCATATATTCAACTCATTTACTTTTGTTTAAAAAGTAATAATTTAATTGATTGAATGATATGTTTCATGTAAGAACCCAGTTTTTGACTCAAATATGGATTATTTTAATATTGGTCTAATTTATTATTTGGAACTAATACAAATTCCTAATGTGTTCTAGAAGGTTGGGGGGGTCTCTGGGGCCTGTTTAGAGCCCAGAACCCTTGTTTTTAGTAGAAAATGGCCTTGATTCATGGTTAGAATAATCCATGTAGTGCAGGTCATCTATTTATTTTTAACCGTTCACGTCTAGACCCATGGGTTATATAGTGTGAATTGTATTACGTATCCATGGGATTAGGGACAGAAGGCCATAAAAAAATTGATGAGTAATTTTTAGTGGGTTTTTTCATTATTGAAGGAACATTTAAATATCAATTCATCCTAACCTTGTGAGTGCCCCCTCTCTATAGAAGACTGTGCATAGTTGGAACATGGTTTGGAAAACTATGCAGAAAAATTGTGAAAAGACCTATTAAGATAGATTTTATAGTATTCCCACAAATGATATAATTTTAAATACACATATTCCCAATTTTTATATATTTTAGATAACCATCTCTAATTTTCCTCTTTTGTGATCATTGAAGTCCTAAATTAGAGTTGATCAAGGGCATCAAACTAGAGTCTGATTCAATATTTTTTTCATCTCATTGATTTTTCATCTATAAGATCTCAATTCATTTTAAACCATTCCTCATTTTTCTTCACACCGACGACCATATTAAGAGGAAATATTATTTACCATATTTTTAGGTTCTGATCCATTCTTTAGATCTCATCAAATATAGTTAAAACTAGTGGTTGATACTAGACTAGGATAGTTTTATGAGTATGAGGTGGGTTTCTAATTACTCACTACTCATGCTTCTTCATTTAATAAATTATCCTTTGGGCATGAATTTTTATTCTAGAATCATCTACTTTGGTTTATATTTCTAAATTTTAGTCATTAAGACTATGTTATATGACCCATATTTGATATTCATTGTTGGTGGTTACATCCACAGCATAGACAACCCACAGTAGTGTTTTTTCTATATTAATGAATTTACTAACAATTTATGTAAATCATTGTGAATGTATGAAATATTTTTTTGAAATTATATAAACTTTTAAATATTTATCATTTTAGTTAATAGTAAAAATTGTTTATTTGATATTAATTCACTTTGGATTGAGTGATACATAACAACAAGGTAATCATGATCGAAAAACAAAATAACTTTTATCTTTCCACACTCGGAACACTAATGTTATATTGTAACATAGTGTAAGTTTCTTGAAATAATGAAATGATGTATGAAACAAGCAACAACAACATGGAATATGTTACATGCAACAAGGATGTTTCTATGAAACATCACTTTATTGTTAAAATTATTGATCTGATATAATTATAACATAGCCATTGAAATTATTAATATGAATAGTAATAACTAATTTTAAAATATTTTTTATGTTGGTTTTACATAAATATAAAAAATTTATAATGATATATATAATAATTGGTGTAGTCCTTTTATGTTTAAAAAAGTAATAATTTTTCAAAAAATTTATTTTTCATGTCTACTTATGAAAAACAAAAAATAATTAATTTGAGACACATTTTGAAATTTATTTAGATAAAATGAAAACACTTTTTGAATTTATAATGTCAAAATTACATTAGGATTAATGCTTTTTTCTGAGAAATGTCATATTTGGATGAATTATGAAAAATATTAGATTTTAATTCAAAAATGTTTTTTCATCTAATTTATTTATAATGATAAATAATATTTCAATTAGTTTCAATGTTTAAAATTATAATCTTTTTATTAAATAATACAAATTAGGAAATTGATATTAATTTCACATTGAAATTGGATATAAAAACATAGTAAATGTTTGAATGTTATTACCTTAAAAACACACATTGTCAACCTTACAGTAATTTTAATTTTAAATTAATTTCATCAATATAATTGATTATAATTTAGAAAATTTGATCAAATATTTTTATTCATAATAATTTATAATTTTTAATAAAGTAATATTAGATTTTTACCAAAAATATTAGTGTGAGCGATTAAAATAAATTATATCGATTAAGGTTAAATTAAGCTTAATAAGGGACTAAAACATTACCTTAATGCCCAAAATGACCTATAAACTAGTCAAAAATCCATTTCATGGCCATTATTAGACCCTATAATCCTTCTATCTATATTTTATTAATTTTGGATCAATTTTCAACATGAAAAAACATGGCTGGAATTATCTCTTCAAATATTTACAAGTGTTCCACTCCTATTTCTCAATAAAAGGAAACCATATATCCTTATTCTTTATACCTCTAAAATAAAATAATTTGAGACATTATATTCTCTATTATCTTACTAAAATCCCTAATTTCCTACTTGAATTCTCCCCTTGGGTATAAATATTTCTATGGAAGAGTTTTGGCATAAACCAAAAGCAGTTACCCAATTAAGAGGTAACGACTTTTCTCTAGCTCATTTGTTTTTTTCTTCATCCACACCCTAAAATATTATGATTCCTTGCTTGTATAAAAAAATGTATCAAAAATATTTTATTATGTTTTTATGGAAATTCTTATTACTACACATATACACAGCTCCATCTAATAGGTAACACGCATACTATTTACGTGTACAATGAACTGTCACCTCACTAGACGACACATGATCATTTTTTCTTTACCGCCTCTCAGAGTAAAAATTATGTTGTAATATCTATATATATAGGTAATATTATTTATTTATTATGTTTTTAATATTCTTTATTTCATTTACAACACATATATTTTTACACATGGTTTGTTGTAAATATGAAAAGTTTATTTGAGGAAGTGTGTGCTACTGCCCTCCCAAAGCGATGTGGTATATTCACACACTACAAGGAATGTATTAAGGATCAGTTTAGTGAACATATATGATAAATATTATGTACTAATGATACTGTATTAATTATATATATATACTTATATATTCACATATTTTATTTACATTATTTATTTTAATGGGATAATTAAAATAGAAACAATGTTCTTGAATATTCACGGATTACTGTCTTCACTAAAGGTATATTAAATTCTAAAATTATATGATAATAGATTATTATAATACAAATATAATGAATACTAATGAGATTTATATATATTTTTAAAAAAATTAATCAAGATATATGTATAAGGACAAAGGATATAACAAATAAAGACACGCACGTAGAACAAAGGGAATATTACCTGATGTGAAACCATAACATTGGATTGTTAACAAGAGTGTAATATAAATTAATGATTAAAAAATATGGTATTAGATATTAGAATGTTTTAGTTCAAAATATATATAATAAATTAATATTTATTATACATGGGGTTTGAATATTCATGATGAGAGTCAATATACAAGGTATGGGGATTTCATATCAATTTTTTATTTCCATGAGACACTTGATTTATTAACCACCCATTAAATTTTTTTGGTGTCTATAATTAAGAGTGATGTAAATTTTTTGGTATTAAAATATCCATACTATGATCTTTATTTCATGGGGTCTATGTTTCAATTGTAAAAATCGGTAAAATAGTTTCGTCTCAATTTTCCTTCTTTGAGACTAAGGCTTTAATATGAACCTAATTTTGTTTTGTGGGATATATACATACATATTATGTGATATATAAAGAATAACATAACTTTCAAGATATTATATGATTTCTGTAATTCCATTTTCTTACTTGGAAATAATGATCGAACGTTACGAAATGATAAGAGAGTATTGAAACAATCTACTCTCTTTTAAAGATTATTTATTACTACACTTCCATAAATGAAATATTACAACCCATATCTTAGGAAAATTCATGAATTTTCATCTACTATGTTTATTAATGATATATTAATGTATTTTTTAGATTTTTATACTCTTTGGTAAATATGATATGTAAGAAATTGTTTTTAAGAAACCCTGACCTTACCCTCTCTTTGGTCAAAAATCTATGTTCCTACAGAACCATGTTTTCTAAAAATGGATTATAATAATATTTTACCATTATCATTTAATCCTTAAATGAATTTTTTACCATTTTGTCTTTTACCAATCTCTTCAATTGAATATTCATTATCATTCTGAACAAGTAATTTTTCTGACCTCTTTACCCTATAATAGGAATGTTATTTTTACCTCACACGACATGTAAAAATTTACCCACCATAATTTCCATGATGTTTGCTTTTAATTTTTATACAGATAATTTTTAATAAAATTTTTATAAATCGATTTTTCGTGTGAAAGAAATTTCAAAACAATTCATACCTTATTTAAAAAAATTCAATTATTTTTAAGGAAATGAGTTTGAAAATATTTTCATGATTATTTCATTTGTTGATAGGTAAAATGGTTTAAAAAATTCAATATTTATTTATATTTTTTCAATGATTATTAAAATAATTTTTTTTAAAATGTAAAGAATTATATTTTTTATTTTTTAAATGAAAACATTTTTAAAAATGATTTCAAGTATTCTTTATATGTTTTCAAAATATTTTCTTATAAAATTATTTGAAAATGATTTTATGTATTAAAAACCCATTATCAATGAAGAATGATTATTTTATTCAATAATATTTCATGGAAGATATTTAAAAATTTGTTTTCATTTAAGATCACATCTATTGATGTTACACATTCCCTTTGAGTAAATGGTCTTATATATCCATTCATATTCATTATATTAATGGGTTATGATTAATGTCATGGTCTTTAAGAAACCCATTAATTTTTCATGGGTAATATGTTTATAAAATCTATTTCAATTTAATGTGTTATTCTTTTGAAGAAATGATTATGAAACATGTATCTTTTTTCAAATATTGAGATATTTTTAAAATTTTAAGACACCCATTTAATTGTATGGGTTATGATATGAATGTTTATGGTTTTGGTGGCACATGTATGTATTATTTAATTATGATATGGGTGGGACCTATATCTCCTTCTAATGCATTAGGTAATGATTTATATCTCAGGATATAGATATAACTAGAAGAAGAAATGAACAAGGATCAGTATTACAAGTATTGAATCAGAAATGAAAACGAATAAATATTACAGTGTAATAATGAGAAATCATCTCAGTCCAATAATACAGGGCCCGAACGAGGAATGTAAACGGTTCAACAATACAGGGATGGAACAAGGTGTGATCTCTGTTAAGTAATACTGGGACAAAATGGGGTGTGAACCATGTTCATTGAATGAATTTTTCCATTAAAATGGAATCGGTATAAATTCCATGACTACTAAGGAAATCAATATATATGATTATATATTTTCCACAGTTCCATGTTTTATTCCTATGTTATGCATTCATGGATTCTATTTTTTATTTCCTTATGTTTCATGTCTTATCAACTACCAATGTTTATTCCATGATTGGTGTATATGATATTTTATATATGGAGTATGATAATATTTTTTAACAATCATGTAATCATACCCTAATGCTTTTAATATGCTTACATATCTCTCTATCTTACAATTTCTGAGCATTTGAGCTCACCCCTTTTTATGTTTCCTTCCACAGGTTATTAAGATATGTAGTATGTTTGTTGTGTCTAAGAAGGTTCCAAGTAAATAAGAACCTAGTGGTGGATGATGTAGATAATTTATGTACTAGTGTTTATCATTCCAGGTTTCTAAAGTCACTAGACTAGTACAATCTTTGGGCATCTATTTTTTATAATGTTATAAATATTCCAAAAATGTTATGTAATGTTAATTTATGAAAAGTTAGGGATAAAATAGTTTGTCTTAGAGTAAAGTATTAGTTATCCATTGGGATCTAGGATAATAAATCCTTAGTGATATCCCTATGTATATTTATAAGGATAATTCTAGGGATGTCTCTATGGATAAGTATAATGAAGTGTTAATATTTAGGAAAATGTACTGAAATTTTGGTAAAGATGGAGTAAATTGTTTCCTGGAAATACATCCATGTTTGGATAATACAAGTGGATGTGGATTTCAAATAGATATGACTAGGGGTAAAAACTAAAACAAGATTTACTGGCCTAACTCGGGGTAATCTAATTCAATAAAAAGGCTTTATGTACACCTGGTTTTATACTCCCAAGTGATATGGTTTGTGAATTTACCAAAAACATCACAAAACATCATGAAGTATTCAAATAGGTATTGGTTCGGAATAACCTAAGATAATATTCAGGAACCAAATTTTATGAAAGGTGCCATAATTGATACATTATATAATTTTTTTTCATGATTACGTGATTCATCAGTATGATAATAATTTCTTACTCCATTCTTCCTAGTTTTATACAACAGAGTGAACTAGATGAAAATGGATTTACATTGAGTGTAATGGATGATCTGTTGATGAGTAGTCAAATGGGATTGTCATTAATGTGAAGGATGTTGTTCCCATGTCTAATCAGTTTTTGAGGAACATGATCTACAATTTGTACCATATAAAACTCTCAGACTTACCAAGGATTTTAAGAAAAGATTTTATTGATAATTTGAGTAACAGAGACCTTGGAGGAAAGATGATTCAATTTTAGTTATGTCAAGAAAGTGGGAAGAATATAGAAAGTGAATATATTAGATGAATTAGAAGGTGTTTTGAATTTGGTATACAATGACAAAAATAAAGTAACTAAAAAGGAATAATAAAGAATTTGATTAATGAAATGGATAAGAATAATAGAATCCAATGTTCATCATCAAAGGTTAATTGTATTAAGTGCGGAATAAATTTCCATTATTCAACTCAATGTTCCAAGATGAAAGCTATTGATGAGAATTAATGTGGTATGTGCATTACCCTCATTTTGAGTTATGTATCCATTTTTCGGCCTTTTAATGCGATTGATGTGGTTGGATAGAGATTGGTAGAGTATGGGAGAGTTTAGAAGGGTTTTAAGAATGTTTTTGAGGCTTTCTAAAGGAACATAGTTAGAGGAAACTATGTAAAAAACCTAGGAAAACATGAAACATGAGGTAGTGGGACATCACATGACATCCACATAGTTTTTTTAACTGTGTGGGGAGGCTTTGTGGGGTTCCCTTTAAGATAGTATCATACGCACAATTAGTGCACGATTTTCCTAACCATGCAAGCTGGCCGGGCATGGAAATAAAAAATTGTGTTTGTAAAAGTGAGACCACTAGGGATCTTCCCTAAACCCTCAATTATTCCTCTCATACGAACCTCACTTGGGATTCCTGGTTTTCAACGGTTAGAGGGGATCTCCCACTCATTTATCAACTGATTTGAAGGGTTTTAAAGGTTTAGTGAAGGTGAGTCTCTTCCTATAGGTCTCCGCTCTGGGTTATTTCTTCATTTCCCTTAGATTTAGTCATCCATATCTCCTAGTTTTCTTTTTATTCACCCTTCACATGTAGATATATGGTTTTTGTTTCTTAAAGTGGTGTTATTGGGGATTGTTGATGATAGTATGGGGATCTACGGAAGTTTCATGTATTTTTCACTCTGATTCGGTGTGTGGTTGTGCGGTGGGTTGATTTCACCATAACCCTAAGGTAGGTGTACTCTCTCTCTATTCCACCTTTCCAGAACCATAAGATTTATTTTTAATTATTAATTCTTTCTTGAAATTAATTGTGATTCAGATGTGTGAAACTTGTTGGAAATTCATTTTTTCCGGATTTCTGAATTTTTTGGGGGGAAAAGAGGCATTATGGTAAACATTTTGTTGTTGTCATCTATTAAAACGTTGATTTTAAAATGTTTTTCATGGGGTTTTTCATGAAAATAGTTTGTGAAAACTGTTTCAATAAAAATTGTATTCATTATAGAAAAATAATGTGGGATGGATAATGTCTTAAGGGATTGTTTTATTATAAAATGGTTGTTTGCATAATATTGTGTCATTGCCATGTTTTTTGCTTTTTTATTGGATTTACATATTATTATTGTGTTGGAATTATGAGAATTCGGTGGGGAATACCAATATAAAAAGGGGATGGATAATGAATGAAAGACCCACTATCAATGATAAGTAGGCGTGAAGCACCACTAGATAGGAAAAGGTAGTAAATGAGCATGGACAAGATGTTCCACCATGGTTTTCTACTAGTTTGGGTATGTGAAACTCAATAATTATTCTTTGGTTTCTTAGTTATATTAATGGTGAAAATTATTGTACTATTATGCGATGGTGAAATGGATTTGGACTTCTTTGTTGGCTTTCCCTTATGTTGGATGATTTGGGTGAAAATTGGCTTGGTAAGGGTGTGTTTAGATAATTGTTAATAGTTATACTATTTGATGCTTTATATAAATTGTATTATATAAATTTGTTAATGGTTATATCCTAGTGGAATGTGATGGAAAATAATTTGGGGAAACACTATTGGGTATTTTTACTCTCCCCCTACTTTGGAACTTTGGTGCTTTTACATATTTATTTTTTCAGGACATTGGTATGTGTTCAACACCTCATTTCACTGACGATTCATTGTGTTCATAGGATAGATTGTGGATCTTGGATCTTTTTTTGGAGATATTGAGTGATGTCATATCTTGTTTGGGATTTTCTATTTGGAATTCTTTTAGTTTTTTTGATCGTTCATTATATAGTGTTCTGGTTGGTTATGATTCTTTTGGTTGGATTCATTTATTCTAAGATAAGATCGTTCCCAATTATATCATTAAACACGTGGAATTTATTTCCATCATTTGGCGAAATGGGAATATCACCTAAGTCCATGTATACTCTCACCGCCTTTTTATTCCATTGAGGAATGTATGGGAGGTTACAAGTGGTATCATCACATTCGGTCATTGTTGTATATGTAATATAGGTTTTGTTGGTCTTGAAATAATTTTTTAGTCTTGGAGTTGACATTCATTCTGGGTCTATTCCTTAAGTTGGGATGGTTGCAAGTAGTAGGACCATCAAGAAAATGAAATGTATAGCACAAAAGGATGTATATATCCCTTTTATGTTGAACTTCAATTTACCAGGGAGTTGGGTACATAAGAGTTTTGGATATAATTGTTTTCACTAGAAACCTCCTTGTTGTGGGTGATTACAATTAGATGGGTATGACATACAAGATAAAAATGAATTCCCACTAGGATACAGATTTCATTGGGTATAATGATGTATGTTTTGTTATGATTATCTTGATTTGTTAAAAATCTAGAAATTATTTTCAAATGTGCGGATTTGAAATATGGATGCTTATGGTATTTTGAAAATGGTTCAATTTTCAAAACATGGTGTATTTTACAAAAATGGAGAATCATTGGAAATGGGAACTTGTGGAAAGAGTTGTTGTGTTTATTTCAACAAAACAGAAGATGGAATTGTAAAAAATTTCTAGCTAAAATAGTGAGTCTTATGGTTCTTTTTCTATTGATAGAAATGGAATTAGGTAAGCATTGTTGAGACTGACCAGAGGAGGGTATTGAAAATGTGTTTCCACCTCTACCATAGGTGAACTAACAACTAGTGAAGAGTGTAGTGAAAGATTAAAAATCATCAGAAATTGGAAATAAAATGGATGATCCAAAGCAAGTGGATTATGTAATTCTGTTTAAAAAACAAAATCAACCCACATTAAGTTCTGATTTGGAGAAGGAAAGGGCAGGATCATGGTTGGATAGAATTAATAGGATCGTTGAATTCATGGGAACACAGGTTTAACTTAGGGTGATGTTAGTAACTTTCATGATGGAAGATCACAAACTTTATTTGTTGGAGTTTTTGGTCCAAGATTGAATGAACCACGAAATGACATAGGAGGGTTTTGATGAAATGTTTAAAAAAAATTCAACCATCATACGATCAGAATTCAGTGCACAACAGATTTCATTAGCATAAAATTATAGAACCTCTCAGTAACTAAATATGAATATATTTTTATGAACCTAGTGTGGTTTTCACTCTAGGTGGAAGGTTGCACATCATTGTAGTAACATATTTTTGAAGATGGGTTTTAGTTGGAAATTTGTTCTAACATAGTGATTCTATGAATATGTGATTACAAAAAAATGGTGAATATAGAAATAGTCTAAAGGGGATATCATGGGTGCTACAGGTGGGGGAGGCATGCTGGTACCCATGGGAAATAGTGGGAAATCTAACACTGGGTTTAAGTGGAAGAGGTAAATTTATTCCTTGGGTGGGAGAATATCTGAGAATCTGACAAAAGGATCAATGAATCATCCTACAAAGACATAGGCTAATATGGGATGCCTTCAGTGTGGTTTTATGCGTCACCTAATGTGGAATTGTATGGAACAAGCTTGATTGTATCAAAATTGTAAATAGATAGGGAATCATCAGTAATACTGTCATAATGCTCCAAGGTTGAGTGTTCGTGACACTCCTCAGGGGTCACAGGTGTCCAATGTATCGATATAAATGGGGTTTTTGCATACCCCTTATCAGCTAAGAAATGTTTTTCATAGTGATTACAGGAACACCATGAATCCTCAGCTGGGAAATAATGAACAAAGTGTTTTAAGGAATAATTTATTTGGATGTTAGCAGATTTTAATGGACAATTAGTCAAGACCATTCATGGTTAAAGTTATAATTCTTTTAAATTCTCCGTTGATTCATTTGTTTTTCGTTACATGTGCTTTGTATTCTTTTATCGCTTCATTTATAATTGATTTATTGGGTTTAACTATGAAAATGATGCCTTCTATTTTAAAACATCAAATTCCATTGGGTTAGAAAGAGTGGTGAGCCTTCTTGTTTAGAGAATACGATATAATTGTAGTTGAGGGTGAGTTAACGTGCGATTTATTAGTTCTTGTAGTTGGAGAAGTTATAAATCAAAGGGTTCACCTAACCTAGCACAACTCTATGGATCGTGACAGTTTTTATTTCTAAAAAGGAAGATAGATCCTTATTGTTGTGTGTTGATTATTATAGGCTAATTTAAGATAAGATAAATAATTTATACCCACTTCTTCACATTGATGATATGTTCAACCAGTTGAGGGGAGCCTAGTGGTTCTCCAAAATTGACTTATGGTTAGGATATTACCAATTTCGAGTGTGATAGGAGGATATTCCAAAAATATCCTTTAGAAGTAGATATGGCCATTACAAGTATGTGGTTATGCACATTGGTCTGATGAATTCAGCAGTAGTGTACATTACAATGATGAATCAAATAATTTAGAGATATCTGGATTCTTTCGTAGTAGTTTTTTTTAAGGATACATTGGTGTATTTTAGGACAAGTGTGGAGCACGAGGTACACTTGATGATAGTGTGGGAGATTTTGAGTGATCATCACCTATATTCAAAATTTCTAAAGTGTGATTTTTTATTAAAAGAGGTTTGTTTCCCTATCCATGTTATTTATAAAACCATTGTTTTAGTATATCCATAAAATATAGAGGCTATTATTTCATAGAAACCTCAAAATAATGTTCTTGAGGTACGATGCTTCATTGGTGTAGTTGGGTATTATTAGCATTCTGTTCGTGATTTCTCGAGATTTTCCTCTCCAATGAAAACCTTAACTTGGATGAATGTTCCATTTCAATGAAATTTTTTGTGTTATAAATATTTTTAAGAGATTAAGTGTTACCTTACATCATCACCAATCTTGTTTTTTCCAAAACTAGGAAAGGACTATGTGGTGTATTGTGACGCATCAGGATCAGGGTTTGGGTTTGTTCTCATGAAATGGTATAATTATTTTTCCGCATGGATTATGATAGTTGTGGGTTCATGAGAATAACTACCTAATACATGATTTGGAGTTGGCGGCAGTGGTTCATACCTTGAAAACGTGGCGTTATTATCTCTTCGGTGATAAATTCTAGGTGTTTACCGATCATAATAGTTTGAAGCATATTTTATCATTTAGAAATTTGAAATTAAGGAAATTTATATGGATATATTATCTAAATATGACTAATTTTGACTAAATTTACACATAGGGTAAGGGAAATTTTGTGGAGAATGCATTAGGTAAAGAATTATATGCTCAGGTGGTAAAAAAGGTGTCAGATAGATGATAGTTACTGTTGGTTGTAGCGGTTGGATTTTGAGGACTAGAGTGATATAGTTATTTTCTTTTTGGTTATAATGGTTCCTAACATGGTTGGTTTAGTTAAGGAGGTAAACATGTTTCATTTAGAGTGTTTTGTAATTGGGATGAAACTCAATGGTGGGGCGACCATTGATTGATGGGAACTATTTGGGAATTTAGTTTTGTTATATTTGGAAATTAGAGGGTTATACTAGTCTATTTTCATGGAAGAATTCTCAAGGCTTGTCATCATTCCTAATAATTTATTCATCTTAAAAGTTTGAATACTTATAATCATTGAAACCACATATTTTGTGGGTTGGTAAGAAAAGTAAAGTAGAGGAGTTTGTTTCAAGATTCCTAATTAACCTACCAGCAAGTCAAGGAAGAGTAACAATAGCCAAAAGGTTTGTTGAATTTTTTTTACATATCCTTGTCTAGAAGTCGGAATAGATAATGATTCATTTTTTATAGGTCTCCCTAGAATGGTTAGAAATCACGACTCTATATGGGTGATAATGGATCAGATCACAAAGTCATCCCATTCCATCCTTATTCATGAATCACTTACGGTGGAGGATCTATCAAAAGTCTATATCATTGAGGTGGTAAAGAGGAATGGTGTGCTAGTTTTTATTTTATCAAATAGAGATCTGGGGTTCACATATCATTTTTTGTAAATCCTTGTAGCAAGACCATTGGAATCAGTTGAAAATGAGCATGGGGTATCATCCTAAGATAGATAGGAAGTATGAGAGGACGATAAAAAAATTGGAATATTTTTTGTATTATTGTGTAATGGATTTTGATGTCTCCTAGGAGGATCAATTTTTATTAGTTTAATTATCATATAATAACGTCTATTAGGACATGGTAAAAAAGGCTCCGTTTAAAGCACTATATAGTTATCCTTGTCATTCTTTACATTGTTGGGTGGAAACATGTGAGACTTCGATGGTTGGGATGATCCATTTCATGGAGACAAAAGAGAAGTAAAAGTTGATCATGAAGAGAATAGAGATATCATAGAGTCATGAAAAATCATATGCATAGAATCCTTGATTGTCGTGGTCATTTGAGGTGAGTGATCATGTGTTCTTGAGAATCTCTCTTAGGCTTGTACATCGTCGATTTAGGATATAGGAAAAGTTATCTCCAAGGTATACAAGACATTTTGAGATATATAAGCATGTTTGATAGGAGGATTATCGGTTATCATTGCAACCACGACATTATGCAGTGAAAAATGAGTTTCATGTATATATGTTGAAGAAGCTTCAGCCAGATCCTGACCACATCATCCAATTGGATAATGTTGAGATTGAATAGGATGATTCGTTGGTGAATATACCATTAAAGATTGTAGAGAGTACCTATAGTTTATTTTATCGTAATAGAAACAATATAGTTTAGTTTTTGTGTAAGCACGATATGATTCAAGATGAGACTTGGGAGTAGGAGAAAGAGATGGTCAAACAATAGAACAAAATCTTTCTGAAAATCAATGGTTCTAAAGTTTCCATGGACAGAATTTCCAATGGTGTGGACAATATATCACCCTCATTTTGTGGTATGTAAACATTTATATTCTTTTATATGTTTTTAAAGTGGTTGGGTAGAATTTGGTAATTTTTAGAGAGTTTGTATGGATTTGAATAATGTTTTTGAGGATTTCAAAAGGAGCATTGTTTAAGAACGATTTGGGGAAACCACAAAAATCATCGGAAACCACGAAACATGAGAATTTGGGCCTTTTCATGATTTGATCATATTTTTCCTAACTGCATGAGGAGGATATGTTTGGTGACCTACGAGATACTAGCATATGCACAATTAGTGCACAGTTTTCCTAACAGTGTGAGCTAACCGTACGTGGAAAAAAATTGGGTTCCTAAATATAAGACCACTCAGGATTTGCCCTAAACCCTCCATTATTACTCCCATACAAACATCAATCAGGATTCATGGTTATCAAGGGTTATATGGGATCTTCTACTCATTTTTTAAGAAATTCAATAGGTTATTATGGTGTGTTGTAGGTTATTATCTTTTAGTATGTCTCTACTCTTTGTTATTTCTTTGTTTTCTATAAATCCAGTTCACCCTCTCTCCCAGTTATCTTTATCTACACATATAAATTATAGATCTAGGGTTTTAGTTTCCTAAATTACTGAGATTTTGGATTGTTGATGATAGCGAAGGGGATATATTGTGGTTTCGTGGCATTTTCACCCAAATTATGTGTGTGGTTGGTTGATTTCACTGAACCCCTATGGTTATTGTCTTCTCTCTTGACTGCAATTTACTATAAATAGAAGACTTTTTTTAATTAATTAGTTTTTCTTGAAATTAATTGTGATTTAGATGTAGGACACTTATTATAAATTCATTTTGTGAGGATTTGTTGATTTTTAGGGGGAAAGGAGAATTGCGATGAAATGGACGGTGTTGTTAGATTTTAAGATGATGATTTTCAAATGGGTTTCATAGGTTGATTCATGAAAATGGTTGGTGAAACTTATTTCAATATAAAAGTGTTTATTAATTGAAATATACTGTTATATAAATGATGTCCTAAAGGATTCTTTGGTTTTAAAATAGTTGTTTTCATAATGTTGGGGCCTTAGGGTGTTATATACTTGTTTAATGGATTGAAATATTATTCTTATTTTAGAATAATGAGTAGTGGGTGTGGAGTACCACTATTAAAAGTGGATGGATAGTGTATTGAAGAGGCACCATCAATGATAAGTAGATGGAATGTACCACTAGATTGAAAAAAGTAGTGAGCGTGTTTGTATGTGAAGTTCAACCATGGTTGTTTACCAGTTTGGGTATGTGAAACAATATAGTTATGCTTTAGTTTTTTGTTGATAAGAAAAGTAGAAATTAATGTACTATTATGCGATGGTGAAATAGTTAATGTCTTATTAATTGGATTTCCCTTGGGTTGGATGATTTGTGTGAAAAATGACTTGGTAAGGGTGTGTTTCCCTTAGTGCTTGGAAGATGTTGTTTTCGGGACATAGGCATGGGTAAATCAACTCATTTTTCTAGCAGTTCATCATGATACTAGGATTGATTGTGAAGCATATAGCTTGGGTATATATTTGGAGCTATGTCATAACGTCATTGGGTTTTTCGGTTTCATCTTATGCTTTGTACTCTGATTGTGCATTATATAGTATTTTGGTTGGATATTACTCATTTGGTTGGTTACTTTCACTAAAAAGAAAAATTATTCCCAATTCATTCATTATGAGCTTGGAATTTATTTCTAACCTTGGGTTACTTGGAAATGCCACCTATGTCCATGTTGCATTTCCCCTCCTTCTCAATCTAATGAAAATGGGGAGGGACATTACAATATGAGTAATGGTTAAAATTCTGCTGATGATAAAACTAAAGATGAAATGTGAAGGGAAAAAGGATTAAATAATAGAAAGAGGTAGCCATATTATTTATTTTGTATGAAGTGGAATAATAAATGTCTTTATGTATTTGGATTCAATTTTTTTAATATTAATGATAAAACATATAAGGAATTTTTTCATGTTTTTCATTAAGTATTACAAAGTGAATATTGAATGTTCCTGATGAACTGGTAAAGTGATTAACTGAAAATATGATATTTTGAAAAATAATATATAACAATTAAAATGTTCTCTATGTTATGTTAATTCTTTTCATAAATATTATTGGGGTTTGGATAATTAAATTGAACGGTATATATTTACATTTCTGGTTCATTCAACCATAATGAACTAATTTAATTTTATTTATATTATGTCTACAAATTAGGTCCAAAAAATTAATAAGTCATAGTATACATATTAAAATTGTATTTGAAAATATTAATGTTTTTATGGAAAACCATGAATATATTAATGTAAATTGAAAACTTTTTATTCATGAAGGTGATGAATCAAAAAATCCTTCTGGATGTTTTCATTTTCTTAAATAAAAGGTTTAGAGGTGTGATCTTATAATGGATATTCAATTAGAAAAAATTATGTTCAAGTAAATTTTTTATAATAAATTTATCGTGTCACACTGCATAAGGTAGGGGATGAGAGGATAATAAATTAAACTAAATTAAAAAATAAAGAAGAAGGATTTAACCTCTTAAATATTGTACCCTTCAGAACAACCTTATGTTACCTAATTTTTGGTCATTTGGTGAGACCAACAAGACCAAAATGTGGTAAAGTTGGTTGAGATAAAAATTGGATAAATATTAGAAAGATAAAACTCTTACAATGTGTGTTGAGATGGTGTGGTTATGGGTGGTATTTATAGAAGGAGGAGAGTGTTTATTTGATTATTTTTATAATTTTCTATTGTTTTGACTCAAGACTATACATAGTGTTTAGTACTGTCACTAATTAAAATACATATTTCCGGTGATTATGAAATAATTTTTTATTACCACAACTAAATATCATCTATGATCCAAATATTTCTTTATTTATATTATAATTATAAACACCACAAATGACTATTTTTTATCTATTCAAAAAAAATTCAACTATTTTAGATAAATACCAAAAATTAACAAACAAATTTTTTTGACATATAGACATCAAAAATGGATATGAATTTTTTAAAACATTTACCTAAATACGAGACATTTATGCTTTCATTAAAATCATAATTTATTCAGAAAAATACCGATTTTAATATTAAAAACTATTTAACTCGACTATAAATTTATTTATTATCTCACAATATTACCTTATTTCTATATGACAATGAAATAATAATTTATGAATCTATTTTTTGAAAATAAATATTCTTTTAAATAATTATATTAATTATAAAATTATAAATAAAAATTAATGATTCAAAGTAATACAATCACTTAATTTATTATTTTTAAATCATTTATTAACTTATTTCATGAAATAAATATATCATATTTTCAATTATAAGAATCATAAATATTATTTATAGTTTCATAGTGGATGTTATTATTCTAAAGACCATATTACTATTCAAAATATTAAAATTTATTTTTCAAATATCAGCATAAAATTTAATAATATATCGTGGACGGTTCATGCTTGGTGTTTCATGAAACATAATATTTTGAATAAATTTAAATTATATAGGAAGTTATATAAAGTAAAATTTTTTGGTGTAATATTATTCATTGTGTATTTTTCATTTTGTTGTTGAATTCGTATGAAATATAAATTATGATGTGTTGGTTTTTCCTATAATTATATTTTCCCATATTAGAATAGGTAATTATCAATATTTTATGAGTTCATAATGTGTTGACATGGTGTAATTTACCTTTCTTATAATGATATATGTAGGTCAATATCAGTTGTCATGACCTATAATTATATATTTTGGATTTGTGAATTTAGAATCATATATATTGTTATGAGGTATTTTGAACGATCATTGACTTATGTTTATAAAGGAATCTGTAATATTTACACCATATATTATTATTCTTAGGATTAACAAATTCCACTGATATTTAGAATCATATGATAACATAAATTTGATGGTCATTGAACCTTCCCTTAATAATTGAATGTTTTAAATATTAATTCTTATATCTCACAAAATGTCTTCCGTTTTATTGTTCGTAATGCGAGATATGAATTATTTATTTTTGATATCTCTTACTATACCCCATGTAGTGATAGGATAATGGTATTATCTAGCATAATGTAATGAAGTTTGATGTAAATATTATATACATAATTTAAAATGTTATGTATTATTACCATATTCACAATGAAACAAGAGCTCTATATTTTCTGGATTTTCTAATCGATATTTATATAAGAAATTATAAATTATTATGTGTGTGATATGTGAGTCATAAAACATGTATTTAGATCATGTTCTACTTTTTTATGATTATTTTTGTGGTATTAGTCGTAAGTAGAAGCAAATAACAATGATTTAAAGTTAGGAAATAAAAAAGATAGGATTCAATTTTGTTTAATAATCTCTAATTTCTCTTATGATAATTTTTATATTACTATTAATTCATGTTTCTCAGTCACTAAATTTATTCTAATTTAGGTAAATAATTAGAATAAAAATAAATTGGAGACACATGTGTTATTATCAACACATGATCTTATAATTTCTTAATAGATTATTTATCTATTAATTTTTAAATATAATTCATCTTCACTATAAAAACTAAACCACCCCTTGAGACATGGATGTGGAACTATTAGTGAAATAACCCAAATATATAATCATTACATAATAAACATATAAATCATCTCCATTCAATATTTGTTGGAATAATTTTACTGTAAACTTATCTTCTTTCTCTATTCAATAATTTGAAACTATTTTTGGAGTGAAATGGTTGTCCAAATAATGGTAAAATATCTATTATAGGTAAAGGGTTATTATTTTTTGTATATTAGACTATAGTTTCCAAATGAATCATATATGGACAATAATAGGTTAGGGGATGATTGAGTACCATTCATTTAATTTTCAACACTTACACACAAAAATATACCATGTTTAATATGACTGTGTTAATGGAAACATTTTACAACATCGTATTACCATGTAATAAAAATATTATCTATGAAAATATATTAACAATATTTGAAAGGTTTATCCTAGATGAGATACCTTACTCGTTTCCATGATTATTTCATGCTGATTAAAAAGATTTTTCTATCACTTTAATTTAATGCAATTACATGTTTCATTATTATTTTTATATTAATGTTGTATAATTATATCCACTTTTAGTATATGATCATATTAATACAAGAACCAATAGATAATTAATAGAATTATTTATTAAGGTAGAACATAATATTAAATAACCCTCCATGATCCAATGAACATGTATTTATCCACTAATAAATGATCAAATAATAAGTCTATAGGTTGGTGTTTTTATTCAACTGGACCCAAAGTTACTATTTTATCAAATTGGTTCTTTATAATTATGATTCTTGATGCTATGATATACTAAATAATTGAAACGTCAGTCCCAACCTGGAAAACTGTCTTCTTTTTCAATATATGATTATTGAAAGGAAGCCTCAACTATTATTTAACTCATCAAATAATTCAAGTAGTGCAGAATTTGAATATATATAAATATAAATTTTTGGGTAAATAATAATTTCTTATTATCATAACAACTGTCAATGACTCTCACAATTATCATTGATTCTCAAAATATAGAGGAGTAGAAAATATGAACTCCCTTTTTTAATTATCTATCTCTTAAATATTCATTCAAATGTGAATATTGTTTCATTCAAAAAGTAATAATTCAATGAGATTCATCTATATTTCAAATATTTTAAAAAATGAGTATCATAATTCATCAATGTCTTCCATAAGACCTATACAAATAAATATTCATGATATATGAAGATAGTACAACTATCCCCATAATATCTATTTATTTAATGAAAATTCTTCGGTAAAAAATAAACATGTTTCATTTTTTTCCTTTACTAAATTGGATGTGAATCATTATATAACGACACAACATAATCTATTATCAAATTACAATGATATTTTGGTTGACTCCATCATTGTGCATAATTTGATATTATTATAATATGACTTTCATTTTATAAAATATTCTTATATTCTATGTCATATGATTCAAGTCACACAATATATTTTGCATAAACACAAGTCATAAGATCAAATTTTAACGCTCAAGTATTATGATCAAATATATACAATCATAATGTAATATATAGAATTATTATGTTTTATTTGTAAGAGATGTGGAAATTTAAATTCCATGATTTTGATGATCATTGGCACTTACAAACATCATTCTATAATAGTTGATAATTTCTAATTTAATTAGATTCAAACCACTGTACAAGCATTGTTTCACCTACTTGGTATATGATATATCACAACCATGGGAACCTCTATGGTAATTGAAAATATCACCATACTTTTTATCGCACCACTAACAAAAATATTATGTGGTGGCCCCAATATTTCCATTTAAAACTCCATAATTATATCTGATATTTAAATAAAAAAATCACTATGATCTACCCCTCATCATATCACTGTCAACATTTACCCTATGAAACTCTAGTCCCTTTGTCCCAGGAACGAGCACTGTTATTCCAACTTATTCTTCACATATCTCCACCGAGGGATTACATGGTACATTCCCATCACTATGACATAATGATCATGAACATAAAATGATTCAACTATATTAAATCTTATCTTTCCATCATTGATATCAGCTGTTTTGAGAAAAAATAATAGACATTTAATCATGTAAATACTTCCACAATCTCATTATCTAAACCATTGTCAATGTAAATTGATCTGTGAAATTTATATCATGAGAATGTGATAATAGATGTATTCATATTTAATTAAAGCCACTGGATCCTTTGATCGATGATTGGATGATACAAATAGGGGATAATGATATAAGGAAGTAAATAATCAAATTTAGTTTCACATGTTCTCTTATAATAAATGGATCATTAATTACCACCTGAGATTCATCCCCCATTGAAATTTAAAGAGTCATGACACTTATTCATTTCTATGTTTCATTAATTTGGATAATTTTTAACTATATTGTATTTAGTGTTTTTAACTGGAACATCCTGCTGAACTCCATGGTATAGGATAAAAACCCCATTATCATTCTCCGCTAATCACCCTCTATATATTCCATGAACATTCTCTACCTCTCCGTGCTATCTTTTGACATTTGTCAAGGTCTAATTCCACTAGTAACCAGGCTGCATGACCACTTTTGATAGATAAAGCGATGGAAAATATTTCTATCTTTTTTTATTTACATATCCAACACATTGTAGTGACCACAAATCAACTATCATGACATATTGAACACAATATCCAACCTTTTATTTTAATAATTCAATTAATATAACCAAACACACATAAAATACTCTAATTCATTAAATATGTGAATGGATTTCCTCTTCCAATATGATCTTGTAAATTTAATTTTATATCAAGAAATCTTCATATCATCATTTACATCACCCAATCATACTATCCCAAACATCATAGCTTTAATAACATTGAACATATATTAACACATTACAATTTATCAAGGAACATGTACACTATTATATATTGATAATATATACAACTATTAAACATGGGTTATTCAATATCAACATTTTTTATTAATACCCTATAATAAATATAAGTCTATATGTGTATATACCAACCATTTCATCCCTCTATTACTTATAAGAAATAAAAATGAATTTTCATGTACAGGAACTAAATTATATTTAAAAAACATCGCTTTTATGATTGGTTTTTCAATTTACCTTTTAACAACAAAATAAATGTTTTAAACCATGAATTTTCATAGTTGTGACACTATAGTGAGAAATTATGTCAACATGTAATAACTCAATGTTAAATAAAACCAGATTGAGTAATGAAGTAATTCAAAATTGTCTAGTAATCATCATATATGTGATACCACACTTAATTATTTACATCAGGGGACTAAAAATTATATTTTGATATATATTTATTCCTTCAATAATGTGAAAAAATAAATCCAAGAAATTCATTTTCATGTTAGCTTATCCCCCCATTTGAATTGTTATTCCCACAAACCAACACTCCACCATTAGGTAATGATTAATATTACTAATGTAGGGGAAATAATGTCATTTGAATACTACATCCATCAATTTCAAGAGAACAATTGGCAAATTATAGATTATATAAATTAATATTTTATCTTATTATCTTATAGATAACCCCTCATGTTATGCTCCTTAATGAACATAAAGGGTTTTTGAAATGTTTATATTTTGTTATATGATGATGATAAATATTTTTATAGGTATTGTATAAACTGATTTTTGGAAGACAACTCTTCACATAGGTTAACACATTCATGTTCACATTAGTGGATTTAATTTGGGGAATTATCCAAGAATTCATTCTCAAATTTTATCCTTTATTTCATTGATTGAAAATATATTTCCCGTTCCTGAATTTGGTATTTGAATAAATCCACCAATGTTATGAGAAAATATATCTATATATTTTTGATAATTTTCACCCAAGTACATTTATAACATATATTTTTTTCAGTAAATAACTCTGGAAGCTTCTCAATATTGTCCCCATTCATGTCCCCTCAAGATTATACTCAAAATACTCTCATTATGGTCTTTATCTCCCATAGATTTGTTTTTATTTGTCTCAAATGGATCATGTAACATGATGGTCACCGTTTCATTTTTTCCTCCAATTTTTATCACTTTTACCTATTTTCTAGTATTTACCTAGATAACTAGCTTCAACATCAGTTCAATACATTGTATGTAGATGATAAAGCAATAATGTAATGGAATAAGGTCAACCTACTTTATTATTAATGTATGTTATTATGTGGATAATTTTAGATCCAATAGAATGGTTTATCCTATTCTAATTCATGTATAGGTGGTATCTCCATTATGGTTTTGATCATATTCTATGATATATTCTTTGGTAACATGTAATTCATCACTGAATTAAAATTTTTATTCCATATATTCATCTTTTCATTATCCATTAAGGAACATGAATCTTCTTGTTCTATATTTATTTTCATTAACATATCTTCTTTAATAAAAACCATGGCAGGACAATTTATGGAAATACATATAGCTTTATGAAACCATCTAAACATATCTTCTAAAATTGTAATTAATCCATATTTTAAAAACCATCTTGAAATTATAGATAATCATATCTATTATTAACATTCTTTTAGAACTAAATATTTAATATTATTTTACTCACTATAAAAATATATTGGAACTATTATTAATAATTAGTTAGGTACATTAAAAACTATATCATAACCTCTAAAAAAAATTCATTTCAATTCCATTAAAAAACATACATCTTCATTATTTTCTTTTATTGATTTTGATATCTTATTTTTATCACTTCTAACACATACATCCATAGATTATTGGAATATGTTCAAGGTATTCCCTTCATTTCAAAAATATATGAATATCTTCTATGTTGATTTATAACTCCTTATAGGATTATTCAACTATCATTAAACATTATATCCAATTTACATTTTTTCGATGGATGAGCTATTATTATTTTGAGAGTTCATATAGGTACTCTAGAAATCCTCATTTTTGGTCTTCCGTCCTAAGGCCATCTATTTTCAATGGAAAAAAATTAATGGCATTATTTTCCCATGCTATTTTGATATATATTGAACTAGGAATTCTATATACATTTGACCATAAAAATTAGAACCAACAGTTTTATCTACAATTTTTCCAGATCTATTTTAGTTAGAAATAATTTAAAAATTTATGGATATTTCCACTTCTCAATCATTACAACCCACAACTACGTATTTATTTAATCATATATAACTGATATACTATTTATAAAATATAATTCTCTATTCTAAAACCTATATCAAAACCTAGAATCCAAAAAAAACATTTTTTTTCCACATTGGTGTACATGTTTTCTAAAATTTTGAAATCTATCATTTTTCAGTTTTCATATTTTTTTACCTATGGTATTGGATTATTTAATGGGACCCTCACATATATATATTATTATATATATCCTTCACATGATCGTATGGTTATAATAATTTTTAACCTTTCCTTTGTGTCAATTATTTCACTGAAACATTCATTACTAGAGAAGCATGTTAATCATAATTTCCAAATTAAGAGACAGATGGTACCTTCATCAAAGTTATTACATCTGGATTACCTATAGATGTATTTAGGCTCCTATTTTCACAAAATAAATCCATATTATTGTGAAAAATCTTAATTATATATCATGTTGAAGAATCCATTTTCAGAATACTTTTGTGATGTTACTTCATTCATGGTTACTAGATCACTTAGTTTTACCCAAGGCTTATAAAAAATAGTGTTGTGGGAATATTTTTCATACTCAAATAATATAAAATTAGATTCAAAATCATTAATAATGTTATTAATATAATAATAATAATTATTTCGTGATAATTATAAATAAATATGATGATCTATTATTTTTAATCTTTTCATTAATCACTAATTGGGCATCACAGATATTCATGGACAAAATTTTGTGTTTTTTAATTGATGGAATCACTAATTGAGGAATAATATATTTTTCATTCCCATCTCAATAAATATAATCAAAATAACTATTGAATAAATGAAAATATTTTATTTATATTATTTATATAATCTTTCTTGGCCTCTATAATTGTTTAGAAGAATTTTTAATCCATGTATTTCTAATGAAAATAATTTTATATTCAATTGGAATCATATTATAGATATCATTTTCATAAAATTATTTACTTAAAAAGAATAGAATATAAGTTATTATATCAAGTGGATATTTCCTAACATAACTTTTAATTCATGTGTATGTGTCTATAGTAGTATTAATTGGTTATTATTATTCAAATTCAGAATATATTGAGATACATTATTCAAAAGTATAAAATTTTATAGATAATAATTTTTTAATTTTTAATGTTCAATGATGTTATATATACTTATTATATCATGTTATTTTATATATTTATTTACCTCCCCCTTCTCCAACATTTATATGGTTTTGAAAAAAATGAGTATATTTTCATAAACAATTGAGGAAATAATATCTTCTACCTGATGGACTTCAGGATAAAATTTCAATCTTAACATTATAAAGTAATCATAAAAACAGCTAGGAAAAACTAATCTAATCAATGGATGATCTGTTTCCTCATTCATCTTTTGTAATAATAAATTTCATCTTTGGGGATCTAGAAATCATGGTTCAAAATCATAATTC
This sequence comes from Viscum album, assembly GCA_963277665.1. Classification (NCBI taxonomy): domain Eukaryota; kingdom Viridiplantae; phylum Streptophyta; class Magnoliopsida; order Santalales; family Viscaceae; genus Viscum; species Viscum album. The sequence continues at coordinate 871,387,637 of OY728163.1, forward strand.
CCAAATTTCCCAAAATTTTAATTTCTTTTAATTATCCCCACACACACTCGAAATTTTACCATAATAAATTGAAATATTTCTAAAAGATATACTATAAAATAGAAAATAAACATGAAATTATTAAATTGACAAATAATAGAATCACAAAATATTTATTAGTTAATAAATTACTGTTAGATACTAGTTTTTCTTCATGTTTGATGTCACGACCCGTCCCCTAGGGCCCATGTCGTGACTACCCCAATCCCACCTTCTATAGGCCAGCGGTTAGCGACTAGCACCGGAAAGGTGTATCCCTAAAAATGGGAAGGCATTGCCTTTAAACATGAAAATAGAGAACCCATGAACACAACAAGATGCAACCAAAAAGTGAAACTACAGTAGCAAAATTGTGTACAGAATGTAAAGGGGCTAGAATAAAATCTCAACTAAAAGATAAAACTATAACTAAAAAGATAAAACATCTCCTGGAATTTCACATCAAGGATCCTATATAAAGGTTATGTACAACTCATCTCCAGAGATATCCATGTCAACCAGTTACCTCCATGTGTCGCATAGTCCTAGCTCTTATAGTCTCATCCATGTTTCTCATTTTCTACGCAAGACACAACAAGATACGGGTGAAGCCTATGTAGGGATAAATATACAAATATTAAGTAGGGACCTTGGGACCCCAAAGGGTCTCTTATTCTATAAATGGAAACCACAAAGCAAGATCTCAATCACAAAGCACAAAGCAATAGGCTCATCTCAAACTAGGTATAACAAAATAATAGAAGTAAAAATGGTTAGTCGTAAGTATATATAATCTTATTATATTAGGAGGCTCTACATATAACCCACACAAGGTCAACAGGTACTAACCCCCACAAGACCAAGACAGGGTCGGTAGAATGCTGATCCACACATGGTCTCTATAATGATGATCCACACCAGGTCAACATAATGATGATCCACATAGGTTATCTATAATGATTACACACACATGGTCTCTATAATTATAATCCACACAGGGTCACTATAATTTTGATCCGCAATGGGCCGATCTAAGGATGGTCCTCATCGGGTCGCTATGATGCTGATCTACAAAGGGTATCTATGATGATGATCCACACAGGGTCTCCATAATGTGATATCCAGCCATAGGATTCCACAATGGGGTATCCCCAAGGACCTCCATGTTGTATGGGTTCCAACTCATCAGATGGTGCATCGATCAATCTTCTGGTCTAAGAGTTTTAGGAATTTTAGTGTTGTGGGCCTCATTGGATTCGGGGTCAATCCAACCCAAATATACTCCAAATTTCTCCAAAAATAAATTAGAGTATCTAGAAAGGACAGTCTCACTCCAAGGATTCCAGTTCCCTAGAGGGTTTGTCAAATGGACGTCTAGTTTGTATGATTTGTCCTTTTAAATGTAACTAGGCCTGAAAGGGGTCCAGGCCTGTTCCGACCCAACTGAACTGGCCCGTCCCGAAGCAGCCTAGACAGACCCGACCTGGTTCAGTTCATCCAGTCCAAATCAAAGTCCAAACCATCTTGTCCCACCCCAGCATGGTTGGGCTACAACGGCTCACCCCACTTGCTAGCGTTACCCGCACGAGGGTCATGCAGTATGCCTCCTGAATGGTTCAAAGAGCTATTGGTATCTTAATTGGAGGTGCCAAGTGGTGCCACCTGGTTGTCCACAGGACCTGCGTGGAGTAGATCCCCTCCCTTCAATGCAGATTCGAAGCCATGACCTGCCTTACCATGGTGCATGATGGTGCACTGCCTCCAGCCTCGACGACCATCCGAGATTCGGCCGCATGTCTATCCACAGTGGCGCCACACCCCTTCTGTGGCTGGAAACAATCGGTCACCACCTTCACTTCCGGCACAAGTGCATCACTAGAGGATATTCCATGCACCCTTGAGCGAGATATAGTGGTGCGTTTTCTCTTCCACTCATGCCTACAGGCCTCCCAGGATTCCACAGTCGATGCACTGCTCCCAGATTGAAGGTTTTTTCAAATTTTTAAATTTGTCCTCCGAAAGATGCAACTGGAACGTAATGGAAGAGGGTCTAGTCCTTGTTCGTTTGGCCAGTGTCCTATGCGTTAAAATGATAAAATTGGAAATCAATTTAATTCATCAAAGACAAAATTTAATAACAACCCCTACATCGAGAATCGTTGTTGACCGTTGCGTATGGCAGTGCTTCCACATTCAAGGGTATTACAGACAAAGAATAAGGTTCATGTGCACTTTCATTCTTCAACCATCAACCTCAAGTTCAATTCCACAATGGGCATTGTCAAATCCTTTATTCATTATTGGAGGAAGGTCCACGAGCACATTGTTGGAGATAACCACCAACTTCCTCCCAAATATCTATTTTCACACATTTTAATAAAATAATGCAAGGTTTAAAGAATTAATTCTTAATTAAATTATGGGCCTCTTAAATCGTGAAATTAAATAGTCAAATTAATTGAATGTGGTGTTGTTACATAATAGATGAGTCAATCCATTAAATGGATTGACAACCCAATTGTCCCGCCACCACTACTCAGCTATTAGGGACCAATGAAATAACAATTTCAAGCTATATTATGATTATTTAACAAGTCTGAAAACGAAATTTTTCTCCCAACCTACTATGGTCGATAAGATGCTTCCCTTAAGAAAATCCTAGCCCTGCGGATTGAATGGTGTCCTTTGATTTCATTTCTGAGCATCAGTCCAAATGTTATAAAACTCCACCTGTACATTTAATAAACGTACATAAAAAAGTTCAAATTTTTTTTATGGTATCACCGAGCATCAAAATCACGCGCCGTCAGTTTTCACATACTCATAATAACACCAAATAATTTAAAAAATCATTTATGGAATTTATTTTAGAGTTGGTGTCCTAATAACCAATTATTTGTACTTTGATTACATGAATGTACACTTATTATATACTATTCATTGTTATGCATGACCATAATATAATTATGTACTAGAATATTTGATGAATTAATAAGGTCATGGAAGATCCCCGTTATTATGAGAAACTTGAAATTATATAACAAAATTCTTAAATAAATTTATATGTTTTGATGGCATAATATGATAGGAAACATAGTACACAGACCATCATGCATGAGTACTCGTAAGAAGATGAGACTCTATCTCATGGAGTTCGCACCTGGTAATCTCCAAGATGGGAGATTATGAAAATAGACCCACCAGTAGTAATTCTGGATGTCTTGGTGTCATAGGAAATTTATATCTATGAGCGTGTGTAATGATCCTTAGACTAGAAGATTATCATAAACTCATGTCATGACATGTGCACATATATTTACTGACGAATACCGTCACAAAGGCAGTTGGTGGGAAGTACGGTATGTTGGGTGAGTCACGAATGACATGTTGTTATTAGAGAATTCTATGAATGAGTTTTACCTTCCATATTTATGGAATTAGATATCTTAGAAACTTTGATTGAAATAAAACTGTCACCCAAATTTCTTGGCCATGATGTTACGACGAGTTTATTTCTGGAATTCATAGAATGACGGATCCAGAATATATTTTTATGAAACTACCATGAAACCTTCTTGATGAGATATTGAGACATAGAGATTAAATTACATAGTAAGATTTTATATGGGGTGACATGTAAATATGGAGTCAACTTCTTTTTCGTGGGTGCTTTGACCCATTGCTAGACAGTAATCATGGACTTTACGAAATCCCAACTAATGCCAACAAGAAGGAGTCCTAGAGGGTCACACACTAAGTGTATCCTAGTATCTCAAGTAAAATAACGATTTTTCCCATATTTGGTTTAATAATTATTCAAGGAAGCCTATATCATTTTAAGGTTGGAGGATGAAAGGAAATGAAAACAAGAAATACATGCCGTGTATTAATGATTACACACTGTCTTGTTTTCATTTTGGAATGGAAATGAAAACAAGATATACACGCCATGTATTAATGATTACACACCATGTAGTTTTTTTATTTTTGGAAATCATGTACACACCGTGTATTACTTATTACATAATGTATAGTTTTTCCTGTCGGTATTTTGAAGAAAAAATATCATTTTATTAAATGATATTTATTATAATCAGTGTGGGCACATATACTGGAATTAATGATTCGACATGGGGTTTTCAATAAGAATTAATGAAATAAATAAAATGCATAATTCATTTATTTATTGTCAAAACTCTATAACCTCAAAACCGATTATTAATATCCTCACAACCCCAACACTTTTCCCTAATCATTGGGCACAAAAATTCTGGAGAATTCTCTAAAGACTGAAAGAACTCCTTCGTCCAAGAACACTCTCAATACTGAGAGAGATCATCCTCCATACTATCAAGGCGATCTAAGGCAGGCAACAAAAGAAAAGGCTTTTCCATAATAGCACCGAGAGATTCTTTTGGTGACATCCAGAGATACATGGTGCATGTGTGGATCAATTAATTAAATTACTTTAAATCAACCTGTGATGATTCTTTTCTTTGTGGTTCTAAGACTATTATTCTTCTTTGTTTATTTTTGTGATTAGATCCATGGATTTTGGCATTTATCGTCGTATTGATCATGGATTAATCATTGCTCTTGAAAAAAATTCATGTGGGCACATCCACCCACGAGCATTTGCTATGCCCAAAACATTCATGTGGTATCATAGGGAGTCACAATGTTGATTAGAGTTATTTAATTTTTTTGACAATTTATGCATTTATATTTGGTTAAATTCAAGATAAATCGTTCTATAAAACTAAATTATCGAGATCTATTCATCCTCCTTCATTTCTTGATTCTCATCATAGAAATGACCTTTTAATTTTGATTTTGATTAAAATAAAATTGAATAACTCATCCAGAGGAGCCGCTCATTCTGTCTGTACAACATAAGAATACATGACGTGTAGTGAAGACTACACACCGTGTAATTAGGGTCAACGAACCAGTAATGGTCCGCCAAACCACGCCGTTTGAATTGAGAATAGCTGAGTTTTTAATACACCGTGTTGACCAGAATTGAGCTGTGCATGGAAACCAAAATACACAGCATGTAAGTTAAATCAACATGCCGTGTAGTCGGATCCAATCTAGTTGAAACCATGTACAATGAGAATCCTTTTACCGCGTACACAATATTGTCAAGCCGGTAAACACATTACAAGGAAGTACACACCATGATAGATTAATCTACATGTTGTGTACTCCAAAATTTTCAAAGTACAGAAAACACAGCAATGCCCCAGCGTGAACTTTGGATAAAGGTTGAAAAAAATAAAAACTGTTTAATATAACCTAAATGACGTGTACTTTCCAGAAATGGAATTTTACCAGGTTTCCTCCAAAGTACAAAGACCCATACAAGGAATATGGATGTGAAGAATCTCAAGGAAATTTAGAATGGAATTTAAGATAAAGAATTGATTATTAATAAGATCATAATTAATTTAATTCAAACATGAATTATCATGAATACAAGAAAGATTAAAATAATTTGAATACTAAATATGTGTAAATGTCATTACATGATATGGATGATCATGAGCTTGAACAAAGGCCCTTTGTGTGTGTGTGTATGGTTTCATTAAAATTTATTTAATTTAAATTAGTTGGACTGCAAGACTTCTTCCAATAAAATATAGGGCTTTCATGCTCGTGTATTCATTAATGTAAACCCCATATAATGGAAAATCTCCCAAGGTAGAGGAGACAGTTCAAAATCCGATGTTGAGGTGAAACCAACCAACGAAGATACAAAAGTGGACAGGTGGGAGCCGTAAAACACAAACCATCGGGTTCACGGTTGTTCCCCTAGGTTAGGGTTAGCTTATCAAAACCTATAGATAAGATAACCAATAGAAGCTCATAATCATTCCATATTATTTTATTTCTCTCTGATTGCATGGTTTATTTATTATGTATGTGTTATCATGATAACATAATGAATAAAATAAACAAGCATAAAAAGATGGAATAAAATAAAAAAAGGACTATGCGTAAACATTATCAGAACAATGTTAATCAATTAAGCAGGCATCAATTAATATTAAAAAGCATGTGATAATGTGAAACTACATATAAAGAATTGAAATCCCTCAACTACCATATTAAGTCAGACCAAGCCTTCTGTTAATTGATTAATGGAAAGACTCAATAATATTATGTGTTTGACCAACCCTTGTTCCAACACATATTTTTATAGAGTAAGCTCTAATGAAAGTTTCGGGTTGACTAAAACATTTTACATCAAGAGGAGTATCCCATTCTATACTTGTTATAAAATGGAGGCAAGTGTTGAGGAAATTCAAATCAGGATTTCAGGATTAGGTAGTCCACTCAATATATCTAGGAACTGTAAGCTCATAGTTAGCAAAGACCTGCCTACCTAAATACCTTTACTTATCTTGAAAAACCCTCGTTGGGGTTATGTGAATGGGAATATGGATCCTTTCCACTAGAATTTCATAGAGAATAGGGATTTCTAGTTCAATGGTGGGGGCCACTGGGACATGATAAAATAGTGTGAGAATTAATAAATTCACTTATTTTTTTAAAATGTAATCAAAAGGAACTGATAAATATGCTCTTTTAATTTGTATAATCAATATGAAAAACTCATCAACCACATTTTATTTGCAATCAATTCTAGATAAAGAAAATATCCTTACCAGCATTAACTTTTGGGAAAGTTTTAGGCGCCTTTGTGTTATCCTATGCCAGGAGTGAATATTTTACGTGCTAGAGTCCTAACTTCTTGATTCTCACACCCAAGGGGTGAGTGATGAAGATTTCCAGGTCTATGATAAACATTTGAACGATGCACTCTACATGCAATGTTTGATTTTATAATTAATGTCTAGTGAGCTCATGAAGTCTCATGAAGACATGGATGCCTATAGCATGCTCGAGCACCTCCATGGTCTATACCATGAGAGAGAAAGACAAGAAATGTTTGAGATCTCAATGGCTCTATTTCAGAACATGTTTGGAGAGGGTGCCCCAGCTGGGACTCATGTAGTCAAACTCATTGGCTACATTGATCACTTTGAGGTTCTAGGGTTTAAAATCCCCAAAGAACTGGATACTGATCTCATTTTTTCATCGCTCCCCCATAGTTTATCTAACATTGTTTTAAATTTTTACATAAACAACATTGATAAGTATCTATCTGATCTTCTTATCCTCATTCACCAAGTGGACAATGAAATGGAGTGTGAAAATCATTCTGTCCTTATGGTGAATAAAAGGAAAAGGAATGCGAAGAGGTTTGAGCCCAAAGCTTATTCAATGAATTACAAGAAAATAATGAACAAAGGGTAAAAAAGAGAACATGAGGCTATTTATTTCTCATGTGGCAAGAAAGGACACTGGAAGAAAAACTCCACCCAGTCAAGGAAGAAAGGGGATGCTTTAGGTGTGTTTGTTATCGATTGAAATATTTCTATTTCTACCAAATTGGGTATTGGATTCTACTTGTGGTTCTCACATCTGTATCTAAAAACAAGAACCAGTAGATTCAGAAATATTGACCAAGGAGAGGTGGATCTGTGAGCAGCTAATGGAGCTAGGCTCGCTGCTGTAGCTGTCGAAAACTACAACCTCACATTTCTTACCGAGATGGTCTTGTTATTAAAAGGATGTTATTATGTACCCTATGTAACCAAAAACATTATTTCAGTGTCCATATTTGATACTGATGGATTCATGATCATATTTGGAAATGGATGTTGCTACTTTTATAATGATAGAATTTTTTTTGGTAGGGAACAATTATATAAAATCATTTATGTGTTAGACTACAAAAACAAAGTAATGGAAATCTATGAAAATGTTAATTCACATGACTCATACAACACCCAACTTTGGAATCACCATCTAACTCATGTCAATGAGAAATGTTTGACAAAATTACATCTAGATGGGTATTTAGATTCTTTTGAACAAAAACCACTTAGTGTATGTCATGCGTGTCTACAAGGAAAAATGACCAAAGCCCCATTAAGTGTGAAAGGTGAAAGGGATAAATAGATTCTAGAAATAGTTCACACAGATGTGTGTGGATCATTTCCAGTTGAAGCAAGGGGTGGGTTCATATACATCATAACTTTTACAGATGATTTTAGTAGATGTGGGTATATTTACATAATGAGGTATAAGTTAGATTCTTTTGATTGAATCAAATAATACAAGAATGAAGTTGAGAACATGCTTGGTAAGAAGATTAAGATACTCCACTCAGACAGAGGAGGAGGATATCTTAATCAGGAATTTATTGATTTCTTATGTGAATTTGGGATTCTATATCAATTCACTCCTATTTACATGCCTCAGTAGAATGGTTTATGTTAAAGGAGGAACCACACCCTGTTGGAAATGGTGATATCAGTGATGAGTCTTGCAAATCTTCCATTTTCCTTTTGGGGATATGCATTACAAACATAATCACACATACAAATCCAAGTACATACTAAAAAGATAAATTTTATTCCATACAAGTTATGGAGTTGCTGCAAATCCACGTTATCAAATTTACATGTGTGGGGAAGCAAGGAATTTTTTATGGCCTCTTTAGGTAAAAAACATGCACTCCAAGGCACAAAGTGTACCTTTATAGGATATCCCAAGGTAACAAGGGGATATTACCATTACAACCCATTAGAAAAAAAAGGTTATAGTGGAAAGATATGCTATATTCCTTGAGAGGGATAACATCTTCAAAAGACATAGTGGGAGAAAGATAGACTTTGATGAATTCGAGGCTCAAGATGCACTGGAGTTGGTACAGGAATAGATTCCACAAATCCTTGTGGAACAAAATTCTATTCCAGAGACACAAGAACACTGTATGAGTACTAGAAAGGTAAGAGAACTAGAATGATGTGGGTTTCTTGTCACCGAGGATGGTGTCTCATTATTGGTTGATAATGATGATCCTATTATCAACAAGGAAGCTGTAGAAGGCACATATATTGCAATGTGGTAAGAAGACATGAATTCTAAAATGGGTTCTATATACCAAAACCATGTCTATATTTTGGTAGATCTTCTAGTTGGGTAAATACTGTTGGTAATAAATGGGTATTCAAGATGAAACTAGACATGGAGGGACAATTCAGCACCTGTAAGGAATGAATGGTTGCAAATGGTTTTTGACAGTGTCAAAGAATTGACTTTGATGAAACCTTTTCAACAGTTGCGATGTTCAAATCCATCATAATCCTATTGGCCATTGCATCTTACCATGACTATTAAATTTGGAAAATGGATGTAAAAACAACATTCCTTAAAGTGAACCTCTGAGAAGATGTCTACATGAAACAAACAGAAGGGTTTGTGACTTCAAAGGATTCCAACAAGGTATTCAAGTTTCATAAATCCATTTATAGATTAAAACAAGCATCAAGGTCAAGAAACATTCATTTGGATGAAGCCGTAAAAGAATTTTGATTTGTTAAGAACGAATGTGAGCCTTGTGTCTAAAAAATATTTAGAGGAAGTGCAGTCATTTTCTTAATAGTATATATTGATGACATATTACTAATAGGAAATGAAGTACCTATCTTACACTCAGTTAAGGTAGGATTGGATAAATGATTCTCTATGAACAACTTGGGTGAGGCAGCATATTTTCTTGGGATAATGATCCATCATGATAGATCCAAGAGAATGTCGGGCCTGAGTCAAAGTACATACGTTGAAAAGAGAGTGAAAAGATTCAGTATGGAACAATCCAAGATGGGATTGTTTTCAGTGTCACATGGCATTCATCATTCCAAGAAAATGTGTCCCCAGACACATGAGGAAAGAAAGAAAATGTAAATGATACCTTACACATCCATGATTGGGTCAGTCATTTATGATATTCTATGTACAAGCCTAGATATTGCTTACACATTAAGTGAGGTAGGCAGATATCAAGTGATCCAGGAGACCGACATTGGATGGTAGTCAAGGCTATACTTAAGTATCTGAGGCTTACTAAGGATATGTTCCTGGTTTATGGGGGATATGAAAAACTAGTCATTAGAGGACTTGTATATTCTAGTTTCCAGACTGATCAAGATGGCATGAAGTCACAGAGTGGATACATCGTCAGTTTGAATGGAGGTGCAGTGAGCTGGAAGACCTCAAAGCAAGGTGTGTTCACAAATTCTACAGTAGAGTCCGAATATATCAACGCTTCTGAGGTAGCTAAAGAAATAGTATGGATGTGAAGCTTCATCCAAGAGATAGATGTAGTACCTAGTAGTAATGATCCTATCACACACTTTTGTGATAATACTGAAGCGGTGGCTCTAGAAAAAGAACTAGGGTCACATCAGCGGAAAAATAACATACTTTAGAAGTATCATATCTTGAGGGATTTTTCTCAGAGTGGTGAAGTTGAAGTGAGCAGTATTTCTAAGGAAGGAAATGTAGAGGACTCCTTGACTAAAGCTTTGACTCAGCATAAACATGATCATTATGTGAGGTCTATTGGACTAAAAGACATAGGTAGTTTTCTGTAGTCCATGTGGGAGTTTGTTATAGTTGGTGTCTGGAGAACCAACAGTTTGTACATTTATTACATGAATATACACTTATTATATATTGTTCATTATTTTTCATTACTATAATAAAAATGTCTTGGAATATTTGTTTCATTAAAAAGGACATGGCAGATCCCCACTATGATGAGAACCTTGAAATGCTATAACAATATTTATAAATAAAGTTTTATGGTTGGATGACATACTATGATAGGACACCTATTATACTGACCATCATGTGTGAGTACTCGTAAGAAGACGAGACTCTCTCCCATGGAGTTCACACTTGGTAATCTCCAAGATGAGAGATTATGAGAGCAGACCCTCCAGTAGTAATTCCTCATGTCTGGGTGTCATAATACATTGCAATCTATGATCATGTATAAGTGTCCTTCTACTAGAAGATTATCATTAACTCTTGTCATGACTCGTGTCCTTATATTTACTGGCTAAAACCGTCATGAAGAGAGTTGGAGGGAAGTAGGGTATGTTGGGTGTGTCGCGAATGACATGTTGTTAATGGATAAATCGAGGATGTATTTGTCCCTTCCATATTTATGGAAGTAGACATCTCAGTCTCTTTTATTGAAATAAAAATGTCTCCCAAATTCCATGGCCATGGTTTCATGACTAGTTTATTTCTGGAAGTGAAAGAATGATGGATCAAGAATATAGGTTTATGGAACTACGATGAAACCTACATGATGATATATTGATACAAAGGGATTAAATTACAGGTTAATCATTTGTATGAGGTGAAAAGTCAATACGGCGTCAACATCTTTCTCTTGGGTGCCTTGACCCATTGCTAGACAGTAATCTTGGACTATAGGCATGCCCACCTAATTCCTGTAAGAAAGAGGACTAGATGGTCACACACTAAGTGTATCGATGTATCTCATATAGAATAAATATTATTCCCATATGTGGTTTAATAATTGTTCATGGAAGCCTAAATCTTTTTAATATTTGATTATGAATGGAAATGAAAATAAGATATATATGTAGTGTATTAAGGATTACACGCCATGTACATTTCATTTTGGATAGGAAATAAAATCAAGATATAAAAATCGTGTATTAATGATTACACACCGTTTAGTTTTCATTTTGGAATGCAGGTACATGCTGTGTATTAATTCTTACACACCTTGTAGTTTTTCCAATCAGGATTTTGAGGAAATAATAGCAATTTATTAAATGATATTTATTATAATCAGTGTGGGCACATGTAAAGGAATTAATGATTCAACATGGGGGTTTTCAAAAAGAGGTAATGAAATAAATAAAATGCATAAAACATTTATTTATTGTCATAACTCTATCACCTCAAAACCGATTATAAATATCCTCACCACCCCAACAATTTTTCCTAATCGTTGTGAAAAATAATTATATAGAATTATCTCAAGACCGAATGAACTCCTTCCTCCAAGAATACTCTAAACACTGGGAGAGATCCTCGTATATCGGATTAGGGTCATCTATGGCAGACAATGAAAGCAAATGCTTCTCCATGCTAGCACCCAAAGATTCCTTTTGCGATGTCTAGAGATATGTGTTGCACATGTGGATCACCACTACAAGATGTCTACACTTGTCTTCTGCGACGTAATGATGAATCACATCAGAACGTTATCAAAATTATCAATAAAGAAAAAATGGTGAAAAATGTACTTCTTGTAAATTAATTAAATTAATTATAATCAAAATTTAATAATCTTTTTCATTATTGTTCCAGGACTATTATTCTTATTTGTCTATTTCTGTGATTCGATCCGTGAAGCCTGGCATTTATCGTTGTATTGATCCCAGATTGATCAATGCTCTTGAAATAATGTGAAGTGGGCACATCCACACATGAGCTTCCACTGCGCCCGAAACCTTCAATTTATGTGTCTTTATATTCTACGCACCTTATCAATTTTCATCCATGAAATCTACAACAAAAACTAGGGAAATAATGGGGATATTGAGCATGTATCTGAGCCGATACTCCCATTTTCTCTCTTAGAGATTCCTGTGCTGTCAACGAACTTGCATTATAGGAATTGAATTCCCCTGAAGAAACCACTCCTATTGATCTTATATATCCACAAGGAACTCCGCAAATGTCTCCCCATTATTGATTTCCAAATTTCCCTAGTCGATTGCGTGCGATGGATCATGCATGTATCTATTTAGATGCAACACATGGAATAAATTATGCACCCTATGAATTTAAGGGGGAAGAGATAAATGGTACGCTAGCTCTCATACTTTGTAGAGAATATTGAAGGGTCCGATGAACCTCAGAGATAGCTTGTGACCCCCGCCAAACCTCCACAATCCTCTTCAGAGTGAGACTCATAGGAAGACATGATCTCCCTCCTCAAACTCCAAGGGTCTCCATCTCTTGATGTCATAAAAATTCTGCCATCTCTGTACATTCTTCATCCGCTAATGGATGATATGAACCTTCTATATGGTAGACTGTACCAAATATGGACCCATAGGTGCTAAATTCCATAGGTATTTCTAGGAAATTGGTGATCTTCATGGTCTCCCATACATGGACTCAAACGATGCCATGAAGATGGTGGAGTTATAAATATTGTTGTATGAAAACTCCACCAGGGGTAGGTGGTCCTGCCAACTGTGGCCAAAATATGGGGCACAAGAATGAATCATATCCTTGATTGTATTTATGGTCTACACAATCTAACCTTCTGTCTATGGATGGAAGGTGTTGATTAAGTGTAGCTGAGTCCCGAAAGCCTCCTACAATCCCTTCCACAAGAGGGATGTAAAACATGCATTGTGATCTAAGATGTTCGTCGACAACACTCCATGAAGTCACATAATCTCCTAAATGTTGAGGCGCCCGAATCCCTCTACAGATCCCTGCACTCTGATGGGTAGGAAATGGGCGGAAATGGTGAGTTATTCAACGATCACCTAGAGGGAATTGTGTCCCTTAAAGTATGTGGTTTCATTATCATGATTTTCATTATGATACCATCCCAATTCCACTTTGGTACCTCAAGTGCCTGAGCTAAGCCTATTGGTACCTGATGCTCAGCCTTCAATTTCTAACAAGTGAGGCATTAGGTTAAAAACTCTTCCACTGCTGTCTTTATCCCCGGACACCAGTACTGATGCTGGAGGTCATGATACATCTTCTCCACTCCAGGATGTAACACTAAAGGGGATATATGAATTCCCTCAACACCTCCTATCATATCATCACTAATACCATGGTGTGTCCTATGAAGTGAATGATGTACTCCCCAAATTCAGAAAATCCTTCAGGAGGTTATCCTGAGGATATCTGAGCATGTTAGGCCCCATAGTCCCCATCCCCAAGCTATGCCTCCCAAATTCGTTGATGGAGTGGGGGAGTGATAGTCATATATTTGAGGTATGCTTCTCAATATCCATCCAAAAAGGGTATCTACAATGCATATAACTATTATGTCACCTCACTCAGCAACTGCACTCTAAACCTCCTACTGAGTGTGTCTACTACTATGTTCCCAGCACCAGGAGTGCAGAATATCAGAATGTCATAGTCTTAAATGAACACCATCCTTCATTATTGTCTCATGTTCAAACCCTTCTTTTAGAATATATACCTGAGACTATTGTGATCAGAGTAAACATTAAACTGTTTACCCATCATATAGTTCCACCACATCATCAATGAAAAGACAACTATTTCCAACTCCAATTAATGTGTATCATAGTTCTTCTCATGTGGTCTAAACTATTATGAGCTGTAGGCGATCACCACTCTCTCATGCATCAGGAAACAACTTATTCGTTTCCTTGATTCTTCATAGTAGACTACATACCCAATGCCCTCTTATGGTAACCAAAAAATGGGATCACTCATAAATCTCTGCCTCAGATCCATGAAACACTATTGTCTCTTCTCTGTCCACAATAAAGGCTTTCCATTATTTATAAAATCTGACAATAGTGCCACTACCATAGAGAATCATGTACCAATCTTCGGTACTACCCAGCCAATCCAAGAAAACACCGCACCTTGGTCACACTGTTGGGTGGCTCCCAAGCAAGCACTATCTCTATTTTTGCCAAATCCACAACAACTCCTGCCACCAAAATAATGTTCCATAAGAAGTGGACTTCCTGAATCCAGAACTAGCACTTCGAGATATTTCCATATGTATTGTTCTCTCAGAGTGTAATTAGAACTATCGGTAGGTGAGTAGTGTGATCCTTCTCCAATTTCGTGTAAATAACGATGTCATCAATGAAGACCACCACATAGCGATCAAGGTAAGGCTAAAAGATCTTGTTCATGAGTCCCATGAAAACTATCGGACAATTGGTCTTGCCTAAGGGTATTACCAAGAACTCATAATGGCCATACCGACATCTGACAATTTACTTCAGTACGTCTAATATCTTACCCTGAGCTTATGATAGCATGATCTAAGGTCTATCATCAAAAACCTTCAATCTTCCTTTAGCTGGTTGAAGAGATCATCAATCCTCATCAGATGATACTTGTTCTTCATGGTCACCTAGTTCAGGATTCTATAGTCCACACAAATCCTCATGCTCCCACATACCTTTTTGTTGAACAAAATTTGGGATTCCCATGGAGAAACAGTTGGCCTTATAAACCCCTTTCTCTGCAATTCCTCCAACTGTACCCTCAACCCAAAAATCTCCACAGGAGCTATCCGATATGCGGGTTTAGATATTGGTGCCAAACCTAGGAACAAGTCGATGTAAAAGTCTACCTCTCTATGAAGAGGTTGTCGTAGAACATCATCATGAAAGACATCAACTTACTGGTCCAGCACTACCGGATAACTCAGACTCCTCACATCAACTACTCCAAGGGTAAGGCTAGCCAACTGATGAGTGGTCGGCATCACCCTTCTCCGAAAGAGTTCATCTTATGCTACAAAGGTTTACTTCTCATCTATGAAGGAAAAATTGATCCCATACTCGCGGACACACCACACATTGCTCCTAAAACAGTTGATTTTAGCATGTACAGTGGATTTCCAGTCTATCCCCAAGATGGCGTCCTAAGGCCTCAATGCTTCTACTGGGGGAACCAAGTAGAAGATCTGGCTTCCTAGAGTGATATTACACTTCCTACACTAGTGTTTAGTTGTCTTATCATCTCTTTTTGGAGTCTCTAATCTTAAGGATCGAGCAACGGTTTCTTGGGAATCTTCGAGATCCAAAAGGCTACATGGGTAATGAAAGAGTGACAGACACATATATATATAATTACTATAGCTAGGGTGGAATATACATATATAGTACCTATAATCATCTCTATATTAGCAAGGTCATAGTCCTATGCTTGATGTAGCTATGACTTCCCCAGTCCACCTTCTCTATATGGTCTGTGTAAACCACCTAATGGTGGTGGTGGTAGAACATCAAACTATCGTCCACCATCTACTGCACTACGCGCTCCCCTACAACATACGCCACATTGTGTAACTCCTCATTCAAACCTTGGCCACTGACTCGATGGTTCCTCAACTTTATATTGATCATAAGTATGGCGGGTCAGGTGGTCGCAATTCATGTGGCCCTGCCCGCCACACGTGAAGCATGATCTTCTTCCCTACTTCCCCCCTCTGCCTCATGAGCTCAGCACTTCTGACCATACATCAAGTGTTCACCCTCTGGATGGTCTGGTCCACTTGGAACTCTGCATTATCTTCCTACTATCTCCTATGGATGGCCTGACTACCTATCATCTGGTGGTGGCTCAGGTCATCGATGCATGTTGAGGTAAGAAGCTCTCCACCAATAATTCTCTCTTGAGCACTCCATCCTACATCGAGATATTTAGTGATTTCATCGATTCTTTGATCTCCCACCGGAGACCCTGATCTAATGCATGAGCCCTAAATAATGGGTCTCATACCAAGTGGATGGAGTAGCATGATAGGTCTATAAATCTTGTCGAGTATTGGGTTTCTGAAAGGCGGCCCTGCGGTAAGTACCAGAGCTCTTGGATACGAATGAGTGTAGTGTCGCTGGAACGAACTCCACCCTAAATAGGTGCTCAAAGTTCGTATAGGTGAGGGTTTCCTTGTCATGTAACTGGAGCGTTAGACTCCACAATCATCCCATCATGCCCAGAAAAAGACTACCATCTAGGATTATCATCTACTCTGCTGGCATCTCAACTAAATGAATCACCCCTGCCATAGCCTCTAGCCAATCCTCAGCTACCTGGGGATCTATATCGCCTCAAAAACATACACGCCTCTATCTCTAGAACTCTTAAAACAAGCTCAATTGGCATGGATGGTCTTCCAGTGGAGCTTGTGGAAACTACTACCCTCTAAGTGGTGGTGATGCTGGTACACCACCTGAAGGTGTCAATAGAGTAAGAGGGCCCTCCACCGAAGTCTCACCTCTCAGTTGGCCATCATCACGTACTCTCTCTATAATCCTAGTTTTCTGTGTATGAATAGGCATCCAAAAATGAAATAGGTGTTCCACAGTTAATAAGATATACCACTTGTGATGACCCAAAAGATATCAAAAGTAAAACATTTTCAAAACACACGCAATCAGCATTTTTGTGCACCTAGTCAGAAATCAGAATTCAGGATCCTGGTGTATGGACACATCAGTCACCACACCAACAATGGACTCCCCGAACTGAAAACAACATTCATAATACTTAATACTATTGCTCCATTATAATGATCAGAGTCATAGTTATTCAGTAGAACAGACTCATCTAATACCACTTTGTCACAACCCATACTTCGGGGCCCATGCCATTACTACCCCAAGCCCACCTTACATATGTCAGGGATTAGAGACTAGAAATGGAATGACATATTCCTAAAAATAGGAAGGTATTTCCTTGTTCACAAAAACACACAGACCAAGAACAAAAAAAAATTCAACGACAAAGTAAAACTGTAGTAGTAAAAGTGTGTATAACAAGTAAAGGGGACAGAATACAAGCCCAACTGAAAGATACAACAACAACTAAAAAGGGAAAAAATCTCCTGAAATTTCCCATCATGGATCCTACCTGATGGTTAGGTACAACTCATCTCTATAGCTCTCCAAGTCAGCCGGTCACCTCTGTATGCCACCTCATCTGGGATCCTACAATCTCAGTCGTGCTACTCGTCATCTGTCAAAGACACAACAAGGTACGGGTGAATCCAATGAAGGGTTGAGTATAACAATAATCAGTAGGGACCCCGACACCCCCAAAGGTCTCTCAGAATTCCCCAAATGAAAACTAAATAGCATGATATAAATCACAAATCATAAAGCAATATAATCCGACCAAACAAGGAATTAATAATGTAAAGAAGTAAATATTTTTAGTTGTAAGGAAAGATCATCTTATTTTATTAAGAACTAACCCCGGCATCACCCACACATGGTCGGTAGAATGATTATCCAAATAGGGTCACTCTAATGCTGATCCACACCGGGTCACTATAATTCTAATCTACACAGGATATTTGTAATTATTATCCTTAAAGGGATGCTATAATGGTAATCCAAAAAGGGACATTATAACACTGATCCATGATGGGATGCTCTAAGGTTGGTCCTCGTTGGGTCGCTATGATGTTGATCCACATAGTGTCTCTATGATACTGATCTTGATAGGGTCACTATGATGCAACATCTAGCCATAGGACTTCCCAAAAGTGTAGCCCCAAGGACCACTATGTCATAATGGTCCCAACACATCAAATAACACGTCGATGGGACGCCCGGTCTGTGAGTTATAGGCATTTTAGTGCCAAGGGTCGGATTGGATTTAAGGTCAATCCAACCTAGCCGTACTCTAAATTTCTCCAAAACTAAATAAGAGAATCTCATATTAACCTTCTTGCCCCAATGATTCCACTACCATAGATGGTTCATCAAACAGATGTCTGGTTTGTATGATACAACCTTTTTAGTGTAACTGGGCCCGAAAGGGGTCTGGGTTCGGTCCAACCCAGTCAGAAAGACCTGACCCGGTTGTGCTGGGCCGTGGACTGGCCCATCCCACCCTGGCTGGGTAGGGTTGAGGCATCTCGAACCACCGTCTAATGCAACCCACTTGAGGGTTTCATGGTCCACCTTTTGAATAGCTCAAAGAGGCAGTCACCTCTTAATTAGTGGCGCTATGTGGTGTCGTTTGGCTGTTCACAGGACTCATAGAGAGCGGGTCTCCTCTATTCACCACAACATCAAAGCCATGTCTTCCTTCAACGTGGTGCATGATAGAACGCCGCCTCCAACCTCTGTAGCTGGCTGAGATTCGGCCGCATGTCCATCTGTTGCGCAACCGAGCGATACCGCCCCCCTTCCCTGGCCGGCGATTTCCAGCCTCCGGTCACCATTGCCGCACTGAAAATATTCTACAGGCAATACGATGAGCTCCGGTTGTCCATTTTCGCATCCTCTCTCACCTATCGGCCTCCCGGGATTCCTTCTTCGCTGCACGGCTCCCGAAATCAAGGTTCTGTTGAATTTTTAAATATGTCCACTTAAGGTCATAACAATAAGGAAGCGATAGAGGGTCGTGGTCTGGTTCATTTGGACCTAACCTTCTTCATTTACATCATAACAAGCAGAAGGAAATTTCATTCATCAAATATAATATTTAATAATAACACACTACCTTGAGAATTTTTGGTGACCACTAAGGACGGTGGTGCTTCGACATTCAAGGTTATTGTTGACGAAGAAGAAGGTTCAGGTGCATTATTGTTCGTTAACCATTGACCTCTAGATTGATTCCACAACAGGCATCTTCAAATCCGCCATTCTTCATTAGATGAATTTCTACCAATGCTTAGTTAGAGTTCACCACCAAATTCCTCCCAAATCTCCATTTTCCCATTCATTAATAAAATAATAGAATAATTAATGAATTAATTCATCATTCAATTAAGGGTCCATTAATTGGTGAAATTAAGAGTCACATTAATTGAACATGGTGTGGTTACACAACAGATGAGTTAAGCCATTAAATGCCTTGAAAACCTAGCTATCCTGCCACCACCACTCAACTATTGAAGGAATATAAAATAAAAATTTCATTGTATTTTATTATTCATTAAAAATTCCTTAAAATATCTTTTTCACTCGACCTACTATGGTCTATGTGAAGCTTCCATTAAGCGAATACTATCATCGTAGATTCAATGATGTCCTCAGATTTCAATTTCGACCATCAGTCTAAAAGATAAAAAACACCCCTAGCACATTTACTAAACGTACCTAAAAAAGATTAAAATTTAATTCTGGGTACACTGGGACATGGAATCATGTGCCGTCAATTTTGGCAGACTCTTAATAATCCCAAATAATTTTAAAAAACTTACATGGATTTTCTGGGTCTTTACATTTGACATTGGTCAAGAAAAAATATTTTATCATCACTTTAATGTGATGTGATTTAATATGTTTTTCTATGTCACACTATTGATTTAGATTTGTATCATCCACTTCATTAATATGATTTTGTTTATATTGGAACCATTAGTTCATCAATTGAGTTATTTATAAATGAAACACATGTTCATCCAGACTCCTCAATAAACCATTGAATAAGTCTTAAACAATTAAATATTGATCAACATATACATATATAGGTCGACATTATTCTACTCTCAGAATCAATATGACTATTTGATCGGATTGGATCTTATACTTCATGAGTATAGATTTTAAGGGATATTCATCAAGTGAAATTTTAGTCCACACCAAAAAAAACTACTTCTTCTTATTCTAATTAATATGAGAATTACCTAACATCATCTAATCCTCTATAGATCTTGACTTATTGAAAATAACTCTTAAGATTAATATTTATAAATATTTAATTGTTGATATATGATATACTCCTCATGGTGAACTATTGTTGAAGGCTCACATAAATTTTTTTGACTCTCATAATCAATAGCATGGGTAAAATAAATGAACATAGTTTTTCTGAAATTATACAATTTTTTAATATTCGATGCACTTGATAATAATGATTCTTTCTAAAAAAAGAATATATTTTATTACTATAAATTTGAAAATAATTTAAAAATGAGTCTCAAAATAACTTTAAGACTTCCTAAAGACTCATATTATACCAAATTCTTGTAATATAAAAGTATCACAACCCTATAATTAATATATTATTCTATTAAAACCGTTCCATGTAGGAATGTAAACATGCATAATTCTCAAATATTTCTTCATTGAGAAGTGAATTATAATTTCATGATGCATAAAAATCATGTATCATGGTATTGTGATATTTGTATAGATACATATTGCAGTGCCACATCTCATATTAGTATAATAAGAAAATTTTATGATATGATCATCTCATCATTTAATTAATAATCAGAAATTAAAATGTAGAATACCTATGATCAATGTCATGATAAATATTTGTTTTATCAATTTCATATAAATTTAATTTTATATGGACCATCTATAATTTTTTTTATTCTAAGGAACATACATTCTTCAAACTAGTTTTCTGATTATATTCAACATTTCAAAAACATCATCATATATATAAATCTATAGAATTTTATAATTTCTCTCTAATTTATCTTCAAAAAACTTATTTATAATCATTTCTCTTATTTATTATAGAAATTTTCCATCATAGGAAGCTCTATGACATAGGGAAATGTCGCAATCCATTTTTACAATGACTCATTCCATAATCAAACAATAATTATGAGTTAAATAAAATGGATTCAATTTTTATAAATTTCAATGCTAATTTGTTTGTATAGTTTTATATAATTACTAAAATAATCTTATTTATATAACTGTTTCGAAAAAGTAAGAATTTCAAGAAAATAATCATTTTTCTAGAAAACAATTATTTAAATTTAAAGTCATGTTCTATTAATAAGTAATAGAAATTATTTATAATGAATCACCATAGTGAAAATATTGATCATCTTAAAGTTCTTACTCAACTTTTGGCCATGTGATTTTTTTAAACTTGGTATGAGTGAAAAAATGTAGCAAGGAATAAAATAATAAATAATTTTTTTGGACTATGTAATAGCACCTCAGTTGGGCCAAGGTCATTCCAAATCGAACTAGATAGGCCACCTCACACTGTATCCACAAATGGAAATCCAACTTTTCATATCCCTCATGGAACATTACATGTGGAATATTTTTTCCCATACATGATGAAGCTTTTATTTTTCCTTCCCATTAACTCTATCCCATTAACTTAGGCCTAACAGTCATCCATGAAGCATTATGAGTAACAATAAGCAACCAGATTATATTTGAGGAAGAAGAACATATTATATTAGGATTCATATATCTTGGGGTTTTCATTGGTACTCATAATGCTTTCCGGTTGGGTGTTACGATAGAGATCTTATGTTCGAGTTATAGGGAGGAAACCAAAATGACATGCGAAAAATTCATTCTACATGTAAAGATCCAAGTGGTTCATACAACATGTATTTATAGTTTTTAGGTAGTCAGTGTGGTAGATGATCTTTTCAGATTTGGATTGGCACATTCAGGGGATCCTAAAATAAAAAGTATTTTTTTAAAACCTCTTATAGTCTATTCCAAATTCAAAAATATCAGAAACATCGTAGGACATATGGAAATAGAATACCCAAATAAAAAAACCTGAATATATCTTTACATGTGGGTAATACTACCCCATTCCCTTTTGGGTTTTCAAATCACCACCCCCATAGCTAAAAACTTTTAGGTCAAGTTTAACAGACAACCTAGGAGGTGATTTTAAAACCCCAAAGGGAACATAATAGTACCAACAACATGTAATGATCCATTAGGGATGTGAAATATAGGTTTACCAATTTCCAATTATGGTTAGGTGTTCATTATTGTGTTTATTTTCATTGACCATCAAGGGGGTTGTTTCTTAAAAAGGATCCATTTTATGTAATGACCCATTGTAGGGCCATTATGAACAATAGAAGATCATCCAAATGAAATGATATTTAACAAACGAAACCCCATGTTTCTGAATTCTCATGGAATATTATGTGAGGAATTTTTTTACACTATACTATGATGATTTATATTTAACCTTCCCTATATCTTGATCCCTTGACCTTATTATTAATATTAATATGGTAAGAGTTTTGAGTACCACTATGAAAATAGATTAGTACTACTTAGTAGTATACCTTATAGAAACTAAATACATCCATGAATAATAAGTTAAAAAAAATAAATTTCATTTATGTAACTTTGGACATGTCATTTCTATCACTTTTTCAATCTCTCTTGTAATAATTCTTATAAATGGAATTGCCTAATTGATTAATTCCCACATATATTCCCCAGAGGAAAAAATAATTACACAATGAATTAGAGATATATTTTGGCTCACTATTCCCCATGATCTTTTTCTCAGGACTATAAAATAAAAAAAATATAAAAAATGTTTAATTTCAATCATAATGTATCATAAATGACTTATTAACTCGTATACTGACACACTATTTTACTTCACATAAAAATAAGGATAAAAATATTTTTCCATTAAAGCCACCATAAACAAATAATTTCCAAAATGGAAACAAAATAATTTTTTTAGAATCAAATGATTAATTATATATGAAAATTATTAAATAATAATATCAAATACATATGGAAAATTTTATCACATCTTATATTATAAAAGGGGATTCTATTGAAACTTATAATAAGGTAAAAACTACCCATTTGGAAAATGTTAAAAAGGTTTTTAAGACCTTTTTATATAATGTAAAACACGTTTAAAAATAATTTTAATATGAATTTACATATTATAATAACAGAAATGAATCATTTCAATGAGAATGAATATATTGGAAAAAATAAAACTATTGAAATAATATTTTAAAGAAAAATAAATAATCTTGAGTTCGACATTCACTATACTAATATTAATTTATATTCAATAAATTTAAATAAAATTTTCAATTTATTAAGAAAAGTTATAGGGTTTTTTCACTTATTATTATCTATTTTATTTCATTTATTATCAGTTTTTATGTATTTACTAAATCAATTATATTTATTTCAGATGTTTTGAGGTTGTTTAGTTCTCAATTTAAAACTAAATTAGTTGATTGAACATGGTCATATGGGTTACTTTGAAATAATTTAGAAAATTTCAATACTCAAATAATTATAATTCATATATATTAAATAAAATTTAAAACCTCTCATGAAGGGTGTCCATGAAAAAAAATCACATCACTTCGTGGTGGTGGTAGATGTAAAAATGAATGAGTTTATTGTTTTCTAATAGATTTAAGGGTATATTGGTATGTAATTAATTATTTCTTATAATATAATAATGATGTAATTATGATAATATATTTTAATTAAATATATCAAAATAACCATCCTTATGAGGTGGGGATGATAAAAAAAGGACACCTCTTTGTGGAGGTGATAGTCAATACATAAACATGAATGATGTTTTCATTTCCCATAAAATCGAAAAGGAGATGAAAACGTTTTTACCAAAATAATAATAATATTTTATTTTTCCTAACATAATGATTCTATCATATATACATTTTTATATATGTCTAAACAATGTATATAATGAAACAATCATGAAAAATATAAGTTAATAAAAGTTTATCTTCTTCAAAAAAGATCCTTTAGATTACACCTTAATCCTTTTATGATGAATTTTTACAATAATCATGACCTAGAGGATGTGTAGAAAAATTTTGTTATTTTATTTTTATAGTTATTTTTTAATATAAATGTCTTGATGTTCTTAATATGATAGGAGTTCAGGTTCCATTTTATATGTTAGGAGAGTGCATCTCCACTAATATTTCAATGTATAAAATTAATATAAAGTCTTATATATAGAAAATAAAAAAAAAATTATCCTTTTTAAAATATATTTTTATTCAGGTTAAAAAAATATCATCCAATAAATTTTATTATGAGATTTTTTAACCTTATCACTTAGTTTATACCCTAACTTACCAGTTTACCCTCTACTGTGGCAATCTTTTTTTCAATGGTTACTATTCATTATGACAAAAAATTAAACTGATATACGTGGAAAAATATGAAACTCAAAATTCTTAATATTAAATAAATTATTGAAGATTTTATTTTTTAAATCGAATTAACTAATTTAAGTATAAATAAGAAGACCACAATGAAAAACATTTTCTTCTTCATAAAGTGCACTTTTAATGATAAAAATGAATATATACAAAACTATTTTTAAATGTTGATTAATATATAATTAAATGGATTATTTTATATAAATGGGGAATAATTATTATTCAATGAAGTCCCTTTTTGTAATGTGACCTTTTTAATAGATGAATATAAATTTTATTTTTTATAAAAATGGTACTTTCCCAAAATACAAAAAAAATTCAAAATTTTCAGAAAAATAAAAACATTCAAACTAATATATATTTTATAAGATAATATAATAACTAAATTATATTTAAAAAAATTAATTTCTATATTATATAAATTTAATTTCTAAATAAAAGCCTATAATAAAAAGAAAATAATTTATTTAAAAAATTATAATATTAAGAAATGATATAAAACTGTTTGTAATGAAAGAGAATAAATAAAATATATTCATTAATATTATTTTTGTGGTATTTTGTGTTTGATTAGAAAAATGGCCTATTATGGATTTTTTATAGTTTTAAATTATTTCTTCATATCAGACTAAACATATTGTATACTAAACAAAATATTTAACTTTATTCTTTATTGGTATCTTTACATCTTGGGATTCACTTTATTCTACTAGACACAATGTTGACTCTACCAAATGTAATCTCAAAACTAGCTCACAATTTTGGCCTTGAAAACAATACATATATCTGCTTATTTTTTATGATGGGACCACCTCTTATGCTTAGAAGGCCTAATTTCGCTGAAATTTGGAGCTTTGATGAGTTATACACCACGAAACAACATTTATAAAGGTGTTAACATGTGAATAAGGTGTTTTCAATGCCATTAATGCTCGGGAGACATGATATTTGGAATATTGAGAGACTTTTTTGGTAGAATAAATTCCAAAATTAATATAGAAATAACTCGATACACACATGTCCAAATACTGTGATATTTGGAGGTGAGGTGTGAAAGACTTTTATGTAGATATTTTATCAATGAAACCATGTGTGGATTGAAAATTTAATAGAGATAACACATTGTATATTTTGATGGGAAATTATGACCTATAAATGGAGGATAAACACTTATTCCCATAGTACTATAATCCATCCCACACCATCCATTCTATCAGTGGGGAGCAGACCTCCACCAAGGAGAAACTCTTAACAATATTATTCTTCTCCTATTTATTATTCTCAGTTTTGAAATAGCTTTTTCACCCATATTCATCTTGATTATCCTTATATTTATGGGTTAATAATTTGGGTGATTGAGGAAGGGTAGGTTTTCAATTTTTTAATTATTGAGTTCATGTTAATTATTGAATAAAAATTATATTTCTCTTATATTAAATTATTTTTTATTTCATATAGTTTGTTTTATTATCATGTATGATTGTATTTGATTTATTTTTCCATTAATGATTTTTTATTTTGTAAATGATCATTTTCTCCCTCCACTAGGTTTTTGGTTTATATAAAGTGGAAGATACTATGACATTATGGTGATGTACTTGATGATCTTCAATACATGTGAGAGGAGAAATTAATGTTCTTAATTGATTGAGATAAACAAGACCCGATCATGTATTTACTATCTCAACTGTGTATATTCAATGAAAATTATCACACATGGAAGGAGAGTAGACAAATCCAAGATCTTAGTAATTTGTTATCTCACCATTACCATATAACCAAGAAATAGAGGGAAATTGGTTATGGAATATCACATTGATAAACATAAAAGAAGAGGATTGAATAAAATAAAACAAGTATATAAAAAATTTGGAAAACCAAACCCAACATGATCATACTTCTCATATCATAGTTATTAATCAAGTGAATTTCACATTTATTTTCAATCATTTTCTTAATTCATTTATTATTTTTTCAAAATTATTTGTTTCAAAAACCCAAAAAATTCAAACACCTCCCCATTTACCCCTATAATTGAAAATTAAAAATTGTTATGTATGCACTCTTATTTGGGATAAAACCTACAGTTTACTACAAGAATACTCATAGGTAATATGAAATACTGTTTTTCACTCCCCATGATAGGTGAATGTCAAACATGGTGTTGTTGTTGGAGAGGTAGTTTAACATAAAAAAATAACATAAATTATTTTTAAAACTGAATAACATGTAATTCAAAAAACCATTAATTGAATTTCATTTGTGAATTTAATGATCATTATACCTACTATGAAAATAAACAAAGAGAAAACTTTTTTGAATAAACTACTTAGATTCAAGAGAAACTCATAGTTTTCAATCTGAACCGACAATAATGGATGGAAATCCCAATCAATCCTTGGGTGACATCTATACTCCATAATATTCTAATCGAGATATCCAAAATATTTTATATTTGATAGAATATTATTTTGAACTGTGCATTAACATGATCCTTGTGCTACCTAAATTTCTTGGCCTTATAGGTGAATACACAAATAGACACATATAAGAGTTAACCAAAGTATTCAATAACATCTATCCATGAGGAGTTACCTGGGTGAACGTAATGTTTAGGGAATTTCCCTTCTCACATGATGGAGTGAAAAAATAATGGTTTTATAATCTATAGTAAGGATAGGTCTATGAATGGGATGATCTACATAGATTCTTCATGCAATGATTCTTACCACCTATCACAGAATGAATATTCAAAAATATATCCATGTTAGTCATCAGATAACCCTTGATATACGTTATGGGTATTGGGAAAAATTTAAGAAGGTTTCTTCAAGATTCCCATATCAGACTATGGATGAAAAAAAATTCCTTGATTTCATCTACCAAGGACTACTAGAGAATGATTATATTTTTCTAGATACCTCATATAGAGGATACTTGATTGAAAAGTCACCGGAAAATGCTAGTGGTTTGATTGAAAAATTTCACAAAACTCACAACAATTCAACTGTTGAAGTACGTGCAATAGATGCGTCCGGAGGTAATGACTTCTTATTATTCCTCATCCTAACGTGAATAATGTCCTAAAGAAATGGTCATTTTGATGAAATTTTTTTTAACCATATGAAGGAACGAAAGTCCCAAATTAGTTATTTTTTTCTCTCTTCTACATATCGGTAGATTGATCAATGTTTGGAATTGTAGGGGACCAAAAGTTGTGTTACTGCCTATCAAAAATGGAAAGTCCATTCAATTCAGAAAATTCAACCCCACACCCAACCCCAATATGGATTCCAATAGTCCTTGGATAGACCATCTTTACAACAACATCACCAGAACCCCCACCATTCCAATAATCTTATAAAAATCACTTCTAAAAACAACAATCCTTTCACCCACCACCAATATGAATAAATATAAATAATAATCCATCCGTGATTTCATAGACATCAATGGATAACCAAAAAATATATCAAAAGTTAAAAGGCTTAATGAGAATGTGAAATACCTTTAAAAATAGTTAATAATTTTTTATATAATCTGACCAAGAGTCCAAGGTACTTTATATCCCTGATAATTCCAAATCTAAAAGATAATGTTAGTGAAATCACAAAAACGTGTGAAAAAGAACTCCCATATCCATCCAACCATGATCCTTAAAAGTACCACTTGTTTTGAGGTATAATGAAGTTGATTAATCTAAAAATTCCTTGAAAATTCCCCTATAATAAGATGAGATAATGGGAGAGGATAAAAATAGGATAAGAAGGAAAGAAACACCACTACACAGGAAACAAAGTCAGAAGAAAGACATCTTTCCACCATTTTCATCAAGGATGTTCAAATAAATGAAATTTCTTGAAGAATCACTTCAAAAATAAATTCTGGACACCCTTCAAGAAGTGAGAATCAATATCCCCCATCATGAAGAAGTCAAAAATATTCCAAGGAATGCAAAAAAACTTAATGACATTTTCACTAAAAAGATAATATATCATTGGAACGATATGGTCATCAAGGGAAGAAATTTCTCAACCACTATCACACAACATGTTTGAGACAAATTACATGATCCATGTATATTTTCAATTCCATACATCAGTAGATCGTTAAATTTTTTGAATTCATTATGTGTTCTCAATGCTTCAATTAATGATTTTTCTCACTATGCATAAACTTATTTGCAGATGGGATACTTGAAGACTACACGAGTGATGGTCCAACTAGCAAATAGATCCACAATTTTACTAGAAAGAGTTATATAATATAAATAAATGATATTTAATGATCTTTTATTCAAACATAACATTTATTTTATGACAACAAAATAAATAAAATCCAATCACAATCACCCAATATTTTTTGGTGACCCTTATTAACAAAGAAACCATTTTCCATTTTTATGAAGGGACAATCATCATAGAGTTTGGAGATAACATTGTCCACATCAATATGTTCGAATCCTTGAGGCACTCATTAGATGACCACAAACTATTTTCACTCTCTAATGAAGTCGGTACTAAAACAATTGAAGAATCAGGTATATTCCATTAATTATAAGAACAAGAGAGAATTTTTCATTGAAAACCTAGACATTTTAATGCGCAAAACACATGATATTTTTATTTTATGTGTGAATAAGAGATAAAATATAATTTTATTAATGATTTTTATTTAATGAGGAAGATTATAATGTTACTTTTGTGTATGTGGTCCAGCCATTGTAAATGGGAAAAAATAAATTAATTTCATCTCCTGAGAATCCCAGATATATGAAATTAAAAACTCTCACGATTTATTTAAAATATATATACCTAATGTTGGGGGATAAATTTCCATTAATAATTACTAATAATATATCAAAAAACGAATAAGAATCATTGGTAGATATTTCTAGAGAGAACATACAAGCCATGGTGTGGAGTATAAGTGATATCCCTATAATAAACATAAAAATATGATCACATAGAATTTATATTGAGGGAGACTCCAAACCTGTAAGAAATCCCCAATGGAGGCTAAACCCTGCCTTGATGGAGGTTGTGAAGTATGAGATTGATAATATCATAGAACATAGGATCACCAATCCCATTTCAAATTCACAATGGTTTATCCCCATTCATGTAGTTCAAAAAAATCCTAACCATTTTGAGGAATGAAAGGAATGGAATAATCCCAATGAGAATATAGAATATCAAGAATGTGTGGAAAAAAATAGGAAGTTGAATATGGTCATTCGAAATGATCACATCCACATCCCATTACTTGACAATAAGGTAGATAGATTGGTAGGGAGAACACATTAATTTTTGTTGGGTGGATTTTCAGGTTATTTCTAGGTACCCACTGCAATTAGAGATCAAGAAAATACTACCATTACATGTTTATTTAGAACATTTCATATAAAAGGATGCCATTTGGATTATGTAATTCTCTAGGTACATTTTTAGGTGCATGCTAAGTATATTTAATGACCACATTGAATATTTATTAGAGGTTTTACATGGTGATTTCATAGTTCGTGGAGATACTTTTGACCACTATTTGAAAAATATGTATTTTCGTTGAAATCTACAATGAATAAAATTAGTTTAAATAGTTAAAATGTTCCATTTTATGGATTATAGAGTAATTATAAATGGTATTTTTATTTTAAAAAAAGTTTTTATATGGATAAACCAAAATTTAATGCGATAAATTCCTTTCCTTACCCTACTTATGGGAAATATGTTAGATCATTTTTTAGACATACAAGATTCAACATTAGGTTCACAGAAGATTTCACTATGATTTCTATTCCACTATCTAATTTACTTATAAAATATTATTATTTTTATTTCAATGTAGAATTTAGGGAATCCTTTTATGAGTTAAAAATATACCGATTTCTCCATCTGTAATGTAGCCACCAAATTGGGTTAAACCATTTGAGATAAATTTTGATGCTTCCAACCAAGTAGTTGGAGAATTCCTTTATTGATAAATTAAGGGGTGGACATAAGACATTTTGTAAACCTATTGAGATAAATTTTGATTCTTCCACTATCTAATTTACTTAGATATGAAGAATTCTGTTTTAGTATCCGAATTCCGGATACAAACTCTAATGAAGTTCCATTCCGAATTCGGGATACGAACTCTAATGAAGTTTCATTCCGAATTATGAGTACGAACTGTCATGAAGTTCTAATATGAATTCTGGATACGAACTCTTGTAAAGGTCCACTCCAAATTTTGGATATGAACACTCACAATGATCAACTAAGAATTATGGATATAAACTTTAATGAGTTCGACTCTGAACTCCTACTAGTTCAACTCTGAACTTCTAAGAGTTCGACTCCAAACTTTTACGAGTTCGACTCCGAACTTGGTATGTTCAGATTCCGATTTCTAGTGAAACCACACTCCTAATTTCCTTAGAAATTCAGACTCCGGATTTCTACAAAATTCAGGTTCCGAATTACTAAAAAAAATCCTAATATCTCTTTATTATAAACACCGAATTCCATTTTGGTTAGACTCTAAACTTTTATTTGCTTAAATTTCGAACTTCCGTTTTACTTATACATACACTCATTTCATTACAAAATAATATCGTGCATTCAGTTATTGACTAACCGTTGATTGATTGAAACGTGTACAGGTCCCTCTAAAATTCAAGGAGAAATATGACCATTGGAGGAGGGAGCCGACCGTTGGAGCTTGTCCTATAAATA
The DNA here is from genome assembly GCA_963277665.1 of Viscum album. Taxonomy (NCBI): domain Eukaryota; kingdom Viridiplantae; phylum Streptophyta; class Magnoliopsida; order Santalales; family Viscaceae; genus Viscum; species Viscum album. The sequence continues at coordinate 871,418,969 of OY728163.1, forward strand.
TGATCTTATTTAAAAGTTGAAAAAAACTTTTACAACCTTTTCATCTTTTACTCCATGTTGTTGAAGTGTTTTCTAGAGATAGTGACTCTTATCAACTCTAAAATCTTAATATAGAATGTTTGAATAGCTTGTTCAAACTTTTCCTTTTGCAGACTTGTTTTGTGCGACTCCAATTGTTACAGATTACAATCAAGGGATTCTGGGGATAGGAAGACAAAGGTTCCAACACCGTGATGTTGAGGGATTCCTTACTGAAGAAGACATAGGTTATGACTACCTGATATTTGAGGGCTTGCAGGGATAGCAAGATAGACTCTGATCTTCGTATCAAGGGCTTACCTGGTGTGGGTAAGAAAAACTTTCTTGAAAGTATAAATCAAGGGGCCTTTATCCATGTTTGTTGGATACCCTTCTATTTGCGTTAAAAGTGTTATTGTTTGTTACTTGTAATTTTACTAATTGTTTTCCACTGCATTTTGTATTGCTAAGGAAAGTATATCATTCTTATACTTCCATACTTGTACTCTGATTTAGTTAGATTCTATATGCTTTACAGTAAAATCATTGCTGGTGTAAACTTTTGTTAAGTTTCATTTCTGGAATCAATTTTCTGGAATCTAACATGTCTTTAGTACTCATAGAGGTCTTATGAATTATCTTGTTTAACATTGTTAAACATAACCATCCTAAAAATTTCCTAAGGGAATTTTTAAAAGGTACAATTCACCCCCCTCTTGTATATGAGAATCTCATTCTTATTTCACTCATAACACTAAATTCAAAAACATGTATTTGAATCCAGATACTATATTTGGGAAGACATATTTTTTGGATGATATTCAATTATCATGTGAAAATAATATGTTTCAAATAAAGTGAAATTAAATATGTCTTTAATTTGTTCATGAATTTTCTTATAAAAAATTCTTTTGACCTCAAAGAACTATAATAATGGTTTTAGAATCTTGAATTTAATATCCCAATATTTTTAAATATGCTCATGAGTTTTAATAAAGGTGTGAAAGTAATTCATATTTAGAAAATATTTCAAATAAACTAGAAATTCCGTAAATTCCTATTAATATTTGTGATATTTTATGAATTATGGGGGATGTATATTATGGGTACTTTACCAATTTCATTTGTAAATTTTTATATCATCTATTTTGATTATTATGTTTCAAAATGGATGGAGGAAAAATACACTAATAGTAATAATGCTACAATATTTTGTGATTTTTTCAAGGATAACATTTTTTGTAAGATTGGAGTTTTCATATCCATATTCATTAATCAAGGGACTCACTTTTGAAATAGGAACATGGAGTAATTTCTAAAAATTTTTGTTTTCAACCATAAACATCAACTCCCTATCATACGTAGACTAATGGGAAAGCTAAATTATCTAACATGAAATGAATGGAATTTTGGAAAGATATTTTAATCCTAACTGGAATGATTTATGCCAATGGTTGTAAGAAACATAACGAGATTATAGGAAATCCTAATAAACCCCAATTTAATGAGTCCATATAATTAATTTATGGGGAAATATGTCAAATACATCTTTAATTGGACCATAGGGAATATTGGGATATGAGAAGGATGAATTTAGATTTTGAAAGCACTAGGACGGAGAGAATATTATAGTTTCTGGATTTTTGATGAAATTAGAAGAGAAGAATTTGAAAATCCCATAATTTAAAATGATAGAATAGTAGTGGCTCATCATATGATAAACCTAAAAAAATCAATCTTAGAGAAAAAATTCATTTATTAAACTCATGATTAAAACTCTTTCTAGGTAAACATCATTCCATATAAGAAGGTCCATTCATTGTTACTCATGTATATCTTTTTGGTGTTGTGTATATTGTGAAAAATGGAGAGCATGATCCATTTATGATATGTGGGAATAGCCATTAATTATAATAATGAATTTTTTCATATTCTTTAAATTCACCTCACTTCTTGAGAGAACCAATTAATGCCTTTTAACCCGATTTTAATTTATTTCTATCAAAACATTAGGGTTTGAGATACCTGGGGTTTTATCAAATAAGTTATTTATTTGGATTCAAAAAACCATTTTTCTAGAAAATCATGTTTATGCTAGCATATATTTTATATTTATTCCTTATATCCCTTAGAATCAATGAACATCCTGTTATTTTAGCCACATTTCAGACTAATTTTCCCTATCTAACATGCTCATGCGGTAAATTGCATGATCTGGTTGAACATAGAAGTGGGGGAATCTATCTGGTATTATGATACCTTATTTTCTTATTAGTTATGTGGATATAAAATATTGAGGAGATGTTGTTGTTACTATAGAATTCATTCTGTGTAAATTTGTGCCATTCTGGATCTTTCATAATAAAAGAAGTTGTGCCTTTTTGGATCTTAGAAAGGATAAATAATGTTGTTCCTATCTAAAGCGTTCCAAAAAAATTATGATTAGTAAAAATTATTTATACTATAGAATAGATAAATGGTGTTATCATTCAATAAAATTTCATGAAGATGACGCAAATTTTCTAAAAAGGGGATTGAGGAGGAGCTCATACTTGAGTAAAAATTATTATCTTTCAATTTTTCTGCAAAAAGAGAAAATACCTCCTCACTTGGGATCAGGATTTTTAAAATCTAAATCCTACTAATCATAATTCAAAAAACATCCCTAATAATTCCTCATGATAAACACATTTTTCTAACTCACATAGAGTGGAGATGTAGGAATTTATCATTAATATGGTAAATCTAGTGTAGGACTCGATGAGAAAATCCCTGTTTAAATTGACCTTTTTGTGATTAGTGAAAATTCAGGTGAAAAAGTTATTTTTCATAAAAGGGATGAGAAATAAAGTTGAAATATATTGAATGATCTAAATAGAAAACTTTTTAATTTTTTTATGATGGATTAAACCATTTTTATTTGTGTTATGGATTTTTTTGATCTCATGGGTATGTTGTTTGAATTTTCTTCGATTTTATTTTGATGATTACATGTTCAGAAGCCGGGGTGCTATGTGTGGATGAATTTATAGATAAAATATTATATGTAATTTTACATTGAGTATCAATGTTTTAAATACCACAAAATTTTTATTTTATGAAAAAATTTCATGACTTATGCTTTTTTTTTGTATTTTGAGATTAATCGGAGAAATGACTATTTTTGTATTTTTAATAGTTATAAATTATTTCTATATTTCATCGATAAATTTTTCCATACTAATCCAATTCGTGAAATTATTTAACATTAGGATTCATCACATCTTAGGATACATTTCATTATTCTATACCAAAAGTAAAATCCATGACATATAATCTCAAAAGAAGATCATCTGATGGTCCTTGAAAAATATTCATAAAAATTGATATTTTTGTTCTTGGGTCCATATATAGTAATTTAATGTCCCAACGACACTTATATTTGGATTTTTTACACATAAGAAACTATGGAAAAAATTAAATAAAAGATTCAATTTTTGAATCTTCCTTTTTAAATGGAATCAAACCATAAGAAACCATAGACTTGTAATATAGAGAGTTTTTCTATGTAGAAAAAATTTTATGAGTAAAAAAGACAAAATTATCTCTATACATTTCAAAATACTCTAAAGATGGATAGGTGATGAAAAAAACTTTTATGAAAAATCCTCATGATGTAATCCATATGTGAATTGATCATTTAATGGTAACAACTCATAGTATATTTTGATGTAAAATTATGGACAATTAAAGGTCAAGAGATCCTCCTCCCAAAAGAAATCCAACCCATCCCACACCATCCACTTGACTATTGAGGGATATCCCTCAACGAAAGAGTAGTTATTCACAATACACATACTCCCCAAACCATTTCTTATTCATAGTTAATTAATTCCTTCTTCTTCTCCATTCATCTCGAGAACCCTTACAATAGTGGGTAATCATTTTGGTTAATTGGGAAGGGGTAGGTTTCATATTTTTTAATTCTCATGTTTATGTACTTTATTAACTAAAAACTCTACATCTATTCTACAATGTTGATTTCTATTTAATATTGTGTGTTTTTATCATCAAGTGTCTTTTTATTTTATTTTTGATTGCATTATTTATTTTTTCCTTTTTAAATTATCATTATCTCCCTCCACTAGTTTTTTCTTTATATAGAGTGGAATAGACCAGGGTTAGTGTCAAAATACTCAATGATCTTCAGTATGTGTGAGAGGAGTAATGGATTTTAATAATTTTTGGGGATAAAAAAAATCCCAATTGGGTATTTCTAATGTCAATTGAGATTATTCAATGCAACATTATTATGAAAGGAAGGAGAGTAGACCAATATGATATCTAGGTAAGGCCTTCTCTCGCCATCAATATTTGTCTAAGAAAGTGAGAGTAAATAGTCATGGGATCCTACTTTAATCAACATAGAACTAGAGGTTTGAATAAAATAGATCTTGTATGTCACTAAAATTTGAAAATCATTCCCAAATTGATCACCATTCATAAATCATTATATTCAATAATGTGAATTTCCAATTTATTATTAATTTTATTATTAATTCATTTCTTTTTCATATATTTTTTTTGTTTCCTAAACCATAAAAATCATAAAAAATCCTTCCGTTTTACACTAATTATAATAAAATATTTAGTATACTACTGTAGTTTATCCACTAGACTATACATAGGTAATATAGAATATTGTTTTTCCACACCCCACGATAGGCGTGTCATACGACTATGCTGACACCAAAATAAATAAAGCGGGAGTTATTATAGGAACAATTCTAAGATAACACTTATAAGACCATTAACTACGTCATCATGTTATAAACTAGGTATACATAATGATGAATTGTATGTTCATCTTAAATAATAAACTAATTTTTTTAATTACCTAGATTATTGGGAATGGTGCGACCATAATACTTTAACATTTCATGCCATCATCAATTTCACATTTTAAAGTCTTTTTGAGTGAATATATTTGTTCAATTTTTTTATTAACATATATATCTCACATTTTATACTATAAAAAATATTTCAATGAATTTTTAAATTCTTATATAAAATAAGCTATTTATTACCATGAATACTGAAGTTCTACTCATATATTTTCAATTATCATGAATCATATGAAATTTTCCAATAATCATACATGAATACATAAACAAGTCTCTTCAATAAATAATCATTATATATAATAAACTAGATAACTATACATATAAAGGATAATACTGGATAATGAATGAATATAATTTTTAATTCAAATTTGTTTTTATCACATTCCATTATCTAGATGAATTTAACATATTTTTGAGATAACATAGTAACTGTGATAGATAAATGATAAATATTTTCAACAAACCATCCGTTTTAAGCCATTAATATATGAAAAAAAGAATCATATTTACATTTTTATGTCATTAACACTTATCCACAACTTTTGTTTATGTAGGATTAGATGTTATTAAATCTTTATAAATTACATTTCATTATGATAATTTTTTTTCTACCAAAATAGATATTTGTTAAATTTTACATTTAAAAACCTTTATTTTAATGTATTTAGAACACCAATAGATATTTATCATTTTCCACTGAACATGAATGATAAAACATAATGTCATAAATAAACAAAACCACAATTTTTTTAAAATACATAGGGTATTATAATTATTATTATCCTTTATTGTAGTTGGTTTATTATTAAACACGATGGAAATAACAACAAAATCAAAACTCCCATACATAGATTGACATGTCATATTAAAATTACCTTCCAACGTCACATTTTTTATGATAACTGTAATTACCTGACCCCAGTTACCCAGAGTCGGTGCATTATTTTAATACATTGGAATGATTTCAAGGAATCAAGTCCTGATGGACCCATCAGATTAGCAGTCTTGGAAAATAGATTACATACATGAATGTTACATTACACTTTATAACATACAAAACAACATAAATAATCCTTTATGAATTCCATTATTCCCTTGTCTTAACCCTGAAAATCAAACACAATACACTTCTTGGAATCCTGGGAAAATGATACATAGAAAGGGGTGAGCTCAGATCCTTAATAAAGATAAAAATACAGCCGAAACTTTCATAAATAATCATAAACATTTAAGGAAATGTATTACTAAATCCAAATCCTATTAAACTTGAACTTCAGTATAATATGGAGAAAATAAAATGAAGTGATGCCATTTATTTATTTACAAAGATATTCTACTAGTCGAAAAATCACATGCAATATCACTGACCACTTTCATAATGATGGAATGCATAATGCCAGACTATCATAAGCACATAGTCAAGGCTTTGTGCCAAGACTAAAAATAAGATTTTTTCAATTCCTTTTGCCAAGACACTAGTTTGTCTCATGAGACCTACCGATGCATTGAGTAGCTATAGCGGGCTCCAACCGTCACTTACTAAGTCCAATTCATTCCTCATATGAATAGGATTAAATATGACATAAACATTCGTATTGAAACAAGAATACACAATGTCAATACTTTATCCACAAACTATGAATTGTATAAAAATAACACATCCAAAGTCAAAAATTTCTCATTCAATAAAATATGGAATATTTTATTGTAACAAATTAACCTCAATCAAGAATAATGAAGGGTATTGATATAGATGATAATAATCCTCAAAACTATTTGATAGAAATATCCCATTTTTCTAGAAAACATTTAAAATTAACACTATTTGTCAAGAAAAAATTTAAAACAAGATTTTTTAATCAAAGTGTACCATTCAAATTTGAAACTTTTGAAATCAATTAGTATTTTAAAACATTCATGTCCATTTAAATAAATCCATAAAACTAGTTAAAAACATGGACATTAATGAGTATGGTTTAGACGAATAAGTTATTAAAACATTAAAAATGATGTTTTAGTAAAATGTACCTTAATAGAATCCCTTTGAAAATTTTTTTATGAAACATGGACATGGAGAATAAATATTTCCCAGTACATACTTATGTAAAAACAACCTCAGATAGTAAAGAGATTGTGAAATTAACCCTTTCCAATTTGGTAACTTACGATACATAGACCCCATGAAAGAGGTATCATAAAATAGACATGTAAATACACATATATTAAAGTGTATTACACAAAGAATATAATTATGGTCAGTACATACACCACAAAATAGGTAATAGTGGCAATATAGAACGAATGTCATAGGAATAAGGAGTGAGATGAAAACCCGTTACCTTGCACTTTCCATTAGCCGAGGGTATGTTTAACCTCTTGTATGAAGACCGTAGTATGTTATTAAATTATACCAGAACCATATAAATATTTATGATATCATAAATTATTCATTTATGACTTTATACTACCCATTTAATAATAATTTCAATGTTAAATTAACATTTCATGTAATAATAGCTTTCTTTATCGTACGTGTTTTAACTTGTTACTCATGATTTTATCACTTAGATCACGATTTAAATACTTCCAATATATAAAACATGGTTTATATATCATATATATTTAGAATATAAATATGTATAATAGACATATATATGAAATGTAAAACACCGTTTATGGAGACGGTAGTCCATATGTACGCATAAACGCTGTTTCCATTTTCATAACGTTTTGAACTGAACTAAGTGAATAAAATATATGTAATTAAATATATATATATTTATTAATATATATATCTCCAGTATAATTATTATTTCATATATTAAAAACTTATTAGTAATATATATCTTTATAATTGTTGATAAATGATGAATGTGGAAATGAATCTCATCGCGTCATGGAGACGGTAATCTGTACGTACGAACGAGCGACAATATCATTTTCTTAAAGGTGTGGAATTGGATGGTATATTAATTTTACAGAGAAATTATCATGTTATTTTCATTATTTATATACATATTACTCATCATTATATCCATCCAAATAACATAGTGTTGAATAACAAATTACACCACGACATGGAGATGGTAAGCCATACGTACACAGAAATGGAGACATTATCGTTCATAAGATGGATAGAATAACGAATATAGTTGTGAAATATTTAGAATAACGTCACAGTATATATAATATACTGGAGTTATTATTTTATAATGGATATAACAATGAAAGAAGAAGTGGAAGAAGAAAGGAACATGAAAAAGGGTGGTGAAATCATTACCTCTTCTTCGGGTTCTTCCATTTGATTTGATCAAAAATGCTTCTTAGGTTGGCTTTAAGTTCAAAATAATGCCTCTAAGTTGAATCTAGGGAAGTTGGAAGGATATTTGGGCAGTGGTTGGCCGAGCCAAATGGATTTGGAGTTGTGATTTTGAGAGAATGGGAAGTGCCCTTTTATAAGTGGGGTGAGGGTCACTTTAGGAAAAGATTAAAGTATTAATTAATTAATTTATTATACAATAATATTAAGTTTATAATGGTTCAAAATGAATTTATTTCGATACAGAGGTTGTTTTGGGTTGAAATAATCTCAACCGATTGGTTTTAGACAAGGTTAGGTTACCATTTTAACCATATCATTTAGATTTAACTCGTAGTTAAATAGATTAACTTTTACCATGTCTTCTTGTATTCTTACTATATATGGTCAATACCCTTACTCTAAACTTCCAAGAGAACCTCAAGTGGCTCATTAATGAAATAAATAATATTATTTAAGCTCTTTGCCCGAACCTTATATTTTTAGGAATATTATATCAACCAATAATATAGTATTGTTTTAAATATTAATTTATGTCACTTCTGAAACTATTAGGTATTTTGTTTTGGTGAAAGTCATAAAAACTTGATTACTTAGAACCAGATACATTGAATTATCCCTAACACGTCATGTACATTTTTACCCATAATTACCCCATTTACTTATAACCGTGGTAAATAAAAGTTGAAAGTTACTATTTGCAAAAAATTATTTTTATCTTATTGAACCAAATTTTACTCCTTGATATTAACTATGTCTCTAGGGATTTTTAAATTCAACTCATAGAAGAGGTAAAATTATGTTTTATACAAATTATCTTAGGAGGTGGTTAAAAGACGGTGAAAAGTTCAATAAAATTTTTATATATCTAAAATTATTATAAACCGACTCCATTGAATTATATTGAACTTATATAGGTGTTATGTATCGATTTTTACCTAAATTAAATTTTAATAAAATAAATAATTATTAAAAAAAATCTTCAGTTTTAAACTATAACTTAGTGTTTTTCACTATTCATCAAAAATTAAAAGTTTTCAGAAAAATACCAAAAATTTACCCTAGGATAATTTTGATATTCAAAATTCAATAATGAAGTCTATTTTACCCAATTAAAAACATTGAAGTTGAATTTATTAATTTAAAATTAATTCCCACTGTCAAAACCAAAAGGCGTATTTTTAAGAAATAATAACTTTCCAAAGATTGACATATGTTTATGTCCAATTTCAATGTGAAATTACTTAAAATTACCATAATTGGATTAAATGGTAAAAATATAATAAAGTTATACTTCCAAACCATTAAAATTTATAATTAAACACTATAAATTATTTTGATTAAAAAAGTTGTTTTCAGTTAAAATATAGTATTTTTCACTATTCACCCAAATATGAAAGTTATCAGGAAAACACCAAAACTTTATTAAAACTAAATTATTATGTTTGTATTATAAAGAAGAAGTTTATTTTTTAAAATTGAATACATAAAATTTTCAAATATTGGATTTAAAAAGGCTTCACCATTAAAAGGCAGTAAAATTTTATTTTTTGAAAAATACTTCTTTTATCTGAAAAAATGCATTTGTTCTTAAATTATGTCTAAGAAACTCATAATATGGATTTTAAATTTATAAGGATTATATAAAGATCAAAATTCAGTTAATACTATTGATAACCGCTTTTGAACGGCTAGTTTGGTAAGTCATGGTGCGCTAGAACTCGGTGTTACGTGTAGTGCATGTTATTGCATTACTTTGAAAAAAATAACGTACTATGAAATCTTGTGGGGTTACATTCTTCCCTCCATAAATAAATTTCATCCTCGCAATTTGAAATTATTTTTCAAAAATAAAATTCTGAAAATAGAAAATACCTTTGGGAAAACCCGCATCAGAAATTAGGATAATAAAATTTAGTCTTAATAAGAGGAAAAGCGAAATGAAAGGGTCACCACAAAATTATGATCTCAATTAAGAGAACATTGGTGGAAATTAGAGACAAATAATTTGATGGAAATGTAAATATTTATAGGTAGTGAATGAGTTCATCATTCACAAACTGCTTTAAAATTGAGGGCCTTAAATTCATCAATCTATGATGATTTAAAATACCATCAGTTCAAAAAAACATATGGTATTAGGATAACAAATTTTTGTTTTTAAGATACCTTAAATAAAGTATATGAATTAATTTCTTAATAGAATAAGAGAAGAAGAAAAATATATACTTGACAAGTAGATTCCCATCCTTTAACTAATTTCTACTACAAACTCATCTTTAACTCTAAAAGATAATTGAAATTTAAAATAATATTCTATTTATCCTATTTGTATAGGGTTCAAAAAAAATGAATTTATAATTCATCTAATAGATGTTTTTAAAAAAATACTACATTATTCTATCCAAGACTTCACGTGGGCTAGTGGTCGGTGATACACCCTTATCGCCCTTCCGTTGCGGGTTCAAGTCTTTCGGCCTTTTCGGACGCGACAGGTTGCCACCCATCCTCTGGATTGTCCTTTTATGGCAATCCAAAAATAATCTCAAACTAGAATTATCCAAAATACTTCTGTCCAAACTCACAGTACAAAATTTATAAGGAAGGTAAACACAATGAAGATCCTTTTTTCCACGTAATAACATGTGAACACAGTCATCATGAATTCTTTTAAAACACTACAACATCCTGAATTACCATAAAACCTTATTGATTATATTCATGATCCCTTATTCCTTATAGAATACTGGATATACTCATTCTATAAAAAATTTTTGTAAACTCTAACAATGATGGAATATAAAAATTATTAATCAGTTTCAACGTAGTCAAGAATATCCCATATAATTTATCCAAATAAATCATGTATTATTCCAAAATAACTAACCCAGTATCAGAACCATATTATGGTTTATTTTTCTCTCGACCATATATTTTCCAAAAATCTAACCTCATATTGAGTAACTTTTCGTGGTTCCACAAAATCTCTAGTCCTTAATGAAATAGTACTGCAATACAATCCATACATACTCCATAATTATTATAACCAGTACATTGTTGATACAATACTCAAATGAAATAATTATCTAATAACAACATAAGAATACTAATCATTCCTACTCATCTGTGGTAGTATCATAACTTTATTATTATTCAATAGAATCATTTGGGGAATACTCTTCTAATTTGGACATTGGTTTGCGTAGTGTACCAACTCCTTGCAGATAAAACATTGTACATTTGAGACCCTTTTCTTACCCTTACAGACACGTACATGGTGTCCTTTTTATCCACACATATAACAAACTCCCATTCACTTCAGGAAATTTTCAGGGTGTTTCTTCCCACAGTTATCACCTATGTGAAAATATTTCTTTTCCCTATTCTCTTTATCCATATTTCTCTCTTCCATCCTTTTCTTCACTAGATTTACTTCAAATCGATAGGACTCAGAGAATTATTTACTTCTCTTATTAACACATGATACTATTTCATCATATGCTAAGAATACATGGGAGACTATTTCCCTTCTAAATGTTTTCTTAATACTATGAAAGATATGATCTTTCATACTCTTTGGATCATACGTAATTTTGGAGTTCACAATACTTCTACTGGGTGCCACTTCTATACAATAGCATAAACTATGATAGGTTATGAATTGAAATGAATAATTCTAAACTAGTGAAATACCTAACATAAATTAAATGGTTTATGGATATAATTCATAATCATAAAGTTGTTTTCATTGAGGAATTATATACTCATAAACCCTTCATAATGATTTGTAATGAAAATGAGAATTATCCTAATCATATCCCCCAGAAGTGTCATAACCAAGAGTGAAGCAAAGCCCATTATCGTGAACTACTTCCCATTCGAGTCTAGATCAAAGTAGTGTTTTTGGGTTTCACCCCTAGGTACATCTGTGCCAGAGTCTCCTCTACCTGCTCGTATCCAAACATGGATATATTTTCTTGGAAAACTCACAAAATCTATACATTACAGAAATTCTAGTAATTTATTTGATACTAATCCTCAAAGTCTATCTTAGATCTTTGTGATCTAATTAGAGTTTATCTAAATATATCTTCCAAGGATATTTCTACACTTCCTCTGATACCAACTGTAATTCCCCGAACCCAGTTACCCAGAGTCAGTGCATTATTTTAATACATTGGCATGATTACAAGGAATGATTTCCTCAAGGACTGATCGGTTTAGCAGTCTTGGAAAATAGATTACATACATGAATGTTACATTACACTTTATAACATACAAAACAACATAAATAATCCTTTATGAACACCATTATTCCCTTGGCTTAAACCTGCATATCAATCACAATAAACTTCTTGGAATCCTGGGGAAAATAAAACATAGAAAGCGGTGAGCTCAGATGATCATTAAGGATAACAATACTACAGAAACTTTCATAAATAAGAATAAACATTTAAGGCAATGTTTAACTAAATCAAAATACTTTTAAACTTGAACTTCAACATAATATGACAAAAATAAAATTAATTGATTCCATTTATTTATTCACAAGGATATTCTACTGGTCAAATAATCACATGCAATATCACTGACCACTTTCATAATAATGGAATGCATAATTCTAGACTATCATAACCACATTGTCAAGGCCTTGTGCGAAGACTACAATTAAGATTTTGTCATGGCCTTATTCCAAGACACTAGTTTGTCTCATGCGACCTAACGATGCATCGATGAGCTATAATGGGATCCACCCGTCACATACTAATTCCAATACATTCCTCATATGAATAGGTTTAAATATGACATAAACATTCATATTGAAACAAGCATACGAAATAGAAATACATTATCCACAAAAAATGAGTGGTATAAAAATAACACATCCACAGTCAAAAAAAACTCATTCAATACAATATGGAAGATTGTATTGTAACACATTAACCTCAATTAAGAATAATGAAGGGTATTAGCGTAGATGAAAATAATCCTCAAAACTATTTGGGAGAAATATCGCATTTTTCTTGAAAACATTTAAAATTCACAATATTTCTCATGAATCCATTTAAAAATATATTTTTGAATCAAAGTTTCCCATACAACTTTGAAACTTTTTAAATCAACTATCATTTTAAATCATTCATGTCCATTTATATAAATCCTTAAAACTAGTTTGAAAACATGGACATTAATGAGAATTGTTTAGAAGAATAAATCTTTAAAACATTTAAAATGATGTTTTAGTAAAAATTCCCTTAATAGAATCCCTTTGAAAACTATTTTATGAAACATGTACATGGATAATAAATATGTCACATTAGATACTTACATAAAAGCGATCTCAGATAGTAAAGAGATTGTGAAATTAACCCTTACCAATTTGGTAACTTACGAAACATACACCCCATGAAAGAGGTATCATAAAATAAACATGTAAATAAACATAAATTAAACTGTATTACACAAAGAATACAATTATTGGTAGTACATACACCACACTATATGTAATAGTGGCAATATGGCATGAATCTAACGGGAATAAGGAGTGAGATGAAAACCCCTTTCCTTACACTTTCCTTTAGTCGAGGGTACGTTTAACCTCTGATATGACGACCATAGTATGTTATTAAATTATAAAAAAACCATAATAATATTTATTATATCATACATTATTCATTTATGACTATATACTACCCATTTAATAATAATTTCTATGTTAAATTAAAATTTTGGGTAATTATCGCTTTCTTTACCGTACATGTTTTAACTTGTTAATCTTGATTGTATCACTTAGATCATGATTTAAAATACATCCAGAATATAAAACATGATTTATATATCATATATATTTAGAATAAAAATATTTATAATCGACATATATATGAAATGGAAAACACCGTTTATGGAGACGGTAGTCCGTACATACGCATAAACACTGTTTTCGTTTTCATAACGTAATGAACAGAACTAAGTGAAAAAAATATATGTATGTACATATATATAAATATATATATAAATATATATATATCAAGTACAATTATTATGTAATATATTACAAACATATTAGTATTATATATCTTTATAATCGTCGTTGAATGGAGAATGTGGAAATGAATCTCATCGCATCATGGAGACGGTAATCCGTACATATGCACGAGCGACAATATCATTTCCTTAAAGGTGTGGAATTTGATTGAATATTATTTTTAAAGAGAAATTATCATGTTATTTTTATTATTTATATACATATTACTCATCATTATATCCACCCAAATAACATAGTGTCAAATAACAAATTACACCACAGCGTCGAGACGGTAAGCCATACGCACGCACGCATTGAGACATTATCATTCATAAGATGGATATAATAATGAAAATAGTAGTGTAATATTTATAATAACATAATAGAATATAGATGATACTGAATTTATTATTTTATAATGGAAATAACAAAAATAGAATAAGTGGAAGAAGAAAAGAACTTGAAAGAGGGTGGTGAAATCATTACCTCTTCTTCGGGTTCTTTCTTTTGATTTGATCAAAAGAGATCCTTAGGTTGGATTTCTGATCAAACTAAGGCCTCTAAGTTGATATTATGGAAGTTGGGAGGATATTTATGCAGGGTTTGGCCAGGACAAATAGCTTTGGAGGTGTGATTTTCATAGAATAGGAAGTTTCCCTTTATAAGAGGGGTGAGGGTCATTTAAGGAAAAGATTAAAGTATTAATTTATAATAACATCATATTCGGTATATAATGTTTCAAAATGAATTTATTTAGATACTTAGGTGGTTATGGGTCTAAAGCCTCTAAACCAATAGGTTGTAGACATGTTTTGGTTTCCATTTTAACCTTATCATTTAGATTTAACTCATAGTTAAATAGTTTAACTTTTACCATGTCTTCTTGTATTCTTACTATATATGGTTAATAAACCTACTCTAAACTTCCAAGAGAACCAAAATTGGCTCATTAATGACAGATATAGTATTATTTAATCCCTTTGGATGAACCTTACATTTTTAAGAATATTATATCAACCAATAATATAGTATTTTTTTTAAATATTAATTTATGTCAATTTTGACACAATTTGGTATTTTGTTTTTGTGAAAGTCATCACAACATTATTACATCAAAAAAGATACATTGAATTATCCCAAACATTTTATAGTCAGCTTGAACGTTCCAGGATGTCATATAAACTTTGAAATTATATTTATTTTAATATTTATAATACCATTTATTTGATTCTTTCATTAATAAGGTAACTACTGCATCATCATTGTGTAATAAATAAATTTAATTATTTATTGTCTAAAAATTATATATAAAATACCATGATATAGGAAATATTTTTTTATTTCTAATGAATATTTATAGATTAGTTTATCCTTTGTGTATCCCTATATTAAAAATGGTTTAGTAAATAAACATTGAATTTAATACTTTTAACTCTTATTTAGATTAAATAATAATAAATGTCCTAATCTAATCCATGTAGACCTAAAGGGTCATATTTTATTCCTAAGGTTGTTTATGGTCGAATTAAACTTATCCAATAGAATTAAGACATGTTTTAGGGTAATAATAATATCATTTTTACCATTAATTACCCTGTTTACTTTTAACCATGGTAAATAAAAGTAAAACTTTACTATTCAAAAAAATTATTTTAATATTATTGAACCACATTTTAATCCTTCATATTAACTGTGTTTCTCATATTTTCAAAATTAAACTCCCAGAAGAGGTAAAATTTTGTTTTATAAAAATTCTCATAGGAGGTGGGTAAAAGACCGTGAAAAGTTCAATAAAATTTTTATATATCTAAAATTATTATAAACTGACTCTAATTAATTATATTGAACTTATATAGGTATTATATATCTATTTTTATCTAAAATAAATTAAAATAAAATAAATAATTATTTAAATAAAAATTCGCTTTTAAACTATATCTCAGAGTTTTTCACTATTCATAAAAAATTATAAGTTTTAAGAAAAATACAAAAACTTTTCCCTAAGATAATTTTGATTTTTTTAATTAAATAATGACGCCTATTATACCAAATTGAAAACATAGAAGTTGTATTTATTAATTTAAAATTAATTCCCACTGCCAAAACCAAAATGTGTATTTTGAAGAAATAATAACTATCAAAAGTTTGAGACTTGTTTCTGTCAAATTTCAAAGTGAAATTACTTACAACGACCATAATTGGACTAAATGGTAAAAATATAATCTATTTATACTTACAAACCATTAAAATCTATAATTTAATACTATAAATTATATTTATTAAAAAAGCTTGTTTTCAGTTAAAATATAGTATTTTTCACAATTCACCCAAATATGAAAGTTATCAGAAAAACACCAAATCTTTATTGAAAATAAATTCCAATGACCCTATTCTAAAAAAAGAAGATTATTTTTTCAAATTTAATATATAAAATTTTCAAATATTGGATTTAAAAAGGCTTCACCATTAAAAGGCGGTAAAATTGCATTTTTTTAAGAATACTTTTTTATCTGAAAAAATGTATTTGATCTTAAATTATGTCTAAGAAACTCATAATATGGATTCTAGAATTATAAGGATTATATAAGTTCAAAATTCAGTTAATACTATTCATAACTTCTTTTGAACGGCTTCTTTGGTAAGTCATGGTGCGCCAGAAATCATTGTTGCGTGTAGGGTAAGTTATTAAATTACTTTGAGGAAATAATGTAATATTAAATATTGGGGTGTTACAAGAACTACACATATGATAATGTTATTCATAGTGGAAACTCATGAGGGGGTGAATTGAGTTCCTAATTAAAATTTCTATTAAAACATTATGAAAAAAAATTCCCCATTTTGAAAAAAGCCTCGTTAATTAAGGTAGTAGAGATATAAATTTTTATTTGGTCAACAAGTTTCTAAAAGGGTGACTAATCCTTAGTTGAATTTGTGTAAAACACCACTTGAACTTTTGAAGCAATTTTACTGAATTAAACACATAGACACACTAACAAGAAATATTTTCAGAGTTAAAGTAAAACAACTTTTTATTTTGAAAATAAAAGTAGTAGAAAATAAAAAATAGAGTATTATAGAATTATAATACACATTAGAGTTAAATAAGAGGATTAGTCTCAAGTTGAGACTTAATCCTCTCCACTTAGTGATCATGTGCCACCATGCTGTTTATATTAATAATAAACTTGATACACATCCTGTATTAGGATTTACAATAGTTTTCACAAATTGTCTAGGGATCACACCCTATACCATAATTCTCCATGGAAAAAACAAACAATGCATACCACACACGATCACTTCCATTATTACACATGGTAAATAATGTGTAAATGATGTTTTATGGGAGGATTTTCAGTATCCTACAGTTCAAGAACATTAGATAATGTCTGTACATAAGACAATAAAAGACTTCTTAGAAATGTAAAATAAAATAACATAATAGAGATAATATTATAGGATTGAGTTTAGAAATATCTATGTGTTTTCAGTTCAGTTCATGATTCCTTGGAGCGATTAATTTATAGTTCAATTATTTCTTTGGTTGTTTTCTCCAAAAAAGAGGGTCGCAAATCAAGGTTCTAGATTCCAGGTACAGAGGTGTTCTGCTTCTAGTGTTGACAAAGAGTTGATAATACACAAAATGTAGAAATGAGTTTTTCCCATGTGATCTTCTTAATACTATAAGGTTTACAATGTAAGTGTTGGATGGTTCTTCATTGATGTAGCGAGTAAGCTCCTTCTCATGCATTCCTCTGTCTTTTACACAGACATATATGCTCATTTTTTCACTATTCTTTTCATCCCCAGTCTTCTCTTTTATATTTGAGTTGTGACAATAAGAATAAGTAAACCACATACGGTCCTCCTCATACCTCATAATATCTCTAGATATGGTTTCTTGATATGTCTACAATCAGTATTAATTAATTTGAGAAGCATTAAATTTACCATATATGACTGTTAGAATAATATTAATAATTTGAAAATATATGGAGTGAAAGAGTGAGCATCAGTAGACTGGTAATGGTAGACATCAACGATAGCCTTCTCAATAGTAGCCTTCACTGATATCCTTTTCAATGGTATCCTTCAGCATTAAAATTCTATTGGTGACGTTCAATGGTGACCTTTCATAGGTGACCATCATCAGTGACCTTTCATCGGTGACCTTCATCGGTGACCTTTCATTGGGGGCCGTTCATTGATGACCTTTAATTGGAGACCTTTCATCAGTGACCTTCAATGGGTCTACTTTAATCCATTACCTTTATCCTTGAACTTTAATCAGTGACCTTTCATTAGTGACATTTTTTAGTGACCTTTCATCGGGGACCTTTCTATCTGTGACCTTTCTTTCTAAAATAGATTTTTCATTTTAAGCTAAAAAATATAACAGTGAGATTAAATATACATAGTTATCAGTTGATAGAAAATAATAATAATAATTATACAAGATTATACTATAATAAAAACATGATTAGAACTTAAATGAAACATGATTTGGGATTATCAAAATAGGTGAGTCTAACAATCTCCCACATTTTGATAATAAAAAATTATGTCAGTGAAAAATTTAGATTTAAGTATTATTAAATAAAGGTTAAGAAAATTTTACAATATCTTCAAAGGCGTGTATAAGTAATATTGAACCATTCCTATTGTTAAAATATAGATAGGAGTATATATATGAAAGGACTCCAGTCATCTGACAACTTATCCCCCTTTGTGATTAACAAAAATAATTTAAGAGAAAAAGAGACAGAGGATGATTTTTTTATTCAATGAAAAAAATATACAATATACTATAAATTTATAAAGATCCCTATCAACTATGACATCCCACTTTCAATCAACATTAGATATGTCTTAGGGATCTTTTTCTTTGGATGCTGAGGAGGCATTTTCTAGAATATGGAGGGATAGGTCAAGGTATGATAGTCAATAGGGTAGGAGGAGCTACTATATAGGCATCAATAGACCTATAGTGAGTATATATCTGAGGAATCATAGGGTTAACGATTCTGATGGCATGTGCAGGAGTCATCAATGGTGCAACACTAGTAGATCTTATGGTATCTAAGGAAGATGGTAAGGCCGGAGGAAGAATTATGGGAGTGTAGTCTACATGGAGGAAGGGTAAAAGAAGATTCCCAAAGTCCCTAATAATAATTCCTCCCCTTTACATGGTTGAGATAAAGTCATCCTTATTATCTATGAATTTGTCTATGGATGGAGTCAACTTTCTAATCCTACTAGCTTGATCCTTAAATGCCTAATTCACAGGTGGGATCCTCAAGTTTTCCAACAGTAGCCTGAAGTTTCCAACCATCTGATTCTTAGTGTATACCCTTTTTAATATAAATCAAGTTGTTATTTGATGGCCTACTGATCTTTAACATCTTCCCTCAAAAAATATCCCACAAGATTATGAATTTCCCTGGTAGTGGAAATGACCTGAGTCATTGACTGAGGGTTTGACGTACTGTCACCAGAGAACTTCTCCACTTCTTCTCTAACAGCTGATCTGAAATTTTCTAGATAAACAGGAGGATAGGCAGAAGAGGAAGAAAATGCACATAGAGGTTTTATAGTAAAATCCAATGTCTCCATTAATGAAATCATCAAACCACATATCAGCCTCTTCACATCATCATCCTATCCACTCACATGTTCCTCCATAGACATCTTAATGTCTTCAAACAATGTGACCATCTACTGAACCACACTTTTAATATATTTATGATCTTTGACCACCTGAACCCTTGAAGCCATATAAAACTATAAATAGTCAATTGACTATTTCATAGATTCCATAAACTCTTGCATGGTTCTAACCATATTTGGACATTCCTTTACATCATGTTGAAAATTTGAGTGAGAGGTAGAAATTGGTATTTCTAATGTAGATGTCATAAGTTATTGATTATGAGACACTGATCTTTCTATCCCAATAGATCTATCATCAAAGTGTCTATTAAAATTTGATTTAAATGATTCCAAATCATCCTTCTTCACATATTATCAAGGTAAAAGCACTACTGGATGAATAATAGTAGTTTCTAAAATAGAATGAATTAGAGGGCATCTATTAGGCATCTCATCATTAGAGTCTCCATAGTCTAGGACCTAGACAAAAAATCCAAGAACATCTGTCCAATATTATATTCCATGAGAAACAATAACTAAAATTGTGGCAACATGTTCCTTCCCCTAACATGGATAATTATCCAGATCAATTACATTTATATTTTCTATTTTCCTTTGATCAACTGCATCAACATGAGAGTCCACTATCATTTTTTCTACAGAATCTTCAACTACTTCCTTTGAAATTCTAGCATCAATTGATTCAGCAACCTCTTCATGTACACATTCTACCATTTCTGTATGACCTATTAGAGGACTATGACTCAGACATTACTCTTCACTTTTTTCCACAACAGTCTCAATATCATAATGTCTTGATTCTGTTTAATTTTCCTTCTCTATGGTCTCTCTAATGTCTCTGAAGACATTTTCTTCCCCTTCTTCTTCAATGGTTTCCTCCCCATCATTGTCCCTTAGGAAAAACTCTCTTCTAGGAAATCCCTTTGGTGGGATAGGCTCACCAAATGATACAGTATTGGCATGGGGACATTCGGGAAGGTCAGGATCAAACCTATCATCTATCTGAGAATCCTCTCTTAAAATTTCAATAGAAAACTATTATTCTTCATCTGAGTATGCAGGATCCACCACATTAGGCTTTAGACCTGGATCACTCTTATCCTTTGGCCTAGTAGGATTTATGATAGGGTTGATTTCTTCATACTATTTTCCCTCATAATTCACCCATCTTTATTTCCAATGGATCTAACTTATCTTCATAAATTTGAAAATTATCTTGGTAGTGCAGAATATGTCCCTTATAACAACTGTTTCTTCTATATTTAGAACTACTCATTTCACTTTCAACATTAGGGATATCAATATGGAATGAAACAAAGAATTGGACATGGAACTGGTCTTTATCATATCCTTTAATTGAATCATCAACAACCTACATAGATTTATCTTCTTTCCATACTTCAAAAGATACAAAAGAAATATGTCCTGATACATCAAGGTAAAAAATTCCCCTCTCATGGGACACAAAAAATGCTGAAAAAACATAAACAACAACCTATTTTCCCCTTTCATTTGAGCAAAAATCACTCTCCTAGGGATTCCATTCCTTATCATTCAACCAAATCCTATTCATAATAGATGAAATCACTAGTGGGAGGCACCACTATGAAGTAATAATCAAAAATCCCTTCACGTGGGACTCTCAAACATTCATCCCATTAAATAGAGGTGAATGTCACACTTACTCCATTTATATTTGAAGACATTCAGTTTTCATTCTCAAACTGCTCTAACTTCAAAGACTCATAAAATTACATTACTAGATTTAGGTAATAAGGTCCATTGTTATTTACAAATAATTTTATCCAACCCTGAGCTTCTTGATCATCCAGCACCACATACTTTCTTGGCAGCAGCAATTCCACACTTAATTCCTTCTCGACAATGATTTCCCTCTTTGATTAATGTGGATTGAGCAGTTTTTCCACTACCATGCTTCCACAAATAAACCCACCTCATGGTCTCTTAGGATTCAGCGCATCTCCCTCATCATCAACCATTGGTCTCTTTACCCTTTCCATTGATCTCGAGTGGTTCAAGGGTTTCAGTTTAATTTTAGATTCCATGGTTATGGAGCACAATGTTCAGGAGAGGTTTTAAGTGGATCTAAATGTGGTTTGTAATTTATTATTTTCGTTTAGGGATCGAAAAAAATTGAATAAAAAAAATACTAAAATTGTTTCAGATTACTAAAAAAAATTGAAAAGTCTGATACTTAAGGTCAACTATCGATAAAGTGCCAAGGGTAAGGTTCCAACAGTGAGGTGCAACGGTGAGGTTCCAATGGTGAGGTCTTAATTTTGAGGTTCTAATGGTGAGGTTCAACGGTGAGGTCCTAATGGTGAGGTCCTATGGTGAGGTACCTAATGGTGAGGTCCAACTGTGAGGTTCCAACACTGAGGTGTAACGGTGAGCTCCAATGGTGTGGTTCCAACGGTGAGGTCCAACAGTGAGGTTCCTAATGGTGTAGTCCAATGATGAGGTCCTAACGGTGAGGTCTATCATTGAGGTCCAATGGCGAGGTTCCAACATTGAGGTCAAATGGTGAGGATCCAATGTTGTGGTCTAAATGTGAGGTTCCGAACTTATCTTTTTTATCATACCTAACTCATGTTTCATGTAATTTAACCTCTCAGAACTTAATGGCTTTGTGAATATATCATCCAATTGGTGTCCAGTGATAATTAATTCAAGAATGATATCACTTCTTTGATAGTCATCTCTCAAGAAGTTATGTATGACATCAATATGCTTTGTCCTTTCTTGAGACACTGTATTCATAGAGATATTAATAGCACTTGTATTATCACAGTTTATAGAGACATGTTTGCATTGATATACATAGTCTAGTAATGTGTGTTTCATGCACATAATTTATGAACAACAACTAATAGTAGCTATATATTAAGCTTCAGTAGTGGATAATGTAATAGAATTTTGTTTCATACTAAACCTTGATACCAGTGACTTTCCCAAAATGTGACATGTTTCAGAGGTGCTCTTTCTATCTAAATTGAAACTAGAAAATTCATCACCTGAATAACTTTTTAAATAAAATGATTGTCCTCATTGATAAAATTGTCATATGTTAGTAGTATACTTGAGATATTTAAAAATCTTTTTAAAAACATTTAAATGAGACACTTTGGTATTGACTTGAATGTGAGCACACATGCATACACTAAACATAATATCGGGTCGGCAAGCAGTAAGGTAGAGGAGACTCCCAATCAAACCTCTGTATGTTGTTTGATCCACTGATTTACCAGTTTCATCAGCATCCAACTTACATGTGGTACTCATAGCTGTATCACTGCCTTTACTACTATCCAAACCAAAACATTTCAAAATATCATTAGTATATTTACTTTCATTTAAAACAATACCATTTTTATTTTGAATTATTTGAAATCTAAGGAAAAATTTATGTTCCCCCAATAAACTCTTTTCAAATTCATTTCTCATCATTTTTGAGAATTCAGTACATAATGAATTTTTAGAGGATCTAAAAATAATGTCATCTACATAAATTTGTACTATTAAAACTTCTTTGGGGAAAATTTTAATAAAAATATTAGGATCAACTATTCCTTTAGTAAAACCTTTTGACATAATCAATGAACTAAGTCTATCATACCAAGCTTTAGGAGCTTGCTTTAGACCATACAAAGCTCTAGAATTTCTAAAGAAATGATTTGAAAAAATGGGGATTTGTAATGCTTGGGGGTAGTTCAACAAATACATCCTAAACTATGTACCCATTTAGAAATTCACTTTTGACATCTATTTAATAAATTTTAAAATTCAGATAAGCTATATAAGCAAGTAATATCCTAACAGATTCTAGTGTAGCTAATGGTGAAAATGTTTCCTTATAGTCTATTCATTCTTCTTGACTATATCATTGTGCAACTAGTCTAGCCTTTTTTCTGAATATGTTACTAGATTCATAAACATTATTTCTAAACATCCATTTAGTGCATATGGTCAATGTTTCTTTAGGTCATTCGACTAATTCCCAAAATTTGTTTCTTTAAAACTGATTTAGTTCTTCTTGAATAGCTATAACGAAAAATTTATTATTGATTGCATCATTAATATTTTTGGGTTCAAGCATTGAAAGATAGGCTTGATGGTCAACCTGGTTTCTCAGAGAAGCTCTATTTTAAGTTCCTCTATTTAGATCACTTACAACAGTATCTAAAATTTGATTCTTGTGATTTCTAATACCTTTAGAAATAGTTGAACCACACTCTTCATGGTTGTCTATAGGTTCAGATTCATCAAGCTTAATTTCATAAAAATTTCTAGAATTAGTTATTTTCAGTATGGGTTTACAATCTTTATCATTATGGTCTAGAGTTGAAATATCTTCCTCAAGATATTCAATGGAGGTTTTGGGTTCATGTGGATTAGTCTCATCAAATTTTATATAAACTAGTTCTTCCACAAACTTGGTACTCTTATTGAATACTCTATAGGCATTACTAGAAATTGAGTATCTTAGGAAAATTCCTTCATCACTTTTTGAAGAAAATTTGTCATGATTGTACCATGTATTATGAATAATGACTTTTCAACCAAAAACTCTAAAGTAAATAACCTTAGTATTCCTATTGTTACACAACTCATAATGGGTTTTCTTAAAAACTAGTCTAATTAAGACTCTATTGATAATGTAAAAAATCCGGATTAAAAGACTCAACCCAAAAATATATAGGAAGTTTATACTCAATAAGCATAGTTTGGGAAATCTCTTGAAGTTTCCCATTTATTCTTTCTACAACTCCATATTGTTGAGGTGTTTTAGGAGTAGAGAAGTTGTGATTATAGCCGTTTTTGTGAGCAAAAAGATTCAAACTTCTGATTTTCAAAGTCACGACCACGATCACTTCTCAAGTTCTTAATTCTAAGTCCACAATGATTTTCTACAAACTTGGAATATTCAATGAAGTAATAACGTGCTTCACTTTTGTGAGTAAGAAATTATACCCATGTGTATCAAGAAAAATAATATACAAGAACGTATACATAGTGATTCAAATTTAAACATGGAACTCTAGATGGCCTAAAAAAATCTATGTGTACTAACTCAAGCGATTGATAAGTTAAAACTACATTATTTGGATTGAAAGAAACAAGGTTTTGTTTTCCCTTTTGATAAGGATTATATACTTGGTTAAGTAGGAATTACAGTTTTTTTAAGTATCTAACTAAACCATTATGAGTTAGTTTCTTATGTGAGTTCACATTATAGTGTCGAAATCTTATTTCTATAATAAGGATTCCTTATGAAAAGTATTTAAAAAAGAAATTTTTTTCTTAGATAAAGAGTTTAAATCAACAACATATACATTTTCATTTTTATGAGCAGTGAATATTTAATCATTTTTAGAATTAAAAACGTTGTATGCATAATTTTCAAACATAACATTAAAACCAAGTTCACACAACTGAGTGAGATATAGTTGATATTATGTTAACCGAACAAAAAATGTTCTTTTGAAATTAATATTGTATTAGGGTTACCAATTTGGCATAAGCCGATGATCTTCCCTTTGGAATTATCTCAAAATGTAACATGTCCACCATCAACATTAATTAATCTCTTGAATAATGAAAATTATCCTATCATATGTCATGAACATCCACTGTCCAAGTACCATAGAGTACTATAGGAGATATTTAGACATTTGTCTTTCAAAATAGATAATGTGTAGGGTAACCTTGGTACCCAAATTTTCTTGGGTACAGAGATGTTAGCATGTAAAACTTTGGGAACCCATACATATCTCATAGGTTTCCTAAAATCAACAGATATTTTTTGAGATATTAATACATTGTTAGGTACTTTAGAGAATTCATTTTCAAAAGACCTTCCAGAACTTGAACTGTCTAAATTTTGAAACATATTTATTTTTAATAATCCTTCTCTATCCTGGTTGATAACCTTGACCAGTTATGTATTTTGGAGCAATCTATTTCCCCAAAAACTGAGTCAAGGTATCTCAACCTACAATAAAATTCTCAACATCTTTTTTTAATTGCTCATTTGATAATTTATGTATAAAATTCTATTTTAATAGATGATTATATTCTTCTTTCTCAATATCCATATCAGACTTATAATTATCATTTTAATCATTTTTTCTTCTCAATAATTTATATTTATCCTTGAGTTTATTGAAGGTATCCTTCAACATTCCAAAATATTCAAATAGTTCTTCCTTAGTAATATTATCATCATTAATTGATTCCCTTTCATTCCCAGAATTGTAAGAATTGTGTACAAAAGAATTGGGTATTTCTTCATATGTTTCTGTCATGAAACAGATATTTGCATGTTTGTTATTTTCAATATCAGAAGTGTCAGATCCACTGGAGCTATCTTCTAAATCACTCTAAGTACCATTCATATCCTTTTTATATCTATTTACCTTGTCTTCATATTTATTATTAAATTCAAACTTGGGGAAATCAGCCTTCACATGGCCTTTTAATTTACAATAATAGCAGACTATCTCATTTGTATTGTCATTCCATTTTCTATCCTTTTTCCACTATCCTTTACTCTAATACCTTCCTTTATAGTTTTATTTTCTAAATAAATTTTTCTTTAGATATAAATTTTTTAATCTTCTATCAAGATGGACCATATAATCATCACCGTCAAATTCTGAATCTTCACTAGTGGAAGTGTCTACATGAACATGAACTTTTTCTTTATATTTTCTCTTTGAGGTAGCAGTCTTGAATGCAACAGATTTATTTCTTAGTTTTTAATCTGGTTCTTGAATCGCGTTAATATATTCTTCATACATCATAAGTTTTATAATTTGTTCCTTCACTGGTAAATTGCTGATGTCATAGGATTATTGAATAGAAATAGAAGTTCTTCTCGATATGTGAGGTAGGCATTGAAGCAACCTCATAATCTGAACCTTTTTGCCTACTAGTTTCCCAATAAAACTCATGGTATTGACTATTTCATTGAACCTGAGATAAATTTCAGAGATGGGTTCATCAGCCTTCATTTTAAAATTATCATATTTAATAGTATAATTATTTAATTTCAATTCATTGACATTGGTTGTTTCCTCATGTGAAACAACTAAAGTATGCAAAATTTTATAAGCAGTTTTATAGGCAGATATTCTATTGAATTCTTCATCACATAGAGAATAGTACAATGCATTCATTACTTTATTGTTATTGTTATATGTAGCTTTAGTCAACTCAAACCATGTGTCCCTAGTAGTAGTAGGCAATGCATGATGTTCTTTAATTTTGTTATATATTTCAGAGAACATGCTCTCTGGATACATTTTAATTTTTAATTTCCACTGAAATAGTTATTACCATTAAATAAAGGTTGAATGTTAGTAGTAGGACCCTCAACTATATTATACATTTTTTATTAGAATTGTAAAGAACTAAAAATTTAGATATGAGATTAATTTCATGATCTTTAAGATATAACTAAAATCAAAGTTGAAAATAATTAAATAATTTGTACAACAGTTTAGAGGGTATCAATGAAATAATTTAAAATCCTATGATACCAAATGTTGGTTGGAGTGCAAATTAAAGAGGGGGGGGGGGGTTGAATTGAGTTCCAACATAAAATTTCTGTTAAAAATTTATGAATAAAAATCCCCCAATTTGAAAAATGCCATGTTTGTTACGGATGTAGAGGTATAATTGTTTAGTTGGTCAAAAAGATTCTCAATGGGTGATTAGTCTTCAGTTGAATCAGTGTAAAACACCTCTTCAACCTTTAGAAAAGGTTTATTGAATTAAATACATACACACACTAACCAGAACATACTATTCAAGTTAATGTAGAATAGTTTTTTGTTTTGAAATTAAAATATGTGGAAAATAAAAAGACATGGTATTACAAAAGTATAGTACACATTAGAGTTAAACAGGTGGTTTTATCTCAAGATGAGACTTAATCCTCTTCACTTGAGGATAAACTTCCACCATTCAATTTACATAAATAATAAACTTGATACACAACCTGTATTGGGATTTACTATAGTTTTCACAAACTATCTAGGGCTCGAACGATCTGCCACAGTTCTTCTTGAGAACAATAAACAATCCAGACCACACACATTCTCTTCCACAGTTACATGTGGGAAATTAGGTGTAAATGATGCTTGATGTGATGATTTTATGTATCCTCCAGTTCAATCATAAGAGACAGTGGGTGTTCAATAAGAAAAACACACAATACTTATATATGTAAAATACAATAACACAGTATATATTATGTTAGAATATTGAGATTATAAAGATCTATGTATTTGCAGTTTGTCTCTTGACTCCTTGCAGTGAAGAATTTGTATTTCGAGTCTTTCTCTGGATGTTTTCCACAAAATAGTGTCACAAATCCAGGTTCAAGCTTCTAGGTACTGAGGTTCTCTATTTCTTGAGTTGACAGAGGGTTGATTAGTCACAGAAGGTAGACACGAGTTTTTCATAATTGATCTTCTTAATGCTCATGGATTCAAAATGTATGTTCTGGATGGTTATTATTTAATCTAGCGAGTAAGCTCCTTCTCATGCATTCCCTTATCTTTTACATAGTCATATACACTCATTTTTCCAATATTCTTGTCTTCCTCGGTCTTCACATTATATTTGAGGTCAGACAAAAGGAACAAGTAAACCATGTGCAGTCCTCCTCATACCTCATGTTGTCTCAATATATGGACTCTTGATATATCTAAAATAATTATTAATTAATGTCAAAAGAATTAAATTTACCAAATATGACAGTTAGAATAATCTTATGAATTTGAAAAATTATAGAGTAGAAGAATGAGAATCATTAGACTGGTAACGATAGCCTTTAGCGGTAGCCTTCAGCGGTAACCATTTATTGGTGACATTGAGTGGTGAACTTTCATCGGTGACCTTCATCAGTGTCCTTTCATCGGTGACCTTCATCGGTGACCTTTCATCGATAACATTCATCATTTACCTTTCATCAGTGACCTTCATCATTGACCATTCATCGGTGACCTTCATCAGTGACATTCATTGGTGAAATTTATTCAGTGACCTTCATCGGTGTCCTTTCATCGGCAACCTTTCATTGGTGACCTTTCTATTGGTCAACCTCTCTATATTAGATAAAATTTCCACTATAAGCTTAAACTGGAGAGTAGTGAGAGTAAGGACACATAGTTATCACCTGATAGAAACTAATAATATTAATGACACACAATTATCCTATAATAAAAACATGATTAGCACATAAATAAAACATGATTTGGGATTATCAAAATATGTGAGTCCAATAGATAATTATCTGGAAAATATTCCTCATCCTAAAACTGATTAGGAAAGTAATTAATATTTGGAAAATGATGTTGTTTTTTAATAAAAATTTTATCATGTTCTCTACATTCAATTAAAATACTTATTAAATAATCCTTATATGTCTTAAAAAACAATATATTCTCAATGTGAAGTACAATGATGAATAATGTAATGGAAGGTTTCTTCCATGTCTATTACTTTTCCAGTTTTGGTTGGTGGAGGTGTTCAAAGAAGGCTTGGTGGATGTCTAGGTTATTTCATATATTGAGAGCTTTATGTGGAGGAATTTCATAATGTGGATGTGGGTTTCACATAATGTAGAAAAATTAAATGATGTGAATATAGGTTTAATGATGTTTAATGAATGATGGTTATAAAAATAAAATAAAATGAATATGTGATGTGATTTTTAGTGGAAGCCATTCCCTAGGGATTACATGATGTGAAAGGGGATTACACATCATGTAATTCCTTGGTATTATGTAGTTTTATTTTTTTTTTCCAAATTTTCATTCATTTGGATGCGGTTTCTTCTTCCTTGTGTCTTGAGTTAAACCTAGGTTCCTCGAGGTGTCCTCCAAGCCCTTCTCCCCACTTTTATCTATTGATCTGTATGGTTGTTCGCTTTCATTCCTATATAGATTTGTGGTGTGTTCTCATTTAATTATCATATATTTTCTTCCATTCTTCTCTCTGGAATCTTATATAGTGTTATTTAATTGGATGGGATGCATTTGGAATCCTATTTGATTTATCCTTGTAGATGTATAGGTTGATCCATAGTTTCTATTATGTTGTTGTGGTTCATGTGTGTTCTTATACACCCTATAATGAACATCATGTTGGAAATATTCTTTGAGATAATATTTCAATAGTCTGACATTATTTGTGTATCATGTGGGAGGGGTTTTCTTTTTTTATCAATTGTGTATGTTTATTTCTCATTAATCAATGAAAAAAAATATTTTTTGAAATTTATGGGTAATGGGGTATGCATTGAATGTTTTTATGGACTTGATATTTTTTTGTTACTATGATTGTCCGTACTTTATGCCCCACTAAAAATTGTGGTCAATGAGTGATTTTTTTACACTAGATATATGTGTTGTGTTTTCCCCAATGGTTGTAATTGTTGCGACATCACAGTAACTAGAAATGGGTTAATTATATATACTTCAATAATGAAATGGTTGACCCAGTAATTTGGTTTGTGTAATAACACCCCTAAATTAATGTTTTATGTGATAAAAGATCATATATATATATATATATATATATCTTTAAATAGATCTTGAGGTGTTTTCATATTTGTTCGTGCTTCTGGGACAATGATCTGTGTTTTGGGTGTCGGGAGATATGTACTTTTTTGGATGTTAAATTAGGGTAGTGAGGTGACGTTATTATGGTTATGTTGAGTTTTTTGTTATATGTGGTTGTGTTGTACTAGATTTATTTGTGGTGATGGAGTAAATCAATTTTTTTAATAATGTTTTAAATTAATTGGGTTGGTTTAGTTAATGGTATGGAAATGGTAACTAATAAATAAATGATGGGTTTCATAGTTAACATTTGTTATTCTTAATAATAAAATTAATGGGTGTTGGATTTTTAGGAAATGTGAATCCACAATAGATTTTAAGGACACTTCACATTCTTAAATTATTGTTGTAAAAACTGATTATAGAATTTAGAGTTTGAAGAATAGGTTACAATGTTTGGAATTGGGTTCTTGTTTGAGAACTCATAGTTTTTTCTAGAAGGATTGATACTATATATATTCATTTACATTATTTTGATTTCTAAATGTACCCCACCCATGATGAGATCAATTTTCCAAACACATGCATCATCATGTGTGGGTTTCTTTCCCAACAACCTGGTGGGAGGATCTATGGTTATCCACTAGCTCTCCAATAATCCTTCTGCTAATAGAATTTTGTATTGCATAGCGTATGATTCTGGGAAGTTTGTTTTATAATTTGATGTTGTTTTCGCTATCACATGTATATTTTGGATGACTTTTGATGTGGTGTCCTTGGTGTCTTGAGGGTCTGTTTTGATGCATTTTCCCATGTGTCTTCCGGAAGATATGTGATGTGTTTTGAGGATTGGGTGTGTGTTGGTGTGGGATGTGTTGTGAGTCCTAGGTGTGTATGGGTTAGATACATTGTGCTTCACAACTATGTGTGACTGAGTTTCTATTTGGTATTTTCAAAAGAGGTGGGAGTGCTAGGATATCTTCCATTCTGTTGTGAGAGTGGATAATTAGTGGGAATGTGGTGCAGGGTACAATATCATCAATATTATTTATTTTATATTGTATTATTTTAATTGTGTTATTTTTTAGTGTTCCTTGGTGAGGTTGGGATGGTTAGTATACTTATATAGATTCATTTTGGTACTGTTGTATTCTAAGTGGGGCATTAGAAAGATTCTTTTAAATGAGCCTGATAAAATTTTGTTTTTCTACTGAGTATACTCATATGATAAAACTATCATTATAAAAAAAATTCACAATTCTAGGATGATATTTAGGTCTTTTATAGGCATTATTTACTCAGATCCATGAAAGTTGTTTCATGCTCTCCAACATCATGTATTGAGAATATATAAGGGTAGTGATTCATATATGGATACATAGAGTTGGATGGAGAATCTTGAGATCACTTTTAGTTTGATCCAGCACCTGAAAAAGTATTAGGTCTCATTGGATATTAGTTAGATATAGAATGATGTGCATCAGTGATGGTTAATGTATCTAGGAGTGTGAAAGGATGAAGTTTAATTTGGTTTGACTTCTATAATGTTTTCTAGGTAGAGTTCATTTCATAGACCATGGAGGCAGTAAAGAGGTCATAGATTCTTCCTCTACAGCAGGGGAGCATATCAGTGTGGGAGTTGGTAATAATGCTTAAGAACATTTTGTTTTTTCAGAGATAATCTTCTAGGATAGAAGTCTCATTATAGAACTCCTGAGGAGACACCCCATTCATTTATCTAGCATTCAGTTACTCATTTTACATTGCTGACGTATTGGGAGGATCAAATGAAGGAAGTGGTTATCAAGAGAATTCTGTCACTATAAGGTTTTCAATGGGAAGGGAACTATTAGGGTTACTCATATGGAATAGTTTCTATTGAAAAGTATCTGGTGCTAGGATCATATAGGTTTCATCCGGTAGGGAGTCGACCTCAAAAACATCCTTTAAAAACATCTAGTTCTAGTGGTTTCCACCATTTTCATGGAATCTTTATTCAAGTGTGTTTTAGATGTGGGTTTTTTCCCTCACCATATCCAGTAACCATTGGTCCCTCGAGTTCATTTTGTTGGAGTTGACAGGCTTACATCAGCCACAACATGTGTTTCTGGTGAGTCCATTTGAATAGTTTGGGTAGAATTTGTTTTATCTACTAGGGGGTAGAGATAGTATAGGCTGACCTCAGGATGTTTCCCATGCTCAGAGAGCACAAACCAATAGTTACCATGGAGGTGTTTTTTAGAGGATAGTAAGAGGAAATGGGTGTGGTCAGTTTCACACATTGGAGGCAACAATTCTTGATTTTCTAGAGATCATTAGATGTATGGTCATATTTCCTAGTACTATTTTTTTCCTTGTTTAATTCTATAGATTCACATTCATTTCTATCACCTGCAGTATCCCATGATCTCAGAACAAACATAAAAAGGCTTATCATGCCCCTGTTGTTGAGTACTCCCGTCATAATCCAAACTATATTTTTTGATGTCTATTGGGGGAGTAGGAAAATGATGAGAACACATTAGTCCCATGGGGATAATTTATTTCTAGATATGCATGAATACATATTCATCTTCAGCATTCAATTGTTATAGTACATATTTTCAATTATCGGCTACTTCTAGAGAAGAGCCATGTTCTAGGATGTTGATGACCAGACTGTGGTTTTTGTTTGTTGGTCTCACTTGTCGTTGGTTGAAGTTATATGTATCCCAAATTAATTACCCATTATTAGAACTTTAGTAAAGAATATGTTTGGGGTCGATCCATAGGAAAAAATGGCGTGCATAAATTCAATTGAGTTAATACTTTATTATGTGATGTATGCAGAATTTAATGTTGATTGAGTTGATTTTGGGTTTTTAATTGAAACTAAATTGTCTTACTTTGGAGAAATTATTAACAGATTTTAAATAAAAAACTGGTAAATTTAAAGAGTTTAGAATAGGAAGTAAAGACATGTCAGGGTTGTGGTGATTAAAGAGTACATTTGCAGGATGTTTAAATGGTTGTGTTGTTCATAATAATTCAATAATTCTGGATTTAATTTTGTCACAAGATTTCCTTGGTCCGGTTCCTCTTGGTTGGAATTAGAGCATTTGACTCCTTGGTACGGTAGTCAATGTTAGTAATTCTTTATTCAGTTCAGTCCATTATTTGTATCAGTGAAAACCTTCCAATGGTCATGGATGCTTTCACCGTTACTTTTCTTTTGTATCGCTGATAATCCTTCCCTTGGTACGGCTCAAAATTCTCAGTTATATTAGACAGTGGTTTAAGAAAAGTAAGATGAATTACAACGATTCAAACACAACTATATAAAAAAACATACAAATTATGATCCCATCATTCACAGCCCCAACACGAGGGGTTTTGTTACACATAGATAGTGGGAGAGAGACGACACACGTGATACCTGACAGATTCATCGTGTAGGCATTGAGGTAGGGTGTTGGAAGGTGGAATGACGGAGTGAAGGAACCTTGGTAGCTTTAGAAATGGTGATAGAATAACTTCTCTCTCCTCTAAATGGTTCTGCACAGTAAAATCCATAGTCCAAGGCCTCTTTTTATAGAAAAAAAGTACCCGGCGTGTATAGAAAGTACACACCATGTACTTTTCATCAATGTGCTTTGGCACCAATTTCTCCACGGGTAGGCATCCTAACACGCCATCATTGACTTTTGAACACAGCGCCGCCTGGTGGTTGGGTGTACACGGCATGTAGAGCGGCCATACACGGCTTGTAGTGTCATAAGTTTGGCCACAAGCCCCTTCTTGAATGACAGACACAGCATGTAGAAATTCAAACACACCTTGTCTCCTTAAATGGCCACATGGGCGTGTAGTCATTTCTCAGTAACCACCGCTTATAGAAAGTGGTACACGGTGTGTAACAATGCCCCACATGGTGTGTATCTATTCCTGGTGACACGGGCGTGTACACCCTACTTTGGTCTGTGTCCTTGTCTGGATGTACACAACGTGTATAAAAGTACACACCATGTAGTTTCAAAATTTTTACAAACTTCCATTGATCTGTGTATTTAGCCAGAAATCTCTTGAAAGTAAACAGATTCACCAAAATCAAAGAATATGTTCATAAAACAACAGATATTTTCTGAAAACATGATTTTATTGTCAATTATATATATGGATATGTATACATAAATCGGGTGCATCAAATTCCCCCAGACTTAATCATTTGCTTTCCCTCAAGAAAAATCTCAACATCTAATTAAGAGAGCCTATAATTTAAAAGGAAGGCTTTTAATTAATCAAACGAATAACTGATAAAGTTACTGAGGAAAAATTATATAAGGCACAAACAAACTCAATTCATAAGATATTAAAATCATGCCTCATATAAAATGAAATTCACTACTCTCATATTCTTTCAACACATTTTTCAAACTTTCAAAAATAAGCATGTCATTTGATGATTTACATTACCAGTCAAAATCCCACTCTACACTGAAGATATTTTTATTCAGAGTTCTGCTCAATCTAAGGTATATACACTCTATCCATAGGTTTGCAAGATATCTTGTTCTCTACTTTAGAAAATTTGAATTACGAAAATCATGAGGGTTTTATCAATAAGGTTCAGATGATTATGTGGCTATGGGTTGGTAGGTTCAGGTGTGAAAATAATTTTTGAGGCTTGAAAAAGGATGGCTAATTCCTTTAAACAACATTTCATGATATTCGAAATAAAGATCACTGAAAATACATCCTTCAAAATCTCAGTAAAATGCTTTTGTAATCTTCATCATCTTCCTTAGGCAAGTAGGGTTCATGGGAAAAAAAGCATACGGTTCCCTTGTTGTTTGTTCATTTTTATTAAACAAAATAAGGGAAACACTTATGAATACAATGAGTAGATGGTTGTGCCCCATTCTGCCCCAAATAATCAAGAGGCACTCCACCACACTATATTTCATGGTTGTGCACAAAATATACCATGTATTTCCAACTCCCTCTTTAAATATCAAATGAATAATCATGCAAAGTTTAAAAATAAATAGGGTAGGAAGGGAAATATGCTTGTAATGTGGCTTCCTATAAAGGCTCTTCATGGCTTCTATGGGCTTAATGAAGATTAAATGTAGTGTTGGTCTCAAGATAAAGGGGTTGAAACAATCTAATGCATCAATAATTTTAATGTAATTCAAGAAATTTCTTCATGTTTTGAAAAGAAAACTTGAAAATTCTGGTAGTGATGCATATCCTAAGAATCTCTCAAGAAAGTGGGTATTAGAAAAGAAATACGAAAAATGGTTTAGAATACCTCTTAGGAGTGGAAAAATAAAGGGACAATCAGGTCATGAAATGCATATAAATGATTATCCTAATCAATATAATTTAATCAAGGATGAAAAGTTTCAATTGAAACTATATCAGTAATCATTCTAAAATACTTAATAACTAAAATAAGCATGAAACATTTCCAAAAGTTCCTACTGATAACTCTAGCATTTAAAAGAATCAATAACCAAAATTGATTTTAATTTTCAAATATATACTCTAAAAATAATGTATCCTAGATTAGTTTAAAGGCAAAGACTAAGGGGAAAGATATAGATGCTCCCCCACACATAATACTGCAGAGGGTCTAACAAGTGCAATAAAAAGCTAAAGGGTGGGAAACGGGAAGAACAGGGGGAAAAAATGAGGGAATGCAGTTGAAGAAGTAAATCCAAAAAGAAAGAAAATAGAAATGGAAAAATACTCCCCTATGAAAAAGTGATGCCCAAGGTGCTCCATGATACCTGTGACTGGCGAGGAAAAAGAAAACTGCAAACATGCACAACATCACAACATAGAAAACAACAGAAGAGATATATAAGATAATGAAAAATGTCACTATCATGGGGTCACCTTAGGGGAGGCATCATCCTGTACAGAATCAGACGGTAAAGATGGCTCAGGAGGTGTGGAAGTGGGAGGCCAAGACTCTGCATCAGGAAGGGGAGTTGAAGAAGTAGGAGCCACAGGTGCTGTACTCGGCGAAGATAGCTCAGCAGCAGGCCCTAGCCCGACAGAAGTTGTAGCAGCAGGGCTCACTGTAGTAAGCAGAACAAAATCAGTGGCCAACACAGGAGATGGTGGGCAGCAGCAGAAGGGCCAGGAATGGAGGTAGAGGCTGGTGGCTGAGGCACTGGAACACCAAGATGCTGAGCAAAATGAACCAACAGATTCTCTATCCGGTCTTGGTGGCCATCCCGATTAATCAATTGTGTGCAATGATGTCCTGGCGGCTGATGATACAGACTAACATCTATTCCATCATGGCTAGGCAGAGGGAAAGGGTCGGATCGACTGAGGGTGCGGGGGTAGGTGGGATGGGGGATGGGATGGAAGAAGGAAGTTCAGAAGAAGTGGGTTCATTAGGAGTTGGGTGAGGTGGAGAAGCTGGAGGGGTGGGGAGGGAGGAGCGGGATCAGCAGCTGGGGCAGGGGGGTCAGCAGGTGGTGGAGCTCGAGCATGAGCAAGGATGTAGGCACCCCTGCTTCCGGACCAATCCCATGTGAATGAGCATGAGGAAGTCCATCATCTGGGGTGAACCTATCATGTCATGATGCAATGAGGGCTCGAATACCCCTATGTGGTGGGCTAGACGGGTGGTGTAAAACCAGCCGTTCAGGTTGCCCTGACGGCCGGTAAACATGGAGTGGAAATAGGAGGCGGCAAGATAGGGGAGGTCCGGGCAGTCGTGCCAGATTACACAGGTAAGAAGCTCCATGTCACGGCTGGTCACGATCCCCATATCCTCATGGCGGGGGAAGAGGATGGCGCTGAAGCACCGGTAGGTGAAGCGAAGGACGAGGTCGGCTATAAGAGTGCTCTTCTGAGAAGTGGGGGAGTACCAATGGTCAGGCCCAGTGATCTCTTGCCACATGGAAATCATGTCAGAGCGCTCAGGCCAGGTCAAGTCAGAAACAGGGGGTGTGGTGATAGGACGGGGGTACAAACTGCACCCTTGACCAAACTCTTCCATCGTCAGAGAAAAACGTCGTCCGCCTAGCCAAAATCAAACTACTGGCACCGCATCGCCAGGTGTCTCTCGGTACTACACATCATCGAACTCAAACGAAGCCACAAACTCCAAAAATAAATCACGGAATATAGGAGTGCTGACATGGAAAATATCGAGGAGTGCGGTGTACCCAAGAAGCACCACCAACTCCTCCCAAATACCGAGCCACTGAGGAATGCTGTTGTCGAGGTACCAGCCACTCAATGGTATCGGCTGGCGAGAGAAGTGTCGAAACTAGTCGTATGCAAGGTCAGTGATTGGGAAAACCATACATGGATAGGGAGCACCTACAGGTCCCGGCCCAGGTGCTAGTGTAGTAGCAATGTCTAGATCTGAAGGTGGATTTTCCGATGTAGAAGGTGGCTCGGTGGAAGGTGTGCTCAAAGAGGGACCAGTTTCTAAGGATGATATTATAGGGAAAGTGGCAGCTAGTGTAGCAGAAGTAGGCACGACCTCATTTGAGGGAGTGAGTGGCGGCAGAATGGACAATGGAGGGAGCTCAATGACTTGAGCATCGGGATCTGGCTGCGTAGGTGGTCAGAGTTGGATAAGATGATAACTAGACTCCTCGCCCTCAATAGCGGAGGCTGGCCGCTTCCCGCGCGAAGGATCATGATTTTCCATATCCTGAAATAGAATGAAATAGAAAAAAAAAGAAAAAGGAAAAGGAAAGAAAACAAAACAAAGAAAATGTTAGAATACAGAATAAGAAAAGTACACGGCGTGTACTCCAGAATACACAGCGTGTTTTAAAAAATAGAGAGTATCCCGTGTTCTCTGGACAGACATGCAGAGGGTAGAAAACAGACCATGGAAAAGTACACGATGTGTACCAAACATACATGACATGTTCAATAAAAGTGTTGGTGGTCGTGTGGAACAAATGACACGACCATGTTTTTATCATTTCATAGAAAAAAATACACGCCGTGTAGGTACTGGACACAGTGTGGACTGCACACGAAGAACATAGTCGTGTAGAGGGTGAGACACAGGCTGGTCAAACATCCCACAGACACGGCGTGTACTGAACACACACGCCCTGTAGAGGAATATAGGGTGAGAGGCCGTGTAGAGGGGAAACACGAGCCAACTATAGATATAATGGACACGGCGTGTACCGAACACACACACACCGTGTACTGGAACATGGGGTGACAGGCTGTGTTATGTGCCACACACGGAGGGGCCAAGGGAAATGGTCTACACGGTTTGTACCTAACATACACACCGTGTATGAAAATGGTGGGTGAGGTCGTGTGCAACGGTATACATGGGATTGATGAAAAGGACATGGTGTGTACCGAATAGACACACCATGTATATTCAAATTTCGAAGTATTTTGTTTGTGGCCATGTACAGAAGTACACGACGTGTGTTCTTCATTTCGTGGTCGTGTACCACAAGAAGCCGAATGGTCGGCCGATCCGGAAAACATCCTAAACATGTTTAAAAATTTGAAACCGAGGGTGTAGAATGGTGTACCTGGATCGAAGATCACAATGTGAGAAGAATCAGAACATGAAACTCCCCAAATCGGCGGATCTGGAGAAAGGGGGTTCGGGTGGCGTTCGGGAGAAGAAACCATGAAGAGGGGAGGAAATGGGGAGACCATCTTACACGGCCTCAAACCGAGTGGACCACGGCTTATATAGCCGATGTACATGACGTGTATGCATGGTACACGCCGTGTATCATGATTTTTTTGTTTTTTAATAGTATATAAATAAATATAATTATTATAGTAAACTATATAATAATTATTAATAATTAAAATAAAATAGTCATATCTACAAATTCTATTATAAATAAATCGATACACGATGTATATCGAGAAATACACGCTGTGTATTTTAAAATGATAAAAAGAGTAGTACATCCTTAGGTCCGGTGCTTGGGGCGGGATTCGAACCGGCGATCGGCCGATTCGAACGGCCGCCCTCACCCACTGGAGCAAAGGTTATTCTGCAGTCCATATTTATTATATATATATATTTATTCTATATTTCCAATACACACAGAAAGATATAAAATCACGGAGTGTGGTTTTTATTTAGGAAAGGATGAGGTTAAGAGGGGAGATTAGCACGATTTGAAACTGGGTCTTTCGAACCTGGTTTCGAGACTCTTCCAATCCGCCAAATTCTCCCGCATGAAATTTATTATTTTTAAAACGTTTTTAATTTATATTTGAACAATTATAGTGCACACGGCGTATATCGTGATACACGTCGTGTGGTTTTATTAAAAGAACAAATGATGGAAATGGTACGGTTGTCTGAATTCGAACACGAGTCTTTTGAAACCGGATTACGATTCTATCCAACTGGTCCATCTTTATCATGGGTTTTATTAAACACATTTATATATATAAAAATATGGAAAATACCACACATGCTGTGTAAATAAAAGGAGGAACCCTATGCCGAAGGTAGGTCAGGAGGATTCAAACTGAGGACGGCTCGAATAAACTCCAGTGACTTTGCCATTGGCGTCGGCAACATCCCTGGTTATTTATTTGTTATTCTAGAGATTTATATTATTAATATTACAAATTAAAAATATAATTACACGTCGTGTATATAAGTGGGACACGGTGTGTAACCTCTGGGTTTCCTCCTAGGAAGCGTCTTTGTTTTAGGTCGTTGGGTCGACTTACTTACCTTGCTTACCTGTGGAGTATGGTGGAAAACATTCCCACCATGTTGTCTGTAGGATGGTAAGCTTTCAACCGCTTCCCGTTTACCTTGAATGGTTGAACATCTTCTCCAAAAATTTCTACCACTCCATGATGGAATATGAGTACAACGTGGAATGGTCCTGACCATCATGACTTTAACTTCCCTGGGAATAAGCAAAGATGAGAATTAAAGAGAAGTACATGATCACCAGGTTGGAAAGATTTTCGTGAAATCATCTAGTCATGAATGACTCTTGTCTTCTCATTTTAAAACAAGGCGTTCTCAAATTACTCTAATCAGATGTCATCTAGTTCCGATAGTTGGTACTTCTGTTTTTCTTTATCTGCCTTCAGATCATAATTTAGGGCTTTGATGTCCCAATAGGATTTTTATTCCAATTCTACTGGCAAATGGTAGGGTTTTACATTGACGAGGTGGAATGGGGACATTCCCAGTGGTGTTTTGAAAGCAGACCGATAGGCCCACAAGGCATCATCTAACTTCTTGGACCAGTCCTTCCATGCAGTGTTCACTATTTTCTCTAGGATCTTCATGAGCTCACGATTAGAGATCTCTACCTGTCCACAGGACTGGTGATGATATGGTTTCCCCATCTGATGCTTTACTCCATACATTGACAGTATTCCTCTCATTAGTGTGTTTTCGAAGTGGTACCTCTATCACTGATTAGTACTCGTGAAACTCCAAACCTACTAATAATATTCTTTTTCAAGAAATTTATGACTACCTTGGCTGTGTCGTGAGCTGTAGCAGTGGCTTCCACCCATTTGGAGAAGTATTGGACGCAGACCAGGATGTAACTGTTCCCAAAAGATGGGGGGAAAGGGACCCATTAAATATATGCCCCAGACGTCAAAAATCTCAACCTCCAGGATGTGGTGCTGGGACATCTCAGTTCTACGTCCCATATTACCGGTCCTCTGGCACTAATCGCAATAGGAAACAAAGGCTCGGGCATCGTTGTGCATGGTGGGCCCGAAAAAACCAGACTGCATGATCTTAGCTATGGTACGGTCTGGCCCATGATGTCCTCCAACTGGTAAGGCAGGAAAGAACTCCAAGACACTATGAACTTCATTCTCCAGGATGCAATGGAAGATCACTCCATCTGCACAGGATCAAAATAGCAGAGGAACCTCCCAAAAGTACCTTTTCACATTAGAGAAAAATCATTTCCTTGGCTGGAAGGAGAGGTCGGGGTGAATGACACCTATAACCTGAAAATTAACGATATCAGCATACCATGGCCTAGGTGTTTAATTGATCGAAAAGGGGTGCTCATCAGCGAAATCCTCCATGATCTCCCGATCTTCTTCTTCCCCAAAATGAGGTAACACGAGGCGGGAGAGATGGTCAGCAATGAAGTTCTCACTCCCTTTCATATCTCGTATATCAAGATCAAATTATTTTAAGAGGAGTACCCAGAAGATCAATCAGGGCTTCGCATATTTCTTGTTGAGTAGGTACTTTAGTGCTTCATGGTTAGTATAAACAATAACTTTAGACAACACTAAGTAAGAACGAAACCTGTCAAATGTGAAAACCACTGCAAGCACCTCCTTTTCTGTGGTGGTGTAGGTGATCTGTGCCTCATTGAGTGTATTGCTAGAATAATATATAGGTCGGAAAATCCGTTCAAGTCGCTGGCCCAAGATTGCTCCCACGGCGTAGTCGCTCGCATCACACATCACCTCAAATTGTTCCTCCCAGTTGGGAGAAATCATTACTGGAGCTTCCACCAGGTGCTGCATTTGATGCTCAAAAGATCTGACACATATCTCAGCAAACTCAAATATGGAATCCTTGGTTAGAAGATTGGTGAGGGGCTGGGATATTTTGGAGATGTCTCGGACAAACCTCCAGTAAAAACCTTCATGCTCGAGGAAACTGCGGATGGCTTGGATGGAATTCGGTATAAGTAGTTGTGAAATGACTTCGATCTTCACCGGGTCCACCTCCATCCCCTTTGCTTAAATTCTGTGGCCAAGGACTATGCCAATTTTCACCATGAAATGAAACTTTTCCCAGTACAAGACTAGGTTAGTTTGTTCACATCATTCTAAAACAAGATCCAGGTGTCATAAACAAAAAGTGAATGATTTTCCGTAAACGGAAAAATCATCCATGAATACCTCCAGGATTCCTTCCGCCATGTCATGGAAGATGGCCAACATACAGCGCTGGAAGGTGGCGGGGGCATTACACTGGTCAAAAGACATCCTTCGATAAGAAAATGTGTCATAGGGTCAATTTAATGTTCTCTTTTCCTGATCATCTAGAGAAATGGAGATTTGGTTGTAACCAGAAAAAGCATCAAGGAAGTAATATATGTTTTTCCCTACTAGTTGCTCTAGCATTTGATCCATGAATTTCAAGTGGATGTGATCATTTCTTGTGGCATCGTTTAACTTCCAGTAATCTACAAAGACTCGCCAGACTGTGATTGTTCTTATAGGGTTGAGCTCATTCTTTTCATTTGTAATCATAGGGATTCCCCCCTTTTTGGGTACCACATGGGGAGGACTCACCCATAGACTATCCGAGATGGGATAGATGATGCCTGCATCCAATAATTTGATCACCTCATTTTTGAAAACTTCCTTCATTGGAGGATTCAAGCGCCGTTGTGGTTGCCGAGATTTCTTGGAACCTTCTTCAAGTCACACTTTATGAGTGGAAATGGTAGGGCTGATGCCCTTCAGATCAGCAACTGTCCACCCAATAGCATGCTTCTGCTGTTTGAGAACCTGCTAAAGTGCATCTTCCTGCTCCAGTGATAGTTCTACATTATTTATAATAGGAAAAGTTTGATTGGGTCCTAAATACCCATACTTGAGAGAAGATGGAAGAGGCTTCAGTTTGTGTTCATGCGCCTTTAAAATCAAAGGTACAAGTGGCTGCACCTCATCTCATTCCAAACTATCAGGAACAACTGCACACTGCCAATAGTGGCTTCCCTGGACTTCTATGAATTGCAAGTCTTCTGGCGCTTCTTCTTATTGAATATCTGGAATAGTTAAATTATTCGAAATAAAAGAATATCCCATATCATCCCCCTGTTCGCTAAAATGATTAACCATGGTGGACACTGCATAACAGTCATCATTCTCTGATAAAGAAGCATGTTTATTTTGGCTTTGAGAACATTATAGGAAAATCTTTCATCACCTACCCAAAAAATAAGCTCCCCTTGGTGCACATCGATCAGTACCGTCCCAGTTTCCAAGAAGAGTCTTCCAATTATAATAGGTGCTTTCTGGTCATCCCCCATGTTGAGGATGATGAAATTAGCGTGAAGGATCTGCCTACCCACTTTGACCAGTACGTCCTCTAGTAGTCCCTTTGGGTGTTTGATGGATCGATCAACAAGTTGAAGGGATATGCGGGTAGGCTTGAGCTCATTGAGTCCCAGCTTCTTGAAAACTATGAGGGGCATGATGTTCAAGCTGGCCCCTAAGTCACAGAGGGCCTTCCCAGACTCATAGGATCCAATAGTACAAGGAATGGTGAAACTACCTGGATCTTCGAGTTTGGGAGGAATAAAATATTGAACCACAACAGAGCACTCATTTGTTAGTGCAATAACACCCAAATCCTCTATCTTACTCTTATTTGAGAGGATTTCCTTCATGAATTTGGTGTAGTTGGGAATCTGTGTCAAGGCCTCTACAAATGGTACGTTGATGTGGAGCTTCCTGAACAGATCCATGAATTTCCTGAACTGGTGGTCCATCTCCCTCTGCTTCAATCATTATGGAAATGGTAAGGCAGACATGAATGGTTGGATTACTTCATTTTCATTATTCTGCAAATCCTCCTTCTGTGGGCTTTTGGATGAGGAGGGGTCGGTATTGGTACCTATTTCATCAACAGTGGGTGTGGATGCACCTTGCTGGGCTGATTGGTTCTGTTGGAGAACTTTTCCACTCCAGAGCATGATAGCATTAGCCTCCTCCCTTGGGTTCTTTCCGGTGTTCCCCGGTAGTGTACCAGACTGTCTCTATGAAAGTTGGTTTTCAAGCTAGCCAATCTGATTCTCCAAGCCTCGAATCGATGCATCTTAATTTTGGAACTGAGTCTCAGTAGTAGATATGAATTTAGTCATTAGATCCTCTAACCTTGAGGTGTTCTCCAGCTGTGGTGGTTGTTGAGACGGTGGAGGAGGTGGCTGTCGTGGCTGCTGTGGACGAGAGTTTTGATACCCTTGTAGCTGATAAGGACCCTGCTGGGGTTGTTGTAGCCTTTGGTATTGGTTCTGGTATAGAGGCTGGTTGTAGCTGGGTGGTCGTTGGGGCAGAGGATTCTACAGTTGTTGGCCCCAGCCTGTGTTTTGTTGATCTCGCCATGCCGGGTTCTGGTACTGCTGGTACTGGTTGGGCCCACAATTTTGGGCATCATAACTCACCTCGCTCGTCAAAGGTCCTCCAGTCAAACCTGAGTATTCTCCCATGATGTGGTTATCACCACAATCGCCGCATGCTGGATGGTGCACCGCATGAACTTGGGATACTCCATTGAGTTTCAATGCATCGATTTTCATGGACACAACGTCCAACTGAGAAG
Source organism: Viscum album (assembly GCA_963277665.1). NCBI lineage: Eukaryota > Viridiplantae > Streptophyta > Magnoliopsida > Santalales > Viscaceae > Viscum > Viscum album. The sequence continues at coordinate 871,463,784 of OY728163.1, forward strand.
CTAACATAGTGGTAGCATCAATATTGTGCATACCTCTCTTTTGATTCCCCCACTCGGAGTGCCACTGGAAGCTGTTGGCAGACATGTCTTCCAGTAGTTCGAATAGTTCTTCGGGGGATTTCCGCATTACCGTGCCTCCCGCAGCAGCGTCCACCACAGACATGGTATTCGTGGTAAGTCCTCTATAGAAGATCTGGACTTGCATCTAGAGTGGGAGTCTGTAGTGCGTTCATTTTCGTAACATTTCTTTGAATTGTTCCTAGGACTCATACAACGACTCCGAGTCCTGCTGCTGGAAATTATGGATCTCATTCTGGAGTGTCACTGTCTTTGATGGTGGAAAGTACTTGGATTGAATCGCCTGGGCTAGATCCTCCCAGGTGAGGATAGATCACTGTGGTAGACCCTTGATCCAGTCTTTCACCTTGTCCCGTAGATAAAAGGGAAATATGCGAAGACAGAAGGCGTCTTCGGACAGGCCGGTGTACCGAAAGGTGTCGCAGATCTCTAGAAAGTTGGAGAGATGAGTGTTCAGGTCCTCTCTAGCCAGACCTCCAAATTAAACTGTGTTCTAGATCAGCTACATGATAGCAGGCTTGATCTCGAAGTGTGGAGCCTGGATCGGGGGACGAACAATGCCCGTATCAGCTCCTTTGATCTATGGAAGACTGTACTCCATAAGGGTATGTCTTAGAGGTTTCTACTAAAGGGGTGGAGCTTGCATGAATTGCTCTGGAGGGGCGAAGTATGGCCGTGGGAAGAGTTTCTGCGGCGGCTGTTTGTAATCCCATGGGAGGAATTCCATGAATATTCCAGGAGTTTGCTCTGGTAGACCAGCAGCGGGAGGCTACTGATCCTGGACCTGATGCTCAGTCGCAGCATCTACGACTGGTGCTCCCTCTTCCTTGTTCGCCATGGGTTGTGGTTGATGGTTGTGAGTTTCTGTCCATGTACACCGATGATGAAGAAAGGTCCGTTTGATTTCCGGGTCATGCAGAACTAATTCTGATGATTTGGCGCTTCTCGATTGTGTAAGACGTCTAAACATACACATTAAGCTTTGCATAACACGAAATTGATAACCAGGTGTAAAAGGGAAAAACAAAAGAGAAAATTTGAAATGGGATTAGATAAGAGATTTTTGATAATTTTTTATTTTAATTTTCACTTAAATCAATTATTAACACAATTAAAATCTTAGCACTAAAACCAAAGAATCCCCGGAAACGGTTCCAAACTTTGGTCTCGCTTGTTCTTCGTTGAAGTTATATGCATCCCAAATTATTTACCAATTCTTAGAACTTTAGTATAGCATACCTTCGAGGTCGATCCACATGAAAAAATGGCGTACATAAATTCAATTGAGTTAATAATTAATTAGGTGAAGTATGCATAATTTAAAGTTGATTGAGTTGATTTTTGGGATTTTAATTGAAACTAAATTGTCTTACTTTGAAGAAATGATTAAAAATTTTAAAATAAAACAACGGGTAAATTTAAAGAGTTTAAAATAGGAAGGAAAGACATGTCAGGTCTGTGGTGATTAAGGAGTACTTTTACAGGATGTTTAAATGGTTGTGTTGTTCATAATAATTCAATCATTCTGGATTTCCGTTTGTTACAACATTTTTTGGTCCAGTATCTCTTGGTTGGAATAAGAGCAGTTGACTCCTTGGTCCGGTAGTCAGTGTTCTTAATTATTTATTAATTTTAGTCCATTATTTGAATCGTTGAAAACCTTCCAATGGTCATGGATGCTTTCAACATTACTTTTCTTTTGTATCGTTGAGAATCCTTCCCTTGGTCCGGCTTAGAATTCTCAGTTATATTAGACAGTTGTTTAAGAAAAGTAAGATGAATTATAATGATTCAAAAACAACTATATAAAAAAACATAAAAATTATGATCCCATCATTCACAGCCCCAACACAGGGGGTTTAGTTAAACATAGAAAGTGGGAGAGATACGACAAACGTGATACCTGACAGATTCATCATGTAGGCATTGAGGTAGGGCGACGGAAGGTGGAATGGCGGATTGATGGCACCATGGTAGTTTCAAAAATGGTGATAGTAGAGATTCTATCTCCTCTAAATGGTTCTCCACAGTAAAATCCATAGGCCAAGGCCTCTTTTATTGAAAAATAAAGTACATGGCATGTATAGAAAGTACACACCGTGTACTTTTCGTCAACGCGCTTTGGCACCAATTTCTCCACGGTTAGGTGGCCTAACATGCCATCTTTGAATTTTGAACACCGCATCGCCTGGTGGTTGGGTGTAAACGGTGTGTAGCATGGCCATACATGGCGTGTAGTGTCATATGTTTGGCCGCCAACCCCTTCTAGAATGGCAGACACAGCGTGTATAAATTCAAACACGTCGTGTCTCCGTCAATGGCCACATGGGTGTGTAGAATTTTCTCAGCAACCACCGCTTCTAGAAAGTGGTACATATCATGTAACACGGCCCCACACTGCGTGTATCTCTTCCTGGTGACAAGGGCATGTACTCCATGCTTTGGTCGGTGTCCTTTTCTGGATGTACATGGCGTTTATAAAAGTACACGTCGTGTAGTTTCAAAAGTTTCACAAACATCCCTTGACCCGTGTATTTAGCTAGAAAGCTCTTGAAAGTAAACAGATTCACCAAAGTCGAACAATATGTTCATAAAAAAATAGAAATTTTCTAAAAACATGTTTTTATTGTCAATTATATATATGGAAATGTATACACAAATCGGGTGCATCATTTGTTAGGGGAGTTTTTAGTAGGGTAATCTGCATGTGAAGCTCTATATTTCATTGTTGATGAGTTATCCATGGAATTTGTAGAAACATAGAGGTTGAAGGTCCCTTGGGTCATCAGGAAATTATTGGATGTTTTTAAAAAGGAGGTTTTTATGAAACCCCCTAGAAACAATGTTGAGGTTGGGATATACTTTCATCATAGTGATTCTCTGATATTGATGGCCCTTATCATATGGAACCAACTAAGTTTCAGGGTTTAAGGATTCATAATGATAATATAATACAAAGGGGTCTTATCCCTACCAATGTGGAATCTTGGGGTGCTCCAGTGCTATTTTCAACGAATGTAGATGGTGATCTGGGGTTGTTCTTAGACTACCAGAGGTTGATTTAGGTGACATTAAAAAACCATTAACCTCTACCAAGGATATGTGATATTTTCTACCAACTACGTGGAGGAGATATGGTTTTTAATGATAAATCTAAAGTATGGGTATCACAACTTAAGGTTAAAGGACAAAGGTATCCATAAGACTCACTTAAAATATAGTTATAGGAAAATTTAGTTTTTAGTCATGAAATTCGGTGTTACAAACTCACTATCCATGATTGTGGGGCTCAGGAACTCATTTTTCTCTGATTTCATGGATCATTTGATCATTTTATTAACATTTTATATCTTAATCATCTAAATGTAAAAATAGAAACATGTCGAGCATCTCCGAGCTATCTTGTAGGTTCTTCGACACCACTGTTTCTATGGAAATTTATCCAAGTGTAATTATTGGACATGAGTTGTCCATATATTCTGGTAGGTTATATTACAATAGGGTGTGGTAGTAGACCCTTTGATAGTAGATATTTTTTTTGTTTTTTGGGAAGAACCCAAGAACATGGTATAGGATCGTAGTTTCCTTGTTATTAGTGGATATTATCATATTTTTTACCAAATTTTTCTCAAGTCGCAGCCCCATCAGTAACATTTACTAAGAAAACCATGATTTTTTTGGAGTGATCAGTGCCAGGAATCATTCAGTTACACAAAGGGGATATTGGTAAGTGCTCTTGTTATATAGTTTCCTGAAGAAGGAGTGAATTTTGAAGTGTTTTATAATGCTTCCCACAATGGATTAAGGTGAATATTGAAATAGAAGAATGTAGATATCACTTATGGGTCATGGAAGTTATGTCCCCACATGAATAAATATTCCACCAATGATCCAGATCTATCCGTAGTTATCTTTTCACTGATGTTGTGATGACATTACCTCATTGTTGAGAACTTCTTCATCATCACGTATCACAAAATAATGAGATATATCTTTTTCCAACATGATTTCAATTTTTGGTACCAGTGGTGGATGTATTTTTTTTAGGATTATGATATTCATATCTACGAAACATCCTGAAAATGGATTTTTTTGGCTGGTTATATGAGGAGGAAATCAAGGAAGGGTGTTATTCTAGATTCTAATGATGCTTGGAGAGAAACGGATGATTTAGAAGCCTTTTACATAAATGAAATGGTGGATGGTGGTATAAAATACTTATCTAAGAGTAATGTGATGTATACTCTCATGTAGCATGTGTATGAGACTATATTTGGAGAATCTGAGGTAGAGGTGATGCACGATGAAGTTGGATATGGTGATTCGCTAAAGGTATGGTTAAAGGAGAGTCAGGACCAGATGTTGTTTCATCAATGGTTGCAGGTTCTGTTAGCTATGAAAAAAAGAGTTATTAGGGTGTTTCTTAACTCACATTTGTAGATACACTCAATAATTTATAAAATTTTCCATCGAATGAGCTTGTGGTTTTTGTGGAACATAATGAGATAGTTAGTGGTGGAATTCATGGTGAAGTGCTTGGTTTTACACCTGGTAATGGTCGAGCATCATGATCCTTGTTGTTTTTTGCAGCCCTTGGATATTCCCACATAGAAATGGTATGACAACCTAATAGATTTCATCACAAAATTACCAAGATATTAGGGAGGTGGAGATACTATCTCTGTGATATTGGACCCATTGATGATGTCAACCCAGTTCTTAATGTTCAAAAATTCAAGCATAGTGGATTCATTGGCTAAGAGGCATGTGGATGAGTTTTTATGATTTCATGGAGTTCTAATGTACAATTCCTTAGATTGGGAAAAATGTTTTACCTCACCATTTGAAGGGGTAATGCATCATTATTTTTTCTCTTTGTTATAACCCAATACTACATTCCACCCTTAGACAGATGGGGAGATGGAATAGACTATCCAATCATTAGAGGATATGTAGTATGAACTCTTCTTAGACTTTTGTCAATATTTTTAATGATACATTCCATTTTTATAGTTTTCCTATAATAATAAATATAATTTTCCATTTGAATGGCCTCATTAGAGTCTTGGGATGGGATACCATATCGTTCACCATTTTTCCTGACAGAGGATGGGGATATATCCATTCATGGCACGATGGGGTGTTGAGCACGATAGAGAATGTTCATATTGTTTGTGAGAGGATAAATGTTTTTCATGACTGAACAATGTCTTATTCCAATCATTGGATGATTCCCATGGAGTATGAGGTTGGGGGCCATGCTCTCTTGATAGTTTCCCCTTGACATGTGCAGTGGAGGTTTGACATTGGGTGGAAGATAATTCCAAGGTTTGATTGGACCTTCGAGTCATTGGGGAGAATTTGTGAGGTGGCGTATCATTTGGAATTTCCAACGTAGTTTTATAGGATCCACAATTTCTTCCACATCTCTCAAATTCATTAGAATATTCATGGTGACTCCAATTTTGTTAACTAAGGCTATATCTATATGAAGGAGTATCGAGGTTTGTGGAATGACTAGAATAGACCCAAGATCACCAAGTGAAGGAAATGTGTGGATAGAATATTTTTTAAGTTTGTGTGTTTTGTAGACCTGAAGGCTATAAGTAGTGTACTAGTGAGTGAGAGGCATAGATACACGACCATCACCAGATTTTTTTGAGTTTTGTGTTACAATTTTGTTGCTTTATGATGTGATTTTTTGAATCCTTTTATATTACAAGATAAGATATTTTCCTTGTTTGTGATATTTTTTGTCTGATGTGTGATAAAGTCCTAACATATGAAAAGGAGAGGACCTAATACCTAATTGATATGGATTTACTATAATGTAATTAAACCTCTACAGGTGAGTAAGTTCCATCCAAAGTAGATAGTATATTGACATGGACCACTGAATTCTCTGATTAGTGACTTCAAGATGGTGAAGTTTGTTGGTTGTGTTAGAGGATGTATCATGTGGTTATTGTAATGAGTTTGTGTTTTGTGTTTTGTGTTCAACTGGTTTGTTGTGTTTGGATGGTTTTAGTGTTTGGAATATGATGAATTTCTTAGAGGTATCTCGTGGGGTTGTTGTTTAGACGACTTTTCTTCTAGGATTTGTATTGGATTTTTTAGTGATAGAATCATTTAAGAGGTATATGATATAACACTGTGTGACTTATTTACCTATTACGTTTCCATTTTTGGTTGTTTTATGTGTTCATATGATGCATGGCCAAAGTCTATAGGAGTTTGGTTTTTGGGAGAAATGAACATGGAACTTTCATGATGTGAATTTTCGTTTCATTCTATGTTTAAAAATTATATAACATGAATGTTGGATTCTTGACCTGTAATGAATTAGTGTTTGAAAAAGAAAATAAAATAAAGAGGTGGCATGTTTTTTTCCATAAACTTAACCCCAGGGATTACATGATGTGATAGGGGATTACATGTCATGTAATTACCTGATAAATTCCATTTTTAAATTTATATTCATTGAAATTCTAATTCGTTCTGTTGTAGATACTTCTTAACATAATTTTGGTTGAACCATAGGTGCCCCCTGGTTTCTTTCAAGCCCTGTTACTCACTCATTGATTAGGTGATCTTAGTGTTTTTTATTTGGAAAAATTTTGTCGATTTGTGTTGTGTTATCTTTCTCATATCTTCTATTCTGTTCTTCTACCATCAATCTATTGTGGTTTTGTCACAATTATTCCGGTTTTATTTGGGGTTTTTATTGATTCTTTTTGTAGTATAGGTTGATCTATGGTCCTCATTATGCAGTTGTGGTTCACAGTCTTTCTTTTGGTACATGTGGTGTGCTGTGAGTTGGAAACCTTTTTTAAGGATGGATTTCCATCATTTCACATTATTTGTGAATCTTTGAGTGATGGGTTTCTTTTATTATCTATGAATTATTGAATTTACCAATGAATAATGATAATTAATTTTTGAACTAAAAATGAAGGGTAAATGGTTATTAATATCTTGTTTTATCAGCCTTGATATGTTTGTGATATTGTGATTGTTCGGGCGTGATAACCCATTTAAATAGTGGTCCCTGATCGATTTGTTTTAGTGGAACATATGTGATGTGTTTTTATATTTGGTTGCGATTGTACTGATATCATGATAAATGGAAATAGGATAATTTCTTATACTTGGATATGAAATAGTTTCAGTAGTATTTTGGTTTGTTTGATAACACCCCTAACTTAAAATTTAATTTTATAAAATACCCTTAATAAATCCGTAAATGTATCTTGATGTGTAGTGAGTTATGGTAATGATTGTGGTATGGTGATGTGTGGTTTGGTTGTGGGAATATATAAGATTTATTTTTCATTCTTTTGGGGGGGTGAGGTGGTGGTATGATTTGTATGTTAAGAATTTTTTGGAATGAGATTATGTTCTTCTAGATGATCATATTTTGATGGAATAAAAGAATAATTGTTTAGTAATCTCTGAAATTAATTCGGTTGGTTTGGTTAATGAGATTGAATTGGTTAATGGATAAATAAATTATGGGTTGTGTAGTTAAATCTGGATGATGAAAATTAATAATATATATGGGTGTTAAATGTGGAGGAAATTTGTAGATGCATTAGGTTATCAGGACAATTCAAATTCTAAAATGATTGTTTCAAATAATAATAAATACATTTTGATGTGGCTGCAAAGGTGAATGTGATTTGAGTTGGTTGTTTTTTTAAGATCACATAGGATGGGATTTATTTATTTAGATTATGTATAAATATACATATGTATAAATTTTTTTAATTTCTATATGCACCCCACACATATAGAATACTATGTGTCAAACACCTGCATCATCACGTCAGATTGTATTTACGAACATCCATGTGGGAGGATGAATTATTGGCCACCCACTCATCCCTAATCCTTCATCTATGAAAGTTATATATTCCATTGGATTTGATGGATGAAAGTCCATAAGTTCATTAGATGGTGGTTTTGGTATCCTAGGATTCTTCGAAATGATTTTTGATGTGGTTCCCTAGGTGTATTTAGGATGAGTTGTGATGTTTTTTTCCTAGGAATAATAGTAAAGATATGTGATGTGTTGTGTTGTGTTGTGAGGATGAGGTTTGTTTTGGTGGGATGTGTTGTGAGGACCAGGTTTGTGCAGGAGAGATACATTGTGAGGTTCTGTTGTGTGTGGGATGGGTTTGATGTGGTATATTTTGAATTGTTAAAAGTGCTTGGACGTCTTATTTTGGTGCGTGAGAGTAGCTCATCAGTGGAAATGTGGGGTGGTGTACCCTATCACAAATGTTCTTAACTCTATATTATATTACTTGTATTGTGTTATCTTATGATCATGCCTTAGTGATGCTGGGATAGTTATTATATCTATACAGCTGTTATCAGGTTCTTCTATTTTTTCATTGGTGCATTAATATTATTGATTCACATGTCCACAAATGTCTTTGTTTTTTATACTATTAATACTGGTATGATCACCCAGCATATATAAAACTATTTTCATGATTCCATGAGTATTTTATAGGCTATGATGGCTGATGGTAGCTTGTATCATTGAAATTTTTTGTATCAAAACTTTAGACATACTTTTATCTATCTACTATGGAGAAGTTTATTTTACCCATTTCTATTTATACTAGCATGTTCGATGGTTTGGGTTTCTCTTTAATATTATGTCTTGGTGTTTTTTGGATGATCCACTCTATCTCATAATCATCTTTATATTATAAACGTCAATTCCTTCCGTATTGAGATATTTTAGTCCCTTTGTGATATTCTCCAACCCGGGGCCTGCTGGAGGGCGTAGTCATGGGTCATTATCTCTCTCCACCCATTGTAGTATCTTTTGAAGGAGGGTGATGTGAAATGAAAAATACAAATTAAGAAACTCATTTATACTCTTCTTCCAATTTCAATTACTCTAATAGATGCATTCAATAAGTGTGTTTTGATATTGAATTAAATTTTCAACAAATTTTAATAGTGAATTTAAACTCATGATTAATAATAATGATATAAAAATACTCAAGAAATACATATTACATTCATTTAATAATGGACAATAATTAATCTAAAAAATTCTCCTATTTTCAAAAATATAGTCAATATAACATTCAATACAATATTTTTTATGGTTCTTGGATTCTTGAAATTTTATTATATATATGAACTCAACCTAATATATATATTCAAAATAACTTTAGAAATTATATATAATTTTAATATCTCTATAATATATAATTGAATGATATAATCCTATACAATTTATGAATATGATATCATAAAACATATATATGTGATAGAGAAATGGATTTTCTAGAAATATGATTACATATATTATCTAAGGATGAAGTATTAAATAATTATTTCCTTCATACATCCAGTAGGTGTTTTTTTGAAATTTAATTTCTCCATTTATTAAAGAAATATTTCTGTGTTATTAGAAAAATCATTACAAATAATTGAATATGTGTACCATGAATCAAACATATCAATATCATAATATAGTTAAATATTTAATGTTCCCATCAACTCATCACTTGATAATCCTACATTTTATGAGGAAGTTGTGAATGATTTTTCTACACCCATCTTCTTATAGAATTTCTTATTCTTATTTTTTATGCATTTCCTTGGCAACACGTCAACAAAATGTTCTATCACATTTAAATTAATATATCTCAATATATTTCTATCATATTTGGTTTGACCATTACTATGTATAATTTCATTATAATAATTAGGCTAATTTCCATGAATACAACATATATAATGTATTAAAAATTTCATAAAACAGTTTGAATCATTCTTCCTTCCGCATATATCACGAGAGGGAAAATTAGATGACTTCATTTCATGTTTTTTTAAAGGTTGATTTCTAATTATATACAATATATACCACATTTGGTATTTTTTTAGATAAATGTTAAATAATATATCTTGAACATAGTGATATTCCATTTAAAATTATCATATATTATAAATTCATGTGAGGCAAAATTTCATCAAAAAAATGGATTCAATACAGAGTAAAATATATATATTTAATATCATGGTATAGAATGAAATTTGTTAGATACCTAGCCAAATATATTATAATTTTATTCATTGGTGGAAACAATGTCATCCTCCTTTTTATTCATTTCAAAAAATTACATTTATACCCAAATTCAAATAAACTTATAAAAAAAAATTAATTAAATTATACATAATTACTTTCAAATACATATTATCCATATTATTTTATCTTAGAATTAATAAACAATAACCACTACACATCACCTTATCCCTCAAAATGTTAAATGGAAATTAATTAAATTTAATGTTTATCACAACCCCAAACATCAAATATATTTTATATATATTTATTCAGAATTCAATTACCATTGGATCTAAGGTACCAAAAAAAGATAGAGGGTATTTTTTAAGAAATGTTCCACTATAGACATATTGGTCTTCAGAGATTTTATCCACTCATTGTCATGGTTACCACAATTTACACCATATACAATTTGATATCACATAACTATAATCTATATTTTTTCACATAAAAAAAATTCATGGTTATTAATTTTTTGGATATTATCCTATAGTTGACTTTATATATAAATCATCCTATTTCCTCATTATAAAAGTGTTCTAAAATAGGAACAGATTGATTGAAGAAAACGTTAATCCCTAAATTTTTTCTCATTGTATTATATTATATAATTTAATATAAATTAATGGTCTGTTTTAATAACATCTTATGATTTAATTTTATTAAAAACATTATCTAATATCAAATATAATGATATGTCCCTTAGTCAACCCATAATGACAAGTTCAATAGAATGGAATGAATTTTCATAATGTCCCCTAATATTTTAAGAATAATGTTTTATAAAATTAGGACAAACTCATACAGATCATGATCCAATAAAACAAAATGTACATTTACACAAAATATTAATTTTTCCCACAAAATCATTGATACATATATTTAAATACTAGTTTTATTTAACACACAATCATCCTATTTAAGAAAACTTTTCAAAGTATAATAATAGACATTTACATAGTTCAAATACATCCACATGCCATTTTAATTTTTTATAAATATTTGGTTGAAAAAAATATGAGTATAAGACAAAAAATAGAGAAACATGTTAGGTAGTTTTTGAATAAAATAATATCCCATCGAGTAATATCCATCTATGTAAATAAATAAGAGCAGAAGATAATCATTTACTTTCTCAATATATAAACATCACATCCAAAAAATATTCTCTTCTACAACATCATATAGAATGATAAAAGAAAAAAAATCAATTTCATTAAGGTTTATTGGAAAATATGAGTAATCATGAATTTGTTTCATAAAAAAAATAATTTTCGCCCATAAAAAGGGAATAATATTTCATTCAATGATCACCTTAATAATATACGATCTGAAACAAAGAAACAACCTGGAAAAATCATGTGTGAGAATAAGATTTTTGAATTTGTTCCATGGCACATGATATCTATATAACTCATAAAATACCGCTTAAAATAACTATTATTAATTGAATAACCAACTTGATTAATTCCAATATATATTTCCAATGGAAAAAACCATTTTCTAGTGCATTAAAGATCTCTATTAGGCTCACCAATAATCCGTGATAGTTTTCCAGGACCATAAAATTTATAAATAAATTTCAATAATTCATTTCCATTATAAAATATCATAAATTATTACGTTTGACACATCTACATAATAATTTTCAAGGATCAATTATATATAAGAAAAATTCAATTTTCATTCAAATTTATTTAAATAAAAAATTCATAAAAGAACATGATATAAAATATTTTTTCTAAAACAATGATAAAATTTATTAGAGACTTATTAAAAAATAATTTTTCTAATGGTGGGAGATTATTATTTTAATTTATACTTTTTAAATGAATTCCTTTAAAACATCTCAAAAAGTTAAAAATAAATATGATTACAAATTGTTTAAAATACTTATTTTAAAAAATTCCTAAAAAATTAAAACATTGTATAAAAATAAATGTTAATATACATATATTTTTAATATTTACATACTAAAATCATTTTAATGAACATATGTATTGAGTAAAAAAATGTAACAATGTCATTAAATCTTTTAAAATATGGTTCTAAATAAAACACTCTTACCAACAGTCTAGAATCCTATATTTTTACTATTAAAAATATTCAAAAATATTTTCTTATATTACATATTATATAAAAAACCCATATTTTATCCCTTTTTATCATCCATTTTATTTCATTTTTACCTTCTCTATTACAATTACTAAATAATTTAGGTTTTCACTAGATGTTTTGATATAATTTGATTTGTAATATTAAAATAACCATTGTTAGTTGACAATGATTCTTTTTATTTAAAAATTATATATAATATAAATCAACAAATAATTATCATTTAAAATCATTAAAATATGTTTTATAAACATCCATTAAAGGAAGACATTAGAAACTAATCACATAGAATTATGGAAGTTGTAGTCAACACATACATATGAATGATGTTATCATTTTCCAAAATATGAATAGGTAAGTATGTATGCGATATAAATTATTTATAGAATTATTATTATGTGAATAATATAATATAAATTAATTAAACCATTCAAAATAACCATATTTTTTAGTGGCTGTGAAAAGTAAATAAATCACACCATGGAGGTGGTAGTCCACAAGCACACATGATCGATGTTTTCATTTTCCATATAATTTAAAAAGTTATGAAATGGGGTTTTTTAATTCATAATAATAAAATTTAAATTTATGGAATATAATTTTTTTATAATATCATCCTTTATATAAAATATTTTATCGATTTTGATGAAAAAATAAACATGAAATCACTCAGCTAAGAGTTATAACTCTATACAGTAAAACATTCATAAAAATAAAAATGAATTATTCTAATTTGGTATTTTGGGGGAACCATTACCTGTATAGATATTTAAAGCATTTTGGGAAGGTATTTTGGTAATTTCATGGGTTTTATAAATGGATCATTGTATACGAATAAGATATTAGAGTGGCAACACTTTCATAAATGAGGGGACTTACACTCTTGTAATTTTTTAATGTTTTAAAATAATATATTGTTTTATTAATTGGAATGATGAATTTAATTGAATATATTTATATTATAAGGTGATAATGGTTGAAACAATCTCAATAAAAAATGTTATTTTTTGATCTTATGACTAATATTTAACTATAATTTAATCATTTTACCCTTCACCGTGGTGATTTTCTTTCCATGGTCACTACTCATTGTGGATGAAATGATTTTGGAATCATTAGTAAATTTGTACATCATGATTAAAAGTATTAATTACCATTAATAAAAAGTAAATTTTGTTATGGGTAAAAAATTAGAGTACTTTTAGAAACTAAAATAAAAAATAGTGTAAAAAATGTGTTTTAAGACTATATTTATTTAAACCAAAATAAAGAAATGGGGTGTTTTATATGGGATTAATTTGATTTTTTATTAAAAATCTGAATAATTATACATTAAAAAAATTCCAAAATGTAGTCGGTCATTTTAAATATGGGAAAAAAAGATAGTTTTTATTAAAATCTATATTTATTTTACATTCACCCAAAAATAAATTCATCTAGAAAAATATAAAATATGCATATTAAAATATATTTTATATAATGATATACCCAGTTAATTCATTTCTATAAAATTAAATTTATGAAATTTATAAATTTAACATTTATGTAAAATCATATACTATAATAAAAGAAACCATAGTTAAAATTAGACTCATTCTTTTATGATTTTGAAAAATAATATATAATTATTATAATGAATAAGATTACAAAAAATATATTTATGAATATTAATATGTCCTGAATTGGATTAATTATTATAATAAGTATGTTTTTTTAATATCACCTTATAATTCCCTACACTATTGTATGGTGTTCTAACTCTAACCATTTTGAATTTATTGACACAATATCATCCATCTCTAGAACCATGCCCCCACACTAGTCAAATAATTATTTCCCTATGACGTTTTCATTTTGGAAACTCACCAAAACAAACACCATACATCACACATTGAAATCGATATCATTGTGGCATAGAGTACTTCTCTCAACTCCAATAATTTAGTACATAGTCTAAACCCATCACAATGGTATAATGAACATGAACATAAAATGAATAAACACCACTAAACATTATATCTTATTATTTGATATCAATAGTTTGTATCATGAATTTTATACTTTTACCATTAAATTCATCAAATAAATATTTGTTTCAACCATCAATAATGACCATTAATCCACAAACTTATCAGTATATGAATGTTATCAATCAGGTTTTATGATTCGACATATGGTATTGAAACCTTTAATATATTTTTGAAGGAAATTAATTGTGATTTAAAATATAAGAAAAATCATTATCCCATTTATTTTAAAATGAGCATATTTATTAACATATGAATAGTTCTCATATGAGGCATGTCCCACATTTCTGATTTAAGAGGTATGTCACTTATTCGCTCACATGTCTTTTTATCCCACTATCATAGAAATATATTAGAACCTTTTCTCTGAAATGATGTGTTACATATTCCTAAACTCATAGGATCTAACCCCTTCACCACTTTACACCATCACTAACCAATGAAATTTCTATATGCATTCCATACCTATCTTATTTCTATCACAATGTTATGTTCATTCAGAGTCCACTAGTGAAATGTATACTTGGATTATCGAGATGGTAAAATAAATTACTATTTTTTTCATTTTCATCTAAATATATTACCATCACAGAAATGTTAATATATATCATCAATTAGTACAATTAAAAGTCAATTGCCAACATTTTTTTAATATCACACATCATCTATCAATTTAACCATTGAAATAATAAATATTTACAAAACAAATATTAATGGAATTCTCCTTCTCATATCTTATTGTAAATGTTATTTTCCATAAATTTATCTTCATGAAGTCCATGAAAACATTATATCACTATTATCCCATTTTTCATCAATTCAATAATTAATAACTCATATTGAAACATTCATACTCATTATGCAACTAAAAAACTTATCCTTAATAACAATATATTCACCCATCAAGCATCAGTACTTCAAAAACCATCAACTCATCTTTTATAAGTTCATGGATAGTTGAGAGGCAACTACTAAAACTATATATTAGGCATCAAGGTTATTCCATCTGAGTAACAATGTCTTCCCTAAATAATTAATGAAATGGAAATGATTTTGTTTTAAAATATCATATTTTAAAGGAACATGTTTTCATATTCTCTAAAGAGTTGTTTTTTATTCCTCCAGATGAAGATGTTTATTAAACAATAGACATTTTTCGTGGTTTAATTTCCCAATTAATTTTTATTATAAAATACACTCCCATTGAACTGGATGAGTTAAAAAAAGTAAGAAATCAATGAAAAATGTATTGTGTTACCTAATGATTCTCCTTTGGGTTCCAGATTCTATTTTTCTAAATGAAGGATTATATAATATATCTTTTTATTGATTGTCATGAATGTAAGAAGATCGCAATAATGATCATTTATCTTATATCACAGAATGATGACATGTTTGATAACTTATAGGGGAATCAGTACTACAATAAGGGGTATCTGAATCAATATATTATATATTGAATTTTAATAGGGCGGATATTAACAAAACCATGTTTTATAAAAGATATGGACTCTTGTGATCATATAATCCCATTTGAATTCCATCATGCTCTATAATTCCTCATGGACAAGAATAATATATTCTTAAAGGACATGTTGATAATTGTTTTGTGGTATTTATTGATTATTTTCTCATATATTCCAAATGAATCAAAAGGTTAAGAGAATAAATTGATAATAAAATTAAATACTTTGAATTGTATAAGTTGTATATCATTTATTGTAAATGTGGAATTTGGATTTTGAAAGTCATATTCCGGGGGAATTATATCATAAAACAATAGGTATATATTTTCTATTCAAATTTATGATTATCCAAGACCAAAAATAATTACATAGATCATATATTTCTATGGATTATCAAGGTATTGTTGATGGTTTTTCAAAAATCTATCATGATATTCAAACACAAAAATTTATATTTTCGAATAATTTGATGATATTAAAAAAATTATTAATATATATGTTTCTTTATTTAGTTGAATAAAACTCTATTCACAACACCTTTAGTTACACTACCCCCATGTGGGGAAGGACTCCTGATATTAAGTGATGTTTTCATATAAGGGTTGTGATTGTACTCCTGAAAAATGATATATTATTAGGATATTCCCCAATATATATATATATATATAAATAGAAATAGTAAAATTATTTCTCAGTAATTTATCTTGGATATGATTAAATATTCTAAGAGTTATTATATAGAGATACAATAGAATATAGAAATAGTAAAAAATAGGAAATATCATATTTCAACTTCTATATAGTCTAATTTTTATGTTACAAAATATTTTAATGTTTTCCATATAAGACATGGATTCAAAATGAGTCAATATTTGAGTATCGTAGCTGAAAATTATATATCCATCTAGAAATAAAAATGATGTAATGAGATATATGAGAAAAATTATTATCATATTATATGAAGAATAATAACATTGAATATACATGTAACACCCCATGTTTTTATAAAAATAAAGAGAAATGCATGGTCCTTTGTTTTAAGTAGATATTTTTAATTAGACTTTAAAACATAAATTTTCAACTTCTATGTTCTGAAATTCAAGAAACTGTCATTTACCATTGTGTTCAGTATGTTATTTGGAGTCTATTAGGACAAACATGTTTTTTTGGTGAATAGTAATATACCCTTGTGAATAGTATTATGAATAGTGATATGACCCTAATGAATAGTAAATTTTATTATTATTTGTATTTTATTAAGACTTTAAGACAATATCATGTAGGTTAATTTTTATTATGATAAAGAAGTAGTTGTAGAATTAGAACATTTAATTTTTGAATTAAGTATGATTTTATATAAATACTAAATTAATAATATTTAGAAACTTATTTTTCAAAAAATGAAATCATTTTTTAATTCTACCCGTCGGAAAATGGTTGGGGTAAATTTTTAGGATTTTTATGAAATTCAAGAATTTTTTATGAATAGTAAAATATGGTAAAATACGATAAATGCTAAATACTTTATTTACTGCATCATAGGTGATTCAAGGATGATATAAGCCAACTTGTTACTAACTCACATGAAAATTTTACTATTTGGGGTCACATTAATTAATATCATTCATAGTCTTGAGCAAAAATATTATAATAAATTTTAAAATAATGAAAAATACCCCTTCTCCTCCACTATAAATACCACACTCACTCCCCTCTTCCTCCCACACCTCTCAAGCCTTGAGCATTGTCTAATTTCTACCAACATCCCACCCCAATCTTCTTCCCCACGTCTTATAGCTTCTGGTCTCACTAATAGGTCAAAACAAAATTCCGAAAGGAGGATCTCAAGGAGAAAAGATCAAGAGGTAAACATCCTCTTTTATTTTCATTCTTTTCTTTTATTTTATGTAATTATCTTCCACTCCCTTTGTCTTATGATCTTATATTTCATTAAATATACCCCCTTACATCCCATATTATGTATTAATGATGAGATATCCTCTTCCTCTCATCAACCTATTTTTATGAAATTTTATGAGACGCCGTTAGGCTGTCGAATTTTCGTGAGCAATTTATCAGGTTTTATTTTATTCCATTCCTTTCTAATTATTTACTCACCTGCTCTTAACCAAGCGGCATGAAAATGCAGAATATTTTATATTCTAGATTATCTCATGTTCAAGGAGAATTCATCATCATTATTGATCTCCTCCCCCACTTATTCAAGGAATTAAAATATTGTCTGTGATGTGTGGAATTACCGTCATCATGGACGATGTGATTTCAATTTGCATTAATTCATTCATCTCTGGTTATAAAACCATTTTTATAATTGAACTAGGTAATAATATATGTGTTATGACTCACCCATGGTTCTGGAATTCTTTTTTACTCTAGGTTTTAATTAATATAACCAAATGAGTTTGTTATTATCATAGAACCACAAAAATGATCTAAACGAACATCATTATTGTTCTAACTTATGAATCATCCTCATGTAAGAATTCAAATTGAAAAATGTAATAATTTATGTTACTGGATATATGTAAATAATACTCAATTATAATTATATAGTTTCACTTCAATGCTACGAGAATGTCCACCATGAACCAATCATAGAAATCATGTAAAGAATTCACCCAAAAACAGTGAAAGGGGAAAATACTAACAATTAAGGGTGAAATGATGTTATGAAATCATCATATAAAATGTTATAAACATGAAAATGATTCATTAAAATATTAATAACACTATTTTAACCATTATAAAAGAGTTTTAAATAAGTTTTATGTATGAAAACCCCGAGGTTAGGGAATTCTTAACCCGATTTCCATTCTTTGGGTTAACATTCTACTTCATTATTTATGTTCTATTTAAATTGTTTGTTTGATGGGTTCTGTTTATATTATGTTTTATTATGTGTATTTAAATTATATAAACATACTCCATCCACTCTATTAAGTCTCTCTTTAAATTTATATAATTTATAAGTGACTTTCTTTTTTAAAAAACCTCTTTTAATATTTAGTTTTACGAAATTCCAAAGAAATGTTTTTATGGAATTATTCATGTTGTATGATTATGTTATGGTTCATGGGAGTTATTTATGATGAAGGTTGGGACCTATATATCCTTCCAATTTATTGGGTATGTGTAAGGTGGAGGTCGGTCGTATGGTTACTCCAAGTGTAACTATGATGGTTACACAATGTAAGGTAGCCGTGAGGGTCACAAATTATAAGGTAGCCAAGAATGGTTACATGATTTTGTAAGTAATGTCCCAATATAAGTTTATGATTATATTTATATGTTTTTAGTGGATATTTTTTAAATCTCATGTTACAAAATGAAAGTATATATGGGTGAGAAGAATGTATTTTGAAAATTCTTTCACGTGTTTCCTGTATTCATGGACTAATGTGATTTTTCCTTCTTTTCAATTCCTTAGTGAGATTTTGTGCTCATCCAAAGTTTTTAAATGATATTTCACAAGTTAATGGATGCATAATACCAAGAAGGAATCCATGTTCATTGCTGAATAATTTTCAAGGAGTCTTGTTTTAAGTTTTAATGTTTTATATTTTGAAAAAATGGAAACTATTTTTATGGTATCCACTCTGTAATAATGTGTAATGTAATGAATGTATTTTCCTAATTCTATAAATATTTGAACATAAAAATATCTTCAATGTAAAAGAAAATGTTTTCTTGAATAAATTGAAGATTATGTTTGTAATATGGTTGGGTCCTTATAGTTGGTATCAGAGGATGGTTTAGATAACTTTTGGGGTTAGGGTGATGTTAATAGAATACCATAAATGATTTTCACTCAACATTTAATTTGAAATGTAATTTTCATTTAAATATACCCATGATGCTTTATCTAAGTCATGTTTTTTCAAAATGGTTGTCCATAGAAGTAATAGGTATGCTGAAGAGGAGAGGCACCGACATAGTGACATTCTTCAGGAACTATAGCCCGAAATGGTAGGGATTGGAATTGAGCAGTTTGTGACAGTAATGGCTCGACTAACGTAGAAAATAAATGGTGGTGGAATCCATGCAAGAGAATCAATATAGGTAACACAATGTATCATGATAGTAGTGGAAAATGTTAGGACACAACACCCTCCGACATTCAATGGATCTTCTGACCCAGTAGCATCTAAAGGATATATCAAAGCCCTTGAAAAAATATTCGATGTTATGGGATGTTCAGACAATCAAAAGGGAAGTCTTTCAATTATTCATTTTGAAGGGGATGCTGATAAGTGGTGGCCATTGGTAAGGAATATCAGGGGTAAAGGGGATTTTGATGCCTTATAGTGGGATGCATTTAGAAGTCTTTTCCTTGAAAAATAATTTCCTAAGGTGGTGTGACATAGAATGGAAAAGAAATTCCTTGAATTGAAATGGAAGGAGGAAGATTCAGTGGCTATGTATGAAGAGAACTTCAACCAACTGGAAAGTTATGCTATAAATATTATTGTAGATCATGATAGTAAAATCAACCGCTTTTACTCAAGATTTAATCCAATGTATCGAAGGGTGTTGGCCTCTCGTGAATTAAATTTTTTTGAGAAACTTTTCCAATGTGCTGAGAGGATAGAGACAGAATTTTCTAATGATCATGTTCATTTTGGAAACAAAGAGAAGAAAAGGTCCAATTGTCAAGAAATGGGTAAGAATCAACCAAAGAAATCTGATTTTATGAAAATCCTATTTTTAGTTTCTGAATGGTGTGGTAAGAAACACCCTGGGTAATGTCTTAGAAAAACTGGGAAATGTTTCAAATTTTGTAGGTTTGGGAATATGGCCTGAGATTGCAATGGAAATGATCCTAAGAATAACCCTGATAAGAAAACAGTAAAATGATTTAAATGTGGTGAGATGGTTCACTATGCAAACGCCTACCCAGAGAGAGATCCAAATGATGCAAAGAAGCCAGACTACAAGAAGAATAGTGTATTGAGATTCTTTGCAACTACGTCAGTAGATGTTGGGCCATCCAATGAAGTTGTATTGGGTACATTGTTTGTTCACTCAGATTTTTTTACTGTTTTGTTCGGTACGGGGTCTACACATTCCTTCATCTCTGAAACATTTTCATATAAATAGGAAATATCACCTCAACAAATGATAGCCAAACTTGTTGTTAAAACACAAGGGGGAAGTGTAATAGAAAATAGGAATTATAATAATCTTTCTATTGTGGTTTGTGGAAAGTATTTACCTGCAAACCTTATTTCTTTACCCTCAGTCGAGTTTGATGTTATTCTCAGGATGGAATGGATTTCTGATTATCATGCTAAGATTGATTGTAGTGCTAAGGAATTTGTTTTTCGGAAAGTGATTCAGTTTGAATAGAAGAATGAACCCATCAATTGATAACATATCCGAAAGATGAGAAACTATTGAAAGATGGAAATGAAATTTATCTTTCACATATTGTTGGAAACAAGGGAAATTTTAAAATTAATGATGTTCCAATGGTAAATGAATACCATGATGTTTTTCATGATGAGTTACCAAGTTTCATACCAGATCGAGAAGTCGAATTCAAAATTGACTTAGTTCCTAATGCTAAGCCAATTTCAAAACCCCCATATCTTATGGCTCCAATAGAACTTCTTGAATTGAAAAATCAGTTGTAGTATTTTCTTGATAAAGGCTTCATTCGTCCTAGCACTTCACCATGGGGAGCCCCTATTTTTTCAGTTAAAAATAAAGATGGTTCCATGAAACTTTTCATTGATTATAGAGATTTGAATAACATCACTGTTAAAAACAAGTATCATCTACAACATATTGATGACTTGTTTGATCAGCTATAGGGATCTCAGTACTTTTCCAAGATTGGCTTGAGATTCTAATACCATCAGCTGATGGAAAGGGAGTGTGAAATCTCGAAAACAACGTTTCATAATAGATATGGAAATTATGAATTTGTTGCTATGTCATTTGGATTAACTAATGCACCTACTGTATTCATGAATCTTATGAATAGAGTATTTCATGAGATCTTGTATAAGTTTGTGGTTGAATTTATTAATGACATTCTAGTATTTTATAAAAATAAATAGGAGCATGTAAAACATCTAAGGGTTGTTTTTCATACTTTAAAAGAAAAAAACTATATGGAAAATTCAGCAAGTGTGATTTTTGGTTGCGAAAAATTATTTTTCTTGGGCACATTATAAATAAGGATGGAATAACAATTGATCCTTCCAAAAAAAAGTTGTTGATGAATGGCCAAGACCCACAACAGATACAGAGATTCATAGTTTTCTTGTCTTAGCAAGTTATTACAGATGGTTTTTTTAGAACTTTTCATGGTTATCTAGCCCGACAACTATGTTAACACGGAAAGGGGTTAGATTTGTTTGGACAAAAGAATGTGATGTTTTCATTCAGGAACGGAAGAAGAGATTTGTGAATGCTCTAGTTTTGGCCTTACCTTCCCAAAATGGTGAGTTTTTCATATACAGTGATGCTTCTTTGAAGGGACATGGTTGTGTTTTGATGCAGAATGATCAGGTAATTTCCTATGCTTCGAGAAAACTAAATCCTCATGAGCTAAATTATAACACACATGATTTGGAATTGGTAGTAGTGGTTTCTGCTTTGAAAATTTTGAGGCATAATTTATACAGAACCAAATTTCAAATATATACTGACCATAAAAGTATGAAGTATATATTTTCTCAGAAAAAATTAAACATGAGGTAGAGAATATGGCTAAAACTGATAAAGGATTATGACTGCACGATCAATTACCATCGAGGAAAATAAAACAATGTGGAGGATTCCTTATGTCGGAAGCATCATGCATCATTAACCATGATACGTTAGGAACATGATCCCTTTATTAATGATTTATTAAATTTTGGGTTAGAAGTTCATGGTGCAGGGAATACCTCTGTTTTGTTTTAGGTTTCACTGTAGTCTTCATTGTCTGATAGAATTTAGCGAGCACAAATGGAAGACCGTGAGCTACAGAAAAAGGTATATTTGGTTTAAGTGGGTAAGTTTTCAGAATTTAATCTTGATAAATATTATGTTTAAATATTTGGAAAATGGTTATGTCTTCCTAGTGATTCTCAGTTGAAGAAAGATTTATTGTGTGAGGATCATATTTCTCCTTTTTCGGTTCAACCTAGAAGTACTAAGATGTACAGAGACCATCATGAGTATTACTGGTAGGATGGAATGAAAAGGGATATAGATGATTTTACCATGAAATGTTTGACATGTTAGTAGGTTAAAGTAGAATCGCAGTTTCTGAAGGAGATGATTCAGCCTTTTCCAGTGCCAAAGTGGAAATGGGAGAATGTATCCATGGAATTTGTGATGGGACTACCAATGAATTCTCGAGGAAATAATGCAATTTGTGTTATTATTGATCGGATGAAAAAATCTTCACATTTTCTTTCTATTCAAGATACAATGACTTTAGACCAACATTCTCGATTGTACCTTAAGGATATTGTCAGGTTACATGGAGATCCTATTTCCATTGTATCTGACCGGGATCCCAGATTCACTTCTATATTTTGGAAGGGACATCATAGGTAGTTGGGCATAGAGTTAAATTTCAGTACAACTTTTCATCCTCTTTCAAATGGGCAGTCAGAAAAAATGATTCAAACTTTGGAGGATATGCTTCGAGCCTATTCAATGGACTACTAACGAAGTTAGGATCAACATCTTTCGTTAGATGAGTTTTCTTATAATAATAGTTTTCATTTCAGTATTCAGATGGAACCATTTGAGGCTTTGTATGGGAAGAATTGTTGGACTCCAGTGTTTTGAGATTAATTCAGTGAAAGAAAGTTGATGGGGCCAGAATTAGTAGAAGAAGTGGCTGAGAAAGTGAGGATGATACAGAAGCACGTGAGGACTGCTCGGAGCAGGAAAAAATGTTATGCAGATAAAAGAAGGAAAGACTTATCTTTCGATGTAGGTGACCATGTTTTCCTTAAAATCCCTCCTTGTAAAAGTGTGATGCATTTCTGTAAGAAAGGAAAGCTAAGTCCACAGTTCATCAGTACTTTTGAAATCTTGGAGAATGATGGAACAGTAGCATACCGCATAGATTTTCCTTCGAGATTGTTTCAGGTACACAATTGTTTTTCATTATTTTGATGTTGAGAAAGTATGTTTCAGATTAATCACATGCCTTGAGCCAAGAAGAAGTTAAACTAGATGAGAACCTTTCTTATGAAGAGAAACAAGTTAAGATTCTTGATCGAAGGGAACATGTATTGCAGAATAATGTAATCCACCAGGTAAAGGTTTTTTGGAGAAACCACATGGTTGAATAAGCAACATGGGATTCTGAAAATGCTATGAGGGAAAAGTACCCTCAATTGTTTAATAAGTAAAAAAATTCAGAGGACACAATTTCAAGAAAGTAGGGATAATGTAACACCCCATTTATTTAAAAATAAATAGAAATTCATAGAACTTTGTTTTAAGTGGATATTTTTAATTATCCTTTAAGACCTAAATTTTCTACTTCTATGTAATGAATTTCCGGAAACCGTCATCTATAATTGTGTCCAGTATGTTATGTGGATTCTATAAGAACCAACTTGTTTTTATGGTGAATAGTAACATACCATTATGAATAGTAATATGAATAGTTATATGATCCTAATGAATAGTAAATTTATTTATTTATTTATTTTATTAAGGATTTATGATAATAGCATCTAGGTTAATTTTTCATTGTTGTAAACAAGTAGTTGTAGAATTAGAACTTTTAATTTTTGAATTAAGTATGCTTTTATTTAATAATTAAATTAATAATAATTAGATATTTATTTTTCAAAAATTGACTTCATTTTTGATATTTACACGTCGAAAAATGGTTGGGGTAAATTTTTGCGATTTTTCTGAAATTCAAGAAATTTTTATAAATAGTAAAATACGATAAATGGTAAATACTTGATTTACTACGTCATAGGTGATGAAAGGATGATGTAACCCCACTTGTTTTGAATTCCCATACCATTATTACTATTTGGGGTCACATTAATTAAGATTATTCATAGTCTTGAGAAAAATATTATAATATTGATTAAAATAATGAAAAATACCCCCTCTCCTCCACTATAAATTCGACCCTCACTCCCCTATTCCTCCCACACCTCTCAAAACTAGCGATTTGTCTAATTTCTACAAAATTACCTCCCCAATCTACTTCCCCACGTCTTAGAGTTTCTTTTCTCACCAAAAGACCAAAACAAAAGCCCTAAAGGAGGATATCAAGGAGAAGAGACCAAGAGGTAAACATCCTCTTTTATTTTCATTATTTTATTTTATTTTATGCTATTATCTTCCATTACATTTGGAATATGATGGTATATTTCAATAAATATCCCCCCTTACTTCCCATATTATGTATTAATGATGATATATACCCTTATTCTAAAAGAAATATTTTTATGAAATTTTACGAGACGCCATTAGGCTGCCGAATTTTCGTGACAAATTTATCATGTTTTCTTTTATTCCTTTTATTTCTTCTTCTTTCCCCACCTCCTCTTAACAAAGAGGCATTAAAGCTCCATAATAATTAAATTCTGGATTCTATCATTTTCATGGAAAATTCATAATCATTATTTTTCTCCTCCCCCACTTATTCAAGGAATTAAAATATTGTCCGTGATGTGTCGAATTACCGACATCATGGATGATGTGATTTCAATTTGCATTAATTCTTTCATGTCTAGTCATAAAATCATTTTTATTATTGAACCAGGTTATAATATATGTTTTATGACTCACACATTGTTCTGTAATTCTTTTTTATTCATGATTCTAATTTATAATACAAAACGAGGTTGTTATAATCATAGAACCACTAAAATGATCTAAACGAACATCATTAATGTTCCAACTTATGAATCATCCTCATGTAAGAACTCAACATGATAAATAAAATAATTTATATTATGGAATATATGTAAGTACTACTATATTCCAATTATGGAGTTTCACTTCCACTCGACAAGAATGTCCACCATGAACCAATCATAGAAATCATGTAAAGAATTCACCCAAAAATAGTGAAATGGGAAAAATAATAACAAATAAGGGTGAAATGATGTTATGAAATGATTATATAAGATGTTATAAACATGAAAATGCTTCAGTAAGATATTAATAACACTCATTTAACCATTATATAGGAGGTTTAAACAAGTTGGAAGTAAGAAAAACTCGGGGTAAGAGAACTCTTAACCCAATTTCCATTCTTTGGGCAAACCTTCTACTTCATTATTTATGTTCTATTTAAATTGTTTGTGTGAGGAGTTCTGTTTATATTCTGTTTTATTATATTTATTTATAGTATATATACAAACTACATCCTCTATATTATGTCTCTATTCAATTGTATGTAATTTATAAGTGACTTTCATATTTTAAAAACCTCTTTTAAAATTGGTTTTACGAAGTTCCAAAGTAATGTTTTTATGGAATTATTCATGTTGTATGATTATGTTTTGGTTTTTGTTAACTATTTATGATGAATGGTGGGACCTATATCTCCCTTCAATTCATTGGGTATGAGTATATTGGAGGTCGACTGTATGGATACTCCATGTGTAACTGTGATGGTTACACAAAGTAAGGTAGATGTGAGGGTTACAAATTATAAGGTAGCCCTGAATGGTTACCAGATTTTGTAAGTAATGACCCAAGATACATTTTTTATTATATTTATATGTTTTTGTGGATATAGGGTGAATAGCATGTTACAAAAATTAAGTATATATGGGTGACAAGAATTTCTTTTGAAAATTCTTTCACATGTTATGAGTATTCATGGACTAATGTGATATTTCCTTCTTTTCCATCCCTTACTGAGGTTTTGTGCTCATCCAATGTTTTTAAATGATTTTTCCCAGGATAATGGATGTGTAATACAAGTAATGAATCCATGTTAAATTTTGAATAATTTTCAAGGAATCGTGTTTTAAGTTTTAATGTTTTATATTTTGAAAAAAAAATGGAAACGATATTTATGGTATCCACTCTGTAATAATGTGTAATTGCATGAATGTATTATCCTAATTATTTAAAGATATAAAAATGAATAGATAATCAATTTAAAATCATGTTTTCTCTTGACAAAATTAATTATTATGTATGTAATAAGGTCGGGTCCTTATAATACATCAATGTTATTGGTATTACAATTTTTTTTTTGAAAATGGAAAAAATACAAGGTGATAATGTGATCATTAAACATGCTGACATAGAAATGGAAGAACATTACCCTAGATTTTTCATATTTATTCCAAATAAATCTAATAGAATCATTACAATAAGGGTTTTCATGGATTATTTTACAATTATTTCCCATTTCATCGTTATCCAAGAATACTTCTCATTCAAAAAATATTCATTGATATATATCCGATGAGTGGTGATGATGCGTAGAAAAACATTATAAATTGTATTAGATCAAGATCAGAGTTTTTTATCAATGTTTTGGTGGATCCATTATATGCAACTGAACATAGATTATAACATTAGTACAACATTTCATCATTAGATATATGGTAGAATTTTAATGGCCATTAAAACACTGGGAGAAATACTATGAGTATTCTATATAAATATCAATGTATATTGGGATAAACACCTTCAATTTAATGATTTCATATTAAAATACTAGTTTAACTAAAGCATTTAGGTGGATATATATCAATCCCTCTATAAATATAAATTTAAAACATTAATATGATCATATGAAGTTGTATAATGGATTACATAGGGACTATAATTCATTAAAGAGATAAAAAAGTATAACCAAGCCATCAAGAAACACATTAGATTAGTATATTGTTGAATGAATAGATTTTATATAAATAATTAATGGGATTTACATTTTTTTATTATGGATATTTTATACCATATAATAACTATATTGGAGATAGTTATGAGGAACAAAAATCTATGCCTCAATTACATAATCCCCTTTAAGATTCATGATTAGTTGGGGGTTATATCCTTTAATATTTCCCTTACATTGACATGTATTATATAGATAATGTGTTAACATATCTTTCTTGATAAAGGATATAAAATATCATTGATATATTATTAAACTAATGGTATCAAAGATGGATCATGGTGTCTCTTCTGAAGCATTTCTAGGGGGAATCAGGAATCATAGTTAAACATTTATTTGAAACATAAAAGATCATCGTATCTATGTATTGTAGATAAATACTAACTAGAAAGATACAAAATGGGAATCTAAGGATTTTATAAAACAAAAAACACTAAATTATATATATATTTGGGTTTGAGTTGAAATTTTTGTTGAGTTAATAAGGTTTTCCTTCTGAACTTTTCCATTCCTTAATCCATGGGGGAGATTGATAAGTCATAAAGGTTTCCTTATGACTTTACCATTCCTCTTGTTTTGAAAATCACAAACACCTTTTATTAAGGAAAATTTCATTTTACCTTTGTTTTACTTCCATAAGAAAAATTTCCTTCCCAAAGGAAATTTACCCCTACCTTTTTTTCATTGTTCATATCAATATTTTTCTTAGGAATAAAAATTGGATTCATATCAAAAACATTGGAATTATATCATACTTATATATGAGGCATTCTATTTTAGACTCTGAATTATGGATACAAACTGTTATGAAGTTCCACTCATAATTATGGATTTGAACTCTCATGAAGTTCCACTCTGAATTCTGGATACGAACTCAATTGAAGTTCCACTCCGAATTCTGGATATGAACACTCATAATGTTTCACTCTGAATTATGGATACGAACTCTCATTTAGTTCCACTCCGAATTCTGATTACAAACTTCTCTATGTTTTGACTCCGAGTTCTCTGAATTTAGACTCCAAACTCTGATGAAGTTTGACTCTTAATTCTCTTGAACATAGACTCTGACCATTATAAGTTATGGATCTGAATTCTAGTGAAAGAAAACTCCGAATTTCCTTGAAATTCAGACTCCTGATTTTTATAGAATTCAGGTTCCGAATTCCTACAAAACAGAATCTGAATATTATTATGTTTATAGACTCCGAATTTATTTTAACATCCATTCCGATCATTAACCTTTTCCATTACAATCATTCATCTTATACTCCATTATGAATATCAATTTAGTTATTCTTACACTTGTTTAATTACAAAACAATGTCTTGCTTTTAGTTATTAACTAACCATTGTTTGAGTGACACATTTATAGGTCCCTCCGAAATTCAAGGATGAATATGACCATTGGAGGATGGAGCCGACCGTTGGAGCTTCACAAATAAATAGGAGCTCATTTGAAAGTAAATGACAACATTGACAGAACTCGGATATATGTGCTTACATGATGTTGAAGTGATTTCTAGAGAGAGAAGATCTTATCAACTCTCAAGATTCATGTAGAAAGTTTGAATAGCTTGTTAAAACATTTCCTTGTACTGATTTGCTCTGTGCCACTCCGATTTTTGTTGTGCACAATCGAGGGCTTTCGAGGATAGAAAGACAGAGGATCCAACACCATGAAGTTGAGGGCTTCCTTGTTGAGGAAGACAGAGGTGCCAACTACCCAATAGTTCAGGTCATATGGGGATAACAAGACAGACTCTGATCATTGTATTGAGGGATTACCCAAGTGTGGGTAATATAGAATTATTTAATGAATAAATCAAGGGACCTTTATCCATGGTTTTTGGATACCCTTCTCTTTGGGTAAAAGACTTATTAATTGATACTTGTTTTTGTTACATGTTTTTTCACTGCATTTTGTATTGTAGAGGAATGTATACTTTCTTATAATTCATTATCCTTGTACTCTGATATGGATAGATTCTATATGCTTAATGGTAGAATCATAATCTTTGTAACTTTAGTTAAATTCCTTGTTTATAATCACTAATCTTGAATCAAGAAAGCTATTAGAAATCATAGAGGTCTTGTGAATTATCATGTTTAACCTTGTTAAACATAACCATCCTAAAAATTTACTAAGGGAATTTTTAAAACATACAATTCACCCCTATTGTATATGAGAATCTCATTCTTATTTCAATCTTACATTTGGTGTTATAGATTATATCATACTCAGTAAAATATCATCCTAACCATTGGTATCAGAGTATTTGGTTCAATTTGAATTAATCTCATGATTAGATTCAGAAGGGAATTCTGGGAATAACATTTTTCGAATTCATATTTTTCATAATCTGTTTTTCAGATTCATATTTTTTTTATTCAGGAATTCAGAATCATATAGTTCAGATTCACATTTTCTTAGAGTTACAATATCTAATTTCTTTCTTAGGATATTTCCTCTAGTTTACAAACTTGTACTACTAACAAGTTTGTGTACCAACTATTTTCTTAGTAATGGAAAGATTAAATGTTGGATCCATTGATAATATCAATCTAACCAGACCACCGATCCTTGATGGTAATGATTACGAATATTTGAGAGATCGTATGAAAACATTCATTATCAACATTGGGGTTGAATATTTTGTTATGCTTACTGGTGGATACAAGATCCTTGATAATGATGTAAGTTCCATTACAAATCATGAAAAGAATGATTACCAACTGATCTATAAGGTACTAAAAACTTTACTTTGTTCAATAACTAGAAATATATATATCCAAATTTTATCTTGTGAAACAGTAAATTCTAAATTGATGAAACTCAAAGTTACTCATTTTCATACATCCAATGAAATTGAGACTAGAAGGGCCATTCTTAGAGCCGAATATCATCGTTTCAGTTTTCCTTATGGTGAACCAATATGAAAAGTACAACGAAGATTCATGATAATTTTGAATAGTTTACAATCAATGGGTGAAAAAAGTTTTTATGATGAAGCTCTTGTTGATAAGATAATCGACATCATGCCAAATGAGTGGGAATCTAAAAGGACTGCAATTGATGAGAATAGAAAAGTTACTCATATTACCATTGATGAGATGTTTGGAACTCTTCTTCAGTATGCGACAAGAATGAAGAGAGATGATAATATTGTGTAGAAGGAAAATTGAAGTGGTAGTGTAACTTTTACTACTACATCCAATCATATGAAAGATAAGACTTTTGAGATAGCTACTAGATCCATGTCTAAGAAGGTTATTATCCAATCTGAATCTAGTGAGAGTGAAGTCTCAGAAAATGAGTTAGCTAATCTTGCTCGAAGGATGAACAAGATAGCTGGATAGAGACATTTCTAATCCTTGTATAAGTAGAAGGAAAGGAAAGATAATAATGATTAAGATATCACATGCTATGAATGCAAGACAGATGGACACATAAGACCTCATTTCCCTATGCTCAATACAAAATAAAGAAAATAGGGGCATTATGAACGAAATAGAAAGAGGTATTACAAGTCCATAGCCAAGAAAGTGTTAAATGCTAATGACACATGGAGTGATAGTGGTGGAGACTCTTCCGATGAATCTTCAGATTATGAATCTCCAGGATGGAAGAATATTGGCCTTTTAACCAGGCTACCTATTGATAATCATTGCTTTATGGATAAGTTAAAAAATTATAAATCATTGACCAATTTTTCTTTGAATTCTAATGATAGTAAATATTATAACTATTCGGATGAACAATCTTCTTCTGATAAAGATAATACTTTACCTCCCTATGAATAAGTTTCATGGTTTTCCAAACACCTTGAAAATGAGAATTAAAAACTCATGAAATAACATGATAAGTAAAATTCTAGAAATATTATTCTTACTAAGGAAATATCAGATCTTTCTAAATATCATGATATGAAAAATTCTGATTTTGAAAGTATTTCAATGAATCTTGAGGATGTATGTTCTGAAAAGAATAAACATTCTAAAGAACTAAACAATGCTATTTCTTAGAAAAATGTTTTTGAGCCTAGATCTAGTTCAAATGATTTTGAAGACAAGAGCTTAGTTATTAAACTCAAATTCGAAATATTATCCTTGAGGAAGTGTTTTTTGAACTTTACCGTAGGTAAAGAAAATTTTGATAAAATGTATTCACAAATATGACCATGAAGGAATACGTCTAGTTTTTGTTACAGAAGTTCTAAACCTATTTTTAGTAACAACTAATTTGTTCCTCAAAGGGCCCCATTCTGAACAATGTGTCAATGTGGTGGTCACTGGGAAAATAGTTGTTCCCTAAAGAAAACCCAATATTTAGGATTACATAAGGCCTATTTTTCTAAGAAGATGTGGGTACCCAAAATTTTACTTTATGAGATTTCCAGATCCAAGCAAGTCTAGATTCTGAAAACCTAATTTTTTATTATTTTCAGGAAAATATGGAATGTACAAACAATAATACATGGTACATGGATAGTGGATGATCCCAACATATTATTGGTAACAAAGACTATTTTGAAAATATTATCAAAATGAAAGGGGGAAAAGTAACCTTCAGAGATAATTCTTAGAGAGAAATTATTGGTATAGGTAATATCGTTCTTCTTGGAAAAACATAGATTAAAAATGTTTTATTTGTTAAAGGAATTAATCACAACCTCATTAGCATAAGTCAATTTTGTGATGAAGTCTACCTTGTGATTTTTTGGAATGATAAGTGCATAGTACACAATTACAAGGAAGAGTTTATTCTTTCTGCCCATAGGCAAGAGAATATTTACACACTAAACTTATAAGACCTTATGTGCCAAGACATACCTTGACTTAGTGAAATGGAAGATCATTCTTGGTTATGTCATTGAAGTTTTGGACATTATAACCTTAGAAACTTATCTAAACATTCTAATAAAGGTTTAGTTAAGGATCTACCATAGCATAGATTTGATTCTTCAAAAGTTTGTGCCCCATGTCAATATCGAAAACAACATAAATCATGTTTTAAATCAATTAGTAAAGTCTCAACTACTAATGCATTAAAGTTAGTGTATATGGATTTTTTTGTCCAACACTATTTGAATGAATTGGGGGCAAGTACTATATATCTATTTGGGTTGATGATTTCACTAGATTTACAAGGGTCTATTTTCTAGAAATTAAGTCTGAAGCTTTTTCTAATATCAAAATTTTTAGAGCCCATGTTAAAAATTAGAAAGAATATTCCTTAAAAACTATTCATAGTGATCATGGAGGGGAATTTCAAAATTCTAAATTTGAAAATTTTTGTAGTAGAAAAGGTATTACTCACAACTTCTCAACACCCAAAACCCCTCAACAAAATGGTGTTGTTGAAATAAGAAATATATTTATTCCAGAGATAACAAGACCCATGTTGAGTGAGTATTCTATTGCCAAACATTTTCGGGTTGACGCTGTAAGTACAACTTGTTACACTATAAATCGAGTTTTGATTAGACCCTTTATTAATAAAATTCATTATGAGTTATGAAATGGTAGAAAACCTAGACTTCACTACTTTAAGGTTTTTGGATGCAAGGTATTCATTCTGAATACTAAAGATATCTTACAGAAATTCGCACCAAAATATGATGAAAGAATCTTCTTAGGCTACTCCACAGCTTCTATGGCTTATATTGTTTTTAACAAAAAACAATTGTACTGTTGAAGAGATAGTACATGTCAACTTTGAGGAAACTGATCCTTTTGTTTTTAAACAACCCAACATATATCATCAGATGTGTTTTGAAAAACTGATTTTTAACCTCTGATAGAAAATTATTCTGATAAAGAAAATGATCTAAAATATACTTCTGAAACATTTACCCCAAAATATTTCTTACACTATATTGATGAACACGTTTTTCAAAACCCAAACCAGTCATTTCTTAAGAATCATCCCAGTGATAGTATCGGTGGTGTTGTAAATCAAACTATAAGGACTAGAAGATCCATATGAAGAGCATCTAGCATTCCTTTCCCAATTGGAACCAAAAATCACTAATGATGCTTTAGGTGATGACGATTGGATTAAATCCATGTAAGATGATCGTAATGAATTCTAAAAGAATAAAGCATGTACCTTGGTTGAAAGACCTAAGAAAACATCTATTATTGGAGTAAAGCGGGTCTTCAGAATGAAGTGTGATGAAAATGGAATCATTGTAAGAAATAAATCTAGATTGGTTGCTAAAGGCTATAATCAACAAGAAGTAATAGAATATGAAAAAACCTATGCTCCAGTAGCTAGACTTGAATCTATTCGTATTTTACTGACCTTTGCAGTATTATTCAATTTCAAGCTTATTCAATGGGATGTAAAATTTGCTTTCCTTAATGGTTATGTTCAAGAGGAATTTTTTTTAAACAACCTCCGGGCTTTGAAGATACAAAACATCCTGATCATGTTTTTAGACATACCAAATCTTTTTATTTCCTTAAACAAGCCCCTCGAGCTTGGTATGATAGAATTACATTATTTCTTCTTCAAAATAACTATGTTAAGGAAATGTAGATCCAACCATTTTTATGAAGAAAGATTATAAGAATTTTTTGATTGTTTATATTTATGTTAATGAAATTATATTTGGTTCAACTCAGAAATCATTAACTGATTCCTTTGTTGATCTAATGAAATATGAGTTTGAAATGAGTATGATGGGTGAGATAACATTTTTCATTGGTTTTCAAATTTCTCAAAAACCAAAAGCAATATACATATCCCAACATAATTATATTAAATATCTTTTTAAAAAGTATGGATATGACAATACTAAAAGTATATGTACTCTTATTGGCACCTCAAACACACTTGATCTTGATGAAGATGGGAATCATGTATATCAAACATCTTTTAGAGTTATGATAGGAAGTTTACTTTAGTTGACTGATAGTTGAATAGACTTAATGTTTTCAGTATGCTTGTGAGCATGGTATCAATCCAATCATATGGAATCCCATCTAAATGCAGTGAAAATAATTTTTTTCTACTAAAAGGGAACCATGGATTTATTACTATATTACACTTCTGGAAATTATTTTGTTTTAAAACGTTTTTCGGATGCTGGATTTGGTGCATGTAGAATGGATAGAAAGAGTACATTTTGAACTTTTCATTTCTTAGGAGATTTATTAGTTTCTTGGTCTTGCATGAAGAAACATTCAGTAGCACTCTCCAATGCAGAATCTGAATATATAGAAGCTGGAAGTTGTTGTGCTCAAGTGTTTTGGATGCAACACACACTCGCAGATTATGGCTTGAGTTTTACTAAGACTTAATTTTTTTGTAATAACACAAGTTCCATTGACCTTAGTAAAAACCCTGCACATCACTCTTGTGAAAATCACATAGATATTAGACATCATTTTCTAAGGGATCACACACAAAAAGGAGATATCATTCTTCAATTTATCAGAACACAAGATCAACTTGCAGATATTTTCACAACATCTTTACCTTCTGATAGATTTTAATACATCAAAGCGAAGTTAGGAATGATAACCGTGAGTGAATATTCCATCATTAACTTTCTGTTTAACCATTCTCTTTACAATAATAAACTCATTTTCATAGGGGTTAGTGTATCATCTTATAAGTTTTTCAATATTTTTCGTAACCACGGTTTCATAATTTTTTTAATGATGTTTTCATAATTTTCGTAATAATTTATTAATATTTTTCGTAATGATGTTTCCATTTTTTGTAATGAGACATTCAGAAATGAAGCTTTCACAATTGGAATTCTTCAGATCATAAATTTTCGTAAGGGAAATTTTAATAAAGGAAATATTCATACTGAAAAAATTTATAATGATATTTTTCATAATGGAATTTTCGTAATGGAAGTTTTTGTAGTGGAAATTTTTGCAATGGAAACTTTCGTACTGATAATTTTTTTAATGAGAATTTTCATAATGGGAATTTTCATACTCATAATTTTTGTAATCGTGTTTTGGTACTCAAAGTTTTTGCAATAAAATCTATTTTGATATTAAATCTTTAATAGTATGTTTGTCATAGTCAAATATTCTTTCAAATAGAATATTACCAATTACGAATAAACTTCCTAGCCAATTTGAAAGGTATGACTTCCTTGCTTAAGTTTTCATAATCGTTTTAAGTTGTTGGTAGTTTATTTTTCTATTAAAATTTCTCGGATTCGTTTCTTCTTAAATCCGAATTTTTTTCTTAAAACCTAAAAAGATCGGATTCAAGGTTTCCTTGCAAGCATGTTTTCAACCATCAGATCAGATCAAAGTGTTTTTCAACCGTTAGATTATTTTTGGAAGTTGAAAGGTCACCACCATCGCCAAAATAAATGGGACCCCTAATGATGCCCCACAACGATTTCCAAGCTCTCACGTCTCAAAGATCTGGACCAGTTCTTAAAGTCATTCTGAATCTCTTAGAATTCCTCAAATATGAATAAATGTAGAAGCCACTTCTCAAGATATGTCTATCGTGAAGCCAATATCAAAATTGCGAGTATACAGGGAATGGTTGGCCCATCCGACCATTTTCAAGTATGATTCTATCATCTCTAAGAATATCATGTTAAATGGTTGGAAAGAAGAATGAATATCTAAGATAGGTGTTCAAGAATTGGTGTGTCTTGAATTTCTCATAGAGTTCTATGAATCAGTTTTCTTATTTGAGGAAGAGGGTAGAGAAAATTTTTCTTTCAAGTCTTATGGAAAAACCTACAAACTTACTTACACCAAGGCTGCAAGCTTGGTGGGGCTGGCATACGAATGAGAAGCTAAATTTTTCTCACACAAACTCCCATATTTTCTAGGTAGTTTTATTAAGGTAAAGGCCTTACAATATCTTGGACTTGATGATGTTATGATAGGAAAAATTGCTCACCTATCTTCTAACAATCGGATTCTTCAGTTATGGGTACAAGGTTTTTTAGTACCAAGAAAGGGTGACAAAGATACTCTCAAGAAAATTGATATATATTTCTTAGGCTTCCTGGAAAATCTATGGAAAATAAATCTGGTGAGGCATGTACTTGTTACAATCAAGAACATCATGGATGGAAATATTAGTTCCCAAATTATCATGTATCCTGCCTTACATTCAATGATGATAGTTCAGTGTCTTGAGTCATTCAATATTTCATGCAAATCCAAGTATCGGAATTGAAAACTTATTCTTGTTACTGATGACACTCTGAAAAGAATGAATATGTCTTTTTCTAGGGAGACAAAAGAGTTTTATGATCATCTAGAGGAAGGGGATGAAGCCAATGCGGAAAATATTAAAAAAGCTGAGCCATCTAAGAAAGACATGAAGAAGAGAAAGCTGAAGGAAGTGGAGGAGACAGAAAAAACTCCAAAAGCTAAGGAAGCTCAATCCGAACCTCCCAAACTAAAGAAACATAAAGCGTATCTGGATGAGGTGGTTGAAAATTGGAGGGAAAATAAGGAAAAGTGGAAATAAGGGGAGCCACAGTTCGGCTTGGACCCTACTGAGGCTAAGGCCTTAAGGAAAACAGCTGCTGAAGAGCTTGAGAGGCAAGCAAAGGAGAAGAAGAGGATGAAGAAAATGTATGAGTTTGAGGTTGTAGAATTTCTTTTCAAAGCTAAAGAAGTGGCTATTGAGAATATTCCAATACTAGAAACATTCCTTGTAGATGCTTTAACTGAGACTCTGGGGAAGAATTTCTCCACTCTAGAAAAATATAAAGAGAAAAAAGTTTCTGAAGAAGTAAAAGAAAAAGTTGTTGAATAAATCGAAGAAGAAGAAGAAGAGGAAGAAGAAGAATAAGTACAAGAAGAAAGTGGTGATTTATATGATCTGATTAAACAAGTTGAGGAATATCATGATATGGAAAATCCATCAGAAAATTTACCACTCCAAACATCTGAGGTAGAGTTATAAAAGCTTGTCACTCCAGGAAAGGGAGATGAGAAATATAGTAAGAAAGTTGAAGATAAGGATGAAGAGAAAGATAATGAATTATCTATGGATGAAATATATAAAAAGAACATTGTTGAGGAAGTGAAGGAGAAACCTTATGAAGAAAAAATTGTTCATCTATTTGAAAATAAGGAAGAATCCCTCTGATGATGAAGCAATTTGGAATGTTGATAAGGGTGGAAAAGTTCTTAACGGCACCCCAAAGAAAGATATCATAAGGAAAAAGAAAGTTTGAGGCTCTTCTAAAATAAATCTTGTGGAAATTGAAGAAGAACAATCTCCTAGAATGATGTTTGATTCGGACTCATCTGCACCGGGACACGATTTTGTTGTTGAATCTCTGAAGAAATTGGTGGACACAATTCCGATCTTTCCTATAATCGACTCTATATGACATATGCTTCAACACAGATTAAATCAGAAGATAGAATCCTTATCCATGGAGATGGATAAATGTTTGAAGATTGAGGTAGATCATAAAAATTTCTTGATCAATTATAAGGTCCATAGAAAATCATGCATTAAAATGACTTTATGGTCAAAGAAAATCGATGACGATTTGACAGAGCTTGATACCTTTCAGAATGATGTTTAAAGAAGCTTTTGATACCAAGGATTCCAAAATGATGAATCTTCAGGAAAAGATGACCCTTGAGAAAAATACTCAGAGTCCATAGGTGAAGGATCTGAATGGGAAGCTTACCTCTGTTTCTCAAAGATGGAAATGGGGAAGAGATCTCCGGATTGAGATCGAAGAGAAGCTAGTAAAGCCGGATGATGTTCTTAAGGCTTAGTCTGAGGCACTAAATTCTCATGATGATAGGATTAAATCCTTATAAAAGCAAGCTGATGAGGACCACAAAGACTTAATGAAATTGAAAACCCTTCTGAAGAAGCTAATCCCTATGGAAAAAGAATACAAATAGACCATTCCGATCTTTTGTTGTACTGTATTTTTCCTTGTACAAATACTTCCAATCATAATGGAATTTTTTATGCT
The DNA here is from genome assembly GCA_963277665.1 of Viscum album. NCBI lineage: Eukaryota > Viridiplantae > Streptophyta > Magnoliopsida > Santalales > Viscaceae > Viscum > Viscum album. The sequence continues at coordinate 871,502,384 of OY728163.1, forward strand.
TTTTTCTTGTATGTCTTTAATAATGTTTCAGGTACTTTACTGTTTTTCCATTCCCTCAAATTATTTTTAAAAATCACAAAGGGTGAGAAGGAAAAAGAACTCAGAAGGGAGAAATAAAAAATATAAAAGGGAGAAGAAAAATTCTATGTTAAGAAGAACTATCCTTAAGTAAGGTGGAGTTCTCAGTAGGAATTCATCATTCAAATGAAATCTCTCATTCTACAAATCTATAATACAATCCTAATGCCTAATGGGGAGTTAGTCATATCCACCATTTATCATAATGAAAGGGAGATAAGCTTAAATTACAAGTCTAGAGATTTATTCTAAGTCTTTACATTATTTTTCGTAAGGATGTTTGTGCTCTAAAAAAAGGGGGAGATTGTTGAGTCAATAAGGGTTTCCTTATGAATTATTCCATTCCTTCATCCATGGGTGAGATTGATAGGTCGTCATGGTTTCCTTATGACTTTAGCATTCCACTTGTTTTGAAAATCCCAAAAACAATTTCTTAAATAAAATTTCATTTTACCCCTATTTTACTTCTATAAGGAAAATTTCCTTCCCAATGGAAATTTACCCCTACCTTGTTTTCATTGTTCATATCAAAAAAATTTTAATTATAAAAATAGGTTTCATAACTAACACCTCAGAATTTTATAATACATAGATATGCGGTATTTTGTTTAAGACTCTGAATTACGGATATAAACTCTCAGGAAGCTCCACTCCGAATTCTGGATACGGAATCTCATGAAGTTCCACTCCAAATTCCTGATACAAACTCTCATTAAGTTCCACTCAGAATTATGGATACAAATGATCATGAAGTTTTACTCTGAATTCTAGATATGAACTCTCATAAAGTTCCACTCCGAATTCTGATTACGAACTTCTCTATGTTCTGACTCTGAGTTCTCTAAATTCAGACTCCTGAATCTAATGAGGGCTGACTCTGAATTCTCATGAACATAGACTCCGAACTTCGTAAGTTATGGATTTGAATTCTAGTGAAATCAAACTCCAAATTTCCTTGACATTCAAACTCCATATTTCTACAGAATTCATGTTCCGAATTCTTACAAGACAGAATCCGAATATATTAATGTTTATAGACACCGAATTTATTTTAACTTCCATTCCTAACTTTAACCTTTTCCATTAAGAACATTCATTTTCTACTTCATTCCGAATATTAGTTTAGTTATCCTTACACATGTTTTATTACAAAATTATGTCGTTCTTTTAGTTATTAACTAACAGTTGTTTGAGTGACACGTGTATAGGTCCCTCCGAAATTCAGGGAAGAAAATGACCATTAGAGGAGGGAGGCGAACGTTGGAGCCTCACCTATAAATAAGATCTCATTTGAATGTCGACGACAACATTGACAGAACTCTAATATATGTGCTTACATATTGTTGAACTGATTTCTAGAGAGAGAGTCTCTTATGGACTCTCAAGCTTCGTGTAGAAAGTTTGAATAGCTTGTTCAAACTTTACCTTGTGCATATTTTCTTCGTGAAACTCCGATTGTTGTTGTGTACAATTTAGGGTTTTGGGGATAAGAAGACAAAGGTTCCATCACCTTGAAGTTGAGGGCTTCCTTGCTGAGGAAGACAGAGGTGACGACAACCTGATAGTTGAGGTCTTGCGGGGATAGCAAGACAGACTCCGATCTTTGTATCGAGGTCTTACCCTGGTGTGGGTAAGATATACTTTCTGGAAAGTATAAATCAAGGGACCATTATCAAAGGTTGTTGGATACCCTTCTCTTTGGGTTTAAAGACTTATTACTTGTTACTTGTTTTTGTTAAAAGTTATTCAGCTGCATTTTTTATTTTTTGAGGAAATTATACTTTCTTATACTTCCTCAACCTTGTACTCTGATATAGTTAGATTCTATATGCTTTAAGGTAGAATCTTAATCTTTGTAACTTAAGTTAATTTCCTTTTTTGGAATCACTTTTCCATAATCAAGAAAGTTATTAGAACTCATATAGGTCTTTTGAATTATCCTTTTTAACCTTGTTAGACATAACCATCCTAAAAATTTCCTAAGGGAATTTCTAAAAGGTACAATTCACCCCCTCTAATATCTAAGAATCTCATTCTTATTTCGATCCTAAGTTTGGTATTATTGAGTATATCAAACTCAGTCACATACCATCCTAACAATTTTTAGGATGAATATTCTAAGGGGGTGGGAGAATTTAGTGACCCTATATTTTTAGATATGAAAAACTTACCACTATTAATCTATATGATGTTTATTATATTATATAAATCAGGAATTTCATAATTTCAAAAAATAATTTTTTTTATCAATATTAAATTTTAAATAATATGTTTTATTATACTCTACAAAATTGAAATTTGTTCACTAGGGAAATAAAATTAGGTAAATAATAAAACCAGAAATTGACATTTTGATATGTCATAGTCCACTAAAATTACAAGTATACTAACAAAAATGTATATCTAAAAACATATATTATTATCTGTAATGGAAATTTAAAATCATTTTAAAATATGAATTATAGAAAAATAAGTGAATGACTAATTGTGGTATAGAGATTTAATTTTACAATGTGCGGTTATAATATAATCATTGTAATATTCTATGAAAATTCCAAACAACAACAGACCATTGAAATCAAATCAATAAGGATGAAAATAGTAAGTTAATTAAAAAATGAATTTAATATGTATAAAAATAGTTACCTACGAACACTATAATTCTGTAAAATTAATTTTAAAAATATATACCAAAGAAGAAAATATGTTAATATATTTTAATATTGAATGTTTTTGTATATTTAGTCAGAAATAAAAACTATGTTAAAATTTAATTTTCTATTTTCTAAATTAATTTGTTCCAAAACACATATATCTATAGATTATACATTTTATGAAAATTACCATGAACAAAAATGTAATAAATATAATCACCCAAGATATTAAAAAACATTATGAAATATAAAATTATATTTAAATGAATTTTTTTATTTTATTGAAAAATTATATTTTGACGAATTAGAAATTTAATTTGAAAAACCCATAGATAACGTAAATTTTTTACATATCTTTTATATCATTTTTAAGATAAAACACATAATAGTGATACAATATACAATCCAAATGTGTTGTGCCTTTTGAAAATTAGGACCACATAATAAAACATAATCATTTATTTAAATCATTCTACTTTATCCTTCTAAAAGTTCGAGTTCATCCTTAGTACATGTAATCTACTAACGATATATCTAAAGTAAACGAGGGAGGTGAAAGACTAGTAAGAAATAGAATAAAGGATGTAAGTAAATATAACATTGTTGAGTATAATCATCATTGTTATATCATAAGAATAGTTTCATCACCATAACCATGTGGGTAGCATTAAATAGAGGTATTGAATTTAGAAATACATTAAAACTAAACCCAAAAGGTGCAGGCCAAGGATGAATCCCCAGTATCATAAAAAGTTATTAATAAAAAAGATATAGTAAAAAATGCAAAGCTAAGGAAATGAAATTACCCCAACAACACAGCCAATCAAAAGATGTCAAAATCTCCAACATCACCATCCTTCAAGACGTCTGGATCTGCCAACTCCCACTCTGAATGTGATGCATAGTGACTGAGTATATTGAGATATTCCTCCCTAATATGTAAATATATTTCATACAAAGAGTTCTTATTCATCGACATACTCTGTCCCTTTACATTTATTTCTTTCCCTTTTTCTTTTTTGGAAGAGGACCTAGTAGATGCAGTCTTCAACATGTTAGAGTAGTCTCTCCTTGGATTCTTCTTATTTAGAGCAGTTAGTGCCCCCATGCTTATATTCCCGTTTTCCCATGCATATTGTCCCCCTCACCATTAGAGGTTCCTTTCTTTTCCCCTCGAACAATGTCACTATAAGAGACTTGACGAACATCCCCATCATTTTATTTACCTCCACTGGAGACATTTCCCTAGTTTCCAGGAGTTTCCATTGATCTCGTGGATCAGTCGTTTCCTCCATCCATTAATGATTCAGCCGTCAATGATTTCCTATTGATGTGAGTTGGGGTCAAACAAAGATTTTTCATTTGGATCCCTTCCGATTTTACAGCCTCATCCACTACAACCTCCAAAGGCATCAATTGATCTGTTTCCATGTGGGTGGACTCATCCTCCATCAATTTTCCCTCCATCCTGGCCGGCCCAGAATCTATCTGTAGTGGGTCAGACTGAGCACCTTCCGCATCTCCAGCACCATCTTGAAGTTCTTCCACTCCTTCCAGCACAGAAAAATGATTCATAGAGAAAAAATCTGGTCCAGAATTTACTATAAATGATTCAGAAGCCTCCGAACCTCCAGATATCCCATGTCCGCAGCCCATGAATTGATGATATTTATATGCATCATCAGCATCATCAGATTGATTGCTCTGCAATGAAACACCATCATACACCTGCACCGTTGACCCTAGTTCACCAGACAAAGAGCTAATACCCAGATCATTCCATAACCGATCAAAAACTGTTGCAACAGAAGGCCCTGACTTCTCTAGAGAAACATTCTTCATATCTCCCAATGAACCTCTGTTACCCGGTCCAGAAGGGACAACCATAGAGGGAGGGTCAGCCTGTTTCATCCCTTAATTGACATGACCTAGAGACTTATGCATTTGATGATGCTGATCATCCCCAGCCAGAGAATCATGAGCATCATGCATCACTGATAGGGATCCTGCCCTTCCAACCATCTTATTCACAATAGGAGCATTTCTTACCCCACCAAACATAATTGGGGCCACATGCAAAACATTTTGAAACACCAGGTTCAACAAGACACTCCTGTATTTCTTCCTTACGACAAACAGATAAATCATGCCCTTGTTTGCGACAGAAATAGCAGAAGTTGATCCAAGATTCATAATAGATGGGTTGAGCATACCTGTATTCCCCCTCAATGACAACCCACACCATCTCAAAAGGAGGCCGGGATAGTTCCATTTTAACATAAAACATTGTAACACTTGGATTCTTCAGGGTAGCTATCCGCTGATCAAGACACATAAAACGACTAATAGAATTCCCAATTGATCGTAACAGCGTTGTATTTTGGAAAGGTAAAGGAAAACCAGGGAGCTGAATCCAAATCGCTGAGGTAGAAGAATCACAGTTCATTTGAAAATCAAAAGACTAACGAAGAAGATGAAATCGAGAACCATGAACGGATCTATTAAAATTGGACCATGCCCACGCCAAATCATCTTCATCAGAAAAATAAAGGAGGAAGGGATGTGGTCCCATGAGGCCGACAACTACCCGATGATTTAGTCGCCATTTCCCATTCACAAATTTATCAAATACCTCAACCGAAGGCCGCCGCTGGACAAACATTGCAATCGGGTCTGTGGATAAAAGTGACGATGCTTCAGTGAACTCTTAAACGGAGACTGGAACCACAGGTTGACCGTTGCAGAGGCTAGGAACCATGGGCACACCCATCTAATAATAATATTTACATAATAATTCATGCCACATAGAAAATATAAAAATAATATTTATGATATTAAATATTTAGTTGAATTGGTTCATAATGATTTTATAGAGAATTAATTCCATGAAAACATGTCATGTTCCCAAATGAAATAGGTTAAAAATATTTTTCAAAATCAATATCATTATTATGGGAAGTATGAACAACTATAGAGGAGGAACATATATGTTTTGGAAAGAATGATTTTTTTTAGAATCATTTTATTTGGATTATAATTCTTGGAGGAAGCATATATAGACCCAAAAAATTCAAGTAATAGTGAAAAACTATTTAAGGAATAAAATATAAATATTCATACTCAATATGTTGATAAATTTGTATAACATAACGAAAATGTGTTGGGTTTGAGATTCCTCTTCGCATAATTCCTACCGTTTTACCTTATTTTTATGCCTCGTGAATTGAAATTATATATTTATTAAAATATTTATCAAAATATAAATTATTGTAATATTTTAAAAAAAAATTTAAATTATTTTAATTTGACTATATTTATTAATTTCCTTGGATATAGGGTAGTCATTTTGATAACATGTTCTACAAAAAATGTCTTGTTTTCCGCTGATTTCCCAGTTTTGTAAAAAGTAAATTATACATGAGTATAATTAATTCAATATTATTATAATACAAATAAATATATTTTTATATGTTATATTTAATTCATAATATCAATATATGATGTTGTTTATAACTGTATACATGGAAATTTACCTTTATGTGGTTAATCAACCCTTTAGAGGATATTTTTTAATTTGCGGAAAACATATCATTAAATATATATCTATAATAAATATGACCATTACAGTAGTTTAAAATATTTAATCTAATTTTATATTAATTAATAATTTATATAATATTAATTTCCATTTAATTGGGTAGGTGAGAAATATTTAAGAACAAAATAGAAGAGTCAATTGAAACATACTTAATCATCATCAAATATTCTATTGTTTGCCACCAAAAATCATATTATATTGGAGTTTCATTACATCAAAAAGACAAAATTTAATATAATTTGATTTAGAGGAACATTTTCTGAATAGACCAGGCTTTTTCATGTGGGGTATTAGTAGTTTTTCTTGGTGATGGATATGGGTTATTTATACGTTAGGAAATGGGTATTATTAGAATATAATATTAAATGAAATAATATATCAAAAGTAAAACACATAATAGTGAATTTTTTACAATATAATTCATATATACATATTATATATTGTGTTTTAAGACTCTAAATATGTTAATTATTCTAATTAATAGGTATATTAAAAAGTAAATTTTAAAGAAGAAAAAATTATTTTAAGGGATCACATTTGACATAAGTCTGGGAAAATAATTATTTGGTTTGGAACATATATTTACTATATATTAATGGGTTTTTAATTAAATTAAATATATAATGGCCTAATACAGATATATTTAATGGATTACATAATTATTACCACATTAATAATATAATTTATGAAAACCCATTTGTGTTAAAAACTGTATTTTTCATATTCTCCCAAATATTTATGTATTTCATAAAATTACCAAAAATCCACCCTTGTGAAATTTCAAGGTTTTGAAATTAAAAAAAATATATTTTACCAAAGACAAATTAATATCATAGTTTATTTTAATTATTATCATCATAAGTGTTATTTTTATGAAATAAATTAAAATACAATTTATTAAAAATGTTCTTATATTTTCATTATGTTTTCTAATCATCATATTAATTTTTTGGGAATTTTTTTTTATATTTAAATAAATTAAATATGAAAAATATTATCTATATAATAATTTTTGATTTTTGGTGAAATTTACTATTCTACTTATAAAGTGATGATTCCCAAATATCTGGTTATTATTGAAATGGTCACATTTCTTTTCCAATGGAAACAATACATATAATAAATACCTCTAATTTCATTAATTATTTATTAAAAAAATGGCTCTTAGGGATCAATATTTCTATTTTCTATGATGTTGATTGGTTTTCTAACATTTCTTTTTATAGGTCTATCAGTGGGGGTGATAATTCAAATAAATTGGGGAAATCTGTATTTTCCAATTTTAGATATTTTAGTCTACATTTCTTCACTAATTTTAAATATGTAATTATAACATGTATCATTTATAATGAATGTAATGGAATTTATTAATTAAATTCAATTTCATTTATATATATATATTTATAATACTATATATTATATTATTATAGTGATTTATTTCAAGTGATAAATATCATTTATAAAATTTGTGTTCTTACATTCTTCTACTCTTCAAAAAAATTCATCCATGAAATTTAATCACATATCTTTAGTTCATAATTGATGATGGTAATTTTTTTCATTATTTACATTGTTTTCCATGTCTTCTATTCATAGATAGGGTTCCTCTAAAATAAATTGACAAGGTAAATAGTATTGGTGCTTAAAGAATTCTCTATTTTCCATAATCATCACGAAATTCTCTTCAAATCAATGTTCATTCTCTAGTTGTACCATCTATAGTTTCAGTACATTTGAGGGATTTGGTATGCACTTCCTCATGGTTGATACATGGAACATGTAATAAACATTATTCATACTTACTATATGTTCATGTCAGATGTCCACTTCTCCTATGTGAGTATGGATCTCAAAGGGGCCAATGAACCATGGACTATTCTTATACTTATTTATAAATCACATTATTTATTCCTTTGTGGTTTTCAAAGGAAATCATTTTCATTAACATTGAACTAAATGTATATTCCATGTTTGCAATAATAGCTCTTTTTTGAACTCAAATAAGTTCTGTATGTTGTTTTATGTCACGATCCTTATCTTCAAAACTTATAATAGATCTAATCCAAGCAGAACTCATTACCAAACATCATCCCAAAATGTTCAATTTATACATTGATTCCCATAAAGATCCTCATATAGAGATGTTTTAATACTAAAGTATATGAAATTGATATATGATAACTCCAACAATCGGAGATGGTAATCCAATATAGATTTTAATTCCATTAATAGAGCTCTTAATATTTCCATGAGGATCTAAATGGTCCATTCAGACTGGCCGTAATTTTTGGAGTGATAGGTCGTTCAATAATTCAATTCATTACATAATTAATGTTGAATAATTATAGATATTTAGTATGTGAACCTCGTATCATGATTTGGCTCGATAAAATTTGGAACCCCATGCGTCCTCACAACCTCATTCACATATATCAAAGCACTTTTCCATGTAGGAAAGCATCCCAGCATAGTGATAAACTATACAGTCTTGGTGAGTCTATCCACTACAACCCATGTTGCATTGTTTCCATTGGATTTCCATATAATACCATTGAAAATTTACATTGGGACATTCTATCATTTCCATGTGGGTATATGTAATGTGTGTGTCATTGTTTTAATATACTCTTTTTCTTATTTAGAATGTTGTCATAACAATCACTGTGGGATATATTCCACAATCTACTTCTTATTGTTTCTCAACAATAACTTCACCCACAAATGATAGAACATTTTTTTACATCCAGGATGGATATATAAACACGGCATATTTCAATTATTCAATATATTCTTCTTTATCTATATCGATGATGGAACACAATGCCTCATTAGAAACTGAATTACACCATCATCATCAATGTGGAACTCATGTTTAATCCATTACATTAGAGATTTAAACATATTTTCTGTCTCCATATAATACCATTATGCCTATTATATATTCTCATTGATATATGGATGGGTAATCGTTTTGGAAAAGTAGGAATAATTCATTACCATTATGATTTCAAAATACATACTTTATTTAAACATGAATATGGGGACTTTCTCAATATACATCATTAACCCAAAACCATGTTCTTTTATACTAACAGTAATAATATAAAATATTCTTATTGCAAAGAATGTAGTAAATTGATTTATCATAGTCCTTGATTAGCTATAAAAATATTATTTGATGAATTTTAAGCTCCTTATGGGTGAATATTTACCTTATAATCTTTTGGTTATTATATATATCACACTTTTAACCAATTAGGTTGTTCCAGCAAATCATTATAGAAAATCCTTCATATTCTAACTCCAAACCATGCATTGAATATTTATTCTCATTGATCATCAACTTTCTTGAACCATAGGCTATCACCTTATCATTATGTATTAGTAAAAAAATGCAATCCTTTCTAGGAAGAACCACTATTTATTGTAAATCCTTATGAACTTGTTGGTAGTGTGAATTATGTATAGTAATTATATTTCTCTATTGTTCATTAAAATTTTCCTAACAGTCATCCGTCTAGACATATGTTACACCCTTCTATATTAACATATTTAACGAGCTAGAAATTTGTGAGATATTCCTTAAAAAACATTAGAAGTAACCAAAAAAGAAGTAAACACTTCATATTTCCATGACACTAGTGTGTCTTGGAAAGTCTCCAGTTACATTTATCTTTGAAGGGACCATATAAGTTCCATAACATTTGATCAAAATCCCATTGAATGACGCTTTATTATCCCTAAAGACACAAATTGTGCAGTGATCAAACATTCTCTCCTTCTATAATTTCACCATTGTAATCCTTAGATTCTCTTCATGATCCACTTCACTATTGATGTAAATAAGAATGTTATAAATAAACACTACCAAAACATTTCTAAGGTATCCCATAAGGACACTATTCATAAAATCCATGATCACCAATGGGGAATTAGTAACCCCAAATAGAATCACTATGAACTCATATTGCGGATAAAATTCCCAAAATGTAGTCTTATGAATATCCTCCCTCTTCACCTTCAACTGATGATATCCAGAATAACGATACAATTTTCAAAAGTATCCAAATCCTAAAATTTGATAGAAAAATGAAAGTATACCTTGGAAGGGGTACATTTTTTGTATGATATTTTTGGGCTCTCAATAATCAATACATACCCACATTGAACCATTATTTTTTTCAATATAATGGGTTCTCTTTAACCCTAAGGTGATGCAGTAGGGTGTGTGAACCCTTTTTCCAAACGCTCTTATAGTTTCTTATTTAACTCATTATATTCCATGAGGGCCATCGTTTATTATAATATTTTGATATTAGTTTATCTATGTATAATCTTTATTGAGATGTGTTCCTATTAGACCAAAGGATTTGTTAGTAAATACATCAGTTTATTACCTTAAATTGTTAATTTCTTATATGTTGAAATATTATATAGATTAAACTATGTGGGAATAGAATTCCTCAAAATTAGGATTCAACACCCATACCATAGTGGATTGTTGGAATGAGATTAATATTCATTCATGCATTTATATAGGAACATTGGATTAATATGAATATGAAAATAGTTTTTATTTCCGTAATTTTTATTGTTTTTTATATATAATGAGAGTCGATCCATGCCCTGTGTAGCGTAGAATTACACCAAGAGATGTATAAAAATAGTATTTTTATGAAAACTCCCACAAATTCTTATATGATAATACTCCAACAGCTGGGAATCAATGATTTCACTACTAGGTGTTTTTATAGACATATCTACTTCAAGGTATCAGTACATATATTCAATAGTTCTAGAATAAATAAAGGAAATAATGGATTAATGATCCCGAATTAAATAAATCATTACAATTATTGAGTTAATAGTAAGTGTAATTTTTAATAAATCATTTTAAATATCAACATCAATAGTATTGATGGAATAATATTTACCTTGTTACTTTTTTTTGGTGGATGATGACATAGATATACCTTATAGACTCATGGTTTAGTGCATTGGATTTCTTATTTCCCTTGATCCCTAATGTTGAATTATTTAATCATGGGTAGTTCATTGGGATGATCCTTCCATTCCACCAGGATCATGAATTTATTCTCCTATACATATCTCTAAAACCATGGGACCTTTATATGAACTAAAAATGTACTTTGATATCACATCACACCACTTCATCATAACTCTCAATGTCCAGGATAATGAGATTATTTTGACTGTGTTATTTAAACCACCAAATAATCTTTCTATTTTACTATCATTTTAGGTAAAAAGTCAAGAAAAATATCAATCAATAATTTTGAATATTTATTGATTATAAATGGATGATCCTACATAAATTTTCATTAGATATGTGAATTATATCCCCATATTTGTTCTAAGAGTTAGATGGAAATACATGGTAAGAAATATTGTCTTAATGTATTATGTCTACATCCCTTCCATTTTATTTTTTGTATTGTGTTATTTATCAAATCACATTTTTGAATGGTCTATCCATTGAAAATGTATATGTTTAGAGTCACCTTTTCTTTTTCAGAAAGTGGAGTAGTGAACAGATCATATACATTGACTTAACCCACTATTCCAAGAAAAGATTATCAGAATATCCACTAAACATTGGTTTTCATTGAAATATAAATGACTTAATGTCTTGTTGATCATTCATGTTTGAAGGTAGAGGCTCTACTTGATTCATTTTATTATTTATATCTTGATAAAAATGGGTAGTCATTTCAAAAATGATTTGAAGTCAACCTCCCATGGAATTGGGTATTTCATTTGGTTAATCATTACATTGTTCCTCATATGCATTGCTAAAATAGTTTATCCTAATACCCATCATTTTATGAAATATAAATGGTTTTAATGGAAAATAATACATGAAATAATAAATAATAAATTAATTATTATTTGAAATTAATATTATTGGAATATCATATATTATCCCTATGTTTATAATGTTGGTAAAACAATATTTCTTTGATATATGTAGTGATATCCTAATAGTTTTCACCAATGATCTGTAATCCTGATTCCCAATATAATTGTACCACAATTTGATAATAATTATATAAACCTTTCTTTTTCTTACAAAATTGGTGCATCATTATTAATTTAAACAACATAATACCTATACAATCCAATATCAAAATGTTTAGTGTCTTTTAAAAAGGAGGATGATACATAACATATAAAAAATAAAACATGAACAATTTTATTTAAATCCATCACAGATATCCTTCAAAAATATCACATTCATTTCAATATATGTAAGCACCCTAGGTTGTACATTAATGAAAGGGGTGAGCTAAAATCATAGTAAGATGAAGAATAAAGGACATGAATATATATAGAATCAGTGAGCATAATCAAAATCCTCATATCATAAGAATTGGACCTTCATAATAACCATGTGGTATTAATTAGATAAAGGCATGGAATGTGGAAATGTATAAAAATGAAACCTCAGGTAATTGTGGTCAAATAGCACAAAATGATATCAATAAAGATGAAATCACTTTCATGGATAACATTTGTGTATAACCATGACATGAAAATTGTGAACAAATATAAACTCACCGTCACACATATTACGTGTTATCTAATCGTAAATTTCACATTTACCAATTTATTTTAGGGATATATAATTCAATTCCCACAAATCATATTAAAATATTTACATTATAATATATTTCATGTTAAACTTATAATAATTTAAATCCTAAAATAACCCTTGGATATGAATTGTTTTCATTAGATTTAATAGAGAATACTTTTAAATAATATAATTATGTTTCCAAAATTAGTAAAGTAAAACATAATTAACTTAATAATTATAATTTTTATTGAAGAATAAAGAACTGTAGTGGTGTAAAATATGTGTTTTGTAAAGGTGTTTTTTTTTGGAAAATAATCAAATTTATTATAAATAATGGTAAAATAATATAAGTCATATAAAATAAATGTGTATAATGATGAAATTATATTTGAGGAACAATTTATGAATATACATTCTGATTATTTCATGTATGTTTGATATCCCAAGTAGGAGGTGTCCGGTTTGAGAATGCCCTTACCTTAATTCTAGTTTTATTTCGTTTCGTTTTCACATCATGAATAATTAAAATAAATTTATTAAAATAATACCCAATGTAAATTAATTTAATTTGAATCACAATCAATTATATTCATTTGGTCAAATTTTTTAATTTACGTAGTTTTTGTGTAGTATTTTTTATATCAGTTTAACTTAAATATTTCCCATTTTTCCCCAATTTTACTATTTTTCGACGAGTAATGTATACATCAGTATAGTTAATTTCAAATTATTATACAGCATATTTGTTGTAAAAAAATACCTCATGGTGTCCTGTCAGAATGTTTTTGGAATGGTTGTGATTGTTGACAATGTTAGATAAACGTGAATGAGTATGTTTGGTGTTTTCCAAAGACAGGTTTTTTATGTGGTGTTGTTTCTCAGTGTTTTCCTAATTTTTGGACATATTCAGAACTTACCAAGTGTTAGTCAATTGTGTGACTTAGGACATTCCATAATATTATCCAATAAATTATGTATCATCAATGCAATGGATGGTGCTGTTGTATTGGTTCGAAATCATATAAAAGGGAATCTCTACCTCGTGAGTGGAAAAGAAGATATGTACATTCTGTCCAAGGATGAAGAAATAAAGTTATGGAATAAGAATCATATACATATAATCCATGTTTCCTTGGATGATCTGGTGAAATATGATGCGTCTTGCAATCTCCATATATTATCACGTGATCGTACTAATAAATTTGATTCCTGTCAATAAGGGAAGATAATTGGAAAGACAGATAATCCAAAAGAGAAATGGTCAACAATATTGCTTGGGTTGGTGTATATTGATGGGTTTGGGCCAATTTTACGAATGGATATTGATGGAAGGATATATTATGTTCTAATCCTTGATGAGTATAGAATAATGGAATGTGTATCAATAATCACCTAAAAATCTAATATGTTTCGTTTCATTACAAGATATTGATGGGAATGTGAAAAGATTCTTAGTCAAAAAATCTAGATTATTCAATTAGGTAATGGAACATAATTCCAAAATAGCCATGTTGAGGATTATCTCAAGAAATATTGTATAATCAATCAAGTGTAATAAGTAAGAACTCCACAAAATAATTGAGTAGTTGAGAGATGAAATCTGATTTTCAACAACCTGGACATAACAATTCTCAATGAGAGTGGTATTCTAGATAAATTTTGGAATGAAGTGGTGATGATAATAGTATACACTTCAAATAAATAATTACTTTGTTAGAAAGAGGAGAAGACTCCATACGATTTATGGTATTGAAATAAGCCTTCATTGGAGTAATTTTGAGTCTTCAAAAGTAAATGTTTTAATATCAATAAGAATAAATATAGGACACTTGAACCCCATAGAGATGAAGGTATTTCTATTTTCTACTCAAAGAAAATAAAATTATATAAATTCTTCAATAAGCATCTAGGAAAGTTAATTTATAGTCATGATGTAATTATAGGTTAAAATGAGATGAACCTTTAGAAAATACATGATCAGACTAAAAAGGATATTGATGAAGATATGATCAGGTCAGGAGACACTCCAACTCCATTTGTAGATTCATAAGAAGACTTAGATGATGGAAACAAATTTTATTCTTCCTGGAGATGAGTGAGAAGAGCTGAAATTGATAGGAAGAACATAATTAGTGATCAGATAGCACAAGCGTAGATAAAGAGGATTCAGACTATATATTAAGCACCATACTAATCATATGTGGAGCCTAAATGATTCAATGAAGCAGATTTATATTATAATTGGGTTTAGGAAATTAATTTGGATCTTGAACAAATTGAGAAGAATCAAACATGGGAAATTTTTTTGACGGCAGAAGACATATATTTCATAGGGAAAAATGGGTATTTCACTACAAAATGAATGATGATGGTGTTGTAATTTGAAAAAAATCATTCTTCATGTTCCGAGGGTACTCCCAGATAGATGGTATTGATGTTGATGAGACATTTTCACCTGTTGCAAGGCTGGAGACAATAGAATTATTCTTTTCCATACCAATGCATAAAAAGTTTAATCTTTTTCCATATGGATGTCAAGTCATAATTTCTTAATGGAGTTCTACAAGAAGAAGTCTAAATATATAAAGCATATGGTTATGTCATTCTTGAATATGAGCATAGATTTTTCATCTAAATAAGGCTATATATGGTATGAAGAAAGAACCATGAGAATGGTAATCAAGGGTTGATTAGTTTCTATAGAAGCTCGTTTTCTAGAATGGTGATGTTGATTACAATAAATATTTCAATAATGACAGTAGTCAAAGGATGATGGTTCTGGTTTATGTCTATGAAATAATATTTGGTGAATCAGATGAGGCTCAATATATACAGTTCTTTAAATACTTGAAAATCATTTTTGAATGGTCGATGATTGGCGAGATGACGTTTTTCAATGGCATACTAGTGACGCAAGGAAGAAATTGAATATTTATTTCAAAATATAAATATGCCAAGGAGGTTTTGAGAAGATATGGAATGGATAAATCCAAATATATGAAAACTCCAGTTTCTACCCACATAAGTCTGTCACAGGATGATAAAGGCAAGGAATTTAATACCACAGAATATAGTAAATTCACTAGATGTCTATTGTACTTAACACCAAAAGGCATGATATTGTATTTTACACATTCAAAGAAGTGAGATATCAAATCAATAGAGAATATTGTTCCATTATTGTAGTGAAAATAATACTTCATTATATAAAGGGAACTGTGAATTTTGGATTAATGTATAATGGAAAATCTTAGCCAGAGTTATCGGGAAATACAGATGCGGATTGGGTCGGTTCAACAGATGATAAGAAATCAACATCATGAGGTTACTTTCATCTTAGAGGATAGTGTATCTATTTTTTGATAAAGAAACAAGATTTCATTTCATTAAGAACATCAGAAGATGAATATATTGTAGCGACTCAATATTGCACACAACTATTGTAAATGGAGCATCAACTTTAAGATATGGGAATTGAAGTGAAATCTCCAATTAAAATCCATTGTGATAATTCAAGTGAAATAAATTAATGAAAAAAATCCAGTACATCAATCATATCCAAATCACATTGAAATCAAACATCATTTTATCAATGATAATGTAGAGCAAGGTCTTTTAAAGTTGGATTATATGCATATTGAACAACATGTTGCAGACATTTAGACATTGACATTACCCAAAGAATAATTTAAAGGCATTAACTGGAATAGGAAGTCTAGTAGACTTCTCATACAAAAAAATGTGTTGATGTGGGACCCCCTCTACCTGACTTATGATGTGTATTTCTCTATTGTGTTTATATGTGTTCTTTAAACTATTGAATACAAACTTGAAGTGCCTTTCGGGTTTGTTGAGAACAGTGTAGAATGTGTGACTATTCCAGGGGAGAAAAGACATGGGGAGAAGCTGTTATGTGGAGCAGTGAGATATGGGGATTTAAAGGTGATATAATGTTATTGGTGGAGATTTAATGTAGGGGTATTATTAAATATGATGATGATTAAAGTGATCTATCAATGATTAGATGTCACGATAGTTAAGGTACGTGATACATGCAGTTTATTGGTATCAGTATGGTATCAATAATTTGTGTCCAAAATGAAGTGTTTCATTGATGAAAATTTCATTATAATCTTGTTTCTCACGCTGAGCATGGATCATGTGGGCGTAGAGTATGTTTTGAGTAAGTAATTGATTTTTATTTTAATCCCATTAAGTGAATGATGGTTGATTATGGATGGAGCATTAATTAGAAATCAAAATTCAATGAATTGATATGAGAAGAGTTGTCAATAGGCCAAAAGGGGGATATGGTTGGGAAAAAATCCCTCAATATTTTCTCTCGGTATGTTTTGGTAATGGTTGTGTTTGGTGACATATATTGATGATTGTGAATAAGTGTGGTTGGTGTTTTCTAGAGATAAGTTTCCAAGGTTGTCAAATTTCCTAGTGTTTGCCAAATTGTTGTCCCTCAAAATCTTGCGTTTAACATTGGAAAAGGATGATAAACATGTTCCAAAATTCACAGACCATGTACCATGTTCTGGGAATGGTACTCTGAGTGTTGAGAATTATATGCTGGATTGGTTTGTGGAACCAAAAATGGTTCGTAGTGGAAGGCACTGCGGTACGCAGAAACATGGTAGAAGAACTGAATATGAAAAATTGTTCACGTGTGGCTTGCGGTTTCGTGGTGGCGGAAGGATTGAAATGCACTAAAGGATGGATTAAATATTTGGTAAATCATAGATTAGCTTATTTTTGGGGTATCATTTCCTATATAAGAATCAATAATTCCACTGATTACTATAGTTAAATAATTTCATCAGAGAACTAATTTTTTGTCTGGGTTTTTGATGAAGTCTGAAAGAGGTTTGTGAGGAAGAATTATGAAAAATCTAAATTAGTTCACGAAAAAGAAATTTTTCCAAAGGATTTAAGAAAAAAAAATTAACCTAAATAAAACTCATCACATGGAGGAAGAATATTAGGTGCACAAGAGATATAATTCCATAAGAATTATGCAGAGGGGGTACACCAGTTCACAGAGGCGAAGAAAGTGAGAAAACAATGAATATTCCGCAGACATGGGTAGTTCACATAGGCCGAATGAAGGAAGTAGTATGAATGCGGTTAGCAAATGTATTCTTTGGATGAAGGGTGGTTTTCAATTAGCGGGATCAGTATGTGTAGGATGTGTTATGCATACCAAACCTGGTACATAGTATGCGGAGGAGCAAGGTGGTTCACTATTATCACAAGGAGGCTTGAGAAAGCTTATAATCAGATTGCGAATGTTTTTCTTGGTACCTAGTTGTACTCTGTAAAGTGGAATTCATCTTATAGTGAAAATATAACTTCAACAACGCAACTACCTATAGTTGAGGTTTTGAGAATTCATGAAAATGAAAGGAGCTACATGTCCTTAAATTGTGATTGACCTTCAAGTACACAAACTATGTGTGTATTCTATTCTAGGACAATGAGTGTAGGAAGAGGAATATGGTGACCCTTTTCACTGACAGAGATTCACATAAAGTGTATTAGGGAGTGACCCTTGGGAATTTAATGGGTAGACTTGAAACCTTGTAAAGGTAGTGAGCCGTGGCATAGAACATCTTGCCCAAAATTTGTACTCATTGTTGGTTGTGAGGCTTAGTAAATTAGGTACAATGACACATTGTCATTTTATGCTCCTTAGATGTAGCCTAGTGAGGGTGAACCAAGTAAATATTGTTGTGTCTAGTTCATGATTTCATATCTGGTTATATATTTATATGGGAGGGAGAGAGAATTGAACTTTTTGTTCCAAAAAAAACAAGATCCAAAAGGGAGAATGTTTTAATCAGCCATACCCTAATTCACCCCCTCTTAGGGTATTCAACATAGTGGACCTAACAATGTAATTAAATTTTTATGTGTTATATATAATTCATTATATCCATACAGGATTATGGATATAATTTTTGACACTGAAATGTCTCTTTAGGATTTTAACCAACCGTTGACTGAACATTTTTGAAAGAGAATAAATGTGAATTTTGAAATATATTTATATATAGTAAATATGAGACATATATTAGGATTACATAATTAATAAAATTTTAAATTAATTCAAAATTAAATCTATATATTTTTTATGACTATAATTCCATAAAAAATAAATAGAATAAAAAATATATGTTTTAATCGAAACATACTTAATCTTCGGTGTAGCTTCTCTAATAAGACACTAAAACAACCTTTTCATTTATTGTTCAATTACTCCAGAAAACTGTTATGGATTAAAGGGGTCTTGATTGGAATGATTTTTTTAGTCTTCAGGCATTCGAATGTGATAGAAGAGTGGTTTTGAAAGGGGAGAGACATTGGATATCTATACATGAGGGGTGGAGTAATTTTTTAATAAAATATTAAGTAAAATAATATATCAAAGGTAAAAAATGTAATAGAAATTTTTTGAACATATAATTAATATATAAATTTTATTAATTGGTTTAATTACTTTTAACCTATTTATAATTCAATTTCAATAGTTAATTAAAAAAGAATATGGAAAGAATGTAAAATTTTTATGTTAATTGATTATATTTGACATTTGGTTTTGGAAATTCAAAATTTAGGTCTGGAATTGTTGTTCATTGTATTTTAATGAATAATTTACGAAAATGAATATATAATGGCCAACCTCAATTTCTATAAAGTTTTATATTATTAATAATCCATGAATGATTTAATTTTGGACACATATGTAATTTAATTACTATATTTTTATTATTCATTCAAAAATCGATGTATTTCAGAAAACATCCCAAAAATCACACATTGGAAATTAGAATTTTAGGATATCAAAATATATATTCATCTTATCAAAATAAACATCTATAATAATTAATTTTCAATTTTAATATATAAATAATTATTTTTATGAAGTGATTTGAAATACAGTTCTGAAAAATTATTATTATATTTTCAATATATTTTAATGATTATATTTGTTTCTTCAATTATAATATTTATATTTAATTAAATTTATCTTTATTAATATTATTTATATCTGAGTTTTTTAATTGAGGTAAAATTTATATTTCACTAGTCAATATATTATGCCCAACATTCATGTTACTATTCCCAATGATCATGTTACTATTCTAACAGTCACATTTATTTCCCACCTGTCACATTCCCCTACATAAATACCAATAATTTCATTCATTAATTATTCAACTCAATTACTCTCATGGTTCCATATTTCCATTTCCAATAAAGTTGATTGGTTTACTAATATTTTGTTTTTTTATAGTGTTGGTTGTGGGGATGATTTTTCTAGTAGATTGGGGAGATCCATATTTCCCAATATTATATTTTATTTTTTAATTTTTTTTCAAATATTAATTTTTTTAAATTTCATTTTTTTAATACAGATTAATGTAATTGTATTTATTATGGTAATATTTTTATTTATTTATGTTTATCATAGTATGATGTATATTATAAAAATCATTTATATGAAGTGAAAAATATAATTTATAAATATTTTGTTGTTACAACAAAAATACTTCATTATTGTAATAATTATGTTGAAATTATATAGGGGATATTTTTTGGTAATTTAAAAAAAAATTGGAGAGTAGAAAAATGTATATATTTTTTAATAATACAATATGCTTTATGATGTATCCATGATATAAAAAAGATAATGATTTTTATAAATCCTTTTATAAATTTAATATGTGTGAAATAAGTAATGAAATTTATTTAAAAATTATATGATGAGTTTATTAACCAATATTTGATATTTTAAAAAAGACCTTATTTCTAATTCTGTTAAAAAATATTTTAATTTGTTACCTTTAATAATATTTATCAAACATTTTCTTCTATTTGTAAAGGACTATAATTTCACGTAATTTTCCAATATTAATAACAGAATTATAAAATTAATAGGAATCATTAATATTCAGTTTCATTGTTATTAATTATTAAATAATGAATACTTTATAATAAAATTCCCCTCCCCCTTGGCTATGTAGTCATCCTTATTCAACCCCTATCTTATAGCTTCCAAACCTCGTTTTAATTCCATATATCCTTCCAAACACTTTTATATACTCCCCTAAACATATCTCTAATCCACTAAGGGGACCAAAGGCCCCTCCCTTGAAGGAATTTCGATCGATCCAAAAAAAGAGTCTCAAGGTATGAGGTGATGGTTTCAAAACAAAAGTTTTCAATTCAATTATCCAAATAACAATTCAATAACATGAATAAATTATTATTTTATTTGAAATATGTTCTAATATTTTTTTATTTAAATAAAAATAATATAAAATTCTTTATCTTGTCCATTTAAAACACTCTTAAAAACATTTCTTTACCCACGGAAGTTTTACACAACCTAACTGGGAAATGATAATACATTATATACTATTTTATTTAATGTAAATTCTAAAAAATATAAATCATGATTAAATATAGTATTATATTAAAATAAAAACATTTTTACAATTCTAGAATGTTAAAAAAGGAATTCAATTAATGATATTAAATGTAAAAAATCAAAGGCATTTTTTAAAAAATAAACATGATTACAGAGGATCATTAACTAAATTTTGTATATCTAATAATATATTGTATGATCCCATGTCTATATTCCTATAATGATTTTATGGGATTTTAGTTTTCAACAATACGTTGGTCGTATTTTGAATAATTTCTCAAACTGGATATCCAAGAGTTGGAATGCCTAAAATTTGTTTTTAGAATACAAACGATTCACAATAGGAAGCTCATATGTGGAAATGAGATTTGGTGGATTTATTTTATTTTTGGGTTAATTCAACATGTTTTATGTGGTTCACTAGTTGGTGAGCTTAGATTAGGTGAAACAATGTGACACCTTGAGGCTACATGTGTTTTTAGTTCATTTTGAATAGAACATAGTTTCCTTTATCCATTAACACATTGTTACAGAAAAATGGTGTAGGGTCAAGGAAAAACTAAGTGAGGATGGGAAGGTTATGAGAAATAGATCACAAGATGAACACTATTTTAGATAATCCATATTCTTTAATATAGATGGGAGGTTATGACTATTTCATTGTTGCAACTTGAGTGGTCAAACTGTACAAGCTATCTTTTTTGGGCATGTGTGTTGGACAATAAGTGGAATATGGTTGGAACACGGTTTGGTAAAATGTGCTTCCAATGAATGTGTCAACCATAATTTATATAAAAAGTGATTAAATGACCAAAATACCCCCTTAGGACTTTTAGACACTCCCCCCACTTCTTCCCCCATTAGGTTCACCGAAACCAGGTTATTCAAATGCACTTTAGTCTTTCTTCCTCCATTCGATTTAGGATGCATTAATATTATTTCTTCAGTATTTAAAGTGATATTACTATTCCTACTTGTCCCTTTCTAAATTGTAATTTTTCTTCCATTCCTAGTTTTTTTGGGATTAGGTATTTGATTCTATTCCATAAGAGCACGCTTGAATTGGTATGGAATTATGTGTGTTTTGGTAAGCTTTGGTAGAGGGAATCCCTAGATAGATTACATAGGATATTGGGTGGACTTAATTAATGTATGTGTTCTTAGTAAATATATAAATTTTTTCATTGGTAAATTTTATTAATTTAGTGTTTAATGGTATCAACATATATGGATGATTCCATGCAATGGTGTAGGGAGCCCGTGTGGACCTCCTTTGGAGGGATCTTGATGAATCGGTAAGAGTTGACCAATCTAGGGTGTTTTATGAAATTATGAAGTATTTGGGTGTAATATCATAATTAATTATATTTATTATAATTAATTAATTTTGGATTCTGGGGGTGATAATACAAATCTATTGGTTTCTATGAGCATGGTGGGGTGGTGAGGGTTTTGAAAATGCATGGACAGGTAATAGAATGACTTTCATTCGTTGAGGATTTATTAAAAGTAATCCGAAGTGCAGTAGGTTTTGTAAAGGCTATACACATAGTATTGTCAATTTATTTTCATGTGAATGTAGGATGTTCCATAAATCTGATGTGTTCTATGTTTTCTTCCTTGCATTACATAATCTATCTATAAACTCTGGATTAAAACCATAGACCTCTCACGGATCCTATTAGATCAATTGGTGATTTAGATACCAAACCTTTGGCCACCCATGGGGTGTTCATTTTTCCAAAAATGCTAAAAATAAATACAAGAAGGGTATGGTAAGTCCATTATATTCTTAACCAGGTTAAGCTCATTGGTGGGTTTGAATGAACGGATATTGTCAACATTGTGGATATTCAAAATATATGAATTATTACCTATTGGATGGATTAAAATATGTTTCTAATTAATATAATTTTTTTAAATGTATATGTGCGCATTGATATAGTTTTTTATTTATGCATCGGGTAAAAAACTAGTTTTGGGAGAAAAAAGGGGACAATCCATGTTTTTAAATCATTTTTTTTGTAATGAGGTGTTAACCTTGAAGGGGATTACAAAATGGCGTATTACATGGATTCAAAATGTTTATTTAAAATTAGTGTTTGGTTACCATTTTATAGAAAATCCTATATTAAACTTGTGGTGAGTTAAATAGAAATGAAGTCATGGGTTCTAGTTTGTATTAGACAATATAATGAGACATATTATGAAGGAAATTTTTAATAATATTTAATTAGGAAATTTGGTTTTAGAGTTTTCAAACATGTGAATGTGGATGGGCCTTTATGGGGAAATGTTTTTTTTCAAGCTCTATTGATACTTTATTATTGATTATATAGTAATTTTTAAGGAATGCTGTTAAATTAATTATGGTGAACAATTGATTATAATGTGTTAAGGATAATCTTAAAGAAAATTGAATAATGGAATTGAATAATTAATGAATGGACCAGGATTCTAGACATGGAGTCCCTCATGTATAATATATCATATAGATCAATGCTTAAGTAACTAGTAGTATTAAATATGTTAATGAATATTGGACATCGTTTTACACATCCATGGTTTGAGGAGAACCAGGCTGATTCTCTTGAAGACCTAGTAAATAATTTTTTTTGAAGAATGTATTGATGGTATTTACTCCAAGGGTAGGGATACGACCTTCCATATCGATGAAAAGTATTTTGGGAATGTCATTCCTCGTCCATGGAATTGGTTCTATAATGATATTTAATACACAGCTAGAATTATATAGTATCTGGATGTTTGTACATGGCTTTCTGAATCTCTTATTTAGTTTCTTTAGTAATTCCCATAAGGTAATCATGATTAATTAAACTGATAAATGAATACATCCTAGAGAGATAATATATATGAACACTATGGTTGACGACATGGACTCGTGGCATGACCATGATTGGATTGGTTGATTTGGTGACACTATAGAAACCATATTATTAAAATGATATTAACATAATTTTAATGTGATTTTTTTATGATATTATTTTTTTATAACCCGTATATATCTAGATACACTATTTGAAAGATTGTTTTTTCTTTAGACACCATTGTTGGTGGCTTACTGGGTTGCATTCACACATTTCTTGGGTCACAAATGTATAGGGGAACCTGAGTAGTTGTCATGTGTTTATTATAGGGACATATTTTTGAAGATTATTGTATTGAGTTTTGTATTGTTTAGTGAGACAGATAGGATTTTTTTTTATATAAATGGGGTTTACATGGATATATTGTACATTATTTTTTTAATTATTATATTTTTTATCTTTCATGAAATTGGTTTAGTTGAAATTTGGATGAATGTGTGACATGGTATTATGAGACATACAACAGTTAATTTAAATTAATAATTCTCTTATTTGAATTTAATTACCCATTCCACTTACTCTTATAGGCATTTTATAGGATTATTTGATTCTACTTATACACTCTGGTATGGGGTAACAGTCTCCTCAATGTACTTTTGTAGACCCCTACAACATTTTAATAGCCATTAGCATATGAGTATGCACTATTGAGGTCTTGTGGATATTTGAATCTGGGAACCAGATTAGTGGAATCTTAAACAGGAATTAAAAATTGGTCTAAGAGTAGTTATATTCCCATTATTTTTATAGTTTTTGTTTTTTATATTAGATATATAATATTGTGTTAGAGATTGTAATGGATATCAGGCTTGTGAATTCCATGAACCTATTTTGGTAGGAATTTCATATAACCAGGGATTGGGATTAATATTCTAGATTTGTGATGTTACAACTATATTTTATTTTTTTCTTTGAGTGATTCTTATGTTGTTTGGATTTCATGAATTATAATGTATATTGGGTTCATGAATAGTTTGAAAGAATCCCATGGTTTTTTTTGACTCTTGGCTTATAGATTATAAAATAATATCATGAATTATGATAGGAATGTTTGAATTAAAAGTTATTTATCTACATGATTGATATTTCATAGATTTTATTTTGATTATAGGTTATGTAGATATATAGTAGGATGATCAATAATGTGGAAGATGAATTTTTTCCTCTGCATTATAGGTTTAGTGAGCCTGGTGGGTTAGTATGGTATATTTATTGTACTTTTGTTCCCTTTTAAGTGGTTTTTTTAGAATCAGTTTCATGTCTAGGTCCTATAGAGATAAGTATGATGTGAAAAATATCAGAGATTGTGGGTTCCATAGATTTTATCAGTTGGTTTGGTATATTATTTCATTATAGAATGTGAAACTATTGGAGGATTTTTTAACAGGATGATGGAATGTTATATTTTGGGTTGGTAGTTTGTGATTCCCTATGATATGTTACCTTCTATTACATCCCATTGTCCTTGATTGAAGGGACCAAGTAACATTTACTAAATGACTCTAATTTTGTATTTGGTGATATGTGGCCTCGAGGGTTACCCGTGAGAGGGGTCATCCATATTATGTGTGTTGTTGGGTGCATGAGGTAGGGAGGGATGTCTTGGAATTTTAAAAATATTTCTTAAATGGTTCATCATTATAGTGTGTTTTGGAACATATGATTTTTTTTGTTTTGATAAAGATAACCTGAGTGATACTATCACATCATAGATTCTCTATTCAAGAGAGTAAGGGTCATATTGGTGCCTATCTGTGTTAATAGTTGTGTAGGTATCATGTTCTTGATGGTTATGAGTGAGAGTAGGAGATAAAGAGGTGCTCAAGTGTATATTTTCAGGAGTATATTCTTTCATTAGGTTATGACTATACATGTGAGTTGTACATAGTACGTTAATACTAAGAGGAAAATTATTCAATATATTTTTCATGATACGGGAATCACTTGGAGTTTTATTTAAATACTTCTATTTATTTAATAGAAGTTCCATTTTCTTTCCTGGAATGGTTACTTATATATGTGTCTCTAGTAACATGGCATGAAAAGAATGGTATTAGAAGAATTTTTGGAATATGTATTGATTTTTGAGTTGTTGTTGAATTTTTTATTGCACTATGAGTCTCTTTTTGTTTTGGGAAGAACCATGGGTGATCTATGTTGACTGATATGGGTATGTCGGTTAGGCATGAACATTATAATGGACTTTCAAGCCTTGTATTTTTTAGATGTTACTCTATAGAGTTGGGGTTGTGTTTTGTGGTTGGGTTATGGAAGATCATGTAGAGGTTAATCCTTTGTGGGATCATGGTGACACAAGCCTTGGGGATGCTCTTTTTCATTTAGATTGTGGAATATATCTTGTGGTGACATATGGTTGATCTATCGTATCTGGATATGAATCCTTGTGTGGGTTTAAAATCATTGTGAATGTGATGAGAGGCTTGCAAGTAGGGATGCCTCAAATTTGTGAATGGGTTGGACACATCCATGAAGTTATAGGTAACAACAATAATAGTTGTGGATATGAATTAATTAAAGACATCATATCATACTACTATACCTGAGATGATTGTCTGAAAATCCTACATTATTCTAGATACAATTATAAGGAAAAACTATAATTCTAGATAACTAGTTGTTTTTCATGGTTTGTTGGAGGGACTCCATGGATATGCACTTATGGAGCAATGTAAGTCAGTTTATATGGCCGAAAGTACACCATCTACCTTAAGTATGTGAGTTCCATATGATGGACTACATTTTGACTAATTCATTGGGTACCATTCCAACATTATGATAAATGATGATATTTTAAATATGTTTTGTTTTCTCAGTGAGAGTGATATGGAAACGTCCAAAACATGGGTTAACAATGAAGGGGGTATGGTTTTGGGTTGTTGGATTTTCATTAGAGAGGGGATGGAGATGCCACTCATGTTGTGGGGAGTGGCATGTTGGACTCTGGTGTGAGACCATGGTTCTAGAATTTTCAATGGTGTTTGGAATTATTAGTGGATAGGTTGTAGTATAATTTTTACTCCAGCGAAAAGTCTTTATAGTGATTGATTAAATTCTATAGGGAATTATAATGGGAAATATTTTCTGGAAGATGACCCAGACGTGAATTGGATTTATGATTTATTTGTTTTTATAATTTATTTTTGGTATAGAGTCTTGTGGGAATATTTTGGTGTTCATGGTATGCCATAGGGTGTGAGGGTATCATGATCTAGTGATAAGGAGATAGACCATTAGTTAGAGTTGAGCGCATTTGGGGATGTGTCCGAAGATGATTTTTGACATTGGTTTGCACCCAATGTTAGTGTAGAAGGTTTCATTCTATATCGGGTATGTCATTGTAGGAATGTCGATATAATTTTGGCCTTGATTTGTGCGTTACATGAAAATTCAATATGTACATAGTTTTTCCATGGATGCTTAAGATGTGTATGACTCAAAAGAATTTTGATGATAAGGATGGGATCAAATGGTGATTTGAATTATTGTGAATTTTGTGTCATGTTAATTTTGATATTCTCTTGTTGTGCTGTAATATAGATATGTCATGTTTAGTAAGTATTTCATAATTGAAATGGTTTAAAGTGTTGGAAGTTTGTGGTTATGTAATGAATCTTATAGTGGAGATAACTGTATCTTCACCAGTGATTTTATGATATTATAATCAATTTTTCTATTGGATGGTATTAGTTATCTTCCATAATGGTTTTTTGGGAAATGAGTGTTTAGTGAATTTTTGGATGGTTGATGGGCTTGAGTTGGAGGTTACATCTTTCTATTTTTTTAAAGATATTGGAAGATAAATTGGGATATTGGACAAAATTCACTAATATATTTTGGTCAATTGGTGAATATGGATGGTCAATAATTATTTTAATGGATGAGTTGTATTATGGTGGGGTGGTTGTTTGATCCCCTATTTGGACTGGTCGAAAATTCAAATGTAATTTTAATTATCATTAGTAATTGGGACAGATTTTGAATCAAAACTCATAATAAAATAACATGATTTTATATTCCTCAAATAATTATTTTGAGATAATTAATGTGTCTTTATAGGTATCTTATGTGTTCAAAAGGGATTAAAAGGTTTCATGTCATATTTTCATAAGATTTAACATGTTTTCCTCAGGATCATGTTTTGGTTTGAAATTTTATAAAAAACCCTGAAAAATATTCATGATCTGAACTTTGTTTGTTCCTTTTTCACTATGAATTGTGGTATTTCGTGGCCACTAATTAATTATAGAATACCCATGTAGGATTCTATGGTAAACCATGTGAGGATGAAAAGGGTCTGAGCCATTGTGCACAAGACTTACAAGGATTGAAAAAAACCATGTGCTTTGTGGTAGAAGTGAGGTTGTGATAATATCACGTTTGGAACATACGTTGTCTTACCATGTGGCCTAACAGTGAAGGTAATGGGTGTTTAATAGTTGGCGATGAACTAATGGTGAATGTTTTGGATAATCATGAATCCAAACCTTGTGTCTACCAATATTTCATAAAAACGATGGATATTACCAAAATAACCGATTCAGATTTTTCTTCCATTCCTCCAAAATCATATCACTTTTGGTTATCATGATTCAAGGGGTAATAATGATTGGGATTTTTCTTGGAATATTAATAAGATATATTGAGAAGGATTTCACATGGTCTTGTTTGGTGTTTCATTATCGTATGTGTTCATGGTGAATATTATAAGTTTTTCTCAACTAAATTTATTAAATTATATGTTGAGTGGTATCACATCTTAGATATTTTTCCAATTAATGGAACATGGAGTCCATGCTGACCTCCCATTGATCTTTCATGGAGTTTCAATAATATATGATCAACCTGATTAGTTTTCCTACATAATGCCATGTTCGAGTTTAATTCGCAAATTATTTATATTTTTAATTAATAATTAGTAGTAGTTTTATTATGTTATAATATATCATGGGTTTTGGTGATGATGTATATTAAGTAATGAGAGTTATTGATCATGGTTATATGAGAATTGGGAATATATTCATGCTTTTATAATGTATTAAGAATCAATAAAAATTAGGTAGGTGGTCTAGGAGTTCTACCCATAGTATTGTTAATTTATTTTCAGGTGTTTTAAGGTTGTTCTATAAAATCCCATTTGTTCTTTGTTTTGTTACATAGATTATGTAATCTGGATATGATATTTGGATTGATACATTATACCTCCCTCACATCCCATTGGATACATTTAATATTTTAAGGTTGTCCCTACAACCAACCATGTGGTGTAATATTTTATGGAAATGATAAATGAAATTTCAAAAGGTTAAGTTATTTTTGTTATGATCCTAACTAGGTTAGTGTATTTTTTTGAATGTTCAGTTTAGGAATTATTTGTGAATCTATAAAATTATTAGGTAATAACATGATAGTATTAAAACATGAATTTTTTTATATATTAATCATTTTTGAAATGGATATGGGGAAATTAAAAAGGATTTAAATGAATGTGTTAGGTTATCATAATTTTTTTGTAGAATAAAGGGTAAATGAAACATTGTGAGACAATTTTTATTTTTAAACGAGTTGTTTATATACACGTGGTATATAAAAAGGGGTTCAAAGGAATTTATAATTTTATTTCAAATGAGGGTTTTGTTCCCAATTTATTGGAATTACTATGATGACTCTTGTGAACATTTAAATGGATATATGGGTCGTTGACAATATATGATTTAATGAAAATGACCAATGTCATGAATGGAGTTTTTGAAACTTTTTTAAGAAGATGTTTGGGTTTCACATTTTAAGAAAAGTGAATTTTGTTGGGCCTTGATGTGGTAGGTTTTTGTTTTTGGGGTCCCATTGGGACATTGGAATTGATGAAATGATAAATGGTAATGAATTTTGCTATGTATATTATGGTGCAATATTAATTTAATTAGATTAAAAATGTGTATCGTGATAAAACATGAATAATGGAATTATCAAATTATGTAATAGATTAGGATGTTAGAAATGGATTTCCCAATACATTGTATAGGTGTTAGAATAATTATCGATTAACTAATAGTATAATATATGATTTAGGATATTGGAAAATGAATTCCTCATTGATGGTTTTGAGATTTAATGACCGATCCTCCAGTATCCCCGATTCTTTATTGTTTTTAGTGGATGTATTAATGCACATGGATCTAAGTGTATATACATGGAGCTCTATATCATTTATTAGGATGTTGTAAATGGAGTTACCTATCCATGATATAGGTTTTAGACTGATTCTAGATCAACCACTAGTAATATTTTTGATTGGGATGTTCAGATCTGGGGTTCTTAATCCATGGTTAGGTACCTAGAGTATTTTTATGTGGTACAACATGTTATGTTAATTTATTAATGAATGAAACCGTATGAATTAAGGATTTTGACCACTTTGGAAGATGTCTTTGACTCTTAGTACATCTAGATTAGTGTTTCTTTATTTGGTGACCGAGTAGAATCCAAATGATTAAGAGTGTAATGATAAATGATTAATTCTTAAATCGGAAAATTTTACTGATTTATTTATCTAGTGAACATCTAGATACATTCATAATTTTTTATAATGACTGGTATTCTTTGGACACTGTTTATTGTGTAAAAATGGGTTTTATACACAAATACCTCAGGTAGCAATGATACAGGCGTACCCAAGTAGATCTATCATGTATATTACCTGCACATGTTTGGGATGATGGATGTGCTATGCATGTCATGTTTAGGTGAGATAGATCATAATTTTTTAGGTTATAGGATGGGATTGGCTAAAAGAGGATATATATCTTTTTTTTCTGTTTATTTATATTTTTTATTTCATGTGACTATCCATGTGGGTGGTGGGTTGTACATGTGATATATTCCATTTTGCATTATTTCATTTCATTTTATTATTTCATAGTTTTGTTTTAGAGTATTTATTTTTCAAAATAATCTAACATGTATGATATTTGAATATTTAATATGTTATTGTGAACTCTTATATGTGGTTAGAGTCTCCTCATAGTACCATCTTATACCGCTAGTACTAGTTGGTATCCCTTTCCCACATGTGATGGAGAATTGGAGGTCATGTGAAGAAGATGATCTAGGAACCAGATTAGTGTATCCTGGGCTAGGATGTTATATATATTAAAAAACATCACATAGTTAATTATATGATTCATATTCCAGGAAACATTGTGATATTTTGTAAACATTGTTTAGATACATTTTAGTAGAACAATTAAGTAAATGATTTTTTAGAATAAAGGATAAAAAATTATTCAAATTATTGATATGGTAAATATAAATTAAATAAATAAGAAAAACATAATAAAAATGTTTTATAAGATATTAAATAAAGAATATAAAATTTATTAATTATTTAATTATTGAAAAAATTACTATTTAAGAAGTTATATGAGTGTTTAAATATGGTCTGGACATGAGGTAAGGGTTTATTCATCCTTATTTCCATTCTTGAGGTTATGAATTATATCAATTTTTATCTCAATATCTTTCAATTTCTATAATTTTATTTTCCATTGTTTTTTTACTTTAAGAAACATTTTTATATAATTTTTATGGTATATATTCCATTATCATTCTCATTTTATTTCATTAATAAAACAAACATTACAAATCATATAAAGGTTGTTTTAAGAGCTTCTTATTTTCCCCAAAAAATCATCTTAAACTGTTCTTCTCCATTAAGAATATGTTCTTTATATCATTTCAATAAATAAATTCTCTTCACATATTTTTTTACTTCTGATGTGTTAAAATTCTATGCACTTATCCCATTGAGTGATTTTATATCATTCTAAAAATATTGATTGAATTATTTTATTTAAGGAAATAAATTTCACATATTTATATATATATTTTTCAATTAAATTGAGGTATATTATCACAAATGATTTTAATTTTTAGGATAATAAATGTATATGATTATTTATTCCATTATTTTTTTGGATCCTACATGATACCTTGATGAATAATGATTTATATATTGATTTGTTTCTTCGTATTTTTCTCTTTGGTTATTTTAATTATTATTAATTATGTGCAGTTATTTTTTGTGTGGAAATCTTATTAATGAAATATTATAATGTGAGGGGTGGTATCATAATTATATAGACCCATATCCCATTCGATAGTACTAGATATCTCATTAGATCGTTATGTGTGGTTCAAGTGCAGTTAGCCTCCACTATAAGAATTTTGATTCCCATTCATCAATACACATTTAATTTTTATACAACCATACATATATTTATGGATCACCAATTCAGTTATGTGTGTCCCCTAGGATACCTCACGTATTTATAATAGTATAACGATCTTTTATACCAACTATTATAGGTGGATACAAATACTATATACCTCATTTAAAATGTGTTATATTTTATAACAAATTTCCCAATGACACTAGACATTAAGATTTCCATGAGAAAATAATTTACACATCTATTAAAAATGATGTAACAAAATATATGTGGTATGAAATTCATTGTACACACATTGAGGGGACAGAGTTGTTTGGTCTATCTTACTAGTGGGTCATTGCATTGTTTTTTCTATGGCCACATATTATTATCCAAGAATATTATTATTTTAATTTTAATTATCATGGTTGTTAATAATAATATTATTAATGATTATGATAATAATAATAATTATTATTTCATTACATTGGAAGCCTAGTAGTTATGAGTGGCATGGTAGCTAAAAAACCCCATGTTCAATTCTGGGAATATGTGAAATTCTAGTGTTAATACATAATAAATTTAGTTACACTATAGAAATGGGATTGTCTATAAAATATTTCCTGACAAATTAAATAATTAACCATCTATAGTTGGTTCCTGGTTCTAAAGCCTATATGATGGGTTTGGATGGATCATCACACGATAAATGTAGTTGAAGAAAGTCATAAATGTTCTCAATATAACATCATCAAATAAACATAGATAATCGAAAACCACATATATTTTGCTCTCAATATCTATGAATTTTTATGGATTATACATTATGGATATCCCATAGTGGTATCCAATTTGATCTTTCATGCAAAATTAGTACAAGATCCTTATTCATAATGGGAGAACCCCTGAACACCAATTTATTTTGTAGAACCCTCTCTAAGAAGGTAAAATGTGTATTTAAATAAATATTGTTTTATATATTATTTTTTATAATCATTCACATGAAAAAAAGATTATTATACCATTTATTTTTCCTCCCTTCATTCAATGTAAGGAATCAATCGTCTACTTACATCGCATGGAAGCCATCATGAGTTACCAATAAAACATTCTCATTGGTATATCTATATTGATTGAATATTCCATATGATTATGATTAGAAGTAAATGAATCAACCCACAACTTCATAAAACTATCTACACTGTGTGAAATACAAGGTATGATCAATTCATCAATATCATAATCCCATAATATGATTTGATAAAATCATCTCATAACTTATATGATATCTTGAAATCATAAGTTGTGATAGGATTCACATGCATATCACATGCTATGAATCATGGTGTATCCTACAATGTGATATCCTTATTTTTTGGAAATTTGATATTTACTATCAACAATAGAAAAATTATATAAACCCATGCATCATATACATGGATACTACATATTTTCAAACAAATAATCAGTAAATTTATAAAATAGATGCTTTAGGACTATCATAGTTTAGTGTTTTGGAAACATGGAAACAAATATTCAATCCTGGTGAAATATATTCAACATCAACCATAAATATTACCACCTTTTTTTCTTCCACCCAAAATCATTCTTCATAACCTAGGGAAAGGAATCATAAGAAAGGGGTGACCTCATATGCCCAGTAATGCTAAATCAATGAAAATTTTATACATAATGTCAAACAATGGGTATGGAACTTGAGTATAACTTTTGAAGATCACAACCATCATTATAGAGATCATAAAAATTATTAATAGTTCATGAGACATAGATCATAATATGATTGAGAGAATAAGTCATGAATGCATAACATAGTAATAAGACATGTAATTTCTGTCATGAATTTTTTTTTTATAATGTTGTTAACATATATATGTAGAAATTGGTTCAATATTTATGTTAGGGACTTGAAATAAATCCCCCACATTGACATACAGACATGAAACTAGGTCCATGATTAACACTGTAAATTTGTCGTCAGGATCACTCATAACCTTTATTATATGAAACAAGGTCGATACATAACATTGTAAACATGTAATTAGGTTCATGCATAATATTGTGAAAATGTAATTAGGTTCACTAATAAAATTATGGACTTTTAACTAGGTCCATGCATTATATTATCATCATGTAATCAGGTTTAGTCATACCATTTTAAACATGTAATTAGGATTATTCATAAAATTAGAGACATGAAACAAGTTTTATGAATAACATTGTGAACACGAAATAACCTTCACTCATAACATTTTTAATATGTAATTATTTTCATGAATAATATTATGTACATGCAACCAGGTCCATGAATAACGTTGTGAGCAATTAATAATGTCTACTCATAAATTATAAACAAGTATTTGGATATACTCATAACCATATGGGAATGGAACCTGGTCCATGAAAAACATTATGAATATGTAATGAGGTTCACACATAACTTTTATCCTCATGTTTCAATTCTCATAACCAAATGTATTGGAGGGACAATTAGGTCCCACCAGTAATATCAAATAATCAGCCATTCATTTTCCATAAGAAAATAAAATATGCATTATTCCATGACCCAAAATATACATAGTTTTTATAAACATCAAATTATACAACCTGAGATGAAAATGGAATCATTAACATTTTATCACATCTAAAACTATGGAAGACAGATAAGTTTCTTAATCACTTCATAAAATAAAAATCCAGGAAAATAAGCATGATTCAAAAGCATATAACCCATCAGAGATGAATGGATTTCATAAACATATATCCCAGGATAGATAAACTGGTTTCATAAATACCATGACCTTATCAACATATCATTCATATTAAAAATATAAATGAAACCATTACAAACTTTCCTTTAAGGGAATGATTAACATAGAGTGATGTAATCCTAAATGGAAAATAATTTTGAATATTCTTAAAAAAATCATTTAGATAAATATCGATGTTCTCTAATGATGTTTTTTAAAGAATAAATCCTTTTTGAAATACATTTTTGTTGTAATTTATTTGAATATATAAAAATAAGTAATGAAATAGTTTTAAAAACCCTTTTTATTGAAAACTTATATAATAATATTCAAAACATTTAAAAAAAATCTTTGAACAATGTTTGAAAAATTATAAAAAAATCATGAATATTTTTTGCATAAATTATTACATTAAAATATATGAATGAATCTTTAAAAATTTTTTAAACAATTTTTACATTAAAAATTATGAAAGAAACATGAAGATGTTTTGAAAACCATTTTTTGAAAATAATTTGAAATCATATAAATAAAGATTAAAAATAACTTGGAAATAAATTTCTATGAAATAACCAAATAAAAACATTTTCTTAAATATTAATCTTTTGAAAATGAATGGGAATATTTAAGGAAATTATGGTTGGTAAATTCGTACACGTTACATGATGGAAAATGATAATTACTCTTTCATGGTAAAAAGGATAGGAAAATGAATAGTAATGAATTTGATAAGAAAATTCATTTTAAGATATTGATAAAAGATAAAATGGGTAAAAATATCTTTCAACGATAAAATAATAATATTAAAATATTCATGGAAACTATTTTTGGAAATAAGATTTTGATTGAACGTAGAATTCCGACTAAAGAGGTGGTAATGTTAGGATATCTTAAAATCACATTATTATCTATATTATGTACCAACTAGATGAAGAAATGATACCAATATATTAAAAATCATTAATATCCCTAGAATAATGAAATTATTGAATGTTCTTGAGAGATGGATCACTGGTGTTCGTCAAAGGAAGCATAAACAAAAACAATCATGAAAAGATATGATAGGGTATTAACAAACTCTTCTTACTAGGTAATTAGGGATCATAATCTACATTAAAGAAAAGGAAATTACATGAAACATAAAATATAATGAAATGAAGTAAATTTATGATTTAATTTGTTAAATTTAATTATATACAAATCAAAATAGAATTTAGGTGCATAACAAAACATGAGTCCCAAAGAAAAGAAAAATGAGAGAAAACTATTTCAACGAATTGGTAACTTTTGAATCATAATACCCATAAAAGAAATATAAATCATGTATATGTGAATAATCATAAATTTAATTATATGATACATATAATAATGTAATGGGTAGTAAAAACAACAGACAAAAGGATATATTGGTTAACATAGCATGTATCTCACGAAAATATAATGTTGAAATTAAATCCCCTTACCTTGTGTCTTGCCTTTCATCATACTCGTTCAAACCAAATATATAATAAATATTAATTTAATATAAATAATTTTCCGAACTATATTATTATTTATAATACCATAAATGGTTTGATTATGATCTTATATTACCTACTTATTAACAATCCTAAGTTAATGTTTCAATTTTGGTAATATTCACTTTATTTTTTCATGTGTATTAATTTATAATATCTTATATATTTAAAGTTATATGAATATATCAAGAATTTAAACAATGATATAAATATAATATATATATTATAAATTTTTATTATAATAATAAAAATAATATATAAGTATGAATCAAAATATGTTGCTCATGGAGATGCTGGTTTGTACGTACACCTGAATACTAATTATATTTAATTATCATGTTGAATGAATGAACATTGAAGACACATATGAATAAATGTATGTATATATATATATCATTATCACATTAGATTTATGAAATAATATATATCCTATATATTCACTAAAACCATCCTTAATACAATCTATGCAGTGTATGAACAAATCATATCGCTTAGAGGGGGAGGTAGTCTCTATCTCCTGAAACGAAATTAATATTAACACAAAATAGAAAGTAAATAATGAAATGTTTGGTAAAAATAATACCATATCCTAAAGACATAATTAATATAATATATAATATATATAAATATATTTTCCCTCATATTTTCCTTCATAAAAAGTGGTATGAAAAATTGAACAATCATTGTTTAGTGAGGTAGTAGTTTACGATATAAATAAACAAAATTTTCATAATACATTAGATGGTGGTGTCTGTAAGGGTAGGTTGAAACCATAGAATAACAATATACCATATTTTTTAGTATACTGGTGTTTTTATAAAAACATGTAAATAATAATATGGAGGGGGTGGTGAAAGAAAATAATAGAAAGGACTTGAGAGAAGACATTACCTATTAAAAATTAAATCCTTTTGGTTTGTGCCAAAAGGAATCCTCAGATTTCCATATACCCAAGGAAATGATTCTAAGAGGAAGGGGGGATTTGTGGGAATTGTATTGGAATTATCATGGCCTAATATAAGAGGTTTTATAGATGTGATATTTGGGAGAGTTAGTGGCCATTTATACTGATGGAAATGGACCCACATGGAATTTTTGAAAACAAGTTTCATTTAAACATGTTCATACCTATGAAAATCCACATAAAACCAACATAAATAAAAAATTAATAGTTTTTATGGAAATATTGAAAGCCAACGTTTTTGGACATGTTTCTTGGTCATTTGGGATGCTAAGATTAATGTTTATTCAATAATGATGATTAATTTTTCCATAAACATTTTGATTAATTTTAATTACTTTGACTAATAAATTTCTTCACAAATAAACAACATCTCAATTGAAATTAAATATTATAATAACTAATTTGTTTTAGTGGTTTTTTTTAAATTCAACTAAAAAATGTGGTAAAATTTAGATAAATTCTAATCACATAGACGATATGAAATTTAAAGGGTTTAATGTAGAAATAAGATTGAATATTTATTTGGTTTTATATTAATTTTCAGAATTATATTGAGTATAATTACAAAATTTATATTCAAAGACGAATAATTGAACTAATATGGCCAAAAAAATTAATTTATAATTTAACGTTAATAATAATTTAAATATAAAGGCATTTATTAACAAAAATGAAGTATTTTACACTATTTATAAAAAAAGAAGTTTCTTAGAAAAATCCAAAGACATTAACCAAATATAATTTCAGTATTATAAATTAAAAATTGAATTTTTTCTATAAAATTCAATTTTAGATGTGTATAAAATTATTTTTATTACATAAATAAGACCATTCATGAAAACATTATTTTTAATCATATAGGACTTTACCAAAAAGCATATGTTTCAATATAAATATGTTTTATCTATAAAAAATATAATTAACAATTGAAATTTAGTTATAAATATTCATATAACAATGTTTAATAACTAGGTTATAATTATTTCATTTAAATAATAATAAAAATAACATGATGTTTCATAGAAAAATATTTTTTGTTGAAATGTACGACAATTCGGTGTTGTGGGAAGAACAATCCATGTAGGTATTTCATGCAGAGAAATCCAATTCATTAATATGTGTAGTGAAAGTAAAGTAGATTCCATGTCAATGGAATGATTGAATTGGTTTTTTATAAATATAGTCATACACCTTTTTTTAGCATCACAAGAAATAAAAATTATCAAAAAAAGTAATTAATTTAAAAAAAAATAATTAACTAAATCTTAGGTTGTTACATTATTCCCCACATTAAATTAATTTATCTGTAAGAATTCATATGGGTTACCAATAGACTAATAAATGAGTGTTTCATTCATTGAAATCAAAATCATAATAATGATAACAAAAAAATTCCATAAAAAGGGAATGTTGGGACTATAACGATTACACAAAGTGACATATAACTAGGTTTCCACCTAGGAGAACATAGGTTGAGATTAAAATTGGACATATAGGAAAAGTTTAAATATTTATACGGATTAACTTAGGGAATCAATAAAAAATAAGTGAATTATGAATGAAAAATGAAGGGCCACATATCCATAAATCTGTAAGGGCATAAAAGTCTATCTGTTAGAGAAAATTAATTTATTAGTAGTACACATTTTATTTTGATCATTATAAAAATATTGAGTAATTATTTTATTTACCAATAATATAAGAAAATGAAAATGGCATATATCTATAACAAAATCACTTTTAGTTGTGATTTCATTAATTTACAGTTCCTCTATTACTTCGTCCAAGGGATGTCTAGAAATTAATTTTTGTTTATTAAGTTATAAAATAAACAATTAAAAAAATCATAAGGATCGTAAAAGAATAAAATGAATAACATATTATATCAACCTATTATTAAAAATTAAATTTCTTAATTCATTAATCTATAAATATAAAAAGTAACAATACTATTTCATTATAAATAATTATTCATAAAAATTAATTATATAATAACCAAGACATTGTGAAGGCCATTGATAGGCATGAAACCCTTATCATCCTTCTGTCTTGGGTTCATGACCTGTGGCCTTTCTGTACTTGAATATTAGTCTCCCAAACATACATGGTTCCATTTTATAAAACCATACTAATATAATTTCCAAAATATAAGGGAAATCCTTGAAATTAAATTAATCGGTAAATATCCTTTTAACCAAGGTTTCAATACAATATCAATACATGAATACATCCTATAATGTTTAACATAAACATTTCATAAATATATAACCATATAACTATTCTGAATTATGAAAAACCAAAACCATAAAAATAAAGGCACAAAACTATCTTAACATTGATCCACCATATATTACAATGTATCTATTGGGCTTCACAATCAAAAAATGTGAATACCATCATCATATATTCTCTAAAAACAAGGAAATAACATTATACACCATATATCCATTTGGAAAAAAATAATTCATCTTAATCCAATGATTAATGGATATATTATTTAAATACATGAATTTGTAAGGTTCATCCTTGATGACATAGGAGACTTTTTCAATAAAGTGTTCCAGGGTAATCAATATGTCCAATTTACTAATTCATATCCAAAATATGTTTATCCAAATGCCATTATCACAAAATTAGGAATTGATTAAAGTTTACATTACCTTAATAAAAATATTACATATCTTTTAAATCAGTTTTCTATGTCCTCATCCCAATCCAATATGGTATTTTAAATACTTAATGAAAACTTACACTAAAAATAATAATATAGTTCACAGTCCATATAATATAATCATTGAATTCCAAAACATAAATACTTCATTCCAAAATAATTATTCATAAACCGTTATTTATGAATCATAAAATTATTCTTTAAACGCTCATTCCTAGAATGTGAAATATTAATCATAACTTAAGGTTCCTAGTCCTCAATCTAATCATGCTTCTTATGTTTAATATAAATATTACTGGAGGAATATTGGATACCTTTTAAATTTTTTAAAGGTCTCTTTATCTTTATAATTATAACCAATACAAGTACCACCTTTCTGATTTTATCTATTATATTTACACATAGAAATTTGATTTTCATAAAGCCCATACATTCCAAATACGAAACATTAAATGTGAACCATGTTCAATCAAGTTCACACCCTTGAAAAAAATACTAAATTCATAGTTTGAGAATTTCTTATCATAGTAGAAAACATCATAGTCATGAAAATTAAAACTTATAAGATGTCTGGATTATTAATCTTTCCTAAATCTATGAATCCATAGTTTAATGTATGGTTATTCATAGCCATATTTTAATTTAATCCTTTCTGATGGTTCATGAAGAGTTTGTAAAATCCCAATGAATGTCCCCCAGGAGTACCAATCCTTGTGTGTAGTAAGGCCCATTATCTTGTACAAAATTACCCTGCGTCAGTCCAGAAGCATATTGTCAGAGTTTTTACCCCTTTGTACATCTATTCTATAGAAATATACACTTATAGTATACAAACAATTATTTATTTATCGTAAACCAATCCCTCTACCCATTATAAAAATTAAAGTACATTTAAATAAATTTTAATACATCCTTATTCTTATCCTTAGAGACATACCAAGATATATTGTCATGAGTCATCACTTAGCTCCCATGTCATAACTACACCACGCTCACCTTCTATATGCTAGGTGATGATGACTAGCACTAAATAGGCATATCCCAAAATTGGAAGGAATTTCACATTAAACATGTATATATGAATAAATATAAAACTGTGGAAGGTATACATAAAGTAAACCAAGACTATTGTAGAGAAAAATACTGAGATAATGGTACAATTAGAAGTAAAAAAGGGTCTAGAATACATGACCAAAACCACAAAATAATGTATAACTATCATGGTATGTATTCTCGAGACCCTACATAATGTTGAGTCAATAAGGTTTTCCTTATGACTTTTCCATTCCTTCATGTTTTGAAAATCACAAACACCTTATACTTAATCAAAACTAGATATTACTTCTCTAAGGAAAATTTCCTTCCATAAGGAAATTTATCCTAACCAAGATTTCCTTATACATATCAATATTTTTCATAAGTATAAAAATCAGATTCATATCAAAAACCTCAGAATCATATAATTCTTAGATATGAAGCATTCTATTTTAGGATACAAATTCTGGATACGAACTGTAATAAATTTCCACTCTGAATTATAGATATAAACTTTAATGACGTTCCACTGCGAATTCCAGATATGAACTGTAATAAAGTTCCACTCTGAATTCAGAATACAAACTCTAATAAATTTTCATTCCGAATTCTGGATACGAACTCTAACAAAGTTCAAGTCTGAATTCTGTATACGAACTCTAACAAAGTTCAACTCCCAATTCTGGACTCCGAACTTCTATGTGTTTGACTCTAAACTTCTATGAATTTGACTCCGAACTTCAATGAGATCCACTCCGAACTTCTATGAGTTCGACTATAAAATTCTATGAGTTCCACTCTGAAATTCTATGAGTTCGACTCCCAACTTCTTTGAGTTGTACTCCGAACTTATATGAGTTCGACTCCGAACTTCTGTGAGTTCGACTCCGAACTTCTATAAAGATCGTTTCTGAACTCATTTAGTTTAGAATCTGAATTCTAGTGAAACCAGACTTTAAATTTCCTTAGAAATTCATACTTCAGATATCTAGAGAATTTATGTTTCAATTTCCTATAAAACAAAATCCGAATATCTCTTATATTATAGACATTGAATTTCATTTTGGTTAGAATCAAAATTATTATTTTCTTACATTCCGAACTTCAGTTTTACTTATTCTTACACTCATTTAATTATAAAATGATGGTGTGCCTTCAGTTATAGATGTTTTGTTATAAAATGATGTCATCCATTCTTTTTCTAACTAACCGTTGGTTGAGTGACATGTGTACAGGTCCCTCCGAAATTTAAGGAAAATATGGCCGTTAGAGGAGGTAGCCGACCATTCCAACCAAACCTATAAATAGGAGGTCATTTTAAAGAGAACGATATACAACATGTTGATCACTCCAGAGACCACACACTATTAAGGAGATTTATAGTGTGATAATCTTTTCATTCCTTGTGCAT
Organism: Viscum album; assembly: GCA_963277665.1. Classification (NCBI taxonomy): domain Eukaryota; kingdom Viridiplantae; phylum Streptophyta; class Magnoliopsida; order Santalales; family Viscaceae; genus Viscum; species Viscum album. The sequence continues at coordinate 871,545,231 of OY728163.1, forward strand.
ACTTAACTACTCATTCATATTGCTTTGTGAGACTCTGAATGTTGGTGATTACATTTGAGGGCTTCCGAGGATAGGAAGATAGAGGAGCTGACTTCCATGAAGTTCGTGGGATTCTTTGCTGAGGAAGATAGAGGTTCAAATACCTTGAAGTTGAGAGATTGCAGGGATATCAAGACAGAGACACTGATCTTCATATTGCGGTTATACCCTTATGTGGGAAAGATAGACTTGCTTGAATGTATAAATCAAGGGACCTTTATCCAATGTTTTTGGATACCCTTCTCTTTGGTTTAAAAGATTTATATCTTGTTACTTGTTCTTGTTACAAGTTTATCCAATGCATTTTTTATGTTTAAGAAAGTATAAACATCTTATACTCTCTTACACTTGTGTACTCTGATTCAGTTTGATTCTATACGCTTTAAGGTATAATCTCATATTGTAAACTTTTGTTAAGTTTCATTTTCCGGATCTATATTTCCGGAACCTTTTTTTCGGAATCACTTTCCAGATTTAAGAAAGTGTATAGAACTAGAAGCTTGTAACTTTATACTTTGTCCCAATATTTCAATTCGTGTTTGAGGTGTTGCGAATTTTCTTAGTTTAACTTGGTTAAACTTAGATCTTTCCTTATTTAATAAAACTTTTGAAGTATACAATTCACCACCTATTGTATATTGAGCATCTACATCATTATTTCGATCCTAAAATTGGTATCATAGGAGGTCTTTGAAATTCTTATACTCACATATAAGTTTTTCTTGCTCAATTTTTTGTTGTTCTATATTTTTCATTCTTAGTTACTTGAATACGATCTTTTGTTATTAACAAGTTTTGCTGTAGAATGTTTTTTAAGATGGAAGGAATCAATGTTGGTTCTATTGAAAACCTAAATCCTAAAAGACCACCAATTTATGATGGAAATGATTATGAGTATTGGAGATATTGAATAAAGACTTTCTTTATAAATACTATAGTAGAAAAATTTTTTATGCTTATTGGAGGTTATCAAATTCCTGATAAGGAAGTATGTGCTTTCACAAACCAAGAGAAGCATGAATACCAACTAAACTATAAGGTACACAATACTTTACTATGTTCAATGAATAGGATCATATATAACCAAATTTCTTCTTGTGAAACTGCTAATTGTATATGGAAGAAAATTGAAGTTACTCATTTTGGTACATCAAAAGTCGTAGAGACTAGAAGAGCAATGTTGAGAGCTGAGTATCATGGTTTTAATTTTCCTTATGGAGAACCCATTTGTAATGTGCAACAAAATTTATGACTATAGTGAACAGTCTACAATCTATGGGAGAAAAAGGTCTAGTTGATGAATCACTTCTTGAAAAGATCATTGATATGATTCCCAATAAGTGGGAATCAAAGAGAATAGCAATTGATGAGAACAGGAAGGTCACTCAAATTTCCTTAGATGAGCTATTTGGAACTCTTCTTCAACATGAAACTAGGATGAAGAGACATGATGAAAACATCAAAAAGACGAATGGGAATGGTACTGTTGATTTTACTACAATATCAAATCACTTGAAAGCTAAGACTCCTGAGAGAGTAACTAGATCCATGTCTATGAAGGTTACTATCCAATCCGAATCTAGTGAGAGTGATGTCTCAGAAAATGAGTTATCTAATCTTGCTCGAAGAATGAACAAGATAACTGGTCAAAGAAATTTCCAATCCATGTATAAGAATAAGGAAAGGAAAGATAATAAAGACTCATAGTTCACATGCTATGAATGTATGAGAAGTGGACACATAAGACCTTATTTCCCTATGCTTAAAAAGAAAGAAAGAAAAGAGAGACATTATGAAAGGTATAAGAAGATGTTTTACAAAGCTAAAGCTATGAAAAGTATGAAAGCTAATACTACTTGGTGTGCTAGTAATGGATACTCTTCATAATGTGAATCCTCAGAATATGATTCATCAGCTCAGAAGAATATGGGATTCATTTCTAATACTTATTTTCCAAAAACTTATCTTATGACCAAAGTAAACTCTACTGAGGCTTTAACAAATTTATCTCTTGATAATTATTACTATTCCGAAAATAGTACTTCTAATGAAGATACTTCATACTCAGAAAATGAACAACCTTAATATGATTAAGTATCTATTTTTTCCAAGTTACGTGAAGAAAATAATTGTAAAACTTATAAAAAATTAGATAAGGAAAATACTAGAGAAGAAATTCTTACCAAAGAGATTTCAGACCTTTCTTAACATCTTAACGATAAAGAAGTGCTTTTAGAAAAATTTTCTAAAGACCTTTAGAAAGTAAATTCTGATAAGGAAGAACATTATAATGATATTATGAATGTTATTCTAAAGATGAATGTTTTTTAGAAAAAATATAACTCTAATGAAATGATTTCTAAGGATATGAATTTAGTCATTGGACTGAAATTTGAAATATTATCTCTTAAGTAGAATCTTTCAAAATTTACCTCTTCGAAGGAAAATTTTTACAAGATTTATTCTCAAATTAAACCTCACTGAAACACTACTCGATTAGTTTATACTCACCAAAAACAAGTTTTCAAAAACAAATATTTTGTTCCTTTTAGAGCCCCTTTTTTGCGCTAACTGTCAAAGTAGTGGGCATTGGACAAATTTTTTTTCTTTGAATAGAGTTCAATATCTTGGATTTCATAAAGTATATTTTTCTAAGAAAATGTGGATAGCCAAAATTTTGTTATCTAAAAATTCCGAATCCAAGAAAATATGGATTCCAAAAACCTAACTTATTTATTATTTTCAGGAAAATAGGGAAAGTACCAACATAAATACGTGGTACATGGATAATGGATGTTCCCGGCATATGACTGGTAATAAAATCTATTTCAAAAATATTATCAAGTTGAAATATAGAAAAGTAACTTTCAGAGATAATGCTCAGGGAGAAATTGATGGTATAGGTAATATTCTTCTTCTTGGTAAAACTTTGATATAAAATGTTTTTTTGTTAAGGGTCTTAAGCACAACCTCATTAGCTTATGTCAATTATGTGACAAGGATACCTTATGAATTTTTGGAATGATAAATGCTATGTACACAATTCCAAGGAAGTGTTTATTTTTACTACCCACAGGCTAGAGAATGTTTACCCTTTGAACTTAGAAGACCTTAGGAGCCAAGAATTACCTTGCCTTAGTGCAATGGAAAATCATTCATGGTTATGTCATAAAAGACTAGGTGACTGTAACCTTATAAACTTATGTAGAATCTCTAATAAGAAACTATTTAAGGATCTACCCAAGCTTAGATTTGATTCTTCTAAAGTTTGTAATCCTTGTCAATATGTCAAGAAACATAAATCTAGTTTTAAATCGATCGGTGAGGTCTCAACAACGGATGTGTTACAGTTAGCGCACATGGATCTTTTTGGTCCAACACAAACTGGAAGAATTGGGGGCTAGTACTATATTTTTGTTCTAGGTGATGATTACACTATATTTACATGGGTCTATTTTCTAGAAAAGAAGCCTAAATATTTTTAATATTTCAAAAGTTTTAGAGCCCAAGTAAAAAATTATAAAAACCTTCCATTTAAAACTATTCATAGTGATCATGGAGGATAATTTCAAAATTCTTATTTTGAAATTTTTTATAGTAGAAAAGGTATTACTCACAAATTTTAGCACATAGAACACCTCAAAAAAATGGTTTTGTTGAAACAAGAAATATAATTCTTCAAGATATAACTAGAACCATGTTGAGTGAGTATTCTGTTGCCAAACATTATTGGGCTGAAGCTGTAAGTACTGCTTGTTATACGATAAATCGTGTTTTGATTAGCCCTTTTCTTAATAAAACTCTTTATGAGTTATGGAACGGTTGAAAACTTAGACATTACTACTTTAAGGTTTTTGGTTGCAAGGTATTAATTATGAATACTAAATATAACTTACACAAATTCACTCCAAAATCTGATGAAGTAATTTTCTTAGGCTACTCCATAACTTCTAAGGATTATAGAGTTTTTAACAAAAAAACTTGTACTGTTGAAGAAACAGTACATGTCAAATTTGATGAAACTAATCCTTTTGTTTTTAAACCATCCCATCCTACATCCTCATATGTGTTTTCAAAAATTGATTATCAACCTTTGATAGAAGATCCTTCTGATAATGAAAATTTTCAAGAAAATATTTCTAAAACATTTACCCCAGAATAATTTCTACCCTATGTTGATGAATAGGTTTTACAGAACCCAGGACAGGTGTTTCTAATGAATCATCCCAGTGATAGTATCATTGGTGATGTGAACCAACCTGTTAAGACTATAAGATCCTTGAGGAATGAAATAAAACATCTACCATTCATTTCCCAATTGGATCCAAAAAGCACCGATGAAGCTTTAGGTGATGATTATTGGATCAAAGCCATGCAAGATGAGCTAAATTAATTCGAATGGAATAATGTCTAGACCTTCGTTGAGAGACCTAAAAAAACTTATGTTATTTGAGTAATGTGTGTCTATAGAAATAAGTGTGATGAAAATGGGGACATTTTTTGAAATAAAGCTATACTTGTTGCTAAAATCTATAATTATCAAGTGGGAATAGACTTTGAAGAAACCTATGCTACAATAGACAGACTTGAATCTATTCGTATTTTACTTGCCTTTGCAGCATTCTTCAATTTTAATCTTTTTAAAATGGAGGTGAAATGTGCTTTCCTTAAAGGTTATGTTGAAGAGGATTTTTTTGTTGAACAACCTCATAGCTTTGAAGATACAAAACATCCTGATCATGTTTTTAGACTTACCAATGCTTTGTATGGCCTTAAACAAGCCCCACGAGCTTGTTATGATAGACGTACAAGATTTTTTCTTCAAAATAACTATGTTAAGGGAAATGCAGATCCAACCCTTTTTATAAATAATGAAAATTAAAATGTTTTTATTGTTCAAATATATGTTGATGACATCATATTTGGTTCAACTCAGCAATCACTAACTGATTCCTTTGCAAGTCTAATGAAATCTGTGTTTGAAACGAGTATGATGGGTTAGTTAAAATTTTTCCTTGGTTTTCAAATTTCTCAAAAACCAGAAGAAATCTACATATCCCAACATAAGTATATTAAATATCTTCTTAAAAATTATGGGTATGACTACACTAAGAGTACATGTACTCCTATTGGTACCTAAAACACACTTGATCTTGATGAAGCTGGGAAACCAGTAGATCAAACATCTTTTAGAGGTATTATAGAAAGCATAGTTTACCTAATAGTTAGTTGACCAGACTTAATTTTTTCAGTATACTTATGTGCAAGATATCAATCCAATCCTAAGAAATCTAATTTAAGGGAAGTGAGAAGAATTTTTCACTACTTAAAGGGAACCATGGATCTAGGATTGTTTTATACTTCTAGAAATGATTTTATCTTAAAATGTATTTCAGATGCTGACTTTGGTGGGTGTAGAATGGATAAAAAAAGTACATCTGGAACTTTTCATTTCCTAGGAGATTCATTAGTTTCTTGGTCCTGCAAGAAGCAACAATCAGAAGCACTCTCCACTGCTGAAGTTGAATATGTATCAACTGGAAGTTGTTGTGCTCAATTGTTGTGGATGCAACACACACTCACAGACTATGGATTCAGTTTTACTAAGACTCAAATTTTTTTTAATTACACAGGTGACATTTCCCTTAGTAAAAACCCTACAAATCACTCCCGTGAAAAGCACATAGATATTAGGCATCACTTTAATAAGTATCACAGACAAAAAAGAGATATCATACCTCTGTTTATCGGAACGTAAGATCAAATTGATGACATTTTCACAAAAATCTTTACCCTCTAATAGATTTGAATACATTAAACAGAAGTTAGGAATGATAACCGTAAGGTAGTATTTCTTTATTAACGTCTTGTTGAACAATTATCATTACAGTAATAAACTCCTTTTCATACGGGGAGTACATTTTCTTGTTAGCGTAATCAAAATTTTCATAGTCAGTTTTTTAAGGCTTTTGTAATCAAAATTTTCATAGTTTGTTTTCAAAAACTTTTGTAACTGAAATTTTTGTAATAATGCTTTCAGAGCTGAAACTTTCTTAATGAAATTTTTGTACTGGGAATTTTCGTAATGGAGATTTCATACTGAGAATTTTTGCAATGCAGTTTTTGTACTGTAAATTTTCATAATGAAGTTTTCGTACTCGAAACTTATCATAATGAAGTTTTCGTAATAATAATTTTCGTAATGAATGTTTTCGTACTGGAATTTTTTGTACTCATATTTTTTTACGTAGTGAGATTATCATAATGAGTCTTTCGTAGTCAAAATTTTCTTCAAGAAGAATATTACTTATTACGAATAAAATTCCTAGCAAATTTGAAAGTTAAGACTTCCTTACTCTAGTATTTGTAGTCAATTTTTTTTAGTTGCAGGTAGTTTCTTATCTTTTAAAATTTCTCAGATTCATTTTTCTTCTTAAATATGAATGTTTTTAAAACCTCAAAATATTGGATTCAAGATGTACATGCAGGTATGTTTTCAACCATCAGATCAGATTAGAATGGTTTTCAACCGTTATATGGTTTTTGGAAGTTCAAAGGTCACATCCATCACCTATATAAAGGGAACACCTATTTATGTGTCCCATATCATTTTCAAATATCTCTCATGCCGAAGCCCTACCTCTGCTCTTAAAGGCCGTTATGAATCATCCAGATCTATTCATTTTGAATTTTTGTGGAAGCTACTTCTCAGGATATGTCAACTATAAAGCCAATATCAAAATAGATGGTTTACAGGGAGAGGTTAGTGCATCTGAGTTTCTATAAGTATGATTCTCTTAAATCTAAGAATATCAAATTGAATGGCTGGGAGAATATTTGATAATCAAATCTAGAGAAACAGGATCCAGTTTATAAAGATTTTCATGTTTAGTTTTACGAGTCTGTTTCCTTCCTTAAGGAAGATAGAAGTGAGAAGTTTTCTTTCAAGTCTTATGGGATGAATTATATTCTTTTTTACACCATGGCTACAATCTTAGTGGGTATATCTTATGAATGTGAAGCTGTGTTTTTTTCACATAAGCTTCCGGATGAGCAAGGAATTTTCAACCAATTGAAGGCATTGAAATGCCTTGGACTTAAAGATGCCATGAATACTATGATTGCTAATCTCTCTTCGATTAATCAGATTCTACAGCTATGGGTACAAGTATTTTTCATATCGAGAAGGGGTGATAAGTATAATATCAGGAAGAGTGAGATATACATCTTAGATTTTTTGGTAAATCTAAGGAAGTTGAATTTGATGAGGCATGTTTTGATTATAGTTAAAAATATTAAAGAAGGGAATCTGAAAGCTCAGATCATAATGTATCTAGACCTCATTTCTAAGCTTATTATCAGATGTCTTGATTCATTTAAATTGGATTGAACTTCCAAGAAATGAAATTGTAACGTAGTGTTGATTAGTGATGATGCATTAAAGAGGATGAAGATGGGTTTATCTGTTTAATCTAGAGAATTCTACCCTTTACCAGAGAAAGAGCCTGAGGCAGCTCAGAAATATCAACAAACTTCGGGACAATAAAAAAAGATAGGGAAGAAGAGAAAGTTGCATGATGTGGTCGCTGAAGACAAGAACCAGAAAGCTAAGGAAACTAAATTGGCACCACCCATGCCAAATAAACAAAAATCATACCCAGATGAAGTGGATGCTAAGTGGAGGGAAGGCAAGGAGAAGAGAAAAGAAGGTGACCCTCAATTCGGATTAGATCCTGCTGAGGCTAATGCCTTAAAAGAGAAAGTTTCTGATGAGTTGGAAACACATGTAAAGGAATAGAAATTGAAGAAGAAGATGTTAGAAGAAGAGATTGTTCAATCTCTTTTGAAAGAAATAGAGATAGATTCTGAGCAGATTCCGATTTTGAAAACATTCCTTACTGAATCATTACCAGAAACCCCTGGGAAGAAGTACTTCACTCAGGAAAAGCTTAAAGGGAACGAAGTTGTAGAGAACGAAGCTGGTGAAGAAGAAGTAGAGGAGGAAGAAGAAGAAGAAGGAAGTGGTGATATATATGACCTAATTAAACATGGTTAGGGTTATCAAGAAAAGGCTGAATAGGAAAAACTTGTCACTCCGGGAAAGGGATTTGAGAAAGAAGGTAGGAAGGATGTTGATAAGGAAGAGGAAGAGAAGAAAAATTTTATATCTGAAGAAGAATCCTATGAGAAAAATTTTCTCGTGGAAGGAGCAGAAAATGAGAAAATAGAAGAAGACAAGATTGTTCAACTATTAGAGAGTGATTAAGAATCTCTAGATGACCTACCCATTCCAAAAACTGATAAAGGTAAGAAAGTGCTCATGGATACACCAAAAAAATATATCATCATACATAAAGAGGTCGGTGGTTCCTCTAGAAGGAAGCTGGTTGAAACTCAAGAAGAACAATCTTGAAGAAATTTATCGGATTCGGAGTCATCTACACAGGGTCATGACTTTGTTGTTGAGTCTCTAAAGAAATTGGTGGACACCATTTTGATATTTCCCACTATAGGCTCCAGATGCTAGATGTTGCAACACAGTCTGAATCAGAAGTCAGAATCCTTGTCTATTGTGACAGATAAGTGAGTGAAGATTAAATTAGATCATATAAATTTCCTTATCAATTTTGATGTTCACAGGAAATCATGCAGCAAAATCACTTTGTGGTCTAAAATAGTTGAATAATACATGGCTGAGTTTGATCGTTTTTAGAATGATGTTATAGATTCTTTTGATATCGAAGATACCATGATTAAGAATCTTCAGGATGATCTAATCATTGAGCGAAGTTCTTAGAATCAACTGGTGAAGGACTTGAATGATATGGTTAAACCTCTTCTCAAAATTTTAAAATTGATAGAGATCTCTGGATTTACCTCTAAGAAAAACTTGTAAAGCAAGATGAGTTACTCAAGATGCAAGAAAAGGCCATGAAGGCTCAGACAGAGGTTCTACAACCTCAACAAGAAATGATCACAACTTTGGAGAAGCAAGCTGAAGAAGATCAGAATGATTTGAAGAAGCTGAAAACTCACGTGAAAAAGTTATTTCCGAAGGAAAATGAGGACATATAGAAGAATCCAATCTTTTGTTGCATTTGACATTCCTTGTAAAAATTATTTCAACTCAAATGAAATCTCTAGTTGTTTGTATCTTGTGTTGTTATGTACTAATGTTTCAGGTACTTTATTTCTTTTCCATTCCCTTAAATTATTTTAAAATCACAAAGTGGGAGAAGGAAAAAGAACTACTCAAAAGAGGGATAAGGAAAAATTTCTATGTCTAGAACCATCCCTAAGTAAGGGGGAGATTATCTAGGGGGAGTTTTTATTTATGATGTTTTTCATTCCCATGATAATGATAACTCCATTCTAGAAATCTAGAATACAATCCTTAGAGATCCTAAACCTAAGGGGGAGTTTGATGTATTCATTATTATCAATGAACCAAAGGGAGATAAGTTTTAATTTCAAAGTCTAATGAAATTTATTCCATGTCCTTATATTCCTTTTTGTAAGTCTATTTGTGCTTTACAAAAAGGGGGATATTGTTGAGTCAATAAGGTTTTCCTTATGACTTTTCCATTCCTTCGTGTTTTGAAAATGACAAACAGCTTATACATAAGAAAATATATATTTTACTTCTCTAAGGAAAATATCCTTCCTTAAAGAAATTTATCATAACCTATATTTCCTTATATATTTCAATATATTTATTATGTATAAAAATCATATTCATATCAAAATCCTCGGAATCATATAATGATTAGATATGAAGCAATCTATTTTAGGATCCGAATTCTAGATACGAACTGTAATAAAGTTCCACTCTGAATTCTGGATTTTAACTGTAATGAAGTTCCACTCAGAATTCAAGATATTAATTGTAATAAAGTTCCACTCTGATTTCAGGATACGAACTCTAATAAAGTTCCATTCCGAATTCTGGATACAAACTCTAACAAAGTTCAATTCCAAATTATTGATACGATCTCTAACAATGTTAAACTCCGAATTCTGGACTCCGAACTTCTGTGAGTTCGACTCTAAATTTTTTTGAGTTCCACTCTGAACATCTTTGATTTCGACTCCAAACTTCTACGAGTTATTCTACAAACTTCTATGAGTTCGACTCCGAACTTCTATGAGTTCGACTCTGAACTTCTGTGATTTCGACTCTGAACTTCTATGAGTTCGACTCGAAACTTCTATGAGTTCGACTGAGAACTTCTATGAGTTCGGCTCAGAACATCTATAAAGATCGACTCAGGACTCTGTTAGTTCATATTATAAATTCTAGTCAAACTAGAATCTGAATTTCCATAGAAATTGAGACTCTGGATTTCTATAGAATTTAGGTTCCGAATTTCTATAAAAGAGAATCCAAATATCTCTTTATTATTGACTCCGAATTTCATTTTGGTTAGACTCCGAATTATTATTTTCTTACATTCTAAACATCAGTTTTATATATGCTTACACTCGTTTCATTATAAAACGTTTTCGTGCCATTAGTTACACTTGTTTAGTAATAAAACGATGTCTTCCATTCTATTTCTAACTAACCGTTGGTTGAGTGAAACGTGTACAGGTCCCTCTGAAATTTAAGGAAAATATGACTGTTAGAGGAGGGAGCCGACCGATCTAACCGAGCTTATAAATTGGTGCTCAATTGAAAGAGTTATATTTACAACATGTTGATCACTCTGGAGACCACACGCTATTAAGGTGATTTCTAGAGAGAGAATCTTTTCATGCCTTGTGTGTACTGAACAGCTCATTCAGATTGCTTCATGCGACTCCGAATGTTGGTGATTACATTCAAGGGCTTCAGGGGATAGAAAGACAGAGGTGTCGAGTTCCTTGAAGTTCGAGGGCTTCCTTGCTAAGGAAGAAAGAGGTTCCAACTACCTTGAAGTTTAGGGCATGCGAGGATATGAAGATAGAGACTCTGATCTTTGTATCGAGGGCATACCAGGGTGAGGGTAAGACAGACATGCAAGAAATTATAAATGAAGGGACCTTTATCCAAGGTTGTTTGATACCCTTATCTTTGGATTAAAATATTTATATCTTGTTACATGTCCTTGTTAAAAGTTTTTCCGCTACATTTTGTATTTTAATGAAAGTATAAACATCTTATGTTTTCTTACACTTGTGTACTCTAATTTAGTTTGATTCTACATTCTTTAAGGTAGAATATCATATTGTAAACATTGATCATGTTTCATTTTCCGGATCCATATTTCCGGAACCTCTTTTTCAGAATCACTTTCCAGATTTAAGAAATTGTATAGAACTAGAAGTTTGTAACTTCATTCTTTGTCCCAATCATTCAATTGGTGTTAGAGGCGTTGTCAATTTTCTTAGTTTAACTTTCTTAAACTTATATCTTTCCTTGTTTAAGAAAATTTTTAAAGTGTACAATTCAACCCCCCTATTGTATATTGAGCATCTACATCGTTATTTCGATCCTACACCTAATGGGTATGTGAAGGGTAGATGCATATAGTCGTAGTAGTACACTAATCCATCTCGTTTCAGTAAGCACCACCTTATCCCAGACCACTAAAGTATACATTGAAGTGTATGAAACCTTCAAAAGATACGGCATGTGTGGGAGAATCCCATGTAAGGGTGAGTAAGACAATACTCATTAGGGACCCCAGACCACAATGGTAGGACCAAAAAATTATGACCACAATTCAAAGACAGTTCATAGAAGGTATACCTCAAAGAATATAAATTAATATTCTACGTCGTAAATCCTAATCACCTTGTGATTCTCAGTGGATCATCCCTGATGAGTCATAGAGGTTTGTTTAGCTACTGGACTACTAATATCCGCTCCTATAATAGTACATTGATTTATGCTCGGCTGCTGGACCATTGAGGCTCACATAACTACTGAACCACTGAGGGATGTTCCATTACTGGAAAACTGAGGTCTATTGAGCTACCGGACCACTGAGTTATTTTTGACTACTAGACCACTGAGGTCCACTCCTACACAAGACCATAGAGGACCGATATGAAACTGTACCACTGAGGTCCACTCAACTATGGGAACACTGAGGTCCCACTTGTCATATTCTTTGTGTCAAGAACAACCATAGGATTCCCACTATATAGTCCACTTGTCACCGGGATATTTATTCTTCAAGACATCATCCTTATCAAAACCGCCATTATGTCTCACATAGAGTATAACAAAAGGATAGTCTTGCCTTAAGGGTCCCAATGATGCAGACAACATATTACTCAGACTCTCCGTCTAAAATAGATTATAATTATAATAAACAGTGGCTGCTTGTGTCCACTCCCAGTCCAAGTTGGTTGGGCAGACCCATCCAACCCGGCCCAGTGGTCCCACTTGAACCGACCCGTTTTTTCTGACCCAACCCAATCTATATGGGTCTGGGCTGACATGGTCCATCTTGGCATAGTTTTTAGTCCCATTGGGCCTTGCGGGAACCAACCCGGTTCGGTTGTGGGTCTAGACTCCCGGGTCACCCAGTGACCCAGTTCTCATTCAGTCTGGTCTGACTTAGTTGGACTGTTTCTGGCCTGTTGGGACGACCATAAGCCTAGTGCCCCATTTAGCCCAGTCTGCATCAGCGGGCCAGTTCTCTTCCATCCCAGGCCGCACAGTAGCCCGGTTTATTCTGCTGGCCCGACCCGCATCGGTGAGTCAGTTCTCCTCTTAACTGGATGATGTGCAACATCCGGTTCACACAACCACATGGCTCCATAGTGGCACCACCTCCTCATTCAACTGGTCCGCCCATGCTTACCACGGCTATGTTCCATGTGGAGCCTCTGACACTAATGGTTGGTCGCATCCACTAGTCTCTAACCTAAAACCTCTGTACCAGTGTCCCATGCTGCAGTTGGGGCATGCATCATGTGTGTAACATTTCTCTTATCACCGACTTGAGTGTTAGTGTATTCTGCTTCTATCATAGCCTATGTGTCACTGATGAGGCCTTGGTTTCATGGCTTTATACTTCCTTTATAGACTTATTCCATGTTTCACATGGTCTTGACCCTTCTCACATGACATCGCAGTCCGATGTGTCATCACTGTCCTACCTGGACCTCAGATGTCATTGCTGTCGATGGTTGTGCCACAATGAATGAGAATAATGAAAGAAAAAAATTTGGGAAGGAGTTTCAGCACAATAACACCAAATGAACTATCTTGGTCAGTGTTCATGTTTAAATAAGTGTGTTCCTATTATAAACATCATGAATAACCAAAATAAAGCAGAAAATAACTAAGATAGATATACCCATTATCTCAAATCATTAACCATTATGCATGAACGATCGAACTAAAGATAAAAATATTCATGGGTTCGTCCAAGTTCATAGTTTACTTTCTGAAAATGGAATAGAAAATCATTTAGAAAAACCCCTACCTATGAAGGGGGGTTTCTTGAGAATGATCATTCGTTGTATTCCATCAATCTCTTTCCCCGAATCCTCTCTTCATTGATGTCGTCACCATATTCTGATCCGCTGGCGTTCATCATTGGAGAGTTTTTCTTAGTCGTTTTGTAGTTGAAACCTAGAGTTTTTTTGTCAAACCTAAATACCCTATTTAGTTAAATATAAATGAATCATGCACATTGCAACATCACCAAACTGATTCATTAATAATGTTCATTAATGGTATTCATCATCAACTCATTATTTCACCATAACACTAACGAGTCGCTACGTAACGAAGAAGAAAATATAATAAAATAAATTTTTAATTTATTTTATTTTTCTTATGAAAGGTTCAAAAAATGTCTTTTTCTGTCAACCCATACCATTCAATGTTAGGTCCTTCCTAGAAGAATCCTTATGCTCTAATTTCAATGGATCCCTCAGATGTTTTATCCAGGTAGTGTTTTGAAAGTTAGAAACACACAATCACATGTTTATTAAATGAAATTTAAAAATAGTTTGAAAATAAATATTAGCCACTCCATGAATTGGAATCATGGGCCATCTTAGAGACTAGTCTCCAAAAAATCCCATTTAATTTTCAAAAAAATTACATTCATTTTCGGGAATTTACATCACTACATAATTTTGGAATTTACATCCTCAAAAGCCAAAAACAATGGCTAATCAAACAAATGGGGGTACTGAGAAAACATATGGGCCTGCCACTTCCATGTGATCTCCTGGATATTTATGTGCATCCAACCAACAAGCACTAGATGAGTCAACCATTCATTTAATATATTCTCTTATAGAACCTCTATCTCCACCAGATACTCAGCAAATTTCTCCCCTTCTTCAATTTCTAGTTCACCGTGGTGATGATGTGATAAGGGTCATGCACATATATCCTCATCCAGGATACATGTATAAATTCGTACACCCTCTGTAACTACAGTGGTAGAGCCATGTATATACATCCAAACCCACTGTATGTAGTATCAAAAAAGGTCCAATGATCCTCAGAGATAGCTCGCCGACCCATCCAAATCTCTATTTCCCTCATCAAGGAGATACATGTAAGAATATGTGGCCCCCACATTGAACTCTATGGGTATATGTCACCTATCACCATAAAACTTCTGTCAACTATTTGCAGTATTCATCTGATCATGGATGACATTCACCTTCTTAGTGGTAGCTTGTACTATATCTCGACCAATGATTATTGACTCCCGTGGGTCTATCTAGTATAAAAATAACCTATTTGGTCATTCATATATTGCCTTTAATGGTTCCATACCAATGGTAGAGTGGTATCTGTTGTTGTATGAAAACTCCACCATTGGTAAGTGGTCCTCCATACTACGACCAAAATCATGAATACAAACCTAAATCATGTCCTCTATGGTCTGTATAGTCCTCTCTGTCTAATCATCCTTCTATGGGTGAAATGCTATTCTCATGCGCAGCTGTGTCCGAAACACCTCCTATAATCTCTTTCACAACTAAGATATAGAGAGTGTAACATGATCTGAGGTTATCGTAGATGGGACTCCATGGAGGTGAACTATCTCTTGCACGTAGATGAATCCCATGATCTCGAATGTGTAGGAAGTCAGATAACTTGGTGTGTCTGTCTATGATCACCCATATAGTATCATTCCCCCCAAGACATACGTGGTAAGGCCATCCCAAATTATATTGATATCTCATCCCATTTCCACACTATTACATCAAGGGGTTGTGTTAAACCTAATGGAACATATTGCTTAGCCTTCACTTGCAGATATGTGAGGAATCTCAGGAAAAACTCTTCCACTACCTTTTTCTTCCCTGGCCACTGACACTGACTTCAGAGGTCCTTGTAAATATTCACCACACTTGGATGTAAAACCAAATGGGATGTATGAAATTCACTAAGCACATCCTCCCATAATACAACTGATACTACAGTGTATCCTCATAAAAGGATGAAATACTCCCCACCTTTAAAATGCCCATAAGGGGTATGCCATGTGGACATCTGGACATGTATAGACTCATAGCTAGAATCCTCAAGTTCACCTCACTAACACATTATATTAGTGGAGGGGAAACCACCATCTATTGAAGAAATATTTCTACTCTCTATCCACAAAGATTATCTTATGTGATGAAAACTGCTCTAAGGCCTCATTCGGTAGCCATAAACTCGATCTTCTTTGGAGAGAATATGCAACCACATTACCCTTCCCATGAGTATAGACAATATTGAAGTCACAGTCATAGAGGAACTCTATCCAAAATCGTTTTCTAAAATTCAGATTTGTTTGAGAAATGATATACTTGAGACTCTTATGGTCAGAGCAGATGATGAATCGTTCTCCTATATAGTAGTGTCACCATGTCTTCAGTGAGAATACTACCACTTCCTACTCATGGTCTTGACTTGAATAGTTCTTCTCATGAGGTCTCAATTGTCATTAGAAACAAGAAATCACTACTTTACCCTACATCAGGACACAACCCATCCTAGTTCTTGATGCATCACAAGAAAACCATGTACTCAGTACCCCCTCTAGAATCCCCAAGATAAGAGAACTCTTCATGCTATTCCTAGATGATAAAAGATCTTGTGGAGTTAGACTATCCACATGATGGGGTTATCTCTTATACTTAAACACATTCATCGGTGTTGTTACTCTATATAATTTGGGTACAAACATTTGACAGTACCTAGCTAACCTAAGGAAACTCCACACCTCAGTAATTATCTTGGGTGGTTCACAAGAAATCACTACCTCAATATTCTATAGATCCACTAAAACTCTATCACATGATATGGAATTTGGTAGTAAATATTCCTTTCATAACCAAAAATCACACTTTTATAGATTTCTGTAAATATGGTTCTCTCGGAGTATGTCTAGAACCATCCTTAGGTGTATCATGTTCTCCTCCATGGCTGCTGAATACTCTAAGATGAAATCAATGAATACCACTAAAAACTGGTCTAAGTACGACTAGATAATCTTATTATTGGGTCCCATGAACACTTATGGGGTTTTAATTATGAAAAAGGGAATCACAAAGTCATCGTAAAGGAAATAGGGATAATTGAAAGCCTTTATCAAGATGTCCTCATATAATACTTGAAGTCAGGGATAGTGTGATATGAGGTTTATCTTCAAGAACCATCTCACTCCCTTCTGTTGATCGAAGAGTTCATCAATCCTTGGTAGAGGATACTTTTTATTCATATTCACCTAGTTCAGGTGCCAAAAGTTCCCAGATAACCACAACATTATGTCTTGTTTATTGGAAAACAACACTAGGGTTTCCCATTGTGAAACACTAGTCCTTATGAAACCCTTCCTATCTAGGTCCTCCAACTATTCCCTTAGCTTTTGGAGCTCTATGGGAGCCATACGATATGTATGTGTAGATACTGGTGTTGTACCACGGTAAAAATCAATGTAGATGTCTACTTATCTTCGAGGAGGTAGTCCTAAAATATCCTCTGGAATGATGTCCACATACTTTTACACCACTTTAGGAAATTGTGTTCTCATGTCATCCACTACACCATGGGTCATCTTATCTAACTGATTATTGATCAGATGCACACTCTTAAGTACGAGTCCATCTTTAACTCCACGAGATCCATTTTCGCTGGTGAAGTAAACTATGGTCCCATAAATGTGGACAAACCACACATTGAGTCTAAAATAGTATACTAATCATTAACTATAGATAGCTAGTCTATACAGAAGATGACGTCATAAGGACTCAACACTTCTATAGGAAGATCCTAGCCGAATATTTCACCTCCATGAGTATTCTCACACTGTTGGAACCAGTGTGTGACCACCAAATCCCCTCCAATAAGATAATCTAATTGTAAAGATCGATTCAACGTCTCGATTGGAACCTCAGATCTCTAAATAAAGCCATAACATTGGAGGAGTGACTGGAAACTGTGTTGATATGAACTACCACTAATGTAGAGAAGACATAGATCATAACATGTATTATATCTATCACGCCAGGACCATATGCCTCGATGGATTGACGCTGATCCCACTCTTCTCCACCTACTATTGGAGCCCATGGAGTACAACCTTCGGGTGGTTATGGTAGTATCTCATACCTGTGACCACCTCCCACCACTTGTACTACTCCTATGCAATGCCTGACACTTGGAAGGCCACCCTATTCTTATCTCTGATGTTTCCTTAGTTGTAGCTCAACAAACTTTCTATCTTTTGCATGGATAGTGGGGAAATATTGAGTCATGTTCCCCTATCCTCCACATGCATAGCATAAATTTCTCTTTTGACAACTCCCTCTACTTTATGAGCCTTGTACCACTATCCTTGAGTCCTAGGGTAGTCCTCCAAAAGGCCGAGTCTGTTTGGGCCTCTTTATCTTCTTTCGGCAATCCCGCCATGGATGAATCAGCCACCTATCACCCAGTGGAATCTCCCACCTTTGGGTTTTCTCTACATAGAATATCTTCACTATTAGATCTCGCTCCCACACCCCATCTTTCATAGGGATGCTGAGGGAAAACATCAATCACCATATCTCAAATAAGATTACCTTATAAAAAGTTCAATCCATGAGGAATGGGCATCCTAAAATATATTTAGAGTAATGGGAGATGTCTATCAACCTCATTGAGTACTCAGAAACTGTCAGGTTGCCCTACTGTAGGTGAAGAAACTCATGTATGTGCACTGAGAAAAAGGTCATGAGAAAGAATTGTCCCTAAAAATTCAATTGATGTCAGAACAAGTGAGGTCTCCAACCTATTATTTTGGATAAAAAAACCCCACCACCTCCATCAAAATCCCTACAAAAGTCTCACATCTAGAACTTACATCTGGTCTAGTGGTATCCTCAAGAAGTGAAAAACTCACATCACTGCCATTAGCCAATCCTTAGCAAACTGATAATATTTCTATCCCCTGAACCTAGGATGTCTCAACCTCCAGAACATGTGTTAGGAACTTAGTATAAATGTGTCCTCTACATGGAGATCCAGTAGTAACTATTGACCAACGATCGGTGATATTACTGGGACACCACCCAAAGATACCATCTTGGGAAACTGTCCCAATACCGAAGCCTCATCACTATGTGGACCATCCTCATGGCCACACACTAGAATCATTTATGGATGTCTACATAGAGGCATCTGGAATGAGGTAAATATGAATCATTATTAATAGATTATACCTTCTTACCTGATTCTAACTTAGAAAGATCATGAGAAAAAATTCATAGACGCATGAAACCTATGTTTTCATGTACTGAGTCAGAAAGCAGAATTCATGGTCCATGTAAATGGATACATTATTTGATGCACCAAAACTGGACTCTCTAACCGAAAATCAAAACTCAAGACACTTATCACTGTTTCATTTTATAAAATTTCAAACACTTATTTCTTCTAGTTCAACCGAACTCATTGGATACAACATTTCACAACCCATCCAATTGGTCATGTGTCATGACCTCACCAAACCTGCCTTCCAAGGCCAGGGGAGAGGGACTAGCACTGAATAGGCATATCACAAATTGGGAACAGATTTTCCTTTAAAACTATATACACAAAAAATCTCAAACTGCAGAAAGTAAACACAAAGTAATCCCCAACTATCACTGAGACAACTACTAAGAGTACAGTACAACTGAAAGTACAATCGAGCCAAAATACAGGCCCAAAACCACAAAGGAATGTAAAACTATCATGGTTCATCCAATCTAGACCCCACCTAAAGGGTAGGTGAAGGGTAGATTCAATTAGATGTAGATGTACACTTGTACGTCCCATATCACTGAGCACCACCTAGTCTCGGACCACCAATTTCTCCATCAAAGCGTCAAACACCCACACGAGACATGACACGGGCAGGCAAAGCCTGTGTAGGAGTGGGTAACCCAATACTCACCAGGGAGCCCATACTAGAATGGTAAGACCACATAGAAAGAATAAAAATAAATAATATATCACAATAGGAATAACTCACTATTTAGAATGTAATATTCTCAGTAGTAATGCTAAATCATCTTTTACTATTGAGCAGAACATCTTTAATGAGTCAAAAACGATTTTTTAGCTACTTACCCACTGAGGTTCACTCCAATATTGGACCATTGTGCTCCGCATGGATGTTGGACCCCTAACATACTATCAGATACTAGACCATTGAGATCCGCTCTTCTCTTGGACCACTGAGGTCCACTAAGCTACTGAACCACTAAGGTCTACTCGACTGCTGGACCACTAAGGTTTTCTCAGTTGCTATACTATGGAAGTATACTCCTCTACTAAACTAATGAGTTCCACTTATCTACAATACCACTAATTTCCACTCAACTACTAGACAACTAAGGTCTGATATGTCATATCCATCATGTCACATCCGACCATATGATTCTCGGTCTCTAGTGTGTTTTTACTGGTGAAAGATTCTACTCCTTATGACATTGGTTTTATATATAATTTCATGAATTATTACATATATTATACCCAAATGATTATATCGTCATAATGGTTCCAATGCCATAGACGGCGTGTCAATTGGTTTCCTGGTATGAATGATATTGGCATTTTTGTAAATAGGGGTCGGTTACGTCTGGGCCCAGTTTGCCTTGGTTGGACTGGCCTAACCAAACCATCCAGGGGGTCCTACATGACCCAACCTATTTAGGCCATCCCAACATGACCCGGTTGGATCTAGTCCGACCTGTTCTTCCTTGGACTAGTAGCCAATCCCATTAGTCCTTACTGAACATGACCCAGTTCGGCCGTGGGTCCATTCCGCCAGGTTTCCCAGTGTCCCAGTTCTCATATAATCTGGTATGACTTAGTCTGATCAGTTTTTACCATACGGGCTACCTAGTGGACCGGTTCCACATCTGGCCCAGCTCACATTGGTGGGGCAGTTCTCCTCCGACTCAGGCATTGTGCAACGCCCATTTTGTGCCTCCAAGCGATACCTGGGCGGCACCGCCTACTCTTCCAGTTGGTATGATCATGTAGATTGGGTATTTTGTTGTAAAAACACACCACCATGTGTTGTGGACCACAAATTTTCACTACGTGGAACCTTGGATGTGTCCGGGTGGCTGCATCCTCCTACTAGAAGCCACTGTCGTTGCTACTACACTCTACCTTCATGCAACCTCCCACATACCACTAGACTTGTTGTTGGAAGATCTTACTGCCACTGAGGCTTGGATGCCACATCATGGTGCCACCATCATAGCATTGGTTTCATGGACATTTTCTGCCGCTATGGCTGGGATCCTTGACATTGTTCCACCATTGCATCCCTGTTTTGTGGCCTCTCGCCGATGTCAGGACCCACCTGGCCACGACCCTTCTTGCCCAGCCCCGTGGGGTGATGCATTGCTTCTGTCCCACCTGTACTATGGATGTCATCACCACTGACCATTTAACCATTATGAATGGGAAGAAAATAAGAATAAAATTGGGGAGGGAGTCACAAAGCAAGAAAACCAATAAACGACCCATGTCTTCATTCATGTTGAGCATGATGTGTTCTTTATATTAGGAATATGATGAACCAAAATATGGAAAAAATAACTATTATAGATATCCCCTTTATCCCACATCGTTAAACAACTAGCATGAACAATCGAGCCATAAATCAACATGTTCATGGATTGGTCTGCATTTTTCATTAACCATTAAAAATGAGGAAAGGAAAATCACTCAAAAAAACCCCTGTATGTGAAATGAGATTGCTCAAGGAAGATCATGCATCATCTTAAATTGATCTCTGGTTCCAAATCTTCTCTCTAAGGGTGTCATTGACGTCGTCCGATTCTCCAACATTTGTCATTAGATGGGTTTCTATCATCATTTTCTAGAGGAATCCCAGGTTTGTTCATCGACCAGTAATTCCATGTTTAATTAAACAAGTAAGATGCGTGTGAATTGCATCGCCACCACACTAATTCAGTAATGAGTTTCATTAGTGGGATTTAGCATCGAGTCATCGCTGCACCATAGTAATGACGAGTCATTGGATAATGAAGAAGAAAAAATAAAAAATATTTTATTTTATTTTTTTCTGAAATGTCTGAATACTATCTTTTTCAGTCAACCTGTGCTGGTTGATGTTTGGCCATTCTTAGGCGAATCTCGATTCCTTGAGTTCAATGGTGCCCTCAAATTTTTGATATGGGCATCAATTTGAATGTTAGAAAAAACCCACTTAAAAATTTATTTAATGAACCTTAAAAATAGTTCAAAATACATTTAGGTCACTCCAAGCATTGGAATCACATGACGTCTCGGAGCCTGGTCTCAAAATAATACCATTAAATTAAAACAAATACATGGAATTCTGGGACGTCATATATATACTTTGAAATATACCAATGGATTTCAATAATGTTTTCCTATCCTAGATTCTAAAGGGTTATTAAACCTTTAATTTTATATTGACAATAGAGACTCAGGCGTATAATACAAGAATATTACATCATTTTTATGAATACTCAGTACATTACAAAAATACCTGCATGAGGAACATAAGCGTTTAGTGCATTTTGAATCTTAGAGACAAAATATTCTATCCTAGTGAAAGATCTTCAACATCTCCCATAAAGATCTACACATTTATTAATTCAACATAAAAACTTTAATCATGACCTGGGGAAAGGAAACAATAGAAAGGAGTGATCTTAGATGATTATTAAGGGAAAATAAAGAAAATTTGTAAGTGTAACGTGAAAAAGAGGGTATGGAACATGATAATAACATTTAAAGATCAGACCCTCCATATTAGATATCACATTAATGATTAGAGATTCATAAGACATATATTATAATAGGATTAATTTCATTATTTATTAAATCA
Organism: Viscum album; assembly: GCA_963277665.1. Taxonomy (NCBI): domain Eukaryota; kingdom Viridiplantae; phylum Streptophyta; class Magnoliopsida; order Santalales; family Viscaceae; genus Viscum; species Viscum album. The sequence continues at coordinate 871,567,586 of OY728163.1, forward strand.
TTACATATTAAAATAAAATTGAATTAGTTGATAAAAATTTGTTTAAAAATATGTAAACATGTAAAAGTAGAAATAAGTTCACTCATAATGTTAAGGACATGAAATCAGTCCCCCATATCAACTTATGGTCACGGAACAAGGTCCATGAATAATATATTGAAATTCTAAACATGTTCTAACATAAATTTATATATATGATACCAAGTCTCGGAATAATATTGTGGAAATTTTACTAGGTTCACGCATAACATTGTTAACATGTAAAAGGTTCACAGATAAACATATGGACATGAATCTAGGTTTATACGTAACATTGTGAACACATAATAAGGTTCACTCATAAAATTCTCAACACATAATCATGTTCACTCATAAGATTATGGACATTAAACAAGGTCCATGAATAACATTGTGAACACCTAATAAGTATTTTTCATAAAATTGTGAATTTTTAATCCGGTTCACACATAAACTTATAGGCATGAAACCGGGTCCATGAAAAACATTGTGAACATGCAATAAAGTCACTCATTAAATTTTAACCATTCCATCAAGTTCAAGCTTTAACTTATGGACAAGCAACCTGGTCCATGCATCACAAAATAACATGTAATTTGGTTCAGGCATAACATTGATACTTATCTGTTATCCATCATTGTCCAATGCATTGGATAGAGGTATTGTTCTCACCCATCATATAACATAATCAAACATTCACTATCCATTGAAAAATAAAACTTTCATCATATCATGACCCATAAAAGTTATAGGTTCTATAAACATCAAATCATAACCCATGTAATGGAATGGTTATCATTAACATTTCATCACATCATAACCTATAAAAAATAAATAGGTTTCATAATCTAGTCATTATATTATAACTAATGAAAACAAGAAGCATTAAAAATCATATAACCAATGAATGCGATATAAATTTCATAAACATGTATCCCTTGAAAGAGAAATAGGTTTCATAAATACCATGACATCATTAATAATTAATTAATTATATAAATATGAATTGATCCTTTAGAACACATCCTATAAATGAATGGGTAACATCAATAGATGTCATCTAATGTGGCCAATAATTTTTAAATATCAATAAAAAATATTTATAGAAGGAAATATCATTTATTTATTGAAGAAGTATTTTTAAAGAACAAAACCATTTTGAAACCCTTTTTTTTAAATAATAATGAATTTTAAATGATGGATTTAAATGTTTTTTGAAAACCATTTTCCTTGAATAATTATAAAATAATATTCTAATCATTTTAAATAACATTTCCATTGAAAACACTTTTAAAATATATAAATAATTATTATGAATGTTTTGAAAAAAAATTTAAATGATATAATGTTAATGAAGCATGAAAATGTTTTGAAAATAATTTTAGTAAAAATTAATTCAATACATATAAATAAATCATGACAAAGTTTTGAAAAATACTTTACTTCAATACATATTAAATAAGCTTCAAAATTTTTTCAAACCAATTTTCATGAAAATACATTGAATTTTTATATATGAGGATTATAAAAATTTGGAAAATAATTTTCCATGAAATAACTTTTATAAAAAAATATTAATAATTAAACATTTAAAAATTAGAAGGAATATTCAAAGAAATGACATTGTGTAAAACCACTGATGTAGTATGAGGTAAAAAAGAATTCATTTTTCATGATTAAAATATTAAGGAAATGACTTGTTCGGAAAGAAATAATAAAATTCCATTAAAGATATTTGAAAATGAAAAAAATGGTAAAACATTATTTTAATGACTAAATAATAACAGTAAAATATTCTTGGGAACCCTTTTTATAAAACCTTATTTTGATGGATCACATATTTCTAATAGATGAATGGGTAAAACCGGGGATTCTCAAAAACACTTTTTTAACTATCTTATGTTCGAAGTAGTGGAATAACTAGTACCAATATATGAATATTTAATTAGTAACCATAAGAGAAGAAACATAAAGAATGATATTGAGATATGGATCATAATAATTCATGAAAAATAATAATAATCATAAACAATCTTGAAAGGTTATGATATTTTCTCAATAAATTATCATAAATTGTTAGCATGTGATATTTCTCCTCAAATAAGAAAAGGAAATTAACTGGAAATTAAAATTTCATTAAAATAATAATATTCATGATATAACATTTGAAATGGAATTATGTACACCTCTAATGAAGAATTTTTTATCATAACAAGTCATGAGTCTCATTGAAAGAAAATTGAGACAAACATGTTTCACCGATTTGGTAACATTTGTAACATAAACCCCATGAAAGTACGATCCTAAAATGGAATTTTGAATACCCATAAATTTAGTTATAATATATGTATAAAAATTTTATTAAAAGTAAGTAAACCATACATAAGTATAAGGTGTTGAACACAACTTGTCTCTCACTGAAATAAAAAGTGAGATGAAATCCATTTACCATGTTTCCTGACTCACATCGTACTCATTCAAACCACATGAATGATACAAATACATTTATAATAATTATTTTACAGAAACATATTCAAAATTCTAATACCATATATTGTTTTATTAAGTCCTTATATTACCATTTTTTATCAATCCGATATTATGGTTTCACTATGGGTAATATTTTCTATATTACTCGAATGTGTCCTAATTTGTTATATAATTTCTATTTATACATCATGTAATGATTTTATAAATTTAACACATGATTTAAATAACATGTATATACAGTATTTGAGTATTATAATAATGTATATAATATATATGTATGTTTTTTAATAGGCCGTTCATGGAGACGATATGATGTATATACGAATGAACGCTATTTCTATTTAATTATTTTATTGAAACAATGAATGTAAATAAAATATATTTATATATAAGAATATATATCATTATGAATGTAAATTTATGATATCATATACCACATATATAATCTCTAAAACCATCCTTAACACAACCCATTTAATTTATGAATGAATCATATTTCTTGAGGGGCAATAGTCCACACTTCCTCAAATGAAATTATCATATTTACACAAAATTATAATTAAAAAAAGATATCTATTGTAAAATGAATATAGAATCTTAAAAACATATTATATATAATGTATAATATATATAAATATAATTTACATCATAATGTTAACCATGAAAGGTGGTAAAGAAAACTGAACAATCATCATTTAGTGAGGTAGTAGATCCCCACACACATAAATAAATGTTCTTTTTCAATTAGATGGTGGTGTGTGTATCTGTAGGTTGAGAATGTAGCATAAAATCAATATATAAATTTTATGAAACTGGTTTTATATATAATAATATAATGAGGAATATGGAGGATGTGGTGAATAAAATAAAATAAAGGTCTTGAGAGAAGATGATGCCTCTTAAACAGGGAACTCCTTTTGGATTGTTCCAAAAGAGTTCCTTGGATTGACTTCTTCCCAAGGGAAGGCCTCTATGAAGAAGGTTGGATTTATAGGAATTGAACTGAGTATCTCATGGATGATCCTATGATGTTCAATATGTGTGTTGTTGTGGGATAGGTGGCGGCCTTTCTTAAGGAAGAAATAATACTCACTTGAAATTATTTAAGACATGTTTGGTGTACAAATTCCGTACCTAATTAAAGTCATACCAAACCAAGATAAATCATTATTTGATGTTTTAGGATTGAAATATGTCCATTCAAGAGTTTTTTGGGCAGGTATCTAGGTCATTTGGGCTTCTATGGTTAAGGTTTAGTCCATAATAAATATTAATTTGACTTTAATCTATTTGATTAATTTTAATAACTTTTAAAAATAATTTTGTAAAAAATTAATCATGATATAATTATACATGAACTATTATAATAATTATTGAGAACTATACCAATTTTTCTAAATTCAACAAATAAAAAATGAAAAATTAAGATTAATGCTAATCCCGCAGATGGGGTGAAATTTCTATATTTTAAAGTAGAAATAAGTTCAAAATCATATTACATTTTATATTAATTTCAAAGTGAACATGATTCTAATGACCTTAATTTTATTAATATATTTATAATCTATCTGATGTGACCTTAATAAAATTAAATTTTTATTTAGAATTAATAATTATTTAAACAAAAATGATGTTATTAACTGAAATACAATGTTTTTCAATATTTTTGATGAAATCATGTTTATTTGAAAAATCCCAAATAATCACCCTATTATAATTTAATAATTATATTTAAACTCATGAATTTTATTTTATCATATCAAATTTCTATATTTTTAAAAATTTAATTTCATTATTAAAATCAATTCATTTTAGAAAACTGTATTTTAAAACACAATGGTCCTTACCAAATATCATATCATTAATTATAAATATGTTTTATCTACATAAAAAAATTTAAATAATATATTAATTTTAGTTATTACTATTTATATAACTATGTTTAAAGGATTGGTTATCATTTTCCCATTTAAATATTTACAACAATAAAATAATGATTCTTAGAATCATCTATGTTTCATGTAATGTAGGCCAAGTTAGTGATGTGAGTAGCGCAATATAAGCATGTTTTTTTGTAGCATAAGGCAAGTAAATATTGTGTGTAGAACAATCCATGTCAGTGTCATGTGAAATAAATGATTAAATCAATGTTTTAATATATATATATATATATATTAATATAATGACTAATTTCCTATGTCACGTAAAATGGAAAATATCAAGAAACATAAAATAATTCAAAAAAAAAATAATTCAAAAAGTATAGTATTGTTAAAAAATACTATAAGGACTTTATGAAAAATAAAAAACATTTTAGTAATTTATCTAAACTTTTTTGGATTAAGTTTTTCAAACACTCCTTATTTAGGAACAACAAATAATCCAAAACTAATCCTTGTTTTAAGGAATGATTGTTTGACCCAATATGCCTTTCTATCATTGAAAACAAATACTATATCCTTTTTTAATATATTTAAGAAATTATTAGCCTTTAGAAAACATCAATTATACTCAAGCTTCAGTGGGGTATCATGTGATCTTGATCAATCATATTAATATCTCTTTATGAACCTTTGCACTAAAAAAATATTTCATATACATTGTATTTACAGAAATATAATACATTTTTCATAACGTCAAGTGAAAATAAGTAATAAAACATATTGATATAGTATAGGAAAAATCATATATTCATGGTTCTATAATATAAATTGACTAGGTTGACAAATACATGTGTTTTCATTTTTCTAGAAGATGAGAACATCTCATGACCATCATCCAAGTAGATGACAATATACCATGATAATCATCAATGTAATCAAGAAAAACAAATATGACTAAACTAAATGCTGCCATACATTTCCTTTGGGACTATTTTCTCTTCACATGTCTAGAGAAATTAAATCCTAGTTGAGTTACAACCTTTAACATTATCTAAAACCTATCCAACCATGCTTGATTACAAATTCCTCAAGGATTTTTTAATTACTGTGTCAACGTATAATGTTTTTCAGGTTAGGTATATTTCGTTCCTCAAGTAATTGGTATTCATAATAAGTGCACACCATTATGTAAATAAGATTTCATATAAAATTTCACAATATATTCATTGGAGTTTTTAGCCTCCTCATGTTTTAATCCTACTTTAATGATCACAAATTTTAAACATCCTTTAAATCATGTTAATCCCATCTAATCGGTCTCAACTCATGTGTAGAGATAGTTGGTTTCATTATTATATAAAAAAACATACCAAAGATATAAATTCCTATAAATCATGTTAATTATTTTGTAAAATATACTTAATTTTTGTTACAATGATTTCCTTTATGAATGATTAAGTTTAATTCATTCAATGGATATTACTACTCAAGTATATATATAGGTATTTGGCTATGTCTGAGAAATCGTGATCCTGCCAACGGTTTTTGTTTTACAGAAAAGTGAACTAGACACCATGACAAGATATTGTGACCCTGAAACCATGAAAATACATTGTTATCTAGACACCTTTACCAGACACTGTGACCCAGACCCCATGACCAGACACAGTGATCCTAAAACCACTTTCATGCTACCAGTTCTTGATCTCGATACAATTATTCCATCATAACTATCTTACCGATCAACGAAAACTATGAGGACATTGTTTTGTGGTGACACCATTTCCAGATAGACAGTGACACCGATCTTTAATCTATTTTGTAATTTTCAATTTAATATATAATGATCATATCTGAGAATTTTGAATGTATTCACATAATTAATATTTTTTTGTAGAAATGTCACATGACACTATGATGTACGAGGTGTAGAATACATGCATCATGTTGGCTCAAATACATGTACCCCATGAATAAATAGAGATTCATGGCCCTAAAACAAAGCTTGGAAGAGGAGCAGAAGCAGTAGAATTATTGAGAAAATAACCTAAATATGAAACAAGAAACATCTGAAGAACACACAAAGCATTCTCGAATCCAAAAACTGGTATAGAATAGATCAGATTCAATAACAACTTTTCAATAAAAACACCATGAATAACACAAGCCATATTTAACTAGAAACCAGTGAAACAGACATGCGATACTCTATTTTACAGGATAGGACTCAATACATGCATCTACTTTATCCTCAATGTCTATAGATTCATAAAATATCACTCATAGAATTTCTAACCTTATCGAATCATATTTGCTATGCGTGTATTTTTTTTAGCTTTCGAGTAGTGTGTGTTCATATATTAAAACACACACTTTATACTACTCTAAACAAAAGGATACAGAGATATCCTTCCTCCCATATCTTCTTACACTTGTTTTCTCCCACAGATAAGTGTGGAGGAGGTCCCTGTGTGACCTGGTAGTTTATACACATTAAGAACTATGGAAGAGGTCATGTGACCTGGATTGTAAAGTGCACTGTTGTTTACCCCGATCTAGGGTGTGGATAAGGTTTATTAATATAATCTTCATGGTGGTTGGTGATCACCAAGTGGAGTGTATTAGGTCTCAAATTGAGACTGAAACACTTGTTTTACCTGTTGTGTTGTTTAATTTAGTTTTCACTATTTTACTGTATAATTCAAAAATCACTAGACTTTATTTGATAGTTATTCATGGACATAATTTATAATTTTTGGTTTTTTTAAAATAGCATCGAAAGTAATATCAATAACTAATGTTAAGATTACTATGAATTAATCAATCTTATGTGATGTTATTTTAATAGTCATGCTCTCATAACCATATTACCTTGATTAATTGGGAGTAATTTATTTTTATTAGTGAACCTTTTAAGATATCATTTCAAACAGAAATTTTTATAGATACAAAATTCACCACCCCACTTGAGTACTACACTTCAACCAACATTTGTTATTAGAGGAGCATGGTTTTTCTGAGTAAAACATTATTTTTAAAACTATTCAACTGTGATTTTTGTTGTACTTTAACAATATGTAAATTTATATTAATTCTAAATTTCTAGCACTTTCAATGTATTTATTTGATATGGATAATATACTAGAAAGTTATCTAATTAATATACCACCATTCTTTAAAGGAAAAAATTATTCCGATTGGAAAAATAAAATGAAAATGTGTTTAGAATGTATGGGTTTTGATATATGGTCTTCAATAATTGATGAGTATTAAGTTATTTCTACTAATAGAAGAACTTGGGATGACCCAAACAAGGATGCCTACAATAAAAACATTAAATACATGAATTCTCTATATTTCTCTTTAAGAGATGAAAATTTAACAGAATTTCTACAAGTAAAACTACCCCTGAAATTTGGGATACTTTGTCTGTTTCACATAAAAAAACATATAATGTGAAAGAAATGAGACATAATACTTCTAGTATAAAATATGATAACATTAAAATAAAACATGAGGATCCTATTTCTAACATGTATCATTGGTTCAATGAAAATGTCAACACAATGATTTCTCTAGGAATGGAGGTTACTTACAAAGAACAAATCATGAGGATTCTTAGAGACCGACCTGATAGATGGAGAGGAACATTTATCTCTATTAAAGGATCATGCAACATCTTCAGGTCACCTGTAAAATAACTCATTGGGAAACTAATGATGTTTGAAGAGGATATTAAATTCAATAAGGAAGAGGAGGGAGGATGAACCCAAAATAATATATATTTAACTTAAGACCACCACCTCTAAGCACAAATAAAAAGGGAAACTGGATGTCTACGTAGAAAGCACTACCAGTGAAAAATCATCACCTGATAGTGATGAAGAGATGGATCAATTATCTAGATGATTTAAGAGATTTTACAAGAAGAATAAATTTTTCAGAAATCGTATCTTCAAAGGAATATATGATAAAAAAGTAATCAAGAAGAATGATTGTAAAATAAGTGACTAGTCTGGTGAGATAGTTTTCTACGAATGTAAGAAAATGGGACATGTAAAGGCTAACTATCGCATGCTCAAGTAAAAAAATTATTATGAAGACAAAGATAAAAAGTTTTAAAAAGAAATGAATGAAATTTGGAGTGCTTTTAGCACAGTTAATGTGACTTAGAATCATCACATGATGAACATGCTAACAAATCCAATATGTGTTTTATGACAGACACATCTGAGGTAACACAAGATTTCCTTGTACACAATTCCTATTTTTCTGGAGATGAAAGTGATTCAAAAAATATGTCTAAAGAAGAAATGTTTTAGTATTTAAATATTCTTTATGAGAAATGTAATAAACTAAAAGATTAATACAATTCGTTAAAAAACAACATGCTCTAACCTCAACTATTAAATCTGAACATACTATTGAAAGGGAGAAAAATGCACAATTATTAATGAAAACAATGAACTATAGCTATATAAAGAGAAATTGAAAAAGGACCTTGTATTGTTTATTAATCGTAAAGATACTTTGGTACAAATTATAGGTAAACAAATTTCTCCACAATATATTACTGGTATTGGATATAAACCAGGTAAAATAAATTTTTTTAAGAACAAATTTTATTTCTAAATCTTAGACATATAACTTTACTCAATGTTATAGAAAACATTCATATAGTTCAAATTATGATACACTCTCTATTGTTTCAATCTATTATTGACCAAATAGAGTTTAATTTTCAGGAACTTTACATAATTCTTATAGGAAACATATAAGGAAGAAGTGGGTTCTTAAAGTATTGTTCACTAATATTATAGACCCAAAAAAATATCGGTACCAATGATTGTTTTTATATGACTATTTTATAGGAACACTACATAAATAGCTCATATTAATGATTATTGTACTTGGACAGTGTATTTCCATGACACATGATAGGAGACTATTCATGGTTCAAGAACATAATAAAAATTGATGGTGTATATGTCACCATTGGTGACCATGCCGAAGGAAAAATCATCGGGCATTGCCATATTGGTATCTCTAATTCAATTATTATTTCCAAATTACTTTTTATTAATGGATTGAAATTTAATATTCTTAGTATTTTACAAATATATGGTGAAATTGTTTTTTGTTAAATTTGAAAAATATTCTTGAAATGTTTTTAATTCTAAAAAAGTATTAGTGTTTTCTACATTGAGAAATGAAAATATATACTCTGTTAACATAGAGTATGTAGTTTCTCAAAATTCATCATGTTTAAGTGTATTTCACAAATAGTCATGTATTTGGAATAAGAGACTAGGACACTATAATATTCACTCCCTTACAAAGTTAAATATAAAAATCTTAGTCAGTGACATACCCAAACATGAGTTTCCAAATGATAAAGTGTGTAGTCCCTGTCAAAAGGGAAAGAAACACAAAAATTACTTGAAACCAATGAAATAAGTATCAACTTCTCAACCTCTCGAACTGGTTCACATGGATTTGTTTAGAATATCTAGAGTTTCTAGTTTAATTGGGAAGCACTGTGTTTATGTTCTTGTAGATTACTTTTCTAGATATACTTTGACATTATTTTTAGCTCACAAAAGTGAAGCCTTCTCACATTTCATCAAATATGATAAAATTTTAGAAAATCCTACTGGACTTAGAAAAAAATCTTTAAGAAGTTATCATGGTAGTGAGTTAACAAATCATGAGTTTGAATCATTTTTTTCAAAAAATGTCTATAGTCATAATTTCTATGCCCCTGGAACACCTCAACAAAATGGAGTTGTAGAAATAAAAAATTGGACATTGCAAGAAATTTCTAGAACCAGGCTTAGTGAATATGACATAACTATTTATTTCTGTAATGAAGTAGTATATACAACATGCTATATTATTAATATACTGTTGATTAGAACTATTCTTATAAGAACTCCATATTAATTATGGAACAATATAAAACCCAAAGTAAGATACTTCAATGTTTTTTGTTCAAAGTATATATCCTTAATGATTAAGACAATCTTGAAAAATTTGCATCCAAGTTTGATGATGAAATCTTTTTAGGATATTCAATATCTAGTAAATCCTATAGGGTGTTTTACAAAAGAAATAAATGTGTGGAAGAATCTGTCCATGTCAAGTTTGATGAGACAGATCCACATGAGATTAAGACCACTCTAGAGAACCTGAAAGTTGATATGTCAAATCTGGACATCAATGAAAAATCCTCTTACCATCCTGTTAAGGAATCTGGGAAAACACCAAGTTCAGGAAATTCTCCAGATTCATGTTTTAATGAACTTGGACCTAATGATGAACCTAAAATCACGAGTCCCCCTTTTTCTATATCTATTATAACCCTTAAGAACCATACCTTAGATGTTGTTTAGAAGATATAGATAAAAAAACTCAAAATATAGATTATCTTATAAATCGGGTTGAACTTCATGCTTTCATGTCACAAAATCATACTGAAAATATTAATGATCCTATGAATGATATATTTTGGGTGATGTCTATGAAAGAAGAATTTAATAAGTTTTAAAGGAAAAAAGTTTGGAAACTTATTGATAGAACAAAAGGCACATTTACCATAGGCACTAAGTGGCTGTTTAGAAATATGGTAGATGAAGCTGGTAACATAGTTAGAAACAAGGATAGACTGGTTTCATAATGCTATTATTAAAAAGAAGGAATTGAATATGAAGAGACCATTTCACCAGTATCTAGTCTTGAACCCATTATAATCCTTCTTGCTTATGCTTCACATCTAAATTTGAAATTATATCAAATGGCTGTTAAAAGTTCAATCGTAATTGGGTACATAGTTGAGGATACCTTCATTGAGAAAACCACTAGTTTTACAAGACCTCACTTTCCAAATCATGTTTATAAATTACCAAAATACTTATATGGATTAAAATAAGCTCCAAGATCATTGTATGGTAGATTAAGTACTTTTATTATTTCCAATGGTTTTACAAAAGGAATAGAAGATCATAAGATTTTTATAAAAAAAATTTCCAATGATGATTTAGAAGTTCAACTTTATGTAGATGTTATTATCATTGGATATTCAAAAAATTCATTACGTATTGGATTTTCTATAATAATGAAAGACGAATTTGAAATGAGATTAATGGGTGAACTAACCTTCTTTCTTGGATTTCAAACCATTCAAAAAAAATGATGGTATTATTTTAAATTGATGAAAATATTCTGAAGACCTTCAAAAATGTTTTCTCTTGGATAGAACTAAATGTAGTGATACGCCAATGAGTAATACTTGTATGTTTGATATTGATGGGGATGTAAAATCTGTTGATCAAAAACACTTTCAAAGAAATGATTGGATGATTAATCTACTTAACTGCTAGTTGTCCTAATATTGTTTTTTGTGTAAGTATGTGTGCTCGTTTTCAAGAAAACCCTATGTAATATAATTTAAATGTTGTTAATAGAATTTTCAAATACCTCAAGACTATACAAAATCTAGGACTATTCTATCCTAGAGGACAATAATTAAAGTTACATAGTTATTCTGATGCTGATTTTCATGGTTGTAAGTTATAGAGAAAAAGGACCCTGAGAACAGGTCACCTTTTAGAAAAGTATCTAGTATCATGGTGTAGTAAGAAACAAAACTCTGTTGAATTATCTACTACCGAAGATAAATTCATAGTTGTTAGTAGTTGTTGTGAAAACATTTTGTGGATGAAACACATATTACTAGATTTTGGATATCAATTCATGCATGTACTGCTAAATTGTGATAATACAATTTCTATTAACATCTCAAAAAATCTTGTTTCACACTCTAGGACAAAACATATTGATGTAAGACACCATTTTTTGAGAGGCCATTATCAAAAAGGATATATCACTTTATAATTCAATGCAACTGAATTTCAGTTTGCAAATATTTTAACCAAACCATTAAATTCTGAAAGAATAGATTACATCTTATATGAATTAGTAATGATAAATCATAATTTGTAATTTTATTTTTTCACAGTTTACAGTCTCACAAGTAAATGTCTTAAGATTACTATCTAACTCTTACAGTTCTAGAGTATAATGTCTTAAATGTTTTTGTTTCAGGCTTATGGTCTCATTGTGAAAACCTGTTACGGTCTCACCATGAAAAAATTTTACAGTCTCACCATGAATGTCTGTTCTGATCTCACTATAATGATACTTTTTCATTTTACTTATATATTATAACATGTATCACTGTAATGTATTATTTTATTCTTTTTCTTTTGCACACATTTAAAGTTATGATGCAAGATATTCATAAATGATAAAAATGAAAGAATATTCACTATTTTCATCTATGGATTTGTATTCTCTCAAACTATAATCCCTTCTTAAACCCTTCATTTTTCTCACTCTCTCGAACATTCAATGAATTCCCATGATGAATTCCCAATCTACAATGACTCCTAGGAAACACAGATCTCAGAAAAAAAATGAAAAGAGAACTGAATATAGTGCCTGATGCTACTCTAAATTTGATCCTTGTTGACAGAATAGTGGTACCAGTAAAATAAATATTCCCTATGTGGCTGCTATCAAGTAAGTCTCTAGTGTTGAAATTACAGAATTTCAGGGATGGATAGATTGGTTCCCAATGGAGTCAAGGCCTATTTACCCAAATCTAGTTGCACAGTTTTATCAGATCATTCAATTATTATTTGATAAAGAAGATTACATTGTTGTGATAAACGTGATCAATGGAAAATGATATACCTTTTATTCGTAGATAATTTCCACTTGCCTAAGGATACCTCATTGGAGATTTTTTGGGGACTACTTGAGAGATCCTCCTTCTCCAAGTGAGACATTTGTTTTAGAATAATCCTTTGGATGGTTGACTAGCAAAAAAACTAAGAGAAGATCTATTGCTGCAGAGAAAGATGCTGAAACCAGATTATTGTTTAATTTTGTTTAGAATCAGATTAGTCCAAGAAAAGGGGATTTCCCTACCCTCATGTATGAGTTTGTATTTTTTATACATCTTCTAAAGAATTAACAGAATATTAATCTATCTAGTATTTCATACTTCATATATGTGAGTTGATAAAGAAAACTTAAAATTCAACATCCTCGTTCTACTAAAGTTTAATCTCTGCTATGCTTCATTATAAAGTGATGGTCAGACTGGATAATGAAATAATTAGGGACAATGAATTTTGTATCTCAAAGGTAATAGTCAATAGAAGGAAAATCAGTAGGAATCCTTAGAGAAAATCATGGGTAGAAGATAATTACATAGTCTATGAAACTTTCAAATAGATTGAGCATTCTAAAAGACCTAAGAACATATCTATTCCTTTTTTGGAACCAAATTAAATCACTGACTATCCTATTGTGGAAGAAAAATAAGTTGTTGTTGCACCTATAGGGAAATAATTCTAGGATAAGGAAGATAATGGACTTGTTCTTCAAGACATAACTAAGTAGGAAGTACCTATTCCTGAAGAAATTGTTGATTTAGAAGGATAACATTCTTCTAAAGAAGAGTATGATGTTAGTGTAAGTTACAATGATTTTCTAGAATAGCATCTATATGAATATATTTCTATAGAGAAAGAATCTTCTTTTGAGGAACACTTAGAGAAACAAGATGTTCTTGATTTTATCCCATATGTGGAAGAAATAATTTAGCAATATATTCCGTTATATAGAAAAGAAATGAGAGAGGCTATTGGGAATAAAAATATGAGAATAGATAAAAGAACCGAATCTATTATTCATGTGAGAGATGCACCTGTTTAGGGGTAGACAAACTCTAATTCGGAAAGTGTTGAAATTCCTAATCCAGTTGATCAAAATTTTGTGGATACATGGTATAAAATTCTTAGCTATTTTGATGTGAATGATTCCCAATAAGTCTCAATTAAAGGTATAGACCTTTTTATTTTATTTCAATTGAAATATCTCTCTGATATATTATTTTCAGAGGAACCTAAGAATGTCTTAGCTCCTATTCATGAACCTTCACAATAACCTTCTACCGTAGTGAGTAAGGATGATTTCAATGCCTTTGGAGAAAATTTATTGGATGGAGTTGAAAATCTCATGAACACTTAACCTAATCCTGTGAGAAATATGAGTGAAAGAGATTCTGACCTACTATTAAAAAAGATCATATAGAAGATTAAAAAAAATGGTTCATGAAATTCAAGAAGTCAAAATTGAGAACAAACTGTTAATTAATGAATTGAAGTATCTCTGAGTTATGGTTGAAGATATGAAGAATGAATTGAAGTCAAGACCAGATCCTATTTCTCATCTTGTTGAGGTTGTTAGTGGTCATATCCCACAATAAGTTGTATTTCTAATTCAACCAAACCTAACATCCATAGTTGATAATGTAACTCAAATAATCATGAAAATAGTTCAAGAAATGTGTGAACTCTTTATTGGTCTCGACAAGTTGACTAATGGGTATAAGGGTTGTCTCCATAAAGTTTCAAATCAACTAATGTACCTTACCTTAGCTGTTACAGCTACTAATACCTCTGGACAGTCCTCTCAACCCTCCATTGATAGTGATATTCTTAGAACGGTTGTTAAGAAAGAACATCAATCAGTTCTAAGTGGTTTTGACATAGAGATTCTCTCTATGGTTGTCAAGACTAGTGATTGAGTTTTTGATCTAGAAATAATTCATTAAAATATTGAAAATTATACACAAGAAGAAATTAATAAGAAGGTGGATTTCTACTTCAATAGTATTTTCTATATGCATGATATGACATACCATTTCATATACCATGTTGAAAATCTGAAAATCCCTCCTGTCACTCAATCTTTCAAAACTCATGTTTAAAAACTAAACGATTTCACTCCCTTGTAGGAAACGTTTATGGAGAACAAAAATTATTTTGAGAAAGTGATGTAGAATGGTGGTGAGTTTATTACTGAATTCATCAAGTTATTAAGGCCATATCTTCATGTATAGAGCACTGATATTGGAATCCTATAGCTACAGCTTTTCAACATGGTGTTCCTCCTTCCACATCTCATGCCTTTGCCTCTACCTCAATGTTTTACAATTGGTTCACTCCCTTAATCAACATCTACATATTCTCTTGTGGCCCCTCCTTATGTTGTCGTCAAGGTTAGAGAGAAGACAACTAGTGATGAATAAAAGCGAACACAATGTTTTCATTGGGATTTTTTTTTCTTTGTAGTCTATTGCATGTAATGCCACATCTTTCTCCATTTAATGCTCTATGATCTTTTATTGTATATTTTCATATTTACTTTTGTACTCTTTTTGATGATCCCAAAAGGTGGAGAAGACATGTACACCATGGGAGAGATGCATATAGTAAGAATAGATATCTCACTCATATGGTTTGTGATCATCAAATGGGGGATATTGTTGGCATCCTCATGCTTTAATCTTGTTTTAATAATCACAAATCCTAATCATCTTGTAAATCATGTTAATCCTAGCTAATTTTTCTCAACATAGGTGAAGAGATAGTTGGTTTACTTATGCATTATAGAAACTACCTAACATATTAATTGCCATAAATCATATTTAATTATTTGTAAATTATACTTAATTTTCATTTCCATGATTTACATTATGAATGAATAAGATAAATCAATTCAGTAGATATTGTTGCTTAAGTCTATATACAGATATTTGGCTTAGTCTAAGAAACCATGAGCCTACCAACCATTATGGTTTTCTAGAATAGTGACCCAGACATCATGACAAAACACAGTAACCCAGAAAATATGACCATACACTATGATCCAGACATCGTGACCAAGACAATGTGACAAAACACCATGACCCAAACATCGTGACCCATACACCGTGACCAGACACCGTAACCCTAACACCGAATCAGTGCTACCAGTTCTTGATCTCAATACAAAAATTCCATCAAAACTATCTCAATGATCAAAAGAAAATAAGAAGTCTCTATTTCGTGGTGACACTATTTCCAATTGACACTGTTTCTAGAGAGACTGTGACATCGTTCTTTAATCTGTTTTGTCGTTTTCAATTTAATCTTTAATGGTAATATTTGTGTCATTAAAATGTGCTGAAATAATTAATATTTATTTGTTGATATGTCACCTGATAGTACAAGGTATTAGGTGTAGAATACAGTCATTATGTTGGCTCTAGAAAATGCACTCCAAGTATAAAAAGAAAGGTGTGGCTCTGAATCAAAGAGTGATAGAGCAGTAGAAGAACAAGCATTTTTAAAAAAATAACTGACACAAGAATCAAGATACATCTAAATGAAACATGTAGAATTATCTTATCCAAAAACTGGGATACCATATATCTGAGTTAAGAACATCTTATCAATAATAACTCTATGAATAACACAAGAAAGATTTAACAGGAAACTAGAGCAGCAGACATGTGATACTCTATTTTTCGCAAGAGGACTTGAAACTTGCATCTACTTCATCCTTGATGTCCATAGCAGAATAAAATAACAATTAGGGCATTTCTATCCTTATCTCATCATCTTTTCCTTATTGGTTATTTTTTTAGCTTTCAAGTAGTGTGTGTTTGTGCCTATATAAAAAACACATTGTCTTCTGCACTAAACTGAAGGATACAAGTATATCCTTCCTCTCATATCTCCTTACACTTTTTTACTCCCACAGATAAGTGTGGAAGAGGTCCTTGTGTAACATGGTAGTTTATACACACGATGAATTGTGGAAGAGGTCATGAGACCTGGATAGTCCTATGCATTGGTGTTTACCTCGATCTAGGGGGTGGATCATGTTTATTAATATAAACTACTTGGTGGAAGGTGATCACCATGTGGAGAGGATTATGTCTCGGTTTGAGACTCACCCACTTATTTTATCTATTGCGTTGGTTAATTTTGTTTTTTCTATTTTACTATATAATTCATAAATCACTAGATTTTCATTGACAATTATTCCTGGAATGAAGTTATAATTGTTTTTCCTTATTAGAATAGCTTCAAATGGAACATCAATAACTGATATTGAGATTACTGATAATTAGTTAATCTTTTGAGATGTTATTGTAATAGTAAAACTTTAATAACCGTATTACCTTGATTGACTATGATGAACTTTTTTATTGGGGAACCTCATAAGAAAAATTTTCATATAGATATTTTTATAGATACCCAATTCAACCCCTTATTGAGTCCTATTCTATGACTAATATAAGGGTTATTTCAAAAAATAATTCTCAAATTATTTTCTCATGAGTTTATTAAATGTATCTTTTAAAAAACTAATTATATAATGTATAAGATTATAGTAACACTAATCTTAAGATATCATCACTAATCATAATATATTATGATGTTTATCAACCAGGGAAAACTCATAGTTGTAATTATGTGGGATAATAATCATTTAACATCATAAGAAATATTTTGGAGACATGAATGAATGATAAATTGAATATTCCATTTGATACAACATAATATATTTAAAATTTCGAATATCATTACAGAATAATTTAAAAAAACAATAAATAAGATGGAACCCAATATATCATATATTATAGACCTCTAAATTTCCCACATGTTTTCTTTATTTTGTTGGGTTTTGTTAAACTCATTGCATCTCAATACTATTACATCCACATATCAATATTACCATTTGGTAATACTCTCCTAATAAACTATCTAGTGAGTAATTAGTTATCTTGAATAATGGTGATAAAAAAATCATGGTCATTATCTTAAAATACTTAAACATATTCAAAATCCATAACATAAAATCATTAAATGTTATGTTGTGATCTTTATAAAATATTCACAATATATAGAAATTATTTTGTGTTCATCATCATCATTCATTAAAACAACACTATTATATTTTTTCACTAAATACCTTTGGTATCAAATGCAATTATTTGCACAAATTGTATGTGAACATTCCCTAAATATTTTAGGATATAAATTGACTTCTACTTTCAATCATGACTAGAATAATCCTTTAATTAACCACACATAACATCAACAAGTTTTAAAAAATAATCATGCAAGCTTCTTTTACAAAATATTCTCTTCCAAATATCATGTTAAAATATATAATCTCTATTGTGTTTGTATCGTAACTCTTATTTCAAATTTTTATGTATATTTATCAAATAAACCATTATTTTGAAATAATATTTTGTTTTTTATGCATTTGAGTAAATTTCATTTTAAAATATGTATTCATTACATGAAATAAATCTTTCTTGGGTTGTTAGGAAGTCATACCTGATATATAAAGGGACATCTAGATAAAAACTATTGTCTTAGACATTAATTTACCTTTGTTTCATGAAGAAATATTTTATAGAATCAAATGAAATATAATCCAAGTCTATCATCCTGAGTTTTAAATAATAATTCATTGTCAAAAAAGAAATTATCGTATAATATAAGGAAAAATGATATAACTATACACATCGCTTACAGAAAATTCTATCTAATATTTATATATTCACTTACATTAAAATAAATAATCTGAGAGCTGTTTGTTTCATCATATATATATAAATTACAATCATTTTAAAAAATTTCAGTGATTTTTATCATTTTTTATTAATGACATTCGTAAAGTATATATTTGGTGTCATGTACCCTTCAAATCCAACAAATTGGTTTTAATGAATACATTATATGGAAATTCCTTGGAGTTTTTAAAAACCCATTAATTATCTTGTATCACATTACTCTTCCTTTCAAAGAAAACATTTTTCTTTCTATGACCATTACTAGATACTATAATAATCATTTTTTCTCCTTCCAACTTTTTTTTATATGGGTTTTACTTTTACCCACTTATACTATCTAGATATCACCAAAACATAGACATTATATACCCCCTCATATATCCCCATTAAATTGATAATATCAAGTAAATATTTCTTCAACTCATTTATAATATCAAAAAATTTATATTAAGGATAATAAAATTATTTTAATATCAAAATATTACAATACATAATCTTCCAACCTTATATACTTATTAACATAGTCAATCATATTTATTGTATTGGTAGTGAATAAATTTCCTAGTGTCACATTGTATATAACACCTTCCAAAACATAAACTAATCATTATTTTATTCTAATGTGATCATATATTCATTTTTTGAACAACATCAAAAGATTGTTTATATAAGAAAGTTATTTTCTAACAATTTGAGTGTCTCTTATTGATTTTATTAATTTATGATTAAATGAAGTTTCATACATTAATTATATCATTATAATGTCATTATTTGAATGTTTATACTTGATTAATATTAATTTATTAATATATAATATAATATTCTATTATATGACTGTAATTTTTTTACTTATTCGGAAAATAACATTATTAAATTTTATCACATTATAATTATGATCCCTTTTAAATTCATGATTTCCATTAATGGGATAAGTAATATATGTCATTACAATATAACCCAGTTATAATTTTTATAACCATGACTATATCTTATGGAAAACTATAGTAAAAAATATCATATATAACTCTTTGATAGCTGACTAGAAAATCATTATCCAAATACATCATGTAGAATCACTCAACTATGTATATATTTTAACCTATTGGAATGGGCATTGAAACCAAGTTCAACTAATATATAAAACAAATAACAATGTACCTAAATTTTATAATAACTATTTTCCATTATTGAATTTAAAACATTATCCACAGGAAATAATTATTTTGGGTCACCTATAATTAATTATAAAGTTCTAGAAATTTATTCTTTATAAGGATTCTAACACATAGTATTATTAAGAAGATTTAAACACACAATAATATCTCATGTCATTACTACTAAATATATGAATGAATCTAGTGATTTAGTTCATAATATTATTCCTTCCACCATAATTATATATTCTAAACATATATATGTCTAACTCTTTATACAACTCACATATTTTGTTATTATCATAAATTCAATGCTAATAATATTTAACCACATCCATAATAAATCTCATGCATATGGTAAATTAAATCCATTAATGTAAAGGATTAGATTATATGAAATGGAAAATTACCAGATGAGTAATAATGTAATCATAAATTGCAAACCCAATATTCTCCATAATAAGTTATAAGTCTCAAATATAATAGGATGTCTGGCCTAAAGTCCCTATACCCAGGAGTAATTTAATGAAGGGGGATATCAATATTATCATAACTCCAACAAAAAAATTTATAAATCTTATTTATAAAAATAATACAGGATGATATGTTAGTGGAATTCAAAGTCAAGTTAAAAAAGAACTAAAATCAATATCATACATGGTGTTCAACTCAATTGATGCATACCCAGTAACCAATAATAAGTTTAATATGTTTTTAATAAATCATACAAATATTCATTACATAAAACCTTCTTATATCTGCATAATGTAAGGAATAAATTATATATATATATATATGAACAATTCATTTTTTAATAATGATATAAAAAGTTATGAATAATTCACAAGTAAATAAAAAAAATAACAATTTACAATTTACAAAACATTTTGAAAATTCCATAATTTTAAATGTGTCATATTTATAATCATATCAGAAAATTAACTCTTCCATATTTTTCATTTTATAGAATTCAGTTTAAAAATTTGATATTACATAAAATATAAACATCTTATAACTTAATTTTTATTTCAAAAACTATTTACAGAATGAAATTTAAAAATATTATTTTTATGTAAATATTGATCAAATAAAAAATAAAAAACTTGTTTGACGTGTTTTAAATAATATACACTTAAATTCATTTAATTTTAATAATTAAAATTAATATTTATGAATAAATTAAAATTTTAAATATACAATCTTTTGTTTTTTTTCCATATTTTTAATTTTTAATCATTTTATAAATATTACTAGTAATGTTAGTATAAGAACATTATATATAATCTAAAATTCATTCCATTTATGTTTCTAGAGATTATTATAACTGAAATCAATGTTAAATCTATTATTATTTCATGTCATTAAATATTTACTATCTTCAGTTTTATGCATATATGTAATTTTGAAAATCAATAAGTACCTATATATTCTATAAATTAAGTAATACATAGTATTCAAATTATACAGAAAATATAAATATATATATATATATAAATATATAAATATATATATTTAAAACATCCAATCAAACTAATAGTCATTTTATATATTTTTAAATGTTTTATTTTAGATGGGACCATTTAATATATAATTTAGATAATAATATCAACAATTTACAATGTTTAAATGTCATCATTTAATTATAAATTATAAATTATTTTTATTTTTAGAAAATATACCGAAGTTATTATATTTTTCATAATTTATTTTTTATAATTGATTGGGGATTTATTATTCCTAATGAATGGTTAGACCTGGTGAATATCATTATGTTTCACAATGTAAGGAATCGGCCTTCAATAAAAAATATTCTATCAGTTTTTATCTAGAATTATTATTCTTTGAATTCATAGGATCATTTTGGTTTATTGTTTTAGGTAATTAGAAAATATCATAAAAAATAAACCCAAACATTACCGGTGGATCCTTATTGTCTATGTCATTTTTCTCCACCAAATGAAGGAATTTAGTATAAAACATGTACTATTTTTTAACACAAATGTTCATAAATTTCAACTTGACTACCTTATTTCTCATACCCATATTTATACCATATGGAAAACATTTTAAAACAATGTATTAAGATAAAAAACTTATTTGTTGACATATAAATACATAATGAAACCATTAATCCATCAATACTTATATACTCATGAAAAAAATTTCACAATGATTTCTGACATAATTTTTTTAATAATTAGTTGATAATAAATGACAAAATTTCCACACAATTATTTAAATATGTTTATTTATAAATTTTTATGGATTAGATAATTCATTTGAAAATTTGCTAAAAATTTCAGTTTTACCCATTAAAATTCACATTATAATTTCAGACATAAATATTTTGATATGTATTATATGAACTTATATATTTTTAAAAATACTTTTGACTAAATGGGATAAAACATTCATTCAGGAAATTTGATCTAAATCGTGCATTTGATTGGTGTAATAGGGCCATAAAGTAAACGATGGGCTGGACCCGCCATATTGGACATTGGTTCTGTACTTGGCCCATAACATCTACATCCTAGCATGGATTGGTCTGAAATTTGGATGGGTTCTCTAAAAAAAATTTATGACAAAAAATTTTTCTATATGGATATCTGGTACACACGTTTGGATGATCAATGTGGCGGTGAAACATGGACTAAAATATTTGGCTGAATTTCCCGATTCACACTTGAAACCACTTGAAACCAAGCTTATCCTCAGCTATATAATTTGGAGTTTTTCTTATTTTGAGGGATTGTGAAGTGAATTAGGATATTGGGACAAGAGGAGAAGTGGTTCTATATAATTTCAATTCTTAATTTGGGGAGGGATGCTACCATGCTAGGATCTCTCCCAAATGATCTTATTTTCCTCTTATTTGCTGTAATGTTGTTATAATTTCAATAAAATCGTTGTTTATATTTAATTTGTTATATTATTTTCAATTTTATTATTCTCTTAGTCATACAATGTGGTCTATAAATCAAAGAGTTGAAATGATATTGGGATATACCCATTCTAAATCATTGCAAATGAAATCCATTTCTACGATGACTACACCACCCATAGAAGAGTAGTTTTTATAGTAATAGATCTACATATTAAATTTTTTTATATATATTTTGACTCAATGAGATACTATAATTAAATTAATATGATATATTAATTAACTTTTCAATTTAAATGAAACTAATCAAGTAATTGATCAATTTACAAAAGAAAAAACGAAGTCGATATTTGTGTAAATTGTGAGACTGTGATCTTAATCAGTAATACACGACCATAAGGGATACATTTGTATAGTTGAAATATAATTCATAAACTCAATTAATCCTCATTTTCAGGGTGGATATGTTATCTAATTAGAAACTGGACAAAATATAACCTAGTAACATCAATCAAAGTAGGGCGACACAATTGAATGTTCTAAAGAAAGCCTAAGGTTTATGTAATATCATATTTGTAGTTAAGTTAACTCCTGTAGATTTAAATTGTTAAAAAATTTGGGGATTATAATTAACTAGATTATAATATAAATGATAATGCTAAATAATTTTATTAAAAGGTAGGGTTATATCGATTACACAATGTACATTGTTTTTCTTAAAAAAACATTTTCTCATAGTGTTCTATTAATCAAATTTTCTTTTCAATAACAAAAAACAATAACAAATACAATATTCTTCTAAAATGTTTCTTCTAATTATTTATAAACATTTAACAAACCCAAAAATCCTTATAATATGTTTATTTTATTTAATTTCAAAATACCTTGGATATGTTGTTTGAAATTATGTCCTCCTTTGAGAGACAACCTTGGTCAGCCACTCTACTACACCTATATAACCCAAAAAATTGAACATAAATTGAGAGATCCCACGATATCAACATTAAAATTGGCATCTTTTTCAGGGAGGCATGTAATTATTCAAACTAATTATAGGTATTTATTTTATTTTACATTTTATTTTCTTATTCTCTTATTTCTTCATATTTTACATAATTAAATTTTTTTCTTCTTATTTTATTTTACTCTTATTATTTTTGAAACATCAACTGAAACTTACCATTTGTATTTTTTATGGTACACTTTTATTCTTTTCATTTTTATTTTATTTATGACATAAACTAATCCTGATTATCTCTTAGATCTTGACTCTAAGATTAAATGTAACCTTAGTGCTCAAATCAGACATTCTCAGTCTACTGAAAGATTCAACACCCAACTTGTAGGAGAATTCCTCGACTCCATGAACATTGAAATTAGAAAAACGTATAATTACAACATAAATCAAGAAAAAATGTCTAAAACCAATAAAAATGAACATAATATAACTATTCAATAATTTTTTTCACCTAATATTAAATATCAACCATATTTTAAGTCATAAAAAAATCTCAAATTATACATTGAACTAAAATCTGGAATAATACACCTTCATCCAAAATTTCATGGACTATCTATTGAGGGTACAAAAAAAAATTAAAATATTTTAATGTGGATTTCTCAACACATAATCCTAGAAATTTTGATGAAGATCAAATCAAACTAAGAGCATTCCCATTTTCACTTGATAGATTTAAAAAGTATTGGATGTATTATTTGCAACTAGAATATTTAATATGTTGGAATGATTTAAAATGCCTTTTCATGCAGAGTTTTTTTAAGCATCAAGGACTAGTTCCATTCGTAAAGACATTTCAAAGATGAATAAAGTACAAAGGAGTCAATGTATAAGTACTGGGAGCGATTCAAGAAGTTCTGCGCATGATATCAGCATCACCATATTACTATGAAAATCATCATTAAATAATTCTATGAAAGACTCATACTTATCGAGGGAAGCATGTTAGATGTTATGGTTGGAGGGGCATTGGTAAAAAAACCAAAGCATCGTTACATGCATTGGTAGACAAGATGGACCAAAACTCCCAAGAAGTTGGCGATCAAGTCACACCACATGTTAAAAGAGTACATCAGGTATGTCCTTCCTCTCTTGAAAATAATTTTACTGATTGTAAGTTAGAAGAATGAACTACTAGGTTTAGGGAGATTACATTGGCTGAAAAGACATTATAACCCAATACTATGAGGCCAAGTGGCATTTTCACTAAAATAGGCCACCCAACTGATATATTTGCCCAATTACAAGAGTCAGAGGATTGTGCAACAGTATTCTTTATGAGACCGTATCAGCCACAACAATAGTCACATCCCCAAAAAAGTATGATTCCATTGCACAAACATACAACCAAGGTAAGATTGATCAATCAGACATAAGGTTTGGCTCTGGACAAAAATGAAGGTCACCCCATTCAATAAAACTTATAAAATCCTCCACCATACCAACATAGTTTCCAACAACCCAAACGAAATTTTATGCTAAAGAATCAACAAGTCTACAATAAGGGAATACCCCACCCAATGTGGATTCTAACATTGATGAACTTTTGAGGGAAATTGTACTTAATCTATATAATGATCTGAATAGAGAATGTTCGGAGTGGATGGAGTTGAATACACAAATAATCTAGATTTACACTGACCTCCATAATCTAGTAAGTAAGAACTCCAGAAATCTTCCTTCCCAACCAACTCTGAATTCCATTGGAAGTTTTAGTGCGATGAAAAGAAGAATGGGGTAGAAAATGAATGATACATCTATACCTTCCATTACAAATGGATTCACCTCATCCCTGGAGAATCAAAATTCCATAAGAACTGAAGATCTACTAAAGGAGAAAGATAAATGTACGGAAAATATTTATGATGTTCCACCTAAACCCCTTAATTTTCTAAATAGAGTTGTTCAAACACAAAATATGGCTGACGAGGAAGTGAAGATGTTTTTTTGGACACATTAAAGAATGTGGAGATCGACAAACCTATACTTGAATCCATTAAAAAAATCCCAAGGTATGAGAAATTCTTAAAATAAATTCATACCAATAGAGGATGGCTCAAGCGTAATGAGAGTATAAATCTTGGAATAAATTTGTCAGAACTCATTACTCCAACTCATGTAATGCCAAAAAAGTGAAAGGATCCTAGGACATTCACCATCCCCTACACCGTATGAGATTTACATTTTTTGGTTCTTTATGTGTTTTATGTGCTTCCCTAAATGTGGTGACTCACTCTATATTGTCTTATTTACAGGTTGGTCTGTTGAAGATGACAAGAGTAGTGGTTTTGTTGGAGAATAAATCTACGTCATATATAGTAGGATTCTTTGAGTATGTACTTGTATAGGTAAGATAAATGACCTATTCAGGAGGGTTCTATATGCATTAAATAGTGGAAGAACAAGTTAGATCATGTGATCTCATTATCTTAGGTAGGCCCTTACTAAAAACTGTAGAAATAATCATTAATGTCAATGGGGGTACATTTTCCTTGGAGCGTGAATATGAAGATGTGATATTTAATGTTATAGACTCCAGGAAGTACCCCTTAGAGGACCATTCTCCATTTTTTATCTCCCATTTTAAACCAACAAATAAAAACCCCATGGAATTTGATTGTCCTATGCTTAGGGAGATTATGAGTATTTGTTCTTTTTTGATGTGTAAAATAACTTCAAAACCTGTTTAAAAATCACAAAACTATCTTAAATTTGATTTTGAAATGGATTCATATTATAATTATGGTCAAGTGAACTCAGATTATGACATGGATGTTAAGTATGCTAATTGATGTGATGCATTATTCACTGATTTTGACAATGTCTATTCTGATATTGATGCTATTTGTGCACATATTTCAATCCCTTTGATATCTCCATCCATACACCAGCCCCTACACTGGAACTCAAACCATACCCACCAAATCTCAAAAACTCATAGTTGTTGAGTGGTGATAAATTACCTTTTATCGTTGCTAACAATCTCCCTTTTGAACATGATGAAAAAAATTTCATTCCTTTGAGGGATAATATTAGGGCCATTTAGTGGACCTTGTCTGACATATCAGTTAGGATTCCCTCTATTTTCATGCATAGGATTATTTTGGAGGATAGTGCTAAACCGGTTAGGGAGCCATAAAGGAGACCCAATCCAACTATTCTAGATATTGTTAAAAAAGAGGTTGAAAAATTTATCAAGGAATGTATAATTTTTTCCACATCAGATTCTCAGTGGGTGAGTCCTATTCAGGTTGTTCCTAAGAAAAGTGGTGTTACTATTGTTATAAATTACAAAGAGGAGTTAATTCTAATGAGGGTGAAAAAAATTTGACGTCTGTGTATTAATTATAGGAAACTAATTATATCTACTCGCATGGAAAATTTCCCATCCCATTTATCGATCATATTCTATATAGACTAGTTGGTAAAACATTGAATTGTTTATTGGATGGATTTGGATATATTTTCAGGTTTCTATTGCTCTAGAGTATCATGATAATACTACATTCACTTGTCTATTCGGTATGTTTTCCTACCTAAGGATTTCATTTGGACATTGCAATTCCCCTGGTATCTTCTAAATATGCATGGTGAGTATTTTTTCTAATTTTATTGAGAGAATAATGGAGGTATTTATGGATGATTTTACAGTGTATGGGTCTCCAATTGACGATTGTATCTCTAGTTTAAGAAAGGATTGGAATCGTTACATTGAAAAGAATCTGGTCTTGAACATTATTAATTTTCATTTCAAGGTAGATAATGGAATTTTCTTTGGGCTTGTAGTGTCAAAAAAATAGGATAGAGGTTGATTGATCTAAGGTAGATATAATTACATCCTTACCCTACCCATAATGTGTGCATGATGATAGATCAATCCTATGGAATGCTTGATTTTATCAGCGCTTCATCAAATATTTTATTATGATTGATCTTCATATGTCACGATTACATCAAAAGGTTTTTCATTTTGTGTTTAATGATTCATACAACATTCCTTTTATGAGAAAAAACAATGTATTACCACTCCACCTATCAAACATTCTCTACGGTGGGAGCTTCCTTTTGAGATCATGTGTGAAACCTCCAACATAATGGTTGGAGATGTCTAATCTCATAGGGTGTAGTGACGTTCACATGTGATTTCATATGCGTTGAGGACACTAGATTCAGCCCAATCAATGTACACAACCTTTTAGGAGGAGTTTCATACTGTGATATTTGATTTTGATAAATTCCATTCATATTTATAGGGATTTCAAGTAGTTCCTTTTTTTTACCGTGCGACTCTGAGGTACCTCTTAAAGAAGATATATGGAAAGCCCAGTCTAATCCGATGGATTCTCCTTCAATAATTTTATATGGTGATAAACGACAAGAAGGGGCTAGAAAACATAGTTTCAGACCACATGGGTAGTCTTACTCACATGCTAGAGGATGACACCATGGACCAAGTACCACGTCAGGACACTTTCCCCAATGATCATCTTTATTCGATCTTAGGTACACATCATTTGTATGCGGATTTAGTGGACTACCTTGTTGAATTTTAAATCCCAACAAATTTCTATAAATATAAAGACAAAAAATTAAAGAGTGATTCATGATTTTAGGTTTGGGATGACCAATTCCTCCGGTGTATGTGTAGTAATCATGATATTAGGATGTGGGTTCTTGATCAAGAGTTTGAGTCTATTTTATAGTTTTTTCATACACTTTCTTATGGTGGACACTTTGGATCCAAAGGGATAGCAAGGAAAGTCTTGGACTCTAGATTTATTTTCCCAGCTTATTTTATGATTCCCATGTGTTTCATAAGTCATTCCCTCATTTCCTATAGAATGGGAACATTTCTAAGAGACCTGAGATTCCCCAATAACCCATATTATTATTTGAGATTTTTTATGAATGGGTAATCGATTTTATAGGTCATTTTCCTAGTTCATATGGTTTATTGTATATTTTAGTTATTGTTAATTATGTGATTACATTGGTGGAGTCTAAATCCACAAGTATTGAAGATTCTCATTTTATAGTGGACTTGGTCAAGACACATATCTTTATTAGGTTTGGAGTACCAATGGACATCAATAGTGACCAAGGGACTCACTTTTTAAATTAGAATTTGGATTCCTTCTGTCAGAAGTATGGGGTGACACAAAAAATATCAACACCATACAAACCCTAATAAAATGGCCTGGATGAATATTCAAGTAGGTAGTTGAAACAAATTTTCGAGAATACCATGTAGCCCAACAGGAAATATTGGAGCATGCTCTTGGATGATGAGTTATTGGCTAATAATACTGTATAGAAGACACCCATCGATATATCCCCATTTTGTATTTTTTTTAGAAAATCCTATCATATCCCCATATATGTTGAGAATAAGGCATAATAGGGTATAATGAAATGAAACATGGATTGGTCCCAAGCAGGAATTCAACGGAAGATGCAAAATCAAGAGCTTGAGGAGATTCTATTGTCATAATTTGATAACTCAAAGCCCTACAAGGAAAGATCAAATGTAGTTCTTGACATAATGATCCAACAAAGGGAGTTTCATGTTAGAGATAAGGTATTTATCTATAGTTCACCACTAAAGATGTTTCCCAGTAAGTTGTGTTCCAGAGGGGTTAGTCCTTACATTATATAAAATGTTTTTTCTTATGGTGCAGTGGCGATCGCACAGGAGGACACTAGAAGGATCTTTACAGTCAACATGAATCATTTGAGAAAATACATTGAGGGAATTATTACCGGTTCATTGGATTTGATCACACTACATGACCCTAGTATCACATGATCATATCAAGCATTTCCTAACCATTTCAGTTCTTTATTCTTTATCCAATTAAACTTATACATTTTATGTGCATATCTCATCTCATAGGTTCAAATTGGGGACAGTGAAATATTTTATGTGTGGGGGAGTGGATAAAATTTTTGGGTATATATTTAAAATTTTAATTTCTGTTTATTTTCTATAATGTTTTTGGTTAATATTTTCGAAAAAAACACAAGAAAAACATAAAAAACATAAAAAATATTAAAAAATCAAATCTATATTTCTCATGTAGATCATATCATAAATGAATTTTTTCAAAATTCATTGGTATAAATATAAGCATGAGTAATATTTTATCATCAAGGGTTGATATTTATAATAATTTAAGTCATCAATGATATGAATGATTGTGTCATTATAAAACATTTTAGATATTGACATCATTATTTTTTATATTTGTTCATTGTAAATTGTTTCATGGGTTTCTCCACCCAAATTTTCAATCAACCATGACTTGAGAAAATTTTCTTACTCAACTAAAGGTATAATCAAGTTAGGTATAACAATTATTTTTCAATCCATACATTCATTTCTCTTCCAATAAATTTTATTACAATAATGAATTGACTTATGTTTTTGTACTATTACCTAACTGTTGTACACCCTCAAAAAAATATGGGTTGTGCCTTGGATAAGAAAAAAACCACACGTCATCGACATTTGATCATGTTATAAATATTAAAATTAGTGTCATGAGGAGAAAAAACATTGTTTGAGAGTTGATCATATGATTTTTTTCTATGTGAACATTAAAAATAATAATATCAATTGAGGGGAGTTATGAAATGTACAACATATGTGGATATCTAGGTCAGGAGATCATGTTTTGACTTTTGGAAATCCATAAGTGAGGGGGTCTTGAAATTTGTTGACAAAGGATTTTATATCCTGATCAGTGAATGAAACTAGGTAATAGGGCTTATTTTCCATGACCTGAATATATATAATAAATGGTGGATTTATGAGCTTGGAATGGTTTGCAAACACATGCGTGGAGAATTAGTGGCCTGGTAGACCCATGACTTGTTTCTCTATGAATAGTTTTATGATTCTTACTAGATTTTGTTATGAAAAATTTTCTAAGACTATGATATTAAAATTTTATGATATTGAAACTTTATGGGATTCTTTCTTTTGCTATATTTTCACTGTGGATTGAGAAATTTTAATATGCTTATCTTGTCATAATTTTTTCAATGACATTATATGAGGTTATTCCCAGGAGTGAAAAAGGGTAAGTGTGGGGGAGTTGATTGAATATAGTCCTGTTGAATATTTTATTGATAATAAATGAAAAACATCCCTCACATTTGGTCAAAAATATTTATTTATAATATATTTCAGATTAGATCATTCATTTGAAAATTTTGTAAAAATTCCAGTTTTACCTATTAAATTTCCCTGAAGAATTCCGGAGATAAATATTTTGATATGTATTATTTGATAATAAAATTTTATAAATATATTCATCACATAATGGGATATAACTTTCATTAAGGTCATTGAAACTAAATGATGCATTTGATGGGTGTTAAATTTCCATGAATTCAAATATGGTCTAGACCCGCCAGATTGAACATTAGTTCTATATTTAGCCCATAAATTCTACATCAGTGCTTGTATTAGGCTCAAATTTGAAAAGGAGTTCTATAACAGAAGTTCATAAAGATAATACATCTTTATGGACAGCTAGTTCACAAGTTTTGAAGGTCAAACGGGTAGAAAAACATGAAATGAAATATTTTGCTAAATTTCCCCATTCAGAAATGAATCCACTTGAAACATATCATCACATCCAATTTATAAATTGGAGTCTATCTTGTTTTGAGAGGTTGGTATGTGAATTATTATATTTTTAGAAGAGGATAAGTGGTTCTATATCATTTAAATTCGCAAATAGGAGAGGTAAGCTACCAGGATAGAATCTCATCCAAAATGATCTTATTTTCCTCTTCTCTATTGTAATGTTGTTGTACTATCAATAAAATCATAGTTTATCTTCCATTTCATCTATTATATTCAATTTTATTCTTCTATTAATATTTTTATTTGGGATAGATATCATATAGTACAAATGATACTATATTACATCCTATTTAAATCTTTTCAAATGCAATCGGTTACTACGATGACTACGCTGCCAATGGTAAAGTAGTTTTCTTTGTAATCGATCTACCTGTTACCTTATTAATTATTTTTTAAATAAATGTGGTAATTTAATTAACTTAATATGTTATATTAATTGATTTTTCATTTTAAATTCAACTAATAAAGCAATTTATAATTTACTGGAAAACACGCGAGGCCGAGATTTGTGTAAATTGGGGGAGTTTGATCTTAATAGGTAATCAAAACCCATAAGTGATAAATTAAAAGAGTTCAAATATAATCCCTAAACCTAATTAATCCTCATTTAAAGATTTTATACATTCTTTAATTAACCATTGATCAAATTCTAGCCTAATAACATCAATCAAATTATGGTGATGTGATTGCATGTTCTGAAGCAAGCCTAGGGTTTAATTAATTTCATCTTTGTGGTTAAGTTAACACTCATAGGGTTAGATGGTTAATAACTTATGAGATTATAATTATGTATAATATTATTAAAATTATAATGATAAATAATTTAGTGATGATGTATAGGTTGATCAATTATACCTTTAAATATAATTTTATAAAAAAACATTTTCTCATTGTGTTGTATTAATCAATATTTAATTTCAAAAATAAAAAACAAAAACAAAATACAATCTTCTTCCATCATTCTTCTTCTTCTAATTTTATAAACATTTAACAACCACCCATACTTATAAGTTCTGTATTTTATTATAATTTCCAAATACCTTTGATTTTTGGTTTTAAATTACTTCCTCCTCTAAGAGACGACCTTGGTCAGCCACTATACTACCCCTAAACAACCCAAAACAGAACATCATTTGAGAGTGACCACAACAACGACTTTCATTATACTATATAGTAATGAAACATAATCTTTTTAAGCTACCTCATGAAATCATATATTTACTTTAAAAATATATTGGTAACATAAACCATAAACATAACATGTGGCATCAATTATAGATCACTATTATGTTTATAATAGATATCATGGATACATAGGTGGTAACCATATTGGTTACATTAGGAATAACCACCATAGTATATTCCCATAATATCTTAGGAGAAACCATATAATTAACTCTATCTCATTACCAAATTCAATAGAGTGTTAAAATTGGCACACTATCAATAAGATTATCATATATCCACCCTTACTCATATGAAATTACCAGGAACAAAAACAAAAGTATAAAAAACAAATATTTCATAAAAATATATATAACATTTTCACTTTGCAAACAAATTTTATTTTTACAATGATGATAAATCCTAAAAGAAAACTCATTATTTGAAAATAAAATTAAAAACATTTAAATTTAACATCACAAAATTAAATCTACATAAATGTGGGAAAATATATTCAAATTGTTTAAGTAAAAAATCAATCTATCTGAGACTTATACATATAGTTGAAAATTGATCTTTAAATTATGGATTTTAAAATGAAGACCCTTTACTTGAGTCCGAATCATCACATATATTATTTATCTTCCTAAATAATATTTTTTAAAATTATTTAACTTAATGAGAACATTTTTATTTTTTATTATCCCTTTTATATTACTTATTATCATGTAATAATAATAACTTAATTATTTTTGTTCTTATAAGTTGTTTTCTTGATATTTGGTACTTGAACAAAAAATGAATTTGAAAATATTTCAACAGTCGAAGTGTTATTAAGAAAATAATCTATAGATTAATATTTATTTAATTATTATATTTTTTATAAAAAAATATACTTTTAAATAAAACAATTATTTATGGTTAAGGAAAATTATCTTTGTATTAATCATAAAGATAGTAACCCATATGTACGAATGAGTAACATTTCCATATTCAACGATAATTATGGAAAGATGGTAAGCACCATTTTTTCTTTCCATAATTATCATTATATCAATAATATCCTATAAATAATTAAATATAAGTTATATATTATATTTATGTTATGTTTTTATTAAAAAATCACTTCACTTTGTGAAGGTGATATATCACACGTACATAATAACAAACATATCATTTTTTATACGTATAAAGAGGTAATAAAATAAATGATATAATATTTGTTAATAATTGTAAATATGTCATTAATATCATATATACACATTAATTATATCATTATTACTAGTATTGAGATAATGTGATGGAAAATGAATTATATCGGTTCGTGTGGCGGTGGTTCATCATACAAACAACCATTAACTCTATTCCCATTTGATGGAATTGGATATAGAATATGGTGATGATATTAACATAATGATATATCAATATATTCAATATACATTAGTTATTATTTCTTAATGTTTGAGAATGATTTTATGAAAATGGATGAAGAAATAATATAGAAACACTTAATTAAAAATGATATATCTCCTTTTTATGAAGACTTTTGTATCCTAAATTAAAACCACTAAGGGGGTGTTATGGAAATGATATAGTTATTTCCTAATATGATAATATATTATAATAAATGATCTAGGTATATATATTCCAATCCAAAAAGGATTTGATTTGTATTTAAATAAGAATAATTGGTAACATTTTATAGTATAGGAGAAGAGGAATTTAGGGATTTTTCAGAATATTATATTGAAATAAAGTTATTTTCTATTCCAAAAGGGACAAAAGTGACTTATTAATAATATATGATGAATATGTGTCAATATAAAACCATAATATTAAAATTATAAATGTTTTGAATAATATTTATTCCTTATCTTTTTGTTTTATCAATTTTTTAACATTTTAATTCTTATTGTGATATCATGTAATTTTATCTTTGAGGGTTCATATTGTTACCATAAAACTCCAACATACACAAAAACAAGTAATTGATTTCATAATAATACACAACCTAATCATATGGAATAAATTCAAATTTTATTAAATTTTATATCGATTAATAAAATATTATATATTTTAAAATAATGTTAATTTCAATTTTAACAGTATTCATTACATGAATATTTAATAATATCATTAAAATAAGATAAATTAGAACCAGTGATTCAAAAACACCACTAACTTGAAGTTGAATCTAAAATATAGTTTTATGATGTTAAACAACAAAAATTATGTTTACTTTTTTTAGTTATATCTTTTATTTGATATTTACTTTAATAAAAAATTACTACATCTCATAGTGAGATCATTTAATTTAACTATTTATTATATAAAAATTAGAAATAAATAATCATGATAAACATAAGCATGTTAAATTTCTAAATAATAATTATAGTATAAAATATCCAATATATAACTAATGTCTATAAATTTTATAGTAATGAAAAAGATGAGTATGACAACCTTGTATTTTTTTAATTAAAATGTTGTAAATGTCATACTATAATCCAAGTTTCTCATAAAAGATATAATTTAAACCCAAGTAATATTTTGTTCAATAAAAATACTTCTAATGATATTAATACATGTTTAGGGGTTATTTTATAATATTTTTAATCTTATATTTATATACTTAATTAGTCAATTTACATTTAATGGTGTTACCTAAAAATTAATAAATATTATAGTTATAATGTCTAAAAATAAAACTGACTTGTTTAATAAATTTGGAAATTATTACTCGCAATAAGGAATCAATTTTTGAAAATATTTTCAAAATTTATTTAATGAAATTAATTAAAAATTAATCCCATTGATGGAATAATAAATCATGTTTTTAAAGAAAATACCTTTTAAATATTAAATTGTTTTTATATCCAAATTTAATGCAAAATTTATTCCAAGGAAATAAATTTGATTAATTGATAAATAAATTATTTAATTTTTCTTTAAAATAAATGGAAATATATAATTTGACACTATATAATTTTCAAACGGATAATCTATATACCATTAAAATGAAATATAATTTCAATATTCATCAAAACATTAACCATATCAAAAAAATAAAAAATTGAAACTAAGATAATTTTTATATTAAAATTTTAAATAAGAATTTTATTTCTATAAATTAAAATTTATAATGGTTTGGAATAATTGATTTAAAACAAGTGAGAAATCAAAAGGATAAAAAACTAACTTATAAGGAAAATATTTCTTTTATAATTAATATTATAAATGTTCTTATATCATTACCTAAAAACAAATAAGATAAATTTAAAAAAATTTATTAAATATCTTGTGAATAAATTTAATTTATATAATCCAGCTATAGTTATTTTATTAATTATTGGTATAAAACATACTTTCCCAGTAGTATGTTATTTTTTATAAAAACAATTCCTTTTAATTATAAAATGGTTTTACATTGATTTATAATCAGTTTTCTAATGAATTATATATTCATTTGTAAACCATGTTTTCATAATATAGATAATTATGTTCATAAAATCCATTCTAATGGCTAGTTTATTATGATAAAATTTCAATAATAATATTTAGTTATTCATCTATGCTCGAAGTGTAATATCGTTTAGTCAATAAAACATAGTATTTGTTTTTTAAAAACTATACTTGGTACATTCCCCCTTTAGAAATTTCATCCTCTAAATTTTGAAATAAGGTTCGGTAACTAATGTTTTACTTTTCAAAATACCTTTATTTAAATACCACATTTTAAAATTGATTAATGAGACTTCCACATTAAAATAAATAAATGAAAGTGTTATGGGAACATGAGAAAACACAAAATTGTGTTCCATGTAGGAAAAAATTGGCATGGAAGTGAAAAAAAGTATATAGTTCTGAAGAAGAGTGATATAGAACATGGTCATGAGGATGTTAACATTCATAAAACCATAAATATGTTATCTGTAAAAATATCATTAATAACATTAAACTGATTATGTTTTTGTTTCAAAATAATTTTCTTAATGTTACGGAATTAATCTACATCCTAAATTAAGTAGAAAAGGAAATATAATTACATAAAAAGTATATTTTTATCCTCTAATAAATTCCTTACACATTTTTAATTTAATATGTCAGATAATAGCTTCAATAACAACTTACTAGATTCCTTCATCAAATACAGGATTTTATATTTATTTTTAAAATACCATCCCCTCAATGATTAAGGCCTAACAGAAAAGTGTAATCTCAATGAAGTGGTATAACTCATAGTTGAGAATTTCAAATTTTATTTCCCCATCTATATCCTATAAATACATGTTATAAATTCTAAAATAAAAAATTTATTATAACTAATATATAATATTGTTATAATTATAATGGAAAAACCATTTTCATCCTTATTCTAAACCATTTAAAAATTATGAAGTCTCTCTTGCTTTTGTGTGGAAAACCCCCTCCATAGAGGGGTGCAATTCATTTTATAATTATAATTTACATGGATTGTAATAATTAAAATTTTAATAAATATATAAGATATATATTATATAAAAATTATCATTTAATGGTGACTTATTATATACCTTTCTTTTGATGAATTTATGAAAAGATGAAAAAATGTATCATATGTACATAAAGCCTACCATCTCAGTGAATAATGTAATTAAATTTTTTATCTCTTTCCTTCCTGGATAAATCAAATATATATATATAATAAATATATAAAATATTTTAATAATTATCATTATTTTATATTTTATGGAACCATGATTATTGTAATATTATAAGAACTACGTAATAGAAATTTTCATGGAAAATGAATCAATTAACACCCAGAAAAGATGATTTTAATAAGGAATTGTGAATAAAAGAGTCCTAAAATTGTATTAGTTGATCATATATGATATTATATTTATATGTGATACTATTTTATATAATTATTATATATTACAATTTTTTATATAGGAGGTGGAGGTTCTTTTGAAGCATTCTAAAACCGAGGTAATTGTTCTATACTTCAATCTCATTATTTACAAGGATTTTTTACGATTGAGTTTCCTATGATGGTATTTAATGATATAACTATAATATATCGCATTAAATTTTTTATTTTATGGTTACTAATATATATTATATTTTTTAGTTTAATTTACCCCACTTTGTTACATTTATTTAAATGAATAATATATTTATGGAAATGTGTCATTATTTCTGAAATTAGTAAAAATATCTTTTCCATCCATGTCCATTTTTTTTAAAGTGTATTCAATAATTATTTTAATATTACCTCATGATTTGTTAAATTCATGTCAAAACATTTTTTTAAATAAAATTATAAGATTAATACTCATTTTATAATACAAATGATGAACATTTGACATTTTACAAAAATTATAAAACTGTTATTTGTTTGACATGCTTTGAATGAATGGAATTTAGCAATATCAGATCTACTATATGATTTAATGATTCATTTAAATTTTTTCAAACATCATTCAAAATTTTTTTTATACTATTATGGGTATTTTTATATTTTAAATATGTTATTTCAAATTATTAAGCTTATTTAACAAATAAATTTTTAAAAGTGATCTTTTAAATACATTTCATCTATGTTATCAAATAATCATGATTCATATACTTTACTACGGATGCAATCCAATAAAAAAACATTTATGAAAATATGAATGTTTTATGAAAAGTAAGATAATATTATTATGAAACAAATTTATATTATATGGGTTTTTTATGAAGTAATAAAATGTTTATCAAGCTTGTTACCTATCAATATTTTTTGATATATGATGCATAATTTATCATCTTTGGGCACACATATGGGTGGATAGTGATTATGTACATAATGGGTCTAGAATTATATATCTCTTCAGTGAATTGGACAATGTGGGATATCATATGAGATAATATAGACTATAATGGGGAGGGAAGAGAGTTTTATAAGTGGAATTGTCCACAAATATCATCTTGGCAGTGAACCTTGAATAATATGATTAAAAGGGGGGTTTAACCCAATCCACATTGATATTATTGGTTGTGAGCCCTTAATACTAAGAAATTTACTTTATATTATCATTTCATATAATTCCTTATCCTGAGATATGATGAACAATTATAGGAATGGTATTTATAAGATGGGATGTAGTTGTGAGGAAATTAGTGTGAGGGGACTTATATATCATATGAGCAAGTTAATTATCTATCCATGTTTCCAAATGTAATATACAAATATGATTCTTTTGTGGAACATAATGTTATGTAATGAAGTATTCATCTAAAAATATATGAAATCAATTTATGGAATGTATGTGTTGTTATAGAGTACAACTAAGGAATATATCATTTGTGTCCTGATATCCATATAAAATTGTAATTTTATCACTAGGATTTCCACATGGGGCATTAAAATTATAAATACATGTCTGTATTACATATAATATGTTTAAATCCATGAAATGGAAAATCCAAAACCCCATTCAAACCCACCTAATAAATACGGTCAAGGACTTTGCATCATCATTCACCCCATTAGTGATATATTCCTATTAAAAATATTGTTTCTATACATCCAACCTAACCACTACAAACCTCATGGATCTTGAATTCATGCATTTTGATGATAATAATGGAACCCACCAGGTATAAAACATTGAATATATTCCCGAATCATAGATTGTAATCCATCTATCCCTTGATGAATTATTATTAGAATGAGTGGAAGGTTGATTATATAGCCTATTTAGGGAGAATTCTAGATAGAGGTTGTGTACGACTAGAATCTATACTTATAGTCCCCTAACAAGGATTATTCCTCCTATACCTCTCCCCAACAACTATAAAATTTGATGATTTGATGATCATAAACCTACTTGGAGTAATATCTAATAATCCATACCCACATAAAAATAACTAATTCTATTAGGCATATTTGGTTAAACTCATTATGCAATCCCAATCAAAATATTATTATATTCCGACATAAAATAAGTATGATTTTGTATTATCTATTATTTGAAACAGTATGGATGAATCAAATAGGCTAACCTATATGAATTGATCCTACTATTAGCATGCTCGAAATACCTACAATTTAAGAATCCTTCATTGATATAAATCCAGAAAAACGTTTTTTGGGTAATGATCACTTTCAAATGGTTTGTTTCTATGTAACATAACGGAAACTAGGTTGTGTATTCCCTTTTAAATATTTTTTGCCATATAAATTAAAATATATATTTCATCCCATCATGATGTTAATCTACATGGAAGAAATCATATTTACAGTATGTATAACTATTGGATGATTTCTATTTCACATGATGTCAAATTTCATGGTATGGTCCATTAAAAAAACCATATGTTGCCCATCTCAATCAATATGTGATATAATTCAAATAAGGATGGACACATAGTAATCCCCTATGAGGATTGAAAGCAAAATCATCAACTATCCATTATCATCCCCATGCAGAAATATTATTTTGGAATATAATTATATCATTACACATTAATTAATATTCCATGTTATCAGACATGTCACTTTTACTATGACTACATCTCTCGGGATTTCTCTTTATTTGTGAATATTCCCAATGAATGAATCTCCCAAATAAAAGGTTATATTATATCTAGGATTCACCATAGTTCTCTTAATATTCCCTTTTTCTTGAAAAAAGAAATTTTCTCAGGGGGGGTATATTTTTATTTGTCAAAACATTATAACATTTCTTAGGGTTATATTCCTTGTGAAACCAACCCCACATCATCAATAAATTTTATCTTCAAGGTTATCAATAATGGTTCAATCATGAATAATAATAAAATACAACCATTAGGGGGAATGACTTACAGAATCACCCATAAAACATGATATTAAAATTCATAGATCAGTTATAGTCACATTAACATAAATTGAAGAACATTTCTTGTTATGTGGCACCAAAATATGTGGTTTATGATTAATTTCTCATGAAAAAATGGGAAAAATTTTTTGGGACCACAAACAAACACCATCCATACAAAATACCTTCATAGATAGTGATAATTTCATATGATTCTAAATGGATAGATTTAAACAATTGAACTAGTAATTAAGAACAAATGATATGATAATTATGGATAAAGAGTCTCCAATACATTCAAATGTTAGCATCGTTAACTAATATTAAATAATCATTTGAAAAAAGATTACCAATTTCATCAAAGGATTTGTTAAGGATTCAAAAAACACTAATAAATCTATATGAGACTCCTGGAGTTGGAAATAACACCACCAATGATTTATATTAGATAGAAATCCCTTTATCTATAGCTAAAAATATTACAATGTATCACTAATATGAAAACCAAACAACAACCTACCAAGGAATGAACGTACGTAGCAACATCTAGCTTCATGAATATAGGTTTAATTAGATGTTTTTGGTTATATAAAATCCCCCATTAGACTCTTTAGGATACTCAATTAGAGAACCCAACATGATTATTTATAATATGAGTATCCTTTCTTAATCACACATTGGGCCTTCCTGTTTAGCCCATTTTGCACCAAAAATGGTCTGATCAACATGAATATTTAAATAGTGCTCAGCTATTCACCACCAAGAATGAGTAAATTTTGATAACTGTGTTTCATTAATAAAAATTAATATGATTTCATGTTATTCAACTATTAAATTTATTGGTCAATCATAAAAAACTTATGATAATAAATATATAGGGGTTATTTTTTGTGTTATTCTCTTGATTTAGATACATCTCCCAAGATTCCACTTTAATACATATTGATGGGATCATCATCCAATTAAATCCATCATGGTCTAACAATCGTAAGAGATGTAGAACCCAAAACAAGATGGGAAATATCACCCATATAGAACCCTCATGACCATGTGTTGAACACATTTTTGTGTGAGTATTATAAGAATTATACTATCTTGAACCAATAGGAAACATGTCAGAACCATTATACATGGAATCCTAATAGCTGAACCCACCAGGGGAATTCTACTAGGTGGTCAACGAAACCCCATTCCAGATATAAACACATCTACAGCCTCTCTATAGAGTGAAATACTTAGTAACTCCTTGTATTAGGGACATAGATAATGGGGTAGAACAAAACCTCAATATTATGTAGTATCTTCCGTAGAGCTCTAATATGACTAACCACCACCAAAACATTATTTTTTATCTGATGTTAGTTGACATTTCACTGAACTAGCTACATAAGAGATCTCAGTCCTGAAAACCCATTCCTAGCTTCCTAGGAGAAGGTATTTCCATTAACAAAATATTTTGAGACACTAGTAAAATTTCCATATTCAGTTCCCCAAAGATGAGATCGGTCAATAGGTCATGATGGAAGAACATAGAAACATTCCTTTACATTCTCTTAAAGTTCTCTGGAATTCTATAGTAACAAAAAAATCATTTCGTAATATCTCAATAGTGACTGGTGGATAGTGGCTAGCACAAACTCTATATCTCACCAAAGAATGGGATCATACATTCCTTTTTCATGTTTAATCCCATCAACACATAAATGAGGAAATTTATGGATAGGACTATATAACTTGAAATATCCTAAAAATTACATCAGAATATCTTGAATGTTATTATATAAGGGGATAGTTGGAAATTTCCTATAATTTGTCAAGATTAGGCCCATATACTTCACTTTTTAGAGAAAAATAAACTATTTGGAATAACTCTACGGTTACATATGTTAGAGCCTATATCCACACACATATTTATAAGAATAAAAAGAGTGTTCTAATAAAAAAATAGAGTGTTTGTATACAAAATTTTGTCCATGATTATTTTTCATATATATATATGCTTTGAATTTTTCAATTGCATGAAAATAATAATTCTCCATTTTCTCCTGAAGAAAACTAACAATATATCATGGAGACAATATAATGGTTGGAATATATTCCTATCAGCTATAAAGGGATCCATTATAATATTCTAGTAATGAAAATGGTATATGAAAATATTCCAATTTTATACAAAATATATTTTTAGTTAGCTCTATCAATTACATAAGAGTCAGCCATAAACACTCCCATCCAAAGATATTGTCAACCAATCCCAAATATTTTATCTAAATAAATATACCATCATATAGTGGAAATGAAACTAGAGAAGAAATATACTACTTTATTAATAAGAAAGGGAATTCTTGAGTACTTACAACACCAATATATAGTGCCACAATGGGATACAAAATTCAAATATCAAGGTTATAGAAACGTCAATCATATTGGTCCTCCCTATCTAACTAGTATTCTATAGGTCCTCCAAGATACACATGAAAGGATGAACCTAACCTATTTGAACAAACATAGATAACACCCCTTACAAAGAAGTTCTAAAAAGA
This sequence comes from Viscum album, assembly GCA_963277665.1. Lineage (NCBI taxonomy): Eukaryota > Viridiplantae > Streptophyta > Magnoliopsida > Santalales > Viscaceae > Viscum > Viscum album. Next base: position 871,610,708 of record OY728163.1, read on the forward strand.
TCAATTCTAGTTAAACCCATGAACTCAATATCCACCTATCATGATTCATATAAATTAAAAAATTATCAGGGGTGTATTTTTGTTAACCTATCTTTCAGAATGTTCTCTCTATGGAATACTCAGAGTATTTATGAAATGTTATCCATTCAAATAATACAGTTGTAATGATGCTAATTTTTTTTAGATTTTGTATAATATCCCCCCTATAAAGATGATGTAGATAGTATGGACATGAGGAAAGAATTATCTGAATAAACCCTCTTGAATATGTCCTAGTTAATCGACACTCCCTAGAATGAAATTTAAAAAATGTTAAATGAATAATGAATTCCATTCTAATGAATCTTGTTTGGATGACTCTCCTTGTAATAAAGACTAAGAACCAAAATTATCAAGAGTATGAAACCCATCTCTGAGTAGTAAGAGATCTCTACAGTTATACTTATTTCATTGCATTCTAATCATTGAACAACCTTATATTAGAGAAGTACATAGATAAATTCCAGCAATATTGTCCCTATTTTTCTAAGGGTTCTGTATAAGATCATAGAAAATTCACTATCTGATATAGTTATATGGGGATGATAAGGGTTTGGAGCATTTACTTTTACCCCATTTTCAATAGAAAAAGTCCCCCTAAATTGACCATACTAATATGTTCTTATCATTTGAGAGGTTTCTGTCCTATAACTTACAAAATATAGTTTTTATTTATGAAAAATCCTAAAATATTTGAACCAAAAAATAAGAATGACAAAATTTACATGATTATTAATTGGATATGGTTTTGGGCCTAAAAATTGGAAATTTATGAATACTATCAGATAATATAAAATCCCTAAACATCAAAAAACCCTCTCATGGTGAGAATATCACATTATCAAAATGTATTGAACCTAAATCAAAATTTTGTTATTAAATTAAAAATTTTATAGAATCCATTAACATTGAATATGAAAAAATTCTAGGAGATACCCTAAACCAGATGGATATGGTAATTTTTAACACCACCACCGACACTAGAATATATATATATAGAAAATGGGTTCAATTTGTGTTGCTGGTGGAACCATGTAATCACCCACCCTTAGGGATGTAGGAATATTTTCCCCTACTCTTAGAGAAGTTGGTCATTTATGGGCTAGATGGTGGTAACCAACATCCATCACATCATCAATTATTAATTTTATTCTGCACACCCATATTGTTCGTGGAATGTTTTGTAAGGATGATTTGGATATCCATTGGGATCCATATTTATAGATAAATGCAAGGGGAGTGTATAGTGAGTAAGGCTAATCCCCAGATAGGTTTTAATTTGAAATACAACACTATGAAAGGGGTCCTACAATATGATCTAGATGTATATTTTGAAGTTGGTATATAGAATTAAGATTCTACAATTATTCCAATTAGGATGAAATGATTCCTTTTATCTGCTATGAATTTTTGAATATTATCACAATTGATATAAGATTGAATGAATAATGATACATAGATTTATAGGAATAAAATGAAGACACACTTCTGGAGCTATGATGTGTACTGATGCATATATAGAAGGCATGTTCACCACAAAAAATGGACGACACAAAACTCGACTTCTCCAAATGATCAATTTCCACTCCCTCTACAGCCTTATGCTAATGATAAAGGGAAGGGTGTAGATATATCCCCCTTATCTCCAAAAGTGGATGAATTTAATTTTTCAAATTATATGGTGTAATATTATAATGTTGAGATATATACTATTAGCTTTCAAAATGATTAATTTTTTTGGGTAAATGTTTCTATTAATTATAACCTTTCGAAAAAAGTATAAATCTTCCAATGAAAACATTATGAATGGTTTCCCAATGCTATGAGAGCTGAGTCTGATCACCAGTATTAATCTTGATCCAAAAAGTAAATATACATAAAGCTAGTTATTTATAAAGAAAATTATTTTACTCAATTCTCATATAATATTCTTTCATTAAAAGAAATTCACATAGAAATTTCTCAAATTGATAATGACAGTCCCAAAAAACATTGGGTGAATCCATAAACCTTTAAATGATAACCAATATTAGGTCTCATATTAGTCACTATTAACTCAGGAATTCCTTATATACATGAGTATCTCGTTTACAAAATTGAATACATAAATGGATGATGTTTCTCAATGCTTCCTGAGTGGAAACAATACATAGAATGGGTTGATGAAACTCCTCCCCCACTCATCTTCAAGAATCCACTCATCCCAAACATCAATAACATGAGATATATGGAGTACCACCTATCATATCCCAAGGAAAAATGTGGCCCTATTATGGGATCAGTTGATCAGTTGGATTCATCAAAATATGGATTCTTTTTACATACTCTAAAGGTACATGCCTCCCTCTTGTATAATATTTTTTTAACTGGATCCATCACAGTATAAGAAGACAATTTTTATCAATTAATTTGATATTTTATTCTATAATGTGGAAAATTATTGTCATTTCCTGTTTAATTACAAGAATGATTAATTAATATTTGGTCCTTTATTTCATCATATGTTCTGATGGTCTGACATGTACACTCAATAGGAAACTCATATAGGTGAATCCAGTAACGATTTTCATAGATAACCTATATGATGGTATGTTGTAATGTCTCATATTCTTCTTGTATTTTTATTAAATATTATATGAATTATTACGAGTACAGGATTTGCAACGGCGTGTGATTCTGAGGCCAAGGGTGCTCGGAATAAATGTTTGATATAAATTATTATCTAAATAACATGCGTGAAAGGTGTTCCCCGAAAACTGAAATAAATTTTGAACGGTTTCTTGAATATGAAATCTGAGGGCTTCATTGCATTCAGAGCAGTGACTTTATCTCAGGTGGTGCATAACCTTGTTCGTCATAGGCTAGATGAGAAAGTTAATTTTCTGATGTTTTGAAAGAAAAGATAATAAATAAATAATTTATTTTATTTTGATTTTTTTTTATATAGTGGCCTAATCCACCTATTAATACCAACATTTAGAAAGTTCACAGTGTTAGCCACATAACCCTATGAATTGATAATTTCCATTAGGGTATTTGGAGGAGAACCCATTGGCGGACTATGACAGTGACATCAATCAATGCATCTCGAATTCGACGAACCAGGTCAATGAAAGTGACATAGTAATTGTTATTCACCCGAATCATGGTAAGGTATTTTTTTTGAGTTATTTTATTTTTCTTAGATTAAACGATGAATGTGGATCGACTCATGAACGGGTTTATCTGCATATCATGTGTTCTTACGGGAAGGTGTCGATTTCTGTTTCTTTGGTTGTTTTGATTCAAGAACTGGTTTTAATGATAATTGTTTAATTTTCATTTGGATTCTCATGTTAAAACTATTAATATGAGTGAAATGATGCCTTGATTAATGAAAGTGGTGGTTTGTTCCCCCATTATTTATTTATTTATTCTCTCCCCACAATGCATTCTTCGCATTATTCATGGGTGAAAAACAAAAGATCATTGCGAACCCTTTTCACTAGAAAAATGATCCCAAATTAGAGATATGACATCATGTCGACCAAGCCGAGGTGTGACAACGATAGAGAATGATGAATCGACTCAAATGGAGGGAGATCATTAATTTAACATTCAATATACTAAAGGATCAATATGTGTTTTCAATACCAATCAGAGGGTCGAAACCAATGGAATTAACTTTTGGTGTCGTGGAGACCTCAATCCATTAGATTTGTGGTAATTAGATCATCAAAACGAGCATCAAAATATTTATAGAGGTGTAGAATATTGAACTGGTCATTCTGGAAAATCCCATAGAAGAAGGCATGTCATCAAAAGAACATTCCATGTGTTACCGTCATGGTGGAATCTAGGGTTTAGCGTGCTACATGTGGTGAAGAACAGGACATGCTCTTGGGGAGACATGGATTGAGCCCCCACCCAACAGTGGTTGGGAGTCTCAAGCGGCATGAATAACTACTAGGCATGTGACCATCGTCACATGACGTGCAGGTCTCGACGTAGACTTGGTGAGTATCTTCAGGGATACATGGACATGGGTTGGAGTACAGAACATATAATCCACCACATGTCTAGAAACATTCGGATAAACCGACTACCCCCTGTATGGGTACATGGTCTGAGACACATGTGTAAAAGCCTTGTACGGGCACACAACTGACATACACTGTGTCCTCCCCAGATAGTAGAACATGGTGTTTTACTCGACTTCATGACATATATAACTTCATGTACTCGAATAGACATGCAACATGAGGGATTGAACACATGCAATTTCTAGGGTTAGAAAACATAGTGTGTCCCTTCTACACGTCTTGTACTTCATAGTACATGGATTGATCCTCTTGTACACCATTTCTTGGATAGGTTTAATTTGGGTTAGTTTTCCTTTGCTCGTTATCCTAACAGTCATATTTCATTTCCATCCACAGGAGTATGATCCCTTCAGTAGAATTTTCTTGAGATAGAGTCAGGTATCCCTCTGAGAGGCCCAAAATGAGATCATCTATCCATTCTTCACCTTAGGCAGAGTCATGTATTTATGTAACTAATCATCAATAATGACGACCCTCTTCATAGAAAATGAATCTGGATGTGTCGTGATATCCACCAATTCCCTGGTAGTGATCCTTATCTATGTACAACGATATTTTATCACATAGGAGTGTGTTCTATTGGAATGAGTGTTTCTGTTCTCTCTTCAGATATATCAGTGTTTCAATCTCTCTCCTAGATTTTATTGACAAATAGTACTTCTCAGACTGACGTTATCACAACTACTAGACTCATTGTGTGAGTTCTCCTAAATGAGTGATGTGTGGAATCATTCAACTGAGTCCCTAACGTTGCTATGCAGTTGTTGTAAACTACGGGTTTGATTTCAGAGTATATCTGGATGAGTTTCTCATGTTATATATTCATTAGACATATACTGGGTATATATGACTATACATTTACATATTTTATTGCTTTATGGTTTCTGGGGTATCCTAAATAGTATTGTTATACTCACCCCTGCATGGGCTTTTTCTCTTCTGACTTGTCTTATGCTGAAGAGCGACCTTTAGGCAGAGTCTGGGGAAGACCAGTACTAGACTATGATTTCTGATATCCTTGCAGGCTGATGTATTCCTAAAGCTATGAGTAGTTGTCCCAATACCTATTTCTTGATTATATGTGGGTATTTTAATTTTATGGACACTTTCTTTTGGTGGGCTTGTATTCTGTAAAATTTTACTCTCCCCACTTAAATTTTGTTGTACACTATTTGTTGGGTTTAGTAGTATGCATGAATTTTGTTCCTCAGTGGGTTTTCCATTTCCGCATTGTGGGCTTGGAGATGTGTCTTTGTATGGGTACATAGTAAATGCCTCCCATATTAGTGACAAAACTACATGATGCTAGTCACTAGCCTACATCCAATTTATGGCAGGCTTGGGAATTCGTGGCATGGGCCCCATTACGACATGTAATGAAATTTGGTTTCCATGTTGTTTAGTTTTACATTAGGACCAAGAGTCTATGAGATTGGTTTGGGGAAAAAATGTTATGTGTTCTAAGATTGAATTTCAGGCTAGAGAATCCAGTATTGGTGCGGGTGGCTGACATATCCAAACACCAGTATGCTGATAACCTACTTTTTGACATAGTACATGAAAATAGTAATTTATGGGAAATAAATGAATTCTACATGCACAATATAGAAATGGTTGGTGGTTTCCATTTCATTTGTGTCAGATATCTAGATATAATTATTGTACATGGTATATCTTGTTTCCTTATAGGGTGACTCTATGATTCATACCACCTTGGATCAATATCATGGTTATGAGGATGACACCCTCTGTGATGAGGCTTGAATACAAGGACCAGTTACTTAGGCATTTACTCTAGGTGGTGCAGCTGCTATACCACCACCAGTGGAGCAACACATGTTATATGAAGTACCAGTAGCTGAGGAGATAAGAATGAGGGTTCACTATGAGTTTCATAGACAGATACCCCTCAGGTTCTGAGGTGAACCCAACCCTCAAGTCGCTGAGGATAGTCTTGAGGTGGTCACCAGAGATTTTTTCCTGGTGAGGACACCAGTAGACCAAATAGTGACCCTCGGAATGAGTTTTCTTTAGTGTTTGGCAGGTCGATGGTGGAGTTTGACCACATAGACTCACAATGAAGAGGCTCTTTTGTGGATGGAGTTCAACCGACTCTTTACGGAGAAGTTATATCCAGTTACGTTGAGAGTATTGCATTTGAAAGAGATTATTCATCTCTAGTAGGGTAGTTTGACAGTGGCAGATTATTTATCTAGGTTCACCAACCTCAATATCTAATTAATGTATATGATCAAGGTATCAACATTTTATCTATCAAACATTTAATAAAGGACTATGGAGGGAAATACGATATAGTGTCATAACTATAGTCATTTATACTTATGTTGGGGGTACTCGACTAGGCCGTGGTGATCGAGAGCTTATTGGTGGAGCAGAGATAGCTAGTGGATGTTAGCAGTAGGAATACATGTTCAGAGACCTTGGAATGATGGATCCAACATTTGGAATAGGGTTGGAGGCATGGGAGACATAACAGGAGGTCCTAGGATAGGGTATGGATAGTCAAGGGATCTCAGGATGGATCCAATTAGCCTAGGGAGAGGTGATGCTACTCGTGCTACAATAGAGGACATATCGCTAGAGACTTTCCAACTCGTCCCACTACTGATAGGGAGGCAGTGGATGGACCACTGAAGCACTGTAAAAGAGTGGAGTAGACTGTCCTGCATGGCGACAGACGTGGAATAGGAGTAGGGACAACTGTTGGGGGGTGGAAGACACTTCGATCTACTTCCACCACCACCCCTAGGAGGTCCGCACAAGGATCTGGGAGTAGGGGACATGGGTGGGGATTGATGCATGCAGTAAATGAATACGACCCATAGAATCTAAGGATGATTTGAGGTATGATCTCTTTCTTTTCTACTTTACCTTCCATACTCATAGAAACATGTGCAAATTATTCCTTACTATCTACATGTCTTGTGAGAAACCATGAGATTCTAGTAGATTCGTTTACTTGACTATTACACTTGGAGACACCTACGGTAGAAGAATTGACGATTAACCATGTTTTTCGAAAGTGTGATATTTCCCTTAGAGGAAAGTGTTTTGTTTGGGACCTCTTGGTTGCAGCATCAGGGCCTTTTGACTTCATTCTCAATATGGATTAGATATCTTTTATCCATGCTGATATTGGATACTTTAGGTGAAGTGTGTGGTGTGTCCACAACGATGGGATGAGGTATTCCGCTTATGGTGAAAATAAGTACCCACCATCCCAGAATGGGATCATGCATAGAAGGGTTCTTCCAATCACTCATTAATTGGCATGCCTTACCCTCAAAGTAGTAGATGTTGTGATCTTCTAGTTCCTAGTGGTGGTGGTGGAGTGCAAGAACGACATTATAGAATATGCTCCTAGATTACCACCACACTGGGAGATCAACTTCTACATTGACTTACAAACTGAGATGGCATCGATATCCTCACTAGTGTATTGGATGGCACCGGCAGTGCTTTATGAGATAAGGGTGTAGTTGGAGTATTTTAATAGTAAGAGATTCGTAATACCTAGTGTTTCACACCGGGCAGCCTCGGTTTGGTTTTCCAAAAAGGCAGAGGGGAGTTTGATGTTGTGAGTGGATTACCAGTTCCTGAACTAGGTGACAGTGAAGAAAATCTATCCATTTACAATGATTGATGACCTCTACGATCAGCTATGAGGGGAACCTTGGTTATTGAAGGGTGACCTCAGGTCCAGTTACCACTATCTTCGAATACCAGATGATGAGTTACCAAAGATTTCTTTTAGACACCTCCATGGTCACAATGAGTACTTGGTGATGCATTTTGGCATGAAGAATTCCCCAATAGTGTTCAAGGATCTTTTGAACTAGATCTTCCACCCGTACTTAGACCACTTCATTGTGGTCTTAATCGAAAAAATCCGTGTGTAGTTGATGTTAGAGGAGGAGAATGTGAGACACCTGTAGATGGTTCTAGACGTACGTCAAGAGAACCAACTTTATGGGAAGCTCTTGAAGTGTCAGTTCTGGATATAGGAGGTCCAATTTATAGGAAATGTTATCTCTGCATATGGAGTAGTAGTAGACATAGACAAGGTCTTTGTTGTGTTAGCATGGGTGATACCCCAGAGTTTGATAGAGGTGAGAGGATTCCTTGGGCAATCAGGATACTACGACAGATTTATCCCCAATTTCTCCCAGATATCTTTACTAATGATAGCCTTGACCTGGAAGGGGAAGCCTTTTGTATAGATGGAGAAGTTCTAGTATCCTTTCCATAAATTGAGCATATTGTGATGAGAAAATCGACCTTGTCTTTGCCAGAAGAGGGTATTGAGTACGTATTTTTCTGCAATGCATCACGGACCGGGTTGGATGTGTCTTGATGAAGACACATGTAGTGATTGCGAATGGTTCACACCAGCTAAGGCCGCATGAGAAAAAATATGTTACCCATGATCTTTAGTTGGAAGCGATAGTCTTTTCATTGAATATGTGGTGACACTACCTAATGGTAGAACGATTTATCATCTTATCTAACAATAAGATTCTAAAGTACATCTCCTCACAAAAGTATTTGAATCTGATGCCGATGCAATGGAAAGAGTTCCTCCAGGATTATAACGTCATGATAATTTATATTCATATGAAGGGAAACATTGTGTAAGATGCTCTCAGCAAGCGATCAACTTCACAGATATAGATCATGGAATCAGAGCAATTGACCTCACTAAAGTTATCATTCACGGATGAAGATGATTCATCATATCTATAGTCAACAGTTGTCAACCATCCACTCTTATGGAGAGTTTGGGAGGCACATCTAGGGGATTTCAACTATGAGACATTACATGCTTATTTATCCATAGGACATGCTTTATATGGATATTAGAATGGTGGTGAGCAAGTATTTCTTTATAGAGGTGGCATAGTTGTGCCAGTGGAATTGTGGGAGGTGGTTCTGAGAGAGTTTCATACATCCCCCTTAGCAGTATATCCTGGAGTGGAAAAAATATGCTAGGACCTTTGATGTCAGTTTTGGTGGACACGTATGAAGAAAGCAGTGGCAGTGTTCATTTCTCGATACCTTACATCAAAACTGTTGAAGGATGATCACTAGGTTCCAGTAGGGTTAGCTCACCCATAGAAGTGTGAGAGTGGAAGAGGGGTAGAATATCAATCGACATCATGATTGTCATACCTTTAATGTCCAAGGGACACAATTCCATTTGGGTGATCATTGAATGACTCACCAAATCATCCCAATTCCTAGCTATCAGGGAGAAGAGTTATGTATAGGGCTTGGGACGCCTCTACATGGAAGGGATACTTTTCTTCATGGAGTCCCTTTATTTATAGTCTCCCATCAATACATGTGTTTCCCATCCAAGCTTTGGAATAAATTTCAGGAGGAATTTTGTACTCAACAAAGCTTGACCATGGCCTTCCATCCCCATAAATATGTCCAGAAGGATAGAACCATTCAGGTACTGGAGGATTTTTGTGTGACTATATCGTGGACTTTGGTTGCAGTTGGTAGGACAAACTAATACTGGTGGAGTTTGAGTACAAAAACACCTACCACTCCACCAATGGCCTTGAACTGTTTGAGGCCTTATACGAGCGAACATAGTGGTCACCACTCTACGAGACCGACCACATAGAGTTATCCCTCATGGGCACAGAGTTGGTTCAAGCTACTATGAAGAAGATGTAGGTCATTTAGGAGTAGTTGAAGGCTTCACAGAGCTGATAAAATTCTTATGTTGAAAAATAATGGAGACCTCTGGATTTTGAAGAGGGGGACAATGTCTTCATTTGGGTCTCACCTCATCGATGATTGATAATATTTTTCCAGGGTGGCAATTTCTCTCCCTGGTTCATCGGCCTTTTTCAGATATTGTGAAGATTTGGTGAGGTTTCATACCACCTAGCTGTACTGCTGCAGTTGCACTAGGTTCAAGATGTATTGCACGTGTTGCAGCTAACAAGGTACGTGCATGACCCCTAGCACGTCATCGACTTGAGCTAGATGAAAATTGAGGATGGAGATACCTTTGTAGGTTACTACGTGGAGATCAAGGTTTGGTAGGAGAGGATCCTTCGTGGGTGAGTTATTACCCTAATGCATGTCTGGCATTAGCATGGGAATATTCAGGAGAGTACATGGGAGCATGAGGCTTGTATTCATTCCTAGTACCCACATCTATTTGACTATCCGTTTTTTTGTTTTTTTGGGACGTTACACCAAAGGTGGAAAGAATATTATGTCTCATATTTTCTGTGTATTGTTTTTATATATTATATTGAATTCTAATGAGACCAGGCTTTGCAAAGGCATGCAATTCCTAGCCCTAGGTTGTGTGGAATAAATGTTTGAAATAAATTAAACTCTATATAACGCCCATTAATGTTTTTCCCATGAAAGATAATCAACTTCTGAATGGGTTCTAGGATCACAAATCAAATAGCACCATTGTGTTCAATGAAGCGAATTAACCTTAGGCAGGGCTTAACATATTTTAGCGTGGGTCAACTATGAATGTTAATTTTCATAGGTTTTAAAGGAAATAAAATAAATAAATAATTTATTTTATTTTGATATGATTTTTGACACAGTGGCCCAATACCCCTAATTAAAACATGATTATGGAATTTTCACAGGTTTAGCCACATAACCCTTTGAAATTAGAATTTACATTTAGTATTTTAGAGGAGAATCTGTTGGTGAATGATTAAAAAATGGTCAATCGATGCATATCATATTCAATGATCCTAACCAAAGAACACGACACAATGATTTTTCATCAATCGAATCGAGATATGGGTTTTGTTTCATTGATTTGTTTCCTTGTTCATCGATTAAATGATGAACATGGATCATCCCATGAATAGGGTGGTCCGTGGATCATGCGTTCTTATAGGAGGGTGCTAATTTATCTTTCTTTTGGTGTTTGGATTTAGTAATTTGATTCAATTATAATTGTTTAATTTTCATTTTTATTTTCCTGTTAAACCTATTAATGGGAAAAGATTGACTCTGTGATGAACGACGACTAAGGTGAGATCCTCCTTTTTTTTATTTCTTCTCTCCCCACCCAGGTTCACTGCGTTCATTATGGGTTGATAAACAATAGATCCTTTCAAACCCATTTGTCTATGGAACGATCTCAAATTAGATATCCTACGTCCTGAGGACCATGAAATTTTTTGGAAATGATGGAGAGTGATGAATCAGATTGGATTAAGGGGGATATTTATTTGATCATTCTTCCTGTGGGTGGATTGATACGTGTTCTTGGGATAGATCAGAGCTCTGAAACCAACAGATGTTTCTTCATGGTGTCTATGTGACCTCAATCCTTTAGTTTCGTGGTGATCAGATCACCGGAACAAACATTAGGAGATAGAAAGTGGTGTGGAATGAAGAACCAGTGGTTCTAGAAAATCCAAAAGAACATGGAATGTTCTTATAAGAATGCATAGTATGTGACTAGCATGGAGGAGGATGGGGTTTGTGCACTAAACACAATGAATAACATGTCCAGATCTCGCGGAGACATGGTGTTTGGACCCAACCCAGCGATAGCTAGAGTTCCGAGTGGTTGTAAGCACTAACACAACGTCTGTGACCCTATACGATCTTGGCATGTATATCGGGAGATACATAGACATGGGATGGAGTACACAACATGTACTCCATGACTTTTTCAGACATGAACAGATACATGGACTACCCTGTGTATCGGTACATGGTCTATGACACACATGTGGAAGTCGCATATGGGCACATGGCCATTGTACACAGTCTCCTCCCCGAATTGTGGAACACAATGTGTCACTCTACTACACACCATGTATAACTTCATCTACATGATTATCCATGAAACACGGGCCATTTAACAGAGGATGTACTTGGGGTCAGAGGACACAACGTGTGACCATTCTAAATTCCATTTAATTCTCATTACATATATTGATCTTCTTTTCAACTGTTTCATGGAGTGGTTTCATTTTTTTAGTTCCCCTCTAGTCATTCTCTTAGAGTTCAGGTATCATTTTCATCAACCTGAGTATTATCCCATTAGCAATAATTCTTTATATAGTGTCAGGTATTCTTCTGAGAGGCCCTGGGAAAGATCCTCTATACATTTGTTACCCTAGGTAGAGTTAGGTATCAACATTAATGATCCTCTAGTATGATGATCCTCTAATTAAGAGGTGAATTTGAATGAGTAGTGGTATCCACCAAGGCCCTGATAGGGATCCTCATCAGTGTATCAGGGTCATTCCCCATTCAGGACTAAATTCTACCCAAATAAGTGTATATGTTCTCTCTTTAGATCTATTAGTGCATCTATCCCTCTCATGAATTTTCCCAACAAACAATACATCTCGAACCGACGTCATAATAGCTATCAAAATTGTAGAGTGATTGATCCTAGATGAGTGCTTTGTGGAATCTTAAAACTGAATCCTTTCCACTGGTATGTGGTCATTGTATACTAAATATATATGTTTTGAGTATATCTGGATGTATATCTATTACTATATGTTTTATATACATATACTATGTAGAGATGACTATAAAATTATTTTGTGTATTTATTTTTGGTTTTAGGGTTCCTGTACTATGTATTCTTATACTCACTCATGCATGGTCTTTTCTCACACATGTCTTATCCTAAGTAGATGAGTGACCTTTTGACGGAGTCTAGGGCAGACCATGATCAGACTGAGCTTTCTGAGTTCCTTATAGGTAGAGGTGTTCCTAGAGCTAAGAGTAGTATTCCAAATACCTCTATCTTGCATACAAGTTGTAATTTATAGTTTTAAAACTCTCAATATTGGTGGGACTGTGTTCTGGAAAAAATTACATTCTGCACATACTTTTTGTTGCACTATGTCGGTTGGGTTTAGTTGTATTATTGACTTTTGTTCTTAGTGGTTATTACATTTCAGCATTTTTTGGATTCGATATGTGTGTGTGTGTGTGTGTGTGTGCTTATGAAATTCTTCCCATGTTAGTGCCATTCCTAGTAGGTGCTAGTCACTTTCCCCATGCATATTGAAGGTTGGATTGGGGAGTTACAACACATTCCCCACTAGGAAGGGTCCTGAAACATGTAGACATTGTTAATCCCATTAATGATCCCAAGTGGATTAGTGTAGTTTTTATATGTGGAACAACATAATGAGGATGCTATTCAATAAATTATGTCCCCATCTCATCCTTCTTCTATTTATTATGGAAAAATATCCTTAAAGGAAGAATCCTCCACTGTCACACATAAAACAACATAAACAAATGTTTTGACACATGTATATATTTTATATCACACGGTAGACCTTTTAAGGTGATAAAAATAGAATATCATACATCATTCATTGATTAGATAATATCAATGTCACCCATTGTATGAGGAACCAATCAATGTAATATATTGTTAAAAAAATGAATAGGTTCTTAACTACATCATATTGTATATGGAAAAATAATCATCAATAATCATAGTTATAGGAAACACAAGGAATTAATTCTCATTTTTTTCATAGTATTCCATGTTTCAATGATTTTTTTTCCTATAAATTATAAATTTATTTGTCTTCCAATACATCCTCTAGAAAATGTTTAACTCTTAGAATGTGACAGTAAGAAACCCCCAAGAAATGGTAGCCTATGATTATTCTATATAATGAATGGAAGTATGTGAATGAAAGAGTGTCTCAACCATTCATTAGAAAAAAAAATTATTGGTTGAAATTAATTATACATGAATAAACAAATTCCATCCACAGAGAGAAACTTAATAAAAAATTTCTACACCCATTTACCACTTAATTATTGAAATTGACACACAAAAATTTATCTTATTAAGTCAAAAATATTTGATTGAATAGAAGTATTTCCTGAGAAGAGGATGATTGAAAGTCTCTAAAATAATTATAGACTTCATGGATTTCCAAACAATATCCTTTAGTGTAAAATCATTAACCATGAAACAAAATTATCATCATAGGAAGAGACACAATATGGAATGGATATCATTATCCTCCAAACTAACCCATTCTATAATAAAGAACTTATATGTGAACCATAGAATCCCAACTAGAAATGGGGATCAAAAGGGAGAGGATATAATTTCCCTAATGGTAAGGTTATACAAAATCTGGATTGATATAAAAACTTTGTAAATATACATTATGGATTTATTTCTGAAGTTAAACCTTAAGTGAAATCAATAAAATAATCAGAACATGATCATGAAAAAACTCATAAATATTCTAAGGGTTATTAAAATACAATATTAATGGATTATATTTTTGAAGAAAAAAATATTTTTGAACCAAATAGGTTTAAGGAAAATCCATATTAACTTAAAATAATTAGTGGTTAAAATTCCATAATTTTCTATCAAAAGTATTGGATCATCAGATCCTAATGAAATATCATCTATCACATAAGATATAGAGTAACACAATAATTAAAAGAATTAAACTCTAGTGATGATTTATATTATCTCATAATTTTTTACTACATTACTAGATTTTCATTCAATTTTGGATGATCTTAACTTCTCAAAATAGGATAATTATACACTTGTTGAGGCTCTACAAAAACCCTATGAGTTTAGTATTTATGTTTATAGGGATGACGTCCGTAACAGAAATATTCCCCCATTATTAGGTCATGCATTCTTCTTATTTTTAGTGATTGATCAAGAGAATTTATTTGAGGTATACAAAAAACCACTTTATGTTTCCATAAACATTAGTAATGTAAAAATTATATGATATATTAATAAAAATATATATCGGAAAAATCTCATCCCATCTTGGGAACTACGATGCTTATATTAGGTTGATAATGAGTTTTCCCCCTGCTGTTGACAATATAAATCTGTGAAACTATATAAAAATCCATGATATAGAATTAAATTCATTTAATAATTTTGAATATATAATATCTTACTATAAATTTAATGTAATTCATAATGACACAACATTAAATTTTATGTTAGACAACCCCTGTTTTCAAAGACATATGAAAATGCTTCCATCATACAATCAATGGCTAAATTAAACTAACAATGGAAATTTTAGAGTACAATCAGGTGATATGACCCCATTTTATTTTTTTATACCTAGAATATTTGAATATGTTTTTAAAAATTGGGATGTGAAAAAATATAAAAATAGGAAATAGAGAGTTACCCAGTAAATCCATTGCATGTTACAAGGAAATGATTACTTAATTCCCCTTTGTTTGATGGTTGATACAAAACCTAATTTATAAATTATCCATATTTAGCAGGACTCACTAGAAACTTTTTATATAGTAACACATGTGAAAAATAAGATAATATCTTCAAAAGTTAGTCATGTTTTATCTAGGAATATTGACACTAAAAGTTAAAATAACCTAGTCCGACAGGTTAAAAACTTTATTCAAAATACAATTATATTTATGAATTACCATCAAGAAAAGAGGATGTTGTCCCAGTACTTTAAATTGAAGATGATTATATATTATGAAATTCCAAATCTTGGGATGATGAAACATTATCATCCGATATTGATTCATTTTTAGTAACATTATTGGAAATTAGGGATGTATGCTCATTATTCATTGATTATAAATATGCCAGCACATTGTTTGATTAATATACAAATCCACCATCTTTCACTATAATGGCATTGAGTGGAAGAATAATAATATTATTATAATAGGTAATCCCCTCTAAAATTAGAATATATTATCTCTACCATGATTCATCATCTTCAAAAAATAATCATGGGTATATTAGGGGAATAATGACCCACATTTATCTATTTATTCTTTCCCCGTGAAGATAGAAAATGTATATATTCTTCTTTAAATAAATAAATTTTTTGTTCCCCAAAAATTATATTGATATTAAAATAATTAATACTAATATAAACATCCATAATTATGGGATTATAAATAATAATCATGGTTTTAAAAAGGTATCCAAGAGGATTTATCAATCAAATGCCACTAAAGATGAATGAAAATTAACTAATTTTAGTATATATGAAAAACTCTTGGGAATTCATTACTCAAAATCACTCAAAAACATAGAAACAATGAAGAGGATAATGGAGAGATATGGGTTTTTAATAATTATATGGATCACAATCGACACTGCATGAATAATGATTTTTTATTCCCTGCTACAAAATTCTTGGATGACATGACAATAGAAATCCAAGACCATTCATTCATGGACTCGTAATCATGGTACAATCAGATCAAAATATACCATGATGATAAGAAATCCATTTCTTTAAGATATACCCATGGGATATTCTTATATCAGGTCAGTCGTTCTATTTTAAGAATTTTTATGCCATATATAATATATCCATGTATTATATTTTCATGATAATTCTAGAAAGGTTTGTTGAATGGCAATTAGATGATATAGTTGTTACATTTTAACAACATTTTATTCAATTTAATTAACCCTGAATTAGTTTTCAACAAACACTGATAGCACAACATTATGTTAATAACATCAATTGTGATTTTGGGGAGTAGTCCGGACAATTCTATTTATTTTTGCTATGCTATTATTGAATTTAATTTGACCCTTAGGATACTAGTTCAATAATTTAAATACCACTTCATAAAGACCCAGAATAAATGTTGGGATATAGATATGTGTCACCACATTGAGTGTTTCATAGAAAATAATTACATAAGGTTATTCCCCTAATAAAAGTTGTCAATTAATGGATTTTTTACTGACGGTACAATTACTTTAAAAAACCTTTAAAATGTCAAATGATATATACTGCACCCAACAGTAATGAGGTCATCAGTAGAATTTGATATAATCATCTTATATTTGGAAACTATGTATTTATCAATCGGTTCCCTACTCATATATAAAAATCATAAAGTGATTGAATAAATACTATATTATATTAGCATAACCATTATCAAAACTCCAACTTTATATTTTTACATATAGATGAACTTCCACATAATTGTTTTAGTAAAAATGATATGAAAATACCTGAATAACCCTGAGTTGAACATGGCCACCAGAATCAATCCACTCACGTACATCCCCAGTCATAATTTGTTAATTGGAAATCTAGACAGATAGATGTTTATCCTGTAATAGTTCAATATTAAATACCTATCATAGAAGGAAATCAATGGGTTTGTGATGGTCCATTTTATCACATCACACCATACCATATACAGAATATTATAGAAGAAATGGGTTCTTAGATGTAGAGTTTTTTTAATTCCTAACACTCCCCATATGTGGTTTTTTTATTGATAGAAACTCTTGATATCTAACCAAAAAAATAATGTATGAATTTAAGATTAATATTATTAGTACTGTGATTGAATAAGTTTCCCTATCAAAATCATGTTACCCAAATTCATTCATATTGTCTAAAGGCTACAACAAGAATGAGTAAAATATAAAGCATCTCATCATAGTATTTGAGTTGTAACTAAAAAATTAGGTTCCAAATTTAAAAATTAATGGCTACTCAAATATGGAAAATGAAATGAGTAATGGAAAAAATTAAATTAAGAAGGATGGTCTAACTCAACTCCATGGTTATGTGTGAATTATGAATGATTAATTTCCTTTCAGTGTAGTATTTAATCATTTACTTCACACATAAATATCATGTGATGATGCATTGGATTATATAGGTATGGTCCTAGCCGATCTGGACCTGGGAGATACAATATTCTACTACACACAGTATAGGGTTGCCTTCCTAGACATGGTAAATGACAAGGACAAAATAAATGATATTAGAACAACCCAATTGTCAGAAGAGATGATATATTAATCCATTAATACCAAAAATGGGCTGTTGTCAACCAAAATTTACTATCTCAAATTTGATATCCATTGACATGACTGAGATAAGATGGAGTAATAATTAGGAAGGGTAGAAAGTATATTCCACCCTAACTAACCAAATTAATTTAATTTATCTTTGAAACAAGATTTTTATGTAGTATTTTTCATATGAATTGAATGATGAGAAAACCATTTGATCATATAGTATAATTACATAGGCCCATGATTTGTTCATTGGTTAAAGACATATCTCTACCACCAAATCCAGATACATGTCTATTTATGGCCAATAATGACGAAAGATTATTAATAATTAACCAGAAATTATAATTCATATTAAATAATTTTAAACTTTATACATCAACCCCCATATTTATTGCATTTTAAAAAAACTTAGGTAATTTTTCTATAATGTGAATCAGTGTTATGGGGCCATATCCCCTAGTTATAGATTGTTTGTTCAAGTAAATCCTTACTACCATTAAATTTATATCAAATTGAAAATTCTTATGACCCTCATAGATGTCATGAAAAATAATTTAAAAACATTATAATGTAAAACTTCATCACCATATTTTATATCCCTAACAAAATATTGATAATCAATGATACAAATTTAAATTATTTTTATTTTAAAACGCCTTATCAATTTTATAACATTGAACCCATCCATTCATCCAACTATCATGTAGTTTAAATGGAAATATAGAAAGATTCAATATGACTCTGTCAACTAAAATCCATGTGATAGTGAATACGGATAATAGATTTATTCAATACATGATTATATGTGACTTTTAGGTGTATCTCAACAAAACTAGTATCTCAAAAAATGTGACCCCATATTTTCTTATATATAGATCTTAAGTATTGATACTCAATAAGATTAAATAAAAACAATCTTAATTTGTATATGTTATTAGATGTAATAAGTAAATAAATTCTAGGACATACTTGATGAGTTACAGTGAGTTGATAAGAAGAGGTTGTTCACCATACAGAATCTAGATGTCAATAAAAATGGAATTTCCAAAGCATTTAAAAATAATGACCACCTCTTTCTATAATTGAGTGATAATTGGTATTTGTTATCATAAATCCAAGGTAGTTGGGAATAATCCCAGAATACATGAACTAAAATTGGCCATGACTTATATCATACACAATGTATATTCCAATGGAGCATACTCTTTGGGTAGAATGAATGTCGTACACAATATTCTCCAACCAATAAAATATTTTTAATAAATTTTTCTGAATAAATCCATGTCTATTCAAAAAATTCTATTAAAACATGATTAATTAACATAATCTTGGACCATGTCACTGGACTATATGAAACATCACCCTTGGGTCCTTATTTTATGATGATAAACAACATAATTCTTTCGTCAACAATACATGAATTTAAACTACATAGAATGTGAAATATTTACATGACCAAAAATCTATGTTGTACATCATAATAATTTTTATATATTAAAATAAATATTAAATTTCCCTATATCATGATGTTAAACTAAATTATTAAGTTCATAATCCCAAGAACATAAACTGAAGTAGTCATTTGCTTTATTATCATAACCCTAAACTAAATATACCCATGACTCTGTTAGACATAGAATTAAAGCATCCTAGAGTGGCCCCCATTATAAGAAAACATTTCCTTATATATGAGAAAGATTTATATAAGAATTCAATGTGCATATCAAGTCTACACAATGTAATATGATTTCCTAAACACATATAAAATCTCCAAATCTCCCTAAGATATGTACCCTTCACGAACAATTTGTAGCTCTATTTTTATCTTGATAGGATATATAGAGTAAACATTATTTGTTATCCTAGTCACCAAAAAATGATTAGTAAAATTATATTTTCTCTATATATAAACATGAATTATATAGGTAATGTTATTTTCTATATTTATGGGTGGATCGATTAAAACCCTCTTATGATATAGAGTCATGATGAGGTATCTCTCTTAGGTCTAACAAAAAAATTCATCAAAAAATAATTTGCAGCAATATTTGAGAATGATTGATGTTTGAGAGGAACCATATATAAACTAAATTTATCTTGTTAGTTTTCTCATTGGAAACATACTGAAACCTAATATATTATGTTATGATTTGTTGTAAATTCAATATTATTTGATTGAAAATTACTTTATTCACTACATATTTGATAGAAGTATATATATTGAATTTTTCTTCAATAAAAATAATTTTCCTTATTAATTTAAATTTACGGTACATTGTGATGCCAAAATACACATTCAAGAGACAATATGGGATTTCCAATATAGAAAATTCCCTCATACACCACAGTGTGATGCACTACACATGGGTGAGGAATGAATTTATTCCCCTCAAACATATTTATGGCATATAATTTCCAAGAGAACCAAATATAGAATATTAGTTGAAATATATTACTCAAAATGATTCCTTTTTAACATGTTATTTTTATCTACATAAGAGAATTTTTCAAGGGGTAATTTATTTATAAAAATATGTTAAAATGAAATCCCCACTTATTCAATAGTTTGAAATTCCTTGAGAAGTATATTTTAGAACTTTGTTCTCCTTGATTACTATATTTTTATGAAATATAGTGACGCATGGAACAAAAAATCCTAGGCTTAGATATTAATTTCCCTCCAATATCAATTTTTTTTATTTATCAGCTCATTGTAAATGTTTTATACTAGGAGAAATATGCCTTAAATAGTGGATAAAAAAGACATAGAAAATTGGAAAACATTATTTCATCCATTCAAAATGATGATAAATTTCACATCAACTAATCTATTCCACATGACATTTAACTATGCAGTTTTTCATATTTTGTATAACCTTTATCTACTTAGAATGATTTTTTCCATATGACCCATCACATTAAATCTCACTCCTCTATAGAATATATCTATCTACATAAGTGATCATTCACCAATACATATTGATTAAATGTTTTTAGTTATGGAATATAAACCTGATAAGATGTTTCACTTGGATAGTTATATAAAATATACCCATATAAAATAGTATTATGCATGGAATTATTCCTATAAACATAGGATATATAGTGTTTCTTAGATTTAATATGATAGACCCTTTTATACACTCTATTAAAAACCCAATATCCTCACAATGTTCAAACCCCTTCATTAATGATAGTTCCACCTAAATTTATTCAACACTGAGATAAAGACATACCATTTAACTCTTACTCATGATTTAGGATAATACCTCACATAATGGTACTCTTTTAAAAAATATATAATGTGTAGAACATTATTCATTTAGTAAGATATCAGACTAGAAAACATAGTTTCTAATAATTTCATAAGTGTAACTATGTCCCAAAGAGGTTATATTAGCTACATAATATTATGAGAGCCAATATATTCCATAATATTATTATTTAATATATATTATGTAGTTGGTAGATATCATTTGATGGGACTCAAATGATACCAGCTATCTGGGTTGGAGACTCTTAGTACTTTTAGGTCCTTACTCATTGTGTACACACATTGTAATATCTTGTGAGAAGGTATGGAGAAAATAACCCTCCAATAATAAATGAACATTTATATATGTCATTGGATGTTACAATATTCATATATTTGATTTGAATCTTATAATTTAATAATATTATTAATATATATTGTTAGTCATGTGCATGGTTGTATTGATGAAAACCACGATGGTCTATGTTCATTGAATGACATGATATATAGGGTGTTCTACGAGTGATATTTTATTAATAATATTAATAATTTATATTGGTATTCATGTGATTTGGATTCATTTATCAAAAGATTAAAATAGTTATCCTGTGTACATAAGGCCGACAATATCAGTGAATGATGTAATTCATTTTTTTCTCTATCATTCGTAGATGAATCAAATACATATATATAATCAATATATTCTATATTTGTATCATAATTATGATTGTATAGTTTATGGAACCATGATTAATGTAAAATTATAAGAACTACCAAATATAAATTTTCTTGAAAAATGAAACATTTAACACTCGAAAAAGATGATTTTAATAAGGAATTTTGAATAAATGCGTATTAAAATGTTATTAGTAAATCATATATGATATTATATTTATATGAGATACTATTTTATATAATTATTATAATTTTAAATTTATTATATAGGAGGTGGAGGTTCTTTTTAAGTAATCTAAAATCGAGGTCATTTTTTTTATTTCAATCACATTATTTACAAGGATTTTTTATGATTGAGTTTCCTAGTAGTGAATTTAATGATCTAACTATAATTAATCAAATGAATTTTCTTATTTTATGGTTATTTTTATATATTAAATGATTTAAGTTCATTTCCCACACTTTTTATCATTCCGATAAATGAATAATATATTTATGGAAATGTGACATAATTTATGACATCAGTAAAAAATATTTTTCATCCATGTACATTTTTTAAGAATGTGAATTCAATAATTGTTTTAATATTATCTCATTATTTATTAAATTTATGTCATTTTTTTTAAAAAAAATTATATAACTAATATTTATTTTATATTACAAATGATGAAATTTTGACTTTTTACAAAAATATAAAAGGTTTATTTGTTTAACATGCATATCGTGAATGTAATTTCCCGTTTTCATAAACACTATATGATTTAATGATTCATTTCAAAGTATCCAAACTTCAATCCAAAAAAAAATTGATTATTCTACTTTGGATATTTTTATATTTTAAATATTTCATTTCAATGTGATAAGATTATTTTACAAATAAAATATTAAATGTGATATTTTAAATACATTTCATCTACGTTATCATACAATCATGTTTCATCTACATTACTACAGATATGTTCCAATACTAACAGGCTTATCCAATATATGAATGGTTTATGACTGGGAGGATGATATTTTTATGAAACCAATTTATTATATATGGTTTTTTTATGATGAAATTTTGAAATATTTATCATCATGTTACCTTTATATAGTTTTTATATATGATGCATAATTTTTATCTTTTGGAACACATATTGGTGTACAATGATCATGTACAAAATGGGTCTAGAACTATATATCCATTCAATGAATTGGATACTGATGGATACCATAGGAGATAATCCAGACTGTTATTGGGAGTGAATAGAGTTCTATAAGAGACACATTCCACAAATATCATCTTGGTAGTGGACCTTGAATAATATGATTAAATGGGAGAGTGAACCCAATCCACAAAGATATTATTGGTTTTGAGCCTTGAATACTATGAAAATTATTTTATATTATTATTTTAATTCCATATTAGTATGTATTACGATAATTTTATTCCCTCATGGATTTTTTTTGATTCCATTATGATTAATGTCTAATTAAATGCCCATATTTATACTATGATAAAATATTATAATCTATGATATTGTGGGTTTGGTTTCCTAATGTTGATCACACGTTATCATATTAATTATGATAATGTTATACTTATATGATCTTTTAAATATCAATTTTTAACCTTATTTATCATATGATCTCATCATTTATTATAATTATTTATCCTGATATATGTGGAAAAATTTTATGTATGGTATGTATAATATGTGATGTAGTTGTGATGAAATCAATGTGAGATTAATTATATATCCTATGAGAATTTAAATTATCTATCATAGATTCCTAATATTCTAACCCAATATGATTATATCCTAGAAAAAAGTGTTATATTAGGATATTTTCATCTATAAATATGTTAAATATATGTATGGAATGTATGTGTTGTTATAGACTATAATTGATGAATGTATCATTCATGTCTCAGTATCCATATAAAATGACAATTTTATCAATTGGATTTCCACATGGGACATTACAATTCATAATATATATCTAATTTACATATAATATGTTCTAATGCATGAAAAAAAATCCAAGACTCCATTCAAACCCACCCAATAAATATGACCAAGGCTTTTGCATCAACATTCACCCCTTCTGAATTGGATTCATATAAAAAAATTCTTGTACATGTACTACCTAACCTCTAAAAACCACATGGATCTTGAATTAATACATTTTAATGATAATAATGGCCCATTCCAGGTATAAAACATAGAAATTAGTATTTAATAATTGATTTTAATCCAGCTATCCCTTGCCCTATTTTGGTTAGCAAGAGTGCAAGGTTTATGACATAGCTGATTCTGTGAGAATTCTAGATAGTGGTTGTGTAAGACCTGAATCGACCCTTACAGTCCCCTAAAAAGGATTATTCCTCCTCCATCTCTCCCCAAAAACCATTAAATTTGAAGATGTGATGATAATCCACCAACTAGGTGTAATATCTAATAATCCATACCCACACAAAAATAACCAGTTTTGATAGGAAAATTTGGTTGCACTCATTGTGTAATCCCAATAAAAATATGATTATATACCCACATATAATATGTATGACCTTGTATTATCTATTATTTATAACACTAAGGATGACTCATATCATTTAAAAAATATGAGTTGATCTTACCATCATCATATTAGAAATACCTCAATTTTTTTCCTCCATTGATATAAAATGTAAAACAAACATTCACTCGTTAATGATCACATTAAAATGGTATGTTTTTATGTCAAATATGGGGAACTATGTTGTTTTTTCCTTTTTCAATATTTTTTTTCATATCATTTAAAATATATATTTCCTCCCAACATGATGTTAATATTCATGGAAGAGATCCTATTTACACTATGAAAAACTATATAATGACATCCATTTCACAAGATGTCAAATTTCCTGGTATGGTACTTTAAAATAAACATAAATGGGCCATCTCAAACAATGTGTGATATAATTCCTATAAGTAAGGATATATAAGAATCCTCAAAGATATTCAAAACCATAAATCATCAACCATCTATTCTCATTACCATGGGGAAATATTATTTATGAATATACTTACATCCTTACTCATTAGTTAATATTATGTGTTATCTCATATTTCTATTTCACTATAACTGTACCTCATGTAATTTCTAGTCATTTGTACATATTCCCAATTTATGAATCTCCCACATGGAAGGCCATATAATTTTCAGATTTTACTATTGTTCCCTCATTATTCCATATTTCTAAAAAAACGATTTTTTATACGGCAGAATATTTATGTTTTTCAAATTAGTATAAAATATATTAGGGTTATAATTCTTTTGAAACCAACCCCACCTCATCAAGAAATATTATCTTCAAGGTCATCAATAATGGTTCAATCATGAATAATCATAGTAACCAATCATTAGTGGTAATGATTCACATTATAACCCATACCATATGATGTTTAAATTCTTAGATCGGTTCTTGCCACATTACCTTAAATTGAATAACATTTCTTATTATGTGGCACCGAACTATGTGGGTTCTGATTCCTTTCCCAAGGAGAAATGGGAAACATTTTTTGGGTCACCAACCCAACATCATGCATACAAAAAGGATTTGTAGATAGTGATAATTTCATATGTTCCTAAATGGATATATTTAAACAAAAGAACTTGTAATTAAGAAACAATTATATGATAATTATGGATAATGAGCCTATAATACATTCAAATGTTAGCATCAGTACATGATATTGAATAATCATTGGAAAAAGGTTATATATTTCATCTAAGGATTTGTTAAGGATTTACAAAAAAATAATCAATCTATAAGAGACTATTGGAGTTGGAAATCACTCCCCCGATGATTGATATTATAAGAAAATACCTTCAACTATAGATACACTAATATCAATGTATCACTAATATGAAAACCCAAAAACAAACTACCCTTGAGTGATGGTACATAACAACATATATCTTAATGGATATATGAGTCATTTGATATTTTTGGTTATATAAAAACCCACATATGAATACCGAGAATACTAAATTAGGGAGCCCAATGTGATAATTTATACTATTGGTATCCTTTCATAATTACACATTGGGCCATCTTGTTTAGCACAATTCTCACCAATAATGGTGCACTCAACATGAATATTTAAATAGTGATCAACCATACACAACCAAGCATGAGTACATTTTTTTTGGTTATTAATGAATAAAGAAGAATTTGATGTTATGTTCTTCAACTATGAAATTTATTTGTAAAATATAAACATAAGTATGATAGAAAATATATAGGTGTTATTTTTCATGGTTTTATCTTGATATATATGCCTCTGAAGAGTCCCCATTAATACAAATTGATGTTTTCTTCCTCAAATTTACTCTATTATGGTCCAAAATATTTAAGAGATGTAGAACCCAAAACTGGATGAGGAACATCACCAATATAGAACTCATATGACCACGTTGTGGATACATTATTGTGTGAGTATTATAATAATTAGACTATAATGAACCTATAGGAATCATGTCAGGACAATTATATATTAAATCCCAGTAGCCCAAACCACCAAGGGAATGCTACTAGGAGGATAGTGACACCCCATTCCATCTATAAACAAATCGAGAGACTCTCTATAGAGATAAATAGTTAGTAACTCCCTATATTAGGGAGATAAATAATGGGGTAGACCAAAACCTCAATATTATATATGATCTTCCATAGAGGTCTAAAATGACTAAACACTTCCAAAACATTGTTTTCTATCTTTAGTTCCTTAACAGTTCACCAAGCTGGCTACATTAGAGATCCTAGTCCTGAAAACTCATACCTAACATCCTTGGAGGAGGTATTTCCATAAATAGATGATTTTGAGACACCAGTAGAGGTATCTTATTAATTTTCCCAAATATGAGATCCATCAATATGCCATGATAGAAGAAAATACAGACATTACTTCAAAAAATCTTCAGGTTACCTAACCTACTATGGAAACAACAAAAGCATGTCGTAATATCTCAATGGTGACAATGGGTCAAGAGTATAAAAAAT
Source organism: Viscum album (assembly GCA_963277665.1). Classification (NCBI taxonomy): domain Eukaryota; kingdom Viridiplantae; phylum Streptophyta; class Magnoliopsida; order Santalales; family Viscaceae; genus Viscum; species Viscum album. The sequence goes on from OY728163.1 coordinate 871,637,626, forward strand.
TACATTAATATTAAGACTACTAGTGTATCTCAATAGTGACTGGTGGACAGAAGCTAGCACGTACTCCATATCGCACTAATGAATGGGAAAATACATTCATTCATAATATTGAATCTCATCAATATATAATTTAATAAATGGATTGATAGGCCTATATAACTACCAATATCCTAAAAATTAAATCACACTATCTTGAATGTTATTATTGAAGGGGATAATTGTAAATTTTCTATAATTTTTTTGGAGTAGGACCATATAATAATCTTTTTAGTGAAAAATAAACTCTTTGTAATAACATGACAATTACATAGGTGAGATCCTATATACCAACACATATTTATAATAATAAATAGTGTGTCCTAATGAAAATAAATAGTGCGTTTGTACACCAATTTCCGTGAAAGTTTTATATATATATATATATATCCATTGAATTGATCAATTGTATGAAGATATCAATGCTCCCCTTTTTCCTAACTAAGAGTGAAAATATATATGGGAGACAACTAAATGGTGGGAATATATTCCTATCAGGTATAAAGGGATCCATAATAATATTCTAGTAAAGGAATAGGGATAGGAAAATGTTCCATTTTGACACAAAAATTTATATTCAGTTTTCTCTATCAATGACATAAGAGTCACCCAAGAACTCTCTCATCCAAAAAAATTGTCATGAAATCCCAAATATTCTATCTAAATAGATATACCACCATATATTGGAAGTGAAAATAAAGAATGGATATACTACTCTATTAATAAGAAATGGAATTATTGATTACTTAAAACACCTATAAATTGTGCCTCAAGAGTATACAGTATTCAAAACAAAAGTTGATAGAAACATCATCTATAGTTGTCCTCCATATCTTACTAGTGTTCTATAGGTCCTCCAAAATACACATGGTAGGATGACCCTACCCTTTTTGAACATCCATTGATTACAACCCTTACAAAGCAGTTCTAAGAGGATCAATTCTAGTTAAACCCAAGAACTCAATATCCACCTATCATGTTTCATCCATATTAGAAAATTATATGGGGAATTTTTTTGGGTTAATATATCTCTCAGAATGTTCCCACTATGTCTTACATAATGTATATATGAAATATTATCCATTAAAATAATACAATTGGAATGAAACTAAATTTTTCTAGATTTGGTGGAATAGTCCACCCTATAGAGATGATGAAAATGATATGTACATGAAAAATGAATGATATAAATAAACCCTCTAGAATATGACCTAGATAATAGACACTTCCATGTAAGAAATTTCAAATATGTTGTATGAAGAATGCATTCCATTCTATTTAATTTTTTAGATGTATCTCAATCTAAAAAAGACAAATAACCAACATTATCAAGAGTATGAAACCCATTATAGAGTAGTGAGAGATCTCTATAGTTAGATTGATTTAATTGAATTCTTATCATCTCAAAACCCATGATTCAAGAAATATATATGTAAATTTCTTCAATATTGTCTCTATTTCATAAAGGTTATCTAGAAGATCATGGAAAATTCCCCATATGATATACTTATCTGGGGATGGGGAGGGTATAGAGAATTTACATTCACAAAATTTTCAATACAAAAACCCCTCCTAAATTGGTCATCCATCAATGTTCTTATCATTTGAGAGGTTTCAGACCTAGAATTTACATAATTTAGTTGTTATTTGTGAAAAATACAAAAATATTCAAGATAAAAAAGTAGAATGACCTAATGTACATGTTCATTAGTATCCTATTGTTTTGAGCCTACAATTAGGGAATGTATAAATAATAGATAATAATGGAAAATCCCTCAGCCACAAGAAACCCTTTCATGGTGAGATGCTCAAATGATCAAAATGTATTGAACCTATATCAATTTTTGTGTAATAAATTCCAAATTTTATGGAATCCATTAACATTAAATATGAAACCCATTTGGGAGATACCCTAACCCATATAAATATTGGAATTTATAACACCACCAATGGCCCTAGGGATTATAAATCCTAAATTGGTTAATGATGTGCTGTTGGTGGAACCATGTAATCACCCACCCTCAGGGATGTAAGAATTTTTCCCTACTCTTAGAGAAGTTGTTAATTCATGTTCTAGATTGGTATAACCAACATCAATCACACAATACATTATTATTTTTATACTAAAAAACACTATTGTTTAAGTCATGCTTTGTAAGGATGATTAGGACATACATTGGGATCTATATTTCTAGTTCAATATAAGGGGAGTTTATATTGGGTATGATTAATCCTCAGATAGGTAACAATTTTAAATGAAACACTATGAATGGGGTCCTAGAATAGGATCTAGATGTATATTTTGAAGTGGGTATAGATAATTAATATTCAAAAAATATTTAGATAATGATGAATGATTTCATTTATTAGGTATTAATATGTGAATATTATCACAATTGATATAGAAATTAATTGTGGATGATAAAAATATTTATAGGAATAAAATTAAGAAAAACTATCCAGAGCTATGTTGTTCACTGATTCATATATATAAGGAATGTAATCACCAAAAAAAGGATGCCAGAAACCCTGACTAATCCAAATGTCCAATTTACACTCCCTCTACAACCTTGTGAAAATGAGAAAGGCAAGGGTGTAGATATATCCCCCTCATCACCAAAAGTTGATGTATTTAATTTTATGGATTAAATGGTGTCATATTATAATTTTGGTATATATAATATTAGATGGTACAATTGTTAATTTGTTTGGGTAAATGATTCAATTAATTTTAACTATTCGGAAAAAGAAAAAATTTTCCAATACACACAACATGAATGGTTTACCAATACCATGACAGATGAGTCTGATCACTAGCATAAATCTAGATCCAAAAATTATCTATACATGATCCTAGTGATTTATAAAGACCATGATTTTATTCAAATATCATATAATATTATTTAGTTTCAAGAAAATCACTTCAGACTTACTGAAATTGTGAATGAAAATCCACAACACGTTGGGTGAATCCATCAAACCTCAACTTATAAGAAAAATTAGGTCTCATCCTTGACATTATTACCTTAATAAGAACATATATACAATGAGTATCTTGTATAATAAATTGAATATATTAAAGTATTATGTTCTTCAATGCTTCCTGAGTGGAAAAAATACATATAATGGGTGAATTCAAATACTCTCCCCCACTCATATTTGAGAATCCACTCATCCCAAACATCAATAACCTGAGATATAAGGAGTACCAACTATCACATCCCATGTCATGGTGTGGCCCTATGATGGAATCACTTGGTTAGTATGAGTCATCAGACCATGGATTCTATTTATGTAATCAAAAGGTACAATCCTTCATCTTGTATAATATTTTTATAGATGGATACATCAGGGTCTAAGAAGACAATATTTATCAATTATTTTTCTAATTTTTTTATAATGTGGAAAATTATGGTCATTTCTTGTTTAATAGAAAGAAAGGTTAATTAATATTGGGTCCTTTATTTCATCATATGTTACGATGGGCTGACATAAAAACTCTATATGAAACTCATATAGGTGATTCCAATAAATATTTTCATAGAGAACCTATATGATGGTATACTGTAATGTCTCAGAATTTCCATGTATTGTTTATAAATAATATGTAAAATTATCCTGAGGCCAGGATTTTCAACAGTGTGTGATTCTGAGGTCTAAGGTTCAGTAATAAATGTTTGATATTAATTAAACTCAAAATAATGTGCATGAATAGTGTTCCAAAAAAATGAAAATAAGATTTGAACGGGTTCCTAAATCATAAAGATGAGGGAACCATTGCATTTAGAGCAGTGGCTTCACCTTAGATGGGGCTTAACCTTGTTTGGAAAGGGTCATCTATGAATGTTATTTTTTGGAAGTTTTAATGGAAATATAATAAAAAAACAATTTATTTTCTTTTGATTTACCTTACGACACAGTGGCCTAATCCCCATATTAATACAAACATTTTAAAAGTACACAGGGTTAGATGCATAACCATTTGAAATGAGGATTTCTATTGGGTAATTTGGAGGAGGACACGTTGTCGGACGACTGTGGTGCGGTCGATCGACACGTCTCGGATTTGACGAACCACTCCATTCAATGTGACATGGAAATCGTTGCTTGACCAAATCGAGTTAGGTGATTTTTTTATTTGATTTATTTCCATATCCTTTGGTAAAATGATGAATGTGGATCAACCCATGAATATTTTGATCCGCGAATCATGCATTCTTGCAAGAGGGTGTAAATTTACATTTCTTTTATGGTTTTTAATCATGAATTAGTTTAAATGTTAATTGTTGAATTTTCAATTGGATTCTACTATTAAAGATATTTACAAGAGAAGATAGATGTCATGATGAACGATGATGGAGTACGTTCCTCCATTGATTTCTTATTTCTTCTCTCCCCTACTCGCGTTCATTGCGTTCTTAATGGGGTGATAAAAATCAGATCGTTGCGAAACCATTTCACTACAAAACGATCCAAAATTAGAGATAAAACATCATGAAAACCTATCAGAGGTTCTATGGTGATGGTGAATGATGAATCGGCTTAGATCGAGGGTGATATTTATTTGAGTGTTACTAATGCTGGTGGATCAATATGTGTTTTTGGGACCAATCAGATTTCCAAAACCAATAGAAGTAGCTTCATGGTGTCATGGAGACCACAATACATTATTTTTGTGGAGATCAGATCACTGGAATGAAGATTAAAATATTTATATAGGCGCAGAATGAAGGACTACTGTTTCTCGAAAATCCAGAATAACATAACATGATATTTGAAGAACATTCCATGTGTGACCAGCATGGCGGAAGCAAGGGTTTGTGAGCTGCACATGGAAAAGAACACGACGAGATCTATGGGATACACAACTTGATGACCCCACACAACATTAGCAGGAGTTTTGAGTGGAAGGAAGCACTAACAAGGAATGTGAACATCATCACACAACATGTGTTTCCCTAAGTGGACTCATCATGTATATTTGGAGATACATGGACCGAGGGTGGATTACATGACATGTACTCCACCACACGGCCAAACACATATTTAAACAATGACTACCCCTTATACTAGTACACATTTTGGGACACAGGGGTTGAAACCATGTACGTGCACATGGAAGGTGTATATGGATTCCTCCCCAGATAGAGGAACATGATGTGTAACTCTAATACACATCGTGTATACATTCATCTACTAAAAAACATGCATCATGGGGAATTGAACATGGGAAGTATCTAGGGTCAAAGGACACATAGTGTGACCCTTATACACATTGTTTAATTTATAGTACATGGATTGATCCTATTGTCCACCATTTTTTTGACTAGTTTTATTTGGGTTAGTGTCCCTTTTCTTGTTCTCCAAAAGTTCAGGTTTAATTTCCATACACAAGACTATAATCCCTTCAATAGGACTTCATGAAATAGAGTAATGTATACCTCTGAGCGGTTTAATGTAAGATCATCTATCCATTCTTGACCCTTGGTAGAGTCAATTATCAACATGACTAATTCTCTAGGATGTGGACCCTCTACATAGCAGGTGAATCCGGATGAGTGGTTGTATCCACCAAGGACCTGACAGAGATCCTCATCCGTGTATCGCGATCTTTCCACATATTGGAGTGTGATCCATTGTAATGATTGTATCTGTTCTCTCTTCATATCTATTATTTCATTAATATCTCTCATGGATTTTCTTGAAAAATAGTACATCTAAGATATTCATCAAAAGAGGTACCAGACTCATGCGGTGTGTTCTCATGAATGAGTGTTGTGTGAAATCATTGAACTGATTCCCTAGCCTATGTAAGTGATTTTTGTAGACTACAAGTATGATTTTTGAGTATATCTAGATTTTATTCTCTTGTTATATGTTTAGTAGACATATATTATGAATAAATGACTATAGCTTTTCATTGTGTATTTCGTTGTGGTTTTAGGGGTCCCCTATAGAGTATTTTTATACTCCCCAATTAACGGGATTTGTCCACATGTGTAGTGTCTTGTGTAAATGAGTGGCCTTTAAATGGTGTCCAGGGATGACCAATACTGGACCGATATTTCCGAGTTCCTTTAAGTCCAAGGTGTTCCTAAAGCTATGAGAAGTAGTCCTAGTTCTTCTTTCTGGATTACAAGTTGTACTTTGTAGTTTAAAGACTCTTTATTTTGGTGGCCTTGTATTCTAAACAAGTTTAATTTCCATAGTTACATTGGGTTGTACTCTGTTAGTTAGGTTTAGTTGTATGCATGCATTTTTTTCTTTAGTGGTTTTTACATTTCAGCATTTTTTGGCTAAAATATGTGTTTGATGGTACGAGAAGACAGGAAATGCCTCCCAAGTTAGTGACATGCCTACTCGGTGCTAGTCCCCAGCCCCTGGCGTATTGGAGGTGGGCTAGGGGATTCGCAGTACGAGCTCCACTAGGATGGGTCCTGACAAAGTTGTATCAGAGCTAGTTGATTCTAAATTAGGACCAAGTGTCTTTGAGATTAGTTTGAGGCAAAAATGTAAAGTGTTTTGAAATTGGATTTGAGGCTAGTGACTCTACATTTGGTGTAGGAGGCTGATGTATCCATAAACCAGGACACTAATAACCTACATTTCAAATCAGTACATTGTTTTTTGAAAGTGACATGAATTGGTTTCCCAATTCATGCCAAAGGGAATTTATTAAATCAAAAGGTTAAAGTGAGTTTTCGAGGTGCAAAGAGCTTACACCATCATAGAACAAGGAAAAAAAACATCAAAATACAGTGAACCTTGGTGTGGAGAGATTTCATCCTTCAAGCTGGACTGCATATAAATATGAGAACCTTCAAAAGCAGCAGGCAACCAGTCTTCAGAGGAAACAATGCTGAAAAAACAGCACGAGTGAGCTTTAGAATAGAGGCATCAAGATAGTCCAACTTCAATATAAGAGTACTGTAGTTAGAGACTAATAACCAAGGATAGCATCCATCCAAATCCTCCAAAAGAGATATTAACATTTGATAAACAGAGTCAAGATTAAGTATATCAAATCAAGAAAAATTGCACTGCAAACTTCAAAAGAAAATCAAATCATCATGCCGGAATAAGACATATCAAAAAGCCAGCTAAATATTTAGGGAAGAGACTTCAAGAGAGTCATTTTCAGAAGAAAAGATCCAGTAGAATGATATTCTGTTTCTAAGGAAGTAGCTGATCTGCATCCCTTTTTAAGATCCTTTTACCAAACAAAGCATCCATACATCCCAGCCCAGCTTTCATAAATCATGCAACTGATTTTCAATTAAAAACCTCACCACCAGTTCGAAATGATACTGATCCAAACAGCAAGCTCACAAGATTCAGAACACCACTGAAAAACAATAATCAAACAGAAAGCCAGAATCCTCAATAACTGTAGAGAAAAAACCATCAAGCCCAAAGCAAAATAACCAGCTATAGAGACAAAAACAAAACTCCATCCAAGAAGAATGCTCCAGAAGCGATAAACAGACTCGAATATGGGAATGCATCATAAATTATGCTTGGATAAAAACCCAAATCCAGGAATGATCAATAAACGTAGGCCCAAAAAGAGAACATCCAGTAGATGAAACAATACGTGTAAAGTGCTAAACCTCCATAATAAAAATGGCACACAAAGACAAAGAGAACTCATCAAAATTTAAACATAGAGAGAAGGGAAAAAGGAGATGAAATTATTCGATCAAGGATCATGAAAATAGTGAATGGTCAGTATCTATCATGGGAATCTTCATCAGAACAATCAGAGGATTGTGAGTAATCAGGTAGAGGTTCATATGGAAAAGGCTGTGGAGGAATCTCAAGGACAGAGCTTTTAGCTGCAAATGATCTTGTGATAATGGTTCCCTCAGGGCTGGTATTTTCTCTATGCTTCCTAGTCTCCCTAGGAATTGGGGTGATGAAACCATCAGGGTCAACAATGATTTTTCCCCCTTTTTTTCCTTCCAATGCAAATATTTCTCTACCTTGGGGATCTTACTAGAATTCATATGGGAAGATTCATCAATATCTCGTTGAGGAACATCATTGTTCACCTTCTTGTCCATGGTATATCTTGTTTCCTCACAGGATGCCTCCGTGATGCATATCTCATAGGATCAGCAGCTCGATCAAAAGGATGACCATCTCAGTTACAAGGAATCATGATAGAGAACTGATCCGAAGGAGTTACCTATAGGTGGTGCACCTTATAGAACATCACCATTGGAGAGCACATGGTACCTAATGTAGCCGTAGGAGAGGAGAGAAGACTGAGATTGATCCATGAGTTTCATTGATAGAGATACCAAAGGATCTAAGGTGAGCCTGACCCTCATGCAGTAGAGGTCTTTTTTGAGGTGGTGACCAAATGTTTTCGTCTGGTGAGGAAACCATCAGACCAGACGGTGATCCTAGGAGTGAGCCTTCTTCAGGGTTTGACGGGATGATGGTGGAGTTTTACCATGCATACTCACTATGTGGAGACTCATTCATGGATAGAGTTCGAACGACTCTTTAGGGAGGATTTCACTCTAGTTAGGAGGAGAGTTCTGTGTATCTAAGCGCATCTAGAGCATTGGTAGTACATTTTAATGGTGGCCGATTATTTATAGAGGTTTGCCAACCTCTCTAGCTAATTGATAGATATTGTGATGGATCATCACTTTAGATCTCATACCATCAAGAGAGCTTTAAAAAGGACATCCTAGATATGGCTGTACCTCTATGAATTTCGACATATGATGGTGTGATCAAGTGGGACTTGTTTATCAAGAGATTCTTAGTAGAGATTAAACAACTAGTGGAAGTCAATAGAAGAAAAACATGTGAAAAGACGAAAACAGTAGGGATCCAACAACAGGCACAGGTTTCGGGATGTGGGAGACCTCACTGGAGGCCCCAGGATAGGGGACCGACTGTCCAGGTCTCTCATGATGCATCCAGTCAGCCAGGGAAGAGGCGATTTTACTCATGCGACTGTAGAGGACATCTCACGTGAGACTGTCCAACATATCAAAAAATAGATAGGTAGTTAGTGGATGGACCATTGACGTAGTGGAAGAGAGTGGAGTAGAATGTCCCACCTAGAAGAGAAAGTGGTAGAGGAGTAGGGAGTGTTGTCGGGGTTGGAAGAAACTTTGATCTACTTCTACCACCACCCCTATCAGGTATGCACAATGCTCATGGAGTTGAGGGACAAAGGCGGGGATAGTTGCATGCAGTCAAGTCATAAGACCCAAGGATATGAGGGATGATTCAAGGTACGATATGTGTCTTTTCTACCTTATATTCCATAATCATGGTCATAAGTTCCAATTATTAATTCATCGCCACATGTCTTTTTAAAAAAACTTTTAGATCATGGTAGAGTCTTGACTCAACCCTTATGCTTGGAGGCTCCGATGAGAGGAGACTCAATGACCATACATCTCTAAAAATAGTGTGATATTTCCCTTAAAGGTGTGAGATTCAGTTGGGACCTCTTGGTGGAAGAATCAATGCCTGGCGACGCCATTGTCAGTATGGATTGGCTATCTTCGGTACATGACATTATTGACTACTTTAGGTAAATACTATGGTGTGTACACTGTTATGGGATAAGGATCTCCATTTTCAGTAAAAAGGAGACTAAGACAACATAAAATGGGCTCATGCATTAAAGGTTGCAGCTGATCACTAATAAGTTTTATAGCCTTAGAATCAGAGTATTAGATGTTGTGAGCTTCTACACTACTGGAAAACGGGGCTATACCCACGGTTTTGTACAAAACCGTGGGTATAGGGGTAAAATGGTGACCTATACCCACGGTTTCATAAAACCGTGGGTATAGATCACCTATACCCACGTTTTTGCACAAAACCGTGGGTATAGCTTATTTCTGAAGACCTATACCCACGGTTTTACTAAACCGTGGGTATAGGTGTTTTTTTTGAAGGTGTATACCCACGGTTTTGGCCAAACCGTGGGGGTAGAGTTTTCCAGAAGACCTATACCCACGGTTCCTCAAAACTGTGGGTATTGGGGTTTATTTTTTTCAAGACCTATACCCACGGTTTTCAGAACCGTGGGTATAGCATTCCCGCCATTAGGCGGGGAAAAAAATTACGCGGGACAATGGGAAAAAATTGGCGGGAACATGATTTTTATTAATATAAATATAAATATAAAATTATATGCTTAAATGACAGTAATATTTCGCAGCTGAGTCGGTCCCTTCGTTCGGCGCTTTGAAGCGATTCTTCCTGAAGCCCGGGTTCGATTCCCGCCGGCTTTTAATTTTCATAATAGAACTAATATTAATATACATAGAAAGATGTATAAATATAATACAGAATTAAAAGATAGCTTGATTGGTCGTTTCAGCGGTGCGGTCGGGGATATCTAGTTAAGTGCGGGTTCGATTCTCACTGGCTTCTTTTTTAAATTAAATAGTCAATGTTAATATATATATATATATGATGATATGTTTATAATTAACGTATATGAAATGTAGCTCAGTTGGTTCGATGTAGCGGTGTGTTTAAGGATTTCCCGTCCAGCGCGGGTTCGATCCTCCCAGACTGCATTTTTAAATTATATAATCTATATTAATATATATACGCTAATATATGTATAAATAACGTATTGAATTGATGGCTCGTGTGGGAAGTGGGTGTTGCGAATTCGCCTGCTGCTGTGCGAGGTCTGGGTTCGATTCCCAGCAGATTCAATTTTTTGAAAATTAAATCCCCACGGTTCTCAAACCGTGGGGTCACTGCATTTCCAGCATGGCCACCCACTTGCCACGCTGCCACAAACCTATCCCTACGGTTTCTACAAACCGTGGGTATAGGGTGACCCCCCTATCCTGACACCGTTCCAGCCTGCGGTTCGCAAAACCGTGGGTATAACCCGTTTTTCTAGTAGTGCTAGTTCCCTGTGGTGGTGGCAGAGTATGAGAAAGTCTTTCCAGAAGAGTTTCCAGGATAAACACCCCGCTGGGAGATTGACTACTGCATTGACATACATCCTGAGACAACATCGATATCATCACTAGTGTATTGGATGGCTCTCGTAGAGCTTCACGAGATAAGGTTTCATTTGGAGGGTTTTCATAGTAATGGATTCATAAGACCCAAGGTTTAACCATGTGCAGCCCCAGCTTTTTCTTCAATAAGGAATATTGGAGTTTGAGTTGTTCATGGATTATTGGCACCTGAACTGGGTGATAGTGAAGAAAGAGTATATATTTCCAATGATTTTTGACCTATTCGATCGGCTGAGAGGGGAACATTGGTTCTTGAAGGATGACATCAGGTTGGGTTATCACCATCTTCTATTACTGGACAAGTACATACCTAAGATGACTTTTAGATACTACTATAGTCACTATGAGTACTTAGTGATGCATTTTGACATGAGAAACTCCCCTATATTGTTCATGGGACTTATAAACTAGATATTACTTCCTTACATAGACCCGTTCATAGTGGGATTCATCGAAAAAAACTTTGGGTAATAGGAATTAGAGGAGGTGAATGTGAGAAACATGTGGATGGTTCTAGATGTACTTAGAGAGTATCAAATTTCTGGTAATCTCTCGAAGTATCAGTTACAGATATAGGGGGGATACTTTCTTGTAAATTTTATCTCATCAGATGGAGTAGTAGTGGACCCAGCTCAGGTTGAAGCTATATTCTCATGGGAGCCACACCAGAGTGTGACAGACGTGCAGAGCTCCCTTGGGATGGTAGGAAACTACTGATGATTTATCCCTGATTTCTCTCGGATATCATCCTCGATAATAGCCTTGACCTAGTAGGGGAAGCCTTTTGTATGGACGGTGAATTCCCAGTAGGATTTTAAAAATATTTTGTATAGTTTGATGACAACACTGATTTGGAGATTTCCATAAGAGGGTGTCAATTACATAGTTTTCTACAACGTCTTCTGAACTATGATTGGCTATGCCCTGATGTGGAGACATACAATGATTTCTTATGGTTCACACTAGCTAAGTCTGTAAGAGAATTACTAAGAGACCCATGATCTTGAGTTGGAAGTAGTAGTCTTTTCATTTCATATGTGTTGAAACTACCTAATGGGAGAATTTTTTATCATCTTCTCTATCTATATGATCCTTAAGTACATCTTCTCGTAGATGGATCTAAATTTGAGACATCGGTGATGGATAGAGTTCTTCTAGGAATATGACTTCGATATTGTATGTACTCTTTGGAAGGGTAATGTTGTGGTTGATTCTCTCAACAAGAGATCGATTTCACAATTAAGGATCGAAGAATTAGAGCAGTTTTCCTCACTTCAGTTATCCTTTGTGGATAAATTTTATATAACTTATCTCCAGTCGATGATTGACACCCATCCACTCATACAAAGATCTAGGGTGGAACGTCTAGGGGATTTCGACTCTGAGACTTAAGAGATTAGTTATCCATAGAACATGCTATGAATAGAAATTTGCAAGATGGGGAGCATGTAGTCCTTTTCATAGGTTTAATTGATGTTCTAATGGCATTGCGAGAAGAGGTTCTGAGGTAGTTTCATACATCCACCTAGGTGGTACATCTGAGAGTGATGAAAATTTACCATGGCCTCCGGTGTCAGTTTTGGTGGACAGGTATGAATAAGGCAGTGGCATATATCATTTCTCCATACCTTACACGATAGCTTTTGTAGGATGAGCACCATGATCTAATAGGCTTATCTCACCCTTGGATGTATGATAGTGTAAGAAGGATGGTATATAGATGGACATCATAACTAGCTTACCAAAAATGTCCAAGAGACCTGATTCTATCTAGGTGATCATTGAAAAAAATCATCATGTCTACCCTATTCCAAGCTATCTGGGAGATAAGTTACGTAGAGTGAATAGGATGCCTCTTCGTGTTGGATATAGTTTGGATTCATGGAATCCCATTGACAGATTTCTTAGATCGATATGTTCACTTCACATCCTGGTTGTGGAATGGATTGAAAGAGGCATTTAACACTTAGCTATGATTGAGCATGACATTCCATCCCTAGAACGATGGCCATACAGAGAGGCACATTCATGTTCTGGGGAATATTTTGTGGGGCTTTATCTTGGACATTGGTCATAGTTTTAAGAAACATCTACCACTGGGGGTGTTTTTTTACAATAACAGTTTCCACTCCAATATAGTCATTGAACCAGACAAACCCTCTAGTCACCACTCTATTGTACTAACCCCATAGCGCCAGCACTCATGGGCCTAGAGATGGTGCGAGCTATTACTGAGAAGTTGAAGGTCATCTAGGAATGGATGAAGACTACACACGACCATCATAATCCTTATGTTGACAGACAATGGACACCTCTAGAGTTTGGGGAGGGGGAAAATTTATTCTTTCGGGTCTCAGCTCAAAGAGGGTTATAGAGATTTGTCTCGGGTTTCAAGTTGTATCCAAGGTTCATTGGCTTATTTCAGATACTATAAAGAGTTTTAGAGGTGGCATATGACCTATATCTACTACTATAGTTGCACTTGGTGCATGTTGTATTTCACGTGTCACAACTGAGAAGGTATGTGGATGACCCATCACACAGAATCGACTGGAGAGAGCTAAACATTGAGGATGGATCTACCTTCATATAGTACCAAGTGGAGATCGAGGATTGGAAGGAGATTATCATTCGTGTGTGAGTGATTACGCTAGTGCATGTCCAGTGGAAGCACGAGAATCATTGGGAGAGTATGTGGGAGAAGGATGATAATATTCATACCTAGTACCGACATCTGTTTGAGTATCCCTCTGTTTTGGATTTTTGGCAACATAAACTTCAAGGTGGGAAGAATGTAAGGTATTGGATTTTCCATGTATTTTTTGAAAATATTATAAGAGTTATTACAAGACTAGGATTTCTGACTGCACGAGATTAGAAGTCCCAAGGTGAACGAAATAATTGATTGAAATAAATAATACTATAAATAACACCCATGAATGTTTTTCCAAATAAAGTGAACTCAATTTTGAATGGGTTTCCAGAATAGAAATCAGAGGGGGCCATTTCATTTAGAGAAGTGAATTTTCCTTATTTGTGGCTTAACATAGATCAAGGTGGGTCGACTACGAAAGTTAATTTTCAGACATTTTAATGGTAATAAAATAAATAAATTATTTATTTTATTATGATTTTCATTTTATTGTAGTGAAATAATCCCCCTATTAATACCTAATTATGTAAATTTCGTAGGGTTATATGCATAACCCTATGAAATGAGGATTACTGTTTGGGTTTTGTAGGAGAACCTGCTAGAGAATGATAACAGCGCGGTTGATCGACGCATCTCAGATTCAGTGAATCTCACTAAAGAATATGACACAATGATCGTTCTTTTACTAAATCGAGGTATGGGTTTTTTCTTTGATTTTTCACCCTATTCTTTGAATAAATGACGAGCATAGATTGAACCAAGAATAGGGTGTTCTGTGGATTGTGCGTTCTTATAAGAGGGAGTTAATTTCTGTTTCTTTTGTGATTTTATTCAAGAATTAGATTCAATGATAATTATTGAATTTTAAATTTGATTAATCTATTAAATATATTAACAATATCACATCAACGTCATGACGAACGACGGTAGAGGTACATCCATCATTTTTTTTTGATTTTTTCTTTTCTCTGTACCTAGCATTTTTCACGTTCTTCATTGGGTGATGAACAACAGATTATTCCAAAACCATTTCAAAGTAGAGAAATACCAAATTGGAGATCCTATATCCTGACAACCAAGTGGAGGAGTGATAGTGATGGAGAACGATGAATCAAATAGGATTAAGTGATATCATTTTGTGAGCATTTGGTGTGTTGGTGGATTTATAAGTGGTATTGGGATCACTAAAAGGACTGAAACCAATGGAAGTGGATTTATTGTGTCGGGGTGGCATAAATCCTATAATATCATGGTGATAAAATCATTGGATCAATCTTCGAAAGATCGATGGAGGCATAGAATGAAGAACTAGTGATTCTAGAAAATTCCAAAGAACACGACATGTTTTCTGAAGAACACATCATGTGTGACTGTCATGGAAAAGTCTATGGTTCTCAAGCTAAACATGAATAATAACATTACTAGCTTTTGGGGAGACACAACAATTGGACCCCACCCAGAGTTGGCTAGAGTTCAAGGTGGTAGGACGCACTAATAGGGAATATTAGACTCTACGTAGACTCAGGTTGTATCTCAGGAGATACACAAACATCGGTTTGAATACACGACTTTTACTCCACCACATGGCAAGACACCGACATATTCACCGACTACCCCGTGTACATGTACACATTCTGGGACATAGAAGTTGAAGTAGTGTAAGGGCACATGGCTAGCGTACATAGAGTCCTTCACGGATAGTATAACAAGGCGTTTCACTCCACTACATGCCATGTATACCTTCATCTACAAGAAATTCCTTGAGACATGATCCTTTGAACCGAGGTAGTACATAGGGTCCGAGGACACGATGTTTAACCCTTCTACACACCATGTACATCTCAGTATAGTATTTATCCAGTTTTACACCATTTCATTAAGAGGTTTTGTTTGGTTTAGTTTTTCATTTATCTTTATATTGATGGTTAGGTTTCATTTTTCATCCATATGAGTATCATCTATTCATCAAGACTTCCCATGATTGAGTCATGTATCCCTTAAAGAGGGCTACAGTGATATCCTCTATCCATTCTTGACTCTAGGTAGAGTTAGGAATCAACATGAATAATATTCTAGGATACTGATCTTATACATAGAAGGTGAATCTGGATGAGTCATGGTATTCACCAAGGCCCTGGTAGGGATCCTTATCCATGTATTGTGATCTTTCCCATCTTAGGATTACGTTCTCCTAGAATGAGTATATATATTTTCTCATTATATATATCGGTACATCTATCTCTCTCATGGATTTTCTCGACAAACAATACATCCCATACCGACATCATCAAAGCTATCAGACTCATGGAGTGAGTTATCCCAGACGAGTGTTGTGTGGAATTATTGAAAAGAATCCTTATTGTGGGCATGAAGTCATTGTAGACTACGTGTCTATGTTTTGAGTATATCTATATGTGTTTCTATTGGTATATGTTTTGAAGACATATAATATATAGTGATGAATATAACATTACATTGTGTATTTATTTGTGGTTTTGGGGTCCCCTAATGTGTATTCTTATACTCACCCGTGAATTGGCTTTGCCCTCATTTGTCATGTCTTATGCAGACTGGCGGCCTTTTGACACAGTCCAGGGAAGAATTTGGCCAGACCGAGATTTTTGTGTTCCTTGGAAGCTGAGGTGTTCCTAGATCTATGAGAATTAGTCCCAATACCTCTTCCATACATACATGTTGGACTTTATAGTTTTCAAAATCTTTCTTTTGGTGGGATTCTATTCTTTCCAAAATTACATTCCACACTAACTTTTTGTTGTACTTTTTTTGTTGGGTTTAGTTGTATTCATGCATTTTATTCCTTAGTGGTTTTTTCATTTCATCGTTTATGGTCTTGGAGATGTATGTTTGTCTACATGTACATAGGAAATACCTCCCATATTAGTGTCATGCCTAATCGGTGATAGTCACTAGACACTGGCCTATTGGAGGTGGACATAGGGATTCAAAGCATGAGCCCCTCTAGTATGGGTCATACCAGATGTAGACATAGTCAATACCATTAATGTTACCTAGGGGATTCTTTTACTTTTTATATTTTAAAAAACAACATGATTGTGAGATTTAGTAAATTATGTCCACATATCATCCTTCTTCTATTTATTATGGAAAAATATATTAAAAGGGATAATCCTCTACTGTCACACTTAAAACTGCACAAACAAATCGTTTTACACATGTATATGTTTTATATCACTCAGTGGACATATTATGGAATTAAAAATAGAATATCATACTTCAATCATAGATTAGGTAAAATCAATTTCACCCATGGTATGAGGAACCAATAAATAAAAGATATTACTAGTAAATAAAATAAGATCTCAACTACTTCATAATGTCTATGAAAAATTACTCATCAATAATCTCATGTATTGAATACAAGAGGAATTCATTAACATTTTTTTCATATTATTCCATGATTCAATGAATGTTTGTCCATTAAATTATATATATTTTTTATCATAAAATACATCCTCTAGAAAAATTTTAATTCTTAGAATGTGACATTAGGAAATCCCTTGGAAATGGTTGCCTAGGTTTATACTATATAATTAATGGATGTATATGAATTAAAGAGTGTCTAATCTGTGCATGAGAAAAAAAAGTTATTGGGTGAATTTAATGATACATGGAAAAACTTATTCCATCCTTAGGAAAGAACTCAATCATCCAGTTATACACATATTTCCCACATATAGAAAGAGACACCCCAACTCTATCTTCACGATTCAAAAAAATTTGGTAGAATCTGAGTAAGTTGGGGGAGGAGGATGATTGAAAAACTCAAAAAAAAATTAGACTATGAGGGAATTCCATCCCATGTCTATTAGAGTAAAATAACTACCCCATGTAAAAAAATTATCATCATATGAAGAGTCACAATATGTAATGGTTAACTTTATCCTCCGAACTAACCCATTATCTAATAAAAAACTTATATGTGAACCATTGAACCCCAAATAGAATCTGGGATGGAAAGGGAGAGGATATAATTTCCATTAAGGTATGGTTATAAAAAATCATGATTGATATAAAAACATTGGACATATACATTATGGATCCATATATGATGTTGAACATTAAGAAATATCACTATAATAATAAAAACATGATCATGAAAAAACTCATAAATATTCTAAGGGTTGTTAAAATAAAATATTTATAGATAATCATTTTGAAAAAAAATATTTCTGAACCAAATAGGTTTGAGGGAAAGCTATATTGACTTATAAAAATTATTGGTTAGAACTCCTTAATGTTCTATCGATATGAATGGATCATCATAACCAAATGAAATATCCATATGACATAAGCTATAGAGTAACACCATAATGAGAAGCATTGACCTCTAGTGATAATTTATATTATCTCGTAATAGTTCACTACATTACTAGATATCCATTAAATAATGGATGCTCTTAACTTCTCAAAATATCATAGATATGTACTTGTTGAGTCTCTACAAAAACCCTATGAGTTCAATGTTGATATTTCTTGGGATGATGTGTGTACCAAAAATATTCCCCCAGTACAAGTTTATGTAGTAATCTCATTTATAGTGATTGGTCAAGAGACTAGATTTGTGGTACATAAAAAACAACTTTAAATTACAATAAATATTAGTAACGTCAAAATTAGTTGATATCTTAATGAAAATGGATCCAGAACAAATATTATCATAGTTTGGAAACTAAGATGCATAGATTAGGTTAATAATGACTTGTCCTCCCTGATTTTGACAATTTAAATGCATGAAACTATATATAACACCACCTATTTAGTATTAAATTCAAATAATAATTTTGTATATGTTATATCACACTATGATTTCTCATAATCCATCTCGACAAAACATTCAATTTTATGTCATAAAATCATTCTCTTTAGGGTCATATGAAAATGCTTCCATCATACCATTAATGGATAAATTACACCATCAATGGAAATTTTAGAGTACTATTAGGTGATATGACCCCATTGGATTTTTTAAACCTATAATATTTTAATATGTTTTCATTAAGAGGGATTTAAAAAAAATCCAAATATGAAATGAATAGGTTTCTAATCCCATTAGGTGAGAGTTACCCCATAAATCCCTTTTAACTTAGATGGAAATGATTACGTAATTCCCATTTGTTTGTTGGTGGAGTCAAAACCTAATTTATAAATTATGCACAATTAGTAGGACCCACTATCTAGTTTTTATATAGTCACAATTGTGAAAGCTAAGATGATGCAATCAAAAGGTATAAATTATTATCTAATAATATTGAAACTAAATGTTATAATAGCCTTATTAGATAGCATACCACATTTTACTTGAAACAAAACGATATTTATGAATTATCATTAATAATAGAAGATTTTAACCCATTACTAGAAATTGAAGATGATTCCCTCATATGAAATACAAACTCTCGGGTTGATGAAACTTCTTCTTCCTCCGTTGATTCATTTTCAGTAACTTTATATGCAATTAGGGATGTTTACTCAATATTAATTGAATATGAATATTCCACCACATTGATTAATGGATATACATATCCTCCATATTCCACTTTAATTTTATTGAGTGGAAGAAGAATTGGAGGATTGAAATCGGGATTCCCCCAATGCATTTGAAGATATTATCTCTTCCATCATTCATGATCTCATGAAAAATTAGTATATAAGGAGAATAATGATCCAATTTTATCTATTTAACCTTTCCTCATGAAGATAAAAAATGTATATATTATTCTCGAAATAATTAAATTATTTATTACCCAAGAATTATATAGATGTTTCTATAATGAATATTGATATAGACACCCATAATTAGGGAATGCAAAATCATAATCGTGGTTTTAAGGAGGAATTCAAGATGATGCATCAATCCAATACCCCTAAGGATGAATCAAAATTAACTAATATTAATAGATATATAAAATTATTGGATGTTCATTACTCAAAATCAATCATAAACATAGAACCTATTAAGATTACACATGGGATATATAGGTTTTTAATAATTCCAAGGACCCCAATTAGCACCACATGAATAATGATTTCATATTCCCCACTACCAAACTCTTGGTCGACATAACGTTAGGAATCCAAGAACATTCATTAATGGACTGGTATTCATGGTACAATCAGATCAAAGTGGGCCATGAGGATAAGATATCCATTTCTTTAAGAGAAACCCCTAAGATATTTTTATATTATGAATGCATCTTCTATTTAATGAATTTTGGTTCTACATATAAAATTTCCATGCATTATATTTTCGAGACCAATCTAGGAAGGTTTGTTGAATGACATGTCAATGATAGTACAACATAATGTTAATACCCTCATACGAGATTTTAGAATGATGTCAAGATAACTAAATGGATTTTTTACGCTATTGTGGAATCAAATTTGACCATTAGGATACTAGTGCAATCGTAGAAATACCACCACATCAAAACCCAAAATAAATGTTGGGATTTATATATTTATCACCGATATCAATTTTTTTTCTTGAAAATAAATCTAGAATTTATTCCTCTAATACATGTTGAGAATTAGTGGATTTGTTTACTAATGGTACAAAGACTATAAAAAAATTCAAAAATGTCAAATGATATTTACATTACCCATCAGTACTGATTTCATCAATAGAATTGGAGAACATCTTCTTATATGTGGAAACTATCTATTGATCCATAAGTTCCCAAGTCATATATAAAAAATAAAAAGGTGATTGAATAAATAATATATTATATTAGCATAACCATGATCGATATATGACTTGATATTTTAACATCTACTTGAACTTCGCCATTATGTATTTTTTTTGCAAAAATGATATGGAAATATTTGAGTATCCATGAGTTGGACCTGGTCTCTAGAATCGATCCACTCAAGTACATCACCAATCATCATATGATAATTGGGAATTTGGATATATTGATGGTCCTCTAGTAATAGTTCAACATTAAATACCTATTACAGATGGCTATCAATGAGTTTTTGATAATCAATTTTCTCACATCACAGCAGACACTATAATGCATATTATTAAACGTTGGTTTCTTAGATGTATAGTTTTTTTGTATTTCTAACAATCCCTATATGTGGTAGTTGTTCTTTGATAGAATCTCTTGATCTCTAACCAGAATATAATGGATGAATTTAAGCTTAATATTATTAGTATATAGATTGAATTAGTCTCCCTATGAAAATCATGTAATTCACATTCATTGAAATTGTTTAATGGCTACATTAAAAATGTGGATGATATAAAATATATCATCATAGTCTTGGAGTTATCAGTAAAAATTAATGTATCATATTTGAAAATAAATGGATACTAGAATATTGAAATTTAGATGAATAATGGAAAACATGAAATTACGAATGAATATTTTACTCAACTACATGGTTATGTAAATATTATTAATGAATAATTTGAATTAAATACCATATTGAATCATTTATACCACTCATAAACATCATGAGATCATTCGTTGAATTTTATAGGCGTGGTCCTTGCCGATATTGACCTGGGTGATTTAATCTTCTACTACAGACACTATAGGGTGGTCTCCCTTGACACGATAAGTGAGAAGGATGAAATAAATAAAATTAGAACAACCCAATTGTTGGAAGAGATGATATATTCATCAATTAATACCAAAAATGGGTATATTTCAACAAAAATTTACTATCTCAAATGAGATATCCATTGTTATGACAAAGAAAGGAAGGAATAGTAATTAAAAAGCGTAGAAAATATATTCCTCCATAACTACCCAAATTAATTTAATTTACTTTTCAAACATGATTTTGATGGAGTATTTTTAATGTTAATTAAATCATAATAGAATCTTATAATCATATATTATGTTTATGTAGGTTCATGATGTGTTCATCGGTTAGGGGCATATCTCTACCATCAAATCTAGATATATGGATATTTTTGGCCAATGAAGACAAAAGGTTATGTGTAATTAACCATAAATTATAATTAATATCTAAAAAATTTAAACTTCATACATCCACCCCCATATTTACAGTACAATTAAAAATTGACTAGGTACTTTGTCTATATAGTGAATCCGTTTTTGGGGCCATATCCCCGATTTTTATATAGTTAGTTCAAGAAAATACTTACAACCATTCACATCATATGAAATTGTTAATGTTTATGACCCTCATGGATGTCATGAAAAATAATTTCACAAACATTATAATGTCAAACATAGTCACTATATTTTCTATCCCTTACACAATATTGATATATAATTATACAAATTTAAATTATTTTGACTTTAAAATTCCATATCATGTGTATAACATTGATCCCATCAAATCATCCAACTATAATGTTTTTTAAATGGACATATAAAGACCTTCCATATGACTATGCTAAATAAAATCCATGTTATGATGAATGTGTATAATAAATTCATTCAATAGATGATTCTATCTGAAATTTTAGTGTATCTCAACACAATTTAAATTTCAAAAAAAGCGACCCAATATTTTATAATATATGGAACTTTATGTGTTGATACTCAATGAGATTCAATAAAAAAGCTCTAAATTTATATATGATGGTAGATAAAATATGTATATAAATTATAGAACATACTTGATGAGTTAGAGTGAGTTGATAAGAAGAGGTTGTGCACTATACAGAACCTAGATGTGTAAAAAAATGGATTTCTCGTGCATTTAAAAATAATCACCACCTATTTATATAACTAGGGGATAATTAGTATTTGTTATCATAAATGCAAGGTAGTTGGAAATAATAACAGAATATGTGACCCAAAATTGGTAGTGAAATATCTCATCGTCAATTTATATTCCAATGGAGATTTCTATTTGAGTAGAATTAATGTGGAACATATTATTCTCCAACCAATGAATTATTTCTATGTAATTTTTTCAGAACAAATCTGTGTTTATTCATAAAATACTACTAACACATGATTAATTAACATAGTCTGGGACAATACCATGTGACTATAAACAACATAACCCTTGGGTAAATATTGTATATTGATAAAAATTATAATTACCCAGTATATAATACATGAATCTAAACTACATAGAATGGGTATTTTCAAATAACTGAAAATATATGCTTTACATCATCATAATTATAATAAATTAAAATAAATATTTAATTTCCCTACAACATGATTCTAAAATTAATTGTGAAGGTCATTATCACAAAAAAATAAACAGAAGTACTCATTTTTCTCGATAATTATAACCCTACATGAAATAGACCCATGAATTTGTCATACATTGAATTAAAACATCTCAGAGTGGCCACCATTATATGAACACATTTCCATATATATGTTCCAGATATATATAAGCATTCCGTGTGCATATCTAGTCCACAAATAGTAATATTAATTCCTAAACCATAAGAAATATATGAATTTTCATAAGAGAGGTATCCTTTAAGAATAATGTGTATCCCTATTTCTAACATGATAGGATATATAGTGAAGAAATGATTTGTTATCATAGTCCAAAAAAATAATTAGTAAAATTAAATTTTATCTATATAGGAACATGATCTATGAAGGGGATGTTTTTTTATTGCGGTATGTGTGGCTTGACTCCTACCCTCATTAGATACATTGTGATGTTGAGATATCTTCTCTTGGGTCTAACAAAATTTTTTATCAATAAATAATTCCCAAAAATATTTTAGAATTATTTATATTTGATAGGAAACATATATAAAATAAATGAATCTTGATTATTAATATCATTGGATACATAGTGACACATCATCTATTTTCCTTGGCATAGTCATAAATTCAATATTATTGGATATAAAGTTCCAATTTTTACTCCAAATTAGATAAATATATATATTTAATTTTTATTCAGTAAGTATAATTTTCCTTATTCCATTTATATTATGCTACACAGTGATGCCAAAATCCACATTTTGGAGACTCTCTAGGATTTCCAATAATAAAAATTTCCTCATAAACCATTGTGTTATGAACTACACATGGGAAAGGAATTAATTTATTCCCCTCCACCATATGTATTATCTAGACATACATTGAAGACCCAATATTTTTTTTTGAAATATATTACTCAAAATGATTCATCTTCCATATATTATCTTGATGTACATATGAGATTTTTTCAAGGGGTTAATTATTTAAAAACTATGTTAAAATGAAATCCCCCCTTATTCAGTAG
Source organism: Viscum album (assembly GCA_963277665.1). NCBI lineage: Eukaryota > Viridiplantae > Streptophyta > Magnoliopsida > Santalales > Viscaceae > Viscum > Viscum album. Next base: position 871,661,569 of record OY728163.1, read on the forward strand.
TGTGATATTTATAGAGAAGTATATTTGCGTACTATGTTGTCATTGATTCCTATTTTTTAATGAAATATAGTGACACATTGATCAACAAATCCTAGTAATAGCTATTAATTTCCCTCCAATATCAATTTTTACATTATAAGTTCTTTATAGATACTTTATACTAATAGAAATCTATATAAAATTGTGCATAAACAAAACCCAATGAAATTGGAAAACACAATTTCATCCATGACACATGATGGTAAATTTCCCATTAATTAATCTATTACACATGACATTAAACTATCGACTTTTCATATTTTGTATTACATATATCTACATAAAAGGGTTCATTCCATATGACATATATCATAAAATCTCACTCCTCTATGTTATATATTGATCTACATAGGTGATATTCCCCCTTTACATATGGATTCAATGTATTTGGTTATGTAAGATAACCTTGATTAGATGTTTCACTAGACTAATTATATAAAATTTTCCCTTATAAAAAAATTATTATGCCTGGAATTACTCCTATAAACATTCTATATGTATTGTTTTATAAATTTAATATGATAGACCCATCTATAGTATCTAATAAAAACCACATCTTGTCCCGGTGTTCAAACCCCTTCATTCATGATAGTTCCTCGTAAATATATTCAATACTGAGATAAATACTTAACAATTAATACTTACTATAGATTTATGATAATACCTCACATAATGGTACTATTTTTAATTATATAAAATTTGTAAAACATTATTCCTTATAGGAAGATGTTAAACTATAAAATATTGTTTCTAATAATTTCATAAGTGTCATTATTTCACTACAAGGTAATATTAGCAACATTATATGATGAGAGCCTATACACACCATAATAATATTCTTTATTATATATTATATAGTCATTTAATATCATTTTATGGGAATCAAATGATACCAACTATCATGGGTGGAGACTCTTAATACCTTTAGGTACCTACTCATGGTGTACACACATTGTAATTTCTAGTGAGAAGGTAATGAGAATATAACACTCCAATAGAAAATAAAATTTTTTATATGTCATTGGATGTTCCAATATCCATATATTTGATTTTAACCATATTATTTAATAATATTATTCATTTATATTGTTAGTCATGAACTTGGATGTATTGATAAAAACCATTATAAGTTATGTTTGTTGTATGACATGATATGCTAGGTGTTATATGAGTGATATTGTATTAATTAATTTTGTAAAAACTATAATTTCAATAGTTTAGAGTCAGAAATGTTATTTTCAAATTGATTAAATATACATGTGATTTCCTCTCAGAGAAAAAATTTATATACTAATAATATAAAACCAATAATATGATAGAAATTTTGAAAATGTAAAATAAAACAACGTATTTTATTTGTAAAATCATTTTCCCCAATTTTTGATCCATATATATGAATCATAAGTTATTTTTTAGAATCTGGGGGAAAGGAAACATAAGTAAGGTGAATGATATATTACTTATTAAGGTTATATATAAAGTGAAAAATGTAACATATTAATATTGAATAATTAATATGGAATGGTAAATATCTAAAAACAAATTTATTTATATTAATAACTTCATAATTATCAATAATATGGTAGTATTAAATGATGATCAAATAATTCAATATAAATAATCATATGAGCATAAAACAGGTCTGTTGATATAATTTCTTATCCAATAATGACTTGAATATTAAAAACTATAGACATCAGGATGGAATGAATAATGATGAACATCATGGAAATAAATCCAAAGATGAACTTCCAAGGAATCTTACTTAATTGGGAAAGACATCATCCAAAAAACTAAGATAGTTTATCTTTGGAGACCTACTTATTCATTGAGGGGATACAACGGTCCCCAACCTTTACTTAATAGGTCCAATTTATTATTCTAATGAGTGGAATGAAACATAATTGATATACCAATTTATATAAAAATATTATAATCTGAAATTTCAATACCTTCCATAACCAATAAACATAATAATAAACACTCCAGTGTAAATAGACAATATATAAAAATATTACATCCCTAATAAATCTTATCACAAACCATCTAATTTTTTTAGTATGCTATTATGAAAATATATACCCACTAGAGAAACAATTAATGGAAATTTTGTTCATATATGTATAGAAATAGAAAACAAAATTCCAAAAAAAATCTAATAAAAAATAAAATATTCACATAGAAAAATATATTTAAAATCCAAATATTCATAATATTAAGAAAAAATATCTATAATATTTTTCAGGGAAACTAGTAATGGTGGATTTAATTAAATGTGGGTCATGGTAGAAGGTGATTCTTCACATTCTATAAAAGCCAAAAAAAATCATTCCTTTCATACTGTAGTAATTTTTTTAAAACAACCTCATTCATAAAATTAAAATTATATACATTTTGTTAATTTATATAAAAATTAAATAATTAAATAAATTTTTTTATTTCATATTTTGGTAAATTTTCAAAATAATAATGAAAATATTTTTAAAAACTATAGATATAGATGAAAAATTATTTTCAACTATTGAGAAAAATAAATTCATTTTCAAAACATTTTCACACTAATTTTATTTACCAAATAGTGGAAAACTACTTTTACTTGAAAATTTCATGAATAACTAATGTAAAATAAAATATACTAGGTATATGATGTTAATATTAAATATTTCACCATTTGGATAGATATGTATTAAAATTGTTTAATGAGGATGAAATTGTGGAATAAACCCTTACCTCAATACGGGTTTCCTTCATATATGTCATGATATTCATTTTCATAAATATAGATTTTTGTTATATATATATATATTCTATAATAATAATCATATATATCATACCATATATTATTTAAATATTATAAAATTATCACAAATTGTTTGACAATTCTATATTAAATAGCTATTTTGTGTTATACTACATCATTTTTCATATACGTTTGGTTTGAGTTGTATCAAATCTTTTTACTTTGATCATTGTTTCATCATATATGATATTTTGATCATGATATAAAAATAATATATATTAATTTCATATTTATATAGATTCATCCATTAATTGGTTGGATAAAAAATGTATTACACCTTTCAGGTATATAGTATGCCATATATAAACATGAATGTCGTATTCATTTTTCGATGGGTGGAATGAAATAAAGGTAAAAAATATATTTCCAAAATTATTATTATATCAAATATATCATATATAGTCATTTAATAAACAATTATTACCATCTAAATAAAATTTAAATAAAATGGATAACATCAATTCATTACAGTTGTAGTACACATGTTCCCACGAGTGACGTTATCGTTTTTCAACAGATTGGAAGGTAAAAAGGTATATATGGTATTATTGTCCAATAACCATAGTTATTTCATAAACACCATATATATTGATTTGTTAAATATTTGTATCAATCCTTGAAAAGTGGTTTTAATTAATGAATTACATCACTACATTTATTTGGTGATCCATACGTACACACAAGAAAAGTTTTCTCTTTTCATAATTTATAAAAGAGGATGAGAGTATTTAAAATACAATAATAACATTACAGTTTAATTATCATACTCTAATAATTATTTTATAATTGTTGCAACATATTAATATTATTTAAAAGATCTAATAATCCCGAAAGGTTCAAAAATGCTGATTACCTATTCAACATTAGAGTTCCACTAGATACAATATCAATATAAATTGGGTTTGTATTTTGGAAGGGAATGAAAATATATAACATAACTAAGAATTTTTAGTATAGTCATGGGAATGTTTTGGATGATCTAGATGGATCAATGTTGTGTAAACAAGAGAAATGAATACTTCCATTTTCAAATTGATAATAGGGATATTCTTAGAATTTCTTAATGTATTAAATTAATAAAAAATAAATTTCATGTCCATATTTCATAAAATTAATATAATAAGAATGCGATGTTATGATAAGTAAGATTTATATCATTAGATAAAATTTGGAATTTTTTTCGGTATTTTTTCCTCTTATCTTTTAGTTATAATATTTCATGAACCCTTTTGACAATAACTGTAATATTAAATTATTCCATACATTAAGTGATAATAATGTAACCATAAAATAAAAAATGAACAAAAAATATAACATGTCTACCATTTAAAACAATAACTCATTCATTTTCCAGAATCAAGTACTTATATGAATTTTGACTAATTTAATGAAATATTATTTATTATAATATAAAAGTAAGGACGGTTTTAAGAAAATATATTTAATTTGATATTTTGAGTCATTATAATTTTTTTGATTATAATTATTTAAAACAACACTTATTTTTCATTTTAATATATATAATTTATGGACCAATATTAATATTTTATATAATATTATTTTTATTAATTTTTAAAGTCCATTTATTATCATTTTTATTAATTGAAAAAATATTATGTCAATGATTGAAGAGAATATAATGATGTTTTATATTTAATGAAAATTAAAAAAAAATTACATAATTAAAATGGTTCCAATATTATCAAAAATAAATTATTACATTCATTAATTACATGATTTTGTTACAATTAAACACATAATATATACTAAAATATAAACTACTTAAATTTTATAACCTTATTTCATATAAATATTATAATTTTCAATATCATGACCATGTATCCGTAACACATATTTATTTTGAGACATTGAAGATAAGGGTAATGTTATAAATGTAAAATAAATTGAACCACTATATATTATGACTTTATCACTTAGTTGTTTCCTAGATTATCTTGATTTACCCTTTCTAGTGGTGAAAACCACATAAAATGGTAATTACTCACATTGTACCAAAGTAAAAAGTGGAATATCAATCAATTTTGGAATAATTCCATCCAAATATGAGATCTATTTTTCAATATTAAATTTTTTATAAGAGGTTGTAATTAATATAAAATCAAGACACAACATGAAACAAATTTTTTTATAAAGTCACAATTTATTGATAAATTTTTTTATAACAAATTAAATGGTAAAATTAAAATAATTTAATGTAATTAAATTATTAATAATATAATTAAAAAATGGTTTTTATATAATTTTTTTTAAATTTTACTTTATAAATTAAGGAAACAAAAATATAGTTTGATTTTAAAATAACTATTATTCATTATTCCCTTAAAAAACATTTAAACAAAAGTCTATAAATTTAACTCCAATTTTATTTTAATACTATATTTTTAAAAAATTTAATATTTTTATGAAGTAAAATTTATATATTTTTAATAATTTTAATATTTCATTTCTCAAAAAATAATCAATAATAATAAATTTTGGATTAAATTTATTTACATAGCATACAATTGCTTTAAAAAATATTTAGTACTTGTTTACTATGAATTAATTATTCATATTTTATTTTCTAATATCCTTATATATTTTTTAAAAATTGGTTAATAATATTCATAACCTATAATTCAATGTCTATGTTATATTAATCATATTTTAAAAATAATATTTTGATGTTCATTTTACCATGGTGTTTCTTCTTGTATGTTATATTAAACATATTAATTTTTAAAAAATCATAGGTTTTTACATTATCTCCCATATAAATAAATTTCATTATCATAATTTCAACTCTTCCTCGGTAATAAGTTATTTTACATTTTAAAATTATTTTGAGGGATACCCACATTATAAAAATGGTTAATAAATATTCCTCTTAAAATGAGAGAAAGGGAAATATGAACGTCATCAAAAATCATTTTTTACAAATAGAAGAGTAATATGGGGATTTCGAAATATGAACAAGGAATAGAAAACTAATTCCTAATGAATAATATATATGTAGTTAAAATTACCCTGATAATGTTAACAACCATAATACCATAAATATATGATGGTTAAAAACACCAATAATACATCATAAATTATTGCAAAATGATAGCATTTTTTAGAGGTTGTTTCCTAATTTATTAGAATTCCATTACCATAATGAAAAAATAATATATGAAAAAAATATATTCTTGATATATTTCTAATTCAAAATCAAAATTTCATTATTTGATTGTGCTTCGATCAAATATTATATATTATTTTCCTCCAACAAATTGATATCTAATATGAATTTTTTATTCATGAAGCACCAAAATCAATTTATAATGGATTACATATTCCACCAAAGGATTAAAATTTATTCTTACTATATGTATATATTTTTATAAAACTACATGGTTAGTAAAAGTTATCGAATATCTTGTTATCATTTAAAACCATAACAATAACCTATAAATTTAAACATAAAATATTTTTAATGTTTTTACATAATATGTATCCAAAAGATGTCTAACAGAATTCCAAAACAACATAACATTAATATATCATGTAGCTATTAATTTTCACATAAAATATATGTCAAATAACCTTATATCATATTATATGAAAACATGGTAATTTATATAAATTCTAAATAAAAACATGAATGTTTCAAATAATTAACTCCCTCATAATTACAAAAATAAAATATAACTTTATGGTGAATATTTCATAGATCCATAAATGATATAAAATCGATTATAAATTACATTTTCATCAAATTATTATCCATTTTAATGTTCATCAATACTATACCATTTAATTCAGCAATAGAAATCAACACTTTATCCCAACAAAACATTAATAACACTACAATATAATAATATTAAGGGTTATATTTTCTTTATTCATGTATTATAAAAAAAGACAACCTTTTATAAAAATTCAGTTTTCCAGGTTCTTCATACCATTATACAAATTATTTTGAAAGCGCACTTAAAAACAATTGGGGGGTATTGTCTCTATAAGTTTCAGGATTATTTTAACAAAAAAATCCTTAATAAAATATTCCTGAAATATATTTATTGATTAAAAATAAACAAGAACATTAATCATTTCTCCTCAATAGTATAAATAACATAATATTAAAATTTAAACATTATATTATTATAATGTAAAGTCCCATGATGCATGGGGAAATATTTTTCACAGTGCCCCATATCCTTAAAATTGAGATAATGAACATTAGATATTTTTTCTTATCAGTTAGTTGATAGAACTGATGGACATTATCTCCACACTTGAAGGAAAAAAATTACCTTCCAGGGTCTTTCTTTATATAATTATTACATATGGGAAAATTATTTTTCTCCTCTTCCACTAATCTAATTTTTCACTTCCTTGCTCTTATTTTGTTTCTTTATTTGTATTACATTAGACTTGTAGAATTCATTCTCTGTCTTATATAACAAGATATTACATCCTCATACAATGATAACAATATAAATATAAGTTAAATTATTTGGATATTGTTTATCCCATAAAATAAAAAATCAATATTACTATTTATAGTATGTCTATTGTTTTGAACATGAATTTATATCCATCTAAATTTGGATTCATACATAAATTTTTTTTACTCTACCTTTTTTATAAGTCCCAAAATTTCTACTAAATATTCACCTTTTTATCAAGGTGAAAATATATTTCCTATAAAATTAATTTAAAACCCCTTAATTAAATGATCAATATTTATTATTAATCCTACATATTTTTAACTAATAATCCCCAATAATTATTATTTCACGAGAGATTATAACATACCATAAAAATTATCTCTCATCCATTACATTCCATGTCTATAAATATACTCTCTAAGGAAGTAATCCATTTCTCATGTAAAAATGGGCTTTCAGCCCTATATAATGATGGGGATTATTGATACAAAAAATGATCAAATATTGTTACACCACATTATATAAATGTATTTTGATCTATATGATCTAGATCATTTTAAATTTCCTTTTTAGGCTACCTCAATATAATTATATTTTTTTTTCAAATCCATATTTATCTCAAAATACATGTTCATTTCCATTACGATGATGGAAATCTGTACATGTATTACATGAATTAATTCGATTTTCTGTTTTTTTCAAGGTTTATATTTTTAATAAATGAAATAATAATTATTATATCATATCATTATGAGAGATAATTTATAATTTTGAAACTATATATGCACATAATGTAAATTTAATATTTATGCCTTACTAATTTCAAAGTCATATTCTTGGATTCATTGGGAATATTATCATTTTTATTCATTGGGATAAGTTCCATAATATATGATTTCCAAAATATAGTTTCCATGGTTTCTACAAAACATTATCATATACCAATCATAATGAACCTAAATCCTATAACCTAGAGCTAGTTGTTACTTTATTACATTGGTAATAGAAAAAGTGATCGCATCCAAAAGGACTAAACAATTTAATTGACCTAGAAAACTATAAAAAAGCTTGAATATTTGTAAAACAAAAAATATAAGATAGTAATTTCTCTGGTAACACCAATTTCCCCCTTTTCATATCCAAATAAAAAATTAATAATACATTTCTAGGAATACTAGATAATGAAAACATAATAAAGGGGTTAACTCGTTTGATAAATTAGGGTATGTGACATCAAGATATATCAAGAAAAAATAAGTTATAATAAATTTGGAAACATAAGTATTTTAATTTACATTAAATTTAATAAAAAACATTATCATTAAGAATATTATGGCAGAAAAATATGATGATTAATTAATGACTTAAAAATAATCACGTGATATTGAACCATCTGTATAGATATGGTTACTAAGAAAATATTCAAATGCTCATTAATAAAAAATATCATAATTATGGAATTACTAATTTCATATGTCATAAATATATCATCTATTTATTATTCCAATATATATTATATAAATCGGTATGACCTTGGTCAAATACCCAAGCTACATTGTCTCAAAAGATGTAATGATGCATCGAGGGTTATAACATGGCCTGATTTTCACTTTCAATGTCTACCTAATTCCACATATGAAATGGTTGAAACAAAATAATTGTAAATAATTTTATTGAAAACTAGAATATGAAATTTAAATAATTTCTGAAACCAATAATCATAATCATAAACCATCCCGAGTAATATGTTGAGTGGTATCAAAATAGTTCATACCCATTCAAATTGAGCACAAACCGTATAGATTAATAATTTGAATGATATCATTATAACATATCCCTAGTGGATCATAATTAAAATTAGTATTGTCGACATTGATTAATTGATTTACCACTACAATTTCATTAAAAACATTCTTTATCACAATACAATTTTCACATTAAATTTTTATTGAAATAATAAAAATTAATATTTTTTGAAAGATTTTTATTTGAAATTAATCATGGAATATTGAAAAAATTTCTTTTTAGTAATGACTAGTCATAATTTTAGGTAATCCCATGTATTCTATATAAGTTAAAAAATAAATCCATTCATACTGTTGTTATATGGTTAAAAAGTACAAAATTCCAAAGAAAACAAAATATTCAACTGAAACAAATTTGAAACAATGTAATCATGGATAAAAATTTATTTCATAATTCATTCAGAGAATTTTAAACTCATTTTTGAAATTTATTTAGAAATGGATGATATGAGAGAAAGAATATTTTCATTGGAAGATAAAACCAACTTCATATTTTTTAAAAAGAATTTTCTCAATCTATTTAAGAAACAAATAGATTAAAATCGTACTATTTCATGAAAATTTAAATAATAATTAGAGAAAAATGAAATTTATTCATTTTAATAAATATATATGTATAAATTACTATAGGTATGATATAAACAAAAACCATATCAAATAATGACTAGTTTGGGATATAAACCACTTCATCGGGTCTGATTTCCATTATACATGTCTAAATCTATTTTATTATAAATATATACTAATTAGAAATATTCTTCCTGAACCATAGATATATATATTATACCATATATTATTTACATAGAACCTTTTATTATTTTTTGTTATCAAATATTTATTTAATCACTATTTCTAATGCTTAATACTTCACTTTTCATGTATATTTTGGTTTAATCTATTTGGTACATGTAGGTTTATCAAGAATTATTCATATAATTTTTATGAAATATTTAACAATCATATATATTCATTATATTTATATTTATATTCATCTATAAATTCTATGTATAGAAAAATTAACTTCACAATTTAGGGAGTTGGTAAGTTGTAAAAACTCATGAACTTTGTTTTCATTTTTTGATAGATGAATCTAGAGAAAGGTATATAAAAATTAATCTATCTAGAATAATTTTTATTTCATAAAAATCATATCATTTCTTAAATTCAAAATTTTTAAATTCCATTTAATGTGTATAAGAAAAATAGATCACATCACTTTTTGGAGGCTGTATTCCACGCATACACATAAGAAACATTATCTTTTTCACTAGGATTGGAGGGTAAAAATGAATATATGGTTTTATAGTTATATAAATATATTTATTAAAAAAATAACATATATATTTTTTAGTTATAAATTTCAAACTACCCAATAAATATGACAAATGAAATAATATTACACAACTACATTGACATGGTAATCCATATGTACACATAACTGATGTTTTCCCCTTTATAGGATGGTAAATAGATTGAATGTAGTTTTTCCATAATAATATCATTTTAATATAATTGTTATTATTTCTATGTTATTAATTTATTATGGTTAAAATTAATTTATAGTAAGTAGAAGACCAAATAATCTTGAACGACTTAGTAAATATGTTTAGCTCTTCTTAGGTTTAAATCATTAAGATATCTTCTTATGGGATAGAGAGTGGTTCTTTTATAAGCGAAATAGCCTATAAAACAAGGAATAATATTTTTAGTAGGGTAACAAGAAAGGTTTATTTAGATTTATATCTCATTGTTTTGTAAATAAGAGAAAGGAGAGACTTCTTCATTATTTTAGGTGACATTCAATCTTGGAATTTTCAATTTATCAATTCAATATATCTTTTCTGAGGTTCAAATGGATCTAAGTTTTTATAATTAGAATACTAGATGAGGATATGTTTATATCCTCTCATTAAATAATTTATTTTTATGTTTTTGGGTATGTTTTCACCCTAATCGTTATATTTTAACCCTATTTAACATAGTAGTCAATTACCATAATATTATTTTCTTATACACATAAAGGGTTAATAAATTTTCCATATATTTAAAAAACAAAAAAAATAAAGGGACCATGGTTGATGTTCAAAATCATATTCAATTAACTTTTTTAATCTAATTTTTTAATGAATCATAAAACTATTAAAAAAATATACTATTATAATATATCCTTAATTTAATTTTTATCCCTATTTGTTTAATTTTTATTTAAAAGACATAAATATAATGTTAGAATTCAAATAAAATCATTTAAGAAACACTAATATTTCATATTTATAATTTATTTTTTTGTAACATTATAACTCATTCAAATATTAATATATTTAAAAATTATAAGTTCATATATTATAAATTTATATTAATTTATTAATTTTTGTGTTGGAGTTTAATAAGATTTTAACATAATTAAATAGTTATTAAAAATATGAAATAAATTTTAATTTTGAAAATAATTTCAATAAAATAAAAATATATAATTATTTTCACTCATTAATTGAGTTTGTAACTATATTAATGAAATAAATATATTTAAAACAAACAGACTATATTTTGTAACATTCATTGATTTAATTAATATATTTGATTTTGCATGGAAAATTGTCTATAAAAATTTTATTCAGGGCCTAATAATATAATGGCTTAATTACCTTCATAAAATAAAAATAAATATGAAATATTATGACCTTATCACTTTTTTTATTCTATATTAACTAGATTTATCCCTTACTAAGGTAAAAAATATCACCATGGGTAAAATTCATATTGACCCAAATAAAAGATTAATATTTACCAAATTTTGACATTCATATTTATAATATTTAATGAATATCTTATTATTTTGGTTTTATAAGTCGAATTAAATAATTTAAAATCCGAAATAAAAAAACAAACAAAAAACAACTTTTTCGAAAAACAACTTTTATGACTAATGATTTTTTAAAGTGAAATCATTAATAAAATTGATTAAAATGATCATAATTAGATTTTTAATAATATATTTAAATTAATTTTACTTCTATATAATTATAAAAATTTGAATGTATGAAATTATAGATGTTAAATATAGTTGTATAGATAAATCATTCATTTTAAATATTCACTTAAAAAATCAATATTTTCTGTAAAATATTAAAATTTCACCCCAGGAAAATATTCATATGATGGTTCCAAAAATGGTAGTATTCTAATAATTTATTATTTACCTAATTTCTATTAATTATTTTATATATTTTCTCACAAAAGGCAATGAAAATATTTCATGAAGAAAATGTATTTCTAAGGCATAAGGTAACATTATAGAAAATTAAAAACTTATTTCCAAACGAATTAATCAATGAATTTTTTATTTTAAGGTAATTTATAAATATTTCACACTTCAATTAATCCTATTCATACCTACTAACACAATGAAAAGGTTATAGTGGTTATATTAAAATAATAATATTTTGTGTTTAGTATAATATCACTGTTTCATTTTTAATACGCTATCAAAAATAATTTTGTTTTAAAAACACAGAAGGATAAAAATAATAAAATAATTCATTTTACCAATATATCATTGAATTTAATTTCGATTAACTTGACCATTAATTGGAATGACCAATCCTAAATAGATACATGACTATTATGTTATATATAAATGTATGATTTAAGAAATTAATGACAAGGTTATCAATCACATATGTTGATGATACAATCATGGAACTTATTTTATTATAGATATATTTATAATTTAATTATATTTTAATTTGATCGTTCATTTTCAGTGGATTGTTGTTGTTACATTTTCAATTTTAGGTTATGGGTTACTTGGCATGTATTTATACATTAATATTGAACATTATGAATTCCTCCTAAAGATATCATGATAGTGGTAAATAGGGTCACATAGATAGTTTATCTAGAAGAACAACTAAAATTTATTTGGGGCAAAAGAGATGGAATAAATTTTATTCAAACATTTTTTTTAATAATTATTCGGTGTTCGTTGATCATCATGATTTAATCAAGAGTTATATAGAAGAATGAATAAGCGAGTTAAATAATAACATATTTTTACTCATAACATTTAATGAATATAATATTATATTATTTGTTGGTGAAAATTTTAATAATATTTATTTTTAAATAAATCCTTATTATTCTTGCTTAGGTTAATATCAGGTAGGGGTAAAAAATAGATTTCATAGTCCATGTAGAAATGACAAATTAGGTATCATTTTAATTAAAATTAATTAATTTACATAACAACTAATATTTATTTACATATAGCTGTTCTTCATGTTAAGAAAATAAAAATAATATTTATATTATAATTTGATATGGTTTTTAGATAGAATATAAAATTGGATAAGAACATGTTTATAAATATAAAAAAAATAAAATCTATATCAATTTACAGTAATATCACATTATTGGGTTATATTCCCATTATTCACATAAATAATGATAAATAAATTATTCAATCCTTAGAAAAAATACTCTCACTAAAATTATGAATAATTAAAGACCACACGCTTCTCCTTTATATAAAGATATTGATATAACAAATTGAATCATAATTTTACTTATGGATTTATACTATGATAAATAATGAATGATTAATGAGAACATGATCAAATTCAATATAAACCAATGATTTTATAGTGATGTTCTAATATTTTGAACTATGAGAATATCACCACTGATGGGATCCTAATCTTTCATCATTTGATGAAATGATAGATTAAAAATATACGGCTAATTATTCATCTAAAAATATAGAATAACAAAATAGTGTACATCTAAAACAATCTAAAAAATAATATTAATTTATATTTTGTCATCGTAATTTATTGGTTTCTCGTTTTTTACACTTAATTAATATTAGATATAACTATAGTAGTTGTGGAATTCCTCATCTGGTAAATGAAAAATAATTCAACAATTATAAAATTAATGTTACTTAGCTACACCCAATAGGCTCTTCTACTGTACTAAGAAACATCATGAGGTAACTGAGTGTTCCGTATTTAAATTATTATTTTTTATTAATCAATTGTTGAATATATGAATTTATAGTTTATTTGTCATTATGGTATTTTCATTTCAAAATAAGAACGAATAATTATTCTCTTCCCTATTTTTCTCTCATTCAAATGACCATGAAAATGATAGATTGACATAAATAAAATCTAAAGACACCATTAGGGGATACAAAGGGGTTTTGGGAGACAATACAAGTATACATTCACATAGCTCATAGGTAGAATCTGCTTACCAAGGGACAAGGTGATGGATGAATCTCCATTACAACCAGATCTACATATATTAATGACAAGTACAATACATTTAATATTCAACATGTGTTAACTAGACTAGGATAAAATTAATTTTGAAGAACAAAACACTCTGTAACTGGATAACACACCATGTACTTCCCATTTATTTCTAATCTAATAAAACAGGGGTCCAAGAAATTTCATATAAAAACCATTGTATTTCCTATTTAAGAATAAAATCTTGTTAAATGAATGTTAATTATAGAACCTAATGATCCATGATATATTAATAAAGATATAGTGCCTTTAGAAATATGGATACCTTAAAAACTTGTTCACTAAATATCTACATTTTCCCACACATAATTATTTAGAACATGATCTTTTATTATACAAATCATATATTAAAATGTCTTTCATATCACAGGGAAGTGAAACATAAGAAAGGGTGAGATAAATTACTCTGAATGTATAATGAGGGCATATATAAATGATCTCATAATAATAGAATGAGAATAAGTTTAAGATAACATGATTTTGATGGATGAAAGTAAAACCATACATATCATAGATATTAATATTGAGTGATGGATTATATCTTGTCATATGATATGAATCATAAAGTGATCATTGAGTTTGTGTGATGAGAGAATAAAATTGGTATAATATACTAATTACAATAAAAAACATAATCATAAAAAATCCTTTCCATAGTAGGAATTCCTCCTTACCAAGACTATCATAGACGACTAATTCTTCTCCTCATTCAAATGTAATTTTCAAGGTTCACTCCCAAGACTATCATAGTGTACAAATCCCATTGATGAATCTGGTTCACTCTACATTCTAGTCTTAATCATGTAATGATATATAATTCACTACTAAACTCATTTTATAGATATATAATTCCATTACCACCAATCATATAATTAAAATTAGAGAAATATATTTTTCACAATATCATAAAACACTTTTCAAATCATAAACCATGAAAATGAAATGGGATTGAAATTAATCTCATCAATTCTTCATAGGATAACCTATGAAAATGGAATGGGTTTATTAAAAATGACATCATATATAATCATAAACCATCAAGATAAAATAATTATGATGATATCATTGAATCGTATCCTCATTAATTATTAGGTATAATCACAGGATTCTATTTTTTGTGAAAAAAATTCCATAAAAGATTTCTTGTAAAATTTCATAGAATAATATAGTTTCCAATTTGAAATCACATATTTTAAAAAAATAGATTTGTATTCATTAAATAAATTTTTTATTAAAAATGCCCGTGGAACCATGTATGGTAGTCTTAAATTCAATAAGTTTTCATAAAAGACAAAAATTACATTCATATTGTATAATTTAAATAAAACATTTGTGTTATATGTTTTTTGAAATAGTAGAAAAGTACTCCATTCTTAAGTCAAATGGAATATTACATTAAACCATTTTTTTAAAATTAAATAATTAATAACATTTACATTAAAATATATTTGAAGAACATTAAAAACAATCATGAAAACATTTTTCTGTAAACAAGTATATGGGATGGGAAGGATTTTCATCTGAAGAGAAAAATAATGTTGGTTTTCTTATGAATATTTTTTGGGACACTACATTACAAAAAAAGAGGAAAATGATATGAAAAAATTATTTTTAATTCATAAAATATGTGAATAAAATTAGATTATATTTTTTGTGTTTTTGAACATAACATATCATTATTATAACATCATCATAAAAAATCCAAATAAATAATGAGATTGTAACATTAATCCCTTTCCTCAAGTATTGTCTTCATTTATACGAATTTTAAATGCCTATATGATAAATATAGATTTATTATAAATTTGTTATATAACTATACAGATATATATTATACCAAATATGATTATTATATATTATCATTTCACTTTTTCATTAACAATTATATATTATAATCCATGTCTGGGGGGATAAATGGTTCATTTTTCACGCATGATTCTCTTCGGAAGTCTCAATATTTATAATTTTATCACCATTAAATTATATATATTAGGTACCATGATATTAAGAGAAAATATATTTCTTATATATATATATATTTATATTCATCCATATAATGTTGATATATAAAAATAAATTAATCATTCTTCGAGATGGTACGTTGTATGTATGTATGAACACTATTTTCATTTTTTCATGGATGGTATGAAATAATAGTAAATGACAATTCACATATTAAATTCATAAAAATATCATAAATGAAATATATATTAATTAAATCAAAAAATATTAACATCCATGTAATGTGGTTATGAAAAATTAATTACACGACTTTATGGTGACGTTAAGATATACAAATGCACGAGTGTTGATTTTTAATTTTTGTATGATAGAAATAAGGGGGTAATTGGTTATTAAATCATATTAAAAACCATAAATTATATTTAATATACTGAATAATATATATTATATTTTATAACATTGATTAATAATGTCATGTCTCATCCCATGGGGCCCGAATGTGGCTACCCCAAGCCCACCTTCCAATGGCTAGGGGTTGGTGACAAGCACTTGAACGAATTTCCCAAATAGGGAAGGCATTGAATTAGAGATCTATACTCACTCAAAAAGTTAAACTAATGTAAAAAACCAACAAAAGTAAAATATAACCCTGAGAGTAAAGTAAAACCACAAGTACAATTGTAAACTGAATATAGTGGGCTGAAATACAAGCCCTAGAAACTGAAAAGAATGTAAACAACTATCACATCTGCCCTGGAGCCCTACCTGGTGGGTAGTAGCTATATTTCTAAAGTCGAATAAGAGGATATTAGCTGCTCACATTGCACCAAGCTCCACTATGTCCCGAACCTCCAATGTCTTCCTTGGAGCACCACTAGTAAGCATCAAACACACACGTGTGGGTGGAGCCCGTGCAGGGGTGAGTCTAAAAATACCCAGTAGGGGACCCCGATACCCTCAAAGGTCTCTCAGAAATCTATAAAGGAAAACACCACAAAAAATACCACAATTTTAATATCACAAGGATGATCTAAATAATGAAGCACAAAGAACAAGAGACAACTCACTCTAATTGTATAACTTCAAGGTTACTGGGATAGGTATGACACGTTATATTGTTGGATCATCCTATTCATAGTAATTCCACTAATAACCTATATATGTCATTGTAAGATGACCAGTAGTGGTCGCTAAATGCTGACCTGTATTAGTCACTGGTGCTGACTCATATTGGTCGCTAGTACTGAGCCATATTGGTCGCTGGTGTTAACCTGTATTGGTCACTGGTGCAGAACCGTATTGGTCGCTAGTGCTGACCCATCATGGTCCCTGATATAGAGGTAGGGATGATTAGTTTATCTACTATATCATCCCACTCTGGAGTTTCTGATGCTGACCCGCAATGGTCCCTCTTCTTCCTCATGTCACAGCTAGCCACTGGAATCCATCCCATAGCACGCTTGATTCTAGGAGAACAGATAATCAATCCATCAGTCCTATTTCAACCGACACTAATTCCCAAAAAACAATACTCAATGTATAAACACTTCATAGGGGTCCCAACGTGACAAATGACACATTGATCGGGCACCCACTCTATGAGATATGGTCATTTTTATAAAAAGGGCATAGTTGGATTCATGTCTAATCCAACCCAGGTCACACGTCAAACTCAATCAATACTCACATAGAGTCTCTCTAAATGACTTCCTTGTCACAAGGGTACTTATGTCATAGATATCACGTCGATCAGACACTCGGTCTGTTTGCTACATCCCTTTCTATGAAATTGCGGTGTTCGCACCTCAGTCCAGCCCAGCTTGGTCAGGCCAACTAGAATATGCCAAAGAGACTGTTTTCTAAAAGGTTTCCCAACCCCATTGATGGAATGTCCAATATAAAACTAGTTCATTTGTTAAGGGAAATTCTATATTCAGGTGCTGATTGGGTTTGGGCGCGGTCCCACTTGGTCAGTCCGGTCCAACACAACGGGTTCAAGGTCTTCCTGATCCCACACAGGTCCGGAATGATAAGTTTCAGCCTGGTTCCATAGGGTTCGGCCCGTCGGGGTCATCCTGACTTGTTTTCAGCCCCAAGTAATGGTTTCCCTATCCCACTGGGTGGCACATGGCCCACTCATGTTGGCCCACTAGGCCGCGGGTCTGGCCTATTTAGCCGGCACGTTCCAGACCGAATCTAACTGATGGAAAATAGCTTAACCCAGCTGGACCCACATATGTAGGGTCATTTGATCTGGTAATACACACCAGAGAGAAAGATCCATGTCGGACTCTCCTGCTATGTCCTGCTATCCATGACTTGTGCCGCCATCGACACATGTGGGCTCCACCATTCCCCAATGTGGTTGGCTTGCGCCAGCCGCCTCTGGAAATAGCCATAAGGGACATCACACCCCCTTACACCACCCACAACTGGTTATCACTGGTATCCTCTGACCCCCTCTAGCCACCGTCGACATGGCGCACCAGCGGTTGTTTCTGTGGTCCACTGGAATGATGCCATTATTTCACAGCAATCAAACGCATAACTACTACGTTCGATACTCCTCCATGAATAACGGACTAAGGAAAAGTTTAGTGGAGGGTTCATGCCTTATTGGTTTCGGCCATCTCCCTCCTCTTTATCATTTTAAACATGATAAAAATATTACAAATAATAAAATAAAGAATAATCCATGAGTTTACGATCCTGGAACAACCATCCACAATATTAGACGACACACAGATCAACCAGTTAGTCGGTAGGTCCTCATTCATTATATTTTTCAAAAATGAGAAGAGAGGAAATATCAAATCAGATAAAACACTACCATTTATGACGTTCTTTTCCACACATTCATCCTCGAGGGATTATGATGATGACGATGCATCCCTATTTCGACCTTCGAAAGGCATTCTTCGTCTTTCGTCATTCTTCACTATGGTGGAAGTGCATCAGAGCTTCTATCAAGAATCCCCCAAATCACTCCTCTTAATTTTCCCCCGAAACATCAAACTATTTTTAGAACTACACTGTAATGATTCCATATTGACGTGAAATCATGTCATTACACTATTTCATTTATGAAACAACATCGTTGTTTTGCACCATTAAATTCACCATTACATTATGGAATATGGGTCATCCATGTGCGTCATTAAAGTGACTTATTTCTGCATAGTCTCTTCCCCACAATTTCACCATCCGCTACGCAACGTAGAGAAATGAATAAAACGATTCTCTTAAATTCTTTTATTATTTTTCACAAAAAGTCCAAAAATTAACATTTCCTCTCAACCCTCTCTAGCTGATGTTAATTCATTTATAGGAGAATCCCAGAGTTCTGAATTCAATGGTGCCCTCAGATTCTTAATCATTGCACTTGTTCAAAAGATAGAAAATTCCGCCCTTGGTATTAATGAACATACATTAAAAAACGTTTATAAATTATTTCTAAGCACACCTAGACTCTAAATCACACCCCATCAATTTTTATAGAATTGTAATAATCCAAAAAAAATTAAAAAAATTACATGGAAATTTTGGGTCTTTATTTTCTCCCCACCATATGGATTTACGTCCCTGAAATCCAAACAAGGCGACACAATCCATGATGGGTGCTGGGAATTCATGTGAGCCTCTCATTCACTTGTGCTCTCCTAAGTATTCCCATGCAACCATAGAACACACACTAGAGGTATCGACCACCCATAAATGATATTCTCTTGTCGATCCTCTATCTCCACTGGGTACTCTGTAAAAGTCGCCACATAGTCAACCACCAGCTCTCTTTGGTAGATGAATTGATATGGGTCATGCACATATCACTTTTATTGGGATGCATGGAAGACATTGTGGACCCTCTCCAACTACGGTGGAAATGCTAACCAGTCAGCCACCTCTCCAATCCCCCTATGTATAAGGAATTTTATGATAATCCTTGGTGAGAGTTTTCTGCCTCGGCCAAATCTCCCTAGTACCAATCAATGTGAGACTCAATATAATATGTGTTCCCTCTCTTAGTACTCCATTATTCTCCATCGCCTATTAGCATAGGACTTCTGTGGGGTCTGTGCGGTTTTCATCTTCTCTCATATGACCTGCACCTTTTCAGTGGTAGCATGTACCATCTCTAGGCTCACGAGAGCTGGATATTATGGACCCATCTAGCACAAGGCATATCTACACAGTTATCCATACGATGCCTAAAATGGGGCCATACCTATGGTGTTGTGATAGTTTTGTTGTATGTGAACTCCACCAAGGGTAGGTGGTCATCCCAACTACAACAAAAATCTAGGACACATGCATGAAGCATGTCCTGCATTGTATGGATGGTCCAATCAGTCTGAACATCTGTATGTGGGTTAAAAGATGTGCCCAAGAGAAGCTAAGTCCCAAAATCATCCTAAAATCCTTTCCACAATAGGTATGTGAAGGGTGCGTTATGGTAGAAGACTAGCGTCGAGGGCACCCCATGAAGTTTTTTGATCCTCTGAATGTAGAGACATCCCAAGCTCTGTACCAAACCCTTCTCTCAAATAGCAAAGAAGTGGGATGACATGGTGATTCTGTCAACAATCGCCCAGATAGTATCATGCCCTCAGTATGTACATAGTAACCCCGCCACAAATTCCATCAATATCCATTCCAATTTCCACTCTAGTATCTTGAGGGGTTTGGTCAAGACTGCTATAACCTTATGCTCAACATTAATTTGATAGAATGTGAGGCATCTAGAAACAAACTCCACCACAACTTTCTTCATCCATGGCCACAAGTAATGACACCAGAGGTCCTAATACATCTTCATCATGCTGGGATGTACTGCCAAGGTGGATGTTTGGAACACCATCAACAACTCCTATCATAGCCCCACTGGTACAACTTCACTTCCTCGGAAATGTATAATGTGCTCCCCATCATCAGAATATCAATCAGGTGCATGGCTTGATGATATTTGATCACATGTAGTCTTGTAGTTGTTGTCCATGAGTTGTGGCTCCCTAACTCGATGGAGGAGTGGAGGGGAAACTACCATTGACTGGATGTATACATTCTCAACTCTATCCACGTAGGATATCTTAAGCGAGGATAACTGCTCTGAATCCTCATTCAAAATTTGTGTACTCGATCTTCAGCTAAGTGAATCTTCCATAATGTTCCACTTCCCAATAGTATAAACTATCTCAAAGTCACAATCCAGGAAGAACTCTAGACAATTTCTCTGTCTCAAATTCAAATATTGTTTTGTGAATATATATATATATATATATGAGACTATTTTGGTCTGAGTAAACAGTGAACAACTCACCCATCAAGTAGTGTCCCCACATCTTCAGTTCAAAGATTATTACTGCTAACTCCAATACGTGAGTCACATAATTATGATCAAGAGTCCTCTGCTGTCGTGATCTATAATCAATCAATACACCATCCTCCATCATGATGCAACCATGTCTGGTCCTCGATGCATCACAGTAAACCACATAGTCAGTGCCCTCCTCCAGAAGCCTCGGGATGGGAGCGCTGGTCAAGCTCAACCTCAGTTGTTGAAAGCTCTGCTGTCTTGAGTAGTACTCTAGGAATGGTTTCCCCTTAATTGTCAAGGAATTCATTGGTGCTGCTACTCTGTAGAAATCGAGTATGATCCTCTAATATTAGCCTATTAATCCAAGGAAGCTACACACCTCAGTAACACTCCTGGGCAACTCCCCATAAATTACTTCCTCGATCTTGGAAGGATCCACTACAACTCTATCATATGAGAAGACATGTCCCAAGAATCAGACCTTATGTGTCCATAACTCTCAATTTAAGATATTGCATATAATAGGTTCTCCCTGAGGGTGTCCAGAATTGTACTCAAGTGTACAACATTCTCTTCCTCAGATTCAGAGTACACAAAAATCTCATTGATGAAGACCACAAAAAAGCGATCAAGGTATGGCTGAAAGATAAAATGCATGAGCCCCACGAACACCTATAGATCATTGTTCATGCCACAGGGAATCACCTAGAACTCGTAATGGCCAGGCCGATATCTGAAGGTTATCTTCAGTAAGTCCTCATCCCTTACCCTAGATTGATGATAGCCTGATCTAAGGTCTATCTTCGAGAACCACTTTTCTTCTTTAAACTGATAAAACAAATCATTTATCCATGGAATAGGATAATTTTTATTCACGGTCACATGGTTTTGGTGCTGGAAGTCCATGAATAGAATCAGAAATCCATCTGCCATCATGGAAAACAACACTGGGGATAACCATGGAGAAACATTGGGCCTTAAAAAGCCCTTATTTTCTAAGACCACTGAATGTACCATCATCTCCTGGTGCTCTATAGGGGCCATCTGATATTCTGGAGTATATATCGGTGTTTTTTCATGGGTACAAGTATATTCTAGAGTCTACCTCTCTATGAGGCCGTAGTCTTGGGTCATCTTCTAGAAAGACATCCCCATACACGTCTAGCACTACTGGTAACTATAGAGTCACCTCATCTACCATGTTGAAGTTCATGCAAGCCAGCTGATATGTAATCAATTGTACCCTCTTGAGATAATGTCCATCACAAGATTCTCTATTTTCATTCTCTCCTAAAATGGAAAACTGGCCTCCATATCTGTGTGTACATCACACTATATGTCTCAAATAGTCAATCTAAGCATTAACTATTGATAGCCAGTCCATGCCTATAATGAAGTCGTATGGATTTAATGCCGCAACCAGAAATTCTAATCTAAAACTATCTCCTCCAATAGTAATATCACACTATCGAAACTAGTGTGTGATCGCTGAACCTCTTCTTGTAGGAGTATCCAAATGCAAAGGTCAAGATAAAATCTCATTCGGAATCTTAGTGTCATGAACTAAGTTTGTGACAAGGAATGAATGTCTAGCACCTGTGTCGATAAGTAATGCTGCAAAAGTAGAGAAGATACACATCGTACCTTGTATCATATGAGGGATGTCAAGATCGTGATACTATACTAATTTTAGTCAGGGTTTTCCCCATCCACCCTCTTCCTAAGCTCGTGGTGGACAGCTAGAGGGTGGGGGGTAGTGCCTAGTGTCCCCGACCACTAACACTGCACATCCTGCTACCTTGCCCCGTTTGATGCCTCATTGATGCTCATGCTCCTGCTGCTACCACTGCCTCAGTGGACTGTCCATAGTCTTCCGATCATCATCATGGGGAGTCATATAGTAATAATCCTTGTGTCCTAGTCCCATACAAGAAAAATAGATCATGCATCACTGGTGGCTCTCTCAGCCTCTTGATCCTCACACCTCTGACCCTGCATCTTGGGATCTCCTTCTGGAAGGTCTAGCCTACTAGAGATTCCACATTATCTATCTACTACCAGCTATAGATGAATATGCTACATGTCGTCTGGTAGGGTCTCTCCCTATTATTTCATATTCGGCAAGGAATATCTCCATTAGCAAACCCCACTCTAGCACCCTAGCCTATGTTGTGATGTTGAGAGAAACTGTCATAGCTCTGATCACTCATCAGTGCCCCTACTCAAAGGTCCGGGCCCTAATGTAAGGGTATCATACCAATTCAATGGAGTATCATAAGATTTCATTAAATCTCACCGAGTCTTGAGCCATAGTCTAGTTGCTCTACTGTAGATGTATAAACTCCTGAATACAAAAAGAGCATAGTATCGCTGGCATGAACTCCGAACCGAAAAGGCGCTCAAAGTCGGGCTAGGTGAGGGTCGTCTCCTCATTAACATGGAGCATCAAGCTCCACTATTGTCCCGCTGATCCCCAAGTAAGGCTAGTGGCCAATATCACCATCTTCATTTTGGTGTATCTATTAAGAGAAGACCCATGAAACTGCCTCAAGATAGTCCTCTACAGCCTGGGGGTTCGTCTTGCCTCGAAACCTTAGAGGCCTCTGCCTTTGGAACTAATACAACGCGCTCAGTCGAAGTGCATGATCCACTAATAGCATCTTCTTCTCAATGGGTTGTGGTGATACTCGTACAACACCCAAAGGTGCCATCACTATGAGTGGTCCCTATACTGATGCCTCATCGCTCGATGGACCACTATCATGATCTCTTATCTGAATCCTAGCTAGCTGTCTTCGTGGATGCATCATATATGAAACAGATTTTACATGTTCAATAAGCTTTACCTAGTGATCTGACCTAAGAATGATCAAGAAAATTTTTCAAAACACTATCAATCGGTGTTTTCATGTACCGAGTCTGATAATAGAATTTAGGGTTCTGGTGTGCGGATATGTCAGCCTCCACACCAACACTGGACTCCCCACACTAAAAACCAAACTCAAGACACTATACACAATTTACTCATTAAAATCAGACTCTTAGTTATTCTGGTAGAAATGACTGCCCTATAATACAACTTTTTCATGACCCATGCCATGGGGCCTAGATGTGACTACCCCAATCATTCCTTCTAAATGCCATGGGTTGTGACTAGCACCTGAATTCATTTCCCAAATAGAGAAGTCATTACCTTAGAGACCTATACACACTCATAAAGGGAAATTGAAGTAAAAAACGAACAAAATAAGTTATAATCATGAGGTAATAGTACAACCATAAGTACAACTATTTACTGAAAATAGTGGGTCAGAATACGATCACTTGAAACTGAAATGAAATTAAACAGCATTCAAATCTGCCCTGGACCACTACTAGGAGGGTAGTAGCTATATGTTTGAAGTCAAAGAAGATGATCTCGAATACACCCATCCTACCAAGCTCCACCAAGTCTCGATCCTCCAAAGTCTTCTTCGGAGCATCAATATTCTTCATCAGACACACACATGTAGGCAGAGGCCATGTAGGGGTGAGTATAACAATACCTAGTAGGGGATCATGAGACCACTAAAGGTCATTTAGTAATCAATAATGGAAAACTCCATAAGAAATACCACAATTTTATATCACCAGATTGATCTTAATAATGCAGCACAAAGCAAAAGAGATAGCTCAATCTAATGGTATAACATCAAGGTAATTGGATAGGGATGTCTAGTCATTAAGCCAGATCGTCATATCCATAGTAACTTCACTACTGACCTATGTAGGTCACCACATGCTGACCGATATTGGTTGCCAGATTCTAATCTGTATTGGTCACTAGTGATGACGCATATTGGTTTCTTGTACTGGCCTGTATTGGTCATTGGTGGTGAATTGTATTGGTCACTGGTGATGACTTGTATTGGTCATTAGTGCTAACCGGTATTGGTTGCTGATATAGAGGTAGATATGATTAGTCGTAAAGCTAGATCATCCAACTCTGGAGTTTCTGATGTTATCCCTCATTGGTATATCTTCAACATCATGTCACAGATAGCCACTGGATTCTCGCTCATAGCATGCTTGATTCAATAAGAACCACTCCTAACACCATCAGTCATATTTCAATTGGTACTCATTACTTTAAAATCATACCCATGGGACCTCCCCATTATAGGGGTCCCAAAGTGACAGACGACTTGTCTATCAGATGCCCGGTCGGTGAGATATGGACCCTTTTGTAAAAAAGGACCAGTTGGATTCAAGTCTGAAAAAAAAGGTCACATTTAAAACTCTGTCAAAACACACTTAGATTATCTCTAATTTACCACCTTGTCACAGGGGTCCTTATGCCACAAACATCGCATTGATCGGATTCCTGGTCTATTAGTTACACCTCTTTCCGTGAAATGGTGGTTTTCCCACCTCGGTCTGGCTCCGCTCAGTTGGGCCTGTCGGGATATGGTAAAGGGAAGATTTCCCAAATGGGGTCCCAATTCCACTGACCATGTGTCAAAATGACATCCAGGTAGTCACTTATGTGCATTTCTTTATTTGGGGGCCGGTTAGGTCTGGGTGTGGCCTGACTTGGTTAGGCTGGCCCAACGCAATGGATCCCGGGGGATGCCTGACCCCGCCCGGATTCGACCTATTAAGGGTCAGCCGAGTTCAACTAGGTTCATCCCAACAGGTTCACGGTTCCAGGCTGTGGTTGGTCCCGACCGTAGAGTGGGGATTGAACTACTTGCGCTGGCCCACTGGGTCGCAGGCCGGCCCGATTTTCTGGCTCCCATCTGGCCTAGTCTCCCAGAAAGCGGACCACTTCACTCAGCTGGCCTCACAGATGTAGACCCATATCATCCGGCATGATTTGGGGTCTGCGCCACACCATCCTACAATGGGCCGTTGGATATGGCTACTTCAGTCGGTGCCTCCCATCTCCCTTGGGCCCAGATCAGTCAATCCTTCTCTGGCCACCGCGGTGTGCAACGGAGTGCCCCCTTCCACCACCCGTGGCAGGTTTTCGCGGGTCTCCTCCGGCCATCATCAGCATGGAGTGCCAAAGGTTATTTCCAAAGGCCACCGGAATGCCTCCGTCGTTTGGCGGCCCTCAAATGCCTTGCTTCCGTGCTCATTACTCTGCCACAATGAACGTACCAAAGACAAGTTTAGCGGAGGGTCCATTCCAAGTTGGATTTGGCATGTGCCCTCTGTGTTAGCATTTTAAACATGATGAAAAAATTAATAATAAAAAAATAAAGAATAAGTCATGTGTTTAAGATCCCGCAACAACCATCCACTTGATTAGACGAGATGTAGATCAACCCTGTTAATCGGTTGGTCCGCATTCATTATATTTTTCAAGAATTGGAGGAGTGGGAACATAAAAAAAATAAACCCCATACCTTTAATGATGTTCATTGTTGTATGTTCATCCTCGAGGGTTTATGTCGTCGATGAAACTTCACAGTTTTGACTTTTGAAAAGTGTTCTTCATCATTTGTAATTCTTTATTAGGGTGGATGTGCGTAAGAGCTTCGCCCGAGAATCCCCCCAATCCTTTATTCATATTTTTCCATGACACGTCAAACTATTTATAGAACCATACTGCATCGTTTCCATAATGATGTGACATTGCATCATTACACTATCTCATTATGAAATAGACTCACTATTTTGCACCAATAAATTAAATATTACATTTGTAGAATATGTGTCATCCATGTATTTGATTATAGTTCTCTGTCACTGCATCATCGCTTCCCCACAGCGTCACCATCCATCACCCAATTGAGAGAAAAGAATAAAATAATTATTTTAAATTATTTTATTATTCTTCTCAAAAAGTCCAAAAATTAATTTTTCCGCTCAGCCCTCACTGGCCGATGTTAAGTGGTTTCTAGGAAAGTCACGGAATTTTTAATTCAATGGTGCGCTCAGATATTTAATCTATGCACAGGTTAAAAATATAGAAAAAATCTCTCGTAACTTTACTGAATGTACCTTAATTTTTTTTAGAAATTCAGTCCATGCATTCTGGGCTTTGGAATCACATGCCGTCAGTTTTCGAAGACTCGTAATAATCCCAAATAATTTATAAAACATTACATGGAATTTTATGGTCATTAAAAAATAAATAATGAAAAATTAATAAAATAGAAAATACTCAATTAAGAGTTACCCATTTTCATGGAGAACCCTCTTTTATTTTACACCTCAACAATCAATGGTACTAAATTTTGAAAATACCATAATATCTATGGTGTGGATTAGGTAGATAATAAGGGGTAATTTTAGGGTTTCTTTAATCTACATGTATCATAAGGTGTTAGGAAGAGAGGAGAATATATTACATTTTATAAGCGATGGGAGTGGAACTCTTAAAATTGAAAAAAGATATTAAAATATAATTGTGTCATTCTAAAGAAAAAATATTCCAATGTAAATATTTTAAAATAAAATCTTGACAATTTATAAATATCATCACACAATCAAATTTATATTGGATTTATGTATCATTTTAAACATGATTTTTTAACCACTTTATTGACAAATTTTATCTTTAACTATAGTAATGACGATTTTCAATATGAAAGGGATATCATTTTTCATATGTGTTGAAACTTGGCACATAAAAGGATAATGGATAAAATTTTCAGCAATATATTATCTACCATATTATATTTCAATATTTTAATTATTTTAAATTAATTTAACAATGTATTATTGTCAAATAAGTAATTAATTTCATTTTTGATACAATTTAATTAATATGACTTTAAAAACATGAATAAAATGATGGAAATAAAATATAATTATTTAACACATCCCTAATATTTCATATTTATATAAGAAATTAATACAATTTAATAATTTACTTAAATTTTATCACTTTTTATATTATTGAAAACATTTATTTTATTTATCTATTATTTTAATAAATGTGTTTTCGGTATAGCATATTCATTTCAGTTAACAAATCAATGGAAATAAGAAATAAATTAAATTTATAAATATAAATAACTTTTATATTAGATATGTATTTATAAATAAATATATCCATTTTGTATCCCTATGTAAAAATTATTGTGATATTAAAGTATAGAGACTAGCATTTTGTATTTAATATTTTTTTAAATTAATATAACTGTAATAATTAGTGATATATAGAACCAAGTTACCATATATTCTATAATAGGATGAAATGAAAAAACTACACTAATCTCTTAGGATAATGGAATGTTTCTGAGGCATTTTAATTTCTTATCTCAATATTTAAACGGTATTTTACTCGTTCTATAATTTCTAGGTGAAAACAATTTACTATGTTTACTATTAAAATTAATCCAAAATAAAAAAATTAATATTTTACTAAATTTGTCCTCCTTATTGAAAATATTTAATCATTTTTTATTCAATTTATTTAAATACCATAAATTCATTATAAAACATGATTGAAAAATGCGATAAAATATTTTTTTTAGAATAAATATATTTTTATGCTTAATAATTTAATTATTCTTTTCCCTTGTATAAAACATTTTATTGAATTTTCAAAATTATTCTCGAATAAAATATATCTGTGTGTGTGTGTGTGTTTGTTCAGTAAATTAATTATCCAATATTTCTTACTTTAATTTATTTAGTAATAAATTCTTAATAGGTATAAAAAAATGTGTGTATTAATACAACTATTTTATATTAAAATTTAATCATTTTTTAAAATAAATTGGAAAATATTATTTATAGTATGCATGTTTTAAAATTAAATTTTTCATAAATTAGTCAGTAATTTTCAAACCCTCCAATTTAATGGCTGTATTATAATGGTATATTATATTATGGTTCATTTACACATGGGGATGTGTATATCAAAAGTTATCAAAAATAATAATAATTTGAAGAGAAGTATATGATTCAATATTGGGGTGTTGCAATAAATTTTTCACAAGTAGTTTCATGTAATTTCAAATTCCTCCAAATATTGTTGACCAATTGTGTAGTCTTGTTTCGTAGAACATTATATCTATAGTGAATAATTTTTACTAGTTTTATTAATAGGAATTATCATGATCATGTTGTATCACCTCAAATTTATATAAATTTAATGAATAGGGAAAATAATTACATAGGAGAGATACATGGAACATATCATGAATTTGAGAGAGAATTTATGGAATAGTAGGATGATAAGATATTCTCTATACTTGATAAATAACATCATAAGGACCAAATTACATAGGATAGTTTCAGACTAAATATAATTGTTTGAAAAAAATTTATATATATTTATTCACAGTTGGTGAACATGTCAATCCAAAAAATAGTAAATATATAATTTTTAGGCTTGTAATTATCTAAAAAAAATGGAATTTTATAAGGGCTAATGCCCAATTAACAACACTATACTGGCTCCAAAAATACATTGTTATGTTACATTATAGGTTTAATCAGCTATTAGAACAATAAACATAGAGTTAATTCTTTAAGTATGTTGAGATAATACTCTGAATATGGTAATCAATTAATAGTTTTCTAATCCTACACTTTTCTCCCAAGATATTAAGATAACCCAAAAAATAATTCCTTGATGAATATGTTATTAATGTTATTAGAGATGAATGATGGAAATGATTATGATCAACCTTTCCAACACCTAGAGATTCTATGAAAATGTTTCATGATTTTAAATCTCATGGGTATCACAACTAGAAGGACTATACCCTTAAAAACTATTATTCAATATCATTATGATGTGATTTTTTTGCTGATTCATCAATGCAAAATTAATTAAAAACAATGTAACTATATTATTATCTATAAAATAATTAGAAATTATTTTTTAAGAACATGACTTTATGGTTATATAGTTTGTAATATAGACTAATCTATAATTTATTATATTTTTTCTTTATGTTTATTATAAAATAAATTTCAAATTATTTATGGATTACCATAAAATAATCCTAGTTGGATATACTAAATTTTAGATTTCCCTATTCTCATATCCATTATGGAAAAAATATTTTTTGGATTTACATAAATTCCCTGATATGAATCATCAATTCATGATAAAAATATAATTATCTATCCAATGTATTGTTTTCATATTGATGATAATGTCCTCTAATATCTATACACATTATCAACATGATAGTGGAATTCAACATTAAAATATGGTCATCGTTTTTCCCTAACAAATGATCCCATTTCAATATCCTTTATTTATGGTCATTTAGTTATGATTTACCCGATCCTTTATCTGTAATTTCATGTGGGACAATATCATTAGGGTAATTTATTCATGCATTGTACTCATATAAAAATAATGTGTTGGAAATAAAATTATTATAACCACATCGTTCATCATTTAATGGACCTAAAATTTAAATTTTAATGGTCTGAGATTCAAAATAATAAAGATAAATACCCGTTTTTTCAATAAAATCTATTTTAGATGTGGGGGACTACATACATGGAGGGATATTATTATAACATTACAGAAGTTCTATAACATATGAATTGTCAAACTATTTTACTTTAAACTGTAATCACATATACTTGACAGTGACTAAACATAAACAACATAAAACTATGGTCCAAAACCCATGGACATAAAATAAGTACATCATCCCTCTAGTATGTTAACATTATTGATGATGGTATCTATATTTAAAATGGATTTTATGACACCCATGTTGTTGAGATGACCAACTAATATTTTTTTCAACATTTTATATCCTATAAACATTATCTCTGTTATAAATTATTATATATTCTAAAACATTAAAAGGATAGAGATATATGGATTAGAAGGTATAAAACCCAAAAAGGGAAGCTTTGAAAATACTAGAGTTTATGTTTATTAGACATTCATCCCATGTGATATTGGAAAAAATGATTGTTTAACAATGTAAATCGAATAAAACATAATATGTTGAAAACTCATAATGATTTTCCATAAGAAAATAATATTTCTTACAAGTTGAGATTTCAACCTATGATGTTTAGTAATTTTTTTTAATAAAAACAAAAATCATGTAGGGTCAACCATATGATTCCACTACTGATGTGATATGATTATTAGTAACCTTATCCTAGGGTACAATATACATTTCCCATCCTATCCAACCCCCATAAACATTGGAATCCCCATTCTAAAAATCCCACTACTCTACTAGTCGCATTGAGTCATAATTCGTCCATCAAAATTCATAAACCCTTATGTAAAGTGATTCCATTTCTACCTATAACATTATGTCATACATTCCTTGTAAGAAAAAATTTAAATGGTCTAAAAATAGTGTATAATTGTTGTATTAATATGTATAACAATTCATGAAAAATTTTCAAGAATAAATCATATGAATTTCCAAACTCTACTATATAGTTATGACACCTCTGTCTGCATCGATTTTTAATTCTTGTATAGAAGGAATTATTCGGGTTTGAGTGCTTCATAGATTATTATAAGGCAATTATCAAATAAAAAAATAATTTTATATACAAAAAAAATGAGGAAAAAAATTGACAATCCTTGAGTTTCATTAAAAAGGGAATAGAGGAAGAACCACAATTTGGAGCCTCTCTTTATCAATATAGAAAAATGGGTAAATGACAATTTATGTAATAATCTCTAATGAGATGAGCTTATAATGTTAGAAAATTCATGGTGGGATGTGATAATCAATTTTTGGAAATCTACTAGTATTACTTCTTCATCATCAACCTATGGATGTTTTTTTTCAATATGAGATTCTAGGTCCCAATTCCATCATTTATATTCCTAATGCTCAGTGGTATATTCCAATAGCCCTGAAAAAATGATTTATAAATTATCCTTATATTACTAGAGCCCTTAAAACTACAGTGTAATTGTATACCCTGGAAAACGCATCCCCAAAATTTTCCAAATTCTTGCATACATGATCCAAGATCGTAGTCCATTTCGCATGCTTCGATTTGGTAGGTCGTAGGGCCCAAACAGAGTTATGGATTTGGAATTATAGACATTTGAAGTTTGGATGGAAATCTGGTTCACGAAGCCCATTCGCGAAGCCCCCTCCGTGATCGCAGAGCGCCGCCACGAAGCAATGAGGCGGGAAGCTCATAAACCTGTTTGACATTTTCAATGCGCCGCGAAGACCCGCCACGAAGCTCCGGAGGTGGTAACTCTACACGAACACATTTGACGTTCGTGAGCCCGCCGCGAAGCTCCGGAGGTGGTACCTCTCCGCGAACTAATTTGACGTTCGCGAGTGCGCCGCGAAGCACCTGAGGCGGCGCGCGAGTTTTGCTTCACGGCGCCCCTTGCCTATAAATACCCATCTCACCCCCCTTCTCCAGACGGACAGCCACATCCACTTCACCCCTTGGGCGGCCGAGCGGAGCTCCGCATTGCAGCTCCGCGAGGCAATGCTCCGCGAGCAGCTTCCTTCGCGTTGCTGCTCCGCGATCCAAGGATCCGTGACTCCATGCTCTGCGAGCCTATTGTAGAGACCCGAAGCTTGACGTACATGGACATTGTATTACTTTTGCGGAATACTTAGTACATAACAAAAACACACACACACAAGGATCGTAATAGTTTAGTGTCTTTGGAAACTCAGAATATAATCTTCTAATCGGGGTGGAATATCTTCAACATCTCCCATAAAGATCTTCCTTTTTATACCTAAAACCTTTCTTTATATCCTGTGGAAAATAAAACATAAAAGGGTGAGCTCAAATGCTCAGTAAGGGTAATCAAAAGAAATATCAATCACATCATATACATAAGAACATACCTTTTGGAAATCTTAACCTGCAAAAGAGATTATAATATCATAACATGGGATAAATCATGGTAGTGAAATGTAATCACAATAATCATAAATTAAAACATGAAACTTTGTGGCATACACACATAATCATAGAGAATCATTTCTTGTTAGTCAAGACTCATTTCAAAGACTATCTTAGTGGACAAAGTCCCTTTCTGAACCGAGTCACCCTCATTTCAGTCCTGTTTCACTGAACCGGTATAATCTACCGTTCCAGCCACGTCTATCTCATTAGATATAAAATCTTTACCAAATGTATTGGAGGGAGATATTGGTCCCACCCATCTCATAATGATACTATTCTTATGTGTGCCACAAAATCATAAATCATACATCATTTCATAACCCATGTAATAAAAATGGGAATCTTAAACATCATGACATCATAAAACAATTCATATAAGATAAAGGAATTCATAAAAATAATTCCCTCACAACATTATCAAATCAATGTAATAATAGAGATAAAAACAGAACCCTTTATTATCTTAGATGGAAAATAATATTGATAAAACACTTGAACTCCATTCTTGAGGAAAATATCCTTTCTACTTCAAAAACACTTTTCCTTTCTTTACATGTCATACAATTTTAAACTAAACGAAGTTGACTAAAAATAATATTTAAAACATGCAAAGGAATCTTTTTTGAAATAATGTTTTTTAAAAATCCATTCATTCTGTATAAGTTAAAAAACATTCTTCATACTTTTGTCGGAAAAGTCAAAAAGTACCTCGTACAAAAAATTGACAAAAGATTCCTTTCATATCTTTTACTAAAAACTCACCGAAGGGTAAAATTGGATTTAAAAAAATTGTAGGTGAATGGAAATAATATTACATATTGAGGAAACATGGATGTGGATGATAAAATACACCCCAGTAAATGCCAAAGTATAAACAATCTCGGATAAAAATGAGATTGTGATATTTCCCTTACCTTTGGTCTGATTTGCTTCGTAAGTGTCCGAATCTCCTGTATAATGATTTAAATCATGTTATTGACTTATTACAGAACCATATTCATTGTTATTATATCATATATGGTCCACTTATGACTTTATATTACCCGTTCTTTTGTAAATTTGTGTTAAAGTAGCGTTTTGGGTAAAATCGTCTCATTTGTCGTTCGTGTTTTTAACTTGTAATTATTAATATTATTACTTGGATCATATTTACTTATATACAAAATTTAAAACATGATTTATATATAATATATATTCAGAATATATATATATAATATATCGATAAATGGAATGAAATACACCGTTCATGGAGACGGTAGTCCGTACGTACGCATGAACGCTGTTTTCATTTCCTTATTGAATTGAATGGAATTAAGTAGATGACATACATATAAATATACATAAATCCAGTATCATTATTATGTCATATATTTCATTAGTACTTATTATATATACTTTATAATCATTCATGAATGGTTAATTATTGAGAATGAATCTCATCGCGTTGTGGAGACGGTAGTCCGTACATACGCACGAGCGATGATATCGTTCCCATGGTCGTGGAATTGTGTTTAAGTGTATGTATACTATTTCAGTATCAATATCACTTTATAATAATCATATATAGTTACTCATTACACCACTATACCCATCCAATTATGGTGGTGGCGGAAAATAGATTACACCACGGCGTGGAGACGGTATTCCGTACGTACGCACTCACGGTGATTTCCTTTTTCCGTAGGATGGATAGAAGGTTAATTAGAGTTGTTTCATATTTATAATAACATATCAGTATATAAGAAATACTGATGTTATTACTTTATCATGAAACATCTAAAGAATAATAAGTTGAAGAAGAAAGAAATTGAAAAATATCGGTAATGGATATTACCTCTTTTTGACGCGTCTTCACTTAACCTCCACTTAATGAACTAAGGATGGTCTTTGAAGAAGACCAGGACCTATAGTATGATACTAGGGATGTGGAGAAGAGATTTTGGCAGGGGTTTTCCGAGCTTGAATGCTCAAATTGGTGTGAGGAGGAGAGGGAGGAGGTGCCCTTTTATAAGGGAGGAGAGGGGCATCTTAGGAAAATCTCAAAATATTATTTTATATTAAGGTCAAATTCGGTTTATAATGGTTCAAAATGGTCTTATTTCGAAGATAAAGTGGGGATGGGTCAAAATACTCTCATCCAATAGGATTTAGACAAGTTTAGGTTATTATTTTAACCTTATCAAATAAATTTAACTCTAAGTTAAATAATTTTACTTTTACCAGGTCTTTTTGTTTTCTTACACTATATGGTTAAAAAACATACTATATCAAGCCAAACGAACCCCAAGTTGATTATTATTAATATATCTATGCTTATCTAAGTAATTTGGCCGAACCTTTGATTTTTAGGAATTAAATAACAATTAATAATATAATATTTGTTTTAAAAACTAATTCATGTCAATTTTGACACTATTTGGTACATGATTATTATGAAATTTCTAAAATAATGATAATTTCGAACCAAAATACTTAAATCAACAATAACATGTAATATTAACCTAAAAAAATTAGTGAAAGTCATAAAAAGTCTCAAATTACATTTATTTGGGCATTTACAACATCAATTATGTCAATATTTCATTAATAAGATAATTACTGCATCATATTTGTGTCATAAATAAATTAAATTATTTGATGTCCAAAAATTAAAATTAAAATACCATTATGTAGGGAATCGTTTTAGATATCTAATAAATATTTATAGTCGAAATTATATTATGTATAACTCTATATTAAAAATGATTTAGTAAATAAACATTGATTTTAACTCTTTTAACTCTTCTTTGAATTAAATAATAATAAATGTCCTAATCTAATCCAAGTGGGTCTAAATGATAATATTTTACACTTAAGGTTGTTTTCGGTCGAGATACACTTGTCCAATAGGATTAGTACATGTGTTAGGGTAATAATAATATCATTTTTACCCTTAATTTCCCTATTTACTTTTAACCGTGGTAAATAAAAGTAAAAAGTTACTATTCACCAAAAATTATTTTCATCTCATTGAACCACATTTTACTTACTGACATCAACCGTGTCTCTCGGATTTTTGAAATTCCATTCACAGAAGCGGTAAATTTAAGATTTATGAAAAAAATAAATTTTTTAACTACCACTTAGTAGTTTCACTATTCATCAAAAATTGAAGTTTTTCAGAAAAATGCCAAAATATCACCCTAAGCTATAATTGATATTCTGAATTCAACAATGATTTATATTTTACAAAATTCCCAACATATAAGTTGCAATAATTAATTTTATAATTAATTTCCGCTGTCACAACAAATAGCGTGTTTTTAAGAGATAATAACTATCAAAAGATTAACACTTGTTTATGTCTGGTGTAAATCTGGAATTACATTCAATGACCAACATTCTATTAAATTGTAAAAATATATTCTAACTATACTTTAAAACCACTCAAATTAACAATTTATTACTATTAATTATTTCGATTAAAAAAGTTGTTTTTAATTAAAATTTACTAATTTTCACTATTCATCAGAATATGAAAGTTATCCGAAAAGTACCAAAATTTCACCTTAGGCTAAATTCGATACTCTGAATCCAAAAATAAAGTCCATTTTGAAAAATAAAATTTACAAAATTTCAAAAAGTGGTTATTACTATTCATAACGGCTAGTTTTAATAATATTTTAATAGCATATTGCTGTTTAGTGAAACTCGTTATTGCGTTCTACACACGCTATCGAGGAAGGTCACGATTGCGTGTAATGCAAGGCAATTCAAGGATGCATGTTGTGCAATCTCCTTTTGGTGTATCGTACAGCACAAGACATTAGTGATATTAAAAAGAATATTTTTCATAAAATCTTGGGCTGTTACATTATACCCCCCTTAAAATGAATTTTACCCTCGAAATTCGTCGGGGTTATAAATGGTTTACTATTTGAAAGTTTCTTTAATGGAAACCCATATCGTAAAAAGGAATACCAAAACCAATATTTTAAAAAAACAAAAGTATGAAACATAACGGTTACTCAAATAAACTAATAACTGGGTTTCCACATAGGTGAAAACATGGATATGGAAGAGAAATCTAACCATCATGTTCTGATGGAGAGTGGTAGAGAACATGGATATGGAAAAGCTAGAAATCACAAAGCCATAAATTTGTGAGGATCTAAGGTACCATCTTATTAATCAGATATAAGATCACTAGGACAACATTTTTGGTTTTCAAGATCGTTTCCATAAAGTTGAAGAATTTGGATTAGAATAAATAATTACTTTATTTTGGTAGAATCTCACTGTTGTTCATGCCTTGAACAATTTCCACTTCATCTCTTAAATAAATGAAGTTGAAATTGTTATTCATGAAGTGTTTGCAGATCATGTGATAGAATGACGGGTCATTCCATCTGTCTCAAACAAAAGGTTAGCAAATGTTATTAAATATACATAAGTCATTCTATAGTGAGATTAATCATATATGGTTCCTAAAATGGACTTATACTTCATATATCATACTTCTTAATATAATAAAACTAG
Organism: Viscum album; assembly: GCA_963277665.1. Taxonomy (NCBI): domain Eukaryota; kingdom Viridiplantae; phylum Streptophyta; class Magnoliopsida; order Santalales; family Viscaceae; genus Viscum; species Viscum album. The sequence goes on from OY728163.1 coordinate 871,699,587, forward strand.
TTTCTACTAAACAGGGACTTCCTGTAGGCCAGTGGTAGGCGATAAAGGCCAGTCGCACTTCAGTTGTGGGTTCGATTCCCACAGCCTTGTCCGACGTGATGGGTTGTCGCCCATCCTACAAGTTGTCCTTTTTCTAAAACTACATTACTATAACATCCCATCAATAATATCGAAAATCTTCTATCCTTAAACAATACTAACTTATGTCCAACATAATCCATTCTAATCTTTAGGCGTATCCATAATACTGCAGTCCACTCTCATAATATAGTGAAAACGATTACCAAAGATTTAATACTGTCATTGATCCCCATATATCATAAGATATGTCTTGTTGGTCACATTCCAAACATTCAAAGGCCTTAATCATGTATTCTCTTGAATACCCATTGAACCTTAGTGAAAACATGAATGCAGTTAAAAGTTAACACTTTCCACAAACCAAAATCCTCAAAATTATTTATACTGAAACCATTATATCACTTAGTCTTTATATCAATCATGAGATCATGAATACAATCAAACATCTCATTATCGTCTTATCCCTTCATTATGAGCATATCATCTACATTCCAAAAATATCTGAATAACCTTTCATGGATACTGGTACTATTAATCATACACTTTCAAAACTCAAGGAAATACAACAGTGTAACAATCCTTAGATGTCTCTTTATTCCATAGTACCATGATATTACTTATACAACATTACAAATGATAAACATGTCATCATTCCACTACATTCTTAAACCATTGACCGAGATTCAACAATTCTTTCATCTCACATATCATTTGTAGTCTCTTCATCATCATCAACATAAATACTTCCCATACGACCATACTGATTCTCTTCATGAGACATTACCTTAGGGCATTGGTTTGCATAATGCCCGTACATTCCACATTTAAAACATTTAACCATTGTTGATGTCGTACCAATATCATTATCCTAATCCATGGTGTTAACTAAACCTTTTCCTTTTCACTTACTTGCTTTGTGTCCATCTTTTCCACACCCAAAGAATCTTCCAGTTCCTTTGAAACATTCTCCTTGATGCCTCTTCCCATATGATTTACATAGGGCAAATTGAACTTTCTTTCCTCTATGATCATCATGAAACTCCATCTTTCTCTTATTTGCCGAGTCAGGAAACTTACCAAATTTTACTTTATTGATCATATTATGAGATTGCTGATTCAGCATAATAATGATGTTTGGACTTCCAAATCCCATTTCATTATGAAGAATATCATTCCATTGTCCATCATATCCTCCATTATCGTGAATCATCTTGTTTCCAGCCATTTTCTAAAACCCAAAAAAGAATAGTGTGAGAGGCAAAAATCATGCTAGGGAAAACAACATAATAAAGGTGGTGTATCCTCAATATCTAACATCATAGGTTAAATTCTATGATCGTTACCGTAGTTCAAGGACTGTATCCTATACGTATACATATCTTTAGGGACATACCTAGACATACCTTATAAATATCTCTAGGGATCTCACTAAAGTTCTCGCATCCTAGTTTCCAAAGGTTGACTAAACCTTTCCTATGATACCAACTATAGAGACCCGAAGCTTGACGTACATGGACATTATATTACTTTTGTGGAATACTTAGTACATTACAAAAACACACACACACAAGGATAGTAATAGTTTAGTGTCTTTGGAAAGTCGGAATATAATCTTCTAACTGTGGTGGAAGATCTTAAACATCTCCCATAAAGATATTCCTTTTTATACCTAAAACCTTTCTTTATATACTGGGGAAAAAACATAAAAGGGTGAGCTCAAATTCTCAGTAAGGGTAAACAAAAGAAATATCAATCACATCATATACATAAGAACATAGCTTTTGGAAATCTTAACCTGCAAAAGAGATCATAATATCATAACATGGGATAAATCATGGCAGTGAAATGTAATCACAATAATCATAACTTAAAACATGAAACTTTTTGGCATACACACATAATCATAGAGAATCATTTCTTGTTAATCAAGACTCATTTCCAAGACTATCTTAGTGGACAAAGTCCCTTTCTGAACCTAGTCACCCTCGTTTCAGTCCTGTTTCACTGAACCGGTATAACCTACCGTTCCAGCCATGTCTAACTCATGAGATATAAAATCTTTACCCAATGCATTGGAGGGAGATATAGGTCCCACCCATCTCATAATGATACCATTCTTATGTGTGCCACAAAATCATAAATCATACATCATTTTATAACCCATGTAAAAAAAATGGGAATCTTAAACATCATGACATCATAAAACAATTCATATAAGATAAAGGAATTCATAAAAATAATTCCATCAAAACATTATCAAATCAACTTAATAATAGAGATAAAAACATAACCCTTTATTATCTTAGATGGAAAATAATTTTGATAAAACACTTGAACTCCATTCTTGAGGAAAATATCCTTTCTACTTCAAAAACACTTTTCCTTTCATAACATGTCATACAATTTTAAACTAAAATAAGTTGACTAAAAATAATCTTGAAAACTTGTAAATGAATCTTCTTGGAAATAATATTTTTTAAAAATCCATTCATTCCATATAAGTTAAAAAAACATTATTCGTACTTTTGTCGGAAAAGTAAAAAAGTACCTCGTACGAAAAAACGACAAAAGATTCCTTTCATATCTTTTACTAAAAACCCACCGAAGGGTAAAATTGGATTTAAAAAAATTGTAGGTGAATGGAAATAATATTACATATTGAGGAAACATGGATGTGGATGATAAAATACACCCCAGTAAATTCCAAAGTATAAACAATCTCGGATAAAAATGAGATTGTGATATTTCCCTTACCTTAGGTCTGATTTGCTTCGTAAGTATCCAAACCTTCTGTATAATGATTTAAATCATGTTATTGACTTATTAAAGAATCATATTCATTGTTATTATATCATATATGGTCCACTTATGACTTTATATTACCCGTTCTTTTGTAAATTTGTGTTAAAGTGGAGTTTTGGGTAAAATTGTCTCATTTGTCGTTCGTGTTTTTAACTTGTAATTATTAATATAATTACTTGGATCATGATTACTTATATCCAGAATTTAAAACGTGATTTATATATAATATATATTCAGAATATATATATATATATATAATATATTGATAAATGGAATGAAATACACCGTTCATGGAGACGGTAGTCCATACGTACGCATGAACGCTATTTTCGTTTCCTTATTGAATTGAATGGAATTAAGTAGATGACATACATATAAATATACATAAATCAAGTATCATTATTATTTCATATATTTCATTAGTACTTATTATATATATTTTATAATCATTCATGAATGGTTAATTATTGAGAATGAATCTCATCGCGTCGTGGAGACGGTAGTCCGTACGTACGCACGAGCGATGATATCGTTCCCATGGTCATGGAATTGTGTTGAAGTGTATGTATACTATTTCAGTATCAATATCACTTTATAATAATCATATATAGTTACTCATTACACCATTATACCCATCCAATTAATGTGGTGGCGGAAAATAGATTACACCACGGCGTGGAGACGGTATTCCGTACGTACGCACGTGCGGTGATTTCCTTTTTCCGTAGGATGGATAGAAGGTTAATTAAAGTTGTTTAATATTTATAATAACATATCAGTATATAATAAATACTGATGTTATTACTTTATCATGAAATAACTAAATAAAAATAAGTTGAAGAAGAAAGAAATTGAAAAAGATCGGTAATGGATATTACCTCTTTTTGACGCGCCTTCACTTAACCTCCACTTAAAGAACTAAGGATGGTCTTTGAAGAATAACAGGACATCTAGGATGATACTAGGGAAGTGGAGAAGAGATTTTGGCAGGGGTTGTCCGAGTTTGAATGCTCAAATTGGTGTGAGGAGGAGAGGGAGGAGGTGCCCTTTTATAAGGGAGGAGAGGGGCATCTTAGGAAAATCTCAAAATATTATTTTATATTAAGATCAAATTCGGATTATAATGGTTCCAAATGGTCTTATTTCTAAGATAAAGTGGGGAGGGGTCTCAATCCTCTCATCCAATAAGATTTAGACAAGTTTAGGTTATTATTTTAACCTTATCAATTAAATTTAACTCTATGTTAAATAATTTAACTTTTACCGTGTCTTTTTGTTTTCTTACACTATATGGTTAATAAACTTAATATATCAAGCCAAACGAACCCCAAGTTGCTTATTATTAATATATATATCCTTATATAATTCATTTTGCCGAACCATAGATTTTTAGGAATTAAATAACAATTAATAATATTATATTTGTTTTAAAAACTAATTCATGTCAATTTTGACACTATTTGGTACATGATGTTTATAAAATTTCTAACAGAATTATAAGTTCTAACAAAGTTACTTAAATCAACAATAACATGTCATATTAACCTAGAAAATTAGTGCAATTCATAAAAAGTCTCATATTACATTTATTTGGGCATTTATAACATCAATTTTGTCAATATTTTATTAATAAGATAATTACTGCATCATATTTGTGTGATAAATAAATTAACTTATTTGATGTCTAAAAATTAAAAATAAAATAACATTATGTAGGAAATATTTTTAGCTATCTAATGAATATTTATAGTCGAAATTATATTATGCATAACCCTATATTAAAAATTATTTAGTAAATAAACTTTGATTTTAACTCTTTTAACTCTTCTTTGAATTAAATAATAATAAACGTCCAAATCTAATCCAAGTGGGCCTAAATGATAATATTTTACACTTAAGGTTGTTTTTGGTCGAGATACACTTGTCAAATAGGATTAAGACAAGTGTTAGGGTAATAATAATATCATTTTTACCCTTAATTACCCTATTTACTTTTAACCGTGGTAAATAAAAATAAAAAGTTACTATTCACCAAAAATTATTTTCATCTCATTGAACCACATTTTACTTACTGAAATCAACCGTGTCTCTTGGATTTTTGAAATTCCATTCATAGAAGCGGTAAAATTAAGATTTATGAAAAAAATAATTTTTTTAACTACCACTTAGTAGTTTCACTATTCATCAAAAATTGAAGTTTTTCAGAAAAATGCCAAAATTTCACCCTAAGCTATAATTGATATTCTGAATTCAAAAATGATTTCTATTTTACAAAATTCCCAACATATAAGTTGAATTAATTAATTTTATAATTAATTTCTGCTGTCACAACAAATAGCATGTTTTTAAGAGATAATAACTATCAAAAGATTAAAACTTCTTTATGTCTGGTGTAAATGTGGAATTACATTCAATGACCAACATTGTATTAAATTGTAAAAATATATTCTAAATATACTTTAAAAACACTCAAATTAACAATTTATCACTATTAATTATTTCGATTAAAAAAGTTGTTTTTAATTAAAATTTAGTAATTTTCACTATTCATCAGAATATGAAAGTTATCCGAAAAGCACCAAAATTTCACCATAGGCTAAATTCGATACTCCAAATCCAAAAATATTGTCCATTTTGAAAAATAAAATTTACAAAATTTCAAAAAGTGGTTATTACTATTCATAACGGCTAGTTTTAATAATATTTTAATAGCATATTGTTGTTTTGTGAAACTCGTTATTGCGTACTACACACGCTATCGAGGAAGGTCGTGATTGCGTGTAATGCAAGGCAAGTCAAGGATGCGTGTTGTGCAAGCTCCTTTTGGTGTAGTATACACCACAAGACATTAGTGAAATTAAAAAGAATATTTTTCATAAAATCTTGGGTTGTTACACCTATGCTCTGCGATGCTACTCCGCGAGACCAAGCTTCGCGAGACCCCTTTTTTCCGCGAGAGCCCTTTGCTTCGCGAGACCCCTTTGATCCGCGAGACCAAGCTCCGCGAGACCCCTTTGCTCCGCGAGACCATGCTTCGCAAGACCCCATTGCTCCGCGAGAGCCCTTTGCTCCGCGAGACCCCTTTGCTCCGCGAGACCAAGCTCCGCGAGACCCCTTTGCTCCGCGAGAGCCCTTTGCTCCGCGAGAGACCATTGCTTCGCGAGAGACCATTGCTTCGTGAGGCCATACTCCTTGAACTTTTCTGGCCGGGACGTCGGGATTTTCCATTGCGCCCTCATGCACAACCACCTTCCACATTTGGAATACCATGATTTGAGATACTCCTCTACACACCATGAAACACATTTAGTTGACATATTCCTCTTGGATTCATTCTCATGTCGTGAGTTGAGATTATCATCACCAATTCCCCGAGTAACTTGAGACGAACCATTCCTCAGGTAACTCCTCCAAACCCAATCACTTGGCTCCTATGCCAGGTCGAACCAGAAGTTGCCGCCCTTGCGTAAGACCCAACACCAGCCATTTCTGGGCACCTTATGCCTAAATAGTCCTATATATATGACTATAAACTGTAGTATTCCCCCTATATAACAAATGATAGGATGCCCTTTTCTCCAAGAAAGAGATGCCTTATGCTCCAAGCATGAGATGCTAATAGTCCTATCTACAAGACTATAAACTATAGTACACCCTATCTGCCAATCATAGGATGCCTCTTGCTCCGATTAAGACATGCCTTATGCTCCAATCATGAGATGCCAATAGTCCTATCTACATGACTTTAAAGTATAGTACACCCTATCTAACTAATGATAGGATGCCTCTTGCCCTATACGAGAGATGCCTTATGCTCCTAGCATGAGATGCCAATAGTCTTACCTACATGACTCTAAACTGTAGTAATCCCTATGTTCCAAACATAGGATGCCTCTTGCTCCTAATAAGAGATGTATTATGCTCTAAGAGTATGATTCTCCATGCCATGACTACAGTGGCATGATTCCAACGCCCCTTGGAATTATCCCTCTTGTGCACCAGTGCATAGGTGAAGGCCTCAATTCATCCGTGAGTTGGGATGCCCTCATTGCCAGACATGAAGAAGACATTACTGGAAGCTCCTTGCGTAAGCCCCATTCACCATTGTCGCTCCATAGCGGCACCTGGGTAGCTTCCTAACGTAAGCCACATTCACCATTTCCACTCCATAGCGGCACCTGGCCAGCTTCCTTGCGTAAGTCCCATTCACTATTGCCGCTCCATAGTGACACCCGGGCAACATCCTTGCATAAGCCCCATTCACCATTGCCGCTCCATAGCGGCATCCGGGAAGCTTCCTAGCATAAGCCCCATTCACCATTGCCGCTCCATAGCGGCATCCGGGTAGCTTCCTAGCGTAAGCCCCATTCACCATTACTGCTCCTTAGCGGCACCCGGGCAGCTTCCTAGCACAAGCCCCATTCACCATCGCTGCTCCATAGCGGCATCCGGGCAGCTTCCTAGCGTAAGCCCCATTCACCATTACCGATCCTTAGCGGCACCCAGGCAGCTTCCTAGCATAAGCCCCATTCACCATCGTCGCTCCATAGCGGCATTCGGGCATCTTCCTAGTGTAATCCCTATTCACCATTACCGCTCCTTAGCGGCACCCAGGAAGCTTCCTAGCGTAATCCCCATTCAACATTGCCGCTCCATAGCGGCACCCGGGCAGCTTTCTTGCGTAAGCCCAATTCACAATTGCCGCTACATAGTGGCACCAGGGCAGCTTCCTTGCGTAACGCCATTCACTATTGTCAATCCTTTTCAGCGGTATGCCATTGAAATTCCTTATACAGCGGTAAGCTGTTGTGATCCTTATCCAGCGGTAAGACATTGTGATCCTTATCCAGCAGTAAGCCGTTGTGATCCCTTTCCAGTGGTTTGCCGTTGCGACCCCATGCAGCGGTAAGCCGTTGACATCCTTATCCAGCGGTAAGCTGTTGTGATCCTATCCAGCGGTAAGCCGTTATGACCTAATCCAGCAGTAAGCCGTTTAAACACCCAATTGGCGGTAAGCCGTCATTTGAAGAACTACATGGTCTTTGATTCCCTTCCACGGGGATACATAGGAAGCCTCTTCAAGGCTCAAGCCCAAAACTATCATCATCCTTTTCCACAGGACTCCATCCTGGAGTAATTTCCAGCACCATGGGCCGCCTAATGCGTAAGTCCCTCTTTGCTTCTCACGGACGCATCCTTCACGACGTGATCGTCAGGTCCGTGGAACCTCTTGTTTCTCACACCGAGCATGACTCACCTGGGCTTAGAGTGAGCACCGACCCTGACCCCCACCCTTAGCGAACTACGAGGAATTTGATCCATTTCAAGGCACGATACTTAGGAAGCCTCCATGTGGTTCAAACCACATTAATCAGTCGTTCGTTCACTTCGAGTTTTTCCCCCGTCCAGCATGACGATAAACTGCATGTCTTCGTCCATCATTATGTTAAACTGTATTCCCTCGTCCAGCATGACGTTAAACTGTATGCCCTCATCTAGCATGACGTTAAACTGTATTCCCATATCCCGCATGACATTAAACTGCACACCCATTTGTACTACGAGGTCTTTGATCCATGTCAAGGCATGGTACGTAGGTAGCCTCCACGAGGATCATGCCCACCAATCATCCAATTCACGTTGAGTTATACCTTCGTCTAGCAAGACGTTAAACTACATTCTAGTCCGACAGCAAGCTGTTGTGACCGACCCGAACTACGAGGTCTTTGATCCGTGCCAAGGCATGGTACGTAGGAAGCCTCCCTGAGGTGAAAGCCAAACAATCATTGGCCCAGACCGTCTCCTTGTCGGTGTGCCAGGCCCCCCATTTTCACCCGAACTATGAGGAATTTGATCCTTGTCAAGGAATGGTACGTAGGAACCCTCCCAGAGGTTCAAGCCCATCTCCCATCGGACCAAGGTCCCTCATTTACATCGGTTTGCCGACACCCACCGCCCGTCGTCTATTCACATCAGGGTTCACTACCGTCCCGCATGATGTTAAACTATATTCCATCAATCCTTTTAACTACGAGGACTTTGATCCATGTCAAGGCATGGTACGTAGGAAACTGTTCCAAGGTTCAATCCCACCACTAGTGGACCCACGGGTCTACTTTCACGTCGCTTCACCGATGAAACCCTTTGAACTACGAGGACATTGATCCATGTCAAGGCATGGTACGTAGGAAACCTTCCCAAGGTTCAAGCCCACCACTAGTGGACCCCCGGGTCTACATTCACATCGGTTCACCGATGAAACCCTTTGAACTACGAGGTCTTTGATCCATGTCAAGGAATGGTACGTAGGAATCCTCCCAGAGGTTCAATCTCATCTTTCATCGAAACAAGGTCCACCTTCACGTCAGTTCGCTAACGCATCGGACCATGGTCCACCTTCATGTCGGTTCGCTGACGCATGGGACCAAGGTTCCCCTTTAGGTTGGATTGCTGACAACATCCATCGGGCCAAGTTCCACCTTCACTTCGGTTCACCGATGAAGCCCCTTTTAACTACGAGGTATTTGATCCATGTTATGGCATGGTACGTAGGAAGCCTCCACGAGGTTCAATCCCACCACTCGGTCATTTATTCATGTCGAGTTCCACTATCGTCCAGCATGACGTTAAACTATATGCCCTTGTCTCCGCAAGATGTTAAACTCACGTCCTACCTCGTGATAAACATGAGATGCCTGAGGAAAACCTCGGACGGAACGCCATTGGCATAACCGTCTTCGAATGATGTTAAACATGCTGCATACCCTGTGTTAAACACGGGAAGCTGAGGAAAACCTCAGATACATGCCATGGGTTATGCACCGTTGAGATGCCCTCTCACGAGGAAGAATACAGGTTCCCCAATGTCCATGCACCCAGAGATGCCCTGACATGCCTAATGTTGTCGTCTACACTGACCGAAGGTCACTACCATGTCAAGACCCTATGGAATGTCTTGACGGAAGTAGTGTAATTAACCGACGTCCATGAAGATATGGCACCGGGAATGAGATTCATGAACAAAGTATTAAATCTATGAGGGAGACCAGGACTAGGTGATGAGTTCTGAGGAGGAATCCACGGAAGGAAGAACCGACATGACATCATCCCATTTCGATCATGGAGAAGACGTACCTGAACAAGGAACAAATTCCGCCCGCCGTTGGAATCGGGAATGCGGGGCAACAAGCAGCGCGTCCTCCACAGACGGATGCGCACACCCCGACGAAAGTATCGGAAACAGTAATCTAGTAATAATTATGTGATTACTCTCTAGTAAAATGATTTTTCTATTTAGTTTCATTTCCAATGTCTTTCACATGGTGGTTAATATAATTAAATAAGTAGATTTAGATTTTATTCACAACATTCATAACTCATTTAGCTTATAAGTACTTAATTTTAGAGAGAACGTGTTGAAGTTGAACCCACCTCCACTAAAGACCTGTAAAATATGGTTATACCTCTCTACCTTATAACTAATTTCTGCCAGCCATGTATTTGAAATAATAGTAGTTACATGGTTTCAAACCCATTTTTTCATTACCATATCATTATTTTTAGTTTCTTGATTTACACTCAATTCATTTTATCCCACATTTATATAATCACGAATCAAATGTGTAGTAGATAAATGAGGTCTAATAAATGGAGTAGGTGTAGATAAAACTCAATATAAATATCAATGTACTATTTTGTAGAATAACATTAATGGGGAATTTTTCTTCAATAGATCACATGTTATGGGAATAATAGAACTATTATAATCAATATATTCCATTTTTTTGGTCAAAATTGATATATTTTTTTTCTAGTTAAATACCTCAAAAGTCTGAATACTAGATTTGGACTATCAGGTTTATTGATTTTTTACACCCACACTATGAATAAGATAATTCAATTTTAAAATATATATCTTCATCTGATTCTATAAAAAAATTGTAATATATATCAAACTAAATGATGGGTCTGTCCTACATCCTCCTAGGATATAGCTTCATGAAGGAATTCATCATACATCTTCCCAAGGACTGTGATTCCACCTAATTGTTGTATTTCCCAGAAAAACACCCACATCACCAAGAAGAAGGGGAATATATTTTTATCTCATAACTACTGATTATATTTTCATAGGTGATTTTTCTGGTTTGAGACACTACTAACTGTGAGACCCATACTACTTCATATAGGTCAACAATTCTTATATTATTAGTGAACATTATAAAAAATTTATTAACCTAGAATGCCATATCCCATTCATAATGAAATATTCTAATATGATTTAAATACCTCTATGGGAGGCATACTTCATTTTTATTTATCAGTGAAATAACATGGAAAGATTAATAGTTTTTTACAACATGATATTCTTGTATGTCATGGTTGTGATGAGTGAGTGGAATGATGTACATGATTAATGCACAACATTTATGGGACACTAATATAAGTTGAACATAGTTAAAGGGTTCTTCCTAAATATATCCCATGAGGGATACATGAAATGTAAATGGGTTTTTATGATAAGTAACAATAATTAAAAGATCATCTCGAAGACCAATGTCTTATTGGGGGAATTGTTTAGATGATTGATATACCAAAATCAATGGTGTGAGAAATATATTCATGGACTTATTATAATAAGTGAAATTGATGTGAGGATCGACCTCATTATTTCTTGATATAGTAACCCTTATCAAAGTCATAATCATAAAATCGTATTAATGAGTAGAGAAAAAAATAATATTTTTTTAAAAAAACAAAAAGGCTGAGAAAAATATTAACATAATTCCATTAAAAGGGAAAATTAAAAAGAAAATATTTGAATATTCTCTTGAGATCACCTTCTGAACTGTATGGTTGACAGTAAAATCAGAAATTCATCTCCTAATAACCTTGAGATTAAACTCATGATCTATGGTGATGATTATGTGGTAGATAGTATATAGAGTTCCCCTTATCTAATTAATGAAGTGTCTGAGAATTCAGGATTGGTTAAAATGTATATATATATTTTTTCAATATATCCAATTAAAATTTATAATCAAGGGGGACTAGTTAATGAATTTCTAGGTGGAACAAGATAGTTGACATCATCAAAACAATATATCATTCTATACCTCCCCATATTCATCTCATAATTTTCATGAATTGATCCAAACACAAGGGTGAATTTGTTAAATCTCACACATTCAAAAAACAATAGGATCTGATGAAAATAAAATAATAATTTAGAATATTTTATTATTCTTAATAGGTTTGTTCCAATAAATAAAATTGAAATGTGATCCTTCTAAATTTCTCCAAGACCATGATTGTATGTACATGGGTTTGGGCATGTGGTTTTAGCCCATAGAGGCGAGGCTATGTGGTTGAGACAACCCGATTGACCAGAATTCTATAAAACAATGTTGTCTAACAACATAGTTTCATATTAAACCATTTTGAAACACTATGTGGTTTAAAATCATGTAATAATAATGATAATCTATAAGGCTCTATATAATTACCATTTAGTGAGAAAAAACTATGCAATTTGGTACTGTCCTCACTGAATCACACAATCCCTTCATAATCATTCACTAGATAACTATATATATATAACCAACTAAATAATCCTATAATTTTCAGAATATGTTAATTTATTATTCAATAAGAAACCCCATTCATCTTCAAAATATGTACACAGAAAACATCTAGAGGAAAATAATAGGAAAACCAATGGAAATTTCTAGATCATAGTATTGATATCGAAAAATCATAGGTAAATGGATAGGGAGACCCTCACATAAATGAATTATTTTAGTAACACTGATCATGTAAAGTCCAATCCCACTATGAATCCTTGGGGGGAACATGTCTATGAAGTGACCTCGTGAATTCTAATCCCAAAATAAGACCTTACAGAGGTCATGATCATCTGGTGACCATGTGGTTTTGATCTAACAGGGCCACTATGTGATCTGGAATCACAATCTCTGTGCTCATAACTATTCGACATTACATGACCACATGGTGGTAATGATCTTGGGGAATCAATTTTTTATAACCCCAATTTAGTTAAGTTACTAAGGTGACCTCAAGGAATATTGTGTATGAAATTATCCTTGTGAGCTTGCCTAAAACATCACCCCCCTTTGGACTAGTCTACGGACTGCCATTTTGAAAAGGGGTATCCACCTATGAAACTTGACTGCCATGGATGGTTTCCATTTGAATGTGAATTATGTTATATGGATTTTCATATTAGGACATTATAAATAAAAATACATTTTTTGATACTTTTTATCATGTTCATTTCCAAATAATGTCTATGTAGGAGCCACTTGAAATCATCTTATTCATTATGATTAGGGTTTCTACATCATCATGCACTCCTTAAATCTAGAATTACCTTGAAAAAAAGTGTCTCTATATATACCTCCATAACCCAAAGGGATATCTGGGAACATTATTCATGAACTACATATATAATAACAACCCCCTCATAGAAAAATAAATGGGACACTTTCTGGATCATGGATTCCAATTCATCTAACATTGATACAAATAAATTCGACCTATGTTATTAAAGGATGTATTATTCTATTTGTTAGGAAATGTTGCTAAATATAGAATAAGACATGAAGATACAAATCCATTCTTCTATCTGTATGTTTACCAAAATTTTATCTCCTTATATAATAATAGGAATGAAGATAGAAGGAGCTTCCTCCTATAATGTATAATCCCCAATTCACCATGAATGCACAAAATTCACCAATTGGGTTAGTAATCTATGGGTAGAATTTGGGAATAAGATTATTCAAATTATAATCATGTACTATCATGGAATATTCATAGTCATTCATTATCTCTTTTTTCTCACACCGAGGATGGATCGCATGGAATTAGAGATATGCGTTGATAATTCCATACGAATAATAAAAGATCATCCAATTTTAATATTATGTTTATATATAAGACCAAATCCAATATTTTACTCATTAATGACCTCATTTTAATTGTTTTTTTGTCATCCACCTGAGGGAAGATTCAATGTGTAATCCCTTCTCATCTTGTTGTTGTTACACATTTGAAAAAACAAAAATATCAATGACATGAAATTAAAATCATTGGGATATACCTTAGTCTCAAAATGTAAAGATGAATAAAAATTTCCATACAAAAAAAAATAAATTAAATGAAATGGTCCTTCCACATGAACTTAAAATATGCATCTTAAACTCTATGGGATTTCATTACCATCAATGAGGATATGTAAAAAACCTTCTAGAGGTTCAAACCCAATATCATCAGAATTCCATTCACATCCCCATATTTCTATATTCATCAATAATACACAAACATTCTTTATCATTGGGATATTTTCCCTACAATATTAGATATCACATTTTCTAAGACTATATAACCATTCACCTCTCCTCATTGGGATTACTCCTAAATGATATAATCTTTTACTTGGAAGGCCATATTTCTTCTATGAATAATTATATTTTCCTCATTAGTAAATAATTTTAATTAAACCATGTTATACCATGTGATCCATATTCATGAAATTCAATCTATCACCATAATTCACAAGACCATATTACATGTGACACCAACCCCTTATCATCACACTATATTTCTTTTGAGGTAAAACAAGTAGATCTAGTCATGAATATTATCCAAACCAACAATATTTTATTATATTTTACATAATAATTCATAGATAATAATTTTAAACAATATGAATTGGTCCCTGTCACGTGAACATAAAAGGTATAATGTGTCCTATAATGTTGAGCTAAGCTATGACAGTTATGATTCCTTTCATAAGGTTTGTATCAAGACATATATATTGGCCTAATCCTGACACTATAAATATATAAAACATTCCTGGAATATGATATGATTTTATATTCCCATGTAAATGGATATAGATCATAAAACAGCAAATTATGCACAGTTTCTATTTGAAATAGTGACAATGAGTCTCTAATAAATATATATGATCTTATAGGTACAAGATCTTGACCAATCATCAGCATAGAGGAAACTAATATCATTTAAAGATATGGGAAGGATTCACAATGATTTAATAAATAAATAAGGTAGTTCAAGAGTAGGAAATAAGTCCCCATAAATATATTGATGACCAAAAACTCCCATACTTTTGATGAAAACACATGTTAAAACATCAATGGTATGAAATCGCAATGACCATTTTCCCATGAAAATAAAATCCATAAACATATTTATTATAATGAAAATGGGTTTAATATGATGTTTATTGTTCTTTAAATAATATAACAATAGATTCATAAGGAAATGAGTACACATTATTTTTTCTAATGTTTCATGATTTTATAATATATATTAATTGTTTTGGAGTATATTTCATTTTATTTTAAATAAAATTTCACTTTTATTATAATAACACGCTCTTTAGGATATACCAAACACACCATTTTCTTTATTGATGTTTGGTTAAATCAAAAATGTAATAAAAATATTTAAACATTTTACAAATGTAACAAGATAATATGATTATATATTATACATATTTAGAATTTAAGGCATGATTTGAACTAAAATATCACTTTTGTGCTAAAAAAATCACGTTCAATAATAACCAAAATACCATATGTTGGGTTGACGTGATATTAATTTCTATATGCCAAAAAAAAATTCTTAACAATATTTTAAATCATCTTGACTACCAGATAATATTATTTTGATTTTGAGTGTGTGAAATTTGTTTTTAACCCAAATTATGATTTCAAATTAAGTCACACACTTTAGGTCATTATAATTAAACATTGTGTACGATTGAATTGTGTCCAATTCATGCATTACTGAAATGAATCATAAGTCATTTTTCATAAGTATCTAAAAAAATACAGTATAATTTTACCTTCTCTGAGTGAATAAAACATGATCATAACTAGAAATTTACATTTAACCTAAAAAATGATTTTTTTAGTCTAATAATTAATATTGTGTATTGAATTAACATGAATGTTATTGATATTCATAAAAAAATATTCATAAAACATTCCAAAAAATTATCAGCACAATCAAATAATTTTTTATTGATTTTTATTATATGGCTTTTGTTTTGAACTATAATGTCAATTTTCTATGAAGATACACATTATTTCTCATAATAGGCAAAAAAATATCTTATTAATGTTAGGTTAATTTCTTCATTTCAACAATATATCATATAATATTTTATTAAAGAATCAATAAATTGTTGTTTCTCTCTTGATATTATGTTTTGATATAAGTTTTTATCAAAACATTTTCTTTTTATTTGAAAACATGCACTCTTATTGAAACCATACACTCCATGTGACGAATTAAAACAATGTTAATTCCAAAAAATTAAAAAAAATTAATTATTAATATTTTTGCCAATGTAACAAGATAATTTGAACTATTTTTTTTGGTTTTCTGTTTTTGATGTGTGTTGTGAACTAATATTTCACATTTAAATGAAAATAAGAACATTCAGTCATAACCATCATATAGTGTATCAAATTTATATTCCATTAATTTCCATATATAAAAAAGTATACATGAATCATTTTCCAGAAGTATAAAGAAAATGAGATTTTTCATTTTTTATTATCTAGCCTGAAAATAATTTTTTGAACGAAATTTTTCTATTATATCAACCTATAATCATGTTAATAAGTGAATTTTTAATTTATCACTATATAAACATGTATATTTATTTGTTATTTTAAAACATGTCTAATCCAAATTTATCTTGTCTCACTCATATATATGTAATACTCATTGATATTCTTCAATAAAACTAATATGATAACTTAAAACAATTTTGTTAATGATCATTTAAGGAATCTAGGATATACTAATTTTATAACACAATTTAACAGTCAGTTTTTTTCATTTTCATTCTTAATTCAGTGTTTTGGGATTTTTGTGTTAATGATATATATGAATATATGTCATTTTTAAAAGAATTGGGATATAATAAGTCACAATCAAAGGATAGACTATGAACTGGTATGAGTGTGTTATTTCATTTCAAACAATTCCATTATTACTATTGTGTTATCATATGTATCCAATATATATTTGTAAGAATCACAGATGTATTGATGTGGGTATATATATTTCAACTATAATGTTAGCAACGTTTTACTATAATAAACTATTGATGATGATAGATTGATTAAAAACCTAGGTGGGCATCGATGATGATGCAATATTAGTTAACAATTATTATTTTAACATGAAATAAGAACTTTTTATCAACTACAACTATTTAAATTAGTATTCCTAATTTATTAATGAAATCTAAATATCTATAATCAAATCGTTAATATAAAATATAATAATATATAACATATTAATAGATTTAATAATATATATAGTTGAATGACTAATTTGTATATAATAGATTCTAAAAATCGATGGAGTTCTATACATGAAAAATATTTGTATTATATTTCCATTGTTTAGTTACTGCTATATTCATGAATAAGTTTTAATGTTTATTGAAAATATTTTATTAATGATAGATGAATATGGTATTCTTTGGTGGTGGGATATGTTGTCAATTTCCCCACCACTCAAAATTTTATTCTTGGAACTTTTGTAGAATATCTAAAAATGAAAAAAAATAATTAATAAATAAGAGGTAGTTATAAAAAGTCTTTCTAATACAAATAAAACATAAAAACACAAGGTGAAAGGAAATCCTATGAATATAATCTCTACAAACATGTTTAAACAAATTTTTTTACCAAATTAATTATAAATAAATCTACTTCCTTATTTAAATATAATGAAAGTTTATTTTCATGATAATACATAGACAATATAGAAAAAAAATTATTGATAAATATTTTTAAATAAAATTCTAATTCAATTCAAAAATACGTATTTGGAGATTGTATTTTTTGGATTGAAATTGATATCCTTCAAAAATCAAAAATTTAACAACCATAATTGTTGGTAATACTTATTTTCGAACACTAGATAAATATCACGTGAAATATATTCTTTTTTGATTTATTTTTACTCTGAAATATTATTATTCATATAGAAATTTTATCTGGTAATATAAATCACTAGTATTATTTTTTGTATTGAAAATCCTCATATAAAGGTACTAAAAATAAATAAGAAATGAGTAATCATAAATTTTTTCTATTAAAACATATTTTAATACATGTCATTTTAATTATATTTGTAAACTATTGTGTGCAGTTCAATTATAATTCATAAAGAAAAATTTGTTTGGTTTTATTTGATATCCATGATTTTTATAAAAATATATATATATTTGGAGTATCTCACTTGATTGTAATGTGAATTTAGTGATTCCTATGAAATAAAAAGTAAAAACTAATTGAAAAAATAAAAATATATTTTATATGATTATATTATAGATTATAATACCTACATTATAGGAATTAATAAGAGTTTATCATTGGTTATTTTCTAATCAGACTCTATGGATAGTTGATTTGATATTAATAAAATTTCATATTCTTTAACTAATGTATTTAGAGAAAAAATGGCATGAGGACTAAAAAATAATCCTTTGATTCCAGTGGTATTCCATGTATATGGTAATGATTTAAATTCTTTTATAAATAATGAATTGGATACAAAAACAACTAATATATCGAATCAAATATTAGAGAAGAATATTATTTTAATGTAACTCATGTAAGAATTCATAATCATGGATTAGTAACATTTATTCTAGAGAATATCATCTTAGTTCATGAGGGAAATCAAATTTCTAATGGTATTTATATGCAAATATACTTAAAATTAATTGGAGTGAATATTTTTATAATGTAATGTTGTATTTATATGGACATTTTTATTCGGTCCAAATAAAAGAGTGAATAAAATGATCTTGGGGGTGACCCTTTAATATATATTTATACAGTTATGAAAGTGAAGATTTTTCTTTTAATAGAAAACATAAAATAAATTGATTGATTTTTATTGTATTTTTAATATAATCAATCATAAACATACTCTTAAGTCCACTAAAAAATTGATAAACACGACACCCATAATTATAGAATATTTAACTTTTGGTAATGATTCAAAACTCTATATAACTCTTTTTTAATATCTAAAGTTGTATCCCATGACTGAATTTTGAACACCTTTAGTGAAAACCAATCTAAATTCATTTTAATGTAGTGGAAAAAATCTAAAGATTCCATTATCTAGACTATGGATTAAATGAATATCCATGCCATTTACCGGTTAAACAACCCTTTTGAATATATTTTTTGGAATATCCTTTAATGGTAGCATATCATTGAAAAATTATGAAAAAAATATAAATATTAATAAATTTGAACCATAAAAATCAGTTGATCAGTTCATGTAATATTTTGTTTGTTATAATGTTCTCTTCTTGAAAAATGGGCCACAATGATATAGCTCACCAAGATTATTCCAATGATTTGTTACAAGAGATTATTTCACATTATAGATTGAAAATATCCACAAAATTTATTTTTAACTTGTTTTGTATAAGTATTCATATAAGGATCTCATATTCATAAGAAACACATAAATTATTATGATATCTAATTTAAATATCTCAATAAATTAGTATAAATGAAATAAATATATCTATAACATTGAGGAAAACCTAAATGAAATCCAAAATATAAAGAATAATAATTGTTAATATAACAATTAGTAAATTTTTAATTAATAATGATGTAATATATTACCAAAATAATAAATAATTAAATTATTATAATACTCAATTATATCTCCAAAAAATAAAAAACACATTATGTTCTAAATGGTTCAAATTTTCAATCACTGTTAGAGTGAATGTCGAAGCACGAATAAATATATTTAACATTTATTCCAATAAATATAATATTTTCGAACAAAGGTTTTCCTCAAATAACCACGACTAATTTTTAATTATATAATTATTAAATAAATTAAAATAATCAAGATAAAAAATAATATAATATAAATATTAAAAAATACTAAAAAAATACACAATCAGGATATCAATAAAACATGTCCTTTCGATTTTTTTTGTTAATCAAAATCACTTCAATAGATCAATACTTTTAGAAGTTAAAATTATACTCTATGCCCATAATTATGGCCCCTTAATCCATGTGGTAGCACCATTATTTCATTATATATTTGAATAATTTTCCAATGTCGTGGATTAAAATTAATGTGCATGCAATTGAAATGAATGTACAATCAATCAAGGTATTTAAAAACTTTTCACATATAATACAATGAATGAAATGGTCTGTTGAAACTCTTTTAGAAAAATATTAAATATATTTAAAATTATAAACAATCTAGAAAAATTAGTATTAATTGATTCATGGTGGGAACAATAAATTAAGGACATGGGGTTATTCTATTGACAATGTGATCAATCTATTATAAGTTTAGTCGATGCATTATACTTGTGTTTGATCCATTATATATGGTGTGGATCCATTTTTGAATGCATCATTATTAAAACAATATGCACTCGTAAGGGGATCTGCGATATAGGGTTTCCCCTCACCACCGACTCCTTCCTTCTTCTTGGGGTGGCGCTACATCTGTCCTCGCGCTCGGGAGCTCATGGAAGTGGATTCCTGTTGCGGTGGTGTGATCTATGGACTCGGTGTCTCAACCTCTTTCACCGTTTCTGGCCTGATTTCACTCACAATCCCTTATTCGCCGTATTGGGTTCCCCATGGTGGCGTGGTGTCGGTGCACGTCCGAGTTCCAACTCCTGCGGCTTGAGAGTTTCCGCCTCGTCTCTGGTTTGTTTGGATTTTCGTTGTGTCTCTTGCGGGAATTCTGGTTGGTGACGACGAGTTTTTATTTTTGGTGGGAATTCCTTCTGGTGTGATTGGTTATGGTTTTCTGACCCTTCTTTCTTTCCTGACATTGTTTTTTTGGATGCGGTTTGTGGTTTCTTCTTCTGAGTTCGTGATGGCCTAAGGTGATGGTCTGGTTGAGTTTGTGTTGTTGGTTTCCATTTTGGGTTGAAATTTTTTTGTCAGTTGAGGATCGATTCGTTGAAGAATTTTGTTCGTGAGCTTTTGGTGATGTCAGTTATGACAATGAATTGTGCAGAGGGTGCCTCCTTCATTGAAATCGGTTGAAATCTGTGAGTGGTGTTGCTGCGTTGTTGAAGGTTTGATGGTGCTGGTTGTAGGGTTTTCGCCATCGTCTGCTAAGGCAGCGATGGTAGTTGTTGCTGGTGGTACGGCTAATGCTGGAGAGGTGTGGCTAGGGGTGACGTTCTGCCCAAGACGCCTTGGTCCTCGAATTTGAAATGATGGCATGGTTTTTTAATTTTGAATTTGGATGGTTGAATATGTGGTTGGGGTGTTTGTTTGTAATGTGGATCAGCTCTTGTATGGTTACAGATAACCCATAAACCAGTTTTGAGAAAATAAAAAAATGATTTCCAGTAAAGGCCGGTTTAAGGGTTGCTAGTACCCAATACAAGACTTCATCACCCCGATACACCACTTCAAAAAATCCAGTTAAAATTCAAATTTCAAATTTCCAAAACTGAAATCACAAGATAGTGCCTCATGCCACACACCCACCATCGTACCGTGCACCCTGTGCCTCGATCCGAAAACCAACACCACGCACCACCATTCACAGCAGGATGCCGATGGTACCAACAGTTGTCGTTATCGCCGACATCACATCCACCGGGAAAAATATATTCATCCGCATTGTTAATCTTGTATACATGCCTCATGTTGAACCCAATATAATCCTCATGGTCAATGTAAACATATAAAACCATATATCTAAAGCTCAAATAATAATCAACAAATATAAATTAAAAATATATAAAAACAACATGATAAAAAAACTAAATCTAAAAATAAAATCAAACAACTGTTAAAAAATTATATTGATAAATATTAATATATAGAAAGATGTTCATTATAAAAAAACACATATAAATAAAATCGGTCAAATATACAATCGAAAATTTTACCCCAATTTAAAAATAAATCCACATTTTCTCTCACATTGAAATTTAGAAATATAATAAATTAATTAGAAAAAAAATATCACTCTTTAATTAATCAAAAGATGATCCCCATAAGATAAAAATTTATGAATTCGAATAAAACTAAATCTTCTTTCTTTCAGAATGAAACAATGATTTCACCTCCACCTTTTGACTGCTGAGAAATAAACTATCATTTCAAATGTTTGTATGAAAAAATTAAAACTCACCCTAATTAAAATAGATTTTAAAAAATAAAATAGAATGTATGATATAAATAGATAATAAATGATTAATATGAAAAAATAAAAAATTAAATCATAAGAAAATATATATATATAATATGTTGAAAGTATTTATTAATAAATAGAATTAAAAACAAGTTTCAAAAAGGACTTTCCCATGAATAATATATTGATACATTAAGTTGTATGTTCGAATTATATAGTTTATTATTCATGAATTCTAGATTTATAATCAAAACTCCCCAAAAAACATTCCAAATACTATTTAAGTAGAAACTTGACATGGTGAGAGGAAATTTTATTTTCACATATTTTCCTAAATATTATATATTACTAAAAATATTGACATTTTTTTCTTTATAATCATATTATATTTGTTTTATTTTTTGATAGTTATATTTATGAAAATGAATAAGAATATAAATATTAATTATACTACAATATTCTATGTATCTTTAAATTGAAGATGGAGATTTATAATCACAAAAAGTATTTATATTTCAAAAATTAATTCCAAAATCATAAATATTTTCCTCATATAATAATGATTTTGAACAACATGATCTAGTAAAAATATATTTCTTTAACAGTTGATAAATATAAAAAATTTCAATTCTCAAATACCAATGAAAATAAAAATTTACTAAGAAAGCGACAAATACTTGATGTACTTCTTCTATCTATCTTATAGATACCAATATCAGAATCATTATAAAATAAAAATTTAAAAATATTTCTGGGTAATGTAATATAGACCATGACTTAAGGATCATTTAACATAATATATAGTCCAATTAAAATAATTTTAAGGACATCATTTAGGATTATTTCTAAATATATATCTCATAAAAAAGTAAAAAATATATAATTAATAGTTTTAGTTAAATATAATATGTTTTAAATCATTCATCTAAAATATTTAACATAAAAAACATTCCAGATTCATCATTAACATATATAAATAAAGTACTCAATGGTGCGTTGATATTTCTAGAGGAGTCAAACCCAATTATTTTTACTAAACCATTATTATACATTGATTGTTTTATAAAATATCGTCATTAATCTTGTTAATTTGATTAATAAAAAAGAATTTATTTTTTCCAATTAAAATAATATCAAATTCATTATCATCAAACCTAAAAATTCATTACAAAGTCTTCACATGAAGATCCCAATATAATTTCATAAACACAAATTTTTATAATTAAAATACTTTTGAAAATCATTATAATTAATATTTTTGGATTAAATTTTTAGCATCATAACCATTATATTAAAGTAAATTGGATATTCATTTGTATGATTATCGATGGTGTAGTTTTATTACATGAAGATATTTGAAATGCATCAAATTATTATTATGATTATAATAATTATGAAAATATAGGGGATATTTAATTTTTTTAAATATATAAAATTTAAAATGAAGTTTTTGAATACATTTTTAAAATTATAATTTCTAAATTAGATGAATATTCCTCTTGAATTGTTAATGATACTTAACTAGATGATAGAGAAAATCTTTCTGCAAAATCAATTCTTCATTATTTATTATATCCTTTACCCACTAATATATAATTGTTTTTAATTATTTATCTTGACTAATATAATTT
The DNA here is from genome assembly GCA_963277665.1 of Viscum album. Taxonomy (NCBI): domain Eukaryota; kingdom Viridiplantae; phylum Streptophyta; class Magnoliopsida; order Santalales; family Viscaceae; genus Viscum; species Viscum album. The sequence continues at coordinate 871,723,340 of OY728163.1, forward strand.
ATTTCTATATATAATTTTATTAAATAATATTATATCCCATATGGGGTTAAAATAATTTCCATACACTATTTATATCAAATTTATTTAACTCTTCTTGTATTTTCTAAATTAATTTTTACTAGTATATTGATTCTTGAAAATCCTATGAAGAAAAATATATAATAAAATTATTAAAAAGAAAAATAGTCCTAATATCTTTTCTTTTATGAAAATTTCATTCATCATTTACAATGATATTATGAATTAGAAAATCTTTATAAATATTTCTAATTATTTGATCATTTTTATATAATAAATGTTCATGATACACCTTAATATATGCATTTGTTTCATTATTTTTTTCTTCAACAAAATTAATGTCTGAAAATTGATAAACAAAATTTGATGAAAATCAGAAGTCATTTCTATTAAATATATTTTATTAAATTTAACATTAAATGTATCATAAATAACTATAAAGTTCTTAATATTTCCTATATTTTAATTAATAACATCTGAGTAACCTAATAGAATACCCTAATAAATTATGTAATAAAATTTACCTAAGGAATACATATTATTTAAAAAAAATTACATTTTGACTAAAATCTATGAAATAACAAATATTTTATTATTTCTCTTCCAATGTTTATATGTTTTCCTTTTGAATACAGTTCTTAATAAAATAATGATAGAAATATAATAATAATAAATCAAAACATCATCCCAAGATAATTTTCTAAAATTATATTCATTTGATAAGGATATTTTTCTTCAATGAAGTGTTAAATTTTTCCTCCACACATCATTGTTATTTTTTGGTGTCTTATATTGTAACAAAATGTGAAAATACCCATTCTATTAACAATACAATGGAAAAACAATTTATTAATTCAAGACATCATCACTTCTAGCTTTTAAAATTATATATTGTTCACATATTATATAAACAATCAATATGTTATAACATTTTCAAGAGTATCACATTTTGGAGTATGTAATAAACCCATTTAAATATCATAAGTGCATCAATAATCACTAAGAAATATTCCTTTCTAGCTAGAATAACTATTTTAATGGTGCCAAATAAATTCAAATGATATATTTGATGATTTTTACAATGCATTATTATTTTATTTGTATAAAATATATGTTGGATTTTTACCTTTCAAAAATGAATTAAAAACATTTGTGATGTCCTTGTTGGATTCATGTAAATAAAGAATAAATTTATTAAAATAAATATTATGTAGATACATGAAATAAATATAACCAAATATGTTAAAAGAAAAGTGTAATTTGATAATATGATATTTAAATATTTTACATTTTAGTTTGTCCTTGTAATGCCTTGACCCTAAAATCCCTGATCCAGTGCATTATTTTATCACATCAGCATGATTATACTGAATCAGGTCTAAAATATCTAATCCATTTAGTGGTCATGGAAATCCAAATAATATACATGATACCAATAATACATTGGGAAATAGAAAATACAATCATAATACATAATAACACGAAATAAATTTCTTCCTTGAATACTTATTCAATGATTTCTTTTTCTTAATCTTGTGAAGGTAAAAAATAAGGTGAGATCAAATGCATAGTGATGTTCTATAATGCTAAAGAAATAATTAATTAGTGACAATAAATCAATTTGGAATGTTAAATAATCGATAACACATTCAATTAAAAAAACTAGATATGGGATAATCAATATGGAAAGGTGAGAAATTAAAACACATTCAATTTAATCAATAAAAAAATTAATTATATATATAAATATGTAAATGAAAAATAAAATGGATGAAAAATAATTGAAATATATAAAAAAGAAATTATTAAATATTGGACATCATGTTTATGGAATATAAGGACCTATATTTTCATGATCCATCCTCTGTATTGTTTAAAACCACCGATAAAAAACTTTTTATTTTGACCAACATTATTGTCTCATCAGAACCTATTGATGCATCAAAGAGTTATATAATGTCTGGAATCCAAATTTTATTGTATGTAAAAATAATTATTCATATTGAGTAATTTATTTATTTAATACACAATATTCCTTATAAAATATCTATAGTTAATAAAATTTATTGATTTATCAACAATTAATCAATTAATAAAATGACATTCAAAATAAACATTATACGTATAATGATATACAATTTAGAAAATAATAACATCCATAATGTGAATATAAGGATATTCGAGTGAAATTCAAACAAAAATGTTTAAAATAAAGTGATTGTTTAAATAAAATGTTAACAATCACAAAAGGAAGCTAGATTAGAAAGGTAATAATGAAAAATAGTTTTGTGAGAATAATCATTAAACATTTAAAAGTGTCCCATACCACATTGATATCATTGAATCATAATCTCTATGAAGGAAAAAATATTAACTAAAATATACAATATCATTAGAGTAAATATATTCATGATATAAAATTTCCAAATGTAGCATATGAACCATATTAATGGAAATTGGTGCATAAAAAAAATATATCAATATAATGTAAATAAAGGAAAAATTACATTTTATTGAGTCTAGTTTGACTTATTTTTTTATATTCTTGATTAGGAAATATATGTTGATTTATTTTTTTGATTCAAAACCATCACAATGCTGATTTTTCTTTTACATTACTGATACAATTTTGAATATTTCTACTAAAACAATTATGTTAATGTCCAATATTTTGACAAAATTTGGTTCATTTTTAAAAATTGACTATGGTATATAATTATATATTGTTTTTTATGATTTAAAGGGAATCACATCATGTCAATGAGGTGGTATTCTTCACATCCATGAACGACATTATCACCTTTTAAATATTTCAAAGGGTAATAAAAAAAATATATTTATATTATTTCTAAAAGGATAATTACGTAATTAATATAATGTATATGTTATTATGTATATTATTTTTATCAATAATGAACCATTATAAATACACCGTATCAGGTGATAAAATCAAAAATCTTATTGGAGGAAGTAGTCCACACACCCACAAATGTTGTTATCATTTATATAAAAAATAGATATTATAATGATATGTGTTGTAGAAGAATGAAATAATATTAAATACATAATAAATATCATATATAAAATATATAAACAATTTTTCCATCATAATGTCCACCATAATATGTGGTGATGTAAAAAATTAGCTATAATTATTTTGGGAGTACGTTGTTATCCACTCACCTAAACAATATGTTCACTACCCATTAGATGAGAGTGTGTGTAAGTTTTGGTCTTAAAAATAGTATTAAAACATACTTGTATATTTAAGTTAGTAGATTTGTTTTTTTAATGGTTGGGGATTCAATCTCATTTTATTATTAAAGAAAAGTCAAGACCTCTTTTAATTGGGTATATGGAGACCCATTACATAGCATGAAGGCCTAGTGGGCATGTAGCCCATTACCTGGCCCGTAATCCCAAATTTTTTGGCCCATGCCCCATTCTATGTATAGTAATACTATAATACCCACACAGTACTCATCACTGCTAAAATTTCCAACCACTCCTATAGTACCATTCTGCCACTACAGTATCTACCGTTGGTATATTACCTTAGCCCTTACAGTACCACTATAGTACTGCTACAGTAACCTGCACCCAATGGGTTTTGAACGCCGATTTTTCATGTATGATTATGGTGTGCTTACCACAAATCCAATCCCCAAATATAGGTTACTAGTGTTGTTATATAAGCATGTAATAAATAGATTTTATGGGGTGGAGTAAGGAAATACAACTATGGATCTTGATTAAATATATTACCTCTTAATTATGTAACTCCTTTTGATTTGTACCAAAAGGATTCAGTGATTTCATTTCTACAAAATGGGTGGCTTATAGGCTAGGTCGAGGGATTTTTAGAAGCTATTTGGGTTTATTTTGGACGAAATTATGCAATGTTTGAGGTGTTTGTATGTGTGAGGGGTGGATTCATTTTATAGGGGAGGAAAATGAATAACTTGGAATTTTTCAAACAAGTTATGTGTACCAATATTTTTTTAAAAAAACCAATTAAAAACCAAAAAATCTAAATAATATAATTTTAATGTCTGATTTATGGAAATATAACGGGTTTTAGTCAGGTGGATAAGCCATCTAGGTCCCTATGTTAAAGGTTTAGTCCTTAGTTATATTTAATTCTGACCTAAAAATTGCATTTTAATTCAATTGCATTCAATATTATTTCTGGTAAAAACTAATTTGAACTTATTAGAAAATATGAAGTACAATGATTCAAAATATAAAATCCATTTTTCTAAATTATAGTCACATGTGTGGAATAAATTAATGTAATTTTAATCACATATACAGGATGATGATGTGGGGATTTAAAGTAAAAACAAATCTGAATGATTACTATGTTGTTATAAAAAATTTTAGATGTAAATTGTTTCCAATGACCTATATTAGATTAATTGATGACAATTTTATCTAATTTATCTTTAAAACTGATTTGGAATGTAATTTACCCTTATAAATAAATGAGATGAAAACCCATTTTAATCTAAAATTCAATATTTTTTACTATTCATTAAAAAATGTAGCATTATATAAAATAAATAAAAAAAACATCCATAATATTATTTTTATATTTTTATTTCAAATAAGAAGTTTATTTTTAGATATATAATCATTAAAAGTTCCAATAGAGGATTAAATATAAATTCTACATTAAAAGGAGGTAAACATACCTTAATAAAATTATACTATTTTCTGTCTAATATAGGGGTTGCTCTTATATTTTACATATCAAATATATTGAATGAATATAAAATATATTTTAATTAACAAAAAATATATATATTTCATTAATATCAGTCAATAATAATAATAAATTTAATTTATTAATTTAAAACAGCATTGTGATCATAAAATAATTTCCAATACAAATATTCTAGTTTTATTCAATTGGTTCCGATATTGATTTCTATATAATTTGTATCCAAATAATTATTATTTGATGATTATTAACCATATATTTTAATAATTTTCTTTAGAGTATTTATAATAACTAATTTAATTACTAGGTTATTCCTTATTATATAAATAATAATATATTTTTTGTTTGTTAAAACATGGTTTTCTATGTAATGTAATATTCGAAATTAAGTCATTATCATGTGTAACAAAATCTATCTCAATGTTGTGTGTATATAAAAATATATTATGGATACAATTTATTTAAAATAGTATATATATTTTATATTCTTAGGGTATTATATTCCCTTACAGGGTTGGTGATGTGTGTGAAACACTATAAAATACAATGTTCTTACTTTGGAAATCCAAGGTGTTATGTTCTCCCAATATTATTTAAATTGAGTTGTGTCAATTTAAACATGATCTCTATAATCTAGGTATTGAATATATACTATTTTTGAAAACCCCACAAAATTAAGATGGCTAATGACACATATTATTAATTAGAGAGAAAAGAATGCTCAATGGTCATGCAACTAGGTACCAAAGTAGGACAATGTAGGTGGGAAATGTATAAATTGATATAGAGAAAAAATCTAACAATAATGTACTGATTAAGATTTATAGGGAACATAGTTAGGATAAAGTTAACAATCACAAGGCCATAAATCCATAATTATTTAAAGATCCACTATATTCATTGGTTATGAAGGTAGTTGGAAAACATTTTTTTCACTACCATTATTTGTATAGATATATAATTATTTCAATATATAAAAATATAAGAAAAAAATGATTCTATAAAAATTATCTTGTCCTTTTATTACACATTGGACTATTTCTACTTCATCACATAGTACAAGAGGCATTGTATGATGAAGGAATACATTTACCTCTAAAATTTCATCAAATGATAATCCATTTTATAAACAATTAACTTTTCCAAAATATTATGATTCAACACATTGGTCAGAAGGTCATAGATGTAACATCCCAGATTCAGGTGCCACTCAACGGGTGCCCTGAACCCTGTTCGCTATGTGACCTCAAGCACATTTCCCCAAATGCCAGAGGCTGCCGACTAGTAGCGAGGGCCCATGTCTGATAGTGGGGAAACTATGCCCTCATTTGTCAATGTGAAACGCAATAGAATAATAAGAACATTCAACAATAGTAGAAGTAATAAACCATACACATGGAAAATAAACAACTACAGTAAAAGATATCCAACAGTTATATAGATAATGATGAAACATGTCTCATGTTCTATGAAGATAGCCAAAACATGTTACACAACAAGACAGTACAGTACAATGCAGAGTACTTCAAAACATAACAAAACAGTCAGTAGCATCGCGAGCCTAAGCCCGGTCCCATGGTCCCCTACTTCTCAGCAGCAATCAGGTACTTGTATAGGGACCCATGCCCTTATCCATACCTATATAAAAGTAATTTTTTTGGGCTGAAGGCATGACCCAAATAGGGTGTGAAAAATAAATCCCTGTAGGCACCCACCAAAGGCCTATTCACAACTATGTTAAAAGTATGCAATAAAAGTGTGTATAAGTAAAATGCAATAAACTAAGAAGTACCCCAAAGTAACAAACATTACCAGTTATATTGCCATTTTATTATTCATTTTAACCATTTAATTTAATAACATTCTATGGTCAACAGAACCAAGCCCTCAGGCCAATCGAAATCTTCCCCTCATGCTAATATAGTAAAACCACACCCTCAAGCTTACCCTCAGACTATAAAGTACCTTGCCCTCAGGCATTTACCTCAGGAAAAATAGAATATTTCCCTCGATCCAAACTGAAACTAAACCCTCAGGTAATTTGAATCTTTCCCTCAGGCTAATAAAACTATTACCTTAGGCTAATCAGCAATGCCCTCAGGACAATATTTATATCAATTCCCTCATACTAAACAAGTAACCACACCCTCAGGATATAAAGTAACCGGGCCATTCCCCACATTTAAACAAGCAATTGTTTAAAATTCCTCTCATGGAAAAAGTAAATCATAAAATAAACATGGCATACCCATGGGTATCCTGGCCAAACAGCTAAACAGAGGAACGCACCCCGGGGGTGGTCCATGATCCAAGCAGCGATCCCAAACAACATTTATACATGTTTATTAAACTACATATGCTATTATCGGTATTTAAAACAACCAAGGCCTCAACCAAAGGACACCCAAACATGGGTTCATAGCACAATGGTACACACAAACTCATAGTAGTTGGAATTTAAACACTAACCCATCGACTATAAAAACCCACGAATGGTATACGCGAACGTCGATTCCAGAAACAGCAAAATACGACGTAGATCTAGGTTAGAAGAAAAACTGTTCAAATGTAAATAACATCTATTATAGGAATAATTGGAAAGAACTATGTAAGGAGACGGGAGGGATTACCCGTAGGGTTCCAACGTGATCGACGAAAGCAAAAACTTATTCCTGACGCTCGATCTGGAGGTCCACGAAGGTTCGGTTGTCATCTCCCGAGCTCCTATCTGGATCTAAGCCAATACTATGAACAAGGTTGTCTACTTCCCATTTAAAAAAAGAAAAGAAAAGTACATGATTGGTACTTTTTCAGTTAACTGTTCCTCTGGTGGCACCTCCAAACTATTCATTCATCGACATTAGTACACATCATGTATTCTTGACTACATAGCGTGTATTCTTGACTATATGGTGTGTACTGTCACCCAGCTGGAAGTGGCTTCAATTGCCATACTGTTTCCCCTACCGACTGACTACACGATGTGTAAATACCACTACACGGCGTGTAGTCAGTTTTTACACCCTACGTCACTGACATGGCATCACACCCTGTGTACTTATCCCACACGGCCAAAGTACAAAGTGTGTGGAAATGTACATGGCGTGTAGTCCCAAAATTTAGGATTTTCCCCCCATTTTCCTTATTTTCTAAAAAATCCTTAAGGAAAATAGAAAAGAAGAAACTCGTACATCAAAATAAGGACCGGGTTCTTACAAACTTCCCCCCTTAAAGAAATTCATACACGAATTTCCCATCCAAGGGTGGTAAAGATATAACCATGAACTACTCCGGCCACTGAGCACGTACGTCGGTCTCCCGCTCTGAGGTTTCCTCCTACACTCGGACATGATGTCATATCACCCGTACGAGAGGAACTAACTGGCCTCATATAAACTTTATGCTCTTATCAACTAAATGGATCATATTATCCTCAAAGGACGCATCTACCTCAAGCTCAACCTCCTCAGGACGAAAAACGTGACATAGGTCTAAATGATAATGGCAAAACTGAGATACACGGAAGACGTCATGCATGGCTCGATACCCCTATGGTAACTACAACTGATAGGCAACCGGACCGACCCTCTCCAGAATCTCAGAGGCCCCACATACCTTTGTGAAAGTTTACCCTGTCTCCTGATCCACCTGTGCCCCATCCTCGGTGAAGCACATAAGAAAACATGATCCTTGACCACGAACTCCAAGTGTCATCTGCGGCGATCAACATATGATTTTTGATGATTCTGTGTGGTAGTCATCCATTTCTGAATCATCTGGACCTGCTCAGAAGTATCCTACATGAGACGTGGTCCTAGTAAAGCTGCCTCACCTGCCTTTAACCAGCACAAGGGTGATCGGTGTGGCCTACCATATAAATCCTCGTAAGGTGAAATCTCCATAGTTTCCTAAAACAATTATTATAGTCAAGATAGACTAGGGTTATATGACTCTACCAAGAAGCCCCAAAGTCTAGGATGCATGCACGCAGCATGTCCACAAGCACATGTATCGTACGCTCTGACTGACCCTCGGTCTATGGGTGGTAAGATGTGCTCAGAAGAACCTGTGTACCAAGTGACCTCAGAAAACTCTTCCCGAAACGAGATGTAAAATAGGCATCCCTGTATGAAATGATAGAACGAGGGACCCCATGAAGACGTAAGACCTCTCGGATATACAACTTTCTGAGCTCGTCAACACCGAAGGTCTCTTTGATTGGTAAAAAGTGATCTACCTTCGTTAGTCTATCCACAACAACCCACACGAAATCATTGCCACGAGGTGACCTCGACAACCCAGTAACGAAGTCCATCACGACATCATCCCATTTTCACTCTGGGATGGGTAACTACTATAATAGTCTAGCCGGCCTCTGATCCTCCGCCTTCACCTGCTGACAGGTGGAACATCTACTAACAAAACCAGCTATCTTTCTCTTCATACCTGGCCATCAGTACTGATGTCTCAAGTCTCAATACATCTTGGTTACCCTGAGATGAACTGCCCAAGCTGAAGAATGAAACTACCACATCAGCTCCTCATGTATATCCCCTGGAACCCACACTCGTCCATGTAAATGAAAAACTTCATCATCGCCTATTTTTCACCCTGGAGGAGGATCCTCACTTGCCACCGACTCCCGTAGAACTAGGTATTTTGAATCAAATAGTTGTCTTATCCTAACTCTAGCCAACAGGGTAGATTTCACAGCTAAAGATGAATGATAGGTCTGCCCCTGACTGTCATGCACCTCCATATGCATCTCAAAGAACAAAGCCAACAGCTGCCATTCACCACTAGCCACCTACACAGCCTGTATCCGAGTCTTCCTGCTCAGTGTATCAGCTACTGAATTTCATTTACCAGGTGTGTAGGAAAGCTCGAATTTTAAGGACTGAAGGTATTCAACCCAACTTCGCTGTCTCAGGTTCAATTCACACTATGTAAAGATGTACTTCAGACTTTTTTGGTCTGTGAACACCACAAATTGTTCTCCCAAGTGATAATGTTTCCAACAACGCAATGCATAAACAATCAAAACCAACTCGAGATCATGAGTTTTGTAATTCCTCTACAGTGGCATCAACTGCCAAGACGCATATGCAACTACTCAATCACCCTGCATCAACATAGCTTCTATCCCAATACCTGATGCATCACAGTAAATGTATAGCTCTTCCCCTGCTCTAGGAGTATCAGGATTAAAGCTGATTTCAACTTTCCCTTCACCTCCTAGAATGTTGTCTCATAATCTTCTGACCAAATTAACTTCACACCATTCTTAGTAAAACCCGAAAATAGTGCTGCTAAGAGGGAGAAGCCATGTATGAATCATCTGTAGTAACCATCCATCCCTATGAAACTCTGTATCTCAGAAACGTTCTTGGTATTCTCTCAAGAAACTACTTCTCTCACCTTCTCTGGGTCTACTGCAACTCCTGAATATGAGATGATATGTCCCAAGAAGTGAATCTGATCCATCCAAAAGTGGTACTTTGAGAGATTAGCATATAGTTGATGCTATCTCAGTGTACTAAATATGATATCAAGATTGGTGGCATGGTCGTGTCGAGTGTGAGAGTACACCAAGATATCGTCGATGAATACTACCACAAAAGAATCTAGATTGGGATGGAACACATGATTTATCAGAGCCAAGAAAACTGCTGGCACATTTGTGAGTCCGAACGGCATAACCGTGTACTCATATAGACCATACCTGCTCCTGAAAGCTGTGAGAGGTATATCAGATGGTCTAACACGCAGGTGATGATATCTTGATCTCAAGTCAATCTTTTTGAACACTCGTGCTCCACAAAGTTAATCAAAAATATCATCAATCCGAGGTAAGGGATATCGGTTCTTAACCGTCAACTGGTACAACTTCGGATAATCCACACAGAGTCTGAGGGTACCACCCACCTACTTCGTAAAGGGGAACGAAAAACCCCAAGGAGAAGTACTGGGTCAGATTAAACCCTTTGCCTATAAATACTTTAACTGTCTCTTGAGCTCCTGAAACTCTGGTGTATCCATCCTATAAGGAGGACTGGACACCGATGCTGCTCCTGGAACATGTTCAATTGAGAAATCCACCTCACACTTCAGAGGAAGACCTGAAAATTCCTCCAGAAAGACATCTCTGAAACGATCAACTATTGGAGGGAAAACCTTCTAACAAGTCCCCTGGTCATCCAGATATAAGTTCTCAATTTGGGCTATGATACCACCCAGCCCATGATTCTCTGGTCCAGCACGACTCGCCTGAACATCCCACTCTCCATTATATTGAAACTCTCTACCCTTTGGTGATGTGAAACTCACCCAGTGATGATATCTGTCTATAAAGGCTCGTAAGGGAACCAACCAATCCATCCCGAGAATTAAATCATAGCTCATAATCTCTAAGACATATTGGTCCCAAAGGAAGTGACACCCACCAACCTCAAGGGGGCACTCCTTGCGCTAATGCACACCAGTCGTTCTAGTCCGCAACATAGTGTCTAGAATCATAACAGTAGTAGAAGAAGAAAAACAGAGCCCAAGGCTCTCCATAACGGGCACATATATGAAGCTATGTGTAGTACCAGTATCAAAAAGTGCTGACAATAATATAAAAGCTACCAGAAAAGTTCCTCTGATAGTAGAAGGTCCAGGATCCTACTCTTACTGGGTCTGTTTCACTGCATATGTCTGCCCAGTGTCGCGGAACTGCGACACATCATGGCTACCCAGAGCTGTCCTTCCCTACTATCTCTAAGATCATGATATCTGGCTCCCACGACCACGACATCAATTTATACATGCACGCCCTTATGTATTCCAGTTTCCCAACTGGTAAGAAGCTGTTGGTCCTGCTCCCGCATGCGGAGGCTGCACAAAACCCCTCTCACTAGCTAGTAGTGGAAACGCCCTGCAAAAGCACTATAGATGACCCATCTTTCCTCAAGCTCAGAACTCCACTGGGTCATGTGGAAACAGTGGTCTCTTGTGCCCCTCCTTACCACCGTGGTATCACCTAATCGGTCCACCTGAATAAATCATCTGGCTAGTACTACCACCATGAGAGAAAATCATCTGTCGCTTCCTCTTACCAGTAGAAATAGTACCAAAAGCTGGTGCTGAACCTCCTTGGCACACACCACAATTTTCCCAAAGGTTCATCTCTGTAATTAGCATCTGGTTCACAATATCATGTACAAAATGAAACCTGATAGCATTCACCAGTGCTCAGATTTCATATCGAAGTCCATCTTCAAAGAGTCTGCTCTTAGCATCTCATAGCACACCAGAATGGGTGAAAAATGCTGAAGCTCGGCTAAACGAGCAGAATAGTCCTTCACTGACATAGTTCCCTGCTGCAGATTCTTGAACTCTCGAGATCGATTTTCCCTTAGAATCTCTAGGAAGAAGAAGTCATAGAAGGATATCTAAAAATCATTCCACATCATGTCTCTATGATGCTCTGATTGGGTGGTAACGTCCCACCACCTATTGGTGGAATCACGCAGTATATAAGTTGTGAGCCTGACACTCCGCCCTAAAGGAATATCAAGATGCTTGAAAATAGTTTTCATATACCCATCCAAGACTCTACAACTTGTGGTCCGCCATCCCCTAGAGCGTAGGTGGATGTTGCTACTGGAAAATACGAGTCAGCTTGTCCATAGATGTGGAAGTCGGTGGTGCTCCCTAAAAGGTCTGCATGAACCGCATAAAGCCTTTACGGAACTGCGCCTCCATGCATGTGTCCTTTATAATGGATGGTGCCACATCTGGCTCTGCTGGAGGATCAACTAGTAGCCCAAGGCCCACCATTTTTGGGGTATACTCGTTGGTGCTCTCCTGGAGAACAACGTGTGAATGTCTCGGCGGCATTAAACTACAAGGACAAATGCACAACTTAGATCAAGATTATCACAGTATGAAAATAAAGGAACTAAAAGGGGAATAGGAGGAAGAATACATTCAAGATTTGAAAAAGAAGACTACACGGCCTGTACCTGACTTCTCTTCCCTGCCCGGGTCCTTTTACACGGCCAAGCCACATGTCTCCCATTAAAAAAAACTACACGGCGTGTATTAATATACACAGCGTGTATGATGTAATTTTCCAAATGCCCATGTCATTTGGGAAACGGCAGACCACTCAGCTGGAACTAAACGGCGTGTTACACCCACACACGGCTTGTACACTACCCCGGTTCCCATCCACACGACTATGTCCACACGGTCTGTCCTCAGAAAAGACTACATGGTGTGTCCCACATGTATAATGCATGTTTTAAACATGCTTCGCCGACCCGTGTTGTTAGTTACACGGCTGGATACATGGGTCACACTAAACGGCATGTTCCAGATGGGCACGGTGTGTACATGAAAGGATTACACCGACACATGTTGTTAGTTACATGGCTGGATCCCAGGTCAAGCTACACGGTGTGTTCCATAATGGAAACAGCGTGTATGTCCTAAGGTCTCCTCTATCCATGTTTTTAGTTACATAGATAGACTCTAAGTCAACACTATATGACGTGTATATCCGCTACATGGCGTGTACTCAAAAAGTTTTCTTCACTTCCCAAACAAGAGAACATACACGACGTGTTTAAGGTACTAAACAGCGTGTATACTAGGTTTTGGGATAGTATGCCTCATAAATTCTCCAGAACCCAGAAAAATACTGAAAAAACAACACCTGTGTGCCAAATTCTAATCTTTGAAGGCCCATACTCCCTGCGATTGAAAGTTTGGCATATTATATATGTTATAACTGGATAAACATCCAATGATCCACCAAATTCTGTTTAATGAAGGCCCATACTCCCCAAAAACCAAAGTTTGGTGTCCATTCTATAAACAGGATCAAACCATAATACCCTATCAAACAGAAGGTATCTATCAAAGCAGCTATCACAACAACATGATTTTACTAGAACAACATCTATCACAACAACTTGCAATTTCTAATGCACCTACATGGCATGGAACTGTGCATGGCATGTGATTTCTATCATGTGCCTAAATGATGCATGAGATGGCATAACCTCATCTAATTGGGTTACAACTAAATAAAACCCTTGGATAAAATATAATCAACACAATCACAAGTGCGTCACCCTTTGGTGAAAATCAATTCAACTATAAAATTGAAAAATCAGAAAAATTGCAACACGAGGTAAATTGGATTTTCCCTATACACGGGTTAGCTACGCCCAGGAACAGCTTATTACCAACTACCATTACCATCCTATACTTGACTAAGGCTCCAAAGAGTACGTCAAAGAAAATAACCTCCCTTTTAAACCACTTTGTAACATCCTGGATTCGGGTGCCACTCAACGGGTGCCCTGAACCCGGTTCGCTACGTGAAATCAAGCACATTTCTCCCTACACCAGAGGCTGCCGAATAGCAGTGAGGGATCAGGTCTAATAGTGGGGAAACTATTCCTTCATTTATCAAAGTGTAGCACAGCGGAATAATGAAAACATTCAACAACAGCAGATAAAATAAACCATACATATGGAAAATAAACAACTGCAGTTGAATATAACCAACAATAATATTGATAATGATGCAACATGACTCAAGTTCTATGAAAATATCCAGAACATGTTACACAACAATATAGTACAGTACAATAAAGAGTACAAAAAAACAAAACTTAAGATTTGGTAGCATCGCGAGCCTAAGACCGGTCCCATGCTCCCCTACTTCTTAGTAGTAATCAAGTCCTGTATAGGGACCCTTGCACTTATCTATACATATAGAAATGTAATGTGTTTGGGATGAAGACAGGACCCAAACATGGTGTGAGAAATAAATCCCAGTTGGCACCCACCAAAGGCTCGTGCCAAACTGTGTGAAAAGTATGCAACAATAGTGTACAATAGTAAAAAGAAATAAACTAAGAAGTAAACAAAGTAACTAACATTACCAGTAATATTTCCATTTTATTATTCTTTTTAACCATTTAATTTAATAACATTCTGTGCTCAACAGAACCAAGCCCTCAGGCTATAGAGTACCTTGCCCTCAGGCACTTACCTTAAGAGAAATATAATCTTTCCCTCTGGCCAAACTAAAATGATACCCTTAGGTAATTAGAATCTTGCCCTCAGGCATTTCCCTCAGGATAATAGAACTATGCCCTCATGCTAATCAACAATGCCCTCAGGATAATATACATATCAATGCCCTCGGACTAAACAAGTAACCACGCCCTTAGGCTATAAAGTAATCGGGCCATGCCCAACATTTAAACATGAAATTATTTATAATTCCTCTCAAGGAAAATGGAAAGCATAAAATAAACATGGCATACCCTCGGGTATCCTGGACAAATGGCTAAAGAGAGGAACGCACCCCGGGGGTGGTCCTGGATCCAAGCTGTGATCCCAAACAACATTTATACATATTCATTAAACTACCTATGCAATTATAGGTATTTAAAACAGCCAAGGCCTCAACCACACAACACCCCAACATGGGTTCATAACACAATGGTACACACAAAGACACATAAGTTAGAATTTAAACACTAATCCACCTACCTTAAACACCCACAAACGGTATCCATGAACGTCGATTATAGAAATGCCCAAAGACGACGTAGATTTGGGTTAAAAGAAAACCCCTTCAAACGTAAATAACTTATATTAGAGGAAGAATTTAAAATAACTACAAAAGGATATGGGAGGGATTACTCGTGGGGATCCAACGTGATCGATAGAAGAGGAAACAGATTCTCGACACTCGATCTAGAGGTCCACAAAGGTTCATCCATCCTATCCCGAGCTCCCATCCGATTCTAAGCCAATCATGTGAACAGGGTTGGCTACTACCCATTTTAAGAAAAAAAAACAATCTACATAGTATGCACATTTTCATTTAACTGCTCCTCTGGCGGCACTGCCAAACAATTCATCCGTCGACATCAGTACACGGAGTGTAATCTTGAATACATGGTGTGTACTGTCGCCCAGCTGGTGGAGGCTTCTACCGCCTCACTGTATCCCCTGCCGAATGACTACATGTCGTGTAAATACCACTATATGGCGTGTAGTCGGTTTTTACACCCTTCGTCACTGACATGGCTACACACCCTGTGTACTCATCCCACACCACCAAATACACAACGTGTGGAAAAGTATATGGTGTGTAGTCCCAAAATTTAGTATTTCCCCCATTTTCCTTATTTTCTCAAAAAACACATAAGGAAAAGAGAAAATAAGAAACCCATACCTCAAAATAAGAACCGGGTTCTTATAACAAAATTCAAAAAATAAACTTTTCATTCCCATTTAATTAACATAAATCAGTTTTTTATTTTCACATTCCAAAAAATTGAATTAATACATCATGTATCCTCTTTAAATATGGTAATAACACGTATCACCATAAAACCCTATTGGAAACATGAATTATTCCTTATTATTTTAGTAAGATACATTTTATTGGATATATTACTAAAAAAATGTGGTAAACTCCCTCAATTCATTCATAGAAAATTTATTGACAAGTCATTAATTAGTTATACGGAAGTCAACACTTGACCAATTTAATCAATTCTTCATCATAATCTCATCATCAAGAGCATATTAAGTCTTTTATTTCCATAGGTTATGTGTTTTCCAAAAGAAATAAATTTCTAAATAATAACTTTTATTTCTACCAATCTGCATATGACATCAAATCCTTATAAAAAATATATTTTAATGAAATAATTATATATTTCAAAAATCAAATTATAGGAGAATAAAAATATTAAATCATATTTTTTAGATCTATATAGAGAGTCACATCAATAATTCCACTTAGGTTGTTTCAATAATATATGATTTATGTTGACCCCTTAACTTATTCTGAGGTATATTCAATTGATGAATGGGGGATTTGGTTTCATAGTGCCATATCTCCTTGATGTTGTACCACTAAATATAATTATTTTCCTTCTTCCTTTTCAAATTATTTTTTATAATGAACTTTATCTAAAAAATTATAACAACACCCTAATACATTCATGAATTTACTAGGGTGATTTTATCCACAGCTATAACATGTGGGTAAACCCATCTTTCCCTTCTTCCATTTATCTATATTTTTTTATTCCTTATTTTTATTCTCTTTCATCCCTTAAAATCTATAGGGCATTGATAATTCATTCCCTATCATGATAGAATCTAAAACTATTTCACAATATGGAGTAAATATTTAGAAACTACCTCCATTTAGAGGCTTTCCATAAGTCCTTCAAAGAAGAGGACAATGATGCACTCAGTATTGCATATGAAATCTATAACAGATTTTGATAACCATGTAATGTTACCTTCATACTCTTCAACACAACTTTCCTAAATTTTTCTTAAACTAGGGAACATCCTCATCATCTCTATTTTTAAGTCATGAGGGAAGTATTTATCAAATAATGTCATCTTAAATGTCCTCTATTCCATGAGTTAAATTTATCCTCCCTCTCTCATATTCTGGATCAGATATCACTGCTGATCAACATCAAATTGGAGGCAATAGAATGTAAGTGTATACTTTTTCATTTCATTACTTCCCATGGATGTAAATATCTTCTCCAAAGACATAATTCATTTCTATACTACATTATGATTAATATTCCTACAAAAAATTGGTGGATTATATTGAATAAAGATGTATGGAATATTAGATTATCTTTGATAAAAAGGTTAATAAATTAAGGTGAGGTTATTTTTCAATAAGATGATTATGATTTCCATAAAATTAAATAACATTATCATTTCCAAAAATTGTTTGTATAGGTTTCCTTATTAGGGATATTTCTACATATTTTACCAATACTGATACCATTATTCCATCCAGATTCCATTTTTAAATAATGGATTACACTATATTAGCATAAAAAATTATGATCATTGTATATATCTTTATATTATATAACACATAACTTAAATTTTTTCATCGAATATTATAGAATAAAAATGTTTGTTACTTTAGGGAAACCATGGATTTCAAATCCATCATAATTGTATGTAATGATAATGTGAAATATCTTATATTTATCCCCACAGTGTGAGAAAAAACACGTGTAGTAATGCCTACTTTCATGAACTAAGAAACATCGATTCATGCCCAACACACCTTGTTGGTGTAGTTACTCCTTGGTACATTTATTCTAGAACTATATTCACATATAGTATCCATATTATGATGTAGTAATAGGAATGCCCACATAATGTCTACCATAAAAATATTCAAGGATGTTCCTATATACATATCATCAATGTCAATATTATAATAATTTAATTTTATATCTGTTTTCTAAATCTATTTTCCATGGTTTCTTATAAAATTCCATCAATAATAAAATTTAATTCCTTAACTATACAAGCATGGAGCTGGTGCATTATTTTATTGTATTATAATTATTAAAAGGATACAAATCCTCAAGAACTGATTATTTTAGTAGTCATGGAAATAAATATTATATAATAAATACCCATAATAAATTGGGAAACAAAAAATACTAACATAATAAATAATTAAATAAAATCAACATTATACTTTAACTCTTATATAATGATTTATTCTTCATTAGATGAGAAATGTAAATAATAATAAGGGTGATCTCAAATGAAATGTAAGGGTAATTAAATTATATGAAATAATGATTCAATGGGAAGAAATAAATGTGGAAATGTAAATAAATGACAACACATACCATTAAATTTACTGGATAAGGATGAATTAATATGGAATGTTATGAAACTGAAATGAATTATATTTCATAAAAAAATTTAAACATCAAATGTATGCATAGATATTTCAACAATAAATCATTAGGGTGAAAAATATCATTAATATATAAGAAGGAAATAATTATTTATTTAATGTATTTTCTATTACACAAAAGGACCTAGAGTATTATGATCTATCCTACGGATAGTTTAAAACTATAACCATTTTAATTTTACTATCATAATTATTTATGGAGAACCTATCAATTCATTGATGAGGAATATAATTTCTAGGATCCACCTATAATTTCATGTCCAAATAATTATACATATTGAAATATTGATTTAATTGAAAAAAAATATGTCATATCAATTATATGTATTGAATAAAATTATTGGATTTATCAATAATTCCTAATTAAATGAAATAACGGTCAATTTTAACATCTTTTCTAAATGAATACTTGGTTTAGAGAATAATAATATCCATAATAGGAAAATATCAATATCAAATTACATTTTCAACAAAAAAATTTTGAAATAAAGAAATTATTTCAAGATAAATTTAACATTCACAAAAATATGTGGGATTACAAAGGTAATTATTAAGAACATTCATTACGAGAAGAATAATTTAAAAGTCCAAAGTTTCCCATACCACATTGAAAAATTTAAATCCAAATACCCATGATATAATAATATTAAATGAAAAATAGAATATCATGTAGGTAAGTATTTGGAAGACATACAATCTCAAAATATAGTATATATACCAATGAAAAGTGAATTGGTGCATAATAACAAATAAGTCTCAGTGGAATGTAAATTGAGATGAAATTACCTAAATTGATTCTTATTTTTCACATCTGTGTTTATTTAATGAATAAGAAGATAAGTTAATTATTTAATTGATTGATAACCCTTTAAAACCTTATGACTACTTATAAATAACTTATTATAACATTTTATACAACAAAAACAATTATGATTATGTCAGGTATTTGACCAAATTTTGTTCATGTGTCAAAGAACCACTATGGTAGGTAAACTATGGTAAAATGGGGTATTATATAGACATAAAAATAATAATAATCATGAAAATTTATCATATTAATACATAAATTATAATTTTATAATCAATTACTAATTTTTTTTATGAAAATAAAACAATGTTACATTCATGCAGATAGTAGGTCGTACATACGCGTGAGTAACGTTTCAATTTTCAGTGATCGTTTTGAAATGTGAGTAAGTAAAACCATATCACTCTTGAAATATAATTATATCATTAATACCATGTTATTTGATCATAGTTAATTATATATATAATTATTTTTATATAAAATCAATTACACTGGGTCAAGTATGCTATAATCAACAAACCCATGAACAACGTTATCACTTTTTAGGTGGGTGAAATGGTACGGATAAAAATGATATATAAATATAAATCTTATATTTCTAGTAATTTAATTATGTAATTAATATAATACATATGTTTTTATTCCACATATGATTAATTATAATCATCCTATATACATTATAAGTGTTGTGTGATTGAATAAAATCAATTTTTGGAGAATGTAATCCACATTTCCACAAATGATGTTATCATTTTCACACATAATGGAATGTAAAATGATTTGTGTTGTAATAAACATAAAGAAGATTAAATTAATAAAAATAATATATAATATATATAAGCCATGATTTAATTATAATGAAAAACATGAAAGTTGGTAAGGGAAAAATGAATATTCCTCATTTTGTGAGGTTGTAGGTCATTATTCACATAATCATTATATTTGTTATCCATTAGATGGGAGTGTGTTTAAGTTTAGTTCAAACTCTAAAAATAAATAATACTATAATTTTTAAAATAATTATTTTTTATATAATAAAATAATAAGAATATTTAATGGGGTGTATAGTGGAAATAAAACTATGGAACTTGAGGGAAAATGTTACCTCTTAATTGGGTCACTGTGTTTGGTCTATACGAAAAGGATACCATTTTATTCTTCATACTAATGTTTTTGCTTCTATGATCGGGTTTGGACTTTGTGGATATATATGATGAGTTTTTGTGTGAATTACGATGTCTTGATAGTTGTACAGATGTGGGGTGGCCATTTATATAGGAGGAAAAGGACTCACATGGCATTTTGTAAAATAATCTAGGTGTACCCACGATTTTAACTAAAAAAAGTCATCAAAAAGAAACAAACAACAATGAATGAAATGTGAATTTTGTAAATATGGTCTTCCACTGGATTTTGGACATGTGACTAGTTCATTTATGCCTCTAATATAAATCTATAGTCCTCTATTTATATTAATTTTTATTTAATTTTTGTAATTAATTTTAATTATTCTAACTATTATTTATTGTATAAAACTATGCTGATAATATTATACATTATAAATTTTTATTAATAAAAATATAGAATCAATTTCTATAAATTATAATCATATAATTGGAATAAATTTATTTAAATTTAATACCGTGGACGAGATGAAAATGCATGTTTTTAAAGTAAAATCATTCAAAAGTTTGTGAGGATTTATATCCAATTTCAAAATAAAATTGATTCAAATGAAATGAATTGGATTAATAGATAATTTTTTTATAAATTTTTATTTTAAAACCAATTTAAAATTTAATATATCCTTATAAATAATTTGGAAAAAAAGTAGTTTTGAATTAAAATTCATTATTTTCACTATTCCTTAAAAATTGAAACATCACAGAAAAAACGGAAAAAAATACCCAAAAATATTTTTTATTCTTATATTTAAAATATGACGTTTTTTACATATATAATCTATAAAATTTCCAAAAAAAATGTATTTAAAATAGTTTCTTCAATAAAAGGAGGTAAAAATTCTATAATAAAAATATTTTATTTTATCTGTAATATTGGGTTTGTTTTTATCCTATGACTAAAAAATGTATTGGATGAATATAAATTATAGTTTATTGAATAAAATATATAAATGTATAGTTATATATATTTAAAATCATTAAATAATAATAATTAATTTAATTTTTACTATAAAAAATCTTCTTGAGCATAAAAATAGTTCTTTCTAAAAATATTCCCTTTATATTTAGTCAGTTCATATAATCATTTCTAATTAATTTTAATCCAATTAATTAATTTTAATTTTTTATAAACCATATTATTTCATATGTTAGTTAATAAATTTAATAACAACTAATTTAAAGTCATTCTTATGTTTTATTATATGAAATATTAATATTTTAACAATATCTATTTGTTCATTTAAATTATGTCTATTGTATAATAAAATCATTCAACGAAAGTCACTCTTTCTTGTTATACAAGATAACTTGGTGATGTGTGAGTTGAAAAACATGACATGAATTTAATTAATTTTAAATAGTAAATACATTATTATCTCTTGAGGTATTATATTCCGATATGTGTTTCAAGATGCGCGAGATATACACTATAAAAAAATATTCTTAGTTTAGAATTTTAGTGTGTTATAGTTATTTTTAAATAATTTATTGAATAAAATTTTTCATTTCTATTTTCATAAAACTTACTATATATAATCCTTAAAACAATAAAATTATAAATTTAAAATTTTGAAATCATTCCATCATCACATATTGATGAAATGATTTCTAAATTATACATTAATCCCTCAACAAAATGTTGAAATTATTTCATAATTTTGATATTCCAACTAAAAATATCCTTTAATATTCCATAAGATTTATATTATATATTAACTATAAAAAATATCATTTTTAAATGGTAATAAATCTGAGATATCACCCATAATATATTGTGATAACCCACTATCCATGTATCATGTTTCCTTTTACATAATTCGAAGAAATAGTTTCCATCAAAAATATTTAAATATTTTTTAATACCTTACAAAAATGGGACTAATGGGATTAGAATATGAATATTTAAGAACACAACCTTATTGAAAATAATAATTCATACCCAATCAATAAGATAAGGATTTAATGATCAAATTCAATTTGTGTCCAATAGATTTTTTAAATTTAAAGAATCACTGATTTTCATAACGATCCTTCATTTGACAACTAAAACATTTAACAATTGATCAACATCTAATATATATCCTAATAAATAAATATTTTTACCTATTAGGTAAAATATTATCACACCCAAGACCACTTCATTTTTTAATTTTTTAGAGACATCAATTTTTCATAGATCAATTTACATTTAAAAAATGAGGAGAAAATAATTTTCTATTTTTAATTTTATTTTTGATCCTTTTATTCTCATCAAGAGAAAATTTTAAATTTATTACATGATCTACATTTCAATTATTCATGATATCAATTTACTATTAATTTTATTACTTTATTTTTTCAATTTATATAGTTTTATATTTATATCCATTTTCATTGAATTTTAAATATTTATGAGGTGATTCATTAAGTTTTTCATTTTTAGCAAAAATGATCTTATATTTCCTGATATTTTTCCTCTTATTTAACATCAATATCTTTCTAAGAACCTGATGGTTTTACTATATTGAATTTTTTTCTCTTTTTTGAACAATTATTTTGATCTTCTATTGGGTTTTAGAATTAGATTCTGAATATGAATAATTTGTTGACTCACATTATATGATGATACCATAAGTATTTGTTATCTGACAACATTTTCGGAAATATATTCTTCAATCAAACTAAAATCCTATGTAATACTGATAATAGTTTTCATTGATTTTTTTCTTTCATATAATGCTATCTATTTTTATTTTAATTCTTTTTCTGATGGATTTTATGTTTCATGTGAGAACTATTTTTACACTATTATAAAAAAACGTGAAGCATCATTAAACATGAAATTACCTTCCCTTCACCCATTATAATAATTTGAAGGATGATCTGTTTTAAAGCTCCATGAATATACTTTCTTCAATATTATGTGGGAATCATGAATAACATGTTCAATTTTTCTTCTTTGTAATTAAGAATTTTTGGAGTCATATGTAACATTAAAAATCAATTTAAAACTAAATGATATCTTTAAAAAACATAATTCTAGGAAAATATTTTTAGACACTATTCAATTTTGTAAAATATTTCCAATATTATTATCTAAATTATATTATTTTAAAATTTAAATTTCATCAATTTTTAGAGTTTAATAATTATTCATATTAGTTATATCTCTTTAAATGATTTCAAAAAAAAATTGAAAATCTAAATTTTCTCATAGATCACTCATATCTTTTATAATAATAGTAGATCTATGAAATATTTCATTACTGTTTATTTTACACTATTTTAAATACCTAATTCTCAATCCATAACATGTCAAAAATAGTTCATAGGGTATTTTTTATCCATGATGTGTTACTTTAAATTTTTTCAAAATATCATGCGTTTTTTTCATAAGGATCCATGACTATTAATTTATAAATTAATACACAAATATAAAATATTAATTACCTTGTAGTGCCTAACATATCTAATAGAATCATTACAAATCAATTTATCAGTTTCATATTTTGGTTCTTCATAAAGATTTACATTGATTAACTAACTATCATTATTTAAGGCCATATGGTAAGCCTCAAGGAGTATCTTCATATATCAAATAAGATATTACATTGAATAAATTTTTTTTCTGCAATCCCAAAATTATTTAAGCATGTTTTATATATCTCAAAATATATTTTCCACTTTATGGATATGATAATATATGATTAGTATAAATAATAAAATATATTCTATGGTTGATGTTATCTTTTGATATAAATACTTAGGTCCCACTGGGGAATTGATATAATATTTAATATTGGTTAAATGACCCTTTATGATATTTATAAAAACTTCTTAGTGTAATGTAATTTTTTATTTGAAATAAACAACATGAACACAATAACATTTATAGAATTTTATTTAAAATTAATCCTACATATATTATTTATTCATCTCAACTGTGAAGTGAGAGGGATCCTATTATAATGGAATTTCTAAATTTTTGTAGAGAGTCCCAACCCTTTATAATTTCATTTCAATCCCTTGAGTGTTATCAAAAGACTAAGATTTTCACACCATTTGTCATAACCCTACTATTTTTCTTTTAAGGTGTTGGAGGATACCAAGACCACCTTTATCTAGTTAATGGCATAAATGAATAACCTCAAACAAAAGAATTTTAATGATGTTTCTTTGCTAAGGGTGTTCATATTATAATATAGTTTTAAAATACCACAATAGTTATTTCATAAATATTTATATCTTTCTCATTATATAGAGTTCCCCTATGCAAAAAAAAATATCAATGGTCATAATGATCGCTTTAATGATCATAATCCACAATCATAATTGAAGTCACAATATACTTCATGTGGAGTAATATTAAAATGTTTTTGACAATTTACACAATAAAAACATAATATATAAATGGATTAGATAATAATAAATAATTGTTTTTTCAATATAATCCCATATATTGAAATCTTATTTCATTAGAGTACACCATGATATCTCAACTTAATAAAAATTATATTCAGAGTATAAATTTTTAAAAGTTTTAATCACTCCCACCATGAATAAAGAACCCCATAATAAACTAATTGTTCGTCATCTAAATATGCCTAAAATAGTTCATCTAAGGCCCACATGATATTATCACGATTAATGAGTAATTAAAATATTAATTAATTAAATATAATAAGTGACATAAATATATTGTAAATAGAAATATGAAATACTACGAAAAATACAAAACATGAGTATATTTGAAATATTTATGGTTGATTACCTTGTATAAGATCAATCGATGGGGAAGATCAATCCATATGCTAGGTTAATTCATTTTTCCAGTCAATAATTTTGGGCGGTCCGTTATTTATTTTTGTGGTTGATCATCATCAACATGAAATTGATTGAATTCAATCTCTGGTCGATCAGAATGAACATTCATTTGATCAAGGGACTTTCATAATTTATAGTTACAAAAAATGGTATAATAAATTGATTTAAAACTCATTTTTAGGTTAATAAAACAAATACAAATATTTTTAATGTTTATAATGTTCTATATTTGCAATCTCTTTTTTTCATGGTCAATTGATGACATATATTTGATCCAATTTTCATTTTTTTCAATACACTATATATTCTTATGATATATTATATTTGTTTCTTAAAAATGTATACATTTCACGATCATCCTAGTACACATCCTTCATGTTCAATTATTTATACATGTCTGTCAAACGATCCATGATTCTAGCATCAGGATAAATCTAGACACAAATATATTTTAAATATAATTTCCATAATGAAAATAATAGTGAAATTAAACAAGGGATAATTCAATATGAATAATATTTATTAAAAATTAAATTATAAATGAATAATTTATTAAAAAATAATTTAAATAAATTATAATTACAAAAAAGAATAGGTTTTTAATTATCTGAATATAAATAAATAGCTTCGATGATGAACCAAAACATATTATGTAATATTAGAAAATTTCATAGTGAAATTAAA
This sequence comes from Viscum album, assembly GCA_963277665.1. Taxonomy (NCBI): domain Eukaryota; kingdom Viridiplantae; phylum Streptophyta; class Magnoliopsida; order Santalales; family Viscaceae; genus Viscum; species Viscum album. The sequence goes on from OY728163.1 coordinate 871,749,346, forward strand.
ATAAAAAAGGTACTCTCAAAAGATAATTTAAATATATTAATGGATACATTAGATTATATTTACTGGACCTTCCCTTTCCATATTTATTTCTATTTCAATTATACTAATTCTAATATTTTAGAAAATACGTAATTGAAAAAGGTTTTCCTACAAAATATATTTGAATGAACATACCATATAATAATCATATATATTTGAAAGATTAAAAGACACACTATTAGTTATAAAATATCAAGTTCATCCATGTGAACATCAAGATCAACATGGGGAATAATGTTTTCATAGATTGGATCATGATCTATTTGAATCCCAATTGTCCATTTATTTTATGATATTGATAATTTTGTAGAATGTCACATTTGATGTTTTATGATGTGACTATCATAATAAAATGTCCACTAGGTGTTTTTAGGTCTAAATTACAATCAATTTAGACCTGTTTATTTTTTATAAAATATTTTTTTGTTGTTTTTTATTCATATTCTGCGTAAACTATTTAAAAATAATTAATTTCCTCATATAACTCAATAATTTGAGGTTACCATACTTCCATAAATATATAGGTTTGTAATAATGTTGTGGATAATCATGTATACATTATTTTCAATGATATATTCAATGAAACTATTATATCACATAATCCTTTTAACTAACATTTACATCTTGATCATCTGATTTTCCTAGTATATTATTCATTAAGTAAAATATATCGCCGTATATTTTTTCCATTATCATTGTATGATCGGGGTGAAAATACAAAACCAACACCTAATAACATGGCATTGTTGTTATAAACACATCAAAGACAAAAAAATATGTAGTAAATCTACTAAAAAAATATGATTATTATTCTTTAAAAAATAGTATGAAATTATGGTAAAAAGGTATTAATTATTTTTTTTCAAACATAAATTGGAAACAATTGATATTATTTGATACATATACCTGATTTGGAAAGAAAATATTTATATTTTCATTTATTATTTTCTCCTTTTTATTTTTAAAATCTTCATTTCATAAAAAATGATGTTGGATAGAAGTGGATTGATATTTCAATTCATCAATCAGTAAATAAATGTACCTGATAATGTTGCTATTTCAAATCACCTAATATTGAAATTTTATTTTTAAAATACATAAATTTTTTTGATCAATAATATTGTACTGCATCCTTGAATGAAAGATGGAAAATATAGGATCTCTCCTCTTTGAGTTTGGTGATGGAAAAACAATACCTCCTTGATCTGGTTCTTGATTTCTTCAATGGAATCGTTCAATCCATAATGGGAATTAGCCTTCCCGGATGGCCGAGGTGCCCCGAAAAATCTTAATAAATAAATTGACTCCCAGGATCCCTCAATTTTGAAGAAGAAGGGATTATATTTTGGGGAAGCACTCTCTAGTTCAATAGATCCATCCAAGGAGGATTATATCAGACCCACTAATGTATTGTGACTCGAAAATGGGGGATTTTATGTTGTGGATGATCTAGAAGTTCTTCAAAAATGAATCAGTCTCTGTATGTTTCTGATCCTCAGGTGCGTTACCTGTTCAAACGGGGATAAACCTGAGTATTATTCTGATTTCATGAACAAAACATCCCAACACTGGGGTAATCGCGACTGGAGGATCATACCTATCGGGAAAGGCTTCTTTCATATTATTCTTCAATCAAAGGATGCCTTGAATGCTATCCGGAATATTGGAAACCTGCAATTGAAACTTGGATTTCATATATTCTAAGAATGGGATGTCAATTTTAATCCTTTTAAAATCAAACAAATGAATTCACCTATTTGGGTACGATTTCTTATGATGCATTGGGTTTACTGGCATTCAAAGAGCCTGAATGATCTTGCATCTAGTATTGGCACATCAATTAGAATGGATCTGCAGTCTATGAATGGAGAATTTTGATTCTTTTCTCGGATGTTAGTTGATGTTAACCTAGAAATAAAGAGACATTAGGGCATCTATTTTATTTCTAATGGCAACAGATCAGAAGTAAGGTTGGAGCATGAGAATGTTCCATCCTTCTGTGATGTTTGTAAAATGGTGGGTCACTCAGTCACTAATTGAAGAGTGCTTCTAAAACAGGTTCTTTTACCCAAGACTATGGAGCAGACTGAAGCCAACATGGGAAAGAGATCTAGAATTGTTCTACATAAGAAGAAGGGTGTAAAAAGGGATAAGGCATGATGTTATCAAGTTCCTTTGAAGTTTCAATTGGATCCTAAATAGCTACACTTTGCTGGGAAGATGCAGCCTCCTATGAATTCTCAACATGGCACATCCATCACTCTGAAACAAACCTGGGAATAAATTGTTGAAGAGGAATAGTATCAGGAAGCTGATACTCATGGATTTAATTCCATGTTGGAACATGCAAGGAACACTCCATCTGAATCGGGAACCAAAATGGTGGAAGATCTGGTTTTGGTAATATCAAATAATATTTATAAACTGGTTTTTGATATTTAGAAAAAAATAGTGGATGAATCCATATTTATGGAGTTATATAATGGAATTTGAGATTTTGTATGGTCAATGATGGATAGTGACATTTCAAATGTGGAGTCCTTGAAAAGCACCTCAAACCCGAAAGAATTTCCAACCCCTATCAGCCTCATTTATCCTGTGGACCAGAACCATATTATAGTAGGTTCTACATCTACTGAGAAGTTTCCATCAGCTGGGAATACTTCTGAAGGGTAACCCAGTGAAGCAGTGTCATAGGATCATAGTAGTCTAGAAATACCTTTGGAGATTTAGACAGTCCATGTAACATCCCAGGTATATAAATAATAAGACATATTTCATATTTATTAAAATTTTTTAATTAAATACTAATTTTACTTTTAAGGGGTAGCTATGTTCAATAGGGTACCCGATACACAAAAAAAATTTCATTGGAATATTATGTTCCAAACTAATAATATAATAATATTATTTTAAATTGTAGTTAACACCTATCCATTCTATTGGCCATTGGAATTATTTTCTCTTTGAAATTGGACATAAACAAGTATCAATCTTTTGATAGTTATTGTTTCTTAAAAACATGCTATTTGTTTTAACAATGGGAATTAATTTTTAAATTATTTACTACTACTTATATGTTTTTAATTTGAAAAAATAGACCTCAATTTTGAATCCGTAATATCAAATAATTCTTAGGCTGAATTTTTAGTATTTTTCTGAAAAACTTCAATTCTTGATGAATAGTGACACCACTTAGTTGTAGTTAAAAAAACTAACTTTTTCATTTAAATGAAATTTTACCACTTATATGAATTGGATTTCTATACTATGACATACATGGTTGTTATCAAGAAGTAAAATATGGTTCATTAAGATGTGAATATTTTTTGGTGAATAGTAACTTTTGACTTATTTACCATAGTTAAATGTAAATTGGGTAATTCATGGTAAAACCAATATTATAATAATTACAAATTACCATAACACATGCCCAAACCTTATTGGATGAGTCTTTAACGACCATGTGCATCTTTGGGTCAATTTTTGGACCCCCTTTATCCACTTGGGAGTGATAATGACAATTTAGATTAATTAACTTAAAGTAAAGGAAAATATGACAAAAGAAAATATATTTTAGTAAATTAATTTATATAAGGGGTTATATAAATTATTTTTTTGACTATAAATATTAATTGGAAAGCTAAAATGATTTCCTACATAATGGTATTTTCTTTATAATTTTTAGACAAAAAATAAATTATATTATTTATGACATAATAATGATGCAGTGTTTACCTCATTAATAAATCATTTAAATAAATAAGATTATAATGATTAAAATATTATACAAAAAATGTCCAATTATAATTTGATGATTTTATTTCTACCATTATGATATCATCTTCTAATATAATGATTTTTGGACCTTTATATACCGAATATCATTATATAATAAAATAATGTTCTCACACTTTCCTAAAGAGCCCCTCCTCTCCCTTATAGAAGGAGACCACATCTACCAAATTACACACACCTCTCAAGCCATTTGGCTCATCCAAACACTGCCCAATTAATCTCTCAACATCCCTCTCCTCCTATTATATGCCTTAACTTAGGCATAAGGACTTCAAGAAGTCCTTTTCTTCAACCCAAATGGAGTTACCCAAATTAAAGGTAACCGTTTCTCTTAAATTGTTTACTTTTATTTTACTTCTCCAACCCCTAAAATCTTTTTTATTACTTTATTTTGTAACAAGACCAGTATCCTAAATATACAGGGATCTTTTTATGAGCAGGATTCTAACTACACTTACACACACATCCATCTAATGGATGAGGAACATAATGTTTTTGTGGATAGAAAACTAAGGCCTCATGAAACAATGATTATTCAATTACATCATACCGCCTCTCATGGTATCCATTATGATGGAACTAAATTTATATATTATATATATTATGTTTATGATTTTATTATTCTTATTTATATTCCATTTATTTTATGTATTTATGGTTTCCATAGTGGGTAAATACGATAATCTCATTTGAGGAAGTACGGACTACCACCCCTTTAAAGTGATGTGAATCGTTAATGCCTTATGTGGGATGTATAAAGGATAGTGTTAATGATATTATATATGATATAATACTGGAATTATAATATACCTATGTATCATTATGTTTTATTTCCATTAAAATAATAAATAGAAAGAAAAGTAGCGTTCATGCGTATGTATGGCTTACCGTCTCCATGAATGGTGCATTTCATTTCTTACCTATAAATGTTATTTAATATTATAAATACATGTACATTCCAGATATATATGATATATATGATATCTAAATCATGAATGTCATTCTGGATATAATAGACTATTGACTACATGGACAACATGTAAATATAAAGTGTTAATTTTTGACTCAAGTGCCAAATATTGACAAAACAAATTTTATTAACATAAATGATTAAAAAAATTTTATAACATTGTAATAAGTGATATAAAAGGAATAATAAATTTAAAAAAGTTTTTTAAGAAAGTAGAAATTAACTTTAATTAATTATTCAGGATATTAAAGATCAATCGTGTCAAGTCGGACATGAGGTAAGGGATTTTGTCTCAATCTCATTTCATTGAGGGACTTTTTTATACATGACATTATTTTATATGGTTTATAAACCCCTTTGACTTTTCATTTTATTCAAAGGGAAAATTTTTATGTGAAGCGTTTTACTAAATTACAAAAGGAATGTTTTTTTAACGTAAGCGGTGACATTGACCTTTCCGCTATCACGAGTATTATTTGATCATTGGCTTCATTATCAAATCGTAATATTTTTAAAATGAAAAATAAATACCAAATAATCTTTTTATGTATTTTGGTATGGAAAATGATTTTGAGAATGGATTTATTATTTCAATATCTTGAAATGATATTCTTTTTTTCAATGTGGGAATGTTATCTTTTCCTTATGCTTATGTTATGTGTTATTATCATGTTATGGTTCTTGGCAATTATTTATATAAACGGGTGGATCCATGATAAACCTTGGGCGGGTGAGCCCGAGATATCTCTCCAATGCTTTGTGTAACATGACAGAGGTAAACATGAATGCTTCTCCTAAGAGATTAAGGTAATATACTGTGATGGGTATTCCAAAGTAACTCCCTATGTTTTTGTGATAGCTACAATGTAAGTACGATATAGATGCCACAAGTTACCTTTATGATTAATGACATCTATGTTTATTTCATAAATCTTATGATTTCATGAGTTAATTAAAAGAGTTCATGTTTTGTATGTATTTATCAAAAAATGCTTTGATTTTTTGTTTTATAACCCTTACTGAGCTTCTTATGCTCATCCCAATTTTTGAAATGTTTTCACAAGACATAAAGATGAATAAGGTCAAGGATGGGATCAAGGAAAAGTCATGCTGTCTAAAACACGGAACTAGAAATGTCTCTTTTTTTCAGGAGTTTTTATTTTATGAAAAAATGGAAACTATGTAGATATGTCTACCTTGTAATATTTTGAGAAGTAATAGTTATGTCCTAATTCTCTAAAACTCCAAACCTGAAAAGATCCTCAATGTGAACTATTCATTTAATTCAATATTATGTAATGTTTAAGTCCAGGTCCTTATAGTTGGTATCAGAGGTCGGTTTAGATAACTTTAGGTGTTAGGGTATTGTTAAAGTAATATCCATAAAGAAATTTATGTTAATATTTGATATCATATAGCATTTCTAGATTACCATGTAGCTTCGCCGAAGATATTTCTATGTTCAGAATGGTTTTCCGTAGAGGAAATAGGGTAGCTATGTTGGGACAACATCAAGTGGAAGACAACCTTCCAAATTAGCAACCTGAGATGGTCAGAATTGGAACTGAACAGTTTGTTGCAGCGATGGAATAGTTGACTCAGGATATAAATGGTGGTGGTATCCATGTACGAGATTAGCCATATCAACCATAGAGGAACATTTCAGTAGTGGATCATTTCATGAGGCAACACCCCCCATCATTTAGAAGATCATCTGACCCTATGCTAGCTGAAGGTTGGATTAAGGCACTGGAACAGATTTTCGATGTCATGGGTTGTTCAGAACAACAAAAGGTTAGTCTTGTTGTTTACCATTTTGAAGGTGAAGCTGATCAGTAGTGGTCGATGGTGAAAAATATCAGGGATAATGAGGATATTGATTCTCTTGATTGGGATGACTTCAAGGGTATGTTTCTTGTGAAATATTTTCCTAAAGTGGTTCGTCTTACGAAGGAAATACTATTCCAAGAATTGAGGCAAGGGGATGAATCTGTGGATTCTTATGAAGAAAAAATCACTCGACTGGCAAGCTATGCTCCAAATTTCATACAAGATCGTGATAGTAAAATCAACCATTTTTACTCAGGATTAAATCCAAATTATCGAAGGGATTTAACTTCTCGTGAGTTCAAAAGTTATGAAAAAATTGTTCGATGTGTGGAGAAGGTGGAAATAGAGTTTGCAGATGATCAAGTATTCATTGACAAACAACAGAATAAGAGGAAGAGGTGGGAGGCGAAAGGGAAGAACTCTTCAAAAAAGTCTAATGTTAAGAATCATCAGTTTCCAGTATGTGAAAATTGGGGTAAGAAGCATGATGTGGAATGTATTTTGAATTCTGGTAAGGGATATCGATGTGGTAAAATGGGACATAAGGCTCATAATTGCACTGAAAAAGATTGTGGTAATGGTAGGACAAAATCTGATTTACAGTCAGTAAAATTCTTTATGTGCAATGAAATGGGTCATTATACAAATGACTATCCAACAAAGAACTCAACCGAATGAAATCAGCCAGACTACAAGCAGAAAGTGGTGGAGAAATTCTTTGAAACTACTTTAGCAGATGTTGGGCCATCAAATAAAGTTGTATCAGGTACACATTTTGTGTGTTCAGATTATGCCCATGTGTTGTATGATTCAGGGTCTACACACTCATTCATTTCTAAGATGTTTTCTAGTAAATTGGGAATTCCATATCATGATATGAATACAGAACATATGGTAAAAACACATGGAGGAAATTTTGAGACAAAAATAAAACAAAAGAACATTCCAGTCCTTGTGTTCGGAAAGAATCTACCTGAAAACCATATTGTTTTTCCTCTAGTAGAGTTTGATGTTATTTTGGGCATGGATTGAATTTCTATTTATCATGCTAAGATTGATTGCAATGCTAAATAGGTTCCCTTTCAGAATAATTATCAGTTTGTATACAAAAAATAACCCTTGTTGTTGATAACATATCAGGAAGATGAGAAACTAGTAAAAGATGAAAATGAATGTTACCTTGCAGATATTGTTGAAAACAAAGGAACTGTTCAGATTAATGATGTACCAGTGGTAAACGAGTACCATGATGTTTTTCCTGATGAGTATCCTGGTATTATACCTGATCAGGAAGTTGAATTTACTGTTGACTTAGTTCCTGATGCTAATAAAATTTCGAAACCCCCTTATCGATTGGCTCAAATTGATCTTTTAGAGTTAAAGAAGCAAAAACCTGAGTTATCCGATAAAGGTTTCATTCAACCTAGCACGTCAATATGGGGTGCTCATGTCTTGTTTGTTAAAAAGAAATATGGTTCAATGAGACTTTTCATTGATTATAGAGCATTGAATAACATCACTGTTAAGAATATGTATCCTTTGCCTCATATCGATGATTTATTTGATCAGCTCCATGGAGCTTAGTATTTTTCAATGATTGACTTGAGGTCAGGGTACCATCATTTGAAAGTAAAGGAGGAAGATGTTCCAAAGACCATGTTTCGTACAATAACTGGACATTATGAATTTGTAGTTATGCAATTTGGGTTATCCAATGCCCCTACTGTATTCTTGGATATTATGAATAGAATTTTCCATGAGTTCTTGGATAAGTTTGTGGTTGTGTTCATTGATGATATTTTGGTTTATTCCAAAAGAAAAGAGGATCCTGAAAGTCTTTTATGTGTTGTCTTACAAACCTTAATAGAAAAGAAACTATTTGGTAAATTCATCAAGTGTGAGTTTTGGATATAACAAATTTTCTTCCTTGGTCCCATTGTTTTAAAAAATTGAATAACTATTCATCCTGCTAAAAAGAAAGTTGTTGATGAATGGACAAGACCCACAAATATAACCGAGATTCGTAGTTTTATTGCTTTGGCTGGATATTACTAGTGGTTTTTTGAAAAAAATTCACAGTTATCTAGTCTAATGACTATGTTAAGTCGAAAAAGGTGTTATGTACATCCGGAGAAAAGAATGTGATGATTTATTTTAGGAATTGAAAAGAATATTATGTACATCCAGAGAAAAGAATGTGATTACTTATTTTAGGAATTGAAAAGAATATTGGTGAATGCTCTGGTTTTGGCATTGCCTTCCAGAAATGGAGAGTTTGTTATCTACAGTGATGCTTCTTTGGAAGGACTGGGTTGTGTCCTAATTAAAAATGATCAGGTAATTGCTTATGCCTCATGTCAGTTGAAACCACATGAGTTGAATTACCCTACACATGATTTAGAGTTAGCTGCTGTTGTTTCTGGTTTAAAAATTTGGAGGCATCATTTGTATGGAGTGATGTGTGAAATAAATACTGATCACAAAATTTTAATGTATATATTCACTCAGAAGCAATTGAAAATGAGATAGAGGATATGGTTACAATTTATCATGGATTATGACTTCACGATCCTTTATTATCCGGGGAATGAAAATAAAGTGTATGATGCTTTGAGTAGAAAAAGTAATACTTCATTAACCATGCTACGTTTGGAATGAGATCCTTTGATTTTTGAATTGATGAAACTTGGAATAGAATTAGTTTGTGTAGAAAATTATTCTGTTTTGTTTCAGGTGTCTATGAAATCACCTCTATCAGACAAAATTAAGCAAGCACAGAAGGAAGACAGTGAGTTGTAGAAAGAGGTAGTGTTAGTTCAGAAGCATAAGTTCCCTGATTTTAATGTTGATAATTATTGTGTTTTGAGATTTTTAAAGAGATTATGTGTGCATTTTGATTCACATTTGAAGAATGAGTTTTTATTTGAAGCTCATAGTTCTCCGTTTTCAGTTCATCCTCGCAGAACTATGATGTACAGAGATCTTTGGGAGTATTACTGGTGGGATGGAATGAAAAGAGATATTGCTGATTTTATTGTGAACTGTTTGACTTCTCAACAGGTTAAAGCAGAGTGACAGTTATCGAAAGGAATGCTTCATCCTTTACCAGTGCCAGAGTGGAAATGAGAAAATATATCCATGGACATTGTTATGGGATTATCAAAGACATATCAAGGTAATAATGAAATATGGGTTATAGTTGATTGATTGACTAAATCTGTTCATTTCCTTCCAAATAGAGATACTTGGTTTCTAGATCAACTTGCTCGGTTGTATGTTAAGGAGATAGTTAGGTTGCATGGAGTTCCCCTCTTCATTGTATCTGATCGTGATCCAGGGTTCACTTCTAACTTTTGGAAAGGCCTTCAGAAGTCATTAGGTACTGAATTAAATTTTAGTACAAATTTTTATCCTCAATCATATGGGCATCTAGAACGAACAATTCAGACCATGGAGGATATGTTACGTTCTTTCTCTATGGATTACCAAGGAAGTTGGGACCAAAATCATTATTTGGTTGAATTTTATTATAATAACAGCTTTCATTCCAGTATACAGATGCCTCCAATTGAGGTATAATATGGAAATCATTGTCGAACTCCAGCATTCAAGGATGAAGTTGGTCAAAGGAAGCTGATGGGACCACAATTGGTAGAAGAGATGGTAGAGAATGTTCAGTTGACTCAGAAGCACATGATAACAGCTTAGAGAAGATAGAAAAGTTATGCAGATAACCGAAGGAAAGATCTTTCTTGTGAGGTAGGTGATCATGTCTTTCTCGAAGTTTTTCCCTGGAAAAGTGTAATGTGTTTGGGTAAGAAGGGATAGTTGAGTCCGAGGTTCATTGGACTTTATTAAATTCAGGAAAATGTTGGATCAGTTGCATACAGAGTGGATTTACCCCCAATTTTATCCTAGGTACACAATGTTTTTCATGTTTCTATGTTGAGAAAGTATATGCCCGATCCATCTCATGTTTTGAGCCCATAGGTAGTTTAGTTAGAAGAGAATCTCTATTATGAAGAACAACCGATCAAGATTCTTGAATGCAGAGAGAAAGTGTTGTAGAATAAGGTAATTCACAAGGTAAATGTTATGTGGGAAACCATATGGTTTAAGAGGCAATTTGGGAATCTGAAAATGCTATGAGGGACAAATACCCCCACTTATATTGATAAGTGAATAATAATTGTGAGGGTGCAATTCCCAAAAGGGGGGAAGGATGTAACATCCCAGGTAAATGAAGAATAAGACATATTTCATATTTATTAATATTTGTTAATGAAATATTAATTTCACATTAAAGGGGTTGTTATGTTCGATAGCGTTCCCGATATGCAAAAACGAGTTTCTCTGGAATCTTACGTTGCAAACTAATAATATATTATTATTATTTTACATTGTAGTTAACTCCTAGCCATTGTAATGGCTGGAATGAATGAAACTAACTGAAATATTATTATAAATGATTGTTAAATGTATTTACAATTATCCAATAAAAATATATAGGCGTAAAATATGAATGAATCTAATTTTAAGCATAATTTACATTAAAAGGCCGATTTACCGCCTTTTAATGGAAAACCATATTTAAAAATAGTTTTCTTCACATTAAGACATTCCAATTGACCAAATATAACCCTTCTTTAGAATTGGGATGTCAAATTTTACTTTGGGTAATTTTTTGGTCTTTTTCTTATAAAGTTCTATTTTTATGAATAGTGAAAAATACATTATTGTAATTCTAAATTGCCTTTTAATCTAATTTATTTATATGGTTAGATTATATTTTTAGTTGGTTTTAATGTGAAATTGAAATATATATTTACCATTTAATATAATTTTGGTCATTAGAATTAATTTCACTTTGAAATTGGACATAAACAAGTATCAATCATTTGATAGTTATTTTTTCATAAAAACAAGTTATTTATTTTAACAACGAGAATTAATTTTTAAATTAATTACTTCCACTTCTTTGTTTTGAATTTTAAAAAATAGACATCAATTTTAAATTCGAAATATCAAATAATTCTTAGTCTGATTTTTAGGTAGTTTTTCTAAAAAAATTCAATTTTTCATGAATAGTGACATCACATGGTGGTTGTTAAAAAACTGAAATTTTCATTTAAATGAAATTTTACCACTTCTGTGAATTGAATTTCAAAAATTCGACATACATGGTTGTTATCAAGAAGTAAAATGTGGTTCATTAAGATGAAAATAATTTTTGGTGAATAGTAACTTTTGACTTTTATTTCCTGCGATTAATGGTAAATAGGGTAATTTAAGGTAAAATGAATATTATAATAATTCCAAATTACCATAAAACCAGTCCAAACCTTATTGGTTGAGTCATTAACGACCATGAGAATCTTTGGGTCGATTTTTGGACCCCTTTGAACCACATGGGAGTGATAATGAAAATTTAGATTAATTAACTTAAAGTAAAGGAAAATATGACAAAAGCAAATATATTTTAGTAAATTAATTTATAGAAGGGGTTATGAAAATTATTTTTTGACTATAATTATTCATTAAAATGCTACAACAATTTCCTACATCATGGAATTTGTATTTAATTTTTAGAAAAAAAATAAATTAAATTATTTATGACATAATAATGATGCAGTGTTTAAAATATTATCCAAAAACATGTCCAATTCTGATTGGATGATTTTATTTCGACCATGATTTATCTTAACATCGACTATAATTATTTTTGGACCTTTAGAAACTGAATATCATTATATAATAAAATAATGTTTTCACAATTTCTTAAAGAGCCCTTCCTCTTTCTTATAAAAGGAGATCACTTCTACCCAATTCCACACACCTTTCAAGCCATTTAGTTCGTCCAAACTCTGCCCAATTAAGCTCTCAACATCCCTCTTCTCCTATTATAAGCCTTACCTTAGGCATAAGGCACTTCAAGAGGTCATTTGGTTCAAACCAAAGGGAGTTACCTAAATTAAAGGTAACGTTTTCTCTTAAATTGATTTCTTTTATTTTACTTATCCAACCCCTAAACTCTTTTTTATTCCATTATTTTGTAACAACACCAGTATCCTCAATATACTAGGATGTTGTTATGAGAAGTATTATAACTACACTTACACACACCTGCATCTAATGGATAGAGAACATAATGTTTATGTGGATGGAAAACTAAGGCCTCACGAAACGATGATTGTTTAATTACATCTTACCGCCTCTCATGGTGGCCATTACGAGGGAAATATATATATATGATATATATTATGTTTATGATTTCATTAGGCTTTTGTATTTTCTATTTATATCATGTATTTATCGTTTCCATAGTGGGTAAATACGATAATCTCATTTGGGGACGTGTGGACTAATGCCCCCTTAAAGTGATGTGACTCGTTAATGCCTTATGTGGGATGTAGAAATGATAATGTTAATGACATTATATATGATATTATACTGTAATTATAATATTACTATGTATCATTATGTTTTATTTCCATTAAAATAAGAAATAGAAATGCAAGTAGCGTTCATGCGTACCTACGACTTACCGTCTCCATAAACAGTGCATTTCATTTCTTACCTATAAATGTTATGGAATATTATAAATACAAGTATATAATGGATATATATGATATATTTGATATCTAAATCATGAATATCATTATGGATATAATGGAATGTTGACCACATGAACAACTTGTAAATATAAGGTTTTCATTTTTGACTCAAGTTCCAAATATCGACAAAACGAAAGTTATTAATTTAAATGATTAAATAATATTTATAACATGGTAATAAGTGATATAAAAGGAATAATAAATTTGAAAAAGGTACTTAATCAAGTAGAAATTAACTTTAGTTTATTATTAATTATATTGAAGAATGATCGAGCCATGTCGGACACGAGGTAAGGGACATCATCTCAATCTCCTTTCATTGAGGCATTTTTTTGTACACGACTTAATTTTATACGGTGTGTAAACCCCTTTGAATTTTCATTTTATTCAATGGGAATATTTTTATATGAAGAGTTTTACTAAATGACAAAAGGAATTTTTTCTTTAACGTAAGCAGTGACAATGACCTTTCCTCCACCGCGAGTATTATTTGATATTTCGCTTCCTTAACAAGCCGTAATGTTTTTAAAATGAAAAATAAATACCAAATACTCTTTTTATGTATTTTGGTACTGAAAAAGATTTTGAGAATTGATTTATTTTTTCAATATCTTAAAATGATATTTTTTTCTCGCAATGTGGGAATGTTATATTTTCTTTATGCTTATATTATGTGTTATGATCATGTTATGTTTCATGGTTATTATTTACATATATGGGTGGTTTTGTGATAAACCTAGGGAGGGTGAGCCCGATATAGCTCTCCAATTCATTGGGTAATGTGACGGAGGTAAACGTGAATGTTTCTCCTAAGAGATTTATAGAATATAATGTGATGTGTATTCCAAAGTAACTTCATATGTTGCTGTGATAGATACATTGTAAATATGATATGGATTCCACAAGTTACCTTTATGATTAATGATTTCTATGTGTCTTTCATAAATCATTTTATTTCATGAGTTATGTAAAAGAGTTCATGTTTTGTATGTATTTATGAACAAATGTTTTCATTCTTTGTTTTATAACCCTTACTGAGATTTTTATGCTCATCCCACGTTTTTAAATATTTTCACATGACTTAAAGATGAATAAGGTCAAGGATAGGATCAAGGAAATGTCATGCTATCTAAAACATGGAATTATACATGACTCTTTTTTTCAAGAGTTTTAATTTTATTAAAAAAATGGAAACTATGTAGATATGTCTACCTTGTTATCTTTTGAGATGTGATAGTTATGTCCCAATTCTCTAACACTCTAAACCTGAAAAGATCCTAAATGTAAATTATTCATTTAAATGAATATTATGTAATGTTTAATGCCGGGTTCTTATAGTCCATCTCATCACAAGGCACGTCTGGGGAGTTGTTTGTTCCATTCTAAGGGAATATGATTTTGTAAATGGTCACCCTGAGAACTGTCTGGAGCATGAGGGTTGCAATCATAATCTTAATGCCTCCTACTATACTTCAAATCAATAAATATGGACAGATATGGTTAACCCATATCTATCAACCATAGGGAAGGGGACTTTTACCAATAATGCTTATATAAGTTTCATGTTGTCTCCTCCTTCCAAAAAGAAGGCTGGTGGACCACCTAAAAATTCTGGAGGCACAAATGTGAGGGGTCCAAACCCCAGTTCCAGTTTTAAATGAAGATTATGTTTTGTAATTGTTAGGTCCTGGGTAATTCGAAAGCATGTAGATCCATAGGGTTATTTATTTGGCAGCACAAACCCTGTCTTATAGGAATTTCTTAGCCGAATTGTTTTTTCTCCTCTTGAGTTTCTAACACATTGAATTTGGGGTTCCACCTAATTGACACTAAAAGTTGTTCAACATATGTCAAGATTCTATGGGTGATGGCTGATAAATCTGTAGGAAACACCACTATGGTTATGTTATGTGATCTGCATGTCACTTTCTCCATCAGCTACATTGGTTCATATTTTACCAATTACTTTATTTTATTTTTACAATAGGTATCGACATCACATAAATCTGCCTATTGATATAGAATCTCTAAAATCATTCATCTCCAGTCCTTGGTTAATTATGGGGGACTTCAATGGAATATTGACTCTAGATGAGAACATGGGAGAAGAAAACAACTCAATATCTTCCAGGGAGTGCAGATTATGTATTGACATGAATGACCTGATTATGATTAACTTGTTTGATTCCAAATATACTTGGTATATGATGAACCTGAATAGCTTTGTGGCCTGAAGGATTGAAAGGGCCTTTGTTAATGGGTCCACATTGGACACATGAGGTACAATATCATGCTCATCCTTCTCCAGATTCAGTTATGATCATCATACTATATAGGTATATGTAAGTGAGAAGAATCCCAAGAATCCTTTCCCATTAATGTTCAATAAGGATGGGGGTTTTCATCCTCAATGCGAGGCTATTGTTTATATCAGCTGAAACATGGTGACTTGCAGGGATGATTCATTTTCCTACATAACCAAACTCCAAATTCTAAATATGAATTTATGAATTTTGAGAAAATATCATGCCAGTTCCCTTGACTCTCATATCTCTACACTAGAATATTCCCTTTTAAGGGTTCAAGAGCTTAACATCAATAGTGATTTCCTTGACGGTATTTTTGTGGAAGCTGAGTTGTCTCTTAAACTGAACAATCTTATTGATATAAAAGATGCACTACAAAGGTATTCCTTTACATCCATGTGGCTAAAGGATAGTAAAAAAATTCAAAATTCATTAATTCTCATCCATGAACTTGGAAGGTTTCTAAGACACATTCATTGATTAAGAATGGGGAGAATATCATTAATAATATAGTGGATATCTCAAAGCAAGTCACATATTACATTAAAGATCTCTTTAATGGTCCCCACTCCATCATTGATCCTATGGATGGGGTCATCCTCATAATAGTGAATCAATAATAAAATTCCACCCTCACTACTATGCCTTTTGACCCCGAGATCACAGAGGCTATATTTAGTCTCAAATCTCAATGTTCTCTAGGTCCTGAATACTTTAGTATATTCTTCTTTCAATCTTTTTGGGATCTCATTTTTGCATATGTCTTGAGGTTAGTCATTAATTTTTTCAAATTTTTATATCTTCTTATAGGTTTGAATTCCCAGTTTCGTTCCCTTATCTTGAAGGGGGAGAGTTCCAATGAAGTTCATCTCTTTAGGCCAGTTTCACTAGTTTACACTATTTCTAAAGTCATTTGAAAAATCCATACCCACAAGCTCTCCTCCATTTCCTGCATAATTGTTTCTACAAATCATTTTGGCTTCATCAAAGGGAGATTAATTTAGGATTGTCTTATCACCACCTCAGAGTGTGTTAATATTCTTCTAAACCCCATCAGAGGTGGAAATATTTCTCCTAAATTGAATGTAAATAAGGATTTCTTCATAATGGACTGGTGTTTCATCTGAAAGATCCTTGTCATGTATTGCTACAATGATTTTTTCATCAACTGGGTTAAAAACATTTTCAATTATGAATATATTTCACTTCTCATTAGTGGATCCCCTGAAGGATATTTTTACTATTCAAGAGGTGTAAGGAAAGGTGATCCCTTATCATCCTTCCTTTTCTATATCATTGAGGACTATCTTAGTAGGATTATTTCTATCATGGGCAGTAATGGTATGCATAAGTCTATTCATAATAGAAGGGGGATTGTTTCTCCCACTCATCTTCTATATGTTGATGATATAATACTCTTCACCCAAAGGGATAAGAGATATATCAAGAATATAATGAGATCCATTTTCCACAATGAATTTGTTTCTAGGAAGGTTGTTAGATGAAGAAAATACTTTGATTACTTTGGAAGCATCTTCTCATCTATCAGGAAAAATGATATTAATAGAGAATTGGGAATTCAAGAGGGATGTATTCCCTTCACTTATTTGGGTGTTATCATGTTTTGGGGGATACCAATGTTCTATAACATCCCTAGAATTGTTAGCATGATTATAATACAACCCTCCACATGGAAGGGAAGTCATTTATTAAGGGATGGTCGGGTTTTCTAGGTGAAATAAACTACCATATCCATATTTGTGTACTCTTTTATGGTGAATAAATGATCAATTTCATTAATCAAGTGTATCAATACATCTATTAATAATTTTCTTTAGAGTGGAAGCATATTGGAAAGAATTCTAGTAACTATTACATGGAATACTATTTGCAATCCTTATGATGAGGGTGGTATGGGTATAAAAAATATAATGGGTTTTAATTACTCCTTATAGTCTAGGTTTATATAGAGGCATATAAACATGAAATCTAAGACCAATAGTTTTTATTCGGGCCTATTTTCTTTATAGGTTTACGGTAGGAAAATTCAACTATGTTAACTCCTCGGTGTGGCCTTCATCCATGAATATTTTTTAAAAAATTGACGTTGACTCTCGATGGATTGTTTCCAAGGATTCCTCACATCACTTTTGGAAATATAATTGACTGGGAATCATCTGATTGCCTTGGACCTAGATGGGGACACAAGTTTGGATTTGGATTTTTTAATCAAGGAACAACTTGGTAGCATGGATAACCTTAAATATCATATCACTTCGACTGTAGATGAATATTTTTGGTCCTCTGTGGGTGAATTTTGTCCATGGGAACCTTCTTTTAGTGGAAATATCACCTATAATAAGTATTATAATTATTCCATTGAAACTCATATGATTATAATTGGGTAGGAAACCTGGAGAGGATATTTTTAAGGCAATATCAGTCTATTCATACATGGATGTTGGATCACAAAAAATACAAACCAATGAATTTCCACAGGTATGTGGTATATCTCTTTGCTACATATTTGATTTTTGATTTCAACATAGGGAAGATGTAGATCATCTCTTTTTCAATTACACGACAGCTTCGGTGTCATGGAGAGTAGTTTATGACATGTTTGATGTTCCTCTGTATCATTTCAACTCAACAGAAGACTTATTAAATTTCTAGATCTCATTGAATATGTCACCGCAACATCTGATATTCTTTCAAGCTACAACGGAAGAGGCTTTCCATCAAATATGTACATCATGAAAAAATTCTAAACAAGATTTTCAGCACCTGCGGTTTGGTGTTGTTATTGCAGGGATTCTTATGGCTGTCTGTGAGGTGAAAACGAGGAGAGGTTCACTTTTCTCAAAATCAATACATTATTTATTGGTGCTCAATCAGATTGGGATAAATGGTAATCTTTTACCTGTACATGGTACAATTTAAGTCATATGGCATTCCCCTTTTGGTGGGAGGATTAAAGTCAACTCTTATGGTTCTTAGAGGGGAAATATATGTTCATCTGGATTTGGTGTTGTATTTGGGGATCATCAAGGATGTATTCTTGGGTGCACCTAAGTCTCATGTGGTATTTCATCATCCCTTGACGTGTAAATGTTTGGTGTTATCATGGATTTGGAGAAAGTGTAATGTAGGGTTTGTAACAATATTTGGATTGAATGTGACTCCAGGGTTGTAGTCTCTGCCATTCGAACTAGGGATTTTCATCTTTATTGAAAGCTCAATAATCTCTGGACTCGATGTGTGTATTCCTTATACTGAATATACCACTTTTTTATTCATGTTTATAAAGATTCAAATGCATTGGTAGATGGTATTTCTTACAAAGGTGTCAATGGTAATTATTTTCATTGGGTTGATCATGTCCCTAATAATATCTTTCCTTTTTTTAGGAAGGATTTTGAAAATATTCTACATTCAGACTTGTGTTTGTTTTTTTTCTAATATAGGGATCTTCATTTTCTTGGAAAGATATCAGCTTTCCATAAAAACAGATAATTTCAAACTAAATAATACAAATTTTTATTTATATTACATTATTCCTTCTCATTATAAAAAATTATTTACCCATAGATTCTTAGTTGATTATGTCTGTGTATATAAACGTTAGTATGTGGGATTTTCATTCCCATTAGTATCTAAAGGATGTTGTTTCGTAATAAGTGTAAAACATTATATATTATTATATCATTTGACCAATTATATATGTATCATCTGAGAGGCTTCTACTTTAAATATACTATAGTAGCGACATTCATGAGTTAATTGACTTTTTATTATTTATTTTGTACGTAAAATCAATAAAATATATTATAATTTATTTTAATCTCATAAAAATTTCATTCTAAAATATATAACCAACATTTTACCGCACATCTATATCAACCATAACATCCATTAAAAAACAACTAAAATTTTTTACAATGAAAATTGAATTTTTGTGGTCAATTGGTCAACCACATTTATTCCATAGAAGCTTGAATTTTGGGCACTTACATATCCCCTATTTAATTTTAATAACTCTTTCTTTATACATTACACTATTTCATTACACCATGTGTTTTTTACCATCAAAACATTTCTCACATTAAATATCATTGAAATATTTTTACATGACATTATTATCATCAATAGGTTTATAAGACTTTATCGTCAAAAGTTTCAAAAAAAATTATTTATATTACACAAATATATTAGTGAAAACATAATATATTGATGATGAAATACTAGATAAAAATAGATTATAGGAAAATGAGATGTTAATTGAACACTTTTGTGTCCTTATTGTTTGAATTGATTTCTCCCATCTACCATGTATCCACATACCATCCTTATGGTCCACTCTGAAAAAAAATTCAAAGTTAATATTGGGAAGATCAAAAAATGATTATGATATCAAAATAAAAGGTTCACCTATAATGAATTATTAATTTTAGCAGAAAAATTCGTTTACAGTAGTATAATATATCAATTGAAAATTAGAGGATCTGAGGAAAAAATTTATTTTCTTTGATTCCATTTCATGTTTATACCATTAATTTTTTATATTCATTTTCATGAAATTAAATTCCTCAATTTCAACTACTGTATTGTTAAAAAACCATTTTCATCGAAGAATAGGCACAAGGAATTCTGTATAATAAAAATGTAATTTTCTTTGATGATGAAAAACTATTATATCGTCATTTAATAGGGATTTATTTCCAATCTACTATTACAAATATATGGATTCCACTATAAGAGTGACTCCATTATTTTTTATCGTATTATGTTTATAAGTATCCATTTTATAGAACATATTAATTTTAATTACATATAAATTATTATATAATACATGTATATTTGGATGTATGGATATAAATAATTTTTTTTAAAATTGAAATAATATATTTAGAAGAAATAATAATAATATAGTATTCAATCATACATATAAACTATTTATTAGGTTTATTTGAAATATATATTGCAGTCCTTTAAGGATTAAAATACTTAATAATAACTTTAAGGGTTACAATGTATTGTGAAATCTTTATAAACTTATGAAAAACATAATGGATTGTCTTATTCTCTTATATAGTTCTAATTGAAAGGACATGTCTTTCGAAAATTCCTTCTCCCAGAAGACACCAGATGTGATGTGATATTAAGAGACTATTCATATGAATATTGGATAGGTAGTGAGAAAAAATTTCAGTAGCTTTCTAAAAAATACCTCTATTTATAATAAAAACATCAATTCTATTTCAAATTGTCATATACCCTTTCAAATTTATCATATATTTTTCAATGGCGTACATTGAAAATATAAAAAACCATATAGCCAGATCACTATAACAATTCTAACAATCTATTAAACCCTCATATCAAATAAATATATTGTTAAAAACATATTTTTTCACAGAATATGAAAAAATTTTATATTTTCATATTTTGAGACTTTTACATGTAAATAGTGTTATAGAATATAAATTTGATGAAAAAAATTCTTGGTCAATGTGTATCATATATTTTTAGGTAGATTAAATTTAATAGCCATAAAAATTATTTCTTACATAAAAAACAACAATCATTCGATTTAATGGAGTTAAACCTAAAATATGTTCGCGAAATAATATTCTTCATCATTCATGAATACCCCTATAAAACATTATCACATTTATGAATGTTCAATAGATGAAATATAACTTGTATAGAAAGTGAATAAGCTACTAGATGTGGAAATTTATATCTATTACCATTCATTAGAACAAAATAATCACTTATCTCCATATCCATCATATCTAATCAATCCTTATTTACATTTCTTAATTATTTCATGTGGATTTTGTAATGTTCAATTGGTACTATAACATGAATTTTAATCGAATGTACATGTCTTCAAGAAATTATATAATATAAAAAAACTTCAATATAGTAATTAAAGAACATAATCTTTTTTCAAAACTAATTTTAAATGGGGTTTTAAAAATAGATTACCAAATTTTTTAAAAATATAATTTAATTTCAAAAACTATTTATCACATGTAATTTTAGAATGTTTTTTTTGTTTTTTTATTTATCTTCAAATTACTCTTTCCAAGATCATTACGTATGTCACTAAGGTTAAAATTCTTTATTTACTAGAAGAACTCACTTTTGGGAATGTTTTAACATATGATTTTCATTTTCAGAAATAGGATACCCAAAAATTCCTTCAATTCCATATCTTCAAAAGTTCTCATAATTACGCACATCATTTATAATCTATAGAAACATGGATATAAATATACATTGCTATTTTATATTATAATCATACAATAAATAACCAAAATCTCATATTAAATTTAATTCATTCTTAATTGGATTTAAAAAAAACATTATTATCATTAATAGATTCTTGTGGTCCTGATATAGGCAGAGATAACATATCTTAATATGACCGCATCCATAACCAATATGCAGTGTTATTATTTGTCAGAAAAAATAAGCATGCTCTGTGAGTTATAATTTTTTAACCAACAAGATTCATTCCATCTAAATATAAAACAATAAAATGTATTCATGGAACATTTCAATATTCCTGTTGTACATGATGAAATTTATTTTACAATGGAGAGTGTATTGAGTGAATAAGTTTCTTATATTTTAATTTTTGTATCACCATGCCATGTTAATTTACTAATAGCAGCATATCTTCCATATAAGTGTGTAAGCATTGGAATGAATGGAATGTAGCATACAAAATTTGATGAAATTGATCAACTTTATTGTACTAGTCCACACTATAAAGTGTGAATTTTAATGTGATTCATTTTCCTGACACCCTCCCTCCAAAGGTACCCCTTCTTGGTCTTTATTGGATAAAAATATATTATTTTGTTTGAACCCCAACTATAATTGGACTCAGGTTGGTTTCTAACACTATGGGTATATAATCACACTCATTGGAGGCAATAACCGTATAAAATATTTATGAATTAAAATATAAGATGATAAAAAACAAAAAAAAAACCCAATTTTGATAATAAATAAAGAGTAATAAAAATACATGTTTTTATGACACACATAACTTGTTACAAATGAAATTAAAATATTAATGATATAATAATTCATAATGACACAAAGTAGTAACACCTCCTAGATAAATTCATAAACAGTATTGTCTAAATAAATCAAAATGCAACCCCTAATTACCAGATTTTTTATAAATATGTATGTTTTTCATATATTGTTTACATATTATCATCCTCCCCGAAGGCACTCCATAAAAGGATAAATATTTATATTAAATTCAAATTACTATTATGTATAGAATAATTCAAAGCATAAATATATATACTATTTATTTCCCATTTTTTTGATGTCTCTTACACCAAATAATGAATAGAGTCATAAAAAATGCTATGAATATACAGAAAGACACACACACACACACACAAAGATATATATATATATATATAGGTACACCATATTTAATTCCCCACTAGTTTTTCACATTCAAACACAATATTCCCACATCATGATCTCACATACCTCCCATTAAAATGATTTTATCCCTAATGTGGAAAGGTCTTCATCCTCGTATAACATAGTCCCACCAGGGTCCCATGTTTTTATTTAAAATTATACAAGATATCAATCTAATCATTTTCTACATTAAATCCAAAATCCACTATATGTAAAGAGGCAACAATAACAAGTATAAAATATTTATAGTTATAAACATCACAGACCATACACATACACTCATGGGAATCTAGAGTCACCATAATCAAATACAATTATGCACTCTATTCTCAAGCCATCATAACCCAAAAGACATACTTATATGATATAAACCTCATGAATAGCTAAATGTAATACTTCAATAGAAGATATTTTTTAGGAGAAGCGGTAGTTATCCATCTACATCCTCACCAATGGTGATATAGTAGAAAAAATACCTAGATCCATTTTTTGTTAGTTTAATTTCAATGATGGTTGTGGTATCTGTTCAATAACAAAATACATGGAGTCCATAGAACTAAAAATAAAAATAACTAAAACAACGTTACCTTAGACCCCTCTTCCCCAGTCATCATATTGGTTACCCAACTACAACCGCTATGTTCTATATATCAAATAATTATAAATGTGTCAATTATAATATTAATATTTATTATAAATTATTTAAAATTTTAATATTTTCATTCCATGATTATAATTTTAATTGGTTAATTGATGTACTGGTGGCTTTAATTATTTTTCCTTATGTAATCATGTATGCCTACTTCGTAAGTAATCCTCATTACCCAATGTAATTCATTCATCATTTTCATATCATTTAATAAAAAACATGGAACTATAATAACCATACTAAGATACCTCTTTAAATATTCACTCATAGAGATAAATATCGAACTATGCCCTATTTTTGGAAAGTGGTTATATAAATAACATTCGACTAACCATCATGAAACAATCAGTCTATCTATAAGGAATGATTAGAATGCTCTACTATGAACTTGTCCTAGCCACCCAATTTTCCTACAACATTGTTCATATTATTTTATATGATAACTCATACTAATAACCACTTTATAACTATCACCACATGACATCATCATCAAAATTTAACACTTATTCCATCACCATCATCATAACATGTACCATATCCCACCCATATAGCCTTAGGCTTCCAACACATTTCTCATGAATAATTCATACCACACAAGTTTATCAAACAATCACGTATTACCCTAGTATCATAATATTTTATTATCATTAAATAATTCAATGTATTCAAAATAATACTCCATATGAAACAAAAAACATAAAAAACCCATGATATAGTTAGATAAAATATAAATTAATAATTTTGACTATTAACTTCATGAAATTGTATTAAAAGTAATAGAAATGATTAACATATTTATGAACCATATTTATATAGTAAATAAAGGAAAAAATTATATTTAAAATAAATATTACCATAATTGATAAAATATATTTTATATTAGGTAAAATGTTAAATCCTAATATTTTTCTCCAAAATTAATTATTATGATTTAAAATTATTTATCAAGTTAAATAATAAATTGGGGTAAAATTTGTTTCACCATGTGTTAATGTCAAAATAACATTAACAACATACCATGAATTTAAAAGTTGATAATTTTCATGACTTATATTTTTCACCCCTGTACCTTTACTCAATTTGAACATTTGGACCATTAAAAAGAAAATTTATGATTGAAAATTGTGAATGTGTTTATAAAAGTTCCCTTATGTTCACTTATAAAAACAGACCAATTTTACCATACATTGATATAAATTCCCTATAGAATCGACCATTAAATGCTTATATTTTACTATCCCTAGAACCCCCACTTACCAAAATAAGACCACTTTCACAAATTGTCATCCTAATCAGTTTAATTTCAAGAATACCTCCAATGAAAATTCAAATCCCTAAAATGAGTATTACCAACTACACAATTTTTATTCTTATTTATATTCAATAATATTTATAATATCCATACTAATATATTAAATTACAATCAATAATATTCTATAATTTCAGTATATTAATTTAATTTTCTTTATATATTCATAACACGAATCCATTATGAAAAAATATATTATTCACGTGCGTCACAGACTATGAAATCAATGATGCATCATGTTTCCTTTTATATCATGCAAAGCAAGAATGGATCTATGTTTTTATTAAATATAAAAAACATTATGATATCAATATGGTTTTGGTATGGAAAAGTATATAACATATTACTTATAAGATCAAAAAATGGTCATTGTTCATTTACATGTTTAAATGAATCATACTAACTGGACAATCTATTTATAAAATTGTCTATTGTTTCCATATCTATTAATTTTTAATTAAAATATGGGAAATTATAATATATATCACAATTAAACACTAATTATGATTATTATTCTTCTATTATAATGGTATTACAAAAAAATACCTTCTGGTAATTTACTAATTTTGGTTATGTTCACGATTATGTTGTTTAAATACCTAAATGGTAACTACAATGAGTTTATATCATAACTAACAATGATAACATAATTATTAGAAATATGGAGAATAAATATGTAATTTTTGGTTTTTTAGTTTTGGGTGTGTCATATATATAATTAATTAACTTCGAGAAACACACATTGATCATCACGGAGCAGAAAAAAAATGTTTTTTTATTAATTTTCTATTACAAGATGAAGACTAAACCACCCATTAATAGTATCTGAAACTTCATAAAAAATTATAAATAAACCCTATATGTTTTTAATGATTAATTAATGATTATCATTTTAATAAAAAATAACATGGACATAAATAGATTTTTTTAAATTTTGATGCCTTGTTAAAAATACCAAAGAACAAAAATATATAAAAAGTAAAATGAAGAGTTAAAAAAGACTAAAATTGGGAATTTTATTTAAATTATTTTTATAAATGGATAATATCCATTGGATATATATCAATCCATGTTATATTGTTTTTACTACTTTTTAGGAAATACCATCCCCCATCATATCCACCCCATGGTATGTATGAGTGATTATATGATTGATCAAAGAAAGGGGTTGGAGGTAGTCCATCCATCTAAATATAAGAGGCCAAACAAAGTGAACCACAACCTTCTAGTGTGATTTGATAATTGTAGTGGAGAGTTTTTCAAGACATATGTTATTACAACATCTTTTTTCATAAGATTAATTCTATTAAGGATTTAATACATCTTAGATTATAATGAGGATTAATTACTACACATACCATAACAGTATCCATGAATCTATAAATTTTAGTCTCTACATAGTACTACACTACCAGAGGGGCATGTGTTTCCTTTAGCAGATCTGTCATAATTTATTTTGATATAACCAGGGTGAAGGGAAATCCAGATAGATTATAAGATACCATTCAGCTAGATTAATATTCACTAATTTTCAATATAATGAAGAAATATTAGATCCTTGACAGAGTTTTCCAGGAACAGGTTTTCATCACTACATATTCCTTGATCGTTGTAATAATATTAACTTGAGTTTCATGAAAATTTATGTGATTATTTTCATTAATAGTCTCATTTATATCTTACCAACTGAAATACATCAGATCGGAAATAACATCTATGTAGAGATCTCTAATTTTTTGAGAATAATCTACAATACTGACTCACTGATGATGTTACCAAATAGTGTCTAAATATATCCATAAGAGATCAAAAATGTCAAAAATGTATTTCCATAAATTTAAATCAATGGAAATATATAAAACTATATGGTCTTCTTCCAATCTGTGTTGAATTAACATATCACAATTGCAGAATAGTTTGATACCATATAATAGAAGACAAAAATTATGGGGAACTCTATTATGGGATACTCTCTATATAGGGGTGTATCTGGTGGGTATAACAGATGGCATGTCAATCCTTCTCAACAAATAAAGGTATTGATTATCAATTATAAAAATATTCTTGTTGTTATGTGTTTAATTAAAAATAAAATATTTTCATCTTCCCAATCTCAATAATCATCTATATTAACAAAAGGATAATTGTAAATAATAATTTGAATAACATTGTGTAAATCAAAATGATAAGAGAGAATATAATAGGTTGTAGAAATACTAGTATCAGAAGGTTATTTCATAATGAAATTCATATATATAAGAGGAATATCATTCCATTTATCCTATGTAATGTTCAAAGAGGATTATTTGTTAACTCTCCATTATGACTGAACCATAAATATTGAAAAATAATGTTTAATGGATGTCCAAACGGAGGATTCCATATAAAGAAGATTTATATTCTTCAGTGTGTTATAAAACCCTCCTATAAAGAAATTAAATGTCATGGAGTTATTATTTATAAGGGTCCATGTTATTCTTTCCTGAAGAAAGTCATTAAATATACTAATGTTCATAATCACAAGACCACCAATATCGATGGGCTTACAATAATTGGTCCAAGAAATAATTATAATCATTCTCTAAAGAGTTATTCTCCTATAAATTTTTTTTTGATAAAACAATTTGGATTTTCAATCAAAACAATGGGAAATTAATAAACAATCATATAATAGAAATTTTTTAAAAAACATTTATTTGACTAGTAAAATTCTTCCAACCATAGATATAGATTTCAATTCCATGTTGGGATTTGGTTTTTAACATGGAGAACAATATTTCAAAAATATTTAGTTTTTGGATAACCCAAAAAAATATAAACCCTAGTATACTTGAATGAAAAATATACATCCATAATCTATGGTTTATTTTTTATCTATCTATTCTTAATACGGGAAAAAATTTTCTAAAGAAAATTATTGTTTTTCGAGTTGATGGATAGAAGAGACAAATATTCACATTTATAGGGGGAAGCATTATGTTTTGTGATATTCATATTGTCTCTTTAGATGAACAAAATGATGTCATCCACATAGAAGATATAAGGTGGAACCATCATGTTATTATAGGCAATGATGCATTTTATTTTACCTGGATGAACTAAATTAGTTATAGTTAAACTTATTTAAACCTTTATAATAGAAAATAAGATTAAAGAGAGAGTCTATCCATATATGAAACCTTTTTTTTCAATAGAAATAACATTTTGGAGAACCACTATCAGAATTTAAATACTATAAGAACAAAATGTGGTTAGGATTTTGTTAACAAAAGTATCACTAAATACAATGTTAGTGATGGCATTATAAATGAAACTCTAATCCATATTATCAAACATTTCAATAATTTCATGTTTAATAGAAATTTATCCTCCTCTCTTTTCTTCCATTAAATTATTTATACATTCTAAAAGAAAAAATGAATTATTGAATGTTTCAACCATTGAGGAAACATAATTTGTTCTAATTTACTTTTTTATTATACATGGTAAACATCAAGATAGTTAATGTTTAGTGATGATTTATTAACACTTTATATAAAATAAATGGTTTCAAAGAGGTCAATTTCATAGGCATTTTTCACTTTTGGAATTCGAGAGAGTAATTGTGGATTAAGACCATGTGGAAGGATTCTAATTGAATTTTTTTTAGAATATTACATAAATCTTTTTGAATTGTATTATAACGATTTTTAAAAAAGGATTAAGTGAATTCATCACTCCTAGATGGAATATCAAGTATCATACTGATGAGAAGATATTTTATTTCAAGAAAAACTGGTATAGTATTTAGATTAATGTTATCATTATTGGAAACTATATTTAGAATTAAATCAAGTAACAAATCATTATGAATATCAAGACCATTAAAACATTATTATATTTGGAGACAATATTAATATTCACACCCTCCTAATTATTTATAATTCTATCTCCATATTTAATAATGGTTAAGGTTTTATAGGATTTCCTATTAGGTGCACATATTTTTAGAGTTTTTTGTTTGTGTCCTCATTTTTAAGCCAATTAATTTTAAATGCCTAATTTTGAAGATTATATTTGAAATTGGGAGTATATTTTAGTTTCATGCAGATATCTATTTCTTATTGAGGATCATTAGTAAAATATTATTTTATATATGAAAGTAATATTTTATTGAGTTTTAATTCTAATAAACTATGGTGTCGACACTATTAAATCTATAGGAGAGGAATGGTTTGGATCTTCTAGTATTAAGGATTTCTAAATTTTGATATTGTTACAAATTTAATCAATGAAGGGTAATGCTAGAAATAGTAACCCATTTATCATGGTCTTGAATATTAGTGAAGGATATATAATGTTTACTACCCACTACCGTTTTGTGGTGCCTTCTATACCAAGTATATTTTTCCCCTTCAAGGATGATCTTAATGTGATTGTTATCTTCAATAAAATTCCTAAACATGCTAGAAGAGATGTTGGATTGAGTTAGACCCATATTTCTAGGATTTAAAAAAGGATGAAAATTATAATAGGAAATATACATTTGAACATGTATTTGGGGTTAGAATCCCCTTATTTGTTTCTCTAGAAGCCATCCTCCATGTTGATTTATCGATTTGGTTGGCAGTATTTGCACTTCGAATAAAGTAGTGATTATCCTACTTAATCATATAAGAGTTAAGAGAAATAGTGGTATCAGGATTTCTTGTTTTATATTCCAAAAGAGTATTTGGTTTTTCATTACTTTTACGTTTCATATTGTAGTCTCCTTCATATTGTGTGATTAAACTATCCTCAGAAGCAATAATGGTATTATGTTTCTCAAATTATCTTTACATGACAATTTTTTTGAATTCTATTAGGTTTGATTATGTTGTCATTCTGTCTCCCAGATCAGATGGGCTGTTTTCCTACAGATCTCTTAAGAACATCACCTACCTTCACCATTGTAATGTGGAATTGATCCTTCCAAATACATATTGTTTAAAATGTATTGTTAATAAATTCAAAAAAGGAATGAAAATTATATACTTTTGTTTATATTGTCTAAAGTATCATAGTATTCTGTAATAAAGAATATTTTTTTTAATCGTTTTTTATCGTTCGATTTGCTGGGATGTGTTAGATTTCTAGTTTGCACCACTAAAAAATCTTCACTAAACACTATAGTACTAAGGATAACATTATATGTTGATCTCATATGATTTTTTTATGCTAGATAAGGTATAACTATCTTCAACAAAATTAGAAGTGGTATTATGAATTTTACTGGGGAGATGATTAAATCTGAATTCAATTTTATTTAATGAAATATGTTCCTCAACATTAATTTATTTGTTTCTTGATTTATCCGTTTTTTGAACATGATGAGTTTTCTTAACAATAACACTAAAAATTTTCTCCATATCATTATAAATTTCCTTGTCCATAGAATCATATTCATCATATTCATCCAAATAAGCCTTGGTGTTATCTATGGTATCCATTGAGTAATCCATGAATCCTTTATTTTGTACACACATTTTCTTGTGATTTTTGGATGGTTCTGGTTTTTCCATGATAGGGACCTTCCCTTCTTTATGCATTTTGATAGTAGTCCATTATTTCACATTGGGTGGAAAACCCTACTTTTAAACAACTCTATAATTGGAAAATAGTTTTCCAAATAATCATATATAGATTAAGAAATGGAGGCCTTTTATCATACTCATCAATTAAAATATCTCATTAGTCCTTAGAATTAAAACTAATGAAATATGGTAAATATGATTCCAAATTATCTTCTAAAATGAAAATTGAATATAATATATGTTCCCCATTTAATGTACACTTATTGATCTTCAAGGGAGAACCAATGATTGATTTGATTAAATATAGGATAAATGGGTGTCATAATACCTTGTTTAGGACATGAAATATTTTCCAATTTTTTTCCATATAATCTAAATGTTTCATTTTATCAAAAGTTATTTCCCATACTAAAAATTTATGATATTTAAGGGGGGTTTCATATTACCCATTTTCCAAAAAAAAATAATATTCTTGAGAACTATATATGAAATGGTAATGGACCATAGAATTGAATGTAGTTTATTATTGTATTTTATTTATAAATGGGAGATAATAGGTATTATGATAGGAAAACCCCATTATTTTTCCCCTTTTATATGAGAAGTTCCTCACAGAATAGTGAAATTACATATATTTAATCTTTTCTGTAGGGATTTGGGGTCAGCATCGATAGAGAATCCTCCATCAACATGTTTTAATGTATGGGGAATCATAGTCATGGTCACATGGAGTATATAAGATCCCATTAGCACTTATAAGATGTATATTCTTTTAGATGTTGAAATAAGATCTATAATTTCTTCATCTTCAGGTATATCTAATTTGATTGTTACTTTAGATGATTCCATTTCAAAGGAATTTTCTATGTGTATATCAAACAAGTTGATTATTTTTCACCATATCATTATATACAATTGAGAATTATCTCTAATCATTAGAGAATATAGGGTTTGGGAGATGACTGTTATGAAAGGTGCTCAAGGAAGCCATTTTAATTTTAGTTTCCATCATATTGTATGAACAAAATCATTTTGAAACTTGTAAAAACAATCAAAACATTAATCACATGAATTGGAAAATATTTTGAACTCATATTAAGAATTTCAATTTATTGGGTTTATAAATGAAATTTGATATCATTATGGTTGTGAATTATGTCATTAATATATATATGTTTGTGATATAGGAGGTTGATCTATGTTTTTGGTAGTTGGGATAAGAGGTATCTGTTTCAATCTAAAATTCATATCTTTGATTATTATTTGGTATTGTGAAACTAATTTAGTTTATGTTGTTATATAATTCACATTTTATATATCATATCATGAATTATAATATAATAATTTTATTTTATGATTAATAAATTTCACAATCTTTCAAGGGGTTTTGTTCAAAATGATACTTCAGCTGTAGGGTTTTCATTGTCACAATTCTAATTTTGGGAG
Organism: Viscum album; assembly: GCA_963277665.1. Taxonomy (NCBI): domain Eukaryota; kingdom Viridiplantae; phylum Streptophyta; class Magnoliopsida; order Santalales; family Viscaceae; genus Viscum; species Viscum album. The sequence goes on from OY728163.1 coordinate 871,781,320, forward strand.
ACATAAAACATTTACCTCCCCATTATTACTTGGTAAACTGTATTTTCTTCCCATAAGTGTATTTTTTAAAAATAATGTTATTTAATATAATTTACCAGCCACATCATATTCCGTTATTCAATTATCTATTGATTTATTTATTCCCCATTAGTAAGGATTTTTGGTAACTCGACATTCATTCATCAATTTATGATTGTTCTCTTAAATATATAAATTTGAAACAATCATGATGTTGATTAAATTATTTAGTTGTCTATAATTATTTTTTGAAGATATAAATTCCTACCAAATTCACATGTTATAATTATTTCTCATGTATTGAGATATTAATACTGTATGTGATATTGTTAACTCGAATATCCTTTTTTATATATTATATTTTATCTCGATCAATGTTTCATCATGGATGGGATATCAAACACTAATAAACTATTATATGGTATTTTATTACCCAATATTGAAAAAAGGATTAATAAAAATAATTTTATATTACTATTTAAATAATAAGGGTTTTTAAATAAATGTAATTGAATGTATTAACAATGTTATTTTAATATAAAAATGTTTTGGGTCAACATTTATAAAGGAAAAAAATCAGATTGTTTTCAGGGATCCATTATTATTGATTATTTTAAAAGTCAATTTTTTTATTAATTTTTCAATATATGTTCTAAAAATATCGTTTTAAATTAATCATAACTTTCTATACTGTGTCAATGCTAAAAAATTATTAATTCACTGTCCTGATTTCACTTCTGTTTTCCTTTTCATTTATAATAGGATTTTACCTAACTAGGTATATGATTCAATTTTTATATTCTAATATATATATATATATATTGGGGAATAAACTCACGATAAAAAAAATCCAATTCATAATCCATTTTTCAGAGTTATCATTAAATAAATGTTTTCTAGGGATTTTTTCATCTTCTTCATCATCCATCCATATTTTATTTTTTAAATAAGAAATATAATCATTTCAAACCATCCACCTTATTTTGATTGGATTTTTATGATCATGTTCTTAATGTAATTCCTTATATATATAATCATTCCTCTATAATGACCAAACATCACATTTAATATAATATCGATTAGATGATGTTGTCCTATATATGATTTTTATTTTTTGACATGGGAAAAAGTATTGGTGTTTCATATATTATTATTTAGATAGACCCATTTATTGGAATGTAGAATATGTATTATTTAACCATATACATTCTTTATTAGAATATGGTAGGATCATGTAATACCTTTGTTAACATGTGGAAATGTACTTTAAAAAATAACAAATACTTACTTCAAATGTATGATGATCATGAAATGATTTTTATATTCATTATTATATAGATAGCCATGTCATATACAGTAATTAGTTGTTAATATAGATCTATTATTTTTCTTAATTCCCCTTTTGGTGAATTAATTATACGTAATTCTGTTATGAGTGTGGATCAAAATTATATAACCCCTCAATAGATTTAAATTACCAAAAATAAAGAAGTGGTTCTTTTTATGTTGTGTATTCTCTCCCAATTTAGCATGATTTCTAGAATATGTTCTCAACGAAAAATAGATGTCTTGGAATAAGGAATTGATAGTATGTAATTTACATTTGTAACTATCCATTCCATTAGTATATATTCATCAATATTGATATGCATGTTTTTATTTAATTTCCAGAATTGATTATGGTCTTATATTCTTGTTTATTATGGATTCATATTTTATTATCATTCATGTTATAATATGATTCCCATGTTTGTTCAAAAATTTCATCAGTGTATTTTTAACTTACTAATATTTTGATCTCACAACTACATATATTTCCATTTCTATTGATTTTAAAGAATATTAGTACACATGATATATTGCCAAAAAATCATGAATAAATATTTTTTTGGGTGAAGTTGAAGATTCATCATGGATAGTTTAGTTTCATATATAGTGGAAGAAATCACTTTTTGATGCAAATAATAGATAGATTCTTATTTATATTTTTTGATAATGCTCTAAATATCTAAACAAGAAAAAATCCTCAAAATGTAAGATATTTAGTAATCATTTTCAATTATATAATTATGTATTGTTACATAATGTCATTTTATATCTCATAGAAATTTTTGTAGGGAATGTATGTGTTTGTGGTCTCAATTATGAGAGTGTGGGTCTAGGGAATCATAGTTTGTATCGAAGGAATTATTGATATACCATGAGGTGTAATTATATTCATGGTTAAAACATTTATGGTTTTTTTGTTAAGGATGATCATAATTTCAAAGTATCGACAATCCTTTTTTATGGAATATGATTTATTGTTATTGTATTGAGACAACATTTATTTTTCTATTATTATTAACGAAATTTTGTGAAAATCTTATTAATAAGTATATGTATAGAAAGACAACCTCATGTTTTGGTAAAGTCATGAGTATATAGATTTACATGAAATTATTCCAATATATGTTTACTAGAATGTAGATATGGTTGTAGAAAATATGTACCAATGGGTGACGAAACTAATGTAGAGGTGTTAGGTAAAAAGTCAATTATAACCCGGTGCATGAAAAAGAATAATTCATACCCATCCATTATTAAATTTCAATTGGTTAGTCATTGGATAATACACATTATTTTATTATAAAATTATACCTTTGATAGACAAACTAATATGAATATTATTTCGGATAAACAAGTATTGAACAAGGAGAGTATTCAGTTGATCCAAAGCTATCATATATTAAAAAAATGTGTCATAGGGGAATACATAATCATATTGATACTTTCATATGTTGGATATTATATAAAAAAATTTATTTATTATTTTATTTGAAATAGGTTCATAAATTTGAAGCTAAAAAGATTGGTCTCTTGAAACAAATATGTTTTTTAAAAACTCTAAGTGACAATACATAAATTGTTAGAAATTTTAGAGTATTCATATTATGATGGAATAAATTTGTTTAATTCTGTTATCTAATGAATTTAAATTTATATTTTAATAAATATTAACCTATATCATATTCCCAATAGTGATTTATAATTATCTATGATAAATATTAATTGATTATGTCTTATTGTTCATGTGTGTGAATTTCCATAAACACCAAGTTTAGTGCATTTTATAAAATGAACTTCATTTCTAATCACAAATTAAATTCATGTTTAAAATGCATATTTGGGATCTATCAATCATCTACATGTAGAATAATTATATAAATTATGTGAATTTTATATTTTGGGATATGATTGATCATAATTTTTAGAACATTCTATCTTTTAGGATCGATGGATGAATCCCATGATAAAATTATGATTTCTGGGTAGTAACGCCGAAATATTCTAGACAAACCTTAATGGGCCTATAGCCCATCAAAAAATATTTGTGCCCCCATTACATAACAAATGAAGCTAAAATATTAACAGTATAATGATAAAAATATGTGGATAATTTCATTTAAGTGTTTATATAGTTACCTCTAATGTTATCAAGGAGATAAACGGAATCCATGTTGACATTAAATGGTGAGCCAAATTTGAACACACATAATGTCATCCAACTAGATCGAGTAGAACATCCAAGAAAATGAAACAATTCGACTAATTTTTTTTCCAATTATAGATAAAAAATTGATGAAGATATATTTCTTCTATGACCCCTTCGTATACTTCTACCTTCAGTTACAAATTGACATTTCAAAAAGGGGGATGAATCTGGCTGAATTTTCTGGTCAACATTGAAATGTCCAATTTCCAATGATTTTTTCACCCAACTTAGGACTCTTTAAATTAATGGGGAATGAATGAATTGATTATGGGTATACATAAGGATAAAAATATTCTTATATAAGGACCTAGTGGTGAATGAAATTTGGATTCATTTTTTTCCTTTCTATCAAATGTTTATCATTAATTTGTATTTTCACACTTTCATTTTGAAATTGAAACTACAATTTATCTCATGTCATTTTTTCATTAACATTCATTTTATAATAACATATCATCCTTGTATTCAAAATTTATTTCTTCACATTATAATAACATATTTATAGAATTTAATCAGGGTGTGAATTTATTCACACATGCGCTTTTGAATTCAATAATAGAATGGTGGAGTTTTTACTTATTTAAATGTTTTTGTTCTTCTTCAATTATTCCCCATATGTATAATTCCCACTATTATTAGTAGAATAGAATAAATATAGGGATAAAATATTATTATTTGATTTATGGGAATAGCAGGGTTAGTGATTTAATGTCATTTCATGTAAATAATATTTTAATCTATTCATTATTTTAATAATTCCATTTGATGAGATACATTCTTCTTTGTCTTCTCCCACATTAATAATGACACATTCTCTGTTCTAGAATGATATAATTCCTTAGAGAGATCATAAATGTAACATTCAAATTTAATTAGTTATTATCCTTTTAATTGTGTAGGGATTAAAGTGGTGAATGATTTTTTATAATTATCTCATGTTTTGGAAACATCTTGAATAAAATATACGATGTTTTCTATGAAAATAAATTCATACATTCCACCCCGAGAAAAATTATTGGCTAAACCCAGAAAAATTAATTTTCATAATTTTTATTGTTAGGTGTTTTTATGGTTTTCTTAAATTAAATAACTTGCTATTAAAATCAAATAAATAAAAATAGTTGTTCACTCAATAGTCAATCCTCCATGAAATCTGAGTGTGTCAAGTTCACTTCTTTGGTCCCTATGTATGAGATAACCAAATGGAGTATCAACATCATTACCCCATCATAAACCAACATTGGAATAAAAATTAAAATCAATAGTGGTATCTCCCCAAATAAAAAATTTAATAGATCAAACCTTGAATGAATACCCCAGACCTGATGAGATTTACAATGAATGAGATGATGAACATTTAAAGGATACGTTTAAGGCCCTTTCAAGTATGGTCAATGAGATCAAACATATTGAATTCCATGATGTTCAGACACATATCAAGACTAATCCAAAAATCAGTCTTGATAATTTTTTTGATAAAATTGATAGAATTAATTCTGCAGTATCATGTTTGAGATTAGAACTACAAAGCTTTAAAACTTGTGAGGATCCCATCCCTATAATGAATATATCTTACATAACCTTATGTGAATAAAATAGTATCCCACAACCATCTCATGACTTTAATAATGAACCAACAACCAGATTATGGATAGCTAAATAAGATCAATGAATTTTTTAAGGGGATTAAAATCAATAAGAAATCAATTTTTAGGATTCAAAAGAGGGAAATATGTCATCATGGACTGCATACTCTGAAAATAGCTCTATTTTTAATTTTTTAGGACCACATATCACTGAACCATTGGGGGAGATAACAATCAATAAGTCCATACCCATTACTAACATTCAATTAGAAAATTATTAGGATGAATCAAACATTATTAATGAACTAATTATTTCAAAATTTCATGGAGATGAAACTGTTTTTTTTTCAAATTTCCAATGTACATTGGGAAATTTCAATAATCCCAAACTCAATGTTATGGTCCTTCCATCCCAACTAAAGAATACCTCCATAAGTGATAACTAGTAACATTAATTTGTCATTCAATTTTTGCATGATAAAAAATATAGAGGACCGATCCACGATATCTTAGGAAAGACCACTGAAGCAACTAGATAAACCATTTTAGATATTACAAGGATTTTCCAATTCACAATAGAACAAAAAAATTTACATGTAACATAATATAGAAAATGAATAAGTCAACATTAGTATAATTGTATAAAAATGGGGTCTTTAACATGTTGAAAGTTGGTATTGGGTATGAATTTGATCTATGAAAAGCTAAAAATTTTAAATTAAGCACATTCCCAGAGGCAACCTAGGATCTTTATTTTTTTAGTGTTTTGTTTTTCAAGGGATCCCCTTGGGGTTTCCAATTTATTATAATATATAATTTCAGTAAAATTAAGGTGTTGATGAATTTTGTTATTTCAAAATAAAACTATTTCCTTTTAAAGTCCAAAATCCATCCATCTATCATCCCCGAGGATTCTACATGTGACATGAACCCAAATTGTAAAATTTCTTATTGATATGTCACCAACTTCAAACTATGCGGTTTTATTCAATGTTTTAATTTTAAATCACATCTCCCAAAAAATATTCCAAATTATAATCTATCACTTATCCTATCTTACAAAAAAATGGGCAATTTCATTCTAAGTTAGGGGGAGTGAATATCTTGGATTTCCAAAAAATGGCCTTATATAAAAATAAAAAAACAAAAAAACAAAATTCATTATCCTTGAGTGAATTAATGTAAATTTGAAAACATAAAAACTGAATTTCATATGATTTTAATTTTTTTATTATGATTTCAATGTAATTTTATGTTTATGAGCATATTATTTGGAAAATGAACTTGTCCAATGTGATTTTTCAATGTTTACATTTTCATAATCTTAATCAAAATTCCACATTGTATGTCCATTAGATCTTGGGTGCAGATTTTAATTATTGGGTCCCTTCCATCGTAGAATAAGGTTTGGAGGTGACTTTTAGTTTTATTTGAGTATCCCAAAAAATCTAAATAATTACCACATAAAGAAATGTTTTCTCCAAATGTGTGGTATCCAACACGTGGGGATCATGACTCAATAAATTTATTTCCAAAATATAGGCATCATTTCTCTATTTTAGATCATGGTATTGACAATATATATGTCTTCTGTCAATTGGGGATTGTGACTCCATTGTTTTCTTTCCCATAGTTGGTCTTTTAATATCTATTATGGTTAAAAAATGGATACGTATCTGATGGATTAATTTTATTCCCTCATAGTGCTTCCATAGTTTTACCCATGGCCAATAAAATTGGCCCTAGGTATTTTGAGATACAATACACATCATTATGATTAATTGAAATTCGGTGAAATGTGATGATTATTTTTAACTAAGAATGGGCTTGGCCATAAGATATTCATGTCAAAAAAAATTTTATAAAATTATTTTTATAGGTTTCATGATTTTATGGAATTATGATTTTAGTGATAATTTTATATGAAAATATTTTTCATAAAAGAAATTCAATTTGATATTTGTTAATTAATTTTTCCTAGGGACTAGAAAAACTCAATTTTAGGGTATGATTTTCCACTAAAAGGGGATATTATTCATTGATAAAATATTAATATTCATGTGTTTCAATACCTATAAACACCAGTTTTAGTGAATTTTATAAATTTATCTTCATTTCCCATCAAAGGTTAAATTCACATTTAAAGAGCATATTTGGGACCAATCAATCATATATATATATATATAATTACTTCTATAAGAAGATGATTTATTGGACCAAAATATGAACTGTAAACATGCATTACAATTGTGATGAGAAATGAATTTTAGTTTATAAAATTCACTAAAATTGATGTTTGTGGTCTTTGAAACACATGAATATTATGATATAATGATCAAATATTATCCCCCTCAGTTGCTAATCTATGATAGATTGTTGTATTATAAACTTTATGCTGATAATTTGAAGAATATATGCACTTGTGAAGTGTATTTTTACATTAAATTAATTTGAACACATATTATTTGATATTTATAATACAAAATAGTAATTTCCTAATATAATTATTACAATAATTGTTTAGAAATTAGCTGATTCTCCTGTACATTTAGTAAAATTTAAATAAATAGAAATAAACTTAAGAAAATAATGATGCGAACAAACAGAGATAAAATCCCCAAACCCTAGAAAGAAAAAAAATTCAATAGTCACCATAATCATGATCAAAATCATTACAACAATACATAACATAATCAAAAGACTCCCATTTTTACTGTAAATTGTTTTGATTAAAGAGTGAAATATACTTAACCTTAAGATTATACTACTATAGGGTGGGATGATTTTTAAAAGACATACAAGACCTTCATGTTGCAACCATGTCCTCCCAACAATGTCCTCCAAGTCATGTCCACGACCATTGTATTTTTTGTGATAACCCTTCTTCTAATACATAGAATTTTCCATGCCCCTTATATCTCATCAATTCCCAACTCATAAACACATTTCTCAAAGATAATCTACTCATTGACATTATTAGTCTTAATGTACACAAAGGGGACACAAAATTCAATACATCTATCATAAATATGATCTTCTTGTACCAAATCAAGAAAAAAAATATGTTTTTGATGTTGTATACTAAAAATATCTTAGTATCCCAGTAGTGGTAGTGTTACTAACATATATCTAATTATCCTGAAGAGGATACTTTCCCTTAGTGTGAGAGGAAATCAAGTATTTCTCATGGATTATTTCCTTGTCCACTTCAGTTTGGATATCATTATTGAATTATATAAATCATTGGAATTATTAACATTATCACGATTCTTTTTATCATACTCGCCTCTTTCATCATCAATATACACAGTAGGCTAAATTGTGGAACCTCTATATCAATTTCATACCATGATTTCATCCTCATGGAGGAAGAGTAATCCTTCAAATCCACAACATTCAAATAATAAAAGTTACACCTATCCAAACTAGAGGACCTGCCAAGCATAGAACAATAATGATGTACACATCCTCCACGTAAATGAGGATGACAATGTACAATCCCTCTAACATGATCATCGGGATGATTTTCAGTAGATCACTTAGGACAATCCTTTTTATTGCAATTACATTTCACGAGCCCAAGACCTAAAGATAATTAAAAATAAATATATCTTCTAAAATTCAATGATTCATGTCCAAATATCTTTCATATTAAGAATTAAATTCTTATATTCAATTGTAAGATCATTCTTATCAGATTCAGTGGAGATATAAATTATGTCAACCATGGTACTACCTAGATTAGCCTCATCCAGAAATCTCACATAGTTTACAAGTAAAAAATAATAAATATTATTTTCATGTTTTATGGTTACCCAAATGGAAATAACTAGATCATACATGATCTTTGGGTTATATAGTGTCCAGTTAAGACCAAAAACATTTACTGGAAATTGTGCAGATGAATTACATACCTCCAATGGGTTGAATCCTTCTTCCCATTCATGATGGTGAGGATCACCGTGATTGAGGGTAATGGACTAAATACTCATGATTTAAATTTAAAATATTTTGGGGGAAAGAGAATGTGGAGTATCTCACTTCCCAATGAGACACATATCTATTTTTCAAATCCCCATATTGATGATAATCACATTAATAAATCATCAATTTTCCAATGTTTTGATCGCAAGGGTAAAATCAATCTTACAAAAATGAAATGATTACCTAAATTCAAAAGTTTGGATATCAATCTGTAATCATCTATCACATGATTAATACTCCCCTTTTGATGGATTTCCCCACCATTAGACCCTTTGTAGATCAAAAAATAACTTTTTTCATGCAATCTACAGTACCATGATCGCGACATTTGACTTGATATCATTCCATGTAAATATCATATCTTTAGATCTCAAACTACCAAAATGATGGGAGACAAATAATCCTAGGCCCAGATATTTTTAGCAAAAGAAGAATTCCTCAAGAAAAACAAAATTGACCGATTCAAGAAATTGGGATGCATAGTGAATCTAAAACCCAATAGTGGTGTGGCTGATCTAACAGCGGTGTGACAAAAACATCACATATATTGAAATACAACAGAAACATGGGGGCCTGGTGGAACAGACTCAGGGGAAACCACCAAATAACTCCAACATGACTCTAGCGGTGTGAATATGGTCCGACGTTACTCCAAATGCGCATATTTGGTACGGTGTGACTTCAGTAGTGCATATCTAGTGAGACACCATTAACATAGATAGGTGTGTGATGAAACTATAGTAGCATCGGAATAAAAATCTAGTGGCATAGAGAACCATCGTTCTGTAGAAAACAACAACACACATTTATTTCAACAATTGATCAACCATCATGAGGTACCAAATGAGGCTAAAACCCTAATCATCTTCCTCTGGAGAGAGATATAGATTGGTGAAACCTGTATTCTTCAATAATATAGTTATATTAAAATAAATAAATATTTGTGAAATAATTTAAATTTTATGGATAACACTTCATATAATATAGACATGATGTTCATATAATTAATGGTTGTCTGATTATGAATTTTTAGGTTTTATATTAATTGGTAACCTTCGATTTTATAATTGATTCATTATTTTTTTGTATAATTCCATCTCATTTATTTTTATTATTACTATATAGTGACTATTTTGTGACATTATATACTAAATTTAAATAAAATTTTTGGTTTAAATCAAGATTTATCATTTGGGGGAATATATAATGTGGTTCTGGTTTAATGCATTCAAGATTCAAATTGGTTTTGGGGACAATATGTTACTGAGACTATATGATTATGGTGTATACATTATTGGGTATATGATTATATGAACGAAAAATGTTTTTTTGATGATGGATACTTTACATGATAGAGCCTAAGAGAGTACGATATATCTCATCTTAGAGATTATACCATGAATGATGAATATATTAAGAATAGCCTCACATAAATTATTTATTAATTAAAAATTAGAATTTTAAGGATAAAATGTATATAATGGGTTAGAATATATCACCCAAAGATCATAATATATTCTTACAGTCAAAATTATCAATCTTTTTTATTGATTTATCAACATGTGACCTTAAACATAACTGATACTGTGATTTATTTATTTAAATTATTAACTTTTATGGATAACTATTATAACCTATTCATTTAATTTGTGGGAATGAATATGAGTTTTTATTTTTCAATTATATTTATAATAAATATATATCCAAACATCAATATGAATAAAATTAAATTATATTTCCTAAAATTAAAAATAATTCCATTTCTTGTTCAGAATAGATTTTCTTTTCAAAATAAATTCATTTATGAGATATCAATTTCTATTTTGTGAATAATATGATTAAAAAAATTATTTTTTTAATTATTAATTTTTTTAATACTAATTTATTTTCTAAATCTTATGAACAAATAACATGTTTATAAAAAATCCCTCAATAGTTCATCTCAGAATGTTTTGGGTGAGGTTTCATTTGTTGAAAAATCCAGATCACTGAAAATGATGATTGTTGGTGATCGCAGATGGCAGGTTTTTAAGGTGGCATTGTTTTCCAGTTTTTTCCAAATTTTGGGGCCTCAAAATAATGATTTTTTGTTGGAAAATGAATGATTTACCTATACGAGTGAATTTTATGAAGAATTTTAAAGAAAATCAAGAAATTGGTGATCATCTCATACCATAATACCTGGGTTGCATTCCCTGTTTTAGGAATGGTATTCTAAGTGGTAGGAGCAATTCGCAGATGTGGTTCACAAAACCAAAAACTATTCACAACTGAGTGAAGAAATCAATACACATATGACTTGGCATCTTTGGAGGAGGTCAACTGCCTAGAAACAAAGGTGGTATGAAGAGTTCATAGATAATGGTTCATAGATGGCTTGATGTTCATAGTGGATATTGATTCATTAGGCAGTGGGGGCTGTATCGAATCCACATTTGGAAAATCATGATTTAGAGGAATACGAAGATATCATTTCCTTTATAATATTCACTTACCCTAATAATTTATATGGAGATTTTTCATCATTAGAAAACATATTTTTCTCGGGGAATTCGAAAAAGATCAAAATTTATTCGCACTGAAGGTGTTTGTGGGGATTCTTAACCCGCAATGTCAGTCTGGTACGCGGAAGGAGTTGTCTCGGTACACAAAGGAGGAATCATCAGTATGTGAGAGGGATATTTACACAAGTAGTATGCAGAGGTGATATCTGATATGTGAAAGTGAAGACAACCGCCTATAGAGAAATGTTTGTGGATAGGAGGGGTTTTTAAGAAGAGGTTCGCGGAGTCAGTATGTGGTAGCGGTACATGATCGTGATAGAAAAAAAAAATCCACAGTCAAAGGAGGTTTGCAGAAGAGGAATAAGTATGCGTAAGAGGTTTTCTACCTACCAAACCTGGTACTCTGTATACATGATAGGAGAACAATTCTCTATTTACACCAGGAAGATTGAGAAATACTTGAATCAATTTGCCAAAGGAATTATCGGTACTTAGCAGTAACTGGGATGGTGGAATTCAACTGTGGGTAAAAAAATAACTTCAACAGATCCTCTTCCTATAGTTTAGGATGAAGGAAATCAATCAAAAGAAGGGAATTACATGTCTATAAACTGTGTTTCACCTACACATCCATAAACTATTAGGGGATTACATTCTAAGAGCTGTGAGTGAAGTAAGAGGAAGACAATGACACTTTCCACTAGCTGTGAGCCAACGTAAGAAGCATAGGGAGTGACCCTTGGGAATGCATTGAGCAGAAACTATTCCTTGTAAAGGCTTTGATAATGGGAATATAATTTCTAGCCTAGACATTGTACTCATTTTATAACTTGATCCTTATTGAATTTGGTACATCGGCACATCACCGTTGTATGCTCCTTGGACGTAGCTCACCGAGGGCGAACCAAATAAAAATTGTTTTGTCTCATTTTTGATTTCATATCAATTCATATATTGTTATAAAGGGAAGAAAGAATTGAATTTTGGTTAACAATGTAACTAGATGCAAAAGAAATAATTTATAATCCGTCATACCCTGATTCACCTCCCCCCCATCGGGGTATTCGACCTAATGACATAACAATTGGTATTAGAGTAAATGGATGAATGTTAGTGGTTCTCTCTCAAAAGAAGTGATGGAGGTGGTTAATCATAAAAGAATTATGATATTTTATGTAAATAAATTTTAAATATGGAAGAATCGAATGAGCACTACTTCGTATCATTAGGGATGGATTTCTTTACTATAGCCATTCATGGAATTTCAGTTGACATTAACAAATGTTCTTTATTTGAAGCTAAAATAAGAGAATTGTATGATAATCTTGAAGTGATAAATGATTTAGGGGGATCCCAATCCAATGAAATTTCCATGAAGGTGATGTCCTATAAAACATAACATGCAATGTTGGAATGTTTTAGAACATGTATGAGGGAGACACAAAAGTCTAGGAAGGAAAGTTGTAGGTTCTGTGGGACAAGTATGAGGATCTCAAAATGAATCCCAATGAGAATATTAATGCATTATTCTATAAGATAAATATTAGTGTGGAAGAAAAACATGGTCTTGGAGACGTTATTGAAGATATAAAGATTGTGAAATAAATCTTGAGGAAATTTCCACCAAGGTTGAATCTGAATGTTTTAGTGTTAAAAGAAAAATACTCAAAAGGGCTGACACTAGATAACCAAAATAATACCCATGTAGAATTTAAAATGAGAAACGATGACAATGATGTAGTGCAAAAGGGGATGTCAAAGGAGTGGCGTTTAAGGACATGAAGAATTTATCCATTGTATATAGTCTGGAGGAATACAATATGGGTGATTTCATATCATTTCTATCCACTAATATGAATATAAGAAAAGTAAATTTCAATGTTAAACTTCCATTTTCATGTTTTCGATGTGGAATGATTGGGAATTTTTCCTAAATACATCCTAAGATGTTTGATAGTGAAAATGTATAAAATGATAAAATTAACCAAAAGAAGTATTCATAAAATGAGAAAGGGAGGAGAAGTACTAGAATAATGTTCTTCATAATGAAGAATATACTTTCAAGAGAGGATGAATGTTTAGAAGCATTTCAGGTAGAATAGATGGAGGACTGCAAGGATCATAAAGTAGATTCTTTAGTGGATGTTGCTATAAATTCATTAACAATAGAATAAACTAAAAATTAAGAAGGTGAAATTGAAGGATGATTTGATATTCAGGATGAATTAGATGCTTCCCTTGTAGAGGAACATATTTTGAGATCCAAAACGAATAACGTTAATAATGTTTTTCATAATTCCGGACATTGTATGCAATAGAATAAAGAAGATAATTCTGATCTAAATGAAGAAATTGAAATGATGAGGTCTACAATGCCAGAAATGCTCTTAAAAGGTGGTTGAGTAAAAACTCAATATTGAAGAACAAAAAATGAAATTGATAGTTTGACTAAAACTGGAAAAGATAAAAACAATGTATCTAGAATCTAGAAGAAGAGGTCATCAGTCTGTGACATACAATTCATGATTAAGAGAAAGTACTAACTCTCAGTTCTACAGGAGGAAAGAAGATCATACATGAAATCAATAAGATGATATTTGAGTGGAATGGTCCATAAGAATGGAATGAGTTGATCTAAAACTGGAAGAATTTATGGTTCAAGTCAGACCACTAGCACATACTCAAACATTGAAGAATGATTTTGGTACAATGTAATATTAGAATATTTAGAGAACCGAAGGGGAAACTAATGGGGCATCATTACCACACATAAATGTACTTCACATAAGATGATATTGTTGTGGTAAGATGAGACACTCTAAAAATATATATTCCATTTCAAAGAGTTATCAAAGGGAACAATACCAAAAGAGGTGGTCATATAGAGTTCAAAATTATAGTTCATCATTTTATGGTCATTGTTTTAGGTATAAAGGGCTTGTGAATATTTAATGATATTTCACATCAACAATGAATAGGAATGTACCATGGTAGACCGAATTTGTTCAAAAGAAGCAGCCAAATATATCATCAAGAGATTAGGAAATTCAAAATCGATTTTTAGCCCATAAATTTAATGTAGGTCCATCACATGCTACGGAAGATCAAGATTATCATCCCATGACTATGGTAATGTCAAAGACATGGGTCAAAAATATATGGGTCGTGCAAGTGGTGGTTGCAAAAATTGCATTCAAGGCATCAGATCGCATTGGGATACAGATCATTAATAGTGGATGCAAATCCCACATGATGAGAAATAAGGATCTAATGAATGATATCAGGCACTATAAAGAAGGTATCATAATATTTGGTAATGATGAGGGCTTGAAAATTAATTTTTTATAAAAACCCAAAATTGGAGGAAAAGACATGAGGTGAGCACATGTTTGGTTTTAGAAGGGCATAGTAAGAACATTCTTAGTGTTAGTCAATTGGTTGACTCATGAAATTCCTTAAGATTTTTCGAATAAATTTTGTATCACCAGATAAAAATATTATGCTGTTTTTTTCAAGGAAAGCATAAAAAATTGAATCTCTACCAAATTAGGGTAGAAAATATATTTTCTTTCTATCCAAGGATGAAGAAAAAAAGTTATGGCATAAGTGTCTTGGACACATAATAATAGCTTCCTTGCATGATCTGGTGAAATATTCTATACCTTGAAATATCCCTTGATTATCATGTGATCATACTCTTATGTGTGATTCCTACCAACAAGGGAAGATCATTCAGAAGACATAAAAGAAAAAGGAGAACAAGATAATAAGATTGCTTGAGCTGGTGAGTATTTATGTGTGTGTTCCAATATAACCAAGGTATATTTATGGGATGAGATATTATGTTCTCTTCATTGATTAATAGAGCATAATTTCATGACTTTCAATAATCACCCAAAAATAAGAAGTGTTTAGTTGCATTACAATATATCAACTAGAATTTGAAATGATGATTTGTCAGAAAATCTGGACAATTTGAACTGATAATAGAACAAAAATCACAAACATCCAAGTGGATAATTATCTTGAGAAACATGGGATACGACATCAATCATCAGTAGTAAGAACTCTACAACAAAATGGAGTAGTTGAGAGAAGAAATCTAATTGTGAATAACATGGCTAGAAAAACACTCATTGAGAAAGATATTCAATAGATGTTTTTGAAAGAGGTAGTGATGATAGTTGTCTAAATATCAAATATATCCATATATTTCCCAAAATATGATAGGAATCTATATGAGTTATGGTATTGAAAGATTACATTATTGAAATACTTACAAAATATTTTATGTAAGTGATTAATTCTCAGTAAGGAGAAACATTGGATGTTTGAATCTCATAGAGATGAAGGAATATTTAGTGGCTACTCAAATAAAAGAAACATGTATAAATTTTTAATAAGCATCTATGAATGATAGTTGAAAGTCATGATGTGACTATAGTAGAAAATGAAAAAAATATTTAGAAAATACATGTTGAGACTCAAGAAGATAGTGATGAAGAGATGAGCTGATCCGGACATACTAAATACCCAGAGAATGATTCATAAGAAGACATAGATGATGAGAACATATCAATGCCTTCCCAGAGACCAACATGAAGTGCTAAAATTGATAAGAAAAACAAAATTGGAGATTAGAAAGTACCAGTATAGACAAGAAGAATGAATACATTACAATAATCATCATACTTATAGCAGTTGGAACCTAAATGTTTTGATGAAGCAGATTGATATGATAATTGGGATCAATCCATGAATGAAGGGCTTGATAAAATTGAAAATAATCAAACATGGGAAATTGTTTCGATGCAAAAAGAAAATAATGTCATAGGAAAAAATGGGTCTTTTGTAACAAAATGAATGAAGATGGTTTCATGATTCAAAATAATGCCTGCCTTGTGTGCAAAGGGTATTCTAAATTATTGGGTATTGATGTAGATGAGACATTTTCACCTATTAAAATTCTAGAGACAATAAGATTATTCTTTTTCATAGTCACACAACGAAAGTTTAATGTTTTCCAGATGGATGTCAATTCAGGATTTCTAAATGGAGGTCTGGAAGAAGAAGTATACACTGAGCATCCAGAAGGTTTTCCCATTCATGAAGATGATAACATTGTTTGTCGACTGAAGAAGTCATTATATGGTTTGAAGAAAACACCCTGAGAATGATATTCAAGGCTTGATCTATTTATAATGAATCTTAGTTTTCAACATGGAAGGATTGATTACAATCTGTATTTCAATAGTGGAAATTGTCAAATGCTGATGGTGTTGTTTTAGTTCGATGACATAATCATTGGTGGGTTAGATGAATATCAATGCATAATGTTTTATGAATTCTTGGAAAGAGAGTTTGAGATGTCGATGATTGGTGAGCCGATATATTTTCTTGGTTTGGAAGTGACTCAAGGAAGAAATTGATCATTTATTTTTCAATATAAATATTCCAAGGATGTTTTTAAATGGTTTGGAATGGATAATTACAAAGAGATGAAGAGTCTGGATTCTACCAGGTTGAAACATTCATGAGATGATGATGGCAAGCTTGTTAATATCCCAGAATACCGGAAAATCATTGGATTTTTTTGATACATGACATTGATAAGGACATATATTTTATTTCCCTCATTCCAAGCAATGCGGTATCAAAGAAATCCCAATGAGAGTCACATGATTGCAGTAAAAATAATTCTTCGGTATATCAAGGGCAATGTGGATTTTGGAATAATTTATAATGAAAAATGTTTGGTAGAGTTATTGGGATATACATATGCAGATTGTGCTTGTTCAGAAGATGATAGGAAATCAACATTAGGAGGCACTGTTTATCTTGGAGGGTTGTGTATTTCATTGTTAAGAAAGAAAAAAGATTTAATTTCATTAAGCACCATAGAAGTTAAATAAATTGCGACTATTCAAGCATGCACGTAGCTAATGTTGATGAAGTAGAAACTTGAAGATACGGTAATTGAAGTGAAATATTTGATCAGAATTCATTTTGATAATTCAAGTGCTATAAATCCTATCAAAAATCCAATCCATCACATAAGGACATATCAAATTGAAATAAAATTTCATTTTATCAAGGATAAGGTGGAAGAAGCTCTTTTGATGTTGGAGTATATTCTTAGAGAAAAACAGTTTGTAGAAAATCTGACATAGGCCATATCCAATTAAGAATTTGAAAGGAATCGACTGGCTTTGGGAGTACAGTCGACTTCCCACAATTGAAAAAATGTGGATATGGGGTCCCCCTCCACCTGATTTATGATTTGACTTTCCCTAATGTGTTGATATGTGTTCTTTACCATATTTCATACAATCATGTGGTTCCCTTTAGGTTCTTTGAAAAATTGGGAGAAAGTGTGACTATTCCAGGGGGAGAAAAGGCATGGGGACAACCTGTCGAGTGGAACAACGAGATAGGGGGAGTTGAAGCAGAGCTGAAGCTATTTGGAAGAACTATAATATAGGGGGTCATTGAATCTGATGATGCAATAAGTTATCGACCAAAGAATATATATCACAACAACTGAATATCCTAATAAAAGCTAAAGAGTGATGTTGGAATTGTGTTTGAAGTTTTCTAGTGATCAGCGATTGGTATCAGTTTGGTATCAATAATTGGTGACAGAAATGAAGTGATTCATTGATAAACTTTTCATTTACTCTTATTTCTTACACCTAGCTTTGCTCATGACGCCTTAGAGTATGTGTTGCATAAATCTTTGATTCATATCTTAAGAACATGGAGAATGGTGGTTGATGTTGGAAGGAGTTTTAAAGAGGTATCAAAATGTGTAGGAATTCTTATAGGAATAGTTATGAACAATCCCAAAGGGGAATATTGTTGGGGAAAATCCCTCAAGGTTTCTTCTCAGTGTGCTTTGGGTGAGGTTGTGTTTTTTTGACAAAGAGAGATGACTAAAAATGATTATGGTTGGTGTTTTAGAGGATCATTTTTTAAGGTGGCGTAGTTTCCTAGTGTTTTAAAAAATTTGGGGCTTCAAAATCAAGAGTTTGATGTTGGAAAAGGAATAAATTCTTCATAGGAGTGAATTCTAGGAATAATATTGAAGAAAATTGGAAAAGATTGAGAATGGTGTACCAAAATACATGAGTCGTGTTCCATGTTCTGGGAATAGTACGTAGAGCGATAGGCATAGTTCGCAGATGTGGTTCACGATACCAGAAACAGTGCATGACTGAGCTGAGGAATCCGTACGCGGATGGATTGGCATCAGCGGAGGAGGTCGACTAGTTAGGAACAAATGTAGTATGTGGAGCACATAGGAAAATGGTTTGCGGATGGTTTACAGTTCGTGGTGGCTGATGAGTCAGTACGCAGTGGGGGCTGTATCGAATCAATATTTCGTAAATCATGATTTATCGGATTAAGAGGATATCTTTTCATATATAAGAATCTCTAACCCCACCAATTACTGTGAAGATTTTTCATCATTAGAAAAAATATTTTGCTCTGGGAATTCGGCAATGTCCAAAAGTGGTTCTTACTAAAGGTGTTTGCGATGATTCTTAACCCGCAAAAGAAGTCCAGTATGTAGAGAGGGAAGTCAAGGACACGAAATGAGTTTTCTTAGTATGCGGAGGAGGAATCTCTGCTACACAATAGGAAATTTTATACAAGTATTACATGGAAGTATAACACTTGTATTTAGAAGCGAAGGAAATATTTTAAAAGAGAAGATTTTGTGGACATGAGGGATTTTGCAAGAGAGGTTCGCGAAGTTGGTACGCTATAGTGGTACACGATCGCAATGGTGGAGGCAGTCCACAGACAGGGGAGGTTCTCATATGATGTAGTAGTACTCGAAGGATGTGTCCCATATACCTTCCCCAGTACATAATATGTAGGAGAGGAGAAAGGATCACGATTTGGACTTGGAAGATTTAAAAGGCTTCAAATCAGTTTGCGAAAGGAATTCCTGGTACCCAGCCGTACCTGAGATGGTGGAATTTATCTATGGGTGAAAAAGGAACTTCAATAGAGCATCTAACTATAGTTGTGGATCCATGAATTAATGAAAATTAAGATAACTACAAGTCTATAAACTATGTATGACCTACACGTCCATAAACTATGAGTGGATTCCATTCCAAGATCATTGAGTGAAGGAAGAGGAAGACGATGACCCTTTCCATAGGTAGTGAGCCAGAGAAAGAGGCATAGGGAGTGACCCATAAGAATGAAATGAGCAGACCCTAAGCCTTTTATAGGTAGTGAGCCTATGCATAGAAGATATAAAACGAACATTGTGCTCATTTTTGGTCGGGAGCCTTAGTGAAGTTGGTACATCGACACATCACCATTGTATGCTCCATGGACATATCCCAGTGAGGGTGATCCAAGTAAAAATCATTGTGTCCCATGAATGATTTCATATCATTTCATATATTGCGATGGGGGGATGAGAAAAATGAGTTTTTTTAACAACGAAGCAATATCCATATAGAAAGAGTTATAATATTCCATACCATGAATCACCCCCTGTCTTAGGGTATTCGACCAAATGTACTTAAGAGAATAGTAACAATTAAAACATGAAACTGTCATTTTTTTTAATACGATGAATTTTGAAATATATTTAATTATTTAATATAGAAAATAAATTTATAAATATTTTAATGTGAAATAAATAAAAATTAAATTTTTTTTAGTTCCGCATAACAAAATTTAATTACGGTTAATTTGTTATCTTTTTTTGATAATGGATGGGTTTTAGTCCAAATATATGGTTTTCATGAAACATTTAATTAACTTGATTTTACCCTTATATATGAATGAAAATTAAATTTATAAATCATTTTTAGTAATCAAATATAAATTTTATGAATAAAACTATCCATTTAATATTATTACATTAACTTATAATCAATATGGAATGAATTATTACATTAATTTAAAATGTTAATTGGTTATAGAAACCTTATCCCTCTTTTTCATTAAAATCATGTATATTCGGAGGACACTCAATATTTCATTTCCCTTACATAGTCATGATCATTAATAATTTTATAATAATTCTATTTATTTAAAAAATTCAATTTCCATGTTAATTGTAGTTAATATAAAAATAGAATGCTTTAAAATTAAATTTTCAAAAAAATTATTTTTCTATTTTTATGTTTATTAATTTAAAAATTAATGTTTCATATCATTAGAAATTTTATTCAATAAAAGGATTTCAGGTTTCAATATTATAAATATCAATATAGGAAAATGTTCAATTATAAGAAAAATTTAAAAATAATTTGAATGGTTAATAATTATTTATCGTGGTAAAAGTAAAAATGTAAAAATTATTTTTTCATTTTATAAAATTCATAAAAATTATTAAAAACATTTCATGTATTGAGTTTGGGTAATTTACCCCAAACAAATTATAATTATATTTATTCAATTTTAATTCCATGGGTCCTTCATATGTACATCCCATTACTGCAAATTGTAAAACTATTTTTAGAAGTGCCCTTACATTAACTTATAATAACATATCACATCCACCCTTGAAATTCTCACTTCCCATTTGAAAAAATACATTAAAATAATCTATCTTACATCCCCAAATACCTATATTAGGAAAATAATCCATTTTTTACTCATTGTAATCCTAATTCATTATAAATCAAGGATACATCTAAGGAAAATTAAAGCCCCTATATTATGTAATTTTTAATAGTTATATTTTCCTTTTAATTTAATTCGTTATAATTTATTCATTAAATAATAATATAATGGTATTAAAAAAATTAATATAATTTAATTAGACTATATTATTGGGTTTTTAATTATTTATTATTAAATCCCATCCACTAATAAAACCCTATCATTCATTTGTGTATTTTGAGGACTACCATGTCCATAATTCAACATGTTTTGTTTTATATCACTTAAATACCAGGACTGATATAATGATGGCATTAATATTCGAATATTATTTTTATGTGATCATTCTATTTGTGATATGAATAATTCGAGAACCTTTTAATGATATTTCAATAAATTAACATCATTAATTAAATCATTGAAAATATGTGTATTTGGAGGATAATATTTGTTACAAATTTTGAAATGTTTTCATATCAAATAATTCTTATTATAAATCATTATATTTATGATATATCACATCAATTAACATTAAATAATAATATTATTACTCTATTATAGTTAAATTATGACAAATAAAACTTATAATAATTAACTAAAGCGGGGCATGTTCATGTCTTGGTCGATTTAACCACATAATTCAACAATTATATAAATTTATATCATGAATAAATATGGGAACATAATTTATTATATAATACTATTCATATGTGAAAATAATTCTTTTTTGTTCATGTATACATTATATTAATATTCATTTCATTAATAAATAAAACACACATTGATCATCATGAATCAGGTAAATAATCTTATTATCGATTTCCTCTACAAGGATAATAACTAAAACACTTTTGAATATAATTTAGATCATCAAATGTGCCCCCAATACTCTATTGATTAAAAGGGATATGTTCTTAATTCATGAGGCTAAGGTATATTTTCGATATTAAGGATGTGAGAAAATGTTTCACATTTCATGTTATCTCTTTCAGACCTATTGTGTATTACAAACCTAATTTCATTAATATTGTGTATATACTACTAGCTTGAGATATAATATAATGTCTTATATTTTAATACTAATACTATTAGTTCAATTACATTCCTACTCATTCAATGGTGTTTAATTTTATTGCAACTAAATTAAAAAAGTTTATTGTACCAATTAAACTGACACCAGACATAAAAAATTGTGTTCCCAATGATTCCCTTCTAAGGTTTATTTCCTATAAGTGGATGTTTTCTTATTGAAAAAATTTTATTTCTAGGGATTTAATTAGTAAATATTGTTAAATTGTATGAGTGACTATTAATTGAATTGTTTCCCTTTTAGAAAGGAATACTAAAATGCAACATTCATTCAATTTGTTTTTGTCATACTTTTTTATCATTTTTGTTAATCATATTTAACACATTAATTGTATTATGTTTTATTCACCCAAATATTTAGGATATAAATTATTATCACAAAATACCTTTTATATCTGATTCTTAATTCTTGAGATATGTTTCCCATAAGGGGTATTGATTACTCAAATATCCTTCTCTGAGTTATAATTTTTTATAATAAACAAATTTCTCTGATTTTGGGTCCTCCAATCCTAATATTTTATATAAAATATTTTAAATCTCTATATTAGGAAAATAATATTCAATTAATTATTGTTTTCATCCGTCGTTTTACAATACAGGTTTACAATAATGAAAAATTAATGAACAAAAAATACCCCTTTCAGAATAAAATGTTTTCGAACCACATTTACAATTGAGAACGTAATTTCATTTTCAAGGATCCATATTTCGTGATTTATTTTAATGTAATTTATTTCAATAATATGTCACTTTAAAAATTGATAAATAAATTTAGAAGTGCCCTATGACTTCTCCTTTTAAATTAATGTTAATTTTATTTTACCAAAATTTCTTTTTGGTTTCTACATACATTATCCTTTTAATTTTAACAAGGATTTACCCTAATTGGGTTTATATTTCACAATTTCTTCTATAATATATATGTTTATATATAATATATGGGAAAACAGACTCACAATACCAATCAACCCAATTCTTGATCACATATTGGGTGGTGTTGGTTAGTCATTCTTTTAAAAGGATTTTTTTAATCTATTCCAACATCCTTCTATGTTTCCTTTGTTACATTAGGTATATTTTCTTTTGAAACCATACATATCTTTTCTATATATAGTATGTGATCATGTTATTCATGTATTGACATACTCATATACTAATTTCACTATATTTTCTGAACATTACATTTTAACTAATTTAGATTGGATAAAGGTCACCTAAAATGAATGTTATTTTATTGACATGGGTAAAAGTATTGGAATAATATATATCACTATTCCAATAAATATAATTCTTCATGAGTTTATTAGGATTTATTTGACCATAAAAATTCGTTCCAATCATTGGATTTTAATATATTATTACCTTTTTACATTGGTAAATTTATTGATATCCTTGATGATTGTAGACTAACAACATGTGTTGATTATGTATTTATTAAAATAACTCTAATTATATGAAAGACCAAATTTTATTAGTTATGACATTACTTATTCAATGGTGTGAATAGAATTTATGAATCTTATGGTGAATACATTAGACTTAGCCAGGTTATGTGTGGGGTTGATAATTATATATATCCCTTTGGAATTAACAGATCTAATGACACAAAATATGTTTTGATATTTAGTGTAGGCATTCCAAATTTAGAAATATATTTTTAATTATGTCTTCAATATAAGTAAACTAATTGGTATAAGGCCTTGATAGTTGGTTTTTTATGTTAACAATGTGAAATACTTCAATTAAAAATTACAATTATTGATATCCATGGCTTAATTTCCTTCGATGTATATTTTCATAGATTCATCTCGATTAGGGACTCATGTTGTTTTATAATTATTTCAATAATATTTATTCCATGTTTATTCGTTGACTACATAGGTTGTATTTTTCCCTTATCAAGAATATGATATCACTCATTTTTATGTCTCCATTTCCCCATTTATGATGAAATGTAATACACATATCATTTAGTTAAGGACAACATGTGTGACCTAATTTATTAGAGATTTTGAAAATATATCACGGACTATATAGTTTTCTATATAGTAGAACAATATCTTCTTGATAAAAAAATATGGTTTTTCTGATTGATATTTACTCTTAATTTTATAATTCTCTAAATGAAAAAATATACTTCAAATTTTATATATCCATTAAAACATTTTTAATATATTTAATTAATCATGGCATTATAAAGTATTTTGTAGATGGTATAAAAAATTCTATTTAAATTCTCTATTTATAGAACTCAATTTATGATTGTAGGTATAGAGTATCAAAAATCAAATCATGTCTCTAAATCCATAGTGTATAAATAAATATTAATTATACTTTTCCACAAATAATTTTGGTGGAAACTATATTTATATCAAAAAAGATATTATAGAATATATCAAACAGTTATGGCCTCACCCATCACAAATGAAATGATTTAATCCTTCGTTAAAAATCCATTACTATATGTAGTTAAGTGATTAATAAGGAATATTTCTAAGTAACACAATTAATATGAATTTACATGGTTAAATATTATTTATTTGATATGGTGTTCAACCTTATAATTCCCTTCCACACATCAATAATATAGAAGAAAATTATCTCAATTTGACAGAATTATTATAATTAATATACTACTATATTTATATTTTATTTTATTCCGACATGTATCAAGCATGATTAATAACTATATCAATAGATATCAAACTATCTAGTTAATATCAAGAGGAAAAAATTAATATATATTGATCATAAGGTCCCAATAAATAAAAAATATATTTATTACCAACTATTTTATTTTCAAAACATTTTATATTATTCATTTCAACTCACTAAAAGAGAACTATAATTGTATAAAAAATTATCACCAATATTATTTTTATAGTATAATAATGCAATGTGCTATCAATTTTATTTTATAACATAATAATTTTAAAATATCATCATCTTATCCATTTCTATATCTTGGTTAAATTCAAGAACCTTAAAAAATAATCTACAAAATAAAATTTTATATTTTTATTTTATCCTAATAATATTATATATTATCAAATATGATTATAAATTAGATGTTATAAATATATAATTACATTCTTGGAATTATCCTCAATTATATATATATATATATATCAATATTAAATTTTTAGTTTCTAAGTTAATCATAAATATACATATAACTAAATATTATTTTAAATTCCCTTATTTAAATAAGAACAATGAAAACATAACCCTATTAAATATGCAATAATCATAAATTTATTTCATAAGATATTAACAAAATATTAATAATATTATATTTCAGGTGACATTTATTATTAAATATAATAAAAATCAATAATGGAAATTCCCTAAACAATCCCTAAAAATATTTGGTCAAGGAAATAATAATTTAACATGTAATAATTTTTCCTCTTTCTAAATTCATTAATTATCACAATAAAATAATTAAAAACAAGTAATAATGTAATTATTTTGTTAAAAATATCATCCTATAACATGTATTTATAGTCTTTTTATAAATAATAATATGATAAAAAAAATTTAATCAATATTAATTCTTTAATTTATAAAATTTTATTAATATTAATAGACTACAAGTATCTCATACCCATTTTTTCAATTCCATATTACCATATATTCTTCTATAATGTGATTATTTGCCATATTATTATATGATTATTCCTAATTTCTTCATCCAAGAATGAGGTGTTTAAAACATGTTAAGATGAACCATATGTTTTTAAAAATTATTATATATATTGTATTCCCTACCTCAAATATCCTATGTCACTCTGCAAAAAAACATAGGATATAAGAGATATTTCTTTAGCCTGTAAAAATTTGGAATGTAATTTGAGGGAGAAACATGGATTAATTATCGATGCCCCATGAGATTCAAGAGAAGACATTTCAATGACCAATGATTGATAGAATGAAGAAGGACATGAATGAGGGAAATATTTTAATTACAACTTTATAGACACAGGTTTCCTATGCATATTTAATTCATATTTATTTAATTCCCATTTAATTACCCACAAAACCCATTCATAATTATTAAAAAGGAGAGGTGTCAAAAGATAACATTTTAAGCACCTTATCAAAATAAAAAACACACTTTTTATATTAATTTACATAATTTATATCAAAATTATTTTATGAATCGTTCTTGGAAGAATACTATGAAATTTAGGGGAGTAATATACCCATATGGTACTCATACTCACTATTTAATGGTAACATAGTTTTATCCTTTTAAATCCAATTATTCTTATACATCCATAAGATTATCTCTATCACCATTATGTGAGAATATGATTACACTCAAACAACCATTTGAAATTTATGGTTACCCTAATGTGGGATTATGTATTCTAGGACAACCATTATTTAATAAAGAACTACCATTATCTAAGGAACACATCAACATGACATGATAAGACATTGACATGAATCCTAGATTACATTTATTTGATTCAGTGGTTTGGTTTCCCATATTTTTGTTAAAGGAAAACATATTATACCTTAATGCATGTTTTGATGACCATTTCCTAGTGCATGAGAAATTTAAACTACCCAATTTTAATTGAAGTTACTATGAAATGCCACTCAAGAGGATCATAAAAACATGATCTACCATTATGTGACTAAGGGATAAAATCATATTACCTTTTTAAAATAGTTAAAAACATTTTTTACATTTATAAATATTATGAAAACTAAATCAATCCTGTTGACATCCTTTTTAAAAAACATCTCATTTTTATAGTCCATCAAAATATAACATTTGGGTAAATATTTTCGGGAATGTATTATATTTATAATTAAAATAACTAGTCATTAATTAATAAAAAGAGTGTATTATTACTTACATATTTCTAAAACACTTCCAAAATATATTTAAATAATTTCTAAAACATCCACATAAATTTCCCAATAACATTTTAATATTTTGAAATTAACTTCCTAATTTTCCATTACATTTTAAAACAACATCTTAATATTGATAAAACCTTTTCAAATTTCAAGAAAACTGCTAATTAAAAATTAGGATTCATGAATATTTTGGATTATTACATAATATTCCTCTCAAATGGATCTCATCATTGATATATCAAACAATATTAAAAGGTGAAAAATGTTATGGAAGACATCTTAAACACCCAATGCAAAAACACTCAAGGATCCTATAATAGTTGAGACACAAAAACGATAATAGCAGGGAAAAAATCATATCTATGAATCATCATTATAATAGCCTTAAAATAATCTCCCAGGAGAGATACCAATTTAACATGGAAATCTCCCACAATAAAACATTATATCGGGGAAGGTAATCAATATCAAATGTCAACATGATATTAGATACTTCATTCTAGTAAAATATTTTATTAAAAACATGAAATATTAAGAACACATATAGAGATATCATTCTATTATAGGGAAACAAAATAATAAAAAAGGCTATTAATATTTCTAAAATAACATAGGAATGACATTAATTTTTCGTTAAAAACCTTTACAACAAAATAAAACTATATTATTTTACACATTTAGAAATAATCACATCACATTGATTTAATTAAAAATTGAAAGATCTCTATTTGGATGAAAATTAATTTATGAAATCATAAAAATGAGTTTTTATTATCTTTCAATCCACAAAAACTATAACCACTAATTTTTAGGCTAAATAGTGGTGCAATGATGGTCTACAATTTTAGATATTATTTTTAAATTTATCTAGTTATGAATAATATTAAATGGGATAAAATTTTCATTGGCAATATATTCGTAATAGTGTTGATGTGTGTCAGTAAAGACAATCATTGACATTAATTGTTGATGATACTATGTGAAAATATTATTATATAAATTTTTACTCAAATAAATTCCCATAAAATTACATTTCCCAAATATAAAAAAATAGATGAAAAATGTTTTATGATACTCCATCTATTAATATTCACCCATGTTCACATATTACTATGATAAGATATATTTGAGTATCTTGTTATTATTAATTACTATGAAATTTTATCAATGGATATGATAACACCATGATTTTAAGTCATGGAAAAAATGTGGCTAATTCTAGGTCATACATTAGACAGTTCTTCTCATGAATTTTCAAAAATCTCAATCCATGTTATTAATCATGATCTCCATGTCGGTTGGAAGAGATGACTTGGATAATAACAAATCATAATATTTCATTTATCCATGAACTTGTTCTCAAAATATTAGTATGGGTTTAAATGTGAGATGATATTTAATCCCAAGAAGGAATTTATAATAATCATCATTCTTTATGCATGTATCAATATTCTTCCTTAGTGTATTTAAAGGAGGAGAAATCATTGAATGTCCTTGAAAAATGTAATTATAATATAAAGTTAATTGTAGAATGAAACCTATATCAAATTCATTATTGGGTGGCTTCCATGTGATGATAAATTCACACCTCATAGTGTTAACTAATATTCCATCTTCAAAAATTATAATCTCTTTGATCCAAAATTCTTCAATATTGAAGTAACAATTTAAAAAATAGAGAAAATATATGGTTATCTTATAATATTCTCAGAAAAAATTCAAAATACTCATAATAGTAATTACATATTCTAGAATAATGAAAAATATTATCAACAAATATCATTATAAAAAAATGGAGTTATCAATGTAAGATTTTAGTAGACATCTCCTAAAATACTATAGGATCATTCATTACACTAAATGTAATAGAGATATATTCATAGTCTCCATATCAACTCTATAATAAAATCATAAAAAATTTCCATTCCTAACTCTAATATGATGATATCTTGTTCAGAGAACAATCATCGTGAACCACTTGTTTTTATCTAATCGATCAAGATGATCATTGATTCATATAAGAGTTATGTTTTTATAAAAAATAGATTAATTTTATGATAATACAGCCTTAATTAGAGGGTAATACATACCATATTCGATAAAATGTGTGTATACCATGTTTATGTACTAGGTCCGTTGAATCCATTACACTCCAAATAATCTAATTGGATATTAAATTTTTATAAATCTAATAGATTAATTCCATATGAAGTTGAAAAAAATAGATTTTCATAGTAGTAGATCAATTGAAAATTCAATTTCCCTCTTAGCTGGTAACCCAAGTATGTATTTCAAAAAAAGATCCATGTATGGGTCTAATGTGGCATAGGGACATATAATTATAATCTCATCCATAGATCCCAATGTAATTAATGTTATCTAAAAAATTTAGATCCATCCACTAAGACTAAATGTCCCTCCCGACTTATATTTATGTCTAAATCCCCCTTTAATAAAATTAGTGTTCCACTGGGGAAGCGAATGCCATCTTTTGAGTATGATTCTATATATAGGCATTAAATTGCACCAGTCATCCCAATTAAATTATTTGGTATAAATCATACTTTTCAAAGTCTCTAAACCCCTATTAAAACTATACCCCATCAATGGGAATAAAACACGTTGTTTATTGTTATCCTTTTCCCAATTATTTTATATGGGCTATCATGATACACAATATATGAGTCATTATTTCAACATGTACACCTAAATATTTTAACATAGATGAAGAATGAATAGATTGTGAAGTAATAGTAATAAACATGAAATGCATAAGAGCCGTGTTCATAATAATGGTAACTCACACTATGGACAGACCTAATTTCATGCTCTAGTTTTCTCTTTGTAGACCATGTAGATAGTGGTCATATTACATAGGATACATATTTCACTCTTATGATAGTGTTGAATATAAAATTGAAGTATTCCTGGGGGTATCCAAGAGTATCCGGTTCATTAGACGATAAATAAAAAGAATTTAATTTTCTTTCTGATCATAAAAATCATAACAATGAGTCGATCCAATTCATATTTCATATATAAAATGTGGATGAAAATCTTAAACGGGATTCCCTTGTAATAGTGGTGAAAATTCCTCACATTTTCACAACATTACATATTTTTTTGAATAAAATATATTCCCTAGAAATTAATAATTAAATTATTATGAGGGGTAGATAAGATATAAATTGGTGGATTTAATTTTTGATAACTTGATACCCGAGGAGTAAACCACCATATTTTTCTCTTCTATGTGCTGATGTTACTACCATCACGCAGATTGAAAAAATGTGCCCCCTCTACACTATTTTCCTAAAGTATCTATTATCTATCTCAAAATGGTTACCCATTCATAATTTACATAAATTCTGTTATATAGAATATGATGACATTTGATTGAACCTATGGGTAGAGTCCCACCTCAATTAACTAGTATTTTAGCTTCTATCTTTTATCTTCCTAAACTGAAAATTGATTATTATTAGTGAGTTTAGAATCATATTTAGTAAATGAAAAAATAATTATTCTAGTAAAAAAAGTCTATTATCATCACTACATGGAAGAATTTTCTAAATAATGTTTTAATAATAGCTTCAGAAATTATTTCCATGTAAGGTAATGAACTGAAATTTCATTAATATCCATGCTCTACCAAGCTCTCCCAAGGTCCACTAGCATATAAATATCTATTTTGAAATTCGTTTTTTATAGTCCAGATGAAGTAATATTTCCCCATCATCATAATATACTATACATTTTCATACTAAGCTCTAGAATCACAATGAATTATTGGATATTTATTGGTTATAAATTTTTTCAATTAATTAATTTGATATGGATACATAGTCAACGGTCTTGTGTTACCATCATGGAAGGATAACACAATATAGTTAAATAACTCCTAGTTCACAAATTTTTTGGGTGAAACATCATTCCAAGATTATACCTCTTACTAGTTTTTTCTTCTACTTATTTGTTCCATTTATGTTATATGAAAAATAAAATATCTAACCATTAAAACATTTACTATTAATATATTCATGATTATGTTTTATATTTAAACAATAAAATAACATTATCATATTAAAAAATAATGGAATACTGTTGATAATGGAATCTATCATGATTTCAATTTACTAGTTCATGATTCATAAAACTCTCCTAATAATCTCATGATGGCGAATTGAAAAATTACCATAGTTATATAATGAAAAATTTATTTGACCTGAATATACTGATAATTTTATGTTTACCATAAAAGGATAGATATTATTTTTTTGCTATAAATTTAAATCCTCAAAATATCATACCTTCTAGATACCATCCAAACATAATGATTTACTGAATTGATACCAATTTTAACCTCTCAATATTATCCATTTTCAAGGATTGTCTTATGGTGCCATTATCCAGATGTGATGTCCCCATGACATGAATGGAAGGAAATAAATTAAAAGAGATTAATTAATTCTTCTCAGTTGGTTTTACATTTCTAAATAGTAAAATTTATAAACAGAAAATCTTTACATAACCAACCATATGATTCTCGACAGATAAACCATACAACTAAATTAAATTCCAGCAAATGAACAATAATAATGAAACCATAGAAAATTTTATATGATAAATCTTAATCCTAAAATAACAAATTATTTTGGAACCATAGTGGATCCACTAAAAACATGATGTATAAAACTATATGATCATTATTTTCATAGTATAATAATAATATCAATGATACCCTCTTGAGAAGTATGAAACTATTATATTTCGCGTGTCATGGAAGCCAACATATTAATTTATACAAAAGTGAATTTTTTGCGGGTGTCTAATCATACCCTGAAAGAAAACCCCAAAGTGACTTTTCCCAAATTCAACTAAGATCATATTTAGATTTTATCATAAGAATAAAAACAATATAGAGATAATATTAATGTGGGAAAACATTTTTCAAAATATTCAATAAAGATGATGAATATATTATTAAAAAATTAATTTAAAGAAATATGATTTCTCCTTTGAATTAATTTTTTTTATTAATTAATTCCATTTTAAAATAATAATTCATAATCAATCACACACACAAAAACACTTGTATTTAAAATGAAATCCCTATATTTTTGAGTGGTGATACATCCTCTACCATGACATCACATTTTGGAAATCCCCCATATGCCGTTTTAGTTAGCACTGATAATTGCATCAACATGAATTAGTCCTTATACAATTAAAATAATGAATGCACATTATCAATCATGTGTAATGAGCACACTTTCAAGAATTATTTTATGAATAAATTTCAAAATATTAATAAAAAATGTTGTTGTTGATAAAAGCAACTAACTTATGATAAGAATACATGCTAAGAAAATATCTGAATGATAAAACTCATTTAACCAATTTTTAAAACATGTTTCCCATAACAAACACAACCTAGTTTTCAAGAATATAATAGTGAAAAAAGATTCATTAAATTTTTAATTGAATAAATTTATTAAATATTAATTGAAAAAATCCTTTAGTAATGCTACCGACCATCTCATTCTAATTATAGTGTGGAGAGAAAAAACCCTAAATGGTTTCATTTGGTGAAACTAATCCACATCATTACCAAAGATATAGGACCATTCATCTATTTATATGTTGTGTCAAATTATTATATCATTTAAACATGACTGGTCTCTATGATCAAATTATGGAGTCCCCAAATCTATGGTTTCTCTCAAGATAAAATGAAATGATCTATAACATAAATAAAAAATGGATTTATAACCATTTATTCTCAAGACCATCAACTCAAATGGTCATCAGATTAAATATTTAGGGAATGAATATTAACTACAGTAATATATGGACACCCATGAAAATGATACCCTAGGTTAATAATAGATTTTTTTTGGATTTTTGGGAATTTTATGTGTTAAAAATAGACATTACTTACAAATAATGTATCATCTCATGGTTAGGATGACAATTTTGATAACTTTTATTTCAAACATGTGATTTGGATATGTCCTAATGAATATCAATTTCCAGGGTTTTCCACATGGTTTATCCAAAACATGCACCAAAACATGTACATTCTATGTTACCCCAAAACACATCACCTAGTTTCCTAGAGTCTTCGTCACAATTTCTACTTACTGTTCTGAAATACTGAACCTAAAAAAAGGATTCCAAAACCTTCTAAAACCTTATAGTGTGTTTCCATGCCTTAAAAAATATTTATAAACATTAAAATATGCCTTAAAAGAAATCATTATTGTCATCTTCAAATATTTATTTTCATTTTTTGAATACAATCTCTTATGAGGATTCGTAGAACTAGAACCCCATTATTTAAAATATTGAAAATGATAAAGAAATATAAAATTATGTTCTTCATGGAATTTTTATTGAAATACTATATAACAAAAATGATGAATATGTTTATATTTTACAATTATATGGATCTATTAATGTTGTGACATTCATATATGCTTGATGATGATCCCAGAAGAATAAAAAAATTTCTTCCCTAAAAGGTGTATCTATATAAAAAATTGAAACATAGAAAAAACATTGATCGAACCATATAACTCATCATAATATGCTATTATAATAAGATAAAATAAGAAAAACCAAAGGAGATTATGAATATGATAGCTTCAGCCATAGGCATTCAACATAATTGGGCACACATTACCAAATGTATGTCTTATGTTATATAGGATATCAAGAACCTCACAAATCCATGAATCCATTCTATGAATTTACTCATAAATTTTATAAAAATATAAGCAATGGGTTTAGTTAAAACACATGTAAGTCTCATCTGTAAGTCTTCCATGATTCATAATTAATAGTTCTTTTCGGAACATTGAAAACCATGGGAAATACAATGATCCCATGAATGTTTTATTTATTTCAATGTAATAAATAATTTAAGATAGAAGGATTTAGTGTAGTATCCCAAGTACTTATAAACTAATTTTCTTCATTTTGAAAGTGAATAATTGAATTTGTTAAAATGCTACAATAAACCATGTGGAATTTTATCAAATTAAATAATTTATATTGATGGAATAGTAACATGAACTTTTGAATAGTAACATGACCATTTAGAATACTAATGTGGAAAAATAAATGGTAACCTCCAATACAAGAGTATGAATAATATTTTTGAATCGCATAAGTGTAATCATGATATATTAATACAGAAACATCCCAGGTAAATAAAGAAAATGAAATTTTCATATTTATTAATATTTTTAAGTTAATTATTAATTTTACTTTAAAGGGGCTTCTATGTTCGACGGCGTAATTGGTATACAACAACGAGTTTCATTGAAATCTTACATTGCACCCAACGTTGGCTCATACTGAAAAATAATATTATAATATTATTATTTTAAATGGTTGTTGACGCCTAGCCATTATATCAGTGGGAATGAACATAACTATCTATAATATGATTATACATGTTTGTGAATTTTTTTTACATTTATCCATTAATAGTGAGAGGCTTAAAATGTGAATAAATCTAATTTTAATCATAATTCAATTTAAAAGGTTGATTTACTTCCTTTTGATGGAGAACAATTATTTAAAAAAAATTAGTCACTTCTATATGTTCTATTTGAAAAAAAATAAAATTCTTTTTTAGAATCGGCACATCAAAATTTACTTTGGGTAAAAGTTTGGTATTTTTCTCATAAAATTCATTTTTTAGTGAATAATAAAACTAATGTATTTTAATTGAAATCAGATTTTTAATATAATTTATTTATATTGTTATATTACCTTTATAAATAGTTTTAAAGTGTAATTAGAATATATTTTTACCATTTAATCCAATTTTGGTCATTAAAATTAATTTCACTTTGAAATTGGACATAAACAAGTGTCAATATTTTCATAGTTATTGTTTCATAAAAACACACTATTTTTTCGACAACAGGAAATAATTTTAAATTAATTAATGCAAATACTATGATTTTATTTTTGTAAAACACACATCATTTTTGAATTCGGAATATCAAATATAGCTTAGCCTGAATTTTTGGCATTTTTCTAAAAATCATAAAATTTTTATGAATTATGAAATCACTTAGTAGTAGTTAAAAAAAATAACTTATTCATTTAAATGAAAATTTACCACATCTGTGAATTTAATTTTCGAAAATCCGATATACATGGTGTTTATTAGAAAGTAAAATGCGGTTAAATAAGATTAAAATAACTTTTGGTGAATAGTAAATTTTGAATACTATTTACATTGGTTAAAGATAAATAGGGTAATTCAAGGTAAAAAGAATATCATAATAATACCCAATTACCTTAACACTTTTCCTAACCTTATTTGATGTGTAATTTAGAACCATGGGAATCCTTTGGTCTATTTTGGGTCCCAATGGTGCCACTTATGAATGATATGACACTTTATTTTTATTAACATTAAGTAACGAAAAAATGACATAAACAAATATCTTTTAGTAAATAATTTTTTACAAGGGGTTATATTAGTCATTTTTTCGACTACAAATATTATTTGGAAATATAAAATGATTTTCTACATTATGGTCTTTTTTATAATTTTTAGACAAAAAATAAATTAAATTATAAATGACACTATAATGATGCAGTATTTACCTTATTAATAAATGATTTTAATAAATATGATTATAAATATTAAAATAAAATCCAAAACATGTAAAATTCTTATTATATGATTTCATTTCTTCCATGAGTCATCTTACATTCTACATTAATGTTTTTTCGACTTTTTGTATCCATCCTATGCCCAATTTATCTGCATACATCTATATACTATTCCTAGAAGACTTAGATTAGGTATAATGTACTTTAAGAAGTCTATTTGGTTTAAACCAAAGGATGTTACCCAACTTAAAAGTAATGGTTTCTCTTAAATTATTTTGTTTTATTTTGTTTTATTTCACTTCTCCAACCCCATAAACTCTTTTACATTATTTGTTAACAACAACAGTATCCTAAATATACTAGGATGTTTTTATGAGATGTTTTCAAACTACACTTACAGACACCACCAACTAATGTTTGAAGAACATATTTTTTTTTGTGGATGGAAAACTAACACCTCAGAAAATGATGATTGATTGATTATCTCCTACCACCTATCATGGGGCCATTATGTTGGAACATAATTTAAATATGATAAATATTATGAATTTTTTTCTTTATTTATATGTATTTTTCATTTTTAGAATATCTTTATGGTGTCCATTATGGGTAAACACAATAATTTCATTTAAGGAAGTGAGGACTACCGCCCCCTCAAAGTGATATGACTTGTTCAAGCCATATGTTGGATGTATAAAGGATAGAGTTAATGATATTATATATGATATTATACTGGAATTATAATGTACTTATGTATCTTAATTTTTTAATTATATTAAAATAAGAAATTGAAATGAAAGTAGCATTCATGTGTACATACGGCTTACTATCTCCAGGAACGATGCATTCCATTTCTACCTCCAAATGATATGTACTATTATAAATTTAATGCCCCAAACCCAGTTACAAAGAGTCGGTGCATTATTACATAACATTGGTATGGTCACAAAAGTTCAAGTCTCGAAAGACCGATTAGTTTATTAGCTTTGGAATAACTAGATACATTCATAAAGATTACATTACATCATAAAGTGAAAACTACTACAACAACATCTTATCTTCATATCCCCTCATAATATCCCTACAAGTCATTCATAAATTATTTCTTCAAATCCTGGGAAAAATAAAACACTGAAATGGTTGAGCTCAGATGCTCAGTAAGGATACAAATATAGCAGAATCTTTCATAAATAAGCATAAGAATTTGAGGCAATGTATAACTAAAAAATCCTTTTAAACAATAACTTCAGCATAATATGGAAAATAAGAAATGAAATAATTCCATTTAATTATTCACATGGATATTGCACTAGTCGAATAATCACATGAAATATCAATAACCACTTTCATAATGATGTAATGCATAATTCCAGACTATCATAACGACATTGTCAAGGCCTCATGCCAAGACTACAAATAAGAGGTTGTCAAGGCCTTGGGATAATACACTAGTTTGTCTCATGAGACCTACCGAAGCATTGAGGAGCTATAGAGGGCTCCACCCGTCACATATTAAGTCTAACGCATTCCTCATATGAACATGTTTAAACATAACATAAACATTCGTAATAAAACTATCATAAAAAATGTCAATAAATTCTCCATAAACCATGAATGATATAAAAATAACACACCCACAGTCAAACATATTTCCAACACTTTCAATAAAATATGGAAGTCTTGTATAATAATAAATCAGCTTCAAATAATCTTAAAATCCATCAAAAGATGTTGACATAGATTAAATCAAAACTACTTGAGAGAAATATCTCTTTTTTTGAAATCTTTTAAAAGTCACATAATTATAAAATAAAATAGTTACTTTGAAAATATTCTTATAAGCTTGTAAGGGATGATCAGAAGATTTTACAATGGTGGAAAATAGTTGCACCCACCGTCTAAGTTAAAAAAAGACATTCTTACCTTAATTTTTCCGAAAAGGTTACCAAGGACCTTATTTAGAAAATGACGTAAAGATTCATTTATAAGATTCTTATAAAAAGTAAAACAAGGGTATAAATGACTTTAACCCATATTATGTAAAATAGTGGGAATGTTTTGAAATACATTTTTAAGAAACATGGATGTTGATGATAAGGAGGTCCCAGTAGATAATTATGTATAAACAACCTTAGATAATGAAGAGATTGTGAAAGAAATCATTGACTTGTAATTTTACTTAGTCGAGGGTATTTTAACCTTCGGTATAATAATTAAAACATTGTTATTAAATTATTCATTAACCATATAAATTATTATGATATAATATATGATCTTCTATTAATGTTTTATTAATAATATTTTAGTATTATCATCGTTTTGGGTGTTAACTTACTCGTTTTCTTTTATAAGTTTTGTTACATAAGTCATGTCTATTATGGATAGGTTGTATATTATTAATATACATAATTATATAATGTTCATAAAAATTACTTTTAATCATTAATTGAGAATTAGTCTTGAATGGATACGATGGGGAATGAATCTCATCCTGTTCGTGGAGACGGTAGTCCGTACATATGCACGAGCGGCAATATCATTCTTTTGATATTAAAATAATATATAATTGGATGGTATATGATATATAAAGAATCATTATCATGTTATATTTATTATTTACATGAATTAAAAATCATTATTATACACAACCAAATAATAATATATGGAATAATAATTACACCACGACATGGAGACGGTAAGTCATACGCACGCATGTATGGTGACATGTCATTAAAAGGATGGAAAAAATAATGAATATTGTTATACCATATTTATAATAACATCACATTATATAGAAGATACTGGAGTTATTATTTTAGAATAGAAATAACAAAGAATGATGAAGTGGAAGAAGAAAGGATCCTGAAAGAGGGTGGTGAAGACATTACCTCTTCTTCGCGTTATTCCATTTGATTTGATCAAAATGGCTAATTATGTTGGATTTATCATCAAATGAATGCCTCTAGGTCGAATTGAGGGAATTTGATAGAATATTTGGGAAGGGGTTGGCTGATCCAAATGGCTTTGAAGGTTGTAAATTGGGAGAAGGGGTGCCCTTTTTATAAGAGGGGTGAGGGGCACCTTTGGAAAAGCAAGAAATATTATTTTATAATAAATTCATATTCGGTTTTTAATGGGTCAAAAGTGGATTAATTAAATTTTAAGATGGTGATAGGTCGAGAACCACTCTACCAATAGGTTTTAGACTGGTTTGGGTCACTTTATTAACCTTATCTTTTAGTTTTAACTATTAGTTAATTAGTTTGACACTTACCATGTATCTTTGTATTTTTATATTAGATAGTCCATATAATTAATATAAACTTCCAAGAGACCCCCAAGTGGTACATTAATGATAAACCATTCATTATATAAGTCCCTTGGCCAAGCCTTATATTTTTACGAATAGAATATATATTAATAATATAATATGTGTTTTAAAAACTCTTTTATGTCAATTTTGACACTATTTGGTATTTTGTTTTGGATAATTTTATAACAGCATTATTACTTGGAAAAAAATTTATATAACCATTCCTAATATGTCATATTAACCTATAAAATTAGTTTAATTCATTAAATGTCTCAAAATAATTTATTTTGATATTTATAATATCAATTATTTTAATATTTCATTAATTCGGTAATTACTACATCACCATTGTGTCATAAATATATTAATTTATTTAGTCTATAAAAAATATATATAAATAAAAATTATGTAGGAAAACCTTTTAGCTTTCTAATTAATATTTATAATCGAATTTATCTTATATATAACCCTATATTAAAACTTTTTTAATTATTAAACTTTGATTTTAACTCTTTTAACTCTTCTTTGAATTGAATAAAAAAAATGTCCTAATCTAATCCAAGTGGACCTAAATGATAATATTTTATTCATAAGGATGTTTTTGGTCTATATACACTTGTAAAATAGAATTATGACATGTGTTAGGGTAATATTAATACCATTTTTACCCTTAATTGCCCTATTTACTTTTAATCATTGTAAATAAAAGTAAGAAGCTATTGTTCACCAAAAATTATTTTTATCTTATTGAACCACATATTACTCCTTGATATTAACCGTGTCTCTCGGATTTTCAAAATTCCACTCACAAAAGCAGTAAAATTAAGTTTTATGGGAATTTCCAAATTCTCCGAGGAGGTGGGTAAAAGACGGCGAAGAGTTCCATAAAATTTTTATATATCTAAAATTATTCTAAACTAACACCAATGAATTAAATTGAACATATAGAGGTATTATGTATCTATTTTGACCTTAATTAAATTTAAAAAAAATTAATATTTAAATTAAAATTCGGTTTTAAACTATAACTCAGTGTTTTTTCACTATTCATAAAAAATTGAATGTTTTCAGAAAAATACTAAAAATTCATCCTTAGCTAATTTTGATATTCTGAATAAAAAAATTAAGTCCATTTTGAAAGATAAAATTTATAAAATTTTAAAAAGTGTGTATTACTATTCAGAACGGTTAGTTTGATTGGTTGTGGTGTGTGTTAGAACTCGAAGTTGCGTACAACACAAGCTGATGTATTATTTAATGAGAAGCATACCGTTGAAGCATGTGGTGTTACATTCTCCCCTCCTTCAAATAATTTCATCCTCGAAATTTCTAGAATACTACTGCATGAAAAGACTCGGGGAGTTCTTCATCATATGTTCCTTGGGTTCCCATGTTGCTTCTTGCATCTTATGGTTTCTCCACATAACTTTTACCAGGTGAGTAGTCTGGTTTCTCAGTACTTGTTCTCTCGTATCAAGAATCTTGACGGGCTCTATGCAATAAGACAGATTGGGTTCCAGTTATAATTTCTCATTGGTGAGTACATGTGTTGGGTCAGGCATGTATTTCCTCAAAAGTGATACTTGTAACATATTGTGAACATTGGAGAGACCTGGCGACATTGTCAAATGGTAAGCTACAACCCAATTAATTCAAGAATTTCGAATGTTCCGATGTACCTAGGACTCATTTTAACATTCTTTCCGAAATTTATAACTTCCTTCCATGGAGATACCTTCATGAAAACATGATCTACTACCTGAAATTCCAAATACTTCCTTCGGTTATCGGCATAGCTCTTCTGCCTACTTTGAGCTTCTTTGATGTGGTTTTGGATTACCATTACCTTTTCCATCGTTTCCTCCACCAGTTCTAGGCCTACAAGCTTTCTTTCACCAACTTCATCCCAACAGGTTGGTGTGCGACATCTCTTTCCATAAATCACTTCATATGGTGCCATCCGAATACCTGAATGGAAGCTGTTGTTATAGGAAAATTCCACCAGAGGTAAATGTGGACCCCACATACACTGAAAGTCTAGTGATCAATATCTCAACATGTCTCTTAAGGATTGACTAGTGCGTTCTGATTTTCCATCTGTTTGAGGGTGGTAGGAAGTGCTCAAATGAAGTTCTGTATCCATGGATTTATGAATACTTTTCTAGAATATTGAAGTAAAACGGGGATCAAGATTAGAAACAATCGATATGGGTACTCCATGAAATCTCACAACATCATTAATATATAGCCTTGCTAGACGTTTAAGTGGTAAATCTTCCCTTATAGTAAGAAAATGCGATGTCTTGTTAAGACGATCAACAATGACTCATATTGCATCGTTCCTTCTAGGATTATTTGGTAGTCCCATGACAATGTCCATTGTGATATTATCCCATTTCCACTTAGGTATGATAAGAGGTTGCATGACTCCTCCAGGCTATTTCCTTCCAGCTTTCACTTATTGAAAATCCATACATCTTGATAGAAAATCATCTATCTCCCTCTTCATGTTGTCCCACTATAAAAGTTCCCTCTAATATCTATACATTTTGGTGCTCCTAGGGTGTATAGAGAAACTTGAACTATGAACATCATCCAATAATTCCATTTTTAGATCCGGTATATTGGGAAAACAAAGTCTTTTCCCAAATTTCAAAATTCCGTCTTCATACATGAAGTCACTCAATCTCCCATCATTCACAGCTTTAATCTTTTTTTGAAACTCTTCATCATCGGTCTGAGAACTCTTTATCCTTTCTAGTAAAGATGGTTTGGAAACCATTTGAAAAAGCATTGATGTTTCACCTTCAATGGTGATTCCCATATCTATCTTTACTAAATCCATGAAAACAGGATCCCTTTCAACTCTCATCTTGTACAAAAATCCATGATCCTTTCTAAACAAAGCATCTTCCACCTTATTCGCCTTTCCCAGGTTGTACTGTATCATGAAATTATAATCCTTGACTATTTCAATCCATATCCTTTGCCTCATATTGTGTTTTTTATGTGAGAAAATGTACTTTAAACTTTTGTGATCATTATATATCTCACATTTTTCACCATAGAGAAAATGCCTCCATATCTTCAAAGCAAATATTACAACAGCTAACTCAAGATCATGATTAGGATAGTTTTGCTCATGAATTTTTAATTGTCGTGATGCATAGGTAATAACCATATCATTCTGCATAAGGACGCAACCATGTACTTTCTTCGATGCATCACTATAAATACTGAACCCATCATTCCCCGATGGTAGAGTCAATATAAGAGCATTGGATAATCTTCTCATCAGTTCTTCAAAACATTCATCACACTCTTTTGTCCAAACAAATTTAACCCATTCACATGTGAGCTTCGTTAATGGGTTAGCCAATCGGGAAAAATTCTGGACGAAACACAGATAATAACCTCCTAAACCAATAAAACTACGTACCTTAGTTATACTCATTAGTGTTGGTCATTCATGGATTGCATTAGTCTTAGAAGGATCAATATAGCTTCCATCCTTAGAGACAATCTGGCCACGAAAATAGATATCCTGAAGCCAAAATTCACACTTTCTAAACGTCACATATAATTCATTTCTTCTATGAGTATTCAGGATAATGCGCAAGTGATTTTCATGATCTTCATCGATTTTATTGTATACCCAGACATCATCAATAAATACCACCAAATATTAATCGAGATATTACTTGAAAACTCTATTCCATAGATTCATGAATACAGAGGGTGCATTAGTAAATCCAAAAGGCATTACTATAACTCGTAATGCCCGTACCTGTTTCGAAATACTGTCTTTGGAATGTCTTCCTTCTTCACACACAACTAATGGTATCCAGATCAATGTTCAATCTTATAAAAGTATTGAGCTCCATGTAGTTAGTCAAATAAATCATCAATACGAGGTAGGGGATACTTGTTCTTTATTTATATAGCACTGATTTCCCTGTAGTTGATACATAACCACATAGATCCATCTTTCTTCATAACAAAAAGGACATGGGATCCCCATGGTGAAACACTAGGGAGAATAAATCCCTTATTACTCAATTCCTATAGTTTTTTCTTTAGTTCAAATAATTTCACAGTGTCTATTCTATTAGGGGTCTTCGATATAGGCCTTGAACCAGGAATTAAATCAATGGAAAACTCAATTTCTCATTCTGGTGCCAGGTAATTCTTATAGAAAAACATCTATATATTATTTCACAATAGGCACACCATCTATTTTAACATTTCGTTCCTTACCCACAGTTATTTCATTCCCTTCCTTCCTAATAACTGAATTTAGTTGAGCTACTGGGGTGGATCGAGAAAAGAATTAGATGGCGACGATTATGCTCTAAAGATAAGGTGTTCCTTATCATCATCATCAAAAAAATAGTAACCTCCTACTTCTTACAATAAATCTGCACATCATGGTTTGACTACCAATCCATAACGAGGATTATATCAAATTCAATAATGGGTATGATGATGAGATCAGTAGATAATGAATATTTATGTGATCTAATAGTGACTGATTCACAAAAGATTGCTGCAATGATACTTCCCTTGGGAGTTTTGACTGACAACTCCCTTGTTAAATAAAATTGTAAAAATCTAATTTACATAGAAAACTGGGAATATATGAAACAATGAGATGATCCAAAATCAAATAATTACTTTGATAAAATTTAAGAAACCATTAAATTACCTTCCACCATGTCTTTCGGAGATTCTACCTCAGCATTTGTGATTACATAAGATAGGACTTGGTCCCTTGGCCTTATCTGAGATAGGTTCCCCTGATGCTTATGAAATTCATTTTCATAATGTCCCATCTCCCTGTAGTTGTAGAATTGAACATCGGTAGCTTCTTTCTTCACCTTGCAATCACGAGCTTGGTGGCATTTTTCATCACACTTGTAACAGACTCCCATTCCGTTCATGAAAGTACCAGGGTGTTTCTTCCCACATTTACTAAAGTATGGATATTCAAAATTTCCCATCTTCTCCATATTTCCATTTCTATAGTGATTAGAATATCTCTTCTTCTCTTGCTTTTCTTTAAAGTCATAAGACTTAGAGAATTATTTTTCTATCTTTATAGCATATGAGACAATATCTTCGTACAACGAGATGGTTTTTGAGACTAATGCTCGACAGAGAAATGGTTTTAACCCATCAAAGATATGATCAATCTTACTTCTTATGTTACGTATATAATTTTCAGCATACCTAGATAACCTTGTAAAGTTAGCCTCATACATTGCTACATTCTCATCCTCCTTATGTCTCAGACTCAGATATTTCCATTCCATATCTGCTTGACGGTCACGAGGAAAATATTTTTCTAAGAAAAGATATTTTAACTCCATCCATTCCATATTTGAAACATCATCATCTTCCTTTGCGTTTTGAATCAATAACCCCCATTGATCAGCATCTCTAGGGAGGCGGTAAACTGCCATGATAACTCTTTCCCTTTCATTACTCCCCAAAGCCTAAAATATTTTATCTAGGGAACTTATTCATTTCTCACCTACTAATGGATTTTTACTTCCATTGAATGTTGGTGGTTGTTTCTTCATGAAGCGATCAAACATTGATCCTCTACGCTGCGGATCTGTGTGCTCCATATGGGTAATTTTATTATTCAAAACCTGGGTGAGTTGTCCCAGTACGGTGATTAGCTGATCAGCACCAGTTGCATCACCAGATCCACTATAATTATCTTGA
This sequence comes from Viscum album, assembly GCA_963277665.1. NCBI lineage: Eukaryota > Viridiplantae > Streptophyta > Magnoliopsida > Santalales > Viscaceae > Viscum > Viscum album. Next base: position 871,826,233 of record OY728163.1, read on the forward strand.
GTAGGAGAGAAATCCTTACATGGAGTGCATTCATTGATACTGTTTCCATTTCTTCCACTAGGAACCATTTCTAAACAACAGAATAAATTTGATCAGTTTATGAATCAAAATACATAATTCCATAATTTTAAAACAGTTAACATAAATTGAACTATTTTTGGATATAATCCATAATCATAAAAATGTTTTCTTTGAGGAAGTATATAATCATAAACCCTTCATAATGGTTTGTAAAGAAAATGATAATTATCCTAAGCATATCCCACGAGAGTTTCGTAACCAAGAGTGCATCAGGGCCAGTTGTCGTGCACCAGTTCCCATTCGAGTCTAGCTCAAAGAGGTGTTTTCGGGATTTACCCCTAGGTACATCAGTGCCAAATCCGCCTCTACCTGGTCGTATCCAGATAGGTATTTATTGCTCGGAAAACTCACAAAATCTCTACAATACCAAAATTCTAGGAAATTCTTCTATACTAATCCTTAAAGTCTATCTTAGGGCTATGTTTTCTAATCAGAGTTTATCTAAATCTAGTTTCCAAGGTTTGTACTATACTTCCTCTAATACCAACTTTAACGCCATGAAACCAGTTACCTAGAATCGGTGCATTATTACATAACATTGGCATGATCCCAAAAGATCATGTCTCGAAAGACCGATTAGTTTAATAGCTTTGGAATACCTTGATATATTCATAATGTTTACATTACATCATAAAGAGAATACTACTACGAAAAAATATTGTCTTCATATCCCCTCATACTATCCCTATAGGTCATTCATAAATTACTTCTTCACATCCTAGGAAAAATAAAACATTGAATGGGTGAGCTCATATGCTCAGTAAGTATAAAAATATATCAGAAACTTTCATAAATTAGCATAAATAATTCTATTTACTTATTCACATGGATACTATACTATTCTAATAATCACATTAAATATCAATAATCACATTCATAATGATGGAATGAATAATTCTAAACTATCATAACCACATAGTCAAGGCCTCGTGCTAAGACTACAAATAAGATTTTTTCAAGGCCTTGTTCCAAGACACTAGTTTGTCTCAGGAGACCTACAGATTCATTGAGGATCTATAGCGAGCTCCACCCGTCACATATTAAGTCTAATTCATTCCTCATATGAATAGGTTTAAACATAACATAAACATTCATATTAAAACTAGCATATGAAATCTCAATACATTCTCCATAAACCATGAACGGTTAAAAAATAACACACCCATAGTCAAACATATCACCAAAACCATCAGTACAACATGGAAGTTTTGTATCTTAATAAATCAACTTCAAATAAGCTTAAAATACATCAAAGGATGTTGACATAGATGAAATAAAAACTATTTGAGAGAAATATCTCTTTTTTTAAATCATTTAAAAGTAACATAATTATAAAATAAAACATTTATTTTGAAAATATTCTTATAAACTTTTATGGGATTCTTCAAAGATTTTACAATGGTGGAAAATATCCACACCCACAGTATAAGTTAAAAAAAAATACATTCTTACCTTAATTTTGTCAAAAAGGTAAAAAATGACCTTGTTTGGAAAACGATGTAAAAATACCTTTATAAAAGTCTTATAAAAAGTCAAACAAGGGTAAAAATAACTTTAACCCATATTCTTTAAAATATTAAGAATGTTTTGAAATACATTTTTAAAAAACATGGATGTGGATGATAAGGAGGTCCCAGTAGACAATTACGTATAAACAACCTCGGATAATGAAGAGATTGTGAAATAAACCCTTACAATGTACTTTTCCTTAGAAGATGGAATGTTAACCTCATGTATAATAGTTAAAACATTTTTTTAATTTATTCAAGAACCATATACATAATTATGGTATCATATAAGATCTTCAAATAATTCTTTGTTAATAATAATTTAGTATTATCGGCATTTCGAGTATTAACTTACTAGTTTTATTTTATATATTTTGATACATAAGTCGAGTTTGTTATGGATTGGTTATATATTATTCATATAAAAAATGATATAAGGTTCTTAGACATTACTTTTAATCATCAAATGAAAATTATTCTTGAATGGATACAATGGGGAATGAATCTCATCGCGTTCGTGAAGATGGTAGTCTGTATGTACGCACGACCGACAATATCATTATTTTGATATTAAAATAATATACAATTGGATGGTATATCATATATACAGAATCATTATCATGTTATATTTATTATTTAAATGAATTACACATCATTATTATACCCATCCAAATAAAAATATATTGAATAACAATTACACCATGACGTGGAGATGGTAAGTAGTACGTACGCACGTATGGTGACATGTCATTCAAAGGATGGATTGAATACAGAATATGGTTGTAACATTTTTATAATAACATCACAATATATAGAAGATACTGGAGTTATTATTTTTTAATGTAAATAACAAATAAAAAAGATGTTGATGAAGAAAGAAACTTGAAAGAGGGTGGTGACAACATTACCGATTCTTCGGGTTCTTTTTTTTATTTGATCAAAAGGGAACCTTAGGTGGGCTTTCTGACCAAACTAAGGCCTCTAGGACAAAGTGAGGAAAGTTGAGAAAATATTTGGGTAGGGGTTGGCCGAGCCAAAAGGCTTTGAAGGTGTGAAATTACGAGAAGTGGGAGTACCATTTTAATAAGTGAGGTGATTGGAACTTTTGGAAAAGCTAGAAATACTATTTTATAATATATTCATATTTGGTTTATAATGGCTCCAAATTGGATTATTTAAAGGATATGCAGGTGATAGGTGAAACACCACTCAACCAATAGGATTTATACAGGTTTGGGTGAATTTATTAACCTTATCCTTTAGTTTTAGCTCTTAGTTAATTAGTTTGACACTTACCATCTCCATTTGTATATTTATATTATATAGTCAATAAACATACTATAAACTTACAAGGGTCCTCCAAGTGGTCCATTATTGATTAAAATCTCATTATATATGTCTTTTGACCAAGCCTTATATTTTTAGGAATGGAATATAAATTAATATTATAATATTTTTGTAAAAAACTCTTTTTTGTCAATTTTGACACTATTGGGAATTTTGTTTTTGATAATTTCATAACAGCATTATTACTTCGAAAAAATTTACATAACCTATAATAATATGTCATAATAACATCTAAAATTAGTGTAATTCAAGGAATGTCTCAAATTACATTTATTTTTATATTTATAATATCAATTATTTTAATATTTCATTAATTAGGTAATTAATGCATCACCATTGTGTCATAAATAAATTAAATAATTTTGTGTCTAAATTTTTTAAATAATATACCATTATGAAGGAAATCTTTTTATATTTATAATGAATATTTATAATCGAAATTATCTTATTTATAACCCTATATTAAAAAAATTAGTTATTAAACTTTGATTTTAAATCTTTTAACTCTTCTTTGTATTAAATAATAATAAATGTCCTAATCTAATCCATGTGGACCTAAATGATAATATTTTATTCCTGAGGTTTCTTTTGGTCGATATAGACTTGTCCAATAGAATTATGAAATGTGTTACGGTAATATTAATATTCTTTTTACCCTTAAATACCCTGTATACTTTTAACTATGGTAAATAAAAGTAAACAGTTACTATTCACCAAAAATTATTTTTATCTAATTGAACCACATTTTACTCCTTGATATTAACTGTGTGTCTCAGATTTTCTAAATTCCACTCATGTAAGTGGTTAAATTATGGTTTATGGGAATTTTCAAATTCTCCTAGGAGGTGGGTAAAAGACGGTGAAAAGTTCCATAAAATTTTTATATATCTAAAATTATTCTAAACTAAATCCAATGAATTAAATTGAAAATATATAGGTATTATCTATCTATTTTGACCTTAAATAAATTTAAATAAAATAAAATATTATTTAAATAAAAATTCAGTTTTAAACTATAACTCATTGTTTTTTCTCTATTCATCACAAATTGATTGTTTTCATAAAAATACCAAAAATTCACCCTAAGATAATTTTGATATTCCGAATCCAAAAATTCAGTCCATTTTGAATGATAAAATTTATAAAATTTCAAAAAGTGGGTATTACTATTCATAACGGCTACTTTGATTGGTTGTGTTGTGTGTTAGAACTCGAAGTTGCGTACAACACACTCTAATGTATTATTCAAAGAGAAGCGTACTGTTGAACCTTGGGGTGTTACCATAAATATATATATATATATATACTGGATATATATAATATATATGATATCTAAATAATTAATATCATTCTGGATATAATGAACTATTGACCGCATGGACAACATGTAAATATAAGTTGTTCATTTTTTTACTGAAGTACCCAATAACTACAAAATGACCATTATTAACTTAAATGATTACATAATATTTATAACATGGTAATAATTGATATAACAGGATTAATAAACTTGAAAATGTTTTTTAAGAAATTATAAATTAACTTTAGTTTATATTCAGGTGATTAAAGAACAAACAGGTCAAGTCGGCCAATGAGGAAAAAATGATATCTTATCTCACATTTAATTCCATGAGATTTCCATTGTTCGACACTTATTCATTGCATGTGGTGTATTTTTTACTACCATTTTTTATATATTATCATGATTCTCATTAAATTCATGGTATTCTGTGATTCATTTGGTGGTTATAAAATTTTTGTTATACGACTTAGTTGATTACAACGTGGTAAAGGGTTTCATCTAATTTTTTATTCCCGTGAGATTCCTGCTATATTTACAACTATTTTCTTTTTTGGTGTATGTATGTACCATGATTTAATTAATTGTGTATGAGTATTTAAATCTTCATTGTATGATCCTTCTTTCATGTGGCATATGTTTTTTAAGTTACCAAATTGGTAAGGGAACCATTCACACTCCTCTTTTTAAAAGACTTATTTTAGTTATGACTCTTAATTTACATCCTATTATGTTAGTATATGTTCTTATATATCATTATTAATGTAAATTTTATTTCCAAGTGGTAATATTCCAATTTTTATCTCATCAAATGATTTTCTTAATTTTAATGTGACATCATTATGCTTTCGAATTTTTGTAAGGGAACTTCTTAACCAAATTTCAATTCTTTCGGTTAAACTTGTACTTCTTGAATATGTCATCCTATGAATATTTTTAAATAACCTATAATTTTTTTACAAACAATATCCAATTATATTGGGTGTATTTATATTTTTCACACATAATTATGTTATTTATTTATCCTTAATTTAATGATATAGTCTTTATAAGGGATTTCGTCTCAATTTACATTCCATTGAGACTTCATTGTTGTTATTTTCCAATTCACTCCTATATGGTGTATATACCATGCTTTGGTATGTTATGTCATGAATAAATTTATTCTCATGATTTTATAACATTCTTATTAGATATTATTACTCAATTATTTGTATTCAACAGTCTCTCATTTTGTTAGAAACTCTTTAACTAAAATATCGTTTTAATTATTTTAGTGACTTATTATTCTGAATCGTTCTCTTTAATGTCTATGTTTTAAAAATGTTTTTAAGGATTTATATATGTGGTAATTATTGTTTTAAAATGATAATTCTTTTAAAATATTCAAAGTGTTATGGGACACTTTGATTAAATAATCTATTTTTAAATTGATTTATAAATGGTTTGATAAAGCATAGATTATTTCAATATCATGAAATTATTTCATGTGATTGCAAATGAAATGTTATCAGTGAAATATTTATATTCTCAATATTTTATGTCTTATGATGGTACTTGGACATTTGGTGGGTGGTTACGTGATAAACCAAATGATGGGTGGTTCCATGATAAACCAGGATGGATGGTTACGTTATAACATCCAATACATTGCGTATGGAAGTCGGTCGTATGGATATTCCATTTAGTTATATGAGTTGAAGTTGACTATTTGGTCATTTAATTTATGTATGTTTATGTCCCAAGTTACCTTTATATGTTATGTGTTCTTTATATGGGTTTTATAGTAATCTTTTGGTTAAAAAGGGTAAGGAATGATCTTTTATTCAGTGAAGAGTATTTACTACTTATTAAAGGTGAAAAGTATTACTTATGATAAAGAATTCATGTTTTAATTCTTATTTTTATAAACTAACTATTTCCCATCATTGTGTATACCTTACTAACCATTTTATGCTTATCACAAGTTTTTGAAATTTTTTTCACAGGACATAAAGTCGAATAGGGTCAAGGATGGGATCAAGGAGAATTCAGGCAGTCTCAAACATAGAACTTGAAATGTCTCATTTATTCAAGAGTTTTTTTTATGAAAAAAATGGAAACTGAGTAAAAGTGTCTACTTTTTAATTTTTGAGATGTAGTGTAATTGTTTTGAATAATAATCTAAAAATATAAACATGAAAACATCCTCAATGTGAATTATTAATTTAATTCAGGATTATGTAATGTTTAAGGCCGAGTCCTTATTAATATAATGAAATAAGTAAATCAATTTTCGAAAAATAAAAATTAATTATTTGTATTTCTATAATACAGAAATATTTAACTAAAATATTGATAATTAATATAATTTTTTTTAAAACATATTTTTAATAAAATATTTTCATTAATAAATATTTTTTGTCTAGTAATTATAAGATAATTTCATGAGACCATAAATAATTTTTGAAAGTGTCATTAAATCAGTTATAATTTTAAAATAGAACTATTTTGAACAAATGTTTAATTTTATTAAATATAAAATTTCTCATATATAGAAAAGTATTTTTTAAAATTGGAGTCCATTTTTGAATTCTACAAGTTTAAAAATGGATAGGGTTATGTTTTGGTATTTTTTATGAATTACTAGAATTTTTGATGAATTGTAAAATACTTTAATTTATGGTATATATTGATTATAAGATAAATAAAACATTTCATGAGTCATTGATGATGAAAAAAAAATCTAAAACTTAACTTCATTAATTTCATTTATATAATGAGAATTACAAAACTATTCATGTTCTAGAGCCAAAATAATAAAATAATGTATATAACAATGAGAAAACACCCATATCCTCTACTATAAACACCACCCATCACCACCTATTGTTATCAAACCAAAAATTATTTTATCTTGTTAAATTTATACTCAATTCACATGCCATGACTCCCCCCCATCCAAGACCCACTGGTCTCACCAAATGTCCAAAACCAAGGTCTTTAAGTTGGTTTTTAAGGAGGATAATTCAAGAGGTAAAAACTTCTTTCATTTTTTTTCCAATAAATTTTTTTATGGTACTCTCCTCACCTTCCCATATCCAAATGGAAAGAAAACTTTAGTACAACATATATACAATAATATTGTCTTTTTGATGTAAAAGAATCATTATCAAACATATTTTATTCTCCATTAGTTTCTTCGAATGAGAACATCGTATGTGATGTGTCAATTTACCACCATCATGGATGATACACATTAATTTTTCATTATCACTTTAATTTATATTCATAACACCATTATTTTGGTTATGTAATATTTTATTATACATATTATAAGTCATTTAATGTTATGGAACCAATATATAAACATGATATTGAATAAAATGATAAATATTCATGATGATCATAAAAAGTGCGAAATTAAATTATATTATTCTCATTATTGATTCATCTAATGAGTCATCCTCATATAAGAAAAAAATGACATATGTTATCATTTAAAATTACGAAATCATATTAAAATAATTTTATTTCACTTCTATATTTTTTCTTCCAATTGAAGAGAAAATCCATAATGAACAAACCACAAAAACCATGAAAGAAATGAATTTGAAACAATTGAAATATAAGGATATTATTAACAAATTGGTGGAAAGATTTTATAACAATATAAAATGAGTAATTATAAATATTTTTATGGTTATGAAATATGGTAATAATTCTCATTTTATAATTATAAATTAGGTTTTAACATGGTTTAAGTAAGATGGACCTGGGGTAAGGTAATTCTTAACCTAATTTTTATTATTTGGGTTACAAATATATTTTATTGATTATTTTGTTATAATATTATATTTGAAATATCTTTTGTATATATGATGTTGTATTTATATTTTATACACATATTCCATTCATTTTTTTAATTATCATTTCAATTATCTGATAAATTTAAGGGAATTTTATTTAAAATTTCTATTTTAAAATTCTTTTTTAGATAATATATGAGGAATGTTTTTATTCATGTATTATTATATTATAAATATGGTTCTTATTAATTTATTATGCTGATTTTTGGGATCTATATCTCCCTCTTTAATTCATTAGGAATGTTTATGATGAGTTAACTCATATGGTTACTCAAAGTGTAACTCTGACAGTTACAACATAAGTTAACTATAAGGGTTACATTATAATGTAGCCTTAAAGGTGACATTATAAGGTATCTGTGATGGTTACAAATAATATGGGATTATTGAGGGTTAAAATTTTAATTAATTAATTGCCAAATATACCTTTATGTTATTATTTATTTTTTCTTTGTTTTATAAAATATCATGTTCTCACAATGTTACTATATGATAATTATTGTGCGAGAAACATGTATTTGTTAAAATTATTTCATATTTTAAAAAAACATTCATTATGATTAATGATCTGTATTATAAAAGATGAATCAGAGATGAATATTGTGAATAATTTCAATGAAATAATTTCTTGTTTTTATTACAAATATATGTATTGTGAATGAAATAAATATTATATTAGTTGTACCCAACTTTTTATTCTTATGGGTTTATATGTATGTGATATGTCCGTTTTTTTAAAAAAAATATAAACCAAAAGAAAATTTTGAATGTAAAAATGTGAATTCTAAATAAATTTACTAAATCATGTAATGTTTATGGTCAGCTCCTTAAATGTATTGATTGGGAATGAAATCGAATGCACGAAAAAATAGGGGAACCTTAAAATCACATTTAATTTTTGGTTTACCACTCTGTAAATGGGGACAACCCATACTTTTCAATGGTCTTCCTCTCTTATTTTATTTTTTAGTTTACCAAGATATATTATTGTCATCCATACTTGATTTCTAAACCTCCTCAGTGTGGTACTCAATGTTTTAAAATCAAGTTATATCATTTTTTGTTGACAATGTCGAGCTATAATGAAAATTTCCAAAATCCTCACGAAACACTTTCCTGATTTGAGATCAATTTATGATATCAACCAATTTGAATATACTTTTATTGTAGTTAGAGTAAAAAAGGGACATTTACAAATTTTTAAATCAAAATAATCTCTATTATTTCAACCCTTATCATTTTAGATTGAGAGTCTAGTAATGATTCAAAACCCCCATGACCACTTCTTCAGACATCCCCACAAGTAGGTAATTGAGATCTATTATGTTAAGACACTCCATTTCATGCACATAAATCTACACAGCCGAGCACTACATAAACCGAGTTTAGGGAGGAACAGTTTTTATATCCATTACCAACTCAAGTAACTTATCATTCACAACATTACCCTTACCTTATATTTTGGTACGATAAAGTCCATCCTACATGAATTGATGATCAACTTCTTTCTAGAATGTATCTTCATAATCAATTTTCTAGAGGATGATTAATTTTCTATGGAAACTTCAATGTTCTTCACATATTAACCTTATTCCACATCATTAGCTGTATCTGCACATGAAACCCACTGATTCGTTGAAAATGAAAAAATCTTTACACCATCAATTTAGTTCATCCCAATAGTACCCTTAGTCACCTGATTCTAAACCATACTAAAGCTTATTTCCTAAATTACAGAGGACTGATCCACATTAATAATACCCTTCACTATTCCCAAAAGTAGGAGCATCAAAACCATAAAATTAATTAAGAGTATCATCATAAGAACTTCTAGTAACCTCATCTTCCTACTTAAACCCATATTGAAAACCACATTCAGTGGATTCTTTTTCTATAGATTTGGTTCCTACATCTAAAATGTTCCCACACCTATATCTATAATCAAAAATATTGTTTATATATCCCCTATAACTAGAAAAAAAACATATTTAATCTATCATTTAACTGAAGTATGTCCAATATATTTATATGTATCATAATTATTTCACTCTTATATTCATCTATGAGATCTATGTGATTCAATGAAAATCCAAAGATTAATATTTATATCATTTTTATGGTGAATCCATCCTCAATAATCACTCTTACAAACCAAAGATATCTGGGTTGAACTATCTCCCTATGAAATTTCATTGGAACACTAATGGAACATGGAACATCTCATAGTATTTCAAAATTCTAGAAGAACCATGTATATCGATGAACACATACCCGTGATTATGATACATGTTTTTTATGATCTTTGGATCAAATAATTTATCTGAGTCATTAATATTCCAAAATATAAGATTAATAGAATTTTAAAAAATGTTCCAATATCCTATTCATTAGATCCGATGATGGTAAGATAATGTGATAGAATCCCCCTCTAATCGAGACAATATTCAATCCATCAAATCCCCATATTCAGAGGAGATGATTTCAAAACACAAAAATATATCTTTGGGTTTTCTTCTAGGAGTTATGTAAATGAGAATGAATCAAGATCCTATCGTAAAAAAATTTGTATTCCATGTTCATGGAGTATGATTCCAAAAAATCCAATGAACTTTTTCGAGTGACTAGATTCATATCGGATTATCCCTTGATAATCGAGAAGAACTGGTGATGCTCAAAATCATTCACCATTGTGCATGAGGGAGATTCATTGACTTTTGGTGATATGGATTTTAAAACTAAAAAAATGAGTGGTTCTAAATCTAGGATATATATATATCAATTTCTCATGGTATAACCATTGCTCACAATGACCATAGTAATTTTATTTTTTGCTACCATCACCCGAAACCACTACTACCATCCTTAAAATTCCACCATTAATAATATATAATGTGTAATGGGTCTTAAATTTCTACCCCTTGTAATTAAAATCAACTAATGATTCATAAGCGCACTAAAATTAGTATTCTATATTGTAAATAGTTTTACCCCTCATTCACATCAGACAATATGATATTCATATCATCCAGTATATTGTAGAAATTGTTATGCTTGAATAATCATATAAAAACATTTTTTCATATGTTTTTTTACTACATGACTATCAAAATAACATTATATGATATAGAGAATGCATTAGTGAATATTTATATCAATATGACACTCAAAAAAAATTATGAATTTATATGTCATATTACTTTTTTACCCTATCGTATATGAAAACTATAGCAACAATATCCAAAAAAATTAGTGTCATGTAATTATTAATAAAATTATATCATTAAATATAACTTTTATTACATCATATTTGTAACATTATTAAAAAAATAACAAAATATATTTGGGATAAATCATGAAAATATTTTTTCCACCAAATCTCCATGTCAAAAAAATTCTCATTTAGTGAAAGACAATGTTTTACATCGTAGGACTTTGTTGTTTTGAATATAAATTATGAATATATCTATCCATAAATATAATAAATTAAAATCTTCAATAAAATCATCAATGAATCATATTGTATGAATGGATCTTATAGAATATTTATCAAACACCTGAATCCAATACTTGTTTCCACTAGCCACATCACATGAAATAATGTTTTTTCCAATGTTCACTATGTGAAAGAAATTTAGTAAACATTGGACATGGTGTATGAAATTATAATATATCAAATTAATATGTTAGAAAATCATTGATTATAAACAATTCAATTTGATTATTACATAAAATGTCATTAATCTCGTTGGCGACTACATCAAAATCAACACATATAAGTAAAAATAGATATCATATGTTCCTTAAATATATACCCACATATTAAATTAGTATATCTCAATTGAGAACAAGATGTCATACCAATCATATGTGAGGAAACAATTTCCTCTTGGTTCATCTATAACCAAGGAAATGATAAAAAACCAGAACTAACCACCCCAAATTAATGATTTTTAAATGATTACATATGAATTGTATCAATTTTAGAAGGTATTTATGATATATATCTCACGAACCTCAGGTATTGTGGACTCATGTATAAACAATTATCCCTTACTATATCCAATGCATAATGTATTATAGTCCTTTTGGAATACATCCTGGGTAAACAAATAAACATTAATCTAATTTTCTGCCTCCAGATTATATTTTGTATGTTCATAAGAAAATTGTACCCATGCTAAACAAAACACCTCTGTATATCCTATATTACTTATTGATTATCATAAGTTTGAAATAAATGTTCCTAATTGAGTGGTCTATTATCATTACCTTTCATGAAATATATATATATATATATATATACATTTATGTTGCTAATGTGAAGGAATAATATAGTATATATATTATCTTCTCTGATTCATTTTTCAATATAAAACCATTTTAGAAAATAGTTAATAGAGTACAAATGGACCTATCTATCATATAACATATCCTTAACTACCAGATCAGCCTTATGTTTACTACACATTCTGGGGTTCTGTAAATAATTACTTCCATATGTAATTTCAACAATATCTCTATGTGTATATTTGATAACCCCCAAACAAACCATTTCTTGAGTAAAATCTATGAAGTAAACTTGGTTGATTAATGGAGAAACCAAGGAATCATAATCCTAATATTTATAATTTAAACTTATTTAATCTTTTTTACTTCATAACATCTAATTCTATCATTCTAATAACTTATGTTGTCTTTATATAGTTTTTTTAAGTGCATCATATTCAACCATGGGATCCCTTACATAATGTTTTTCATTATAAAGTACTAATTCATGTTTTAAACTATTTACTTTAATATTTTTTTTATTGACTGAAATCAACCTAAATAAAAACATTCTCTTACTAACCACTTAGAAACCTCATTCTGTTAGGGAAATCAAACTATGAAAAAAATTCATTAGAAAATATCCCATATTTCATTTTATTTGGGATTTACCAGCAAATAAAATAATTTTTGATATTATATATTTTGTTCTATGTGTTTAGAGTATTTATTAGAAAAAATAATTTAATATTTTACTATTTGTGGTGGAATTATGTTCATTAATATTTATGGATAAATACTTTATCTCTGATAAACAATATTTCATAGTCAAATTTTCGTGGATTATATAAATTTGGATGAATAATAAAACCATTTTATAAAAACATCCATCATATTGAGAAAAAATAATTTATCCCAAGACATCATAGGAGATAAAATTTTGATATAAAATGATCGTATTTTAACAAAATTCATCAGATCTTGAATTATTATTTGTAACAAATTGCATAATTAAACATATCCTTTTACCCTTTAAATGAATAAAAACCATTAATGTATATAATAAATTCATTCAATACTTATGACCACATTTACATTTACATCACTTCTAACATAAAAATTTTATGTTATATTCTATTCAGAATAGAACAATTAAATTATGTAATAATAATACCAAAGGAGGGATCTCTGGGTGGATTCCGACAATCATTCTAGTATTTTTCAAAATTAAACCTACAAGGGATTTGTTTTACAATGTTATTTCACTTAATTTATTTCATTTTAATCCAATTATCTAATATTTTCAACATTACATGGTGGGTTTCCTTCTCTCTCTAGTTGAAATTTATAAAATATTCAATGTACACCATATTGATGGATCTAAACCCAATACCGCCCATGTAATTATCATATATCCTCTATATGTTGAGGATATTGAGTAAATTGCAATTTAACATATTCATTTTAAATTTCAATATAATGTTGCGAACTTTTCTAAAAGTAACTATAGAATGATCACGCTAGCCAGATATTTTCTAAGCGTTGAACCCAGCTTCTCCAAGTCATTTACAAACCCAATAATATTGAGTATATGAGATTAAAATAAGTGTTATAATGTAATTTTTAATTGAAATATACCATTATATACCTTATAATTATTATTACTACAATGATTTCATTAGATCCTTATCTGGTTTTCAATAATCTTGATGGAAACTACAAAATAATATTACTTTTAAAAATTTATTGAAATGAAAAAAATCATGACTCTAGAGTCATTGAGTGAATATTTTATATTATTATCATAGTTATATATGTTCAATTAATAACTCCACTAATTTATAATGACTTATTTTAATATAAATACATGAAAATAATGTCCCATTATAAATTTCATCATACTCATTTATAAGAAATGATCTAAATTCAGAATTCAATGATATTTCTTTCACCACATAATTGTTTGGGTGGGGAAGCATCTATATCATACCATATATGACTTTAGTATGGTTGATAGGATAACTCTTTAACAAATAAATTTTATGGATAATGCTAAAGTAATTCATCATGTAACATTACCACATTAGGGTATCCCATCAATGTTTAACCCATATAAAACTACATTAACATGAACCAAATACTATTAGTTAAACATGTTACTCTCATTCCTTATCACTAATATTCTTATGAAACCCAACTATAGCAAAACCTAAAGAGTAAGATCATCATGATCAGGATATGTTTTACACTAAGAGGAAGATAAAACACCATATTTGATTGGTTTTATTTTAATGTCTCAGAAAAAAATACTTATATTTTAAATATTAAATTCATAACCATTGATACAAATGAAGAATTTATTATATCATTTATAATTCCACAGTGTATGCATTCTTAAAATTATTTAGTATTAAATTCCTATTCAATCACCCAAATAAACATGTTCACACCATATTTATGTGTAACTATGATTCCATGAAAATATAAAGAACTGGGTATTCGATAATGTGAATGAAAGGAGAAACAATAATTTAGATTAATATAAAATCGTGATCCTTTAAATTATAATGAATTTTTTATATTGATTATATATATTTAAATGCATGAAATGCTGTGGTATCTTACATTGCAGTGAAAAAAAACCTTGATCGTCGGCTTACGTTACATGTAAGATCGAGTTTTATAGAACCATAATGTATAATTAAAATATTATTATTTAAGGTAATGAGATATAAAATATCCTTTATGAATATTAATAACTAATTTATGATATTTTTATTTTTTTATAAATATAAAATGAATTCATGAGTTACTAATAAATGAAAAACAAAAATAAGAACCAACTATATATAAAGAGAAATATTTTTATTTTTATTCTCCCATATGGGATTAATTATAATAAATTAATTAAAATTAATTAATTTTTAAAATTAAATAAATATTTTATATTTTAAATAAAATATTTTTTATTCATTTCTAATGATTGATAGACATAAGTATGAAAAAACTCTATTTTATAGATAACAACCGTTATTTTTATAAAGGAAATTTCACCACCTTTAAGGAGATCCCATTTTATATATAAACATTGAAACATTAATTTATTTAGTATAAAAAATAAAAATCTTAATTGAAATTGAAACATAATAATTATGTTCACGATAATTTTTCATATTTTTCTGAATCATTTAATTTTTAATTAGTAATTAAAAATGATAAATTGTTGTGAAATACATAATTTTCATCTAATATATTTAGATGGATAAATTGTATATTGATTTGGTTTTAAGTTGTAATTATATAATATTTTAAACAATTAATAAAATTTTTATCATTGGAATAAATTTCACTTTTGAATTGATTATAAAAACCGAGCAATCATCTGAACATTTTTACTTTCAATCTAGTATTGTCGACCCACATGTGAGGTGGAATTTCAATTAATTTATTTTAATTATATAATTTAAATTGGTGAAATAAATTTCATATTTTGAATAATCATATTTAATATTTTATAATAATAATAAAAAAAATTTGACCAAAATGATTAGTGAAAGTAACTAAAAATAATTACATTTAATAAGTAAAAATTAATCTTAATAAAGGACTTAACCATTAACATAGGGTCCCAAAGGACCTAGAAATTATTCCAACACCCATTATATTGGAAAAATTATTCCATTACCATTACGTTATTTAGTATAGATGGTTTTTTAATATATATGTTAGATAAAAACGTCGATAAATCTTACTGGTTTTAAGAAATACCAACTGAGTCCTTTTCAACCCTTATAAAAGGCCACCATCTCTCTACATTCATCACACCTCTCAAATCAATCAGAATATGACAAAAACTAAACATATATCTTCCCAAAAAATCTAACCTAGACATTCAATCCCCTATTTGGGTATAAATCCTTCTGAGGAATCTGTTTGGTCCAAACAAAAAAAAGTTACCCGATTAATAGGTAAAATCTTATATCAAGCTCTCTAGTTTTATTCCCATTCTACAACCCCTCAAAAATTATTATTCAATGATTGTATAATGAAAATAGTATAATAAATATACTATGATGTTTTTTATATGTTTTAGACTTACACAAACAAAACATTCCATCTAATGGTTAACGAACTTGTTGTTTCTAGGTATGAGAATCTACTGCCTCATGAAATGATGATTGTTCATTTTTTCCTTTATCGCCCCTCATGGTTTCCATTATGAGTGAAAATAATTTCATATATGTTTTATATTATATTAATAATGTATTTATTTTTATTCAATAATTTCACCAAACATTCTCTTATACTTCCAATTTTTTGATACTACGATGATATCGTACTAGGAAGTATGGACTACAACCCCTTAAAGTGATATGATTCATTCACATGATAAATTGAAATATATAAAACATGATTATAATGAATAAATTAGACATAAAAATTCTGTATTATATTTATGGAACTATTAAAATTCTTGAAATATAAATATAAATTAATTTATATCATTTTCATATTTACCAGTTCACACACCAAAAACTTGATATTGTTATTCATGGACATGTGGACTACCTCCTCCACAAATGATGTGATTCCTTATTTATCATAAGAAATATATTTAATAATATATTATTAAATAAAAAATATTTATGATACAATAACATTTATGGAATTATATAGTTTTCCTTACCTTTTCCCTTAATGATCATTGAAAAATAAATACATTACTCATTTGTGTGTACGACTTATCACACTACAAGAAAACGGCCATTTAGCGGCGGTTTTTTCACGGCGGTTTTTAAAACCGCCGCTAAACATGTTTCGAGCCTCCATGTCGTGGCATTTTTTAAACTGCCATGAAATGCCTTAATTTTTTTTTAAAAAAAAATTCACAGATTAGAGGCGGGTCTTTAAAAAACCCCCGCGAAATAGCTGCGGTTTGGGTAAAAACGCTGTGAAATAAAAAGAAAAAAATAAAAAAACACGAGAAACCCCAATATAACTAAATCGACCAGAACTTTTGATCTGGGCGTCTGTTGGAGCGCCAAAACTAGTCAAATCAAAGCTCATGAAGAGATTTAGAGGCACGTATAATCAAAACCATGATACGGTCTAAGGTATGGAAGATATGAGAGTTATAATAAAGTTGAAAAACGTTCTCCAACTTGAAACGGCCATAACATTCGCTCCGGGTGTTCGTTTGGGCTCTACCACATATCAAATCGAAGACAGCGAATAGAGATACGCAGAAATTTCAGAAAATCTAGCTTCTGCCTTTTTTTTCGACACCACAAATCCCTCCGAAGGCCTCCGAGACCCTGTTTCTGTCATTGGTGTCCCGTCGAACTTATCATCAATCGGACCTAACTTTTGATCCATGTGTCAGCTCGGACTCCTCCACATGCTAGATTATAGCTTGTTTAATGAGATTCAGTTTGACAGGTCGCAGCACCCACATGAACTCCCGGATCATAATTTATAGCCTTTTTAGTGGGTATTAGGTTTGTTAGGTTTTTTGATGCCTTGTTTCTAGCACCCGTTCCCCATCAGCTTTTTTTTAAATGGTCGTAACTTCCGATCCGCTTGTCCATTCAGACTCTTTCACCTATCAGGTCGAATATCGTTTCAGGATCTTTGATTTGACCGGTCGCGGATCTGAAACAGACTCTTGGATTATATGTTATTTATGTTAATGTGAGTCCAATGTTTTTGTCACTTTATGACCTTTTTGACAGGTTTTAACGGTTGCTCCATTTATTACTGTTTATTTGGGTTTTCCAGACTTGTTATCTTAATCAATGGTTTTTTGTGGGTTATTATGATGATAATATTGAATTCTTAAGGGGTTTTCCAGAGTTGTCAGGAGTTTTTATGCGTTCTCATTCTTTCTAATGCCTCATTCTTCATGCTTCTCTATTCGTTTTCATGCATTTTTATGATTTTCCATCCCTTATCACAACTTTTCATACTTTTTCATGTGTTTTATATATTATTTATTATTTATTATTTATAATATACTTTAATTTATTTATTATGTATTATTTGTTACTTGTTATTTACTATTTATTATTTATTACTTATATTTATTTATTTTTTATTTTTTATATTTATTTTTTATTTATTATTTATATTTATATTTAATATGTAATATTTATTATTTATTATTTACTATTTATTATTTATTATTTATTATTTATTATTTATTTATTATTTATTATTTATTATTTTTTATTTATTATTTATAATTTATAATTTATAATTTATAATTAATAATTAATAATTAATAATTTATTATTTATTAATAATAATATTTTATTTATTATGTTTTATTTATTATGAATTTTTTTTATATCGTATTTATTATTTATTAATATTTATTAATATTTATTAATATATCTTATATATTTTTTATCATTTATTATTTATTATTTATTATTTATTATTTATTACTCATTGTTTTTTGTTTATTATTTATTATTTTTAATTTATTATTTATTATTTATTATTTATTATTTATTGTTTATTAATTATGAATTATTATTTATTAATTAATATTAATTATTTATTATATATTATTATTTTGTTATTATTTATTATTTATTATTATTTATTGTTTATTATTATTTAATACTTATTGTTATTTATTATTTATTATTATTTATTATTATTATTTATTATTTATTATTATTTATTATTTATTGTTCACTTATTACTTTTTATTATTATTTATTTATTATTTATTATGTATTATTTATTATTTGTCATTATTTATTATTTATTATTTATGATTTATTTATGATTTATTATTATTTATTTATTATTATCTATTATTTATTACTTATTATTTATTATTTATTATCTATTATTTATTATTTATACTTATTTATTATTTATTATTTATTATTTATTATTTATTATTTATTATTTATTATTTATTTATTATTATTTATTATTTATTATTTATTATTTATTACTTATTATTTATTATTTAATATTTAATATTTATTATTTATTATTTATATTATTTATTATTTATTATTTATTATTTATTATTTGTTTATTATTATTTATTATTTGTTTATTATTATTTATTGTTTATTATTATTTATTGTTTATTATTATTTATTATTTATTATTTATTATTATTTATTATTTATTATTTATTATTTATTATTCTTTATTCTTTATTGTTTATTGTTTATTATTATTTATTGTTTATTATTTATTATTGATTATTATTTATTATTTATTTATTATTTATTATTTATTATTTATTATTTATTCTATATTCTATATTATTTATTATTTTTTTATTATTATTTATTATTATTTATTATTATTTATTGTCTAATGTTTATTGTTTATTGTTTACTTTTTATTGTTATTTATTTATTATTTATTATTTATTATTTACTATTTATTATTATTTATTTATTTATTATTATTTTTTATTATTAATTTTTTATAACTTATTTATTTTTTTATCTATTATTTATTATCTATTTTTTATTATTTATTATTTATTATCCATTATTTATTATTTATATTTATCTATTATTTAATATTTATTATTTATTATTCATTATTTATTATTTATTATTTATTATTTATTATTTATTATTTGTTATTTATTATTTGTTATTTATTATTTGTTATTTATTATTTATTAATTATTAATTATTATTTGTTATTTATTTATTAATTATTAATTATTATTTTTTATTTTTTATTTATATTTATTTATTATATATTATTTATTATTTAGTATTTAGTATTTATTTATAATTATTAATTATGTGTTATTTATTATTATTATTATATATTATATATTATTGAGTTTATATCTATTATTCATTGTTGGATTTTATTTTTAAATTTTATTCAATAAATAAGTATATTAAATAATATAAAAAAATGTTGTAGTAATTATTTTTTTAATGAGATATACCAAATAAATGATTTTAAAAATATTAAAATAAATAATACATGAAAAAATAAATGTGCCCCGTGATTTTTTTATGAATATGACAAGTTAGGAATCTATTATAAATTTTTGTTCGAACATATCTTTTGAGTGGTTTTTATTTAAATTCAAATAATGAATACTGTCAAAATTGACACTATTGATATTTTATAAAAATAACATTTCAATAAATTATTTAAAAATCAAAAAAAAATATTTAAAAACTAAAAACTGAAAATTATATGGTTGAAAATGTTATAAAGTATCTAATTATGGGAAATTTACAACATTTAAGTATGTATTTATAACAATTTAAAATGTAGAATTGTATTACCACAAATAAAAATAAATAGATTAAATAATGATAAATCAAGTTTATAAGGTGTATAATAAACGTCAAACATGTCTAAATTTTATTTTTATATGATATTGCAGTCCTATATCGTCTAATATTTGAATTTAGTTGTTTTTTGAGGTTTTTAAGTGGGTTTTCATTTTATTATTAATTAATATTTTTAAGGTTTCAAAAAGTGCCCATCTCCTCTCCTATATAAAGGCACCTCCTTACCTCTCCTCTTGACTCAATTTTGATCCTTCAAGCTTGGCCAAACCCTATCAATTTCTCTTCTCATCCTCTCTAGTAATATTATATAGGTTATATTCTTCTCAAAAGACCAACTCTATGGCCTTAAGAGGAAGCATAAAAGTTGTGCTGTGAAGAAGAGGTAATCTCTTCTACTGATTCATTCAAGTTTCATTCTTCTTCAACTACTTCTTCTTTAGTTGTTTAATTTAAAATTAATAACATAATAATCTCTAATAAATTAATATGTTATTATAAATATTAAACAACCTCATTTCACCTTCTATCCATCCTATGAAATATGAAATCACCACGGGTGCGTACGTACGGAATACCGTCTCCACGCCGTGGTGTAATCTATTTTTCCACCTCCAACTTACTTGGATGGGTATAATGGTGTATAGAATAACTATATATTCTTATTATAACATCATACTGATTCTTATATATTGTATCATCCACTCTAATTACATTCAATAATTATGGGAACAATATCATCGCTCGTGCGTACGTACGGAATACCGTCTCCACGACGCGATGAGATTCATTCTCCATGTTAACCATTCAAGATTGATTATAAAGTATATATAATGAATAATAACTGTATATATAACATAATAATGCTACTTTATTTATATATATATATTGATATGTCATCTAATTAATTCGATTCAAGTCAATAAGGAAAGGAAACAACATTCATGGGTACGTACGACCTACTGTCTCCATGAACGGTGTGTTTAAATTCATTTGTCTATCTATTATATATATATCTATATATACTGAATATATATGATATATAAATCATGTTTTTCATTATGGATGTAATTAAATCATGATATAAATAATAACAATATCACTAACAACAAGTCCAAACATGTACGATAAATGAATTGATTTTACCGAAAATGCTTCTTTAACATAGAATTGACAAAAGAACAGGTGATATAAAGTCATAAGTGAATCGTATATGATATCATAAATATTATTATAGTCTATTACAAGTTAATAATTTGTTTAAACCCACTATACAAGAGTTTTAAACACATATGGAAGAAATATGACCCAAGGTAATGGATAATTTTGCAATCTCATTTTTATCTGGGATTGCTTATACGTAAGTATTTACTGGGGTTATATTTTTCATCCAAACCCATTAAAATGTTTTTCTTAAAGTGTTTAATATTATTCCATATATTTTTAAAGTCATTTTTACCCCTCTATGACTTTTAATTTGTGTTATGGAAGTAATCTTTCTTTTGTTTACCATAGGTGGTACTTTTTGACATTTCTATTAAAAGTACGAGGAGAATGTTTTTTAACTTATACGGCATTATAAGATTTTTACAGTTTTATAATGCCTTATTTTCATGAATCTTACTCTACATGATTTCATGACTATTTTCAATAAAATCATTTTCTTTTAGAATTTCATGGCATTTTGTAAAAAGAAAATGATTTTGAAGAATAAAGGATATTTTCCTCACGAATTCATTTCATGTGTTTTATCAAAACCATTTTCCATCGTAGATGACATTATTTAATCTGTGTATTTATCAAGTATAATGCCTCTATGATTTATAAGGTTTCACTTTTCTTATGATGAAATGATATCCCTTTGTTTTATATGGATTATGTTATGGTGGGATAATGTTTATGAAACCCATTTTATTCTTTGGGTTAAGATGAATGATTTATGTTTATGTTGTGGCACATGTAAGAATGATTTAACAATGAGATGGGTGGGACCTATATCTCCCTCCAATTCATTGGTTAAAGATTTATATCTCATGTGATAGACATGGCTGGAACATAAAGTTAATCATGTTCAATGATACATGACTGGAACGAGGAGTGGACTCGATTTAGTAAGGGACTTTTTCCACTAAGATGGTCTTGGCATCAATGCCTTGGCTACTATGGAAATCACATCATGTGCTTAATGGTTTTCCTCAATTCTATGTTTTATTCCCATGCTATTTTACCATGATTAATTTTCCTTTATGATCTATGACTTACGTACTGCCAATACTTACTTTTCAAGATTTTTATGTTTAAACTTTATGTTCTTGTTTTTTTAAGTTCAAATGTATATGATTTGTTTTATTTTCTCCATGCTTACCCTTACTAAGAATTTCAGGTCACCCTTTATATGTTTTCTTTTCCACAGGATTTAAAGAAAGGTTTTAGGTATGAAAACAAAAGGGGAAGATCTTTATCCGAGATGTTGAAAATCTTTCACCATGATTAGAAGATTATGTTCCAAGTTTCCAAAGACACTAAAATATTACTGTTCTTGAGTGTCGGTTCTTTTTATGTATTAATTATTTTGAAAAAGTAATTTAATGTCCATGTACGTCATGTTTGGGTCTCTACAGTTGGTATCAAAGGAATGGTTTAGTTAAACTTTGGAAACAAGTATGTGAAAACTTTAGTGAGATCCCTAGAAGATATTTCTAATGTATGTTTAGGGATGTCCCTAAGGTTATGTATAATTATAGGTAATAGTCATATAATTATGGTAACGATCTTATAATATAACATAAGATGTTAGATATTGCAGGTACTCCCCTTGATTATGATTTATTTCTCTCACACTATTCTTTTTGTGTTTTAGAAAATGGCTGTAAAAATGAAGATTCACGATAATGGTGGATATGATAGACAATGGAATGATATTCTTCATGAGAAACCAAAGGAAAATGGATATGGAAGTCCATATATCATTATTATTCATAATCATAAATCTCATAATATGATCAATAATCTCAACTTTGGTATGTTTCTCAACTCAGATAATAAGAGAAAGATGGAGTTTCATGATGATCATTGGGAAAAGAAAGTTCAATTTCCCTCATGTTAATCATGTTGGAAGAGGCCTCAGGGAGAATGTTTCAAAGAAACTGCAAGATGCTTTGGGTGTGAAAAAAAGGACACAAATCCAGTAATTGTAAAGGAAAAGATTTAGTTAACACCATGGACAAGGATAATGGTATTGCTAAAACATCAACAACGGTTAAATGTTTTAAATGTGGAACGGACGGGAATTATGAAAACCAATTCCCTAAGGGAAAATCTCATGAAGAGAATCAGCATGGTTGTATGGGTAGTATTTATGTTGATGATGATGAAGATACTAAAAATGGTATATGAGATGAAATAAGTGTTGAGGAATACAATGATGAAGCTCAATTAATTATTTAAGAAGGTAGTGGAATGATTTCATGTTTATCATGAGTAATGTTGTATATGTAATTTCATGGTACTCTGGAAGAATGAAACATATAATGATTGTTACACTATTGTTTTTACTTATGTTTTTTTAAAATATATGTTGAATGGTACAGGTAACCATGAAAGGTTATTCAGATATTTTTGGAAAGTAGATGATATGTGCATAATGAAGGGATTAAGAGATAAGGAAATGTTCGATAATATTAATGAGCTCATGACTGATATAAGGACAATATGATATCATGGTTTGAGTATATATAAAGTTTGGGATCGTTCATGTTTTCACAAAGATTATATGGTTATACATTTTTTAAAATAATACATGATTAAGGTATTCACATGTTTAAAATTCGATCAACAATATATATCTTATAATAAATTGGGGATAAATGACGGTATTCACATTCATATTATGTGACCTTTAAAGTAATCGTTTTATTTATACTATGAGATTGGAAAGATGTATTTTGGATAAGCCTAAAGATTGGAATGGATTGTGTTGGACATCCGATAGTATTATTTAAGGATTGAACTTGTTTTTCGATATTATTTCTAGAATTTTATAATTGTATACTTTTAGAAAAAGGACAACCCATTGGACAAGCGACAACCCATCACTTCGGACAAGGATGTGGGAATCGAACCCACAAACAAAGTGAAACATGCCTTTATCAAATACCACTAGCCAACAGGAAGTACCTGTATATTATAAATTAGTTTTAATTTATTATGTGTTATGATATATGATGTTTAAGTCCATTTTAGGAATCATATACAATTAATCTCACAATAGATGGATTTATTTATATTAAAAAACTTCTGTTAAACTTTTGTTTGAGACAGATGAAATGAACTATCATTCTATTGCATGATCTGCTAACTCTTCATGAATGAAAAATTCAACTTCATTTCATTATGATATGAAGTGGAAATTGTTCAAGGAATGACCAATGGTGAGATTGTACCAAAATCAAGAAAGTATTTCTTCTAATTCCAATTTTTTCAACAATAGGGAAATGATCATGAAAACCAAAACTTTTGTCATATTGCCCCCATATCTAATGAATCAGATGGTAACATAGATAATCACAAATTTATGGCTTTGTGATTATTGTCTATTTCATGCCCATGTTCTATACCATTCTCCATTAGAACTAGATGGTTATATTTCTTTTCTATATCCATTTTTCACCTATGTTCTCCTATGTGGAAACCCAGTGATTAGTTAATTTGGGTAACCATTATGATTCATAAGTCAGTTTTTAAAGTTATGTTTTGGTATTACTTTTTACGATGTGGGTTTCAATTAAATAAACTTTCAAGTAGTAAACCATTTATAACCCCGACGAATTTCAAGGGCGAAATTCATTTAAATAGGGCTAGAATGTAACACCCCGAGATTTTATGAAAAATATTCTTTTAATTTCATTGATGTCATGTGTTTTATGCTACACCAAAATTAGTTTTTTCAATACGCAACACCGTATTAGCTTATATTATACGCAAACACTATTCTTGGCTTGTATTGCACGCAAGAGAAACCTTCCTCAATAGCTTGTGTTGTACGCAATACCGAGTTTCACTAAACAACGATTTATTGTTATAATATTATTATGAACTAGACTTTATGAATATTAGTAACCAAATTTTTTATTTTATGACATTATAATTCATCTTACACATTTTATTTAACATGGTATGAGACCAAAATAATTTTTTTGGGTAAAATATGTATTTTTCAAAAAATGTAGTTTTGATGCCTTTTCATGGAACACCTACATTAAATTTAGTTTTTGACATATTTATATGTTCAATTTGAAAAAAATAATATTATCCTTTTTAATCAGGATATAAAAGTTTACTTTGGATAAATTTTTGTTATTTTTATGATAATTTTATTATTTTGATTAATAGTAAAAATACGCTAATATTTAAATAAAAAAATATTTTTTCATCGAGATAATTTATATGGTAAAATTATAATATTTAATGGTTTAAATTAAAAATATACTATATTATTACCATTTAATATAATTTAAGTAATTATCATTAATTTTATACTGAATTCAAAAAGAAAAACCATTTCAATCTTTTGCAACGTTTTAACTTTTAAAACCCATTTTCTCAATAGCAGGATTAATTTTAAGTTAAAAACTACAAATTTTGTGTTTTTAATTTAGTTAAATGGAATCCATATTTTGAATCAGTTGGTCTAAATTATGTTAATAAGCTACTTTTTATTTTTAGTCATTATGAATAGTAACTACGGATAATTTTATTTACCATAGTTAATGGCAAATATGGTAATTAAGGGTAAATATAATATTATAAAATTATACTTACACTTGTATTAATATAATTGGATGATTATATTTTTCCCTAAATCATACTTGGGTCGAAATGGAATCTAATGGAACCCACTTGTATTTGATTAAGACCTTTTATTTATTTTTTTAAAAGGATGGTGAAATATATATCAGCCAAACATTATTAATTAGATTATTTTTTATATAAGTTTATACAGAATATAAATTGGACTATAAATTCTAATTTTAAAGCTAAAAAGTTTTTCTTTATCATGGTAATTTATTTGTAATTTTTTATAAATATTTAATTACCTTAATAGCTTATACATTAATGAAGTATAAAATATTTTTTTATTGAGAAATCAATAATATGGCTTTTATTAAAATAAAAATACCTATCAAAAGGACCGTAAACTTTACCAAACAATATTGGTCAAGTATATCTATACCATAAGCATCCAATGGTCGATTTTTGGAGTATTGGGAGCCTTATGAAACCCAGTTTGGGCATTTGTATTATTTTAGTTTAAATGTTGTCAAAGATGTCACCTTCATAATTTAATAAATATAACAATTTATATGTTGTGATTTAAAGATGATAAAATCGAGTAAAAATGTTATTATGATAGTTATTATATTTAGCTTAATCATAGGATTTTAGTTTTAATTTTTATGCAACAAATAAGTATATTAAATAATTATACAAAATTTTTGAAGTAATTATTTCTTTTTAGAGATATAGCAAATAAATGGTTTTAAAAATATTAAAATAAATAATATATGAAAAAATTAATGTTCCCCAAGATTTTTTTATGGATATGTAATGTTAGGAATGTATTATATATTTTATTTATAACATATCTCTTGTGTGGGTTTTATTTAAATTCAAATAAAGAATAGTGTCAAAATTGACACTAATGATATTTTATAAAAATAACATATTATTAAATTATTTAAAAATCACAAAAATATTTTAAAACTTCAAATTGAAAATTATATAATCTAAAATATTATAAATTATCTAATTATGGGATATTTACAACATTTATGTATGTATTTATAACCATTTAAATTTAGAATTTTTTTACTACAAATAAAATTAAATAGATTAAATAATGATAAATCAATATGATAAGGTGTACAATAAACATAAAACATGTCTAAATTTTGTTGTATAATGGGATTAATACCCTATATAATATCATATTATTATTGAGACATTTTTGGAGGTTTTTAAGTGGGGAGACATTTTATTATTAATTTATATTTTTAAGGTTTTCAAAAGTGACCATCTCCTCTCCTATATAAGGGCACCTCCTTCCCTCTCCTCTTCACTCACTTTTTAGCCTTAAAACTCGGCCAAACCCTTCCGATTTCTATTCTCAATCTCTATAGTTATATTATAGAGGTTCTGGTCTTCTCTAAATACCATCTTTTGTGCCGTAAGAGGCAGTTTAAAAGAGGTGCGTCAAAGAAGAGGTAATCTCTTCAACTGAATTTTTTAAGATTCTTTCTTCTCCAACTACTTCTTCATTAGTTATTTCATTATAAAGTAATAAAATTGGTATCAATAATATACTGATATATTATTATAAATATGAAACAACCCCATTTCACCTTCTATCAATCCTAAGGAAAATGAAATCACCGCGCGTGCATACGTACGGAATACCGTGTCCACGTCGTGGTGTAATCTGTTTTTCCACCACAAACTTACATGGATGGGTATAAGGGAGTAAATAATAACTATATATGGTTATTATAAAATCATAATCATTATTATATATTATATCATCCAATTCAATTCTATTAATAATTATGGGAACAATATCATCGCTCGTGCGTACGTACGGATTACCGTCTCCACGACGCGATGAGATTCATTCTCCATGTTAACCATTCAAGAATGATTATAATGTATATATAATGAATATTAATTTTATATATAACATAATAATTATAATTTATTTATGTTAATATATATATATATATACATATTTAATCTACTTACTTCGATTGAAGTCAATAAGGAATGGAAAACAACATTCATGCATACGTACGACCTACTGTCTCCATGAATGGTGTGTTTCATTTCATTTATCTATCTATTATATATATATATAATGATTATATATGATATATAAATCATGTTTTAAGTTCTTTAAGTAATTAATTCATGATATACGTAATAATAATTTCAAGAACAACAAGTCCAAACACATACGATAAATGAAACAATTTTAGCGAAAATGCTGCTTTAACATGGAATTGACAAAAGAACGGGTAATATAAAGTAATAAGTGAACCATATATTATATAATAAATATTATTATTGTTCTGTTACAGGTTAATAATATTTTTAAACCCACTATACAAGAGTTTCAGACACGTACGGAAGAAATTGGACATAAGGTAAGGGATAATTTTGAAATCTCATTTTTATCTGGGATTTCTTATACGTAAGTATTTACTAGGGTTATATTTTTCATCCAAATCCATTAAAATTTTTATCATAAATTATTTAATACTCTTCCATGTATTTTTAAAGTCTTTTTTACACCTATATGAATTTTACTTTGTGTTATGGATGGAATCATTCATTTGTTTACCATACGTGGTACTTTATGACTTTTCCATTAAAAGTACGAGGAGAATGTTTTTTTTTTCATATACGGCATGAACTGATTTTTAAGATTTTATAATGCCTTATTTTCATGAAGAAAACTCTACAATATTTCATGAGTATTTTGAACCAAATACTTTTCTTTAGAATTTCAAGGCATTTTTTGAAAAGGAAATTATTTTGAAGAAGAAATGATATTTTCTTCAAGAATTCATTTCAAGTGTTTTATCAAAAACATTTTCCATATAAGATGACATTATTATGTATGTGTATGCTTCATGTATAATGTCTCTATGATTTACACAGTTTCAATGTTCTTACGATGAAATGATATCAATTTGTTTTATATGGATTATGTTATGATGGGATTGTGTTTATGAAACCCATTTTATTCTTTGGGTTACGATGAATGATTTATGTTTATGTTGTGGAACATGTAATAATGATTTAATTATGATATGGGTGGGACCTATATCTCCATATAATGTATTGGGTAAAGATTTATATCTCATGAGATATACATGGCTGGAACAACAAGTTAATTTGGTTTAGTGATATAGGACTGGAACGTGTAGTGAACTCGATTCAGTAAGGGACTTTGTCCACTAAGATGGTCATGAGAGCAATGCCTTGGCTACTATGGAAATCATCTGATGGGATTAATGTTTTGCAACAATTACATGTTTTATTACAATTCTATTTTATCATGATTAATGTTCCATTATGATCTATGCCTTATGTACTGCCAAGATTTACTTCCCAAGATTTTGATGTTTAAACATTATGTTCATGTTTTTTTAAGTTCAAATGTATATGATTTGCTTTATTTTCTCCATGCATACCCTTACTGAGAATTTGAGCTCACACTTTATATTTTTTAATTTCTCTAAGATTTAAATAATGGATTTACGTAAGAAAAAAAAGGGGAAGATCTTTATGGGTGATTTTGAAGATCATTAACCATGATTAGAAGATTATGTTCTGAGTTTCCAAAGACACAAACTATTACAGTACTTGCGTGTTGGTTCTTGTTATCTATTAATTATTCCGAAAAAGAAATTTAATGTCCATGTACGTCATGATTGGGTCTCTACAGTAATATTCCTTCTCTATATATAGTTTATTTACATCAACCAAAATCCCAAAAAGGATTAATAAAATATTTCTCTATATGTGAAATTATAACCTGTTAATGTTTGATTTTTCTAAATATTTTTATCTCCATACAAGTACATATGGTATGGCACTTTCACATCCAACCATGAGCGACATACTTTTGTGCCACATTTTCCACTCACATGCCTCAATTTTTTTCCTTGTTTTGTTCATTTTCAGAAAACATCAAATGGATCATACTCTAAAATGAATTTGATATTTCACTATAGGTTCATAATCCTCGTAAGAGGATTAGAACTACTTATAATAAGTGGACTAAAGACATGATAGATATCATAAGGAATGATTACATCAATGTTTGTGACACTAGTCTTATATATCTATAATGTTAATTGAATAATTATATACGTGGCCTTAAAATGATTAATTAACTTCCAATTAATTGTTACGATCATCTGCATGAAGCCAACATACTATATCTGAAGAGCTATCTCTTGATCTCTTTGTTTTAAGACAGAAATAACTTTTCATCTACCAACATTTACTATGTGGGATCATATATCAATTTCATAATGGAATAAAATTCCTTCCTTAGGTATCTTAGCTTATGTGTTCCAAATTTGATTCCACGCATATTTGAACTAATTCTGCAATACTCTTTATCCATATTTTGAGATTATCAAACAGATCAGTTGTAACATCCATGGTAAATAAAGAATAATAAATTTTCATATTTATTAATATTTTTGAATTAAATTTTAATTTTACTTTAAAGGTGTTGCTATGTTCGATAGCATACCCGATACGCAACAACTCGTTTCTTTGAAATCTTACGTTGCACGCTAATAATATAATAATATTATTTTAAATGGTAGTTAACATGTAGCCGTTGTATTGGAGGGAATGAATATAAATAACTAAAATATTATTATTTATGTTTGTTAAGTGTTTTTAAATTTATTCAATAAAGGATAAAGGCTTAAAATAAGAAAAGTATTTAATTTTAGGCATAGATACTCAAATATTCACTAAAAGGTAGATTTATCACCTTTTGATGGAGAACCCATTTTAAAAATAGATTTGGTCACTCTTATACATTCTATTGGAAAAAATAGAATCCTTCTTTAAAATTGGGACATCAAAATTTACTTTGTGTATGTTTTTGTTATTTTTTCGATAAAGTTCATTTTTAATGTATAAGTTAAACATGTTTTATTTTAATTGAAAACCTCATTTTTAATCTAATTTATTTATATAATTATATTATATTTAGAATATTTTTCAAAGTTAAATTATAATATATTTTTACCATCTAATTCAATGGTGTTCAATGGAATTAATTTCACTTTGAAACTGGACATAAACTACTGTCAATCTTTTGATATATATTGTTTCATAAAAACACGCTATTTGTTATGGAAATGAGAATTAATTAATAAACTAATTAATGAAACTTATATGTTTTGAATTTTGTAAAATAGACAACATTTTTTAATTCAGAATATCAAATATAGCTTAGGGAAATTTTTTGTATTTTTCTGAAAAACTTCAATTGTTGATTAATAGTGAAACCACTAAGTGGTAGTTAAAAAACTGAATTATTCATTTAAACGAAACATTACCACATCAGTGATTTGAATTTCAAAAATCCGACAAACGTGGTTGTAATTAGTAAGTAAAATGTGGTTCACTGGGATGAAAATAATTTTTTGATGAATAGTAACATTTATGTTGTATTAATCACGATTAAATGTAATTACTGTACTTTAAGGTAAAAATAATGTTATAATAATATGAAATCACCTTGACACGTGTCCTAAACTTATTGGATGAGTCATGACCGACCATGAAAATCCATGGGTCAATTTATGGGACCTCATGGATCCACTTGGGTAAGATAATGACATTAATAACTTTTATTTAAAGTTAAAATAAAAATTTCACAAACATGTATTGTTTTAATAAAAAAACATTTACATGGGGTTACACAAGTTATATTTTTTACTATAAATATTCATTAGAAATAAAAGATGATTTCCTACGACATTGTAGTTGTTTTATAATTTTTAGGAATTAAAGAAATAGATTTATTTATGACACCATGATGATGCAATGATTACATCATTAATGAATGATTTAAATAAAATGAAAATAAAATATAAAATATAAGACTTACACGTGTCTAAAACCTATTGGATGGGTGGATTTATAACCCTGATCACTTTATCCAAGAAATATATCATTTTCGGACCTTTAGAGTCCTTAAATCATTTCATAATAAAGTAACATTTCATGACATTCCAATAGTGCCCCTCCTCCCTCTTATAAAAGGCCCCCACCTATATCCCCTTACTCACACTTCTCATGCCCTTTGGCTTGCCCAATGTAACGACCCGAATCTGGAGCCCCTCAACTGCTTCCCCATAACAAGTTTTCCACATGACCTCAAGCATGTTTCCCCAAACTCCAGAGGCTGCCGACTAGCAGCGAGGGCCTTGGTGAGTCGGTGGAGAAACTATTCCCTCATTCGGTAAAGTATACAGTGGAAGAAAAACCAGTCACAATAACGGAAACAATAAACAGCATCAAAAAACTGAACTAAACATATGAATCAATGTATAAATTAGTGATGATGTATCATGGTATATATTTCCATGGAAAGCAGTAAACCAACCAACGTTCTGAAGTACAACTAAAAACAAAGTGCAAATGAAAACAACGTAAACTCATAAGCATCGCAAGCCACAGCTCGGTCCCATGCTCTCCAACTCCAGTGCAATCAAGAACCTAAAGTAGAAGGGAACTTTCCCTTATCTATACCTTCAGCAGCGTAGTCTGCTTGGTCCCAAAATCATGGCCCAAACAGGTCATGAGATACAATCTCAGTAGGAAATCACCCAAATATATGTTCCTAACAGTCAATGAATACATGGCAGTAAAAAAAGAAGAAGCAGTAAATAGGAAAGCACAAGTAGATACAATCCACAGTTTTAACAAACAGAGTACACAATTAAACTGCCAGCAATAATAAGGAAAAAGGTAACCCTCTCGGTAGCTCTCACAACCTAACCCCTATGGTTCAACCTATAAGTACTAGGAACCCTCTAGAAGGCACACACAGTCACACCCCTCTAGTTCAGCTACAAAATTAATAGACTCTCTGAGGAAGTAGTTACCATCAATTCCCCCTATAGTCTCGTATCGTAATAAAGTCTCTCTAGAGAAGCACTCAACATCCCATTCCCCCTGCGGTCTGCGTCGAGGAACTAAAAACACTCTTAGGAAACACTCATTGTCAATTCCCCATGTGGTCTCGCATCGTATTTAAAAGACACTCTGGTGAATCCCTTTCATTAATTCTCCCTATGGTCTTCTACACAAGGTACTCATAGTCCTGTGTGGAAATACACATGTTCAGTGCGCGTACATCATCCAAGTAGACCTCAATAACTACTTGGCTATCAGTCTAAGGTTTAACAGCAATAATAAAGCAACAGTTCCACTATCCTACAGCTAGGCATGGAAACTAACAAATTCCAAAAAGTAGAACAATAATGGAAAAGAAACCTGATCACAGAACAAATTACTCCACTCACAAGCATAAACATCTACTACACCAATAAAGCAAAGCAGACAAACACTAGGGGAAAAACAGGAAACCCACAATTCCCCGCCCAAGGTAATTTGTGGAATTCGCACAAAATACTCATTGACATTAAACATAAGGGCACAAACCACCTAATTAGATCCTAGTAGATCTATATACGTGAACCACAATGATTTATTTCCTTTATAACGTCATAGATCGGAGAAAACTCACAAAACGCTCAACGCACGATAACTTTAAAACGAGGAGGAAACAGAAAAAAAGGCTCAAGAAGATGGAAGAACTCACCGCTAGAATTCCAAAGCAATTGACAGTGCTTGAATTAGAGAATGGTTGAAGATATGGGATCTCATTGACGATTCATCCATACGGTTCTCTCTCGGACAAACAGGACCTAGAAGGAGGTGTTTTTGTGCATCAAGAGCGACCCCAATCCATTTAGTGAAAAAAATGAAAAGGAAAAGGTGTGTATTTTTAAAGTACACGACATGTAGTGGGTTTTTCCTTACTCCACCAAAATCATCCTCCACGTCACCCTTACACACTGTGTGTGTGTCCCGACATGGCCAACACATGGCTTCGAGCTAGGGAAGAGTACATAGTGTGTACTCAAAAAGTACACGGCGTGTACTTCGAAAATTTCCAAAAAGTTCAATTTTTTTCATAACTCCAAATAAGGAAAAAAATATCTGAAATGAAGATCCGAGTTCCTACAAACTTCCCCCCTTAAAGCAATTCATCCCCGAATTTCCCTAACGTGGCATAAAATAAGAATCCCTGAACAGCTCCGGCCACTACGATCGTACATCGGCCTCCCATTCCCAAGTCACATCATGTACTCGCTTGTGCTGTCATAGCACCCATACCAGAGGAATAGACTGCCCATGGAGAACCTTCATATTTTGATCAACAATCGGAATAGGATGCTCCTCAAACAACGCATCCGCTTCATGTTCAACCTCCTCAGGCTGAAAGACATGAGACGGGTCTGAAAATTAACGTCGGAGTTGAGAGTCGTGGAAGACGTCATGCATGGCCCGGTACCTCTATGGTAGCTGCAACGGATAGGCGGCCGACCCCACTCATTCCAAGGCCTTAAATGGCTGAACGTACAGTGGTGAAAGCTTACCCTGACTCCAAATCCTCTTGTGTCCCAACATCAGTGCGACACCCAGGAAAACCTAATTCCCGACCTTGAACTTCAGAGGTCATCTCCGCTGATCAGCATAAGACTTCTATCGAGACTGTGCTGTAGCCATCCTCTTCTGAATCAGCACTAACTGCTCTGAGGTCTCCTTAACGAGATGAGGTCCTAGCAAAGCTGCCTCTCCTGCCTCCAGCCAGCACAAGGGTGATCGGCATGGCCGACCGTACAAAGCCTCATATGGTTCCATATGAATGGTCGCCTGGAAACTGTTGTTGTAGGAGAACTCCACCAAAGGTATATGCTTCTATCTAGATCTGTCAAAGTCAGGAATGCAGGCTCAGAGCATATCCTCATGCACCTAGATCATGCGCTCGAACTGGCCATCCGTCTGGGGATGGTATGATGTACTTAAAAGTACCTCTGTACCCAAGGCCATCTGAAACCCTAGCCAGAACTATAAAGTAAAGCGCACATCCCTGTCTAAAATAATGGAATGTGTATCTCCATGCAGATGAATGATCTCTCGGATGAAATGTCATCCCAGATCATCAACAGTGAAAGACTTCTTGATTGGGAAGAAGTGGGCAGCCTTACTGAGCCTGTCGACGACAACCCAAAAAACATCATTTCCCCGAGGTGATCTCGGAAACATGATCATGAAATCCATCACAACATCGTTCCACTTCCACATTGGAATGGGGAATTGTTGTAAAAGTCCTTCTGGTCGGTGATGCTCTGCTTTCACCTGCTGACAAGTAGAACATATCATGACAAAACCCGCAACATCTGTCTTCATACCTAGACATTAGTATTGGCGATGAAGATCCCAATACATCTTGGTGACGCCAGGATAAACTGCCCAAACAGAGGAATAATAACCCCACATCAGCTCCTCACGTATGTCTTCTGGCACCCATATGCATCCCTGGAAACACAAGATCTCATCCTTGCCCACTGTCCATCCAGGAAGAGGTTCCTCTCCTGACACACTCTCCCACAGGACTAAGCATTATGGGTCTGATAGCTGCCTCATCCATACCCAATCATGTAGTGTAGAGGATAAAGCTACAGAAGATAGGAGATTATGTCCATGTTTGTCGTGCACCTCCAAATTCATCTCATAGAATAGATCCCTAAGCTGCCACTCACTGCTGGCCTTCTGAACTTTCTGAATTTCAGTTCTCCCCCTCAACGCATCTGCCACTGCATTGCCCTTTCCCGGCTTATAGGTAAGCTCAAAATCAAAATACTAAATATACTTGACCCACCTGCGCTGTCTTAGATTCAGATCACGCTGAGTGAAGATATAATTGAGACTCTTGTGGTGTTATAGATCACAATGTTCTCTCCCAGAAGATAGTGTCTCCAACAGCGTAAGTCATGAACAATAGCTGCCAATTCCAGATCGTGCGTAGGGTAGTTCCTCTCATGCGGCCTAAACTGCCGAGACCCATACACAATGACTACATCTCCTTACATAAGCACAACTCCTAGCCTGATACCTGAAGCATCTCAGTATACAGTGAATCCCTTGTCTGGCTCTGGCAAGACTAGTATCGGTGCTAACGTCAACCTCCCCTTCAGCTTCTGAAAGGTTGACTCACCAGAATCTGACCATAAGAGCTTCACCCCCTTCTTGGTCAGCCCTATCAAATGTGATCCTAGATGAGAAAAGTCTTGAATGAAGCTTCTTTAGTATCCACCCATCCCTAGAATACTATGTACCTCAGAGACGTTCTTCGGCTACTCCCAGGAAACTACAGCTCTCACTTTCTCTAGGTCCACTGATACTCCTGCCTCATAGAAAATATGAGCCAAGAAGTGAATCTGATCCATCCAAAAGTGGAACTTTGAGCGTTTAACATAGAGCAGATGCTCTCTCAGTGTACTCAGAACAATCTCATGAAGTGTGGCATGGTCGTGTCATGTGTGAGAGTACATCAAGATATCGTCCATGAAGACCATGACGAAGGAGTCCATGTTAGGATGGAACACTCGGTTCATTAGTGCCATGAAAACTACAGGCGTGTTCTTGAGACCGAAAATAATGATTGTATGCTCATATAGACCATACCTGCTCCTAAAGGTAGTGAAAGGTATATCTGATGGTATAACGTGCAAATGATGATAACCGAACCTCATATTGATCTTTGATAACACCCAGGATCCTCGAAGCTGATCGAAGATATCATCGATCCTCAGCAAGGGATATCAGTTCTTGATGGTCAACTGGTTCAGCTTTTGATAATACACACAAGGCCGAAGGGTACCGTCTGCCTTCTTCACAAACAGGACAAGAGAACCCCAAGGAGATGTATTGGGTCGGATGAAACCCTTATCTTGAAACTCCTCCAACTTCTTCTTGAGCTCTTGCAACTTAGGTGTATCCATCCTATAAGGACGAATAGACACTAGTGCAGCTCCTGGCATGAGATCAATAAAAAATTCTACCTCACGCTCCGAAGGCAAACCCAAAAAGTCCTCTAGAAATATGTCCCTAAAACGATCCACCACTGGAAGAATGTCCAACTGTGAAGTCCCTTGATCGTCTAGATAAATACTAGAAATCTAGGCCATTACCCTTCCAAGCCCATGATGCTCGAGCCCTGCTCGGCTCGCCTTAACATCCCATTCGCCTCTATGAAGAAAAGTTTCACCCTCTGGTGAAACAAAACTCACTCTATGGAGATAACAGTAAACGACTGCTTGGAAGGGAACCATCTAGTCCATACCAAGGATGACATCATATCATGTCATCTCAAGGACATAGAGATCCCATAAGAAAAGATACCCTACAACCTCAAGAGGGAACTCTCTTCACTAGCGTACACTAGATTTCCTCATCACCAAAGTAGTGTCTAGTGTAAACGAGTCGGTAGAAGAAAAGACACAGAGCCCAACGCTTTTCATAGTAGCAACAGAGATAATGATATGCATATCACCAATATCGAAAGGAGCTGAAGATAAAACTGAGTCTACAAAAATCGTACCACAAACTATAGAAGGGTCGGGATCCTGCTCTTGATAGATCTGCACCACGGCAAAAGACTGGCCTACACCACGGCACTACACCCCTGGCTGACAACTCTGATCTGATCCAACATGCTGATGCTGAGGGACTGGGGGCTGACCGCCATGGCCTTGACCTCCACCTCGGCCCGAATAGCTGGAAAAACTCCAGTTCCCCGACTGGTGAGAAACTGGTGGGGCTGCTCCTGAACAAGGAGTCATGGAAGAACCCCAATCACCAGCTGGTGGTAAGAAAACATGATAGAAACATTTAAGGTGACCCATCTTTCTGCACGATTGGCACTCCACAGGGTCCCTCTGGCACTACGGCCTCATGTGCCCTGACCGGCCACACCGGTAGCATGTCACCTGGCTGCCTAATGATGCATCACGCTTCCTTGGGTCACCGTGCGTAGACTCTTTACAACACTTCATGCTATCATATGGTGGTAAACTAGATCTGGAAGTATAACCACCCTGGCTCACAGCTCCAAAGTCTCTCAGATTGCGCTCTGCAATCAGTTCATGGTTGACGATGGAAGTGATAGAGGTCAGCTGGAAGATGTTAACCTGCGAGCGAATCTCCCTCCTGAGACCAGCCTCAAACATCCTTGATAAGAACACCCCACATCCATCCTGGAGGGGTTTGAAATGCTGCAGCTCGGTGAATGGAGAGGAATATTCAATGACAGAAAGAGTACCCTGCTCTAGGCTCATGAACTCCCAGGCTCGGTCGTCCCTCAGGGTCTCTGGATAAAAGTTGTCATAGAACACGCGCTGGAGCTCTTCCCAAGCCATAGCCTGCTGATGACCCGCCTGTGAGATCACGTCCCACCAACTCTTGGTGGAGTCTAGTAGAATGTAGGTAGTGAGCTTGACCCACCTCTCCAGAGGCATCTCCAGATGCTCGAATATTATCATCATGGCTTTTAGCTATGAATCTAAATCCTGAGGTCCTCCTTATCCTGAGAATGTGGGAGGATGCTACTGCTCTAAATACAACGTCAAATCTACCACAGTCGTTCCAGGAGGCGGTGCTCCCTTGAAGGCATGCATCATCCTCATGAAACCTTCTCTGAATTATGCATCAGCGCCTGCAAATGGTATAATAGACTGTGACAAGGCTGGCCCGACTGGAGGATTGGCATGAAGTCCCTGATCAGCCCTGTCTGGCATCTGATCACTGCCTGATGACAGACGTACGACTGAAGGATGTCTCGAAGTCATAACTCTGAATGATCAAAAGTACACCTTAGATCATGAAATCAAGGATAGAGAACAAAATATTACAAAATGGAAATAGGGGAAAGAAAACACACAGGTTTACAAAACTCGACTACACGGCGTGTATAAAAACTACATGGCATGTCTTCTTAAACCACTGACATAGGCATGTATTCATTCCCTATAAGTCGTGTACACCCAAAACCACACGGCGTGTTGAACCCACACATGGCGTGTACTTGAAAACTGTTCCCATGCCCGGGTCCCTTACATGGATAACCAACATGGTTTTCTTAAACTGAGACTACATGGCGTGTTCCCTGAGGACATGATGTGTAGTGCACAAGGCTTCGGTGGCCTGTGTTGTTAAACACACGGGCCTCTACATGGCTCAACCTTACAGGGTGTGCTCCAAATAGACACTGCGTGTCTAGGAAAGGTTACACAGCCCCTTATTGTTCATGACATGGCCGGGTACTGGCAAGACTACATGGCATGCTCCAAAAGAATCATGGCATGTTTGAGAGATGTTCATGCTGACCCGTGTTGTTTGTGACATGGCCGGGTACCTAGAAGGGACTACACGACATGTTCT
Organism: Viscum album; assembly: GCA_963277665.1. Classification (NCBI taxonomy): domain Eukaryota; kingdom Viridiplantae; phylum Streptophyta; class Magnoliopsida; order Santalales; family Viscaceae; genus Viscum; species Viscum album. The sequence continues at coordinate 871,865,987 of OY728163.1, forward strand.
GTTACAACATGGTGTGTGCTACTCGAGCTTCCCCAACCCATGTTGTTAGTGACACGTCCGGTTACATGGCTCATTACTACATGGCGTGTACCTACAATACACGGTGTGTTCCTAAAGTTACTTTCACAACACCGTGTTTTGCTCACACGGTCAGTGACACGGCCTAAAAACTACACAGCATGTATCCAAAAAGTACACGCCGTGTATTCTTGGTATTTCTGGGTAGTATCTTAGAACTGCATAGAACCCCAGAAACACTGAAAACATGGAAAAGAGGTGCCAAATTTCGATCGTTGAGGGCCCATACTCCTCGCAAAACAAATCTTTGCATTTCCTACAGTCAAAGTCATGAGAAAAAAGTATCATGATCGACCAATTTCTGATTAATGAGGGCCTATAACACCTCAAGAATTAAAATTTTGTGTTCATTTAAGAAAAGAACAATACAACCAGCTTTCTAACATAATAGAAGAGAACCTATCAAGCATCTATCAAAAAATCATGCATAATCTACACAATGTCTATCACAACAACATGAAATTGATAATGCACCTTAGATGGAATGGAAAGAATACATGGCATGTGATTTATAAAAGTGACTATATGATGCATGAGATGGAATACCCTCATCTCATTGGGTTGCGACAGAAATAGAATCGAAATATCAAAACAATAATAGCACAAGTCATGTGAATTCACTCTAGGTGAAATCAGATCAACCATAAAATCCCAAAACCAGCAAACTGCAATTAACGAGGTAGTACAGCTTTTCCCCATACATAGGTTAGTTACTCCTGAGCATAGCTTAATACTAAGTAACGAATCTGTCCTATCCCTGGATAATGTCTCCAAACAGTAACACAAGAGAAAATAACTCCTCTCATACCACTTTGTAAAGACCAAAATCCAGAGCCCCTCCACTGGTGCCCCATACCCGGTCTGCCACATGACCTCAAGCGTGTTTCCCCAAATTCCAGAGGTTGTAGACTAGCAACGAGGGCCTTGGTGAGTCAGTGGGGAAACTATTATCTCATTCGGTAAAGTATACAGCGGAAGAACAACCAGTCACAATAACGGAAACAATAAACTGCATACAATAACTGAATTGAACAGCAGAAGAAATGTATAAATTAGTTATTATGCATCATGGTACATATGTCTATGGAAAGCAGTAAATAAACCAACATGCTGAAGTACAACAAAAAACAATGTTCAAAATAAAACAAAGTAAACTCCTTAGCATCGCACGCCACGGCTTGGTCCCATGCTCTCCAACTCCAATGTAATCAAGAACCTGAAGTAGAAGGGATCTTTCCCTTATCTATACTTGTAGCAACATAGTCTTCTTGGGCCCAAAAGCATGGCCCAAACTAGGTGTGAGATACAATACCAATAGGAAATCACCCAAATATTTGGGCCTAATAGTGAATGAATACATGGTAGTAATAATAGAAGAAGCAGAAAACAGGAAAGCACAAGCAGCTACAATCCACAGTTCTAACAAACAGAGTACACAAGTAACCAGCCAGCAAAAATAAAGAAAAAGGTAACCCGCTGGGTAGATCTCACAGCCTAACCCCCATGGTTCAACCTATAAGTACTAGCAACCCTCTAGGAGGCACACACAGTCACACCCCTCTAGTTCAACTACAAAATTAATAGACTCTCTGAGGAAGCACTCATCGTCAATTCCCCCTATAGTCTCGTATCGTACTAAAGGCTCTCTGGGGATGCGCTCAACGCCTCATTCCCCCTGTGGACCGCGTCGAGGAACTGCAGACTCTCTGAGGAAGCACTCATCATCAATTCCCCCTGTGGTCTTGCATCGTATTAAAAAGACATTCTGGAGAAGCCCTTACATCAATTCCCCCTATGGTCTGCTACACTAGGTAGTCAATGTCCTGTGAGTAAATAGACATGTTCAGCATGTGTACATTATCCATGTAAACCTCAAGAAATACTTGACTATCAGTCTAAGGTTCAACAGTAATAATAAAGCAACAGTTCCACTATCCAACAACTACGTATGGTAACTGGAAAATGACAAAAAGTAGAACAAGAATGGAAAAGAAAACTAAGAACATAACAGATTACTTGAATCACAAGCATAATCCTCTACTACAACAATCAAGAAAAGAAGGCAAACAACAGGGGAAAAATAGGAAACCCACAATTCCCTGCCCAAGGGAATTTGTGGAATTCACACAAAATACTCATCGACTTTCAACATAAAGGCACAAAACACCTACCTCGATCCTAGGTGATCGATATACGTGAACCACAGAGATTTACTTCCCTTATAACATTGTATATCTGAGAAAACGCACAAAACTCTCAACCCACGATAACTCGAAAATTAGGAGGAAATAGAAAACAATGCTCAAGAAGAAGGAAGAACTCACCACTGCGATTCCAACACAATCGACCGTGCTCGAATCAGATAATGGATCAATAGAAGGGAGATCATCAAATATTCGTCCGTAATGGTTGCTCTCAGATGAACGGGACCTTGATGGAGGTGTTTCTCTATGTCAGGTGCAAACCTGGTCCGTTTAGTGAAAAAAAAAGTAAAGTATACGGCGTGTATTTTTAAAGTACATGGAATGTAGTGGGTTTTTCTGTGCTCTTCCAAATTCAGCCTCCACGTCACCCATACAAACCGTGTGTGTGGCTCGACATGGATAGCACATGGCTTTGAGCCGGGGAAGAGTACACTCGTGTACTGAGAAAGTACAAGACGTTTACTTCAAAAATTTCCAGAAAGTTCATTTTTTATAAAAACTCCAAAGAAGAAAAAAAACATACATGAAACGATGATCGAGGTTAGTACACTCAAAATCCACTCCAATAAGCTCTCAAAATCTCTCTAATCATTACAGAGGCCTTAACTTAGGCAGAAATCTCTACAAGAAACCATTTTTGTTCAATCCAAGAGGAGGTACCCGATTCAAAGGTAATGTCTTTCTTATGTTCTTTTGTTTTATTTTGTTTCTCCAACCCACTAAAATATTTTTATTCCTTTATTTTGTTATAAACCCAGAATATTCAATATACTAGTATTTTTTATGATATGGATTCAAGTTACACATTGTCACACCTCCATCTAATGGTTAGAAAACATACTGTTTCTGTGGATGGAGAATTACTACCTCACGAAATAATGATTGTTCAATCATCTCTTAACAACATTCATGGTAGCCATTATTATGTAATTGTATTTATATATGATATATATTATATTTATTTTTCATTATGATTCTGTATTTTTTATTTATGGCATTGCTTTATGGTTTCCATAATGGATAAATGCGATAATTTCATTTTTGTAAGTACGGACTACCGCCCCCTCAAATTGATTTGAATCGTTAATGCCATATGTGGTACATATAAAGGAAGGAGTTAATAATATTATATATGATATTATACTATAATTATAATTTACCTTTATATCATTGTGATTTCATTCCATTAAATAAGAAATAGAAATGAAAGTAGCGTTCATGTGTACGTACGCCTTACCGTCTCCATGAACAGTGCATTTCATTTCTTTCCTCTAAATGTTATGTACTGTTATAAATAAATTTATATTATGGATATATATGATATATATGATATCCAAATCATGAATATCATTCTAGATATAATGATCCTTTGACCAAATGAACAAAAATTAATTGTAATAAGACCATTTTTGATATAAGTACCACATATCGAAAAAATGAACAATGTCAACTTAAATGATTACATAATGTTTATAACTTGAAAATAAGTGATATAAAAAGAATAATAAACTTGAAAAAGGTTCTTAAGTATGTATAAATTAACTTTAGTTTATTATTCATTAGATTAAAGAGCGATCGAGACAAGTCGGACATGAGGTAAAGGACTTCGTCTCAATCTCATTTCATTGAGGCATATTTGGTTTTAATACAAGACATTCTTTTATACACTGTATAAACACCTCTGACTTTTCATTTTATTATAAGTGAATATTTTTCAACAATGTGTTTTACTAAACAACAAAAAGGAAGGTTTCTTTTAACATATGTTGTGACAATGACCTTTCCGCCGCCACGAGTACTACTTGATATTTGGATTCCATAACAAGTCGTACTGTTTATAAATGAAAATAAATACCATATAATCTTTTATGTATTTTGGTATTTAAAATGTTCTTGATAATTTATTTGTTATGTCAATATATTTATGAGATATATTGTGTTTGAAATGGGGAAATTTTCTCTTTCCATTATATTTGATTTATGATTTTATAATGGTACTTGGACATTTGATGGGTGGTTACGTGATAAACCAAATGAAGAGTGATGTCGTGAATACTAGGATGGGTGGTTACGTTATAACCTCTAATGCATTGGGTATGGAAGTCAGCCGTATGACTATTCCAATTAGTGACTTGTGTGGAAGTCAACCGTATGGTAATTTCAATTATGCATGTTTATGTCCCAAGTTACCTTTATATGTTATCTGTTCTTTACATAGGATTTATGGTAATATTTTGGTTACAAAAGATTTAGTAATGATCTTTTATTCTGTGAAGAGTATTTACTACTTCATAATGGTGAAATGTATTACTTAGGTTGAAGTATTCATGGTTTACTTGTTGTTTTGAAAAAATAACAGATTTCATTATTTGTGTATCCCTTAGTGAGATTATTATGATCACCCCATATTTTTGAAATTTTTTTAACAGTAAATAATGTGGAATAGGGTCAAGGATGGGATCAAGGAAAATTCATGATATCTTAAACAGGGAACTTGAGAATAATCTTTTTTTCAAGAGTTCATGTTTTGTAAAAAAAAGGAATCTGTGTAGAAGTGTCTACTTTGTAATCTTTTGAGATGTAATATGTATGTTTTAATTCTCTAAAACTCTAAACCTGAAAATATCCTCAATGTGAATTATTCATTTAATTCAATATTAATTAATATTTTAAGGATACATTCTTATAGTTGGTTTCATAAGTCGGTTTAGAAAACTTTAGGAGTAATATATTTGATAAATTCATGTGCATAAATTAATTAATGGTATGGTTGAAATGATATAGCATTTAAATATTACCATGTTGCTTCGCCTAAGATATTTCCATGTTTAGAATGTTTTTCCACAGAGGAAACAAGGTAGCTATATTGGGATGACATCACGAGGAAGAAAACCTTCCAAATTAGCAACTTGAGGTGGTCGGAATCGGAACTGAAAAGTTTGTTGTAGTGATGTCACAGTTGACTCAGGAAATAAATGGTGGTGGTATCCATGCACGAGATCATCCAGATCAACCGCAGAGGAACATATCAGTGGTAGAACATTTCATGAGGCAACATCCCCCATAATTCAGAAGTTCATCTGACCCTGTGCTAGCAGAAGGGTGGATTAAAGAACTGGAGAAGATTTTTGATGTCATGGGGAGTTCAAAACATCAAAAGGTTAGTCTTGTTGTTCACCGTTTTGAAGGTGATGATGATCTGTGGTAGTCGATGGTAAAAAATATCAGGGATAATGGGGAGATTGATGATCTTCACTGGGATGAATTCAAAGGTATGTTTCTTGAGAAATATTTTCCTAAGGTGGTTCGTCTTAGGATAGAAAAAAATTCCTATAATTGAAGCCGGAGGATGACTCGAGGGATACTTATGAAGCAAAGCTCACTCGACCAGCAATGTGTGCTCCAAATTTCCTATGAGATCTTGATAGTAAAATCAACAATTTTTACTCAGGGTTAAAGGCATAGTATCAATGGGATTTAGCTTCTCGTGAGTTCAAAAGTTATGAAAAACATGTTCGATGTGCGGAGAAGATGGAAATGGAGTTTGCTAATGATCAGGTGTTCTTTGACAAACAACATATTAAGAGGTCCAGTTGGAAAAAAGGGAAAGAATTCATCAAATAATCCTAGAGGTAATAAAACCAAATATCCATCCTGTGAGAATTGTGGTAAAATTCATCATGGAGAATCTTTTTCCAAGTATAGAAAGTTCTTTCAGTGTGGTAAGTATGGTTATATTTCTCGTAACTATAAAGAAGATGATCAAGAAGGCAATGAAAATCCAATGTTAATATGTTTTAAGTGTTATAAAATTGGTCATTATGAAAATGATTGTCTAATGAAGAACTCAACATAGGGAAAGCAGCCAGACTACAAGCAGAAAGGGGTGGTGAAATCCTTTGCAACTACTTCAGCAGATTTTGGGCCATCGAATGAAGTAGTATCAGGTACAGGTACACTGTTTGTTTGTTCAAATTATGCCATTGTGTTGTTTGGTTGATGGACTACACATTCTTTAATTTCTAATAAGTTTTCTAGTATATGGGGAATTCCATCTCAAGATATGAATCATGAAATTATGTTAAAAACAACCTGAGGAAACGTTGAGACAAAAAGAAATTATAAGAACCTTGCTATCCTTGTGTGCGGAAAGAATCTACCTGAAAACCTTATTGTTTTTCCTCTAGTAGAGTTAGATGTTATTTTGGGCATGGATTGGCATTCTTTTTATCATACTATGATTTACTGCATAGATAGAGAGGTTTATTTTCAGAAGGATTTTCAGTTTTTGTACCAGAATGAACCATTGCTTTTAATAACATATCAGGAAGTTGAGAAACTAGTTAAAAATGAAAATGAATGTTACCTTGAACATATTGTTGAAAACAAAGGAAATATTCAGATTAATGATGTTCCAGTGGTAAAAGAGTATCTTTATGTTTTTCGTGATAAGTTGTCTGGTATTATTCATGATCAGGAAGTTGAATTTTCAGTTGACTTGGTTCCTGATTCTAAGCCAATTTCAAAACCCCCTTATCAAATGGCTCAAGTTGAACTTTTAGAGTAAAAAAAGATATTACAAGAGTTATTAGATAAAGGTTTCATTCGACCTAGAACATCACCATGGGGTTCTCTTATCTTGGTTGTTAAAAAGAAATATGGTTCAATGAGACATTTTATTGATTATAGAGCATTGAATAACATCACTGTTAAGAACAAGTATCCTTTGCCTCATATTGATGATTTGTTTGGTCAGCTACAGGGAGCTCAATATATTTAGAATATTTAATTGAGTTTGGGGTACCATCAGTTGAAAGTAAAATAAGCATATGTTCCAAAGACTGCATTTTGTACTAGATATGACCATTATGAATTTTTAGTTATGCCTTTTGGGTTAATAAATGTACCTACTATATTCATGGATCTAATGAATAGAATTTTCCATGAGTTCTTGGATAAGTTTTTGGTTGTGTTCATTGATGATATTTTGGTGTTTTCTAAAAGTAAAGAGTAGAATGAATGTCATTTAAGGGTTATCTTGAAAAACATAAAAGAAAAGAAACTGTATGGAAAATTCAGCAAGTGTGAGTTTTGGTTACAACAAATTTCTTTCCTTGGTCACATTGTTTCAAAAAATGGCATAACTGTAGATCCTGCAAAAAAAAAAGTTGTTGAAGAATGCACAAGAACCACAAATGTAAATGAGATCCATAGTTTTATTCGTTTAGCAGGTCATTACTGGATGATTGTTGAAACTTTTTCATGGTTATCTAGTCCAATGACTATGTTAACTCGAAAAGGTGTTAAGTTCATCGGGACAAAAGAATGTGATGATTGTTTTCAGGAATTGAAAACAAGATTGGTGAATGCTCCAGTTTTTTCACTTCCTTCTAAAAATGATGAGCTTTTTATCTACAGTGATGATTCGTTGAAGGGACTTGGTTATATCCTTATGCAGAATGATCAGGTAATTGATTATGCTTCACTTCAGTTGAAAAATCATGAGTTAAATTACCCTACACATGATTTGGACTTAGAATCTGTTGTTTTTGCTCTAAAAATATGGAAGCATCATTTGTATGGAGTAAAGTGTAAAATATATCTTGATCACAAAAATTTAAAGTATACTTTAACTCAGAAATAATTGAACATGAGATAGAGGAGATGGCAAGAATTAATCAAGGATTACGATTGTACAATTCATTACCATCTAGGAATAGAAAAGAGATTTGATGATGGTTTGAGTCAAGAAAGTAATGATTCATTAACCATGATATATTTGGAACAAGATGCATTGGTTTCAGATTTGATGAACTTTGTCATAGAAGATTTTGGTCCAGGAAGTTCTTCTGTTTTGTTTCAAGTGTCAGTGAGATCATCTCTATCAGACATAATCAAGCAAGCGCAGAAGAAAGATAGTGTGTTGTATAAAAACGTAGACCTAGTTCAGAAGGGTATGCTGCCTGAATTTAACATTGATAATGATTGTGTTTTGATGTTTGTTAAGAGATTATGTGTGCCTTGTGATTCACAGTTCAAGAATGAGTTGTTTTGTGAGGCTCATAGTTCCCTGTTTTCAGTTCATCCTAGCAGTACTAAGATGTACATAGATCTGTGGGTGTATTATTGGTGGGATTGAATGAAAAGATATACTACTGATTTTACTATGAAGTGTTTGACTTTTTAGCAGGTTAAAGCATATCATCAGTTACTAGAAGGGATGCTTCAGTCATTACCGGTGCCAGAGTGGAAATGGGAAAATATAACCCTGGACTTCGTTGTGGGATAACCAATGACATCTCAAGGTAATAATGCAGTATGTGTTATTGTTGATTGATTGACTAAATCTGCTCATTTACATCCTATTTAAGATACTTTCTCTCCAGATCAACTTTCTCGATGGTATCTTAAAGATATATTCAGGTTACATGGAGTTCCCCTCTCCATTGTATCTGATCGTGATCGCATGTTTACTTCTATATTTTTGAAAGGCCTTCAGATGTGGTTGGGTATGGAATAAAATTTTAGTACAGATTTTCTTCCGAAATCAGAAGGGCAGTCAGAACGAACAATTCAGACCATGGATGTCATGTTACATGCTTGCACGATGGATTACCAGGGAAGTTAGTACCAACACCTTTCTTTGGTTGAATTTTCTTATAAGAATAGTTTTCATTCCAGAATACAGATGGCTCTGTTTCAGGCATTATATAGTAAACTATGTTAACCTCTAGCTTTTTGGGATGAAGTAGGGGAAATGAAGTTGATTGGACAAGAATTGGTAGAACTGATGGCTTAAAAAGTTCAGTGGATTCAGAAGCACATGAGAACTTCTCATACGAGGCAGAAAAGTTATGCGGATAATCGGAGGAAGGATCTATCTTTCGAGGTAGGTGATCATGTTTTTCTCAAAGTTTCTCTATTGAAAAGTGTGATGCATTTTGGAATGAAAGGAAAGATGAGTATGATGTTCATTGGAACTTATGAAATCCTAGATAATGTTGGATCAGTTGCATAGAGAGTGGCTTTACCTCCAAGTTTATCCCAGGTACCCAATTATTTTCATGTTTCGATGTTGTGAATGTATTTGCTAGATCCATCTCGTGTTTTGAGCCCCAAGGTAGTTCAATTGGAAGAGAATCTCTCTTATGAAGAACAACCCATCCAGATTATTGACTGAAGAGAGCGAGTGTTGAAAAATAAGGTAATTTTTTTGGTAATGTTTCTATCAAACAACCATATGTTTGAAGAGGCCATGTGGGAATCTGAAAATGCTATGCGGGATAAAAACCCCCACTTATTTTGATAAGTGAATAAAATTTCGAGATCGCAATTCCCAAAAGGGGGAATGATGTAACATCCCAGTTAAATAAAGAATAATATATTTTCATATTTATTAATATTTGTGAATTAAATATTAATTTTAATTTAAATGGGTAGCTATGTTCGATAGTGTACCTGATACGCTATAATGAGTTTCTTTGAAATCTTACGCTACACGATAATAATATAATAATATTATTTTAAATGGTAGTTAACACGTAGCCTTTGTATTGGCAAGAATTAATAGAAATAATTAAAATATTATTATATATGTTTGTTAAATGTTTCTACATTTATCTAATAAATGATAAAGGCCTAAAATAAGAAAAGAATTCAATTTTACGCATAGATACTCTAATATTCACTAAAAGGTCAATTTATCACCATTTAATGGCGAACCCTCTTTAAATATTGTTATGGTCACTCTTATACATTCTATTAGAATAAATAAAATCCTTCTTTAGAATCATGACATCAAAATTTACTTTGTATATGCTTTTTTATTTTTCCAATAATGTTCATTTTTAATGAATAAGTGAAAAATGATGTATTTTAATTAAAAACCTCATTTTAATATAATTTATTTTTATTATTAAATTATCTTTTGAATGTGTTTTAACGTTAAATTAGAATATATTTTTACCATTTAATCTAATGGTGGTCATTGGAATTAATTTCACTTAGAAATTGGACTTAAACTAGTGTCAGTCTTTTGATATATATTGTTTCTTAAAAACACGCTATTTTTTTCACAACGAGAATTAATTATTAAATTAATTAATGAAACATATTTGTTTTGATTTTTTTAAAAAAGACATAATTTTTGAATTCGGAATATCCAATCTAGATTAGGTTGAATTTTTAGTTTTTTTCTGAAAAACTTGAATTTTTGATTAATAGTGAAACCACTAAGTAGTAGTTAACAAACTGAATTTTTCATTTAAATGAATATTTACCACATCTCTGATTTGAATATCAAAAATATGACATACATTGTTCTCATTAGTATGTAAAATGTGGTTTAATGGGATGAAAATAATTTTTTGGTGAATATTAACTTTTAGGATTTATTAATCGCGATTAAAGGTAATTAGTGTACACTAAGGAAAAAATAATGTTATAATAATATGAAATCACCTTGACACATGTTATAAACATATTGGATGAGTCATGGACAACCAGTAAAATCGATGAGTCAATTTATGGGACCCCATGGAGCCACTTGTGTAAGATAATGACATTAATACCTTTTATTTAATGTAAAAAAATGTCACAAACATGTATTGTTTTTAAAAATTAATTTTTTATGGGGTTATACAAGTTATATTTTTTACTATAAATATTAATTAGAAAGATAAAATAATTTCCTACAACATGGAAATTTTTTTATAATTTAAAGACATTAAATAAATAAATGTATTTATGACACCATGATGATAAAGTGATTACCTCATTAATGAAGGATTTAAATAAAATTAAAAGATAATGTAAAATATAATACATAAACTTATCTAAAACCTATTGGATGGATGGATTTTGAACCCCTATCACATTATCCTCTAAATATATCATTTTGGGAATTTTAATATAGGAAAATCATTTCATAATAATGTAACATTTCATGACTTTCCAAGAGTGCCCATGCTCCCTCTTATAAAAGACCCCCACCTCTATCCCTTTACTGACACTTCTCAAGCCCTTTGGCTCATCCAACCTCTACTCATAAAGATCCCAATATCCCTCTCATCATTCTAGAAGCCTTACCTTAGTCATAAATCTCTTCAAGAAACCTTTTTGGTTCAAACCAAGAGGAGTTACCCGATTTAAAGGTAATGTCTTCTCTTATGTTATTTTGTTTTATTTTGCACCTCCAACCCCCTAAACTATTTTTATTCCTTTATTTTGTAAAAAAACAGTATCTTAAATATACTAGGATGTTGGTATGAGACGTATTCTAGCTAAACTTACACAAATCTCCGTCTAATTGTTAAAGAACATACTGTTTCTGCGGATGGTGAATTACTGTCTCACGAAACGATGATTGTTCAATCATCTCTTACCACCTTTCATGGTGGCTATTAAGATGTAACTATATTAATATATGATATATATTATGTTTATGTTTTAATTAAGATTATTTATTTTTCATTTAATGCATACCATTATGGAATCTATATTGGATAAATGAGGTAATTTCATTTTTGGATGTGCGGACTACCGCCCCTCAAAGTGATTTGAATCGTTAATGCCATTTATAGGACGTATAAAGGACGGAGATAATAATATTATATATGATATTATAATGTAATTATAATGTACCTTTATATAATTGTGACTTAATTCCATTAAATATGAAATAGAAATGAAAGTAGCGTTCATGCATATGTACGACTTATTGTCTTCATGAACGGTGTATTTCATTTCTTACCTCTAAATGTTATGTACTAATATAAATACAAGTATATCCTGGATATATATGATATATATGATATCCAAATTATTAATATCATTCTGGATATAGTGAACCTTTTACCACATGAACAACATGTAATTGTAAGAAGTCCATTTTTGACATAACTACCAAATATCGACAAAATGAACATTATTAACTTAAATGATTACATAATGTATATAACATGAAAATAAGTTATATAAAAGGAATAATAAATTTGAGAAAGGTTCTTAAGCATTTATAAATTAAATTTATTATATTATTCAGGTGATTAAAGAGTGATCGAGTCAAGTCGGACAGAGGTAAGTGACTTCGTCTAAATCTCCTTTCATTGAGGCATAATTAGTTTTAATACAAGACTTTATTTTTTACACTGTATATACACCTTTGACTTTTCATTTCATTCTAAGGTAATCATTTTCTACGAAGCGTTTTACTAAATGAAAAAATGAAATGTTTATTTTAATATACACGGTGACAATGACCTTTCTGCCGCTGCGAGTACTACTTGATATTTGGCTTCCTTAACAAAGCGTAATATTTTTAAAAGAAAATAAATACCATATTCTCATTTATGTATTTTGGTATTGAAATTTTTTTTATAATGGATTTGTTATGTCAATATATTTAAGTGATATATTGTGTTTGAAATGTTGAAATGTTCTTTTTCCATTATATTTGTTTTATGATTTTATAATGGTAATTGGACATTTGATGGGTGGTTACGTGATAAACCAAATGACGGGTGGTACCGTGAATACCAGGACGGGTGGTTACGTTGTAACCTCTAATTCTTTGGGTGTGGAAGTCAGCTGTATGGCTATTCCAATTAGTGATATGCGTGGAAGTCGATAGTAGGGTTATTCCATTTATGTATGTTTATGTGCTAAGTAACCTTTATATGTTATGTGTTCTTTACATGGGTGTTATGGTAATATTTTTGTTACAAAAGGGTAAGTAATGATCTTTTATTCAGTAAATACTATTTACAACTTCATCAAGGTAAAAATTATTACTTATATTAAAGTATTCATGGTTTAATTGTTGTTTTGAAAAACTAATAGTTTTCATTCTTTGTGTATCCCTTACTATGATTTTTATGCCCACCCCAAGTTTTCGAAATGCTTCTCACAGGACATAATGTGGAATAGGGTCAAGGATGGGATCAAGGAAAAGTCAAGATGTCTTAAACTTGGAACTTGACATGAATTTTTTTTAAGAGTTCCTGTTTTGTTAAAAAAAATGGAAACTGTGTAGAAGTGTCTACGTTGTAATCTTTTGAGATGTAATAGTTATGTCCTAATTATCTAAAACACTAAACCTGAAAATATAATTAATGTTTATTATTCATTTAATTCACGAATAAGTAATGTTTCAAGGCTGGTTCCTTATATCAGTTGAATGGATGGAAGAAAATATGGGGATTTCTCCCAAGAGGGGGTGTGTAACGCACATGGTTGAGGTCGTACTGGTTGTCCAAAATGTGTGAGGAGTTTAAAGTTGATTTGAAAGGTTATGTAATTTATGAATTTGTGTGGGAAGTGATGAACTATGTTTATAAGAATGAAAATTTTGTGCAATAGCTATTTATCTGATAGATTACAAAGATGAATTATTTCCATTAGATTCTCTAGGATGTGGGCATCATCTTGTGAGATGATTATACCATCTCTGGAGATTCAATATGTGGGGATAATTATGATGAACTCATTACCACAAAGGAAAAATTGAATGATGAAAAAAATACCCATCCTTGGATGATGATATGCCTATGATATCTGACATGATCAGGACTACAAATCCCTATGAAAGATAGGATGTTCATCCAATTGATTTGGTGGAAATATTCCGGACGAAGAAGAGAGAGAAAGGTCCCAATTTCATGACTCAAATAAGTTGTCCCTATAAAGAATATAGAGGTTCACTTAGAACCTTCAATAAAATAATACTGATAGGAAAATTTGAATTGTCGTAGTATAAATTCAAATCCAAAATTATTACCAAAAAATATCTATTGGGTTTCATTTCCTTGTTATTTAGTTTATATCTATTTCATGTCCATGATTCCAAGGGTGGTATAAGGCCTTAAACATTAGTTGTAGTAAAGAATATGGAATAGAAGAAGATATTTGTGTTTTCTACATCTATTCTATAAAATATTTATAGTATATTGTTTCATATCCATGGAGGGAAGCCTCTATTAAAAATAATTGTATGATTTAATGTTTTATGGGGAAGGATCATGACACACATAAGAACCTATGCAGTGAATAGTTTGATCTAGGACCAAGAGATATTGATACCACCATTTATTCAAGATATCTATTAAATTATTCCCCTATCCTTGAAACATATTATAAATAAGATAAGGTTTATTATATTCAAGGAATTCCACCTCCATCCTTACAAAAATATACCTATGAGAAGATTTTTTGATGTTGGGACACCTGCTTATGTGATCATGGTGTGTATGATAGCCTGCAGGGATGGTGTATTGTCCACTAGGATTAATGGTGAAATCATATGTGAGTTCTATTATCCTTAGATATTGGATCACCTATTCAATTTTATGTTACAATTTATTATATCCCAGTGAGTGCATGTTAGACTGGAACAACACCCGATGGTTGGTGACATCTTTTCTTGGTGAAAACCGTGGAGAAGATAGGGTAAAAATTTTATCTTCCTATAGTTCATGTAGTTATAAAATTAACTATTTGGTATCCTAAATCATGGAATTCATCATATCCCTAACGTTTTATAAATATATTTTTTCAGTGAGTAAGAGTAAATAGAGAGAGTAGAAAGGATTCCATTAATTTGAAAGGTGCTTCTTCACCTTTATAGGATTATTCCTTATATTTGGATGGTTATAATGACAAGGCTCATATCTCAGTAAATTTTCCTCATGAATGATAATATCCACCAAAAAATCAAGTAGGCTACACTAGAATCCTCGACTAAAGTTGAACCTTGGAGGCCCAGTCGTCATCTCATAGATGATAGTTGGGAACATGTTTATCATCCACCATTGGTGATGGTAGGAATCGGGAATACTATCAAATCTATGATCATTGGAACATCTTCATAGTATATTGGAATGTACTCTATGTATGTGTGACCAAAATCAGTTCATGAATGGATGAATTTACATTGTGATTCAGAAACAATGTGGGAAATTTTATGTGAGGGTCTACATATTCTAGGAATTTTTGATATTTGACCCCATTCTGATATTAATTTTTATAGTAATCCTGATAAATTAATAGTTCATATTTGGGAGGTGGATATGCTTATATATACACATGATAATTAAATCCACATCACAGAACAAGTAATGTAAATTGATAGATCGTGCAACTGATGAAGGGATTGACACTTCCTATCTTGAGGAATGGATTGACATTGTCGAAGTTGGAGATGTAAGTTTCCTTCAACTCATAATGCTTTCAACTATTCCATTTGAATTTATCCATGTATTTGATACATAAGGAAAAACCATCGTAAATTGAATCTGGTTAATAAAAAAACAAATAAAGTACCATCTCCATGGTATATCCTTGGTTATACAATGATGTGGGTTGCTGAGTCACCTAATGAATCAGGAGAGATATATCCTGGCTGACAAGCCAAGGAGAATGAGATAGTGGGAGGTTTATGGTCTCTAGTACCAGTTTTTGGACATGATGATTGTAGTCCCCCCAAGAAGACAAAAAAACAATGAAACTGAATAATAAAATGTGTGGCTAAAAACATTATCCATATCAATATGTCTTCTTGTTGGTATTAATATCGGATTCATCAATACAAATTGTTTAAGAATCATGGAATTGTATTAAATTCTTATATTTATTCTCTTATTGATGTTATGAATGAGACATTGGGAATTTCATAGGGTACCTCTAATACAATGTATATTCCATCCAATGATGTGACACATTTGATGGAAGAGGAATCTAGGCCTAATAAAACATCTTGTTCTCTTTGAACTACTACAATATATGCTACTGTGAAAGAGTAGGAATTTAGTATGTTGGAATCTCAATATGAGAAGATATGCGTAATAGCAACTAACTTCCATTTCTATTACATTTTAGGTTCATCACATACACCATAAATCCACTGATAACTAATGCTGACATAACGACTGTCACCGAGAAGGTTGTTCGGGGTCTAATGTCATCAAAGGAGGACCATTGACCGACCCATGTATGTTCTCTCATTCCTAATAATAATATAGTGAATAGATTTTATTGGATTCTATGATGAATATTAGAAATTTTTTGAAGAACTATTTTAACATGATAATATTCCCAATACTCTAGAAGTATTTGTTGTTCATTATATAGAATGAAATTGATGTGAGTATTTGGTTGATTTCCAATGAATCCTCTTATGCCCAATTTCCTAACCAAAATCGGTTCGAATGTGCAGCTCCATCTACATAAGATGATACAGTGATGGTTCCTAGATGACATGTTGATATTACTATCCATCCCACTGTTGAGAAGGAGAGGGATTGGGTGAACATTGAAATAGAAAATTGTCCTGAGATTTTTCTTGATAAACTTGAGTAGGTTAAATAATGTATCCCTTCCCAAGAGGTTCGAATAAAAAATAATAAGGATTTTAATGTTGGGAAGGAGTTTTCCCAAACAACTAACTTATTATTTAGGCATAGGATACCGATAATTGTGATTATTCCCAATATTGGCATTCTTATAAAGATAACCATGACCATGATTTATTACATAGGATTATAAGATTATATGTCCTTGTCTGAAAGATATTCTTCTATATCGACCCATCCAACATCGACAATCTAGATGGCCACCAATCAAGATGGAGCTAAATATGTAACATCATTAAGTGCATTGATCCTTTAGTAAATCCCTCCTTATTAATGTTATTCTAAATCTGATACAGAGTTAAAAAACACTCTAATCATTGAATATCATAAATCATGGAGGGAGATATATGTAAAATTATCTATAAAACATCCTTCTAGTAGAATCCTTCATGAATCCAGCTACTCTTAGTGATGTTCAGTATGTTTTAATCCAGAGGTTTTGGTTATTGTGTAATACTTACTATAGTGAAAGTGACCATTCAGAGGAAAGATAAATAGAAAAAACATTAATAAGACCTAATAAAAGATAGGATAAATGTTAAAGATGATGATTTCTAAGAATAATTATCTACAGATGTGGCCATTCATAGTATAATGTTTCCAACATTCGGGAATCAAGCTAAAGAGAATACAATTCATGTGTCACGTCATCATCAATAGTTTAGAACTACTATATAGGAACATGAAAAACCTCATTAATATATATAAGAAGCCCATAAAAGTAAGGGGATTGATTCATAAGGGATTCCATGGAATCACTTCTTTTTCTTGAGGAGACTGATTCAGTTTGACTGACAAAACATCAACCGGTGGATGGTAGGGCTCAAGAGTCCATTTAGAAAACAAAAATCTATATTAATGGACTCTTATTATTTATAATAGATAGATATATGTTCCTATAGGGAATTTTGTTTGAAAAATGAAAATATTTATGTTTCTATTCTTCAATGAATTCATCCCCTTTTTAATAAAATGTAATGTTGAAGCTGATTTCCATAACATTACATTTTCATGCTGATAATCATAATGTAAATGATCAAGAATGAGTGCACGCTAATTTTTTTAATAAGATAATGGTCATAGTTGGACTTTTTTTTTACTAATTCTAGGGTCATATGGACAACCCTACTGACATTGTTTCATTTTTTTATTACCCTAATTTCTACCTAAGAAAAATATTGAGATTACATAGAGGGTAATAAAAAAACCTTTTCCTAGGGTTCTGTTTTTAGGTTTTCAACCTCACAAGTTATTCCTTTTATCATTTCATAACATGATATTACCAAAACTAGATAGAGTCGAGGTC
The DNA here is from genome assembly GCA_963277665.1 of Viscum album. Lineage (NCBI taxonomy): Eukaryota > Viridiplantae > Streptophyta > Magnoliopsida > Santalales > Viscaceae > Viscum > Viscum album. Next base: position 871,883,980 of record OY728163.1, read on the forward strand.
GATCACGTTGAGACATAACTTTTTTCTTAATTTCCCATTATGGGATTTCATCCTAGTGATTTTTATGTATCTTTTAATGGGATGTTTGAAGTCATGAATGTTTTAATAATAATGAAAGTGTTGTATTTAAAGTATCTTTGATCATGAATTTTTAAATTAGAACCCAAACAAGGCTTCATTTCTTATAATGTCCCAATATATTTTTTAGATACTTCTATGGGGAATATTGATTCAGTATTTTTATGGTCAGCAAATTTAAAATTTAACATATAAGAATAGAGTAGGACTACTCAAATAAATACTTTTCCCCTATTTCAAAACCCCATTAGGAGGGTTTTACTATATAGGGACATATTGGGAATATGCTGTATAAGTAAACAGTTTAATCCATTGGATGACATGGCCATGATGTGTGAAACTTGTGCAAGGCCACATAGGGGCACATAGTGTATAATCATGTAAATGGATTCATATGAATTTTGACATTCTATTACTCATAGAAAATGTTGTTTATATTTTGATGTTTCAAGATCATAGTGGGTTGATTTTCAAAGGAAATATGTCTAATAATAAGCTTCCATCTGTGTCGAAATATCCCATGAAAGAAAAACCACCCCTATATGAATATGAAGAGTTCATAAGGGTAACAAAGTGTCAGAAAGGTGATTTCTTATATTATGTTCTGCAGTTTGAAGTCACGGCGCAAATATGATAAGGGGTATTTGATAAAATTCTATGAACATTAATTTCATCCAATAAGGATATTAGGGTGTTGAGTAGATTGAATCCATGCAAGCAGGACATTTAGAGGATGTGTAGTATAATGTCTATAAGAAAGGACATTAAGGGATTTCATTTAAGGACTTTAGCTTTGACAGAATATTTGATGGTTCTGCAATTTTTGGTAATTTGTATGGATATTTCCTACCATATTCAGGTATGGAAAATAAAGAATTGTAATATGTGATTTGGGAATTTTTGAATCTGATTAATTAATTGAGAAACATGATAATGGATTTATAGGGGGTATCTTATAAGAATGAAGTTACAACTACTTGAAAAACCTATTATGGAGGATGTATTATGAAGGGAAAACTAGGGAATGGGTTTTATAGAGTAATGGTGGAATACATATGTTGACAAGACAATTATATACGTAAATTTTATGAAAGGATAACTGGGGAATGTACATCATAGTCTGGTTAAGAAGATATTAATAATGATGACACTCTATTGCTCAAATTTGATGAATGTTTTTGGAAATTCAGAGATTCTGAAGTTTAGAGTTCAGTTTATGGATAAGACTACATGAATAAATAAGGTTTATATCATGTGCTGTTCTCCAAATAATTGGATGAATGGGTTCTCTACAAAGGTTTTACCAAAATGTAGGATGTATAGTGCATGTACTTTTAGGTCATTAGACTATTACTATAAAATTTTAGAAACAATGGATATTATGTAGTCAAATGGACCACACTCATTGTAAAATTATTTGAACATATGAGGATGGAAAATATAAACCACATCCTTGGGGACTATCATGTCAGGAGAAAGGTTATGAGACAAATACACAATGACAGATCACTTTAAATTGTCGTGATCCTGTATACCGACATTAATTCTTAAAGGGACATAAGAGGATTCTCCAAATAACAAAGTTATACATATAAAAACCCATTATTGGGGATATAGTGTGTAGGAAAAAATAGTGCAAGTGACTCATAACCAAAAAAAGGAATCCTTTGGATGATAGGCCCATTATGAAGTATAATTTTATGCAAGCCCAACTGAGGCACATACTATATAGTCACTTAAAGGATCTCCCAGGTATTAGACATTCCACCACTAGAAACTGATGAATGATTATGATGATATGAATTTATTTAAATATAAGAAGTATAGTATATGAAAGGGGTATTTTCCAATTCATAATGGAAGTGTTTGGACTAATGTTTGCCGTGAATTAAGAGTCCCTTAAATAGATTTGAATTGTATGTATAAAAGGGTTTATATATTTTTTCATTGATGGGTTCTCTGAGGAGAGGGACCAAAATAAAAGATCTTATAATTATTTTGAATGTATTAAGTAGTGAGTTAATTTAATTTTTTCTCAAGGTTAGGACTAGGATTTATGGCCTTGTTTTCAATATGTTTCTCAAACTGGATGAGAATCAAGCCACACAATGTTCCCTAAACACAGTTCATTTTAACGTCCGGAGTTTCCGACTGTGAATTTCCTACTATGAAGGGAAAGGGCAATTCAAATAATTTTTATGTCATGAGATAAGGAAATTAGCTATTCAATTTAGCATCTCATGGTATGGACTCAGTTATCATGAAATGAAATTTCAAAAGACAATAAAGATAAACTAGGGAATATCTTCCAAGCTTTAATGTGTATCTTATTAAATAAATAATCTTGTCGTCTTTAGTTCTTACACATATGAGTTTATGTGTAAAGTGAGAACACTTATTGTCATTCCTCGTTCATATATGATTCATATATAGTATATTATAGTATTTTTCATGTTTTTATATGGGTAGCCTCATGTTTGAAAAGCTAGACACCAATACATATCTAATAGGGGTGAGAATCAATACACACATAGTTCTTGAATGAATTTCCATGAAGTTTATAATTATACGGTGAGGACAAATAATTTTCCATTTAGGGTCTTATTTCTAGTACCATTTATAATCCCAAAAATAATTAAGACACCATATTTATGCATAAAATCTACTTACCCAATTCCTATTCCAATGTAAGATAAGCTTGATGTGAGAAACAAGGAGTGGTAGAAGTTTCTTCTACCACAAAAATGTAAAACTAGTGAATGATAGGGGTATCATGATTTATTGGTTGCTGATCCAAGGAATAGGGATCATGTGTCACTATGTATATTGCTGATTAATGAATCAAGCCACATGTAGTTCTTGAGATTTTCCCCCTTATTAATAAGGTTTTGAAATGGCGAAGCAAGATTTTATTAAATTTATAGTCTTATGGTAGGGCCTAAATAAGGTGGTATAAGAATCACTATTTATAAAGTTGTAATAAGAATCAATTTAGATGTCCTGGAAAAGATCCCTATGTAGATATAATGTATGCATGTGGAAAAGGAAGTGTGTTTTCTCTTCAAAAATCACGGCTTGGACCATGTTTTGATATCTGAGCATGAATAAAAATATCATTGATATGAGAATCAATAAAAATGTATTTATTAAAATGATTCATATGCATTTTTGATTCATACACATACGGATATTGGGATTTTTTTATTGGACATAATGTAAAAGCTCATGGCATCATTATATGTCTTTTTGAACTAACAATCAAGACACATAATGTTCATGGAGGTAACTACCCACTCCAAAACCAAATTATTCAAGGAAGGGGTTTTTATGTCATTCTCATGCCTGATATTGTAGATCTGGATGACTATATGTGTCTCTATGAAATGAGAATCAAGTCATACAATGAACTTTTTTTTGCATTTTACTCTCACGCGGCAAGGATATAGGTAACCTGAAGCGAATGAAACATTACAGATGAGCATATGAACTAAATTATGGGTGTCAATAGAGCCTCACATGGAGTTTGATAGGTTCCATATGTTGGTAAAATTAATAAACAATAGGAAAATAGTCATGATGATTAATCATGGATGGACCAAGGATTTGAGATTAAGGCGTCACTTCTTATCCTGTGGAGGCATGAATCAAGACACATGTAGTTTTTAAAGGTGATACCTGTGAATGTTTGATTCATATGCATAGGGATCAAGGGCATGTTTCAACATTGTAGTTGGACCAGAGAAAGGAGATATTAGTGTCACTACATTTCATACATGGGAAATAATTATAACAAACATAATTCTTGAAATGTTTCATGTAGTTTAACGTGATGCGATACGAATGAAGATGCATATATGTGAAAAGATGAAAATATTGCAGCTAGACCCAGGGATATGACCCAAGAATCACTACATCTCTTACTGGGTAAAGAATGAAGCCATGCATAGTTCTTGAGGATGGTTCCCCACAATAATATAATGTTGTTGTCAGAAATGGGGGCTTTAATACATTCCTGAATATTGATCAAACACAAAATACAAAATGGTATTATTATCAATAAATATTTTCTTAAAAAGATTCCTAGTATAGACTTAAATAATATAAAATTAGAGGGGAAATGGTTTCTTTTATGGTTGTGTCTAGGTCCAAGAAAGGAGATATGGGTGTCAACACATAACTTATTGGAATGAGAATCAATTCCCAATTTGTTCTTGAAAAGTGGTCCCTATGAAAATCTAATTCAATCCAAGGAATAAATTGGTTTCATTTTTCACATGGGAGTGGAAATTAAGTTATTTATTCTTATGCATGAAAGATACTCAACTTTTGAGGGAAAAAAAGAATTTTGATTTTTTGTATATTGGGAGATTTATTAATATCAAATTAAGGAGACATTAACCATATAGTTTAATGTTGTGTGGTGATGAAAAATGGTGTTTTGTTATTTCAAGTCATGTGGCTAGGACCTCATTCCATGCAGCTTAATGTTGTTCGATAAGGAAGAAGATGATACAGTGTATAATGTTACACAACATAGTAAAATTGTGCTATTAAGATTAACATCACGCAACCAGGGAGTTGGCTGTTATGCAGTTTAATTCAATATAACCAATAAGTATGTTGGTACACATTTCAAAGTCATGAAACAAGAACGTAGGTTTTTATGTAGATTTACATCATGCAATATGGAATTATGTTTTATTGTAGATTTACTTCATCAAACAAGGTCATACTCTTTGTGATTACACATATTATTTCTTCAGAAAACGAACATTGGTTGCATTTATTATGAGTTCTCCATCCATAGAGATTATGGAATAAGCACTATTAGAGTACACATTATGTATGGAGTATGGACCTTCCCACATTGGATCTTGTTTCGGAGCCCTTTTACCTAGTATCATTGGAGTCAAATGGATCAAACCAAACACATTTTGGGGGAGTGAACATAAGAGATACTTCCTGTTAAAAGACTGTGCTATACAATTCTGATAGAATTTCAAGTGATGAAATGTATGTAATATCATTTCATCCAATATCTCTTTCACATCTAGAAAATTATGAGAAATCTCAAATATATATATAACTAATCCAAAATAATACTATGGAGTGATGGTAATTGAACTTGAATTTGAAGGAATGCATCTGTTCTATATACCAATGAGTATAGGGTTGATATTGTGGTAGTCTCGGTAGTAGTCATGTGAGCCCATAAGGCACACAAGAGTTTATCAAGCCATGAATTTTTAAATTTATCCAGCATATAATGGATTATGTTGGATAGGGTTTTGTTGAAATCCTATATCTGTCCATTTTCCACTACATGATAGAAGGATTAATGGTTGGATTAGATATTGTATTCCTGATATATCTTTACTACCTCATACGAACAGAAATTTGCACTATTTTCCATCAATATGGTATGAGGTACACAAAATATGATAATTATATTATATTGTACAAAGATAAAAATTATTTTTTCTATGAATACATTAAGATGTGTTTCCTCAGTCCATTTGGAGAAGAAATTACTATAAGTAAGGATATAATTTAATTACCTGGTTATAGTGGGAGGATATGGTCCAACTACATCCATTCCCCATATAACAAATTTCCTGGATTACTTCGCTACATGTAGAAACTTTAGGGGTTGATGAATTAATTTTTCATGAACATGGAATGGATGACACTTCTCTGTGAAATCTATTCAAGCCTGTGTCATTGAAGGAAAAAAGTATCCAAGCCATCGAATTTGATTAGAAAATATAGCAGTGGTATTGTCCCTATAAATTTAATGTAAGAGAATTATATAAAAGAATCATATATAGAGGAGATTCTGGTAATTTGGTCCATTATAAAGAGTGAAAATAAGTTCTTCTACCCATACATTTTCTTTTCCAACTTTATCGGTGGAAGTACACCATATTAGAGAAATTCTACAACGGGTTTCATACATTCCATGGTATGATCAAATGGTTTAGTAATGAGACTTATTTCATTGATATCCTCATTCTTGATTTGAAGAAAACATAAAACCACATGAAGATGATCAATTCTGATGATAGTCTCATCCTTGTTTAGATCATCCATGGTTGTAGATTTTTTTTCCAGTGCACCATATTGGGAATTTTGTGCCCATGAGAAATAAGATGATTTTGGTTCTGAGGGAAATTCTACCATTAACCCTCATACCTCATCACACATGGGGATAAATTCTTCTTTTCCAATAACATAATCCCCATTGATCTATTTGATTACCAATTATAAATCATCTATCATCTATAGGCGATCTACTAGCACATGGTGTTATATTTCCTATCATACAATTGGAGCCTGATATTCTACTTTATTGTTGGTACCATCGTCTGATAAATGAAAAGAGAATGAACACACAACATTATCTATGAATATAAGTTCGATTCTAATCCCATCTTGTTTAAGCTTCAGGTATTTCGTTCACCTCATTGTTGGACTTCGTGATGCACTATCAAAGTAAATTTCTCCTATTCTGGGACTATCCTAGATTGATAATATTTATTCATTAGTATGTTCAGAATTCAATGATTTTTCATCCACATATGGGGTTCCACAAAGATGACTATAAGTGCCGGGACTTTTACTACATTCCAAGGCATGAACTGTATGTCAAACTACTACAGAATAACAATCCACCATGCCAGATGTCTTGTGAACATAAGATGACTAAGGATAAATATGAGGTGGTTATTTTGAGAGACCATGTTAACCTTATGATGTTGTAGGAAGTGCCTCATATCTTGAATATCAATGATTACCACTAGAAATATCTTCTCAATATCTAAATATTGAGTCTCTATATCGATCATGGTTCAACTGAGATAATAAATGTTGTTTTTATTCAAAACATCATTCTTTTAGGATCAGAAGGTTCCTTGTGATCGCTCCAAGGATGTCACATAAATAATGGTGGGAATTTTTTCATTAGGTGGAATCAATACATTTGGACGCAAAAGGTATTTCTTGATGGAACAAATGCATCTTGGGAGAAATTGGTCTATTGATATGTGACTCATTTCATCATCAAATATATAAAGAAAAACACACTCATTCCAGATAGGCTATATAGCCCAAGAGATAGTCCAATTGTACTTTAAGTCCTCTCAACTATTTTTGGTTTCATGGAGTTGACATGCCATGAATAGACTTAGTCTTCTCCAGATCGAATATAATTCTGTGACGACATATATCAAACTAAGAAATATTCTTGATATTACCCTTAAATCACATTTCAAGGGGTTCAACATAAGATTTTGTTATTAAAGATTTTGGAATATGGTTTCTAAGTGAGTCATGTGGTGAGAATGTTGTCTATATTTTACCACTATATCATCAACATAGCATTCAATAAATTTTCCTAAAATGATTTTTAAAATGTGTTGCATTGCAAGTTCATATATTACAGCAGTATTCTTCATGTCAAAGGGAATTATATGATAAAAAATAATCCATGAAGGGATAAAAAGGACGCATATTCCCCATCTTCTAGGGCCACCAAATGTGGTTATACCCAGACTAGATATCCATGATGGGAAGAGATTCATAGCCAATTATTACATGAATCGTGAGTTTTATTATTAGAACCGGGAAGTAATATTTGGTAAAATTACAGTTTAGATCTCTAAAATTAATAGAAACTTGTTTTCCCATTATTCTTTTCAATGTAATGGAATTTCCATACCACATAAATATTAAACCTCTCTCATGAAGCCATCATTGATAATCTTATCAACTTCAACCTCAATTTTGGAGGTGTGAGTCAGGTGTGTTATCCTTACTACCTTCTTATATCCCTGAATCTATTCTAGAAAACCCAAATGATGGGTGGCCACTTCTCGATCAAGTCACCTAATCTCCATACTATTCCAAGAAAACATATCTCGGTGTCACTTCAAAAAACAAGTATACACATCATTCTCTTCATAAGTCGTGAATTCACTAATTAGATTGGGGCGTACGTCTTCCTGCATACCCAGATTTATTTATCTGATTTCATTTATTGTCATGGAGATTCCTTCTTCAAATGATAGAGGGGCTTCCCTAAGGTATTCTTCTTCTTCTTGTGTTTCCAATTCTGCAGCTTTATAAAGAGTAGGTGATTAGTCACTACTATCAGATATATGGGAGGAGTTGGTATTAAAATATCTTGAATAGGATTCAATAATATCTAGACCAAGTGATTAATAAGGGTCTTTTGGATGAACTTAAGGGATGATTATGTGATGGGAAACAATATCCCTATTTTTTACATAAGTGTGTTAACTTTTTATATCCTAGACAATGAAGAAGAGACTTGATGAAGTTTGGTATATTGAATAATAACCTCTTCGGTTAGGCTTCCATCACTCCTCTTTGAATCAATTAGTTCTCTTGTACTATTAGGATCGGTACCCCACAAGTGACATTATTCAATCCACTGAAAGAGTGATTCTATTTGGGGAATCCCTTTCAATTTGAATAATGGGTTGCATGTAATCTGCACAGGTATTCATGAATGGGTTATCTAGGATCATTTTCAGTGTATTCAAAGCATTGATTCTAGTAATATCAATCACCATGGACAATTTCCCCATCATTTGAAATAAATCTATATAATTTTATTAAGATTCACAAGTTTTGAATGGGGCCTTATCAACATGCAATGTCTTAATTTTTTCAATTAAACAGTATTTGAGACATTGTCAGAATAATGAAGGAATAACATATTGATGGTGTAGCCACAGACTCCCCAAAATAAAGCTAAAATCCATTTACATCCAGATAACCATGAATTATAAATAAGATATGAGATCCCCAAACTGAGTTCTGAACATAATTCCACCAATAGGTTCATTCTCGTTCTTTTGGTAACCATGTTACATTAATGTGTAGGGAGAAAAATGGTATGTAGTGAGGCATAATCAGAAAAGTTTTAAATTGGGAATGAGATTAACAAATGATCCATTATAAATGATGGATCATCATATACTGGTATCATTGATCTTGTTAGATATATATTAGGGTTTAATGTGTCCATGAATTATATCATCCTAATCTTGTTCCGTGAATGGGAAGACTTCTAAGCATTCTTCTAGGTTACTCCATATATAGTAATCCTCTATGGTAGAAACATTGGTTTAAAACATTTTAGGGATTTAAAATGACTCAATAAGTGCTTCCTCGAGACCTTTTGACAAATTCAGAGAATATATGATTGTATCTTAGCCGATACATGAGATTATTTATTCAAGAGATCAAAAATTTGATCCAGAGGTCTTTATTTCCAGTATGGAGATTTTGTTCTCATGGTTCCTTGGATGATGATGATCCTGATACCGAATGACCATTTTTTGGGGGTCTAATATTGAAATACTTCTTTTATTAGTGGATTAGTCTAGCTTGGTCTTCCAAATAACCTATAAGGTGGTGTTATAGCCTCTAGTAGATCTTCCAAGATGATCATGTTTGGGAAGAATGTTTTATGTGTCGGAAAATTCCCTTGTTTATATTGAGCCTACTATATGTCTGTCCCATGGGTTTCATCTATATAAACAGTTCAATAAGTCATGTGGTTGGAGTATTGGATTCTATAAAACCCACATCTTCCCATGTATCCTTGACCTTCGAAACATATTCCTCTAATTTAATCAATCACGTATGGGGAACTCCAGTTCAAAATAAAAATCTTCATTTTCATACTTATATATGATGTGAAGATCATTAGTGGAACTAAAAATAAACTCCTCATATGATGATGATTCTTAATGACAGGTTGATACATATTGTTTCGATTAGTGGGGTAGTGCCTGTTCAACTGATATGATTGAAATGATATTATCTAAAGTTAAGGAAAACATGGTCCTGAAAACAAAATCAACTTCATCTAATTACTCCTTATTTGTCAATCCATGATTCTTCTTTGATGACATTCCATCAGAGGAATAGGTTTCGGTGAAGTTGTATTTGTTGTTAAAGAAGTTGCAAGAAACATAGTTGGTCATTTTAGTTGTGTTTTTTGAATGGAAATAGTTTGGCTGATTGTTTTATTGACCATCTAGTAATCAAATATCTATTAATTTTCACTTTTTGACTTCCATAAACATGCATTCTTCTTAATTATTGATAATAGTAACACATGATACCTAGGATGGTGAATTTTTTAGCTTCACTTGAATAATTCCACCATATTTTATTGGAGGTCCTCAAAAAACATTCTTGTTTGGGTTCCTCAAAAATTTATTGGAGGGGAAATGGTGTATGAGATCTTCATCTCCTTATTTACTAGGATTTTTTTCCTTATCAACTCGACAGAGTTGTTTTCCAAAAATGATAATTTTGGTTGGATCATGGTCATTTTCTAATAGAATGGACATTGTTTTTCAACTCCTAAAAATAAATCCACATTAAATCTTTTTTATTATCACCACAAGATGGTCATTATTGATGACACTCGGGAGGTGGATCCATACGGTAGGATGGGGACTTTGAAGTGTGAGTGTGTACAAGGGACTTCATAAGTGTGACTATAGAGGACTCTTCTTTTCCAAATCTTCTTCCTAGAAATGAAAAGATCACTTGGGATTTTTCTCTAGTATCTTTTATAGAGTTTTCCACCTATTGAGAAATCATGGCTAGATCCTAAATCCCTATAATGTTTTTCACTTGTTTTAAAACTATGGGAAACACATCACATCAATTTAAAAAAATGTGTGGAAAATCCTCTTAAGGTAGTGGAATATTTAGGGAGTATGTTAATACGTAACCCCAAAAAACGAAATCTAAAACTCTTTTATTCTCTATTTACATGTAGTTTGTGATATTAAAGACTGTTTTCTTCAACAATGATAAGCTATAAATGAAAAGGAACCTCTGACAAAATCTTCCCATCTAGTGATCGATTAATACTACAAACTTATTTACCACACAATGTTTTTCCCCAACAATAATTGTATAAATCATATGAGTTTGACTTCATCATGTCTCTCGGGCATCACCATCAAGGGATCATTGAGAGACATAAAATGCAACAAGTACTTCTTTGAAAATCATGATCCATTAATGATTAGAAAATTGGGATTCCAAAAGTTTCGTGGATGAGGGGTCAGATCCTCTCATTCAAGATTAATCTTTTTATGGTTTTATTGGTGCATAACATCCTTCCATAGCTTCCAATTGAGTCTACATTGACTCAATGGTTTTTATATGGATTTTAGGAATAAATTGATGAGTTGATCTCTATACAAGTATAACAATTGGATCCCGAACTAGTGTGACAACTGGAAAGTCCACTAGTAGTGGTAATGTTTGAATATTCCTTGGATAACCCATGGGGACATGCCTATAAATATTTTTTTGACCCTATTCAGGATATGTACCAAATGGATGGAATTCATTATCTACATAAGTAGTTACAACAACCCCTGTTTTATGAGGATCTCCTACATAAACTGAAAGACAAGGATATACATGTGGATCATGTCTGGCAGGATTGCTGCTTCAGAGCAAATCTTTATTGTGTCTCCTAAAAAACATAATATCTTCCACTATTTGAGAAAATCAATCCTTATTCGATAAAAATTGACCTTCTCAAGTGGAAAGGTGAGACAAGGTATAACCCTTATCTTTTCCCTCAGAATAATCTTTTCTACGTGGTCGAAGTAGATTATTGAAGGGGATACGTAATATTGGTAAATCCAATTATTTTGGGTATGGAAGCCTCATTCATTTCATCAGTGTGGATTGTATTATGAACAATAACATCATCCTCTAACTCCCATAAACTGGACGCATTTTTTAGGGATCTTCCATGATGGCATTAATGATATTCATCGATTCATAATGCATTGCTAGCATTCTATAGGTATCAATGTGAGATCACCGTTTTATATTCCCTCCATGAGACATTAGACTCCTATTTTTTTGTTCCTCATGAATTTTATTCCAGATAGTAATATGAACAAAACCTTTAGATAACCCAGTTTTGCGTTCATTTTGTGGCTTCATCCCAAATCGGGAGAAAACTATCTTCCTCTATGTAGGGGATTGTGAATGTGAAAAATCCCCCATCCCTATGTACTAGGTCTATTCCATTTTTTCTTCCCTAATCATTTTTGTTATATTTTTTAACTATGAGGGTTTGGAAAAAGAGTCCCCAACCTAGTAGACTGGGGGGGATCCTGAACTGCTATGGATGATATCAGCACAACTTCTCTTTTTTATTTTACAAATTTTGGTCCAAACGTTAGCTGAGTGCATTATCCATCCCTCTCTTAAACTACATGATTCAGATTATAATTGTGTGATTTCATACGTTTGTGAAATCTAATGATTGACATCCTCTATGTGGGAGGCCCGATCATTGTTCTCAAATGCATGATACAAAATTATATCAATAGTATGCTCTCTTTAGGCCTGACATTGGTGAAATATGGTCATGTCATGTTCTTTCATATCATCTCTTCAGTTATGAATATAATTTTCTTTTTGTAGTCATCCTGGAGAAATAACATTGCATGATACAACTTTTGGGGGGATTTTGTATATTAGGAGCACATTTATGTGAAATGATCCATTCTCACCCCATCCTATAATATGAACACCATATAGGGATTTTGAGATAAATTATCACAACCTATTTAATTCATCGACGAATGCATGTTTATGGGATTCATAATGCTTCTCATTCAATTGATGTTTGGAAACTGAGAGATAAGATAAATCAATTCGGTGATACAACCCTTATACTACCATCAAATTACATTGATATTAATTATAATATAGTACATTATTCTTGAGATGATGAAGAGTATTCAATATGTTGAGGCAAAAATCATGGACACAACCATTTTCCAACATATTTGAAATTATATATTGAGAGGTTGACAATGGCCAGAACAAGACTGTTATTTCACCCTTATCCAATTTCTTCCTCATGTTCAACAAATCCTATTTTTATTTCATCCTAGGTTTCACACCCTACTCTAACTGGAGTGGATGTCTATCATCTGTTTTATCAGAAACATTGGGATTTGTTGGGATTTCCTTGGTTTCCCTAAAAGGGATGTCGCGTAATGGTGGTTTAGAAAATTTCAATTTCCATTGGCTATCTTTTGGATGAGAAATCATTTCACCTTCCAATGAAAAGGAATCACACATGACTAGCATTGTATTTTCATGTTCCACATGATTTGTGTGATTTATCATTACTATATTATTGGATGAAAAATTCCTTTGACAATGTTAATCTCTAATATAGAGAAGACATTCAAAGCGAACACCATTATTTCAATGACCTTCATAATGGATTACAAAAAGGGATATATCAACTTTCACCTTCTTCTCCAAGACACACGGAGGGTTTCCACGGATCTCATCAGGAGATATGTTCTCTACATTTATCAACTTGTCAGGAAGAATGGGTTCATGAAGAAGTTTCAGACAATAAAATTTAGATATATTAATACCACACCCATAATTTTGTAATGGATGTGTATGATCTTGAACTCCAATAGAATGAGGGCTTTATGTAATCCATCATTAAGTGGAGCCATGTCCCAAATCAGCTCTAAATTCTTCTAATATGTTTGATTGGACATTTTTTTAGATGTCTTCTTACTATATGTTTTAGCCACTTTCTAGGAGAAGTGGTTATATGAGCAGGTGTATGTGCCTTCCTGGGAGTGTCTATTATAATAGGTCAATTGTCTCTAGTTGGAGCTGGTGTATATACCTTATCTAGTTGACCATATGACATGAGAGAATGTGCCCTATAACAATTTTGGAATAGAACAGAGCTGTGTATCTGCACTAGTATGGCATGATGATGAGTTATCACATGTTTGGGGATATGATTATTGTAAATACCCTTAGTAATACTGATGTTTTCGTTATGATATTATGACAAGATTCTAAGATATGGGTAGGAATTCTTGTCAGCCCATTCACCATTTCCAAAATCTTCTTTGTGACATCAAATTATAGAATGGGAATATATTTCAATTCAATATCTTGAGTAGTTTTATTTACCCACCCATGCCCTCCCTTTCATTTTAGTGTATGCTGAGTGTACTCATGCATGAATGTAAATAGTTGACTCTTCCCTAGGTTTGACATCAGAGCTTTCAGATTGACTTCTTTGGGTTCTACCAAATGACAATGTTAGTTGTCTTGATAGATGATTTTAAATGTCTATTCTTGGTGAATGTTTCTAACATTCATGGTTGGAAGAATTCATTAATTTCAACCAAATGAGACTGCTGGTTGGATTGGTGGGTGTAGGATGGTGTATGTCCTTTCATGAAAATTGACACCACATCCGGTTGGAGGGCATATTTGAATGTAGAAATGTGATTTTTCTTACGTGATGATATATTTTATGATGTTTTATGAGACTTCTTATGGAACTTCATTATATTTGAATGGAAGGATTGTTTGGGCCCTTCAAGACAATATTGTTGGCTGACAGAATCAAGTTGGACAATTGTATGTGACCGATTAATATTTTCCACCTAAATGGGTCGTGGACTTCTCTAGAGGGGGAAATTTTAGGAAACTTCTCTCTATTTTTTGGTTGTTGTCCCCAGTGGATTACCTACTATACCTGATTATGAGGGACCTAGGTCAGATAATCAAAGATAACACTCTCATCACATAGTGGGTTTACTACTATATGGAACTAGCAGTAATGATTGTTGGTTGGAGTATTTGGGAATGACCCTTGTGTCTTTGGGATAAGGCCATGGGTGGCCTCGTCATCCACAACCCTAAAAATTAAGAGAGAATGGAGATTGAGTTCTGGGGAAGATATCCCAAAATGGTTAAAGCCAATTGTTGATGTCATCTTCTTGTGGGCCACTACTCTTCATTGATCAAATGATTGTGGGTTATTTTTGAAATAGACAACATGTCATGTAGATTCCATGAATGGTATAGTACCATGTTGATGTTACTTCTAGAGTAGTTCATTGGATAACAAACATTGAAGATTTTGATTTGGTGATGGTGTCCTTTCAGCAGATGATGATCCAACTTTAGCAACAGCCAGGGCATTCACAGGTGCCGAATCCAAGGAATCCATTTTTAATGAATGGATTTCATGGTAGAATGTGCATATATATATATATATGAAAAGTTCAAAAAATGGAATATGGAATTGTGGTATGTTTTTTATGAACACATTAATGATTTATTTCCTTATCTTGCACTCATTTATCAATTGATAGGTACCTAATGGATGTGTAACACTTTCATCATGGTTATGGAATCACATCGAGTTAACCATTTTATTGTTTTATCCAAAACATGTGTTCTTTCTAGAAATCACTATTTTTGAATGGCTTCAAATGGATTAGTTTATGGATCAAAAAACACCCAATGATTATCTACCCAATGGTACCTACATTTCTAAGGAGTTCATTAGGTTTGTGGAATTATGATACATAGGAACTTACATTTTTCAAGAAGATGTGATTTTAGGCTCATCACACACATTAGTGTGGAATTATTGCCTACTATGAGATTCAAATATATATTTAAGATATGTTTAGGAGTCCTTATTAATTTTCCATGCATAATGTAGGTTTCCCTTAAAATTTACTATCAATTATTAGCATGTGTGGCATTAAAAATCATCTGTATGTATTTGAAGTTATACATCAAGATAGATATCAATATTAAATCATGATTCTCCATCAATGTTATCATATCATATACTAATTAGATATTATTTGGTTGTTATTGCGACAATGACAGTTTTAATCGACTTAGGGTTACTCTGGAATTTTATTCTCATTCAAGTACATAAATTTCACTCCTGAATTTATTATCATCTATGGAGACAAATCATTATATTTTAGTTAATTTTCATATGTGTAGACAAAGGTTAATTTAGATTTTATCATCATCTAGGGAGATATAAGTTGTTTTGATGATGGGGTGGAACCCATAAAATGGGCTACCTATGTATCCTTTAGAAATGAATCAGAAACTATGTAGTTTGTTGCTGCTTAATGGGAAATATCATTCCTTTTATGGTTATTTGATATGGTTCCAACTGTAATTTTTTATTTTGTTTGGTATGTAAATATAGTTTGAAGGTACATAGTTAAGGAATGGTGTGGGAATTATGTCCAAATAGCCCAATAATCTTGGAATGAATTTGAACTCCCAAGATGAATTGTACCATCCTAGGGATATGACCTTAAGAGAACATGGTTTATTTTTTATATTGGGTTTGATCCTTAGGGATTCATCCCACATATCTCAATAGGATGCGAATAAAATTTCATGTTGTTCATTATGTCTCATAGGGGAGTACTTACCATTGAGGGAAAAATTTTGGGGCTTACTTCTAACGAATAAACCCTTACAAAATGGTCCATGAGATATGTTATAACACATGGATATTTAGGGGGATTTAATTTGGTGCTTATTTCTATAGAGGATAACTTTATTAAGAGAATTAGGGTTGGAATCATGAGGAGGATGTGTAATTATCTCAGGTAATATGTGAATGCTTTCTAAATATCCTAGTTGTGGGGTGAATTAGAGTTCATATAGTTTATATATTCAGGTGGATATAGTGATCATTAAAATCCTCTAAGACATAGGGATTTGTGCTTAGTATTAGAATCAAAAGGATGTAAAATATTCAAAAAACCACAACCTTTCGCCTACACTGATGGAAGAGGTCCAGCCTTTGATGGAATACATCGTGGCTAAATCACATTCCCCTATTTCATTTACATTTAACGATGGTCCAATGTAATGATGGTGTGAAGGTGATGGGAGTAGATAAGAAGGGGATAAAAAATTATACATGAATGGGTAGGGTATTACATTAGGATGGATACCTAAAAATGTTTCCCATATTGGGGAGGATGACTTTTATTTTGTTCAAAAGAAAAAGTAAGTTTGATCCTTACCTCCTCTACTAGGTATTGTAGGCTTCAGGTCATATAGATAAAAAGGGGAGGAAAAAGTCCAATCCTCAGAATAAATACTGGGAAATCCATATCACATTCCCCTGGGTAATGTTATATGTGACCAAAGATATCCAAATCTACAGTCACATAAAAATACATTACCATCTTGTGGGACATGTGTGGCAATCCTCTAACCAAATACAACCAAATCCAAATGGGAGACACATAGAAGTGACCTTCCCAAAGATTTTGTATGTCAAGAGATATTGGTGGATGTTTAAACATAATTACTTTCACAAAAATGGAGCCAATGAAGGAGAGGAACATCCATGAGTGGATTTGAATGAGGCTTCATTGAAGGCTCCTACATGCTGAAGGGGTGATGTGAACTAAGAAGAGGCACTCATGTTAGTTGTGCACAAGTATGTATCACACATGTTGTCTTAGGCGATTTGGATGACGCTTAAGGGATTAAAAACATGGAAAACTATAAATTGGAGAGACAGTCCTCATTCCATCAAGAGTCTTCACTGGAATTCCCAGATGTTTAGAGCTTTACATTCTACTAGAAAGAGTGGTCTTGAATGTGTTCTTAAATTACAGGGTTTGGGTGAATGAGTAATGCATGTGAAAATAATTTTTAACACTTGGAGTACAAAAGTCTCACTACCCCACATTAATTCCCTCTATTTAGGGGTTATGAAACAACCTTGGTGGTATTGGAGGACATGGAAGAACCACTAGGGAGATTATTACAACAATTTTGCTTTAGAGAAATATATCCATACAAATGAACACCCCAAGGGGTTATTTATACAAAAATATTGTTATATGAGAGATGGAGACATAGTGTGAAAGTGATGAGTTGTCATGAAAGTACTTGTGCACTACTGATGGTTTGATCTGCCTTGGGAAAACTCAAATTTGATCCTTTTCAAAACATGAAATTTTCCATATATTTTCTCCGCCATATTCTTTTTCATTTCCCTTTGTCGCTTTTTTATACATGTGATAGAATGTAGTTCCACCATATTTTTACAAGTAATATTGGGGTGGAGGACAATTTAATGTATTCTTTATGAGTTTAGGATTGGTTTATGAAATCCCCTCAAGGCATCGATAGTCTCATGAGATTATTTAGTTTTTGAAATAACGTGTTTTTACGCTATATTCTACACTTTCTTGTAAATGGAATTTATAGTAATGGTTATATGTATCAGGGAAACATGGAAACCAATAATTAATCATTTCCTTCATATTAGTTATAGTTATTATTCATCCATGAAGTTTTTCTTCAAAAAATCTATCAATACATTTTAATTTCAGTTAATTGATTTAATGGAATGTGTTTTATTATATTACATTTCAATATTTATTTATCCTTATATAGTTATTTTGATGGAATTTTGGTTTTATTATTTAAAATTTCATAATTATAATTATCAATGCTTCATTATTGATTCCTCTACATTTTCCATTTCCTTGAATTTGAACTCGCCCATATTATGTTTCATTCCCCAGGAATCGATGAAGAATACTTTTAATGATATGTAGACACTAACTAAATGGATTTGAGTTATCCTAGATTTTATTTAATTATACGAAAAAAATTTTTTGTAATTAGTGAATTCTTTTGTAATAAAAGACTCATGTATGTATCTAGTTTTCCAAAACTACTAAACTATCGTTCCTCTGTGATTTAACTTGTTTTAATCATGACATTGTAATATTAGCAAACACCAGCTCTAGGCCATATGGGGTTGGTTTTCTTCACTTGGTATGAGAGTAAGTTTACTAGAAACCTCAGCAACAGTATTTAGGAAATCCTAGGAATGATAAAATATCCATAATGTATAATTTGTGGATATGTATATAAGAACACCCTTGAATTTTTTTATGGTAGAGGTTATGTGGGTATTCCTAGAAATACAAACCTTTCAGGATAATAATTTTGGATGTGGTTCTGGAATAGATATTCCTAGGTTTAATAACTCCATTAAGGTGTTTCATGCTTAACGCGGGGGATCCTAGTACATTACAACTAGCCTTACTACACACCTTATTTGACACTCCAATGGGATATGCTTAGGATAATTCACATTATCAATAAAACCCACTATAGAGGATTTTAGAAATTAATATAAAATTATAATACTAATGTATTTACCATTGTATATACGGTAACATTACGTAGAAATCCAGTAAATTATATTATGGATAAACATTACAACATTGAAGTACCTATGTAAAAAATATAACGGTTGAAGTATTATTTTATTGAGGTTATTTGTAAAACATTAGTTAAGTGTATAATTAAGGATTAAATTTCATGGATTTCCATTACATTTATTATGTAATTTATATTAATAATGATTTAAAAAAGGACAACCTATAATCCACGTGATAACCAATCAAATATAGCATGGTCGCAGGACATTAACCGGTTATTGAAGGATGATAGGGGTTTCACGGCAACAACTATGATATGAAATGTTGTAGTTAACATTTCATTTTTTATAACAAAATTATGATTAAAAATTAATGTTTAAACAATGGTATCACTTTTTAGAGTTATAGATTAATGTATTAACCATATTGGTTTTTGATTGTAGTTAGAGAAAAATAGCCATACTTATCACTGTTTTATGGGTCTTAAGAACCATTAGAAACAAAAAAAAATTTCATCAAGAATAAATATTAATTTTTTATTGAATAGAAAAATAAATATAATTTCAATCATGTTTTGAAATTAAATTTATATAAATATTTCCAATAATTAAACATTAGTACTAAAGGAATTACCCAACATTCATAAAATGACTTATTAATAAAACGATTACCAAATACCTTACTTATTCAAAAACTTGTATGAAAAATCATCTATGACTTATCGATTTGAAGCCCACAACATATTATTTATAATTAATATGTTTTTTATTGAATACCACATTGATTCCCTATAAACATTTACCCTTTTCCTCCAAGTACATATCTATATTTTCGATTCATTTTCTCTTACTTATAGTCCTGGTTACATAGTTATCCATGTGACCATTATACAACCCATTATATCTATTACAAAGGAAAAATTATGAACCCTTTGTAAAATTTGTGATTTCAACATTTGAAATATAAAAATATCAATTATTAAGATCATTGTTAAATTGAGAGAATATAATTTAAATAATTTCGGGAAAATGTTACACCATTAAAATCTAATGTAACAATCTCGTATTTGATAGCATGTATGACATGGGAAATCAAGATCGTATAGTAATATAATATACTGATAAATTATAATATTTTTACTATTCAAAGTAGATTCTATATTATTCAATATATGAAACACTTTTTTAGTATGTTTTTCACGCAGGGGTGACCTTCCTCGATGGCTTATGTTACAAAGAAGAATGATTTATATCGAACAATAATGTCTTACAAAAATACTATTATACTATATAATTTTAAAAAATCTATCTATAATGAATTTTATTAACTAAATTAATAAAATTTATCATTTATATAAATATAAATTGTATTCAAGGGTTACTAGTCAATGAGAAATGAAAAAAGAACCAATTAGATAAAAAAGAAATATTATTATTTTAATTCTTACAAAATTTTTTAACTTAATTGTAACACCCTGGGATTTTATGACATATATTATTTTAAATTTCATTGAAGTCTTTTATTATACACTACAATTAGATTATCTTTTACTATACACAACACCATATTGACTTGTAGTATATGCAACCCTATTCTTGGCTCGTGTTACACACAATTTCAAGTTCGTTTTGTGGAAATTATTCTACGCAACATTGACTGTATATATATATATATTCAATGTATAAATGAAACATGGTTGGATTCTATTATACACAACAATAATGGAATCTTGAACTACCCACAACCCTGGCATGGATTGCTTTACAAGCAATCATGGCCTTCCATGATATCATGTGTTGTACGCAATACCATGTTTCACTAAACAATGATATGTTATTAAAATATTATATAAACTAGCCGTTATAAATAGTAATACCAAATTTTTTAAATTTTATCTTTCAAAATGGAATTCATTTTTAGATTCGGAATATCTAAATTAGCCTTGGGTAAAATTTTGATATTTTTCTGAAAACATTCAATTTTTTTGATGAATAGTGAAAACACTGAGTTATTGGTTAAAACCGACTTTTTATTTAAATAATAATTTATTTTATTTAAATTAATTTTAGGTCAAAATAGATACATAATACTTATATATGTTCAATTTAAATTCATTCGAGTTCTTTTATAATAATTTTAGATATAGAAAAATTTTATTGAAATTTTCACCGTATTTTACCCACATCCTGGGATCATTTGCAATTGTACATAAAACATAATTTTACCGCTTCTGTGAGTTCAATTTCAAAAATCATAGAGGCACGGTAAATATCAAGGAGTAAAATTTGGTTTAATAAGATAAAAATATTTTTTGTTGAATAGTAACTTTTTACTTTTATTACCAGAGTTAAAAGTATATAGGGTAATTAAGGGTAGATATGATATTATTATTACCCAAAAACATGCCCTAATTATATTGGATAAGTGTAATTCGTCCAAAAACAACCTCATAAATAAACTATTATCATTTAGGTCCACTTGGATTAGATTAGGACATTTATTATTATTTTATTTAATGAAGAGTTAAAATAGTTAAAATCAATGTTTAATTAATAAAACATTTTTAATATAGGGTTATAAATAGGATATATTCGACTATAAATATCCATTAGAATGATAAAGAGATTTCCTACATAATGGAATTTTATTCATAATTTTTAGAAATTATATAATTTAATTTATTTATGACACAATGATGATGCAGTGATTACCTTATTAATGAAATATTAACATAATTGATGTTAGAAATACCCAAATAAATATAATTTTAGACTTTTTATGAATTAAACTAATTATATTGGTTAATATTCATTTTATTATTTATTTAGATAACTTTTTTCGAAATAATCATTCTGTTATTATTTTCACAAAAATCAATTACCAAATAGTATCAAAATTGACATAACATAGTTTTTAAAACAAATATTATATTATTAATTGTTATTTTATTCCTATAAATATAAGGTTCGGCCAAATTACTTAGATAAGGTTATATATATTAATAATGAACCATTTGGGGTTCTTCTGGCTTGTTATAGTAAGTTTATGTACCATATATTATAAGAAAACACGAAGACACGATAAAAGATAAATTATTTAATTTAGAGTTAAATCTAAATGATCAGGTTAAAATAGTAAGATAATATTATATAAATCATAATTTTTAAAGGTATTTCGACCCATACCCACATTATATTTTAAATAAATCAATTTGGAGCAATTAAAAACTGTATATGAATTCATTATAAAAAAATATTTTATGTTTTTTCTATGGTGCCCCTCTCATCCCTTATTAAAGGGTACCTCATCCCTCTTCTCTTTCAACAATTTTGAGCCATCAAGCTCAGCCAAACCCTGTACATTTCCCTTCTAAACATCCTTTTAAACTTTATAGTGATTCTTGTCTCCTCAAAATCTATACTCTAGTGCCTGAAAATGAAGCTTAACAGGGGTCCATCGAAGAAGAGGTAATGTCTTCTACCGATTCTTTCAAGTTTATTTCTTCTTCAAGATCTTCTTATTTGTTTGTTTCATACTATATTAATAAAATTATTATCACTCATATACTGATATGTTATTAGAAATGTGAAAAAACCCCATTTCACCTTCGATCCAACCTATGAAAAATGAAATCATCGTGCGTGCGTACGTACGAAATACTCTCTCCACGATGTGGTGTAATCTGTTTTTCCACAACCACCTTACTTGGATGGGTATAATGGTGTAAATAATGACTATATATAGTTATTATAACATAATAATGATTTTTAGATATTATATTATCCAACCTAATTCAATTCAATTATTATGGGAATGATATCATCGCTCGTGAGTACGTACGGATTACCGTCTCCACGACGCGATGAGATTCATTCTCCATGTTAACCATTAAAGAATGATTATAAAGTATATATAATGAATAATAATTAAATATATGAAATGATAAAGCTAATATTTTATGTATATATATTTCATCTACTTACTTCCATTCAAGTCAATAAGGAAAGGAAAACAACGTTCATGCGTACATACGGCCTACCGTCTCCGTGAACGATGTATTTCATTTCATTTATATATCTATTATATATATATATATATATACTGAATAAATATGATATATTAATAATTATTTACATTCTATAAGTAAGTAAAACAGGACATAAGTAATAATAATTTTAAGAACAGCAAGTCCAAACACACATGATAAATAAAATGATTTTACCCAAAAAGCTGCTTTCACATAGTATTTCCAAAGGAACGGGTAATATAATGTCATAAGTAAACCATATATGATATAATAACAATGAATATGATTCTTTAATAATTCAATGAAATTATTTAAATCATTATACATGAGGTTCAGATACGTATGAAGCATATCAGACATAAGGTAAGGGATAATTATTTCAATCTCATTCTTATATGAGATTGTTTATTCGTAAGTATTTACTGGGATTATTGTTATCATAAATTCACATGTTTTATTAAAAGGTTTTAATGTATGTTTAAAGTACTTTTTAACCATTTTATAAATTTACAACATTTTATGAAAGGAATCTTTTTTTGTTTACCCCACGGGGAACTTTTTGACTTTTCCGAAAAAAGTAAGAAGAGAATGTTTTGTTTGACTTATACGGCGTGAATGGATTTTTATGGTTTTATAATGCCTAATTTTTATGAATCTTCCTCTACAATATATCATGAATATTTTCAACAAAATCATATTCTTTTAAACTTTTATGGCATTTTTTGAAAAGAAAATGATTTTGAAGGAGAAAGGATATTTTCATCAAAAATTCGTTTCAAGTGTTTTGTCAAAACAAATTCCATCTAAGAAGACATTATTTCATATATTTATGTATCAAGTATAATTTATCTATGATTTACATGGTTTCACTTTTCTTATGATGAAATTATATCCATTTGTTTTATATGGATTAAGTTTTGATGGAATGATGTTTATGTAACCCATTTTATTCTTTGGGTTATGGTGAATGATTTGTGTTTAGGTTGTGCCACACGTAACAATGATTTCAACATGAGATGGGTGGGACCTATATCTCCTTCTAATGAATTGGGTATAGATTTATATCTCATGATATAGACATGGCTGGAACGGTAAGTTAATCTAGTTCAGTGATATAGGACTGGAACGAGGAGTGAACTCGATTCAGAAAGGGACTTTGTCCACTAAGATGGTCTTGGAAGCAATTCTTTGGATACTAAGGAAATCATATCAAGTTATTAACGATTTTCCACAATTAAATGTTTTATTTCCATGCTATTTTATCATTATTTATGTTCCATTTGGATCTATGCCTTACGTAATGCCATGTTTTATTACATTGCTCAATATTTTGATGTTTAAACATTATGTCCATGTTTGGAAGTTAGAATGTATAAGGTTTATTTTATTTTCTCAATTCTTACCCTTATTGAGAATTTGAGCTCACCCTTTACATGTTTTATTTTCCCCAGGATATAAATTAAGGTTTTAGTTATGAATAAAGGAAGATCATTATTGGAGATGTTGAAGATCATTCACCAAGATTAGAAGATTATATTCATAGTTTCCAAAGACACTAAACTATTACGGTCCATTGGTGTCCATTTTTGTTATGTATTAGATATTCCACAAAAATAATGTAATGTCTATGTATGTCCTGATTTGGGTCTCTATAGTTGGTATCCGATGGAGGTTTAGTCAAACTTTGTAAACTACGATGTGAAAACATTAGTGAGATCCCTAGAGATATTTCTCAGGTATGTATAGGGATATCCCTATGTATAAGTATAAGTATAGGTTATAAGTCCTAGAATTACGGTAACAACCATAGAATTAACCCTAAGATGTTATATGTTGTAGGTACTCCCCCTTTATTAGTTTGTTTTCCATAGCATGATTCTTACCTCTCACACTATTCATCTTGGGTTTTAGACGATGGCTGGAACCCGAAGGAACCATGTTGATCAATGTAATGGAAAATGGAAAGATTTTCCTCCTGAACAAACCAATGTTATGGGAGATGGAGTGAAAATTCTTATTGCTATACTTACACAAGCTATGAATCATTATGGATCTCAAAATGAGCAGAGAAGGGAACAATATTCAATTGATTCCTTCATGAGGCAACGTCAACCATCTTCCAATGGGTCTTCTAATCCACTTGTTATTAAACAATGGATCGGTACCATTGAAATGATATTTTCCATACTTCGCTGTTCGGATAAGGAAAATGTAATTCTGTCTATTTACCGTTTACAAGGTGACTCAGATCAATGGTGGACTCTAATTAAGAATACAAGGCCCCTAGATGAAATTGAATCCATTGAATTGGATGAGTTCAAGAACATATTTTTCAATAAGTACATCCCTGTAATTCTTGAAAAAAGATGGAAAATGATTTCCTTGAACTTATGAAAAAGGATGATGAATCTGTTGGTATTTACAAATAAAATTTTACAAGGAATTCATGGTATGCATCTGGCTTTATCAACCAACCTGAATATAAAGTTGATTTATTCTTCAGTGGCTTAAAACCAAGTCTGAGAAGGGAATTATCTATAAGATACTTTAGTAGCAATGATGAAATTGTGCGTTTTTCTATCAAGGTAGAACTGTAAGTTGGTGTTACATATCTGTCTCATGGTTTTGGTGAGAAACAAAAGATGAAGTTCAAGGAGAAATCTCAGAATAATTGTGAAAACAATATGAATGTTTCATTATGCTCAAATTGTGGAAATAAGCATGGTGGAGATTGTATTAATGGGACTAGAAAATGTTTTAAGTGTGGAAAATAAGGTCATCGAGCAGCTAAGTGTCGAAGTAATGGAAAAAGGATTTCTAATGATGTGAATAAAAAAAAATACTCCAAAGAATGCACCACCAACACTTCAATGCTTCAAGTGAAAGGGAATGTGGAATTATAATAATCAATTCCCTATTCCAAGGGTTAATGATGATCAACGTGAGCAACCCCTTAAGGAAAAGGATAATGGAAAGATACATGCAATCACTATTTGTGATGTTGAGTACGGAAATGATGTTGTGTAATGATTATGTGTTTATATAATGGGATTTCAAAATAGTATCATGGAATCTCATTTATGGTATCGTGGAATTTTGTAAAATCAATTTATTAGTTTTCTATAATTATATGGTATCGGTAACCATGAAAAGTGATTGAAATATTTCTGGAAAGAAGATGATATGGGAATAATGGAGGGATAAATAAAAAATCAAATGAGCTCATTACTAATATAAGGACAAAGTTATATTATGGTTTGAGTATATAGAAATTTTGGTATTTTGGTATGTGGAAAGTGTTAAATTTTGACAGCATACATGTTTTCACTAAGGTTCAATGGGTATTCATTTTTCAATAGAATAAATGATTAAGGTATTCACATGTTTGGAATGTGACCAATAAGACATGACGTATGATATATGAGGAATAAATGATGGTATTCACATGCTCGGTAGATGACATTTCTAGTAATTGTTTTCTTTATACTATGAGCTTGGAAAGAAGTATTTTGGATAAGTCTAAAGATTAGAATGGATTATGTTGTACATAAGTTAGTATTGTTTAAGGATAGAACTTTTTTCTATATTATTGATGGAATGTTATATTAATGTGGTTTTAGAACAAGGACAACCCATAGGACGAGGAACAACCTGTTGCGTCGGACAAGGCTGTGAGAATTGAACCCACAACCAAAGTGCGATAGGCCATTATCACCTACCACTAGCCTACAGGAAGTCCCTTGTCAGTAGAATCTAGTTTTATTATATTAAGCGGTATGATTTATGAAGTATAAGTCCATTTTTGGAATCATATACGATTAAACTCACCATAGATGGACTTATGTATATTTGATACCTTTTGATAACCTTTTGTTTGAGATAGACGGAATGACCCATCATTCTATCACATGATCTGCTAACACTTCAAGAATGAAAAACTCAACTTCATTTCTTAAATAGATGACGTGGAAATTTTTCAAGGTACGAACAATGGTGAGATTGTACCAAAATAATGTAAGTATATCTTCTAATTCAAATTCTTCAAATTTAGGGAAATGATCTTGAAAACCAAATTTTTTTTCCTAGTGTCCCCATATCCAAGGAATCAGATGGTACCTTATATCATAACAACTTTAGGGTTTGTGATTGTTGTCTTTTTCATATCCATGTCCTTTACCACTCTCCATCAGAACCTGATGGTTAGATTTTTCTTCCATATCCATATTTCCACATATGTTCTTCTATATTGGAACCTAGTGATGAGTTAATCTGGGTAACCTTTACATTTCATACTTTATTTTTTAAAATTATGTTTTTGTATACCTTTTAAGATGTGTTTTTTTACGAACGAAACTTTCAAATTGAAAACGATTTATAACCCTGAAGAAATTCGAGGGCGAAATTCATTTTAAGGGGGGTAGAAATTAGCACCCATAGAATTAATGAGATATTTTATTTTTAATTTCGTTGATGTCATCTATTATACACAACACCAAGATTAGATTTTACTATACTCAACACCGTATTATCTTGCAGTATACGCAACACTATTCTTGGCTCGTGTTACACACAATTTCAAGTACGTTTTGTGGAAATTATTCTACACAAAATTGAGAGTATATATATATATATATATTAAATGTATAAATGAAATATGGTTGGATTCTATTATACACAACAACAATGTAATATTTCACTATACGCAACCCTGACTTTGCTTACGTTACACTCAATCGCGACCTTCCACGATAGCTTCTGTTGTACGCAATACCGAGTTTCACTAAAAATGATATGTTATTAAAATATTATATAAACTAGCCGTTATGAATAGTAATACACAATTTTTGAAATTTTATAAATTTTATATTACAAAATGGACTTCATTTTCGGATTCGGAATATCGAAATTAGCCTAGGGTGAAATTTTGGTATTTTTCTGAAAACTTTCAATTTCTTGATGAATAATGAAAATAATGTGTTATTGGTTAAAATCGACTTTTTATTTAAATAATAATTTATTTTATTTAAATATATTTTAGGTAAAAATAGAAAAATAATACTTATATTTTTTCAATGTAAATTCATTGGAGTCATTTTATAATAATTTTAGATTTATAAAAATTTTATTTAATTTTTCGCAGTCTTTTAGCAACCTCCTAGGAGCATTTGCAGTTGTACCAAAAACATAATTTTACCGCTTCTGTGAGTTGAATTTGAAAAATCTGAGAGACACGGTTAATATAATGAAGTAAAATGTTGTTCAAAAAGATAAAAATAATTTTTGGTGAATAGTAACTTTTTACTTTTATTTAACATAGTTAAAAGTAAATAGGGTAATTAGGGGTAAAAATGATATTATTATTACCCTAACACATGTCCTAATTATATTTTATAAGTTTAATTCGACCTAAAACAACCTTATATATAATATATTATCAGTTAGGTCCACTTGGATTATATTAGGACATTTATTATTATTTTACTTAAAGAAGAGTTAAAATATATAAAATAAAAGTTTAATATCTAAAATGTATTTAATATAGGGTTATACATAAGATATATTTGACTATAAATATTAATTATAAATATAAAAAGATTTCCTACATAATGTTATTTTATTTATAATTTTTATACATTAAATAATTAATTTATTTATGAAACAATGATGATGCAGTAATTACCTTATTAATTAAATATTAACATATTTGATGTTATAAATACCGAAATAAATGTAATTTGAGACTTTTTATAAATTCCACTAATTTTATAGGTTAATATGACATGTTAGTACTGATATAATTAACTCTGATAAAACTAATCATTCTGTTATGATTTTCAAAAAAATCAATTACCAAATAGTGTCAAAATTGACATACAATAGTTTTTAAAACAAATATTATATTATTAATTAATATTTTATTCCTAAAAATGTAACGTTCAGCCAAATGACATAGATGCGACTATATGTATTAATAATGAACCATTTTGGGTTCGTTTGAATTGTTATTGTAATTTTATTAACCATATAGTGTATGAAAATAAGAAAACATGGTAAAAGTTAAATTATTTAACATAGAGTTAAATCTAAATGATAGGTTAAAATAGTAACATAAACTTGTATAAAACCTATTGGTTGAATGGATTTTGACCCATAACCTCCTTATCTTCTAAATAAATCAATATGAAGCTATTAAAAACGGATTATGACTTTATTATAAAATAATATTTTAAGTTTTTCCTAAGGTGCCCTTCTCCTCCCTTATAAAAGGGAACCTCTGCCCTCTTCCCATTTTCAAAATTTTGAGCCTTCAAGCTCAGAAAAACCCTGACCATTTCCCTTTCTCAACATCCCTATAAAATTTTTATAGGTTCTTGTATCCTCGAAAGACCATCTCTAGTTCCTTAAGAGGAAGCATAAAAGGGGTGCGTCGAAGAAGAGGTAATCTCTTCTACCGATTCTTTCAAGTTTTGTTCTTCTTAAACTTCTTCTTATTTATTTGATTCATCATAAATTAATAACATAAGTATCACTCATATACTGATATGTTATTATAAATGTGAAAAAACAATATTTCACCTTCTATCCATCCTGCGAAAAACGAAATCATCGCACCTTCATACGTATGGAATATCGTCTCCACACTGTGGTGTAATCTGTTTTTCCACCCCCACCTTACTTGGATGGGTATAATTTTTAAATAAAAACTATATATAGTTATTTTAACATAATTCTGATTCGAAGATATTATATCATCCACTTTAATTCAATTCAATAATTATGGAAACGATATCATCGCTCGTGCGTATGTACGGATTACCGTCTCCACAATGCGATGAGATTCGTTCACCATGTTAATCATTCAAGAATGATTATAAAGTATATATAATGAATAATAATTAAATATATGACATGATAAAGCTGCTGTATTTATGTATATATATATTTCATCTAATTACTTCCATTCAAGTTAATAAGGAAAGGAAAACAACGTTCATGTGTACATACGGACTACCGTCACCATGAACGGTGTATTTCATTTCATTTATCTATCTATTATATATATATACTGAATATATATGACATATAAATCATGATTTAAATTCTGGAAGTAAGTAAAACATTCCATAAGTAATAATAATATCAAGAACAAGAAGTCCAAACACGTACGATAAATAAAACGTTTTTACCCAAAACGCTGCTTTACCAAAGAATTTAGAAAAGAACGTGTAATATAAAGTCATAAGTGAACTATATATGTCTTCATAACAATGAATATGATTCTGTAATAAGTCAATGACATTATTTATATTATTATATAGTAGGTTCAGAAACGTACGAAGCATATCGGACTTAAGGTAAGGGATAATTATTCAAATCTCGTTCTTATTCGAGATTGTTTATTCGTAAGTATTTACTGGGGTTATTGTTATCATCTAGGCCCATGTTTTGAAAAAAAAAATCATGTATGTTTAAAGTACTTTTTACCTATTTTTTAAATTTACCACATGTTATTAAAGGAATATTATGTTATTTACCACACGTGGAACTTTTTGACTTTTCTGACAAAGTATGATGATAATGTTTTTTTAACTTATATGGCGTGAATGGATTTTTATGGTTTCATAATGCCTAATTTTCATGATTATTTCTCTAGAATATTTCATGAAAATTTTCAACAAAATCCTTTTATTTAACATTTCATGGCATTTTGTGAATGTAAAATGATTTTAAAGAAGAAAAGATATTTTCATCATTAATGCATTTCAAGTGTTTTATCAAAACCATTTTGCATATAAGATGACATTATTTCATATGTTTATGTTTCAAGTATAATGTCTCTATGATTTACGTGGTTTAACTTTTTTTATGATGAAATTATATCCAATTTTTTATATGGATTTGGTTATGATGGAATGATGTTTATGAAACCCATTTTATTTATTGTGTTATGATGACTGATTTATGTTTATGTTGTGGCACACGTAACAATGATTTCAATATGGGTTGGGTGAGACCTATATCTCCCTCCAATTAATTGGATAATGATTTATATCTCATGATATAGACATTGCAGGAATAATAAGTTAATCCGGTTCAGTGACACTAGTCTGGAACGAGGAGTAAACTCGATTCAGAAAGGGACTTTGTCCACTAAGATGGTCTTGGCAGCAATGCCTTGACTACTATAGAAATCATATCATGATCTTAATGATTTTCCAAAATTACATGTTTTATTCCCATTCTATTTTATGATTATTGATGTTCCATTATGATATATGCTTTACGTACTGCCATGTTTTATTTCATTGCTCAATATTTTGATGTTTAAACATTATGTTCATGTTTTGAAGTTCAAATGTATATGGTTTGTTTTATTTTCTCCATGCTTACCCTTATTGAGCATTTGAGCTCACCCTATATATGTTTTCTTTTCCCTAGGATATAAATAAAGGTTTTAGGTAAGAAAAAAAGGAAGATCTTTATGGGATATGATGAAGATCTTACACCAAGATTAAATGATTATATTCTGAGTTTCCAAAGACACTAAACCATTACAATTTTTTGGTGTCTGTTTCTGTTATGTATTAGATATTCATTAAAATTAATGTAATGTCTATTTACATCAAGATTTGAGTCTCTATATTAAAAAACATAATTATTTACAATTATCTAATTATTATAAAGAAATGTATCTTTTATGAATTCAATAAAATAATTTTTATATTCATCAATTAGGTTTTAGAAACATAATATAAAAAACACTATTTCATACATAAAAACCAATATTTTGATGAAGGTAATTTACCACATTATTATGGTGAACCCATTAATAATATGAATTTTGAAAAATTAACAGATTTAGTATGACCAAATAAAAATGATATTTGAACAATATTCAAAATAATTATGTAGGGAGGAAGTTCTATATTTTTTAATTTTTTAAATAAAAAAATAAAAATAACGAATTTTAGTTCAATGCTTATTTTTCATATTTGTAAGGGTAAAAAATATTTTAATGTTTTTTATGCGTAATTAGATAATAATTTTATTAGTTAATTCAATTTATATTATTATAAATAATTTCTGTTGGAAATTGATTATAAAAATATTTGAAAAAGTCAGATGTTTTTACTTTTAAATCCTGCATTGTCGTCCCAAATGTGGGATTAAATTTAAACAAATTTATGGGAATTATAATATTTGAAGTTGGGGAAAAATTATTCAATATTAAGAATAAGAATAATTTATAAATTATAATTAAACTATAATTTTTTTTACAAAATCATTTAGTGAATGTAATTAATCTTAATTACAACTATTAAGGAAAAAGCATTCCTAATAGTGGTTTATCCTTTATCTTATGGGCCCAAATTCCCTAAAAACTTTTCCAACACCCTTTTTATGGAAAACAATTTTTCAATAACCTTCCATTATTCATTTGTTGTGGTTTTGGAAGACTTTTTTCCAATAAAAACATCAGTACACCTATCTTTTTAAAAAAAAATACCAAGTAAGTGTTTTCCTCCCTTAAAAAAGGCCACCACCTCTCCCCATTCACGACACATCTCAAACCACATATTATAGGCCATGATATACCCATATATGTTCCCCATATCACACATATATTCCTTTAATCCTACCTTTGGGATGAAATCATTCCAAGGAAACCTTTTGGAACGAACCAAAATAGTTTCAAAATTAAAGGGAAATGTCTACTCTCAATCTCTCTAGAATTATTACCATACTAAAAACCTAAACCCTTCTTATTATATTTTAGTATAATAGTACAAGTATCTTAAATATAGTAGGAAATATTTTTTCAACTGTTTCAACAGACACGTACACATAATTTCATCTAATGTGTAACAAATGTACTATTTCTATGTAAAGGGAACTACTACCTCACTAAACTATGATTGTTAATTTTTCATTTATGACCTCTCATGGAGGAAATTGAGATGGAAACTACATTTATATATGTAATTAATTATATTCATTTCGTATTTATTCTTTTTTTAATTATTTCATAATACATACAATTATTCTAACCATTTTGTGCTGAAAAGATAATATATTATGAGGAAGTATGGACTGAATCCCTTAAATAGATGTGATTCAATCACACGATATGTGAAATATATAAAATATGAATATCATTAAACATATGATAAATAAAACCTATATATATTTAAATTATTAAATAATTACGTTTTTGTATATATATGTATATCATTATCTTTATTACCCTTTCACACACATATAAAGTGATGATGCATTTCTTGGACATGCGGAGTAGCACCAACTCAACATGATGTGACACCTTTTTTATAAAAATAAATACATATATATAACTATATATGGTCAAAAAATATTTTATTTATGATATAATAATAATTTTAGAAATATATGTCGTAACTTACCTTCACTCTATAATCATTTTTGAAAACAATGAACCCTACTATTGCTTACGTTTGACCTACCATCTCCATGATTGTAAGATTGATTCATTTATCATAAGTGAATTTAATTACTATTTTTAAAAGTATAATTATTGAGTAAATATGATAATTATATCATGATTATTATTCTATGGATGTTATACCATGTCCTCTACAACCATAAATGACCTATTAATGTTTTTTTGACACAATGACTAATTATTTACTAAATACCCAATGTAAAGAGATTTATTTAAGTAGTTTTATACAATATATTAAAAAATGAAATAAAATTAATAATAATCATAAATAAGGTTCTCCCAAAATTATATAATTAACACACATTTATTATACATGAACAAAAAGTATGTTCACCAGAATAGAAACATAATGTAACAGACAATAATCTCACCTTGTTACATTTTCTAGATAACATGTCATATTCACCACTTGCATAAATCGTTTGGTATATCTACGAACCAATTTTATATATTATATCATTAATCCTTTTATCTTCATGGTATTGTAATCTTTTATATAATGTTATTCCTTCTTGAGGATTATGAGTTAACATCTTTCAAAGTCATTTAGGCCACATTGGAATGTTTAAATATTATTTTCCTAATCAATACCATTAATGATATGTCAATGGAATTTACATTAGATGTAATTATATTAAAATTGTTAAATAAAACATTTAATTTTCTCTCTAATGGTTATTCATGCCAATTTTTATATATTAGTTAAATTTCCCCACTATTTTGTATTCAAAATATTTTAGAAAATGTATTCTAGAAAACCCGACATTGTTTCCCTCTTTAGTCAATTTTTTCTTCTAAAAACCACATTTTATTAAAATATTTTCAAATAAGCTTATAAAATTATTTGGAAATGACATTTTTACTATTTATTTAATTTACAAATGTGTTAAAAAAATATTTTTTATCTTTCTGAATAAGAAATTATTTTAACCATTAACCATGAAAAAGAAATGTTCTTTTACATCATAATACCTGTACCAATTTACATGTTATTGTTTATTTCAATGTAACCGTAATTAATAAGAGGATACTTTTTAATTTTTTTTTACTAAGTGACTTCCAATGAAAAGGATTCTAAAGGCGTTTTAAAAAACAAAACTATATTTTCCTTAAGAATGTTAAAAAATATCTTCATATATTATTTGTATTTATCAATAATAACAACACAATATTTTACTCCACTTGGGTTTTGATGTATTTATACCATCCATATTCCTACTATGGATGCTTTATTAATGATTTGTAGAAAGATAGTATTCACATTCACTTCATAGATTTCATTTACTCCCCTTGATATATTCAATTACCTATGATCATTTGACATTGAATTTCCCATAAGTATCCATATACAATTTCATGGTTATGATCATTTCCTAAATTATTTAACATTTTTCAAATTGTTTTTAAATTGGAGATAATTAGATTATTTGGGGAAATATTGACAAATATCTATCTTCTATTCCATTGGTATATTGATAAGGTTCATTATTAGATCGATTATTTGATAGATGTAGAATTATTTATATATGTAATATATGAGTTGGGGACCATTTAAGGTAATCTCTATGGGTTTGGGAATGGTTAATGAAATCCTCTCGATGCATCGATATTATAATTAGATGAATTTGTTGTAGAAATTAGATGGGTTTCTACCCAATAAGATAAACATTCTTTTTAATGGTATTTCCTGTAATGGTTCCTCAATCCTTGTAAACATAGAGTCCAATAAATACGTATTTCTTTCATATTAGTTTCATTTATTATTCATCCATGCTATTTTTCATCAATATATATATAGAAACATATCATTTTTATATCATTTATTTAATGGAATATGTTTTAGTTTCATATGATTCTATATTTATTTTTTCTTGTCCATTCTTTTAATGGAATGTGTGTTAAATTATTTACCTATCCATATTGACTACTCTCATTGACACACTATTTATTCAACTACAATTTTCACTTGCTAATCAATTGATCTCATCCTTATTTTGTTTCATTCCCTATTAATCCAATAAGCATACTATGAATGGTATGCAATGGTTTACTAGATGGATTATAGTTATCCTCGATATTAATTATTTAGAAGTGGAAAAATATGTTTTATTTAGTGTATTACTTTTAAATAAAATAATAATGTATGAATCTGGTATAAAAGGACTACTCAACTCTCATTTCATAAAGAGGTTATTCATTTTAATTATGAAAAATATAACTGTAGCAGACATCGGATCTGAGCCTTATAGGGTCAATTCACTATCGTAACTTTTTAAAATAGAACAAAATATATGTCATTCCCCAAATTTTAAAAGCCAAACATATTCATGCTTAACCATATTAACCCTATTAATAAGGTTCAAAAATATTTCATGTAATATATTATAATTATATTAAATTGATTATACTCACATTATTAATATAATTACCCTCACATTCTCATTGTGTTGAGAGCACAATGAGTCATTACATGGCCTAAAGTGACATCCCAAAGATGCTAAGGGTTGGAAATAATTGTTGAAGGGTTTAAAATAAAAGTGGTGTAGGATTTAGCCTTTAAAAATAAACCAATAAACCACCAAACCATTACTAAATGATGAATGAACAGAAAAAAGACAACTAAACCACTTAATGTGTCTCATAACCTTATCAATTTCAACAAATACGAAATACCAACAAGTATCAATGTACACAGTGGATAAAAAAACATATAATCTAAAGAGAATAAATGAATCCATGATCCCCAAGATCCAATTTTCACAATCACCGAACAACCTAAATATCATGAGGTAGTATTAAAAACCTGCGAAACATTACCTTTTTCACTATCCTGGATGATAGAATATGCAAATTCACCAAAGTGAAAAATAATGGGTGAGTATAAAATATAGTAGGTTTCCACCTATGACTTCGCTACTCATTCCACTATAATAGAAATGTTATCCATATTTATATAAAATAGTTTATATAAAAAAATAAACTAAAATAGTTTATAACATAATATAATCAAGTTCCAAAAAACCATTTTTCACCAAGTGAAATTAATAATAAATAAAACCAATTTTCATCATTTTACATTCCAAGAAAAATAAGTAAAGACATATTGAAACCATTTCTTCTTATAATTAAACATAACCATTATATAGTTCAGAACATACCCACACATGCATGCTTTGTTTGACGGTTCCGTACAAATGAGTGGTCTCTCATCCAATTACCTTCTGTCCCAATGACAGACGCCCCCGATCCAAGGTCATGTCCCTTTTACCCAATGTTACTTGTCCCTTATTATGGGCCTATTAAGAAAGAACTCACACAATCACCATTAATGTCAAATATTTCAATTATCAAAATGAAAAACATCAAAAAAACTGAAATTTATTGGAAACCAAAGCACACACAATTTCAAAGAAACATTTCATTTCAATAAAAATATCCCTTTTGTTTAAAACATTTAATCCAATTAATAATTTGACAATCCATAAAAATCCCATTTATAAAATCTATATTTTAAAACTGAAACCCCAACCTCTCATTTAAAATCCCCAATTTTCCTGATTTCACAACTATCACTCAAAAAGGTTTCCAAAAAGTGTTCAAAAAAATCACAATCAATTCAGTATAATACATTCCCTTTAGAAGATTTCCAATATGTTATACTAATATGAATCAAGAGTGAAACCTCCTACCTTGATAGTTTTGACAAAAACCACAATGAATGAAGAACACACAGAAAACTAGGACGATTCTCTAAGAACCCCTTAGATATATTCTCTTCAAAAGATAATGACTAGATCTCATCATATTTGTAATCCATAAACCCTAATTACCCATAATGGATATAGATCATTGAATCCAAGAGAATACGAGATGTATATCAATGTATATGAATGAAACTGATCAAGAATGATGAATAACGATGACATACCTCAAGAATCCAGCTTCAATTCACCAAGGGATGACTTTGGATCACCATAGGACCAATCAGAGACCGTCAATGGCCTTAAGAGAAGAAAAATCCCATGTTACAGCTGATTTGGGTAAAAATGAGGGAGTTATGAAAAAATCAAATGTGATATTATTTTTAAGGATCTTATTTTGGATTCACCCACTATTTGACCGCACAGTTAGGCAAATAGTGTGCTAACGATGTAGTAGCCTCTACCCCCATTATTTCCCCTTACATGATCTCCCAAACCGTGCTCCAATCATACTAGAGCTACTACCTCAGGAGGACCATCTAGTATGGTTTGGCTGCATGTTTAGGCAAACAATGTTCCACCCCTGTGGCTTCCCTTTTAGACCAAAACACTTCCAAATTTCTCCCAACTATCCAAACTAACACCCTTACACATTAGAAACATAAAAAGAAACATGTAAGGGTTATATACCAAAAACTACGGGTACTATATTCTCTCCACCATTGGATTCCTCAGAATGTGGAAAAAATTCGTTGCCCTAAAAGAGTTTCATCCATTCATCTTTCATCTCCTCCTCCCATTCCCTAGTATCTTCCTAAATCAAACCATACATCCATAAAACTGGCTTGAGAGAAATATTTTTTCCACCCAAGAAATTCACTTTTTTTCCACAAACCTCACCAGGATATGTACCAACAAATCATATGTATCTTGGTCGACGTGATACCATATGATCACATGGTCAAGATCAGGTTGATACTTTTTCAAATGAGATACATGGAACACATTATGCACGGATTTGAACAATGTTGGTAATGCCATATGATATTCCACCGATCCAACCCATTCAATTATCTCTAATGGGCCAATATATTTATGTGATAACATGACCTAAATCCCGAAATGACGATGTCCAATCCATGGAAGAAATCCTTAAGAATACATGATCACCCACAACAAAAGACAATGGTCTTCGATGGGGACATGTATTTGATTTCGTAAAACTTTGTTCCATCTCCATCCTTTTTCTATTAAACTAGATATTATCCATTGTTTCTTGGACAGGGCTTAGTCCAAATTGTGTAGTCTCACCCATTTGCACACAACACAGTGCAGAACGACCTTGATACCCATACAATTCATCAAAATGTCCAAATGTATCAAGATTTAATAGATTTTATTGTATAATAACTCCACCAAGGGTATAAGGTCCTCTCATGAGACACAAAAATCCATTTTTTAAGCCTACAACATGTCTTCCATCATTTGTATCATCCGCTTAGACCAGACATCTGTCTAAGGATCATATGTTGTTCGTATTACCAACTGATTCCCAAGGGAATGCTGTAGGGATTTATCGAAATGAAATGTGAACCTTAGAACTTGTTATGATAATATTGACATTAGTACACCATGACTCTTTTCCACTTCTCGGATATAGATATTTGATAGATCCTCCACTATATGAATTTTATGAACAGGGATGAAATGGACTGACTTGGTACGACGATCTACTATCACCCATATGTCATAATGTTTCCAAAATATTTATAGAAGACCTAGATCAAAATCTATTTCTATCTACTCCTATATCCACACTCAGATAAATAAATAATGAAACAAACCCACTAGTCTTCGATGATTTAATTTAACCTGCTTAAAAGTTTAGCAATACGATATGAAATCGACCACCATTCCTTTTGTGCCACTCCACAAAAATTGCACCTTTAGCATCATATACATCTTATGTGTACCTGGATGTACAAAACATCTCTAATGGTGGTAAGAAGGATTGAAATTTTCCTGATAAGCCATTGGTACAACCATCTGTTCTCAAAAGCACAAAACTGATCTCCCATCATGTTTCCAACCCTCAATAGTCTCCCCACCATTGGGATTTGAAAACATACCCCAACATTCTACATCATATGTTTGTGCCTCTTGGATCAAATTTACCAAATCTGGAACAAGAATAGCTAAAAAGAAAACCACAACATCACCTTGAACTTTATATTCCATATACAAGTCGGCTAGGACCAACATCCAATTCCATTCATCTGAAGCTTCATTCGCTAACTAAGAAGATGTATTTTTTCTCAATGCATCCACCATAGAATTCCCTTTCCCTGGTGTATGCATTACATCAATGTCAAACATTTGGATTTACTCCATCCATCTTATTTGCCACAGATTCAAATCAAATCATGAGAAAATGTTTTTCAATATTTTTTGGTCCAAGAACACATTGTCTTTTTCACCAAAGAGATAATGGTTTCATGTTTTTAAGGCATGAATGACTGCAACATACTCCAAATCATGTTTTGGGTAATTATTATCATTCACCCTTAACAATATTGATCCATAAGAAACCACATGGTCTCCATTCACGAGGACACAACCCAACCCTAATCCTGAAGCATTACAGTATACCACATACCCCTATCCTAATTATGGAAAAATGATGATTAGTGCTGATGTAAGACAAAAATTCAACTCATGAAAATGAATTTGTCATTCCAATTGTCCATTGGAATGGGGAATTATTCTTTTTCTGAGATTTCATTGGCAAATCTAGTTGTGATGAATCACACAAATAGTGTCAGTAGTAACCATATAGACAAAAAAACATTGTATCTCGAATACATTATTCACTGGTTTCCACGAGATAACAGCTTCTATCTTTTTAGGATCAATATAAACACCTTTTTATGAAATGAAATGGCCATGAAAACATACTTCCTATATCCAAAAATAGCACTATGATAATTTTTCATATAGATAGTGATATCTCAAGTTTTTTAACACTATTTACAGATTCTCCTCATGGTCATCCCTTTTTTATGGAAAAAACTAACATGTCATCCACAAACACTATAACAAAAGAATCTAAATATTTATAAACGATATGATTCATAAAATCCATGAAGAACACAGGTTCATTCATTATTACGAAAGGCATGACTGCATATTCCTTGTGGCCATATCTGCTTCCAAAAGAATTCTTCGGAATATCTTAATTCCAAACATGAAATTGATAATATCATGATTGCATGTCAATCTTGGAGAAAAACTAACATCCCCTTAATTCATCGAACAAATCCTCATTTCATGGAAGTGTATATTTGTTCTTTATAATAACTTTTTTGAGCTTATGATAATCAACACACAGATAAAGACTTCCTCCCACTTTCTTCACGAATAAAATTGGTGATTCTCCCAAAGACACACTTGGTCGAGTGAAAAACTTTCATTCATTTCATCTCCTACTGTATTTTCAATCCTCGTATCTCTTAAGATGCCATACTATAAGATGGAATGGAAATAGGATAGGTCCATGAAAGGATATCAATCGTAAACTCCACTCCCCTTATAGATGGTAACCCTATGAAATTATTAATAAACACATCTAGAAATTGAACCAAAATTGATGGAAAACTAATTTCCTCAATCTGTTCCATTGATCCCAACAAGATCTTTTCATCATTCTTTACCAACCTCTATCTTCTGAAGAGATGTTCGATGTCATCCTAAGCCATGAAACAAACTGTTCGCCAATAACATTTTATGTGAGCCTTAAATGATTTCAACCAATCCATTTCTATGATTTTCTCGTAGACATCAATTTACAATATCGAGAAGTCCCATTTAAGCCCAGCTCAATCAACAGTTATATCACATGCTGAATAAAAAAGGGAATGACATTATCTTTCACAAATATGAGGTTGAAGTTTTTAAAAAGAATGAATGATTTACAACTATATACATAAAAAGTAAACAACACAAGAATCAAGGGATTAATTTAATGAAAAAGTATCAGAAATGACTTTCACATGGGTATAATTCAAAATAATTGTACCTCTCATCGTAAATGGTCCCACATGATCATCAATAATCATCTTCTCACCTCCATACAATTTATTCTCTACTGCAATGTTCTCCTTATTTCCATGGTAATATTTCCCAAGATGATGAATCATGGTATTTTTGGAATCACCATGCCTTTTTTTCTCTACTGAAGAGACTGATTATGTTGTCCTCACTTGGTCGAATCGTACCATGCTTACGACGCTGGAGAGGTGTCTTGAGCACCCGACCTTGGAGCATTACAACAATAGTTCTAAATAAGCCAATATGGTTGTAGTTTTGACATTCTCTAGGTTGGGACATAGAATCTCACATTATGTGGTCAATTGATCCACATTGAAAGAAAACTGCTTTTCTCTAGGGATGTGGATGGATGTTCACTAACCCAGCTATCTGATTCTGATTCTCACATACTCATTATAAAAGTTGTCCCTTTTCTGATTACTCCCAATAGTTATGTTCCCAACATTCTTATAGGTATCATCATACCTCCTCCCCTAGATCCTGAGATATCATGTTCTACGATAGTCTCTCTATTTACTATCTATGTATAATCTGTAACATAGATCACCCTAATCTTCAACTAAATATCCTGCCATT
Organism: Viscum album; assembly: GCA_963277665.1. Lineage (NCBI taxonomy): Eukaryota > Viridiplantae > Streptophyta > Magnoliopsida > Santalales > Viscaceae > Viscum > Viscum album. The sequence goes on from OY728163.1 coordinate 871,926,055, forward strand.
TACCCAATTCAAAGATGTGAGCCTTCGAATCACACATTCTACAACCTCTTGTGAAAAAATGCACTAAATTCATGAACTTAACAACATACTTGGTGATAGTGATACTCTCTTGTTAATGGATGATGAAATCCTTCATTTTTTGTATTTTGAACATATGGGGATATAATTGTTTGTTAACAATTATCTAAAATCCCCCATATAAGGCCTTCATCCAATTTATCATTCCCCACTAAATCCCACCACTGGCGTTCAAGATCCTCGATCATATACATCACCATATTTACCATTATCACTAATGGTGTGCTGATGAAGTCAAAGATACAATTCATCTTACCTAGTCGCACCTCCGCCTTCTAGGGTTCAGTATCACCCCAAAAGTTTGGTGGATTTTCTTCATGATTTGGATTGTATGAATCAAATTCCATGGATCATTCCACTAGTTCCCTATTTCCACAACTTGAAATGCTTGGACAATACTTTGAACTAACTCTTGGTTAACCCATGGTTCAGGTGAAACCACATTCTCCATAGTTTCTTTTGGTTGGATTAGATGACGCCTACCAGGTGCCATTTTATAAACCAACAACAAACTATGTATATATCACTCTCTAGAAACTGATGTCATATAATTTAAAATTCTATCACATCAATTATCAAAACATTGGTTTCCAAAACAACCTTTTTCCAGGTTCAGCTATTTTTGAAAACATTCACCTGCATTTTGAAAATTAAACAATTTTCAAAAGACCATATGCCTTACCTTTTTTGAAAATCAATCATTTGAAAAAAAATCATGATTTTTCAAAAGTAAACACTTTTTTTACAACATGAATCATTCCACAAAATTATATATGCACTCCTAGGGGGAAGTCATTACTCTAAAATAAATGTCATGCTCATCTCATTAGCTAAACCCATGACAATGATATTCCTAAATCATGGATGTGTCTCCAAAAAATTTTGTACACAACTCCCTGGTAACATGATGTTCATCATAAATGGGTTAGGTATGACCATTTATAATATACATTTCAAGTCCCAACAATCCTACTCCTATCTAAGATTTCATTCCAAAGAATAGACAAGAAGGAATTTCAACTCCCAGAATTAGAACACTGATGAACACTTGTTAGGAACGAAACAAACAAGATGATACCATTTGTACCTTAATGGAAGGACTAGACTGATACCATTTTCAATGAATCACTCATTCTCATTGTCTTGAGTGGAAAATGAGTCATTATTTTTCCTAAAGAGACATCACCAAGATGCCAAAGGATGGAAATAAATTCTAAAGGCTTTCAAATACTAGTGGGGTATGATTTACCCATTATGAAATAAACCAATAAACCAACAAACCATAACAAAAAAATTACTAAATAATGCATTAACATAAGAATTATGACTAAACCACTTCATATATCTCAAAACCATATCAAAGTGTGAATCAACAGATGGCTGAAATGTTTTAATGTAAATTGTGGTTAAACAAACAATGACTCTCAAGAGACCACAAGACTCCATGCTACCCATTCATGGTGCTCCGAAATCATCGAACAACCAATATATCACAATGTAGAGAAAAAATGTGGAAAAATTATCTTTCTACTATCTCGAAAGATAGAATCATCAAAAGCTCCATTGTGCCAAAACAAGGGTGTGTATAAAACTCAGTAGTTTTCTATAATGACTTTTATACCAATGCCACTATGATAGAAATTTTAGCCACATTATTATAAAACATTTTATATAAAACAATTTATAAAAATATTTTATAACCAGAAATAAACAAGTTTCAAAAAACCATTTGAAACAATGTGAAAATAGATGTAAATGAAACCTATTCCTAGGAAGATATTTTTATATAAAAATTTCTAGTAACTCTTTTAAAAAAACCTTCTTATCATTTGGAATACATATTCTATAGTTCCCAACACATCCACGTGTGTATTCATTTTTTGTTTGTTCATTACTTATGAGTGGTCTCCCATCCAATTACCATGTGTCAGAATGAAACATGCCTTAAATCTAGGGTCAATTCCCATATACCCCAATGGTAGTCATCCCTTTTTAATGTACCGTTATGCATGAAATAATACTACAACCATTTATTCCGAATATGTCTATTAAAAAAATCAACTACTACAATAAAACTGAACTTTTATTGAATACCAAACCACAACCAATTTCATAGAACAATTTTATTTCAATAAAACTCCCCATTTAATTGAAAAAATTTATTCCATTTGTTTTTCCTACAATCCGTAAATATCCCCTTTTAGAATACATATTTTAAAACCTAGAAGCCAAGCACTCATTTAAAATCCCCAGTTTTTCAGATTTCACAACTGTCACTCAAAACGGATTACAATATGTGATAAACAAAAAAATCACAATCAATTCAGCACAAAACATTAATCATGGAAGATTTACAATAATTTATAATAAGAGGAGTTGAGATTGAATCCTCCAACCTCAATGGTTTTGACGAAAACCAAAAATAATGAAGAACACACATGTAAACAGGGTCGATTCTCCATGAACCCTCTATATATCTCTCTTCCTAGAAAGCTCAAGACCAAATCTCATTATATTTTGAATCCAAAAAACTAGGTCTACCAATCAGATGCATATTCCTATGATACCTTGAGAAGATGAGTATTAGATCTATGTAGATCTATAAAACTGACCAAGATCGACGAAGAATGGTCACATACCACATGAATCCGACATCGATTAACCATGGGAAGACTTTAGATCTCCCTTGTACAGATGGGAGAACCTTCTTTGTCCTTAATAGATTCAAAATCCGGAGTGAGGGACGGATTGGGTGAAAAGGGGTTGTTATGGAAAAAAAGTGAGATCCTTTTTTAAAGATCTCATCCTGACTTCACACATGGTTTGAACACACAGCTAGAAAACCATGATCTAACCGTGTGGTATCCACTGCCTGCACGGTTTCCCCTTGTATGGTCTCCCAAACAATACTCCAATCATGATAGAACTACCTCCTCAAGGGGACCACCACACATGGTTTGTCCGCACAGTTTGGAAAACTGTGTGCCTCTCATGAAAATTCTTTTTTACCCCCAAAACACTTCCAATGTTCTCCCAAATCTCTGAAATAACTCCCTTACATTTTATAACCATAAAAAGAAACAATTAAGGGTCACATATGAGAAATTAGGGGTAATACAATTAATCTTGGTGCAAAAATATCCATCCCCACTATTCTAGAATAATTCATAAGAATAAAAGATAATGGGAAGTCTTACCCAATGTACGTCAATCCAATGAAACGATAATTAATTGAGAACATAATTTATCACAATTATAACATACTATATATACAATCAAATTTGATCAAATAAATTTCAGATAATATTATAATTTAAAAATTGTGATCAAGGAAAATTAAAACAAATTCTTATATCATCATACGTAACCTAACATGAAATTTTAAAAAAAAAATATACATCTGAAAAATAATAATCACATTACATAAAAAAAGTTAAACAAGAAAATTAAAATGGTTGAAATAATTTGATAAATTTTTGTTTATTTTTGAAACATGAGATCTATTTAAAAAATTATAATCCATAAACAATTATAACCAAATTTATAATTCATTCTGGAAAATCCATAATTACATTGACATAAAAACAATATAATTATTCTCAAAATAAAATACTGAATAATAATTAGAATATGTAATTTTTTTAATGTATTATATTCTTGGAACTAAAGACATTCCATTAATCAATTGTTATTAGGTACACATTTTAGATAATATATATATCATTTATTATTATTATTTATTCCTACAATATAATAATTCATCAAAAATATTTTCATTTGTTTTATATAATTTTCATATATGGACCTTTTAATTTGAACATATTAATGTAAAAATTACGAATAATCCAAAATTTTAAATATAAAAAACAAGATTCTTTTACCATATTTGTGTAAATCATAATCCATTTTTAAATTACACTTCTAATTTATATAAACACAACTTATATATATTTTATGGTTCATTACATGTAATTATGAATAAAAATACATTGTAATATTAAATTTTCATATTATAAAATATTTATTTTAAAATGTTTTATTAACCTTTAATGAATTAATTATAAAATTATTATAATTAATTAATTCATATACTCTTTATAAATTAGTTAATATTTTAAAAATTCATTACTAAATTTTTTATAAATTACTTATAATTAATAACATTTAATTCATTGTTGAAGATACACAAAAAATATTATTGACTCATGTTGTATGATTTAGGATCAAATGTAGTTTATTACTGATAAGTCATGTTAAATGAAAACTTATTGCTATATTTTTCATACAAAAAATGATATTCTATTCATAAAATATGATAAGTTTAATATTTAAATGTTTACCAGGACATAACATATTGTATTTTATGATTCATATTGATACCATGAATAAACAATGATACTATAATATTAAACTCATGATAATAGCTATCCAAAGAAATTATAAAAATTAATCCATTTTTTTAATATGTTTGAAACTATGGGATTTATATTGATTTATAATTTATTACTTGCATTATGATAAAATTTATTATATATAAACAATTCATTTCCAAAGATTATTTGAAAATATGATTATAAAGGATATTATTACGCTAAAATGTGTATTCACATATATTGATCATTAATCAATGTAATTTAAATGATAATGATGTATTAAACCAAGATCTACATTATATTAGAAAAAATCTAAAAAACTAAATTAAATAATATGTGTATCTTTTATCTTTTTATGGAACAATTGATTCTCGAGATTACTTTAATGATTGATGATGGTCAAAATGGAATAACCAGATGGTTATTCCCTCTAAGTTGTATCATGGGGAGTAATCAAATCACAAAAAAATGCGTGATACCTTTGAACCATTCCCAATATAATAGTATCTCAAGATAAATGAAGATAGGATGTTCTACATTAAGAGAGAAGAGTTTAAAGGAGTTGATTTATGGAAAATTTCACACACCCTACACAAGGTATGTACTCTTTATATATTCTACATGAAATCTCTATTATCTGTGCATTTATTCCATAAAAATAACTTATACATTTCATAAATGCATGATAATTATATAAATTTAAAATTCCTGTAACATATAACCATAATGTTCACAAGACTTATCATTGAAAGTTAATGTATATTTAGTTTTAAACATTAACACATAAATGTTAGAATAGACCAATGAGTTTTAGATGCCCAAAAAGTATCAAACAATTAGATATATAATATTATGATAAATGTTATATTTTAATACCAGGAAGGCTCAGCCAGGGATAATTCCCTGACCATTTATTAAAATAAAAGAAAATGACAGTAAAAACGCACCAAAAGCCAAAGGGAAAACAAGTTACATATCAAAAACACCATACCCATCTCCATATACATCCTCCACTGTGTCTGTTTCCCATTCCGAGCTTTCATAACGCTTAAGAACATTGGCATATTTCCTTCGAAAATTCATACGCTCCAAGGATAATAGCTCATCATTGCCTCCAGAGGATCTGGTGGCCAACGGCTTTGGAAGATATGAGTAGTCTTTCTTTGCCCTCTGCCGCGGTGGAGCAGTTAAGACTTCAGGAGCTTTAATCATCTTTGTCTTCCCTCCTTGGACCACATCACTGAAGGAGGGTTTTCTCATGTAACCATAGTAATCCTGATCGCACTCGTAGCAATCTCCCCACTTTCTAGTGATACACACTTGCTGAAGCATACCATCCTCACCACTAGGCTGCTGACATTGGCCACTGTTATCAATTACCGCAAGACATCTCGACTGTTCTGGAGATTCCTGAGTAATTGAAGCCCCCCGAACCACCTCTATTGATCCATTTTCATCTTCCTGCACAGCAGACTCATGCTGGAATACAACCAAGGAGGAGTCCTCCTCTCTGGAATCATTTTCCAGCCCCTCAAACTGATTTGCAGTGGCCACAGTGAAGCCCACCTGCCCATCCATTGCAGCCCTTCCTTGCACCCCATTCTCAAAGACAACATTCTCTAAACCGCCACTGCCTCTTCTGATCTCATCCGGTATTCCATTCTCCACCATTCCTGCCATTTTGCCACCATTTTCAGCCATTCCAGTAGGAGCCAGCATACCCACCCCATTCCGCGACTCCCTCACCACACTGAGGTCACCAGCAGAACCTCCTCCTTCGCCTAAGCCACATCCCTCGCTGGCATTAACACATCGCACATGCTCACCCAACATTAAGTCATGTTTGAGCCTGCCGAGAACAGCAGACATAGCAGGATTAATAGAAGCCTCAGCACCACTCCCTGCAGGGAAAACAGACCGCTTCCTCACATCAACCGCAGAACCATAAGCAACACTCCCAACAGGCAGAGCACCCGGGCTAACCAACCTCTCTTCCTGGCTCGGATGTCGTCTGTTCAGAATCTCAGAGCCACAGCGCGACACCAGGTGCCCCAACCGATGGCAATTGTCACAGTAACCAGCCCAGGATTCGAACACCACGGGTTGCCTCCAACGAAATTCCTCACCAACGGTTAACCACACCCAGTTGACAGCAGGCCGAGCCATGTCCACCTCCACGCAGATCCGCGGATTCACAGGATGACTTACAGTGGATGTGTAGACATCCGAGCAGAGGTAACGCCCCACCAAATTACCAACCATACGAAGAATAGCAGGGTTTTGAAAAGGGAGTGGGAGTTGCGGAAGACTAACCCACGTCGCAGTGGTTGACGGATCGCGGTTCATGTGAAGATCAAAAGACCATCGAAGGAGAAAGAAACGGAACCCTTTGCATCTCCGCGGCGCATTAGACCATGCGCGAATCAAATCTTCTTCTGAGTTGAAGCGGATCATGAATTGTCTGCTGTCTAGCACCCCAACAACAACACGTTCCTGCAAATCCCATTTTCCGAAAATGAAACGGTCGAACTCGTCAACCGAGGGCCTTCTGCGATCGAAGCGAGCAACCAGCGTCAAATCTAGGTGACTCGAAGCTTCGAGGAATTCGGATGAAGAGATCGGCAGCTGAGGAGCCCCCTGATGAAGATCTGGAACCTTCGGACATATCGAGATCGTCGGGAAATCCGGTAGATAGTTGGGGTTCGAGAAAGGGATGAAGAGTTTCTGAGGCGCTGGAGGTGATGATGCCCTGTCCTTCGCCTCCCGTCCAACTCTTGGAAGCAGAGGGAAATCGTCCCGAAGCTCCATCTAGGGTTTCAGCGCCGTCAAACGCCATAGCCAAGCCTCTGAGCGCCGCGATTCGAGAGACGCCATCTCCAACCTTATATTATAATATAATATACATAACCTTCATGACAGTCTTGGTCCACCCCTAAATTGAGCACCGATTCATACCCATTACCTTACCAAAGGTGCATATACCATCAAACATGGTTGAAAAAAGCACAATAGATTCAAATGATTTCATGTGGGTTTGATTTTCCCAATAAACATAATAAAAATAGGAAATAAATATTTTATTATAATCCTTCATGACCTGTCCACAAGTAATATGTCTATAAACACCAAAAAATTGTTTCAAATTAGAAAAACATTTAATCATGGAATAAGAAAATATAAAATCACAAATATTCCCAATAATGAATGAGATGAAATAAAATGGGAGACAATTTTAACATTTATTAATCTTGGAAGGGTGATGCATACAAGATTTTAAATTATTAAATTCAAAAATCACTTTATTGTAAATCTATATGTGGACCATAGTTAAAAAACATCCTCAAAACTGAATCAGAATATAGTAGAACAATGTCTATAAAATAGAATATATCAATAATATGATATGAAAATATAATTTAAATATATTGGTGTGTGCATAAATATACCAATAATTACCCATCCCATAACCCTAGAATTTTTTATATTTATAAAACACATTCATGTTAGTTTGAAGGGAATTTAAAAAAAATTAATGAATATATTTAAAGTTTAATAAAAGAATATATCATTGAAAAAAAATATAATTTTACATTATTGAAAAGGTAATTGATTTATTTCACAAAAAAAATTATGAAAACATTTACTATGATCCCTTCTGAATGAAAATATAAAAATACCGTTGAAAATCATAGAAATTGTGAAGAATTATTTAAAATCTCATACCAATTTATATTCAAAACATTATTTATTGTGATTCTCCAAAATTATTTAATGAAGTAAACTATTATTTTGAAATTAAATCACTATAAATTATATCAACAATAAATAAGTTGAAAATGATAAAATATTAACATTAAGAACACATAATAGATAAAAATTAATATAAAAATAAGAAAAAAAACACAATCCTGGTGCATGATAAACATTTAATAATAATTATAGAAAATATAAAAATAAATATGTAAATGAATTTAACGTCATGGGAGTAGACCTATAAAAACATGATGGTTTTAACTAGTTGAATTACATTACTAGTTAGGGAAATACCATCAACTGGTGGGATTAATAAATAAAACATTCTTTTTCCCCTTGGTGGTATACTATATATTACTTGACTATTAAAGGTTACACACTCAACAAATGGATGTGACCTCCTTTATTTTTTATTTTTTCTAAAGGTGGTCCTGAGATTTGATGATCAACTAAGTGGAAGAGTTTAAATTAATAATATGAGAAATCAAATGATATTCAATAACATATAAACCCCTCATTCTAATCTATTTCAAATGTCACATTCATATAATCCCATCCAAGAAATAATATATCATTGAAAGAATCTAGTTTACAAATTCCTCTTCCAAAAAAATGGTTCAAAACATTGAAATGATTATTTTTAATTAAACATAAATAAATATTAAAAATAAAAAATTTGAAAATATTAATACAAAATAACAACATAGTTTAAAAACAATGATATAAAACAATCATTAAAAAATAACAGAAACTCCCAATAACAATGTCAAGAAATTATTGAATCATAAAATAATCATTAATTAGTAAAAAATTATTCGTTTATTTAATGTATTAAATATAAAAATTAAACTAAAACACCAATCATCGGTTAAGAAAAAATTCCAAACGATGAATCAGTTACTAAATCAAAAACTAGAAAAGGATGATTATTACGAAATATATTTGAAACTCAAATTTAAAAGGACACCCTTTTTTAATCAATATAATATAATGTAAAGTAACAAAATTTATTAAATTCTGTTATGCATGCTTAGTAAGAAACCATAAAATAATTGAATTTTATACTAAAAAGTCCATGAAATCATTGATTTAAATATAATGATTCAGGAACTGTGTAAAACTACACTAGTTTGAGTATGGATAATAATAATCCATTAAAAATAGAAAGAATATGACCCAAAGAATAGTATTGTCACCCTAACATCAATAAATTTATGTGATTTAGAGAACCCCAACCTAAGGTTGAACCAAAATTAACTCATGTGAGGGGAATATGAATAATTGAGATAAGGAATTAGAATATAAAGAGAAAGAGAGGTGAAAAAAGATTCTATCCTTTATAAATCCACCTAGAATGAAAGGAGTACCCATGAAATCACTAGAGGGTGATAGATAAATCTATGTATCCATCTAAAAAATCAAATAACTATATAAAGGATTGGGGTCATAGTAGGGTTAAATTCATGGAGGGTTAGAATGGGAATTTCAATGATATCAAAATCTAGTCATATTATTAATTTTATCGAGAAGGTATACCTAAAAGAATAATAACTATGAGCCCCTCATTTAACACTCCTAGAAAGATGAAATGTTTGGACACATATAGTAATACATTATTCCAACCATGATAATTTCCACTGATGATAATTTCTAGTGTATTCATTGTTATTAATAAGTGAATCAAAACTATGTTTAAATAAAGAAAACATAAAAAATTTAATTTTTTATATGAAATTTAAATATATAACACATGTATATGGAAAAAATTATATGTGAATAAAATAAAATATAATGTTAACGATATTTGGTAATTATTATCCCCATCATTTAACCTCTTTCCCCTAAAAATATAATTAGTTGGAATTGATTCATATCAACCATACAAAAAATGGAAGAAATCATGATCTCTAAACCAACAATAAAATTTAACTCATTCAGGATACATATCTAAAATGATAACAATTTCCATGTATCGTTACATAATTTAAAATATAATTTTAGAATTAGGGATTCAAATGGATGTTTAATTAAGGGCTGAGTCCATTAGCTGGTCTTTCCAATATATAAGGCCTCCATTAATCTAGTGGGTCTATGGGCTATGGATTCACCAAGAAGGATATATATAAGTCACAAAATGAAGTATCAATTATATTTACTCACATGATATGATCAACCAAGGAATACCCACTCTGTATAAATTTTGTGAAATGATATCAACCAAAAGTGCCAGAATTCCCAAAAAATGTGAAAAATATTTTTGGATATCTTAAAAAAAGAACTTCACACATAACATTGTGTCTTTTTTGTGGGTAATACTTGATATAAATTTAATATAAAACAAAAACCATGAACGCAAATTAATTCAATTCACCCCCAAACAAATTTAACTGTAATTAAAAACAAAATCCATGGAATCAAATGAAAAGATACACTTGGATAATAAAAATACTATACAAAATAAAAGGATCATTCCAATGTACTCTAAAATATAGTAATTTCACCAAAAATAATGTTTTAAATAATTAATTTCAATATTAAAATAATTAACAAATTGTACCACATCAGATTCCCCTAAATTTAACTTATAATATTTAATTATAGATTATTGACCGAGTATTTAACCATTTAAAACTATGTATTCTTTCATAATGTCATAATTAAACCAAATTTTTCTTTCATGTAATTTTATAAGATGAGGTTCAACAACCCCTACAAGATTTGAAAAATTAAATAATTCATAAAAATAGTCATTCGTATTCAAAATTACATCTCAGATTTGTTTAAAAAAATCTAAATAAAATTTTTATATAAATTTATCTTTCATGTCTTATCTATTAATATTATACTCAAAAAAAATAAATTTTCCATTTTTGAAAACCATGATTGAAAACAAAAACAACACCAACACTATAAAATACATTTAATTCGTTTTAGAAAAAATATAATAATCATAAAACGTCTCTATTTTCATATAATAATAGTCATTAAATGTGGATTATTATTAAAATTTTATAGAATAACAATAAAACTCTGTTAAATTATTATTAAATCATCCTAAATAGTAAAAACATTATATCATAACAAATTGGATTATTTAGGGATCAAACACAAGGATAATATTGTGGTTAGTGGCCTTGAATGTTTTGGATTCATGATATAATTTAGCATGTGAAACCAATGAAATTGTGACTAAGATCACAAGATAAAATCATCAATACATTCACCAAATTTTTTTCTAAACCATTAATGACTACATTATGACTTTATCTATTCTACCATTTTCTAATTAAAAGATTACTAATCTATAAAAATTACACATAACTCAAATATTACTAAAAACCAACCATATAAATATAAAATCAAAACAAATATTAAAAAAACGCAATGTTCTTGACATTAGCCTCACTACAAATTTTTTTTGGAGGCTCTATGAGACTATGAGATATCTGGGGTCTCCAAAAAACAACCCCTCATGTTATAAAAAACAGTTATCTACCATAAAATAACAACTGATTTAATAAAGACATGTTAGTAACATTTTCTCTTGAACAACCATGGGTTTCTCCTATAAACTTTGTTTGAGAAAACCCATAACCTGATTCAAGGTGCTATCTTGAACAACCTTGGCTGGCGATAATTACAATGAAATCAGAATGAATTGTAGAGACCCGAAGCTTGACGTACATGGACATTATATTACTTTTGCAGAATACTTAGTACATAACAAAAACACACACACACAAGGATCGTAATAGTTTAGTGTCTTTGGAAACTCGGAATATAATCTTCTAATCGTTGTGGAAGATCTTCAACATCTCCCATAAAGATCATCCTTTTTATACCTAAAACCTTCCTTTATATCCTGGGGAAAAGAAAACATAAAAGGGTGAGCCCAAATTCTCAGTAAGGGTAAACAAAAGAAATATCAATCACATCATATACATAAGAACATAGCTTTTGGAAATCTTAACCTGCAAAAGAGATCATAATATCATAACATGGGATAAATCATGGCAGTGAAATGTAATCAAAATAATCATTACTTAAAACATGAAACTTTGTGGAATACACACATAATCATATAGAATCATTTCTTGGTAGTAAAGACTCATTGCCAAGACTATCTTAGTGGACAAAGTCCCTTTTTGAACCGAGTCACCCTCGTTTCAGTCATGTTTTACTGAACCGGTATAACCTACCGTTCCAGCCATGTCTATCTAATGAGATATAAAATCTTTACCCAATGAATTGGAGGTATATATAGGTCCCACCCATCTCAAAATGATACCATTCTTATGTGTGCCACAAAATCATAAATCATACATCATTGCATAACCCATGTAATTCAAATGGGAATCTTAAACATCATGACATCATAAAACAATTCATATAAGATAAAGGAATTTATAAAAATAATTCCATCACAACATTATAAAATAAATATAATAATAGGGATAAAAACAGAACACTTTATTATCTTAGATGGAAAATAATTTTGATAAAAAACTTGAAATGAATTCTTGAGGAAAATATCCTTTCTTCTTCAAAATATATTTCTTTTCACAAAACGTCATGCAATTTTAAAAGAAATATATTTTATTGAAAATAGTCATGAAATATTTTGGAAGAAGCTTCATGAAAATAAGGCTTTATAAAACCATAAAAATCCATTCGTGCCGTATAAGTTAAAAAACATTCTTCTCGTACTTTTTTTGGAAAAGTCAAAAAGTACCTCGTACGAAAAATGACAAAAGATTCGTTTCATATATTTTACTATAGACTCACCAAAGGGTAAAAATGGATTTAAAAATTTTTAGGTGGATGGAAATAATATTACATATTTAAGAAACATGGATGTTGATGATAAAATACACCCTAGTAAATACAAAAGTATAAACAATCTCGGATAAAAATGAGATTGTGATATTTCCCTTACATTAGGTCCGATTTGCTTCGTAAGTGTCCGAACCTCCTGTATAATGATTTAAATAATGTTATTGACTTATTCTAGAATCATATTCATTGTTATTATATTATATATGGTCCACTTATGACTTTATATTACCCGTTCTTTTGTAAATTCGTGTTAAAGTAGCGTTTTGGGTAAAATCGTCTCATTTGTCGTTCGTGTTTTTAACTTGTAATTGTTAATATGATTACTTGGATCATGATTACTTATATCTAGAATTTAAAACATTATTTATGTATAATATATATTCAGAATATATATATATATATATATATATATATAATATATCGATAAATGGAATGAAATACACCGTTCATGGAGACGGTAGTCCGTACGTACGCATGAACGCTGTTTTCGTTTCCTTATTGAATTGAATGGAATTAAGTAGATAACATACATATAAATATACATAAATCCAGTATCATTATTATGTCATATATTTCATTAGTACTTATTATATATACTTTATAATCATTCATGAATGGTTAATTATTGAGAATGAATCTCATCGCGTTGTGGAGACGGTAGTCCGTACGTACGCACGAGCGATGATATCGTTCCCATGGTCGTGGAATTGTGTTGAAGTGTATTTATACTATTTCAGTATCAATATAAATTTATAATAATCATATATAGTTACTCATTACACCATTATAGCCATCCAATTAAGGTGGTGGCGGAAAATAGATTACACCACGGCGTGGAGACAGTATTCCGTACGTACGCACTAGCGGTGATTTCCTTTTTCCGTAGGATGGATAGAAGGTTAATTAGAGTTGTTTCATATTTATAATAACATATCAGTATATAATAAATACTGATGTTATTACTTTATCATGAAACAACTAAAGAAGAATTAGTTGAAGAAAAAAGAAATTGAAAAAGATCGGTAATGGATATTACCTCTTTTTGACGCGCCTTCACTTAACATCCACTTAAAGAACTAAGTATGGTCTTTGAAGAATACCAGGACCTCTAGGATGATACTAGGGAAGTGTAGAAGAGATTTTGGTAGGGTTTGGACGAGCATGAATGCTCAAATTGGTGTGAGGAGGAGAGGGAGGAGGTGCCCTTTTATAAGGGAGGAGAGGGGCATCTTAGGAAAATCTCAAAATATTATTTTATATTAAGGTCAAATTCTGTTTATAATGGTTACAAATGGTATTATTTAGAAGATAAAGTGGGTATGGGTCGCAATAATCTCATCCAATAGGATTTAGACAAGTTTAGGTTATTATTTTAACATTATCAATTAAATTTATTTCTAAGTTAAATAATTTAACTTTTACCGTGTCTTTTTGTTTTCTTACACTATATGGTTAATAAACATACTATATCAAGCCAAACGAACCCCAAGTTGTTTATTATTAATATATCTATCCTTATATAAGTCATTTGGCTGATCCTTAGATTTTTAGGAATTAAATAACAATTAATAATATAATATTTGTTTTAAAAACTAATTCATGTCAATTTTAACACTATTTGGTACATGATTTTTATGAAATTTCTAACAGAATGATAAGTTCGAACCATGTTACGTAAATCAACCATAACATGTCATATTAACCTAGAAAATTAGTTCAAGTCATAAAAAGTCTCAAATTCCATTTATTTGGGCATTTATAACATCAATTATGTCAATATTTCATTAATAAGATAATTACTGCATCATCTTTGTGTCATAAATAAATTATAATATTTGATGTCTAAAAATTACAAATAAAATACAATTATATAGGAAATCATTTTACCTATCTAATTAATATTTATAGTCGAAGTTATATTATGTATATCCCTATATTAAAAACATTTTAGTAAATAAACTTTGATTTTAACTCTTTTAACTCATCTTTGAATTAAATAATAATAAATGTTCTAATCAAATCCAAGTGGGCCTAAATGATAATATTTTATACTTAATGTTGTTTTTGGTCGAGATACACTTGTCCAATAGGATTAGGACATGTGTTAGGGTAATAATAATATCATTTTTACCCTTAATTACCCTATTTACTTTTAATTGTGGTAAATAAAAGTAAAAAGTTACTATTCACCAAAAATTATTTTCATCTAATTGAACCACATTTTACTTACTGACATCAACCGTGTCTCTCGGATTTTTGAAATTCCATTCACAGAAGCGGTAAAATTAAGATTTATGAAAAAAATAATTTTTTTAACTACCACTTAGTAATTTCACTATTCATCAAAAATTGAAGTTTTTCAGAAAAAATGCCAAAATTTCACCCTAATCTATAATTGATATTCCGAATTAAAAAATGATTTCTATTTTAAAAAATTCCCAACATATAAGTTTCATTAATTAATTTTATAATTAATTTCCGCTGTCACAACAAATATCGTGTTTTTAAGAGATAATAACTATCAAAAGATTAACACTTGTTTATGTCTGGTGTAAATGTGGAATTACATTAAATGACCAACATTTTATTAAATTGTAAAAATGTATTCTAAATATACTTTAAAACCAATCAAATTAACAATTTATCACTATTAATTATTTCTATTAAAAAAGTTGTTTTTAATTAAAATTTAGTAATTTTCACTATTCATCAAAATATGAAAGTTATCCGAAAAGTACCAAAATTTCACCTTAGGCTAAATTCGATACTCCGAATCCAAAAATAAAGTCCATTTTGAAAAATAAAATTTAAAAAATTTTAAAAAGTGGTTATTAATATTCATAACGGCTAGTTTTAATAATATTTTAATAGCATATTGTTGTTTAGTGAAACTCGTTATTGCGTACTACACACGCTATCGAGGAAGGTCACGATTGCGTGTAATGCAAGGCAAGTCAAGGATGAGTGTTGTGCAAGCTCCTTTTTGTGTAGCATACAACACAAGACATTAGTGAAATTAAAAAGAATATTTTTCATAAAATCTTGGGATGTTACATTCTACCCCCCATAAAATGAATTTCGACCTCGAAATTCGTTGGGGTTATAAATGGTTTACTATTCGAAAGTTTCTTTAATCGAAACCCACATCGTAAAAAGGAATAACAAAACCAATCTTTTAAAAAAACAAAAGTATGAAACTTAATAGTTACTCAAATAAACTAATCACTGGGTTTCCACATAGGTAAAAATATGGATATGGAAAAGAAATCTAACCATCATGTTCTGATGGAGAGTGGTAGAGAACATGGCTATGGAAAAGCCAACAATCACAAAGCCATAAATTTGTGACGATCTAAGGTACCATCTGATTCATCAGATATAAGATCACTAGGACAACATTTTTGGTTTTCAAGATCGTTTCCCTAAAGTTGAAGAATTTGGATTTGAATAAATACTTACTTTATTTTTGTAGAATCTCACTGTTTTTCGTGCCTTGACCAATTTCCACATCATCTATTAAATAAATGAAGTTGAATTTGTTATTCGTGAAGTGTTAGCAGATCATGTGATAGAATGACGGGTCATTCCATCTCTCTCAAAAAAAGGTTAGCAAAAGTCATTAAATATACATATGTCATTCTATAGTGAGATTAATCATATATGGTTCCTTAAATGGACTTATACTTAATATATCATGCTGCTTAATATAATAAAACTAGTTTCTACTAAACAGGGACTTCCTGTAGGCCAGTGGTAGGCGATAAAGGCCAGTCGCACATCAGTTGTGGGTTCGATTCCCATAGCCTTGTCCGACGCGATGGGCTGTCGCCCGTCCTGCAGGTTGTCTTTTTTCAAAAACTACATTACAATAACATCCCATCAATAATATCGAAAATCTTCTATCCTTAAACAATACTAACTTATGACCAACATAATCCATTATAATCTTTAGGCTTATCCATAATAATGCATTCCAATCTCATAATATAGTGAAAATGATTACCAGAGATTTAATACTGTCGTTGATCCCCCTATATCATAAGATATGTCTTGTTGGTCACATTCCAAACATTCAAAGGCCTTAATCATGTATTCTCTTGAATACCCATTGAACCTTAGTGAAAACATGAATGCAGTTAAAAGTTAACACTTTCCACAAACCAAAATCCTCAAAATTATTTATACTCAAACCATTATATCACTTAGTCTTTATATCAATCATGAGCTCATGAATACAATCAAACATATCATTATCGTCTTATCACTTCATTATGCGCATATCATCTACATTCCAAAAATATCTGAATAACCTTTCATGGATACTAGTACTATTAATCATACACTTTCAAAACTCAAGGAAAGACAACAGTGTAACAATCCTTAGATGTCTCATTATTCCATAGTACCATGAGATTACTTCTACAACATTACAAATGATAAACATGTAATCATTCCACTACATTCTTAAACCATTGACCGAGTTTCAACAATTCTTTCATCTCACATATCATTTTTAGTCTCTTCATCATCATCAACATAAATACTTCCCATACGACCATACTGATTCTCTTCATGAAACATTCCCTGAGGTCATTGGTTTGCATAATGCCCGTACATTCCACATTTAAAACATTTAACCATTGGTGATGTCGTAGCAATACCATTATCCTCATCCATGGTGTTAACTGAACCTTTTCCTTTGCACTTACTTGCTTTGTGTCCTTCTTTTCCACACCCAAAGCATCTTCCAGTTCCTTTGAAACATTCTCCTTGATTCCTCTTCCCACATGATTTACATAGGGGAAATTGAACATTCTTTCCTCTATGATCATCATGAAACTCCATCTTTCTCTTATTAGCCGAGTCTGGAAACTTACCAAATTTTACTTTATTGATCATATTATGAGATTTCTGATTCGGCATAATAATGATGTTTGGACTTCCAAATACCATTTCATTATGAAGAATATCATTCCATTGTCCATCATATCCTCCATTATCGTTAATCATCTTGTTTCCAGCCATTTTCTAAAACCCAAAAAAGAATAGTGTGAGAGGAAAAAATCATGCTAGGGAAAACAACATAATAAAGGTGGAGTATACTCAATATATAACATCTTAGGTTAAATTCTATGATCGCTACCATAGTTCTAGGACTATATCATATACGTATACTTATCGTTAGGGACATCCCTAGACATACCATATAAATATCTCTAGTGATCTCACTAATGTTCTCACATCCTAGTTTCCAAAGGTTGACTAAACCTTTCCTCTTATAGCAACTGTAGAGACCCGAAGCTTGATGTACATGGACATTATATTACTTTTGTGGAATACTTAGTACATAACAAAAACACACACACACAAGGATCGTAATAGTTTAGTGTCTTTGGAAACTTGGAATATAATCTTCTAATCGTGGTGGAAGATCTTCAACATCTCCCATAAAGATCTTCCTTCTTATACCTAAAAACTTTCTTTATATCCTGGGGAAAATAAAACATAAAAGGGTGAGCTCAAATGCTCAGTAAGCGTAAATAAAAGAAATATCAATCACATCATATACATAATAACATAGCATTTGGAAATCTTAACATGCAAAAGAGATCATAATATCATAACATGGGATAAATCATGGCAATGAAATGTAATCACAATAATCATAACATAAAACATGAAACTTTGTTGCATACACACATAATCATAGGAAATCATTTCTTGTTAGTCAAGACTCCTTGCCAAGACTATCTTAGTGGACAGAGTCCCTTTCTGAACCGAGTCACCCTCGTTTCAGTCCTGTTTCACTGAACCGGTATAACCTACCGTTCCAGCCATGTCTATATCATGAGATATAAAATCTTTACCCAATGCATTGGAGGGATATATAGGTCCCACCCATCTCATAATGATACCATTCTTACCTGTGCCACAAAATCATAAATCATACATCATTGCATAACCCATGTAATACAAATGGGAATCTTAAACATCATGACATCATAAAACAATTCATATAAGATAAAGGAATTTATAAAAATAATTCCATCACAACATTATCAAATCAATGTAATAATAGGGATAAAAACAGAACCCTTTATTATCTTAGATGGAAAATAATTTTGATAAAACACTTGAAATGAATTCTTGTGGAAAATATCCTTTCTTCTTCCAAAAAAATTTCTTTTCACAAAACGTCATGCAATTTTAAAAGAAAGATATTTTATTGAAAATAGTCATGAAATATTTTGGAGGAAGCTTCATGAAAATAAGGCTTTATAAAACGGTAAAAATCCATTCATTCCATATAAGTTAAAAAAACATTCTTCTCGTACATTGGTTGGAAAAGTCAAAAAGTACCTCGTACGAAAAACGACAAAAGATTCCATTCATATATTTTACTATAAACTCACCCAAGGGTAAACATGGATTTAAACAATTGTAGGTGGATGGAAATAATATTTAATATTTAGGAAACGTGGATGTGGATGATAAAATACACCCCAGTAAATACCAAGTATAAACAATCTCGGATAAAAATGAGATTGTGATATTTCCTTTACCTTAGGTCCGATTTGCTTCGTAAGTATCCGAACCTCATGTATAATGATTTAAATCATTTTATTGACTTATTCCAGATTAATATTCATTGTTATTATATCATATATGGTCCACTTATCACTTTATATTTCCCGTTCTTTTTTAAATTCGTGTTAAAGTAGCATTTTGGGTAAAATCGTCTCATTTGTCGTTCGTGTTTTTAACTTGTAATTATTAATATGATTACTTGGATCATGATTACCTATATCCAGAATGTAAAACATGACTTATATATAATAAATATTCAGAATATATATATATAATATATCGATAAATGGAATGAAATGCACCGTTCATGGAGACGATAGTCCGTACGTACTCATGAACACTGTTTTCATTTCCTTATTGAATTGAATGAAATTATGTAGATGACATACATATAAATATACATAAATCCAGTATCATTATTATGTCATATATTTCATTAGTACTTATTATATATACTTTATAATCATTCATGAATGGTTAATTATTGAGAATGAATCTCATCGCGTCGTGGAGACGGTAGTCCATACGTACACACGAGCGATGATATCGGTCCCATGGTCGTGGAATTGTGTTGAAGTGTATGTATACTATTTCAGTATAAATATAACTTTATAATAATCATATATAGTTACTCATTACACCATTATACCAATCCAATTAAGGTGGTGGCGGAAAATAGATTACACCACGGCGTGGAGACGCTATTCCGTACGTACGCATGCGCGATGATTTCCTTTTTTTGTAGGATGGATAGAAGGTTAATTAGACTTGTTTCATATTTATAATAACATATCAGTATATAATAAATACTGATGTTATTACTTTATCATGAAACAACTAAAGAAGAATAATTTTAAGAAGAAAGAAATTGAAAAAGATCGGTAATGGATATTACCTCTTTTTGACGCGCCTTCACTTATCCTCCACATAAAGAACTATGGATGGTATTTGAAGAAGACCAGGACCTCTAGGATGATACTAGGGAAGTGGATAAGATATTTTTTTAGGGTTTGGAAGTGCTTTAAGGCTCAAATTGGTGTGAGGAAGAGAGAGAGGAGGTTCCCTTTTATAAGGGAGGAGAGGGGCATCTTAGGAAAATCTCAAAATATTATTTTATATTAAGGTCAAATTCGGTTTATAATGGTTCCAATGGTCTTATTTAGAAGCTAAAGTGGGGATGGATCGAAATCCTCTCATCTAATAGGATTTAGACAGGTTTAGGTTATTATTTTAACCTTATCAATTAAATTTAACTCTGAGTTAAATAATTTAACTTTTACCGTGTCTTTTTGTTTTCTTACACTATATGGTTAATAAACTTACTATATCAAGCCAAAAGAACCCCAAGTTGTTTATTATTAATATATCTATCCTTATTTAAGTCATTTGGCCGAACTTTAGATTTTTAGGAATTAAATAACAATTAATAATATAATATTTGTTTTAAAAACTAATTCATGTCAATTTTGACACTATTTTGTACATGATTGTTATGAAATTTCTAACAGAATGATAAGTTCGAACCAAGTTACTTAAATCAACAATAACATGTCATATTAACCTATAAAATTAGTGCAAGTCATAAAAAGTCTCAAATTACATTTATTTGGGCATTTATAACATCAATTATGTCTATATTTCATTAATAAAAAAATTAATGCATCATCTTTGTGTCATAAATAAATTAAATTATTTGATGTATAAAAATTACAAATAAAATATCATTATGTATTAAATCGTTTTAGATATCTAATTAATATTTATAGTCGAAATTATATTATGTATAACCCTATTTTAAAAATGTTTTAGTAAATAAACTTTGATTTTAACTCTTTTAACTCTTCTTTGAATTAAATAATAATAAATGTCCTAATCTAATCCAAGTGGGCCTAAATGATAATAATTTACACTTAAGGTTTGTTTTGGTCGAGATAAACTTGTCCAACAGGATTAGGACATGTGTTAGGGTAATAATAATATCGTTTTTACCCTTAATTACTCTATTTACTTTTAACCGTGGTAAATATAAGTAAAAAGTTACTATTCACCAAAAATTATTTTCATCTCATTGAACCACATTTTACTTACTGACATCAACCGTGTCTCTCGGATTTTTGAAATTCCATTCACAGAAGAGGTAAAATTAAGATTTATGAAAAAAATAATTTTTTTAACTACCACTTAGTAGTTTCACTATTCATCCAAAATTGAAGTTTTTCAGAAAAATGCCAAAATTTCACCCTAAGCTATAATTGATATTCCGAATTCAAAAATGATTTCTATTTTACAAAATTCCCAACATATAAGTTGCATTAATTTATTTTATAATTAATTTCCGCTGTCACAACAAATAACGTGTTTTTAAGAGATAATAACTATAAAAAGATTAACACTTGTTTATGTCTGGTGTAAATGTGGAATTACATTCAATGACCAACATTGTATTAAATTGTAAAAATATATTCTAAATATACTTTAAAACCACTCAAATTAAAAATTTATCACTATTAATTATATCGATTAAAAAAGTTGTTTTTAATTAAAATTTAGTAATTTTCACTATTCATCAGAATATGAAAGTTATCCGAAAAGTACCAAAATTTCACCGTAGGCTAAATTTGATACTCCAAATCCAAAAATAAAGTCCATTTTGAAAAATAAAATATACAAAATTTCAAAAAGTGGTTATTACTATTCATAACGGCTAGTTTTAATAATATTTTAATAGCATATTGCTGTTTAGTGAAACTCGTTATTGCGTACTACACACGCTATCGAGGAAGGTCACGATTGCGTGTAATGCAAGGCAAGTCAAGGATGCGTGTTGTGCAAGATAATTTTGGTGTAGCGTACAACACAAGACATTAGTGAAATTAAAAAGAATATTTTTCATAAAATCATGGGTTGTTACATGAATCATGCGAAGAAATTATAAATCAATTAACATAATAGAGATACGTAGAATAAATATTCCATGAATTGTGCATGTAATATTAGTAAGGATACTTTTTTTCACAGTTAATAAATAGTTTAAAAAATATCCGAAAAAGAATAATAAAAATTAACATCCCTAAAATGGGAAGCTATAAATGACATTACATAAATAGAGAGAAGATGAAAATATCATAAAAAGTCTTATGTATGATATATAAATGATTTCAAATTATCAAAAGAGCCAAAACTCCAAATTTTTAATCTTCAGGGGACACATGGTCACTTTCATTCATCAATGCCAAACCTAATACCAGATAATTTAAAAAGGGAGACTATAAAATAAAAGTATTCTATAATTTTAGAAGGTCCTACAACTTATATATTTTGTTGTAACCATAACCTTCTCAATATGTATCCTACCCATATACCATGAATATTTATTTAATTTAAGAACCCATAATTCCATATTTATATACTCTTAATGAAAATATTTCCCATTTTATTATTTGATTATATTAAATCACATTGATGGTACCACACTTCCAATTTTTGAAAAAAAATAATTTTTAAAAACCATAAATCTCCATAAAAATTTGAATCCAATACCTTTGTGGAGAATAAAAAAATATACATTTGAAAATCCTATAAGGTGAAAAAATGATATAAATACCTATAATTAGTTTTCTACATTAAAAACATAAAACTATTTTTAAATAATATATATGGAGGTGACATAAAAATTTTAATGAATTAACCACTAACTACGGCTCTATGATATAGAAAATAGTAGAATAAAAATAGTAACAACCGTCACCAGATAAAATTACATCATGAAAATAAATATATAATAGAATAATCTAGGGATAAAATAAAAAATAAATAAACATAAAAAAATACATAAACAAATATATAAGTGTAAATAATGAAATAAGATTTCCCTATGAAAACTAAGGATAGAGTTACCTTGTGAAATGTCATCACTAATTAGGGAAATATCCCTAACTAGTGTCATGGATCTAAAATGAACTCAATTTTTTAGTGATTTAATTTTATATAATAATTAACTAGTTAGGGAGAAGCACAATACTAGTGGGAAAGAGAATGATTGGTCTAGTTTTTCATAACCATGTTTATATACTCCCATGACCAAAAATACATTTAGGAATAAAAGAATAATATGGGAAGTGACATGAAATATTATAAAATATAATAACCATATCTAATTCCCAATAAAAAATCCAGTTTGTAATGTGCCAAATTCTACTTGATACCGTTATAAAATAATAAAATAATGAAATTCATTTTCAAAACCAATCATTGGTGAATTCATTGAAAAGATACTTTTAAATTAAAATGAAACTCAATTAAATCCTAAACAGATATAAAACACTAAACAATTATTCCAAAAATAAAATAAGACCCATTTAATTAAACCCAAATTATAAAATCCAATCACAAATGTACATGATAACTATCAAAAAAAATTATGGATAAAAAAATCGTTAATTAGTCACAAAATAAATCCATTGTTTTAAAGAATAAACTTTCGTAATAGTTTTCAAACAAAAAACCTTATTATGGGATATAAAATAAATAATATGATCCAATCAAGAATTTAATCTTAAATTATAAAATTATAAACCATTAAAAAAAATTTGAACATCAACTCGAAGAGGAATCCCTTTTTGATTCCCAAAAATATGAATTTAATTAACATAATTTATTAACAAAATTAAAATATTTCTATTAAGGGTTATTAAATATCAAAACAATTATAGTAAAAATTCCTTGATATCATGGTTATGAATTAGAAGAATCATTCATAGAGTATTCCTACCTTAAACTGTGAATGAGTGATATGAAAAAAATTAAATATTGGAAGGAAAGGGCCCAATGAAAAATATTCACACCCAATGATCAGTAACTATTAAAAATCCAATAAAAATACCCAAATACGGTTCAAACATATAGCTTAATAAGAGGGTAAAAATAATAAAATGGATAATATAGAGGAGGAATAAGTTGAAATATCAGAGAAAATTGATTATAACCTTTGATAAATCCACAATGAATTGTGGAAAAACCCATGAACTCTATGAAGGGAGGATACGAGACTCTACTAGGGATCACTCATCCCTAACTAATATGATTGAGTAGTATACAAGTCTTAGGAAACTTAAATTTGAGGATTTGTGGAATATGAATTTCACAGAATTTAGAATTGGGAATGCTTCATGGCTCAGACACGTGATTTTACAAAATATCTCACAACCATAAACCACTCACTAAACACCAAAGGGAAGACACATAGGTTTTTCACATGGTTACAAAACATTGTAAATCTAAAATAATAATGATTATTCATTATTCACATGGTTAGATATATGGATAGATCTAGTCTTTTTTCAACCGTGTTTCTATAATTGTAATAGCAAAATTTTTATTTTTTAGACATTTCATAATGAAAATAAATGATAGGGATAAAATTTGCAATGTAACAAATTAATATAATAATTGAGGGTTATGGAGTGATAATAATATTCAGAAAACAACATCACGTATAAAAAAATATAACATTCCCAAAATAATTAGATAAACCATGTTTTTAATATAAGATTACATACTCTATGGAAATAAAATCCATACTATATGATATATATTAAAAATTACTTTATCGAATATTACTATCATATCTGTTGTTTTTTGTTATTTTTCTCAAATCAGAAGATCATTAAACTATGGTGTTACCCTAATAACAATATAATTTTTGTTATTCGTCATGTTTAGACCACTATTTTGAACATTGAACTATTATATTCCACAACAATTTCTCTTCATTTATTTTGAAAAAATCAAAATGAATAACAATAAAAAAAATACAGTGAAATAAATTTAAAAGGTTTATTTCAGTGATTTGATAAAAACATGATGAAATATTTGTTGGATCGAATATGTAGATATGTATGTCTATTAGATGGAGCAATACAAGAGGGGGGGGGGTGAATTGTAGGTTAAAAAACCTTTTGAGTTTTAGCACTAAAGAGATTAGTTTAAATGATCTTAAACTAATACATATACAAACACCCACAAATGTATTGAATATGAAAGGTATGATGTAATGTAACACTAATGAAATGTAAAACAATTGTATCCATGATGAACACAATAATCAGAGTAATATAAAGATGAATTAATCTACCTTAAAGAGTACAGAATCAATCAATACTATATGTAATAGAATGGATGTAATTGAAACAATTACAAATGTATAAGAGATAGAAATGGAAACAAAAACAATTTCTTTTCTAATACAGATAGCAGCGGAAATTTAAAAGAATTACAATTCTTTTAACCCAAAGAGAAGGGTTATCCTTTCACCTAGGATAAAAGGTCTGTCTCAACAACACCTTGGTGTGCCCTCGATATGATGATCAGATTTTCTTGTCTGCCTATCCCCGGTAGCCCATGATACGGTGATCGGTATGTCCGTCTGCCTATCTCTAGCAGCCCTAGATACGATAATCGGTTTCTCTATCTGCCTATCCCTGGAAGCCCTCGATACGATGATCGGAACGTCTGTCTGCCTATCCCCGACATCCCTGGATTTTGTAGGTAATCGACACCTCTATATTTCAATCACTTGAAAGCCCTCGATACGATGATCGGATGCACAAGGCACACAACATGAGAGAAGTCACAACATCTCTCTCTAGAATCTTGATTGAAGCAAAGTATCATAGTTGTTCCACAAAGTCTCATTCGTCGTCTACTTTCAGCTTCAAATGACCTCCTATTTATAGCCCTTGGGTTCCAACGATCACATATCCTCCAACGGTCATATGTCTCCGAAAAAATCGGAGGGACATGGACACCTGGCATCATAACGGTCATATTGAAATAGAAAGCACGACATCGTTTTGATTAGTTTGTAACTCACTCAATGACATCGTATTGGTTAGAACAAGATATATGAAGATGATAAACAATAGTACGATTAGTATGAACCAAGAGTTTTTACTAAGTACCAATACAAGTAATGAAAATATGAATAGCAGAGTCAGTAGAGTCAGTACGATATGATTGACAGAGTCAGTATGATACGATTGACAGAGTCAGTATGATACGATTAACATGGTCAGTACGATATGATTGATAGGGTAAGTACGATACGATTTACAGGGTCAGTACAATACAATTAAAAAGACATTTGTGATTTCCAAAACAAAATATATATAAGTCAAAAGAGAACTTTTGACTCAACAATCTCCCCCTTTTTGGAAATCACAACTCACAAGGTAAATATAACAATAAATACATATCTCCCCCTGAGTTATTGGAAACTCTTCTGAATAAGAATTTGAATACAACTAACTCCCCCTTAGGTGTAAACTTTCCTAAGGATTGTATTCATAGATTTTCCTTGGTTTTCGAAATATTTGATTAAACCAATATCCTTTGTAAAACATTCTCCCCCTTTATAAAACATTCTCCCCCTTTGTTGTTTACAAAATTAATGGGGTTACATTGGGTTGCCTGAGAGGGTTAGAGAGAAGAATTGCAGGACAAAAGAAAATAATCATAAAATTTATTACAAAACAAAGATAGTTTCCAAAGGAAAACAAATACAACAATCATTTGTTTTCTCTTTCCTTATCCTTCTTTATGAGCTCATGAAGATTAACTTTCATCTTTTTTATTTATTTCTTTTCATCATAAATTCATTCACCCTGAGTTCTGAGAAGCTCTTGTTGGTCTGCCAAATTATGATCTTGATTCTTGATAGTCTCCTCCCGGACTCTGATTACTTCTTCAAGGGTATCAATACTATCTTGGAGATTCTTGATATCTTTGGATAACATAGAATTTTGTTTCTCCAACAAAACCATTTCATCCTTGAAAGATAAAACTTTCACGAATTCAGATTGGAAAGCATTCATTTTGTCTTGCAATTCTTTCACTGAAGGAATATCGTCTCGTTGGGAAGACAGATGATTCAACCTTTCAATAGTTTTTCTATCAAGCTTATTAAAAGCAACTGCATAATCATTTGACAACCTTCTTATATCTTCAATTGCTATCTCATGATCATTTATTGAGCTCTATGTTTTGTATGACCATTTGGTCATCTTGTTGCAGGCCTTCTTATGAGCAACCGAACTTTCTGAATGAACTTTGAAATCGACTTCAACTGACAATAATTTTTTTCTTAATTCTTTTACAGAGCCAAACATATTATTTTGTTTGTGAGTAATGAAATCAATCTTCCCTTTCAGCCTAGGGAAATATGGAATGGTCTTCTCAACCCTTCTCAAAATATGGACAATGTAATCACTCTTCTTGAGAGAGATTGTATGTTCTGAATCAGTATCTTCATCGTACGAAGCTAGTTCATTTGATCAGCCTGAGTCTACAACTGGCTGTTTTCCTTTTGCGTTTTCATTCTGATTTCTTTCATCTTCCACTTTATCACTAATTAAAACAACATTATCAGTGTGATATGATTGAGCACCTTGCTTTAATTGAGGTGGTGTTTTATACGAAGTTTCAGATGGTTCAAAAGGTGCTTAATCGGCATGAGGGGCTTATTGAACACCTTCACTCTGCTTTTGAACCGATTCCTCCCTACTCTTCCTTGAAGTTTGAAGGAATTCTAAAAGAAAATCTCATTCCTCTTATTCCACTTCTTCTATCTCTTCCATCATTTGTTTTTCTTTTTCATTCTCAGGAAAGATCTGTATGATTTGATCCTGATGCAATTCTGTGGTAAGTTGAGCACTAGCTTCTTCAACTGATTTCAAGACTTTATGGACATCAAAATACTATGATTTTCTTTTCAAAAGAATCTTCTTCTTCTTTTCAGTCTGAAGGGTATCCTAAACCCTTAATCTCTTAGCAAATGCTTCGGCTGGATCAAGTCCAAACATTGGATCACCTTCCTTTCTTTGTTCCTTATCATTTCTCAACTTGTCTACAACTTCCTTACTGTACTTAGGATTCTTCTTTGGATTTGAGCAGGTTTGAGGATCAGACTTCTGAGGAACAACAAGAGAAGGAATGTCTTTGGCTGGCATAGGTGCCGATTGATTTTGAGCCGATTCATCTTCTACATCTCTTATAAAAAGTTTTGTATTTGGGTCAAAACAAACATTCAGTTTTATCAACGTACTCTTACTAATCCAAGATGGATTTAGATCTATTAGGTTTCCTTTTAAAGGAATGTTTCAAAACTTCATGCTCTCAAGAATAAACATTGTAAGGATGGCTGGATACATAATCATTTGGGACTTAATTCCTCCTTTCTTGACATTATTAATGGTTTAAAAAACATATCCCATGAGATTTACTTTTCTCATATTTACAAGATTGTCAAGCATAAAAATATCAGAAACTTTCCGAGTTTCTCTATCCCATTTCCTTGGGAAAAGAAAACCTTGCATCCATAAAGTCACAAACCAATTGTCCGGAGAAATATGAGCCACTTTTCTCTTCTCTTAATTTATAACAAACAAATATTTTTCAGAACTTTCTCTATTAAACGTACCAACTTCCTCTGGTAGTTTATGAGATGGACAGAAAGAATCCCCTTCTATTGGGACATTCAGAAAATGAGCCACTTGTTTCACAGACATAGACAAATTTCTATCGTATACAGCAAAATTGATAGTCATGTCTTTGTCGAAAGATACAGATTTATAGAACTGAATGAATTCAACAAAGAGAACCGGATCTTGAGAAAAAGGTCTTTCAACACATAAATGCTCTCATCCTTGAAATAGAATGATTCTTCTAATTGTGGAATCATACGAATCAAAAAAGTCCCAATAAAATAACCTTTCTCTGAAAAAGCCATTCTCTATAAATGTCTTTGAAGACATTTCAGCGTGAGTGTTAGTAGAGGACTGAGACATAAAGGTACTGAAAATGAAAGATCGTACAATGATTTAAAAATAGTGGAGCAGAGCTTCGCCTCAAAACCTGAAAAAACAATGTGGGTTTGGGGAGGGCGGTCTATTTATAGGCGATAAAGGGGTGACCATTGATCTTCTACAGTCAGGATTAGAGGAAAACAGATCAATGGTTAGGATTAAAAACGTAGAAAAAATATAAAAAAATGGAAAGTACCTGTCGGAGAACATAAGGCAGTTGTTGGTTTTAGTAGAGCTAAAAAGAATACTCAACCGTGCAAAATAAAAGAAAACTATCAATCTTAATACCGATGGAAAACAAAGTTGTTACCATTAACTGAAAAGCCGATGAAAAACAATATCGTTACCATGAACTGACAAGCCGATGAGAAACAATCTCGTTACCATGAACTGACAAGCCGATGGGAAAAACATCATTACCATGAACTGACAACCCGATGGGAAACAATCTCGTTACCATGAAATTACAAGCCGATAGAAAACAATCTCGTTTCCATGAACTGAAAATACGATGGAAAACAATCTTTTTACCATGAACTGACAAGATGATGGAAAACAATCTTGTTACAATGGACTGACAATACGATGGAAAACAATCTCGTTACCATGAACTGACAAGCTGATGGAAAACAATTTTGTTACCATGAACTGAAAATACGATGGAAAAAAATCTTGTTACCATGAACTGACAAGACGATGGAAAACAATCTTGTTACCATGGACTGACAATACGATGGAAAGCAATCTCGTTACCATGAACTGACAAAACGATGGAAAACAATCTCATTATCATGTGGATCATATAGACAGTGAACATAATAGATCTACCATAAATAGACTTCCAATTATGTATAATATAAACAATGTTTTAGTTGGTAAAACTGGACTCTCATTAATTTAATCGAATATTAATGGATTTAACTACACGAATGGTTTAAGTAGTATAACTTTAACCACCTATAGTTATGTGAAAATCATATGACCATTGTGCAGATGAAAATTCTAGAGTATATCACATGTTTGATCCTATACATTGATATAATAAATAAATAAATATTATGATATAAAATCAGTTATTTCAACTATGTTGGAAACATATATAATCCTAATTAGAAGGCCCATTTATAACTTTTAAAATTAAATATGTGTGCGAATAAATAGAAACATTGTTGATACCCCCCATTATACTAAAAATTGAATAAAATTATTCAAAACAAAAAAACACTACTGAATTTTTAGAATAACTTAAATCAGTGAAATTTCTCAATATAAAAAATTTATATATATAATATTACTATTTATTTTAATATGTTTTAAAAAATAATATCTATAATAAAATAGTTTGTTTAGAATCCTGAAAATTCCTTATTTAAAAATGACTCATCCATTTAAGAATAAGAGGTTTCAATCTAAAATATTTATATATATTTTTGAAAGTAAAAAATAGTTTTTAATGATTCCAAATATTATATTGAATAATAAAAAATACTCCCTTTTAGGTTTTTTTAATGGTTGGGGCCGAAGTCTCATTTTATTATTAATGAAAAGTCCTCTTTTGACTGGGTAGAGGGATACCCATTACATAGCTCGAAGGCCCAAGGCCAAGTGGCCTAAATAAAATGTTTGAAAGACCATTTCATAGTCTAAAGGACCCCTTGGTGAATAGTACTATTACAATACCAGAGTTGCAATAGTAGTGCCACCGCTATAGTGTCTGCTATAGTACCTCTACTGCTACAGTGCTGCCGCTGTTACAGTTCCACCGCTACTATAGTAATGCTACAATGCTGCTACAGTACCCTAGAATACTACACCCTTTTATGGAAATGTTATTTCACTTTTAAAATGTTAAAGAAGAAGAAATTAAGTATAGTTTATTAAATGTGGTATGATAGTACTATCAATGGTGAACATATAGCTTTTGAGTAGTATAGATTATTTATTTGATATTTTTTAAAATAAATGTTTGGGGTGTAATTCTAATCATTTCGTTTAGGAACACCAACCAAAAAGACTGAAAAACATACCACACGAGTAGTTGAGGAAACATGGAAAAAGATGTGACAAAAAAGCCTTCCATCAGGATTAAGGATTGATTCATCTAAACATGTTGATAATGGATGCTATAATGTTCTCGTTCGGAGAGAATTTGAATTGTGAGGGGGGTTAGAATTATTTTTGGGGTTCTTTTCGGATGTGATAAAGGGTTTTATCAGTCCAAACCAAAAAACATTGATAAAAGTCACCTTTATCAGCAGTAAAATGAAAAAACACTAATTAACCAAGAATTTATCTATTTTAAATCTATCATTCATACAAGCTTTTCTTTATCAGTGCAAAAATAATAAGTGATGATAAACTATTCTAAAATGAGTTATAATTTAATAATTTATAAAGGAATAATTTATCACAAATAAAGTTATTTGGGATAAACACCTTATACGTAAGTAGTTTAACTAATACAAAAGGATTTTTCGAGATATTTGCAATTAATGAATTTAACAAAATACATATATAATTAATTTGAAAAATGATTTTATAATTATAGAAAAATGAATAAGTAATTTTTATTAAATAATTTCTATTCAAAATATTTAACAACACGAAATGTTATTTATATATATATAAATATTATGAAGATAGGATTAAAAATATCAAACAAGACACACTAAGACACCATGTATGATGAAGCATCATCCATCATAGTATGTAATGAAAAACATTAACTATTATTAATATAGAACATATAGATGACCCAAAAGGACAAGCTCATGATGGAACCTGGGATTAAATGATTGTGTTTGAAAGACCCCAATGTAAAGGATTTGAATGTCCAGGTGAGAAGCATTCTTCATGTTCTACCACAAGTCATTATGTCATGAAACCCCATTTCCTATAGTTTTCAGGCAATGCTTAAAGTATGAAATTTGTGTCACCCACCTATGATGAATAGTTGCTATATGTTGGTCTCTCACACGTCGCAGCAAGGGAACCCTCTATCCCATAATGGATGTCGTTGTAAAAATATATATATTAAAAAAACTAATATATCAAAAAAGCAGTAACTGAAAATATATTAAATATTAATCCAATATTAAAAATGAGAAAAATAAAAAAATTATTAAAAATGAATAATTAGTAATAAATGAAATATAAAAAAATTTTAAATATATATAAATTGAATAAATAAATTGGAATTTATAAATTAAAAAATGAAATAACTGATTACATCTTAAATTATTAATTTAATTTATATTTAAAATTCAACTTAAATAAAAAAATATTTTTAATAAATTATAACTTATAATGTTCTATATGATATTAATTATATAGGTAATTAATTGTAAATTATTATTCAGAAGCTAATTTATTTATAAATGAACCAATATGTTTTTATATTCTATATCTAATTATATAAATATATAATTTTATTCATAAATAATTATAATTATACATAGAAAATCTTAAAAACAAATACATTACTAAAATATAAATATTAATTAATCATTTTTCTTTTTTAATTCATCAAAACATAAATAGAAATTTATAAAAAAATTAAATATAAATTTATTTAATCAGTACATTTAATGATTTGATGTTTTTTAACTTATATATTTAATTATATGACAACCATTATTCAATTTTAAATTCGTATCTACGCATCTTCCTGAATAACCAATAGACTTGTGCATTTATGTGTGTCCAATATATATTCCTCTTTGTGTGTGTGTGTGTGTCCAACAATATATGTCACACCTAAGAATAATTTCTTATTAATGTTTAGATAAAATAAACAAAAATTATGAATTTATTTATATTAAATATTATATCAATTAATATTTTTATATTAATATTAATAATTACTAATTATGTCAATGTTGTTTCATTATAAATAATGAATCATATTAATAAATTGAAAATTAATATAAATATTTTTAAATTTATTGTACAAATAGTATCATTTATATAAATAATTAAATATTTTACCCGAAATATAAAACTAATGAGACATTTTTAAATATTATACTTGAATTTCATTTCAATATAAAATATTTTAAAAAAAAATTCTATTTAAATTATTAATAATATTATCCATTGTATTTAAAAAATATATCACCCATCATTTTTAGAATATAAATTATAATGTTAAGAAAATTTATAAATTTAATATACATAAATACTTATTATTAAAATGCATTTGATTATATATTTCTAAAAAATTATTAATTATATTTCAAGAAAATTAATTTTTGGTTATTATAAAGGATGAAATATATATTTACTTATGTTTGGGGGAGTGGAAAGAATGATAAAGAAAATAATCTAGCATATACCAATTACTTGTGGAGACATGATCCCAAGAAAACATCGAGGCCCATCAATGACCTCACCAGTATGATATACCCCAGGTTCACTTGCCCACTCCAGTAGGAATATTCGTTCAGGATTCTATTAATAGCCTGCGAAGATATCCTCCCTGCATTAGAGAAGATAATAGTGTCATCCACAAACATCAGATAGGAAATGTAAGACATGTTCCTTTTTCATCTGAAATGATGAATTCAAAAAATTGGAAATTTCTTTTTTTAAAGCCTAATAAGAGTGTCCTGCATAAGGATCAAAATACTGAGGGAAATCCAATCACCTTTTCATAGGCCTCAGGTGGCCTTGAAGAATCAGTGGATTTTCCCCATGATGGAGACAACCATCCATGGAGAGCTAAATAATTTGAAAAATTAATGACAGTGACCTTGGTAGATATTCTCATGTATGCCAAAATGGGTTTTCTCAATGGATATCCACTAGGGAAGACACATGGCCATCCTCATATTGATAATGATCGGTAGAAACTTATAGGGGAAGTTAAACATGCTCACAGGGTGATATTTAAGTAGAGACTATCGAGCCTTCACTTTCAAGATAAGGAATAGAGTCATGGCGCTAGCAACATGTGGGAGAACTTCTACAAGAAAGATGTCATGAATAGTAGAAAGGATGTCCTCCTTAACAACATCACCCGAAGCTTTGTAAAACATTCCAGGGAAACAATCCGGCCCCGGAGTAGTATACAGGCCAAGACTCAGCGTGGCCACATGGACCTCACACTCATCTAGGATCCTCTACAAGCAGACATTATACCTAGAAGAATTTTTTTTGGGAATTACATCCCACTGACCAACACTTTCGCTCGGGTACCCGTCGTCCATCCTCGTGTTTCGACCAGCAATAAGATCTTTAAAGTAAGACGAATTAATGCCACCAACAAGATCAATTCCATCCATATAAAATCAATCCTCAAGCCTGATATTGGGATTGATCGGTGGTCTTTTCTCCCTGATGCATGTATGGAAAAACGCTATGTTCTTGTCTCCCTCATGAAACCACTTTAGGTTTAATCAATCCCATGACATACATTCATGTCTAGGAATCATCTCCACCTAACAGTTCTTTTTTAATAAAATATACTCAAAAATCATGTCTTCCCATAGTCCCTCCAGGTCACCTTCTAAGCACTTGATCACTCGTTTGAGGTCATCCATCTCTTGTTCGATAGGGGGGAGGTCAACTTCCCATACCGAAAGCCCATGTTTGAGCTGCTTGAGTTTGTTATGAATGGCCTCCTAGTTGTTCCCTTGCACTCATTACCCCATGAAGTCCTTACCCAATTAGATAACTCATGACGGACCTTGATGTTGTCATAGAATCTGAACCAATCCAGATATACCTGCCAGGGGACATGAGATAACAGTAGTGGTGAGTGATCAGAAATCACATGGACCAAGTAGTTAACCATGGAATTTGAAAATGCGGTGATAGAATGTATGTTAGAGAGACATCGATCAGTCCAACTCCAACATTATATATTGAATCTTTGGTTATTACACCACATGAATGGATCCTCAAGGTACAACATATCCATAATACCATTACATTCCATGAACTGGACAACGTTCGAGCTTGCTCGATGTGGAAACTCCCCTCGTCCCTTTTTCTAAAATGGTTCGGTGATGATGTTGAATTCAACCCCTATTATCTAAGGATCATATCCTGGGTCAAAAGCACTAAACTCTTGCCACATAGATTCTCTTCTCATACTAGCACATCTCCCATAAACAAAGGAAACAATGAAAGAATACTTGTAATGCCCCAACCATAAACATTACATAATCTTTAATTATGTTAATAATTCACATTGAGTAACTTTTAAGGTTTATAGTTTTAGATAATTAAGACATAACTATTACACGACATCTAAGATATTACAAAGTAGAAACTTATACAAAGTATCAATTTCTTTCATAAAATATAAACTCATAAATGAAATGAAAGATGTTTTGTTATATGTTTTAATCATGATAACTTTTACTTTATCCCATCCTAGACCATATTCCACATTAAGTCTTATGAAAAACATTTCAAAAGCTTGGTTTGAGCATAAAAAGCTCAGTATGCAATACACAAATAAGAAAAATATCTAGTTTTTAAAAATAACAAATAAACCATTAATACATTATCATAAGTAATACTATTGAACCTTATAAAGTAGTAACTTCACTGAATGAAATATCATTTCTTACCCTTTTTTCAACCAAAATATTATCATAAAACTCATAGAAAGAACACATATCATATCGAGGAAACTTGGGACATAAAGATAATCAAATGGAATAACCATACATTCGACTTTCACACATATCAAAAAGTGGAAAAGTCATACGTCCGACATCCATACCCAATGCATTGGAGTTTATAATGTAACCACCCTTCCTTGTTTATCTTGGAAACACCTCTCATTTGGTTTATCATGTTACCACCCATCAAATTTACAAGTACCATTATAAAATCATAACACATAAATTATTTAAAATAAAAAAAAATTACTTATAACATTTCATTTTGAATGATAATAAATAATTAATAGTTATTGAAATAATAAATCCAATTAAAAAACCATTTTAAATACCAAAACACCCAAAAAATAATATGGGATTCCCTTTTCACTTTTTAAAAAACATTATGTCTTATCGAGGAACCAAAATAATGATTACGGCGGCAGAGAGGTCATTTTCACCGCAAAAGATAAAAAAATCATTTTGCAATTTAATAAAATGTTTAGTAGAAAAGATATTCACATTGATTGAAAGTAAAAGTAAAAGGGGTTTATGATAAATTGTATAAAATTAATGATGTGTATATTATCAAAATATGCCTTAATGAAAGGAGATTGAGATGAAGTCCCATAAAAATATAGTACTAATAGATTAAAGATAAATCAATGACATAATTATATGTGAAAAATATAAATACACCAATTATAGTTGTATATTAAAAGTAAAATAATAAATGTTAATTCACACATTTTTATATCATGACATAATCAGTAAGTAGAAGTTTAACCCAAAGAATTGAAATTGGGATCAGAAGTTTCCTTACAGAAATATGACAGCCCAACGACATTAGATTAAAATATATAATATTAGTTGATGATAAAGAAAAAGGGTCTATCATATCATTCCAATAAAATTTACAAAAATAAGGATATATAATAACAATTCCCATCATAATAAAATTTAAATCTAAAAGACATAACATAAAATAATTCTTTAATTGAATGAGTACAGTGAAAGGTTCCCTATCCGGTTTGGTAACTTTAAAAACATAAATCCCATGAAAGATGGATCATAAAATGAAGATGTAAATACCCATAAATTAATTTATATTACTCAAATAATATGATCAAGGTAAGTACATACAACACACATAAGTAAATAACAGAAAATATAGCATGAATATCACGGGAATAGAAATTGAGATGAAAACCTCATACCTCAAGTCTAAATTGAGTTGTATGTTCCTTGTTCTTCCTGAATAATAAACATAAGTTAATTTATACAGGAATAATATCCTTTTTCATTTATATTATTTATTTTATATCACTTATTACTTTAAATTAATAATTATTTAATTTTGTGTGTTCAAATCGGATATTTTGTCGATGTTCAGAACGTGAGTAAAAAATGAACAAGTTATAATTAAAAACTGTATTGGTGGTCAAAATTACATTATCTCTAGATTTATATTCTTGATTTAGATATCATATATATCATATAAATGTACTATATATGTATTTTGAATATTCTATATCTTTTGGATATATGAAAATGAAATGCACCGTTCATGGAGACGGTAAGTCGTATGTATGCATGAACGCTACTTTCATTTCATTTTTTCATTTTAAAGGAATGAAAACTAAATGATAAATAGGTATATTATTATTTTATTATAATATAGTTTTTTAAATATGTTGAATATGTTCTTTAACACTATCCATTATACGTTCCATGTATGGTATGAACAAGTCATATCACATTGAGGGGGCGGTAGTCCGCACTTCCTCAAATTAAATTATTGTATTTATATAACATTAAAAGAATAAAGGTGTATTATAAATGTGAATTTAATACGCATAGATATAAAATAAATATCATATATATCACATATAAATATAGCTTCCTCATAATTTCCACCATGACAGGCCGTAGGAGACAATTCCACAATCATCATTTTTTGATAGAGTAGTTCCCCATCCCCATAAATAGTATGTTCTAAATTCATTAGATAGAGGTGTGTGTAAGTTTATTTTGAATAATTATCCTTAAAACAACCTATTATATTGAGTATACTGGTGTTTTATGTAAACATAGAATAATATGATAATAGGGAGTGAATATGTTAAAAAAAAAGAAGAGAACCTGATGGAAGACGTTACATTTAAATCTGGTAAATCCCTTTAGTTTGACCAGAAAGTATTTCTTAAAGAGCCTTTTGTATAAGGTAATAATTCTATGAGGAAGAGAGATATGTTGCGAGATTTTTTGGGAAGCAATTGGATGAGCGAAGGGGCTGGGGAGTTGTGAGTAATTGTTAGATGATGTGTCCTTTTATTAGATGGAGGAGGGGCTC
Organism: Viscum album; assembly: GCA_963277665.1. Classification (NCBI taxonomy): domain Eukaryota; kingdom Viridiplantae; phylum Streptophyta; class Magnoliopsida; order Santalales; family Viscaceae; genus Viscum; species Viscum album. The sequence goes on from OY728163.1 coordinate 871,964,507, forward strand.
TTTAAGAATGTTTGAATGTATAATTTTATTATAAAATAATTTTTGTATTCAAAAGGACCATAACACATTAAATTTGAAGAAAAAAATGACTATTATTCAAAATACCTAATCCAATAGGTTTTAGACATGTTTTGGTTTCATTATTATCCTTATCATTTATCTTTAACCCTTCGGTAACTAATTTAACTTTTACCAAGTTTTCTTGTATATTCATACTCTATGGTTAACATAGTTGCCATAAAATTCCAATCATACCAAAATTAGTTCATTAATAATATTTTCACCCTTATATAATTCATTTTTCCAAATTATAGATTTTTAGGATTATTATATAATTTAATAGAATATTAATTGATTTATATTCTCATTTATGTCAATGTTTGGTCTATTCAAATCATGATATTTTAAATACTCAAAATCAACTTGATTATTTTAAAAAACATTCATTATTTAAAATATAACTAGTCATCCTCATCTATGAAATTCGGGGATGATATAAAAATTTTCTAAATAAATTTATTTTAATATTTATAATCTTATTTATTTAAAACATTTATTCGTAAGGAAATCATTGCATCATTATTGTGTCATATTAAATTTATTTCATTGATATCTAAAAATTATAAATAAAATAACATGATGTAGAAATATTTTTAGATTTGTAATTAATATTTATAGTTAATGATATAAATTATATAACCCCACATTAAAATTGTTTTAGAAAAAAATACGCGTTTATAATATTTTTTGTTTTTTCTAAAAATAGAGAGTTATAAAAGACATTATCACACTGAAATGGATTCAAAAAGCCAAAAGTCTCACCCAAGAATTTTATTGGTCGAACATGACTCATCCAATAAGGTTAGGACACGTTTTATGTTAATTATATAGTATTATAATTTTATTTTTACCTTGAATTACCATATTTAACTTTATCCCAGATAAATAAATATCAAAAGTTACTATTCACCATTAATTATTTTCATCTTATTGAACTATATTTTACATATTTATGATAGCCATGTATATATGATTTTTTAAATTAAATTCACAGATGTGGTAAAATTTCATTTAAATAAAAAGTATTTTTTTAACTACATGGTAGTGTTTTTCTTAATTCATTAAAAAGTTAAAGTTTCTAGAAAAATACCAAAAATTCGCCTTTAGAAAAATTTGATATTAATAATTCAAAATTTATTTCTATTTTATGAAATTCAAAATATATAATTTTTATTAATTAATTTAAAATTAATTTCTGTTGTCAACACTAGAAAGCATGTATTTAAGATGTAAAAACTAGTGAAAAATTGACCTTTGTTTAAGTCCAATTTAAATGTGAACTTACTTATAATGACCAACATTGGATTAAATGTTAAAAATATAACCCAATTACACATTAAAACAATTTAAAAAGTTAATATATCCATATAAATAAATTATATGAAATGATAGTTTTGAATTAAAAAGGAGTATGTTTCACAATTCATTAAAAAATGACTTTTATCAGAAAAATACAAATAATTTACCCAAAGTAAAATTTGATATCCGTCCTCTAAATAAAAAGTTTATTATGACAAATAATTATTATTAAATTCAATAAAAATATATTTAAAAAGGGTTCTCCATCAAAATGCTTTAAAATGTATTTTAAAGAATATTTGAGTTTTTCATGCATAAAATTAGATTTATTCTTATTTTAAGCCTTTAAAACTTATTGGATTAAAGTAAAAACATATAACAAATATTTGTAATCATTTTGTAGTTATTTATTTTCATTCTGGAGAATAAAATTGGCTTGGTGTGAATTACTATTTAAAATAATAATAATATATTATTTTATGGTATAACTCGAAGTTGTATGCAACATAAGATTTAAAAAAATGTTTCATTCTAAGTACGATATCAGACATATCATCCAATTTAATGAAAAATTAATATTTATCTCACAAATATTAATAAATATGAATATTTTGTGTTCTTTATTTACTTGGTATGTTAAATCCATCCCCACTATTAGAAATCGCATCCTCTCAATTTTAAAATTGTGATTGGAAACATCATTGAATGTCCCACATTGGAAAAAGATTCAATAAAAATACCACATTAAAATTAAGAAAAAGAAGTAAAAAGGTTACCCGAGATAACCCATAAAAGGATTTATTTAAAACATGGATATGGATGTGAAACTAAATGTCATGTTCTAATGGAGAGTGAAAGAAAACATGGTCAGGAGAAATTTGACGATCTGAAAACCATAAACTTGCGATGAGTTAAACAATATTTGTTTCCACTTTAGGATAAGTAAAGATAAAACATTTTTGTTTTTTGTCCGTCTTCATAAAGTTGAGTAATTTATTTAAGATATTGGCTATGAATATAAGGAAACATACTTACATGTCATGTAGAATTTTATACTTCACTAAATTTTTACCACAACTCATCTTTTCTCCAAATGATGAGAATTCAAGATGACTTGTTCACGTCAAGAGCAGTTGAATCAACTACTATATAATCACATAATACAAATATGATGAACTATATATTTCTCATACCTTTATACAAAAACCAAAATAAAAATGGTCAGTTCCAGATAAGATAATCCATGAAAAGGAAAATCATTTATAAAAATAAATACTATTCCTAATCTCTAATATTTTTTAAAACAATAATCAAACCTCAAAAAAGACAACTCAATAAAAAAAATTCAAAAATTTATTCCAAGTAATCCAAACTATGATTGAAACCCAAAACATAAGAAGGATTTAATCACATAGTATTCCACAGTAAATATTAACATTTATCTCTCAATAACATCGATTACTCTTAAAGTCTCATACTGAAGTGTAATTAACCTAATCACGCATTCCCTATGATAGGCTAATAATTTACAAAAATAACCCAAATAGAAATATGTCCAAAATAAAACATAGATTCCTCAAAAATAATATTTTATCCATTACTACATAAATTAAATCCCATAGTATTCTATTTTCATTAATCTTATAGTGTTCCCAAAAGAGAAAATGTCTTCTAAAATAACCATTATCACACAATCACCAATTCATTTTCCTATAATAAGGATATCCATTTGATAAAATATAAGATACCAAATCAATATAATCTTGAACGATAAAATCATTTAATTAAATGAATCACGGATACTGACTAGGGACTTCACATAGGCCAGTGGTAGGTGATGCGCCCTTGTCGCCCTTCGGTTGTGGATTCTATTTCCATGGCCTTGCACGACGCGACGGGCTGTCACCCTTCCTACGTGTTTTCCTTTTTCAAATAACATATAATTTTATAACATTCCCAAAAATGAGTTAAATTCTTTAAAAATAACCATGACATATTTGAACCACAAGAGTTATAATCATTGCTCCCATTTCATTTGGATTGTCATTAAGAAAACCACTACAATTTCTGTTACATCTATTATTACATTAGATCTTACTAGATCCAGCCATTTACTAAAACCAAAATGGTCAGTGTGAGTACATCCCTAAAATCATATTATAATACCTTATGAGGAGGTTAAAAACTAAGGTATACTTATTCATATTATCTTAAACACATTTGATTTGTCTAAAATAACTATGACTCTTTCTAATATGCTAACCTTTATAGTTATGTCACTTCTGCTTAAATAACACCCTAAACTCTCAATTTATCTAAACTGACATATGATAAAAACTGTAAGTCTCCAACCATAAACATTACATAATCTTGTATTGAGTTAATAACTCACACTGCGGATATGTTCAGGTACAACATGTTAGATAATTAGGCCATAAAAATTACATTACATCTTAAATATTATAATGTATACACTTATACTCATTATCCATTTCTTTCATAAAATATAGACTCTTAAAAGAAATGAAACATGTTTAGTCCCATTTTGGAAATGACCAGCCAATTCTCATTGGATTGAGTGTACAACGAGTCAATACTAGGCCCTAGGAGACATATCCAAGACACCAAAGGCCGGAAATAAATACCTAAGGGTTTAAAATATAAGTTGGTGGATGGTTTACCATTTAATAAATAATCCCATAAACCATCCATAACCAATCATTCACTATATGATGCATGAACCAATGAACGACCAATAAACACATCATTTTTATCAAACTGCATCAAAGTACACAATAGTGGAAAACCGAACTAAGAATCATAGTACACAGTGGATGAACAACTCAAGACTCTCAAAAGACACTACAACTCTATGCACCACATGCTCCAAGCTCCACAACATCTCCCAAGCATCACCATGAGCCACTAGTAATAAGATTCGTTAACTTTACTTGTGTCTCAGAATACGACATCTTCAAAAGTACCAACATTCCAAAGCAGTGGTGAGTATAAAACTAAGTAGGTTTTCCATAATGACTTGCTACTCTTGCCACTAGGATAGACGTGTTAGATACATTTATACAAAAAATGTTTATATAAATATTTTTTTCAAAATAAGTTTATAACTAAATACAATCAAGTTTCCAAAACCATACATAACCAATAGCATTCCAAGAGAAGTTGAAACAAATTTTCCAGCAAGTTATTTTTCTATTTAAATAACCTAACAAGCGTAATAATAATTTCACTAACATTCCTTTTTGGCATACCCATCCATTTCCACAAACCCATGAAACCAACCTTGCTTGCTACCAAGAAGAGGGGGGAATCCTTAAACCCTATCCATCCCAACCATGATGGGGGAGACTTATTACCCTTATCCAACCCAAATGCACATGAATTCATTATGGGGGAGAGCCCTAACCCTTATCCATCCTAACACTAATGGGAGATACCCCTAAACCCTATCCATCCCGAATGCAATATGAATGTTTGACGGGGGAGAGCCCTAACACTTATCCATCCCAACACTGATGGGGGAGACTCATAACCCTTATCAATCCCACATGCCAGTGAACGCACACAACCATCATGTCAAAAACCAAGTTTGATCAACAAATTCAAACTATTTCATTTCTTAACCATTTCAATTCCAAATCATTTCAATAAAACCCCCTTTTTATTGAAAACCAAATACATCAACATCATTTCAATCTCAAAAAATTTAAATAAAACACCCTTTTTATGTAAATCCCATTTTTCATCAAACCATCTACAATTTAAGCAAATTCATATTTTGAAATCAACATTTTAAATTCAACAAGCCAAATCAAAATTCATAGAAATTCACCAAGATTTCCCAATCTCATCAAAACCATAAATCGTCAACAAAAAATATTTATTCATTGATTTTCACAATAAAATCCATTCAAATTGACCAATTTAATCTAATACAATCAATTATAACAAGAGGAGTTGAGAGTGAAGACTCCGACCTCAAAGGTTTTGAGGAAAACCACCAATCGGAGAATGCACAAGAAAACTGATTTGGTTCTTAAAAAACCCACCTTAGATATCTTCTAATAGAAATATCAAGACCAAATATGATCATATATAGAATCCACACATTTAGATCTACCAAAAATGGGAAAAGATCTATGAAACTGAGAGAAAAGGAGAAGTGTATCTTAGTAGATCTAAGAAACAGATCAAGAACGAAGAAGAACGATCACATAACACAAGAATCCAACATTGATTCTCCAAGATAATCCTTAGCATCACCTATGGAACGATGGGAGAACCCTCTTTGAACTTATGAGACAAAAACACCCGAGTTAGGGAAACTTAGAAGAAAAAATGAGCCACTTAGTGAAAAAAATGCACGAGACCCACCTTTATAGGACCTTGTTTAAGTGGGATCACAGTTTGATCGCATAGTTAGAAAAAACATGCACTAACCATGCGTTAGCTACTACAACAGACAACTTTCTCACATAGTTTGGCCACAATGTTAGACAAACCATATGCCACCTGTGTGGAAGCTACTGCCTCCAAGACCAACTACGCATAGTTTGACCGCTCTGTTTAGACAAAACCTGCACCGCCCATGTGACATCCCCTTTTGAAACAAAGAATTATTCCATGTTCTCTTGACTCTCCCATTCATCACCCTTAACATTAAAACCACTAAAATCATCAGGAAAGAGTTACATGGCAGAAATTGGGGGTACTAAATTCTCCCCACTATTTGACTTTCCATTCTAGGAATGTAGAAAACCTTCATCCAGCTGAAAGAGTTCTGACCACTACTCTTTCATTTCCCTTTCACGTTCCAAAGTCTCTTCTTGAATCTAACCATTCTTCCATAAAACCTGCACTAGACCAATGATTTTTCCATGCAATAATTTATCTTTCCTATCCAAAATCCATACCAGGATATGTGTCAATGAAGCATTCGGTGATAGGTCAACGTGATCCTATCTAATCACCTGTTCAGGATCAGGCTGGTACTTTTTCAACTGAGATACATGGAACACATTATGCACTATACTAAACTATGGTGGTAATGAAAACTGATATTCCACCACTCCAACCCATTCCAGTATCTCAAAAGTTCCATTTTATCTAGGATATAACTCACCCTGCTTCCAGAAATGACGATTTCCAAGCCTTGGAGAGATCCTCAAGAAGACATGATCACCCACAATGAACGACAACAGTCTTCGACGGTGACATGCATAAGATTTCTGATGACTCTGAGCTGTCTCCAACCTATTTCTAATCAACTAGATCTTCTTTGTTGTCTCTTGGACACGTCTTGGCCCAACTAGTGATGTTTCACCTGTTTCCACCCATCATAGTGGAGAACGACAAGGACACCAATACAATGCTTCCAACGGAGCCATGCGTATCAATTCTTGATATATGTTATTGGATGAGAAATCCACTGAGGGTATATGATCCTACCATGAGAAACCAAAATCCATTACATAAGCCCACAACATATCTTCCAAAGTTTGTATCATCCGCTCGGATTGCACATCCGTTTGAGGATGATTTTTCGTGCTCATAGACAACTGTGTTCTGAGGGATTGCTGTAATGATTTACAGAAATGTGATGTGAACCTCATATCTCTATCTCATACAATATACATTGGTACACCATGCCTCTTTAACACTTCTTGAATATAGATTTTGGAAAGATCTTCCATAGTTTGAGTTTCCCAAATAGGGTTGAAATGGGCCGACATGGTTAGAATTTCCACCATAACCCAAATGGCATCGTGTTTCTGGACCATTCATGGAAGACCTATAACAAAATCAATTGCTATCTAGTCCCTTTTATACACTAAGATAGGTAATGATTGTAACATATGAGCTCATCTCTGATACATTGCTTTAACCTGCTGACAAGTTAAGCATTGTGAGATAAATTCGTCCACCTTCCTTTTCATCCCTCTCCACTAAAATTGTGCCTTCAACGCCTTATACATAATTTGTGTACCTGGGTGTACAGACCATCTTGAATGGTTATAAGCATGAAGGAGTAGTTTTGTACAAACCATAGTTACAACCATCTGATCTATGAAACACAAAATTGAACCCCCATCAAGTTTCCAGCCATCAATGGTCTCCCCATCATTGAGTTTTGAAATTACAATAAAACATTTTGCATCATATGTTTGTGCTTCTTTGATCATCTTTACAAAATCAGGAACAAGCGTAGATGAAAAGAGAAATACAACAACACCTCAATATTAATATTCCGCATGTATGTCGGCTAAGACGGACATTAACTGCCATTCATCCGAAGCTACTTTCGCTAACTGAGCATATGACTTTCTACTCAATGCATTCACAACGGAATTTTTTTTCCAAGTGTGTACATCAAGTCAATGTCAAACATCAGGAGATACTCCCTCCACCTCCTTTACCTCAGATTCAAATCTCATTGTGAGAAAATGTGTTTCATGCTTTTGTGTTTTGTAAACACAGTAAATTTTTCACCAAGGATATAATGTCTCCATGTTTTCAAATCATGTATGATTATAGCTAACTTTAAATAATGTGTTGGGTAATTATTCTCATGGACCGTCAACTGACTTGAGACCTAAGCAACCACATGGTCTCCTTGAATGAGAACACAACCCAACCAAATTCCCAAAGCATCACAATACTCCACACACCCCTATCCTGATTTAGGAAATATCAGGATGTGTGATGATGCAGGACGAACCTTCAGTTCCTATAAAGACTTATAACATTCTTCTATCCATTTGAATGGAACATTCTTCTTTTTTAGAGGTTTCATTGGTGACGCTAATCATGAGAAATCGTGCACAAAGCTTCGGTAGTGACCAGCTAGACCAAGAAAAATTCGTATCTCAAACACATTCTTCAGTGGTTTCTAATCGGTACCGACATCTATCTTTTTAGAATCAATAGAAACACATTTCTCAAAAATGACAAGGCCAAGGAAATTTACTTCCTGTATCCAAAAATAACACTTTGATAATTTGGCATACAAACGATGATCTCTCGTGTTTTTTAACACTATTTCTAGGTGCACCTCATGATCAGCCCTTGTTTTAGAATAGACCAAAATATCATCCCCAAACACCACAACAAAAGAATCCAGATATCACTGAAATATGTGATTCATCATATCCATAAAGACTGTTGGTGGATTCATTAGACTGAATGGCATGACTACATATTCATTGTAGCCAAATCTACTTCTAAAATCTATCTTTGGAATATCCTTCTTATGCACCCACAAATGGTGATATCCTGATCTTATGTCAATATTTGATAAACACTGATCTCCCCTTAATTGATTTAAAATATCATCAATGCATGGAAGTGGATATTTATTCTTTATTGTAACTTGGTTAAGCTTTAGATAATCAACACATAGCCAAAGAGTTCCATATTCCTTCTTTACAAACAACACTGGTGTTGCCCATGGAGAAGTACTTGGTCGAATGAAACCTGTGCTTTCCATCTCCTCTAACTGCACTTTCAATTCCTGTAACTCTATTGGTGTCATCCTATAAGACAGAAAGGAAATAGGACCGGTCCCCACAAGGATATCAATCATAAATTCCACTTCCCTTAGATGTGGTAACCTAGAGAAGTTATTGGGAAATACATATAGAAATTGATCCATAACAGCTGGAAAAATATTTTCCTCAATCTCTTTCATTGATTCCAAAGTCAAAGCTCCTAGTTGTTAAGAGATCATTCTCACAATTGGTGCCATTAAACACTTTCCTTCTTTCTTTACCATCCTCTATCCTCTGAAGAGATGGTCGATGCTTTCCTCTGTCATGAAAATAACTATTCTCTTATAACAGTCGATGTGAGTCTTAAACATTTTCAACTAATCCATACCCAAGATTACGTCATTGAAATCTATGTCCAACATCATGAAGTCCCATTTTAACTCATCTTAATCAAAAATTATAACACATGCCCTACACAGAAAGGCATGACGTTATCTTTAACCAAGATGAGTTTTTAGTTTCAAAATAGAAGGGATCATTTACAATTTTAAACATAGAATGTTAATATAACGAGAAGCAATTAAGGAATGTGATGCACTAGTATCATACAACAATTTCACAATGGTATAATTCAAAAGATTTGTACCTCTCACCGTAGATAGTCCAGCCTGGTCATCGACCATCATCTGCTCAACTCCATAAAATTGCTTCGTTGATGCACTATTCTCTTTGTTATCTTCATGAGATTTCCCTGGTTGAGGATTCATGGTATTTAGAGAATCACCATGGCTAGCTCTGTTATCTTGACAAGACTGATTCTGATGTCCACGTCATGTCGATGCATATGATGCTTGCGACACTTGAGGAGTGTCACGCGCCCCTGATCTTGGTGCATTCCTACAATAACACTGTAGATTCCCCATCTACTTGCAATTGTGTTATTCTCTAGGTTTCATCATAGAATCTTGCCTTTTGTGGTCAAGCTAACCACATTGGAAACAACATTGTTTGCTCTGGGGTCGTGGTGGAAGGTTTATTGATCCTCCCGTCTGGTTCTGATTTGCACTCACACCATAGAAATAAGTATCCCTTTTCCACTTATTCCCAATGGTTGAGTTCCCACAATTTCCTATAGGTATCAACATGCCTCCTCCCATCGATCCTGAGATATCACGTTCAATAACAATTTCTCTGTTCACCATCTCTCTACAATCGATAATACAGAGCACAACAATATTTGATCAAATCTACTACCTTAGTTATAATTCGAAGATGTGTTCCTTCAACGATGCACTTTGCGCAACATCTAGTGCAAAATAGACAAAATTCATGAATTTAGTCGTATACTCTGTGACAAAGAGACTATCTGGTTTCAGGTAGAAGAAGTCTGTCATTTTCTGGATCCTGAATGTGTGAGGATAGAATTGTTTGATGAACAATTCTTCAAAATTCTCCCATGTAAGGCCTTCATCCAATTTAGCATGCACCACTAAATCCCACCATTGACGTGCAAGATTCTTAGCCATATAAGTCACCAACTTGACCTTGAGCTATGATGTTGTGCCGATGAAATCGAAGATACGATTTATCCTACTTCGCCACACCTCCGCCTATTTGGGTTCAGCATCACCCCGAATGTTCGGTGGATTTTCTTCATGAACTGGATGGTATGATCCACATGACTTGGTTAATTCCTTCAGTTCCTCGTATCCACATCATGAAAATCCTAGACAATACTCTGAACCAGCACTTGGATCACACATGGTTCTAGTGAAACCACATTTTCCACAGCTTCATCGGGTTGGTTTCGATGATGCCTACCATGTGTTGTTTTCTTAACCAAGAACAACTCCATCATTATGAGTCTCTAGAAACTGAGGGCTTAGCATTCAAATATATTCACATCATCTATCACAACATTGTTTTTTCAAAAACTACCATTTTCCATGTTCAATCATTTTTGAAAACATTCAACATAATTTTTGAAAATCAACCCATTTTAAAAATACACCAAGTACCCTGTTTTCAAAGTCTTTCACTTGAATAAAATTTATGCCTTTTTAAAAAATTTGCACCTAGAACAAAATCCCCACTCATTACTCACAATAAGATATGAAATCCTAATAGGAATTCAATCCTCTACAATGCATGTCATGCTCCTCTCATTGGCTAAACCCATGATAATGAGATTTTCAACATTCTAGAAGAGTATCCAAAACACTTATGAACCAACACTCTGGTAACTTGAAGTTCAACATAAATGGGTAAGCTACGTCCTTTTATGCTATACATTTCATGTTCTAACAATTCTACTCCTTTTTGAGATTTCGACCCAAGGAATAGAAAAGAATGAATTTCAACTCCAAGACTAGGAACATCGATGACCACTTGTTAGGCAAGGACCGAACAAGCTGATACCATTTGTAATGTCCCGCCAATTCTCATTGGATTCAGAGTACAAGGAGTCATTACTAGGCCTCAAGCGACATCCCCAAGATGCCAAAGCATGGAAATAAATTCTGAAGGGTTTCAAATATAAGTTGGGGAAAGATTTACCATTTAATAAATACACTCATAAACCAACCATAACCAAACATTCACTATATGATGCATGAACAAATGAAAGACCAATAAACACTTAATTTATATCAAACTCTATCAAAGTACACAACAGTGGAAGACCAAACTGAGAATCAATGTACACAGCGGATGAACAAATCAAGACTCTTAAAAGGCACTACAACTCCCTAAACTTCAAGCTCCAAGCTCCACAACATCTTCCAAGCATCACCACGAGCCACTAGCAATAGGATGCATTACCTTTACCTGTGTCTCAGAATACGACATTTGAAAAAGCACCAACATTCCAATGCTGGGGTGAGTATAAAAATTAGTAGGGTTTCCCCCAATGAATTCCCTACTCACGCCACTAGGATAGAAGAGTTAGCCACATTTATATAAAATCATTCTATATAAAACATTTTCTCAAAAGTAGTTTATAACTAAATATAAACAAGTTTCCTAAACCATACATAACCAAAGGCATTACAAGAGCAATTGAAACCAATTTTCCAGCAATTTATTTTTCCAGAAAAATAACCCATCTTGCTTAAGAATCATTTCACAAACATTCTTTTTTGGAATGCCCAACCATTTCCACAAACCCATGCAACCAACCATGCATGCTAACTGGAAGTGGGGAGAAGCCTTAACCCTTATCCATCCAAACCATGATGGGAGATACTTCTTACCGTTATCCAACCCAAATTCACATGAATTATTAATGGTGGAGAGCCCTAACCCATATCCATCCCAACACTGATAGGGGAGACCCTTAACCCTTATCCGTCCCGAATGTAATATGAATGTTTGACAGGGGAGATCCCTAACCTGTATCCATCCCAACACTGATGTGGGAGAATCCTAACCCTTATCATTCACAAATTCCCATAAACACAAAAAACCATCATGTCAAAAACCAAGTTTGTTCAACCAATTCAAACTACTTCAATGCTTAGCCATTTAAATTCCAAATCATTTCAATGAAAATCTATTTTTATTGAAAACCAAATCCATCCACGTCATGTAAATCTCAAAACATTTCAATAATACAACATTTTTATTGAAAACCCATTTTTCATCCAACCATTTACAATTTCATCAAATCCATAATTTAATTTTGACATTTTAAATTCAAAAATCCAAATCACATTGCACAGAAATTCACCAAGATTTCCTAATATCATAAAAACCATAAATCATCACTAAAGAAAATTTATTCTATTCTTTTCACAATAAAATCCATTCAAATAAACTAATTTTAATCTAAGCCAATAAATTCTAACAAGAGGAGTTGAGAGTGAAGCCTCCTACCTCAATGATTTTGACGAAAACCCTAAAAAATAGATAATGCACAAGAAAACCGAGTTGGTTATTCAAAAACCCATCTTAGATCTCTTCTCCTAGAAAGATTAAGACCAAATCTCATAATATTTGGCATCCACACAGTTAGATCTACCCATAATGGGTGTAGATCTATGAAATTTAGAGAAGTGGATAAGTAGATCTTGGTTGATCTAAAAACTGATCAAGAACAATGAAGAACGAATTACATACCTGAAGAATCCGACTTTGATTCACCAAAAGAAGCATTCGAATTGCCTTTGGAAGGATGGGAGAATCGTCTTTGACCTTTGGTCAAGCAAAATCCCAAGTTTGGGCTTCTTATGAGAAAAAACGATTCACATAGAGGCAAAAACCTGTGAGATTTTCCTTTATAGGATCTCGTTTAAGTGGACGCATGATTTTATCACACGGTTAGACAAACAGTGTGCTATTCGTGCATTAGCTGCTGCCTCTTCCACCCTTCTCACACAGTTTGGCCACACAGTTAGACAAACCGTGCGCTGCTTGTGTGGAAGCAACTGCCTCCCGGACCAATTGCACACGGTTTGGCCGCACGGTTTAGACACACCGTGTGCTGCCCATGTGACTTCCCCTTTTTTCACAAAACTTCATTCCCAGTTCTCCCAAATCTCCCATTCACCACATTAGAACCACTAAAAGCTTCAAGAAAGGGTTACATACAAGAAATCAGGGGTACAACAATTTTTTAATCATCGGGACTTTTCCATGATCTCATCCTTGGCCATATTCAACTTTAAGTCCTATGAAAATCATTTAAAAATCATGGTATGTTCTTAAAAAGATCAGAAAGGGATTCAAGAAGAAGGAAAACTGTTAGTTTTTCAAAACCATGAATACTTTATCATAAGTAATTATATTCCCCTTTATGATGTAATAAATACTCTTCACTAAATGAGAGATAATTTATTCCCTTTCTTTAATCAACAAATTACTATAAAACCTATATAAATCATAAATAACATATAAATGTAACTTGGGACATAAATATAATTAAATGGAATAATAATACGGTAACTTACACACATATCACTAAATGGATTATCCATATGGTCGACATCCATAACCACTGCATTGGAGGTTAAAATGTCACTGCCAATAATTGTTTATCATGACACCACCTATCATCTGGTTTATCAAGTAACCCCCGGTCAAATGTCCAAGTACCATTATAAAATCCTTACACATAAAATATTGCAATTATAAAAATTTAACTAATAACATTTCATTTGAGATCATAGGAAATAATTTCATAATAATTAAATAAACAATCCATTTCAAAAATAATTTTCAATACCAAGACACCCAAAAAATAGAATCAATGGTTTATTTTTTACCTTAAAAAACATCAAGGATTATATAGGAAGCCAAATAACGATTACGGTGGAAGATAGGTCATTATCACAGCAAATGTTAAAAACACTCCATTTGAAATTTAGTAAAATGGTTTGTAGAACAAAATATTCATTTTAATGAATGTAAAAATTAATGGGGTTTATTATACATTTTATATAAGAATGTAGGTGTATATTTTCAAAATATGTCTCAATGAAAATAGTTTGAGATAGAGTCCCTTAAAAGGATCTTACCATTCGATTAAAGATAAATCAATGTGATAATTTTTTGTAAATAATATAAATACAATCAAATATAATTCGATATTTTTTTGTGAAAAAATCATAGTTTATTCACACATATTTATTCCATGACATAATCAATAAGTAGATCTTTAACCCAAATACTAGAAATTGGGTTTAGATGTTTCCCTACAGAAACATGACTTCCTAATGACGTCACCTTAAAATTCAAAAAATGAGTTAATGAGAGAGAAAATGGCCTCTTATAACAAGGACATAAAATATATAGAAATAAGGATATTTAATAACATATCCCGACATATTAAAATTTCAATTTAAAAGTCAAAGCATAAAATAAGCCTTTAATTAAAAGAAAACTTTGAAAGGTTCCCTTAACGATTTGGTAACTTTTGAAACATATACCCCATGAAAGAAGGGTCATACAATAAAGATATAAATAATCATAAATTAAAGTATATTACACACATAATAAAATCATGGGAAGTACATACACCACACAAAAGTAAATAATTCCAAAAATATCATGAATCTCATGGGAATAAAATGATAGATGAAAATTTGTTACCTCAAGTCTTACTTGTCTAGTATGTTCCTTGTTCATACTAATTAACAAACATAAGTTAATTATTAATTTATCAAAAACCTTTTTTATTTTTATTATTAATTTTATATCACTTATTACTTTTTTATAAGAATTAGTTTATTTTTTGAGTTCATATCAGATATTTTGTTGATGTTCGGAACTTGATTCAAAAATGAATTTGTTATAATTTCAAATTGTCTATTTGGTAAAAATTAGATTATCTATAGAATGATATTGATGATTTAGATATCATATGTATCATATATAACCAATAAATAAGAAATTAGAATAGTTTATATCATTTATATATATGAAAATTAAATGCACCGTTAATGGAGACAATGTGTCGTACATAGACATGAACACTACTTTAATTTATTTTTTTCATTTTTTATGGAATGTAAACTAAATTATAAATTGGTATATTATTATTCCTATATAATATAATATTTTTTTATATGTTACATAATTTCATTAATACCATCCTTTATACATTCCATTTATAGTATGAACTGGTCAAATCACTTTGAGGGGGTGGTAGCCTGCATTTCCTCAAATGAAATTATCCTATTTATACAACATGTATAGAATAAAGGTTTGTCATAAATGAGAATAAAAAAGAATAGAGATAGAAAATATATTATATATCATATATAAATATATTTTTATCATAATTCCCACCATTATAGGTGGTTTGAGATAATTTAACAATCATTGTTTCATGAGCCAGTAGTTCAGCATCCAAAGAAACAGTATGTTCTAAATCCATTAAATGGAGGTGTGTGTAAGTGTAGTTTCAATATATCACATAAAAACAACCTAGTATATTATGGATACTAGTTTTTTAAGTAAAAATAATAATAATAATAGCATATTATCTGAAGAAATAAAATAAAAGAAGATAACGTGAGGGAAGACGTTACCTTTAAATAGGGTAAGTCACTTTCGTTTGAACCAAAAGGATTTATTGAAGTTACTTCTACCTAAGGTAATATTTCATTGAGGAATATAGGTATTTTGGGAGCATATTTGGGCCGATATTGGAGGATCCATGGGGATTGAGAGGTTTGTGTAATGGGTTATAGATGATGTACTTTTATAAGAGGGGGGAGGGGCTCTTTGAGAATGTTTGAAACTATTAGTTTATTATAAAAAGACAATTCAGTTCTAAAAGGTCCATAACTCATTAAAATAAAATATCATATGACTATTATTATAATTCGTTTCATCAAATACATTTTAGACATGATTTGGTTTCATTTCATCATTTTCATATAGCATTAACCATTAGTTAAAAAATTTAACTCTTACCTTGTCTTCTTGTATATTCAAACAATATGGTTAATAAAGTTACCATAAAATTACATTAAAAACACAATTGGTTAATTAATGAAATTTTCAACCTTATCTAAGAAATTTTTCCAAATATTATTTTTTACGATTACTATATCATTTAATAAAATATTAATAGATTTAAAAACTGATTTAGGTAAATTTTTGTACTACTAATATCATGATTTTATAAAAAATCCAAAACCGCTTGATTCTTTCAAAAAACCTTTATTAGTTCAAATATAACAAGTCATCCACATCTCTAAAATTTGTGGATGGTATAAACAGTTTTAAAAATAATTTATTTTAATATTAATAATCTTAATTTATTTTAAATATTTATCAATAAGGTAATCATTGCATAATCATTACGTCAAAATAAATTTTTTTTATTTGAAGTATTAAAATTATAAATAAAATGCCATAATATAGAATCTTTTTTTATTTATAATGACTCTTTATAGAAAATTATATAAATTATATAACCCCATATTAAAATTGTTTTAGAAAAAGAATATGTGTTTATGATATGTTTATTTTTACTATAAATAAAAAGTTAGTAATTTCATTATCTTACACAAATAGCTTTCAAAGACCAGAAGTCTCACCCAATGATTTTATGTTTCGGAAATGACTCATACAAACAGGTTAGGACATGTGTTATGGTAATTATAAATTATTATAATATTCTTATTACCTTAAATTACCCTATTTTCATTTAACCGTGTTAAATAAAAATCAAAAGTTATTATTCAAAAAAAAAATTATATTCATCCTATTGAACCAAATTTTACAAAGGGATGACAACCATGTTGATCAGATTTTTAAAATTCAATCCAGAGAAGTAGTAAAAATTCATTTGAATGAAAAATTTGGGTTTTTAACTAATATGCAGTGTTTTTCATTATTCATCAAAAATTGAATGTTTTCAAAAAATACCAAAAATTCACCCTATACTAAATTGGATGTTACAAATTCAAAAACAAAGTCTATTTTACAAAATTAAATACATTAAAGATTTATTAATTAATTTGAAATTAAATTCCTTTGTCAAAACTAGAAAGAGTGTTTTTAAGAAGTAATAACTATAAATATTGACATTTTTTAAGTCCAATATAAATGTGAAATTACTTACAATGATCAAAATTTGACAAAGTGGTAAACATATAATCAAATTAAACATTAAAAACATTTAAAATAATATTTTTTGTTTATAATTAAATGAGATGAAACAATTGTTTTGATTTAAAATGCAGTATTTTCCACTATTCATTAATATATGAACATTATCAGAAAAGTACGAGAAATTTACCCAAAGTAAATTTTGATACATGTTTCTAAAGAAGAAGTTTATTTTGTCAAATGAAACATATAAAATTGAATAAAATATATTTAAAAATGGTTATCCTTCAAAAGTCGGTAAATCTAATTTTTAAAAATATTAGGGTTGTTGATGCTTAAGATCAGATTCTTTCTTATTTTAAACCTCTAAAACATTTTGGATAAAATAAAAAACGGTTAATAAACATTTTTAATCATATTTTAGTTAGTTTTTTACATTCTTGGCAATAAAATGTCAAGGAGTTAGGCACTATTTAAAATAATAATAATATTTTATTATTTTTTGGTATAACCCAAAGTTGTTTGTAAGGATGATTTCAAAGAAACCCATTAATGGGTGCTGAGTATGAAATCTTGAAAAGAATCAACATTAAAATAAAATAAATATTTAATTTAAAATTGTTAATAAATACGAAAACAACATATTCTTTATTTATCTGGGTTGTTACAATACTGGCCCTTCTTCACCTTTGTCATAATGAACTGGTCCCTATCTTGAATCAGATCCACCACAAAGTCAAGATTCCTAAAGTTCTATATATGCTGATTAGTTGGAGCTGCTTGCATAGACTCATGCATTTTGATCCAATAAGAGAACTTTTTTATTTTGATCTTGTTTTTTTGTGATCTAAAATTACAACAATGAGAATATTATTTTTCTTAATCATCGAATACTTGTAGTCTATTTTAATTCTTGACCCAGCCCTAAATTCATTAAATATAAGGATGGGTATCATTAAAATAACTCTGGCCGGAATTTTTCCCCATGCATCATGGTCTCTAGAAAAAAGGAGCATCACTCTCGATTCCAAAGCGTTTGTTGCTTCAACATTGAGGGAGTTCACACCCTCGAATCTATATCCAAGCGGGTAGTATAAGATGAATAAAACATAGAGTGGAACATAATAGTCCTCCATCTAAACACGCAAGGATGTGACAAAAGTAGTGGGAGCTTTCCCTTCTCCCATGATGCTTGGATGATTAACTCCACATGCCTTGTAACACTGGATGCATCCCTATCACCAGACACATCCACCAAAGGAGGTGGAGCTGAAAAAATGTCTCTGAACTCACGCAACCCAGCAACTCTGTGATCTGCATCTGTGATCAAAGATAACAGATTGAAGGGATCCATCATGCCTGTGATAGACTGCATAAAAATTTCGTGAAGCCCACCCATCGAGAGAAGCTCTAGCGGACCAATGATCCACCCAAAAAACTCAGATAACTATGCAGAGGAATCCCTGTGAGACCGAGAGACTAGAGAAATGCTGGATGGGGTGACATTAGTCATAGAGGAGGAGCAGGGGATGCACTCATATTACACTGAAAATGAAGGAGGATCCTTATCCTGAGCAGCCAACATGATGTGGGAGGAGGGTCCAGCCGATCTTTGGACAAGAATTCCACACCCATGGATGGGCTTGACCTCTTGAAAAGGGAAAAATGCCAGTACCTCTTTCACATTTTCAGTGAATGAGAATAGATAAGACATGAGGAACCGAACATTGGATACACCGGGTACACCACATCTTGAGACCTAATCTCTGATCACTGGACCTTAAGAAAAAATCTTATTTGGGATAGAACATGATAGGTCAATCACTACAAACATCTGGGAAACCAAAAAATACAAACAACACCATGTTCACATATCCACATAGAGGATACATCATAGGGAATATCTTATTTCTTTGATAAGAGCCCCATTCTGAAATGGAAGAGGGACCCCAGGTAAGCTAATCCAAACCGTTGATATCAAACTCTCCTTGCCTTTGTGTGCCTCCTTTGACCCCCTCCCCAATATAAGACACCGCCGACCCACACTGTGGGGATATCTTCCCCAAAAATAAACAAAATCCGCTTCTGAGGAGAAGACCATGAAAAAGAGAGGTGATGTACCACAGAAATACAAGCTGGAACCTAGAGACACTAGGAGTCCACCCAGTGTTTGAAGACAAGAAGAGGTGGATTTCCTTATCAAAAATGACCCACAAGAGTCCATCTCAAGCCAGTCACTTCTTCATAAGACTCTATCAGTGATAAGTCCATTTAAATTCTAAAACCATCATGTGATACTAGCAGATTCACTGAGGGAGCCTCATGGAAACATGGTTCCTAAGAGACGCAGAGAGAGCATAAAAGCGTGAATTTAAAGAAGATTCCACAACTTCAAAGACTTAAAGGAGTAACAAAAGCCTCTAGAGGCCATGAAGGTCCATCAGAAACGATGATCATTCTAGGATCAGAACTTGATGGTGCTAAAGAATCTGGATGAATGATCACATCTAGAGGTGTAACATTCTGAAAATTTTGAAAACCAGACTACACATGAGACGTGTTGTTTTTTAATGAGAGAGTCATTTCCTCATTTTGACCTGTGTTCATATTTTATTTAATGTTTAACCAATTGGATATTACCGATGCTTATTCTTCAATAAAATATAATCTTATATATATCATTATATATAGTATAAATATATTATTTATATAATTATATATAACAAACAAATATACAATTATCTAGAGTAAAATTTTAATGACTTCGTTTATGTATATGTACATATATATATCATATTTCAAATATAAAATGAAAAACCAAAACTGTGTGTGTGTGTGATATATATATATATACAAAAAAGTATTATATTTTATGAGTTATATGTTTTATCAATTATAAAACTTGTGCTAATATTGTCCTACTTGTATCAGCACTAATAATTTTTTACATTTATTAGTGCCAATTTCTAGAATGAATACAATTATTTATTTATTAATACATAGTAAAATCCAATATAAAGGCTAGTTATTTATTTCTTCAAATACGTAGTATAGAAGTAATGGATTAAAAATTGATTTCATTTACATTTGAAAACAATGTTAATTGTATTCTATTAAGAGTAATATAACTAGATTACATAAATTTGAAGATATATATATATATATATATTATTTTAGAAAGATATTTTTTAATTATTTTTTATTTCAAGTTCATGTCGTAATGTTGTAATGAAAGAATAAATTTCAAACAATGAGTCTATACTGTTTTGTTCCATTCAAAACTTTAGTGAGTGGAATTTTCTAAATGGAAATATGGTTCCATGGGTACGGTTTTGTGATGATATTATTTATTAAACCCTTTCTGAATTTAATATCCAATGTGGAGATTTTTTGTTTCGTTGATGTAATACTGATTTTTAGTAAAATTTTTATTTATTATTCATTTTCATTCATTTATAATCTCCAATTAATTATGTGTTCCCTTATATGGAATGGTATTTACCTCATTACGAGGTTATAATTATTTTATTACCTTTATGTAGAGTTCCCTTGAAATTTGTAATGTTATTTTGTACCCTTATGTGGAGTTATACACACTCATACAAATTATATGGTTTATATGGCAATATTTTTTTCAGTATAGTTTAAGAGGTTCATATATTTATTCTATTGATTTTTTAGACCCTTATAGATGATCTCTTTTGTCCTCGGTTTTTATAATATGTGGTATGCTTACTCTATGGGGAAGCAGTAGATTGGCCTTTTCACCCTTATGTGTTGGATGATACCATTACTCATTTGTCTCATCGAAATTTAAACCCATATTTTATTTCTTAGTATTATATTTATTCGGGATTTCTTGATGACTTGGTTTGATCATTACACGGGTTGTTACGTTTCGATCATTATCCTCCTATAATATCCTTATAATTTTTTTGACGATGAAATATGATTGCGACAAGGAAACATATAATTACTTTACACATCATATTGAATGATTTGTCATTTTAAAGATTTCATAGTTTTACTAATTCTTTTTTGGATAAATTAGATATGTTGGGATATGGTAGGCAAAGGGGGGATCTCTTATGACCTAGTAAATTGATCAATATAGGCTATGTTGAGTGATAGATGGTTCATATATATTTTCATCAGATCATGGAGTTGTTGAGGCCCCATAGGGTGACATGGAATGTGATACTATAATACAAGAACCACAAATGTGGTGATAAACAAGTATAACAGTAAATAACATGGAAAATATGATGAAAACAACCTCAACATCATCGATAAACATGCTTCATCAACAAAGGATTTACTAATCACCAATAAAGTGGGTCTTTGTCCTATTTATAGTTTTCATTTGATTATTTGTTTAGAGTATTAATTTTTTATTTATATTTTTTTGTTCTGCATGTCATTCTTGTTTCATCTTCCAATGCTTTGCATCCTTTAAACTTGTATTCATTTATTCATTTCATAATGAATACCATGTTGATCCCTCCCCATGAATGTGGTCCAATAAGAAGCACTAAATAAATCATCCATACAATTTACCACTTTTTTAATTTATTTATTTGATATTGAAATTTATTAATGTCTAGTTTTTATATTTAATAGTGAATTAGATATAAAAATTATGAACATTGTTTTAGTTTATTCTTCCAGATTTGACTTCCATTTTACTTTCCTTCCATTCTATTAAGTTTTTCCAAATTTAAAATACAATATTTTTATTGAATATGATCCCATGTTTTATCAGGTTAATCCTTATGAAGAATATTACTTTGTAAAAAAATTTATGCTTTTGATAATCATGATAAGTTTGTATTCCTGTTTAAAAATATGGGTGTCCTTGTTTGTTTTATCACTTGATTGGAAAAGATAAATTTTATATTACTTACAGATATGATTCTATATTATATATTCATGTTCAATACAAATTGGATATAGAATATAATACCAATAAATTAAAATTTAATTTTCATCATTATATTTGTTAAGTTTATTTTTTATCACTTACAGTTAAGGGGATTATATTATGATATTTAAAATCCCTGAGATGGTTGTAAGAAAAATGAAGGATGGGGAATGTCATCATGATAATTTTAAATTTTAAATTTATTTTATATTCACATGATCGTATGAATAACTTTTGTGAAATAAAGAGAACAAAAATTGTTTCTTCTATTTAGGTAAATTAATTAAAAATATATTTTTCATACACATTAATTGTAGTTGTACAACACATTATTTATATTTCCAACAAAACCCTGATTTCAATGATAATTTTTAAAAATTTTAATGAAAATTTAAAACTATTAAATATTATTAATTTATATTTGTTAAAGAAATAAAAATATTTCTTATAGTTTGATTGAATATTTTTTATAGAATATAAATTTTATAAATAATTTTTTTTATCCACAAAATTTTGTTTTGGTGAAATAATATTTTTTTCTAAAAATTAATTTTTATTAAAATATATATATTAATTTTTTAAATTTCCATGATAGTTTCTCCTACTTGAAACGTAAAAATAAATGTTACTTAGAAAAATAAATTATCATTGTTTATATCCTATTTATAGAATTTCTATAAATTAAACACAAAAAATAACATGCTTCATGTATTATTTTGTAATATGGAAATAAAAAAAATATTACAATAAAGGATAATAGAGAATAATATATGATAATTAGAAAATTATATAATGTTAATAGTGGAATACCATATGGTGTATCTTAGAGATTTCCATAATGATTTTTTACCACGTGTAATAAAAAATTTCATGTATTTAGTAGAAATAATTTGTTTTATATATGTTAAATTTTATTTATTATTATAATTCATATTTTCTAGAAAATATGTGGTGTGAATTTTTTATGTGATTGTACTTTTATATAATTTTTTATATTTTATGTTATGATTAAAATCAAATTAGTCTTAATTTTGTAAAATTATTAAAAAATTAAATGTTTTTTATTATGTGTTTTGTGTGTCTTAAAGGGAAAACATAATTTTTCATTCCCTTAAAATATTTTTTTATTTTAACTTTTGTATTTTTATTGGATTATATTCATTATATAATTATGTTTCACTATCAGTTATGTCGTTATTTATTAATATACATATTAATTGTATGTTATGAATTTTTTCTAAATGTTTTTTTAAATATTATATTTTCAAATTTGTCGATGTTGAAACAATCAAATTATTAATATTTTTGAATAATTATATTTTTATAAAAACTCAAATCGAATACTCATTCAGTTTAAGTATTTTCATTAATACTATTTAAAAAATTTATCATTTAAAATATAACATTAACTTTAAGAATCATAAATATATTCTTTAGCATTATCTTAATTTTGGTAATAATTTAGAAACCTCCGTATAAATTTCCTCATAATATTATATAGATAAATATATATATGTATATATATATTTGAGGTAATTTTATTAATATAAGATATATTTATTTAAATATTAAGAAAACTTATCAATCATAATTTCATTAAATTAATTTTATATAATTTTCAAATACATTTATTTATAATATATTTCTTTTTATTGTTGAAATTAACATAGTTTAAGAACTATAAATTCATTTATGTACATCCTTATCCATGGATGTAATTTTAATGTAGGGGAAATAAATTTCATGAACCCTTCCCATGAGTTTTAGTTTCATTTTATCTATCAAAGGGACCTTTTAAGGGAACTCAGAGGCAAGGAGTTTAGTTCTATGCACAATAAGGTTTAAAAATCCTTTGGTGGAGACTATAGTTGAGGTTGTATTTATTTTAGGGGAATTTGTAGTTATATGTTTTGGGAAATTAGTAAATCCATGGTTTTAATTAACCATTTGGTGGATGAAAATTCCATGTAACTTCACCATATAATGCATGATCTCGTATTTGTGATAAATGTTTTTGGGATAGTCTTAGCAGAGTACCTAACCAAAAAGGTAAAGGTGTTAAATTATTTAGGGGTGGTCTGACTGATCATTTTTTCTCAAGGAGCTTGGTAATGGCCTCAATATCCTTGTTTTGATCATCATATAAGATTAAAATTCTGTTTTCATGGAAGTGGTTCTTGGGGTGTTTCTTTGTGGGAATCAATATGTCAAATACCTAGGTTGGAAGGAATGGGGTTCCTATATATATGTGATATTAGGTTTCTGAAGATGTTATAGAAACACTAGGTGAGTCTCCCCATGCATCAACATGATCAATGGTGGAATCCTAAGGATTAATCATGTTATCCCCTTTGTCATGGTGATAGAAGGGTGGATATAGTTTTGGTGCATGGTGGCAGGGTTTTGGTGTTCTAGGATTAGGAAACAGAGAATGTGGGTTCTTCATAACACTATCTTATATATGAACGTATCGAAATGGTGAGATTTAATACACCATTACATGGTGGACTTCTACTAGTAATCATGGTCAAATTCCATCGTAATGGTGGGTTCCAACACAACATGGTGGGTGCCAACACACTATGGTGGCCGTTTCAATCAATATGATTTGGAGGTTTTTCAATTTTTTAATTTATTCCTTCTACCATGTTATTTGTAAACATTCCTATCAAGGATTTAAAGGCATAACATAAGTCATATTATAACTAAATCAATCCTCAGAGTTGAATCTAAATAGATATGGGGTTTTGAGACATTTTCTCACATTTTTAGTTTGATTTCTAGTTTCCCCATTCATTAAAATTATATAATTATTATTCCATCACGGTCAAATAAAATTTGTTATATTTCCTATATTTTTTTGTTTTAATGGAGATGTATTGGAATCTGAATTAAATAGATCCATTAAACATCCAAACTTGAAAAAATATCCCTTCCATCTGGATCAAGTATAATGTGTCTTTTTAGTTACTAGAATAAGATATTTAATCCATTCTCTAATAATCATAGATATTTTTTCATGAAATGATTTTAAATATTATAATCCATTTTTGTGTCTCTATCCTTCAATTTGTATCTATTTGAATTTAATCATTGTATCAATCAACATACTTCTTTGGATATCACTTTAAAATGAACAACGATATACATGATCATTACTATTGTTTGAAACTATCTAATCAAACTACATGAGTTATATTTTCTTTAACCACATCAATCACTGTTAATCTTAATAATATAGAAATTAAAACAAAATTTATAACTTCATACCCACTTTTTAGTCTAAGGGGAGAGATGATTTAGTCCACAGTAAGGGGTTGGGAATAACATAGAAATTTTTATTGTATTCTCTTCTCACACTTAGTGGTAATATTTTTTCTAGGATGAGGTGTCATTATTTTTAATAAAATAATTAATAATTTATTCTCCTAGTCATGATTCTATTATTTTAGCTTATTAGAAGGTAAAATTTTATGATTATGTGTATTCTAATTTTTCATTTTAAAAACATGTTGTTTGGTTCTTTATTATAATTAATTATTCATCATTAATATTATGTTATCATTATTTAAAATTATGGGGTAATTATATGATATATTTAAACTATTATTACATAATCCCCCATGAATAAAAGGCTGTATTTTGGGAAATTGAATGTAATATAGAAATATAGAAAGGTAGTGGAGGATGAGATAATGTTCTGCTTCCCGTATAATGTAATTTATTAACTATATAATTATTATGTGTTTCTTTTCCATGGGAAATCATAAATCTTCCTAAAATTGGAATTCTATATTAAGTCACAAAAAATGTATAGTGATATCGGATGATGAACAAATTTATCTAGACACTTCCCTATTATTTATTTTTTAATTATAAATTAAATTTATACCGATAGATTAATTAATAATATTATCATAATGATCAAATGAGTCATTTTGAGTGAAACTGACTACACCTTCTCATCCAAAATACTGGGGTTTAATTCATGGTATCCTTATGGGGGATTTATGGATAGTGAAATAGGTATTCTATGATTCAGGTTGATGTTGGATGGGTGATGCAGGTATGCTAATTCAGGAAAAAGGTATTATCCTAATTCAAAATGATGTACCATTTAGGAAAGGGGATATTTATTGGTATTCAAATTCCTCTATTCCATTAGGTCATTGGTTTTAATAAAATAGGCACAGTGTGTTATTTCAATTAATTATGGGGATGGATGATGATTAATCCACTAGATTGTTTGTGTGTGTATGGTGTTTGGATGCATGTAATCCACTCATCCATTAACAAATAATATCATCCTTAATTTATGTATATGTATTCTACTTGTAGATTATATTTTAGCATAATAATGATTAATTTTATAGATTTTTTATTTTAAAAAAATAGAATATTGAAAGTCATATGATGTCAGTATTGGTATATAAATCAATAATTCGATTAAATTAGATATGAGGTACCTCTAAAATGAATGTAACTTGGTATGTAATTTAGGAATTATCATTATTGTGATCGAAATAAACTCAAGAATTATTGTACCAAATGAATCAATCTAGAAATTTTCCTATTCAATGGGCATATGTCATATAGTAATGAAATATTTGGTCATAAAGAGTAGTAATTGTCACATAGAAGCATTGTTTTATGGAATTATTGTCAAGGTTATCATTTATGATTGATTTAAATATTAGGTATGATTATTATGTTATCTATTTTATTTTGGGGAAGTATGTATTATTAAGAGATAGTTATTTTACTCTAGTTGATTTTAGTGGATCTAATAGTTGTAATTCATTTTCTATAGTATTATTACATTGTGTTTTGGTTTTTTAGTGAAGATTTGATGTGTTATACAGTTTTTTATTTCATGCGGAAGCATGGTCTAGTGAAATTATTGTTATATTAAATGTGTCACCTTATTGAATTTTTCTGTTTTTTCAAATTAGTGACTGATTTCAATGGAAGATTTATTTAGGTGTTGTAATATGATGTTTCTTACTACTGGATTATCTATATTAATTAGATAATTATATAAAATATACAAAGAATAATTATAATGTAAATAAATATTTATAGGGATTTTATAGTTGTATCTTTTGGTGTTTCATATACTCGTGGTTATATTTATATAATGTTATTGTTTTCAGGTTATTGTATTTTTACTTACATTTATCAAATTGTTTCATATTTACATTACTTTTAATGTATGTTATATGTTGTATGTGATTGTTGATGGATTTATGGTTCATTTTATACATATTTATCTATGTTTTCTTGATATATTCAATGTGGGATATAATGGATCATGGTTATGAGATGCTCACCCTTCTATAGTTTGTGATGGATTTCTGATGAAATGTACACATATCCTCAATATATTATAGTTTCAAGGTTATTTTTTTAGGTGGTATTAATATTATGATATGAGTCCATTAATATGAATGGTGATATGGAGATATGATTTTTTGATAACGATGGGATGAATTTCATAGGCTTAAAGGTGGGATTTCCTATTTGTTTTTACTGTGATGATGCATGGATGATTGTAACATACATAGAGATTATAATCAATGTTTTTACTAATTTGGATGATGGTAATGATGATTTTATGATTCTCAAAAGGTGATAGTTGGGATTTCCTATTATATTTTTTTAGATTATGGTAGTTGTGATGTGTAAGTTTTTGTGATAAGAATATTATGGAAATCATTATGTGATTGAATTATTTCAAATCACAGTGTTATAATTTTTGGCATTCCCTTTGATTATTATATGTTTCATAAAAATGGAATTTTATCTACGCAAATCTTATTATTTTAATAAATCTATATTTTATAATGATTCCTTTATCGGTGATGTATTTAAAAGATATATGTTTGTAAAATATTCTTTTGTTAGTTAACATAGACAAGAATATTCTCTTTATTAGCTGTTTCATATATATCTATGACACCACTTTTATTTCACATGGATTTACAAATAACATAAAAATATTATCGTATAAACTACTCCCATGGGACTAATGATAATTAATTTTATTGAGTAGTTTTGTAGGATAGATATATTGAGATTAGATATGTTCTTGTTCGAGCAGAAATGGTGGAGTCTAGGTTATATTCATTCATTATCCGTTGTTGTATTTAGATTTTTTTTCATATAGTTTTGGTATTATGAATATTAAATATAACCCTTTAATCTATTTATATAATGTTGATTCGTGGATCATTAATAATTCCTTGGAATTTAAGAGGGAAATTACTCCTATTTGATTGGTATATACCCTCTAAGATAGTTACCAAGTGGTGGTATCTTAGAGGTTGAATTCTGGGTTACTCACATCTCCAATACAGACCACACAATAGATTAAATAGGCTAGGGTCTAAAAACATTGTATCATATATTATTTTTCATTTATATTATATAGTTAAGAGTAATTTATAATTGTTTGTTGAAACTATTTCTGGGAAAAAATTCATTTAAACTATCTTGTTGTGATACTGGGCATTAGATTGAAAACTGATTTTTAGGATTCCTAATGAATTATTCTATAACAATAATGTGATTGAAACCATTTAATTTAGCACCCCACATTTTAAAATAATTATTTTTAATATATATATTTAAAAAGAATGTTGTTATTCTATAAGGTAAATTTACATTGAGAAAGATTAATTCATAAAATACATACATCCGAATTAAAGGGAATATTGTGAATCTGTATAATATAAGTAAACATATTTAAAATTCTATATTTTTGGAATGGTTTTTAAATTTTGGGGTAGAAGCCTCAATTTATTATTTAAATCAAATACCACTTTATGTCTAGGTAGAGGGAGACCCATTACATAGCCCGAAGGCCCAAGGCCATGTGGCATGAATACAAGTCTTGAAAGCCCATTTTTTGGCCCAGAGGACCCCTCAGTGAACAGTACAACTACAGTACCCATGCTACTACAGTACCAACTACAGTATTTCTGCCACTACAATTCCTGCACAATGCCTCCACCGCTACAACAGTACTGCTAAATTACCCTCCTATATATAGATTTTTTTCATTATAAATAATATAATTCAAAAAATATTTCACAATGGCTAAAAAATAGGGTTTTATTTCCAAAAATAGATTTTATTCTAAATAAATTATAATTATAAAATATTTTTTCCAAATAAATAAAATAGATAGAATAATGGTATTGGAAAAAAACTAATATTGAAATTCATTATTTAAGGGTAAAATAAATTAATATCATCTAATAAATAATTGTAAAACTACAAGGAATTTATTATTAATTATTCAAGGCTAAAAAATAATGTTTTATTTTAAATAGCCGTTTCTATTCAATGGTTTATATATATTATATGAAATATAAAGTATCATGTTATTTAATTTTATTTTGGAATAAATAATTCAATTTTTTAATTCATGATGTAAAATTTAACTTAGGGTAGTTTTTTTTATTTTTATAAAAATGTTTATTTTTGGAGAATAGTGAAATTATGTTTTTTACAAATAACTTATCATTTATGAAATAATTATTATATAAGAATAAATTAAAAATTTAGAAACCTTAATATCCACTAATCATTTGTCTATTTAGATGAGTAATTTTTTTAAAATTTATTTGTTTCGAATTTAGAAACCCATGTACGACATTACAGAATAGATGTTATAATATCTTTTAATAAATAATTTTTTTTTGATATTTTCCCATTAATTATGTACTCAAAAGTTTTCATTTAGTTTTTCTATCATTAAAATATAAAATAAGCCACAATTTAAATAATTAATATATATAATTCCTTCAAATTGGTGCTTTAACTAATTTTGGTCTAAATATAATTTTATACAGAAAAATATATCATTCCTATAAATTTTGTTTATATATGATTTGAATATTTATTTTAAATATAATTTTTATAACATCTTGAAATATTATTTAAAAAATGGTTTTAATAATTTTAATCAACATATTAATAACATGTGATAATTAAATTTTTTTTACATGGAAAAAAATTACCATGTTAAAAAAATGATCAACTTGTAAATGATAAAATATTATAAATGTGTTTAATAAAGTTGTAAAAATAAAAAATTTCATAAATATATATATATTTAAATTAGTGGTTGAGGTCTTTATTATTCTCACATTTTCATATATTATTATTTTTAATTTGGATCTATTTTACATGAAAATGATGTACCTTTTTATTATGTAATAGTAATACAAAAAATATTACTCTTATAACATAATATAAGATCCCTCCACCACCCAAAAAAAATGATCAAATAAAATTAATATTCTCTTCAATAATCTTACATATTTCCTTCCAAAATAAACCTTTCCCTTTTTATATTGCTTTTATTCACTAGATATTTCCCAATTTCAATCAAAACCATCATGGTTTCTTAGAAGATATATGATTTCTTCTTTTAAGTGATAACTTATTGTCGTTAATTTTTTATATTCATCATAAATATCGTATAAAATATAATTATATATTTATTAAAATATAAATTATTTAATTAATTTTCATTAATGAATATATTATAATAAAATAAGTTTATATTCATACTCATCCATTGATTGTACAATTTTTTGTTTGTGTCGATCTTACCAATAACATGAATGATACTATATATATCAATCATGGATGTATACAAAAAATTTATTAATTAAATTTTATTATATTAATAATTGAATAATATTTTGTTTTTCCCATTAATTATTATATTATAATAAAACTCATTAATAATATATCACATTTTACTCATTACTAATGACAGAAATAGCCCTGTTACTTATTTTATCTTAGAGAACCCTACATGAAACTACTATATATTGGACCTATAACTGAATAAATAATTATGGAACCTATAAAATAATTCAATGAATATTCTGTATACAATTATCTTATGGGCATGAAATGTTTATCGAATACATTATAACCAAAAAGTCTAGAACTGGTTAAAACCAGTAACAACCAATGATCAATATTAACATAGAATAAGTAAAATTTATGTTATAAGTTAATATTAATAGATATTATAATAGATTTTACATATGAATAAATTTATAAATAATGTATTTATGTTTTTTATATTATTATAATTTATTATAGATACCTTCATTCAAAGGAGAAATCTAATGTAAGAGTTTTCATATCCTAGTTTCTATTCATTGATAAATGCTCTATATTCATCACCTTATTAATTTTATGTGATGTATATACTAAAAGTGGATTTATATTAGTAAAAATTTCATTTCAATACATGGGATATAAATATATAAGTTGTTTTATATTTAAATAGGTTTTCTTTGAAAATATATTAAAGTTGTAAGCGTTTTACAAACTCAACTTCTATTTCGTTGTGTTATAAACCTTCCTCCAATTATATTATCATATAATATTAGTTATATCTTGGATTTATATATTATATATTATATTTTATCAAAAGAAAATTTAAATTACATCGTCACATCAAAACCTTCTCATATTATAGACTTAATTCTCTATAAAAATAATATATTATTAATAATAATTTGCATCCTTCAAAATGAATATTTTTCCCCCAAGTCCATATTAGTAATATTATTTTATGAGTATTGTTTTTGGTATTGAAAATATATCATATTTTTATATTCTACTATTATTAATTTTCTTACAAAGGGGTTAAATAAGAACCCTTATTAAATTTTCTATACACATCATTTTTGATATTATTTATAAATCATTGCAAAAAATCATTTTTTAAAATTTTCCACATGAACAGATTTTATCACTTTTATGAATTATATTTATTTTTAATGTTTATTTTCATTTATTAGTGGTTTTATAAATAAATTTATATAACAATGGATGAATGAGTTTGCATTTTTAAAAGTAATGGCTGATGTTTCAGAAGAATAAATAAATAAATTTCATTCCACAAACATATATTTATATTTTAATAATTATCTCTATGATTTTTATATTAAAATTCATTTATTTTAAAGGTTTAAATTCATGTGATTATTTTAATTGTATTTTTTAAAATCATTTCTTTTATACCCCTTCAAATGAATTTTCTATGTGGATGATATTATAATTTTAAGAGTCTCTTATAAAATAGTTTTTAAAATTATTTTTATAATATCACATTTGTTGTATTATCTACACTTAAAGGATCTTCCTTATAAGGATTAATTTTATAGACCATCAACTAAATTCTTTTATATTAATTATTGGATTTTTTATTTTATTATAATACTTATCCCAAATGTCATGCTATGTAATACAATTTTTGAATGATACGTAACCTTTTTCATCCCATAGGGGATTCATGATATGATTTACAATTTATTTGATAGGGTATTAATATGTATGTTTTATCATTATTTAAGGGGAATGGTAATATATAACCCACCTATTCATTTTTTAATGGTTTCAATATCTTTAGATAATGAGTATATGCATAGATATTATTTTTATGTTCACACCTCATGTATGGAAATTTCTATTATTCTCTCAATTAATGTGTTGTATTTTTTATTATGTTCATTACTCACATGAAGACATTATTTTTATTCTCACCTTACACAAATGGAAGGTGCTGTTATTCTCACAACTAATGTATAAAAATTATTGTTATGGTCACAACTCAAGAATAGTCATTATTTTGATTCTCTAAACTCATGAATGGATATTATCATTATCTCAAAACCTTATGCATGGAAGTTATTTTAATTCTCATAACTCTTGTATAGAAATTATTTTTATTCTCTAAAATCTACTATGGTCATTTTTTCTATGTTCAGAACTCAATGTATGGAATTTTTTTGTTCCATTCATAACACTATTCCATAAAATTATTATTAAGTTAAAAAATTTATTATTGGTAATGGAAATCAGTATCCATTCTAAAATTTTTATAATATGTTATGGTTATGTTTATACCAAATTTATTATGTAAAAGAAAAAATTTATTACCAGAATCATGTTTTATAATATATGTTTTTTTAGGTAAGATTCTCTATTATTTTGGACCGTTATTACTTTCTATTAACCACATGATCCACTTATGATAACTTTTGATATTTGATTCTTATATCTCATGATAACCATTATTTGTAATCATTTATCACCCCAATATTGTTTTTTAATCAATAATTTTTTTTATTGGTATTATTTTTAATATTTCTAAAAGGGTTTCACATGATAATATTATTTGTTTGAATTTTTTAAGACATATCATAATATATAAAGACCATGCAGCTAATATATGAAGATACTAGACTATTTGGTTTAATTATTGTTATTTAATTCGAGAGATGAAAATTTTAGTTTATGGGCATGATATAAAATTTATGTATGTTATACTCAAGTAATCCCACTTGGTATAAAAAAATATGTGAAAATTTTTATTTCATGACCGGATACGATAGCGTAGGAATTTGGTAATATTTCAATGATCTGGTAATTTTCACCCTAGTGATTGGATGTAAATAGTGTTACTGTCACCTAATCATGGATAAAGGGTAAAAATGCACAAATTTTAGGGGAGTAAATTATTAATGGTGAATTAACCATTATCTCAGGTGTCATTTAAAATAAATTGAATTTGTATGTTATGATGATTTTTATAATATATATGTATATATATATATATCTATGTGTGTCAGTGTTATGAAATTTTCCTATACCCATTTATATGAATTAAATTATTTTAGTTGATTTTTTATGAAACCCATTATTTTAAATGATGACAAATATGAAATGTGTTGTTTTAAAAAGAAATTATATCTTTAATTTGATATATAATGTTAGTAAGAAGTATCCAAATGATTTAATTAATCTTGATAAAATTTATATGTATTTATTTCTAAGGAAAAACATTAAAAAAATTTCTGACTAAAAATTATAATTATAATACACATGATATATAATTAAATGATATTTTAAGAACTGTTTTTGAAGATTTGTCAAAATAATTATTCTATTGTAGAATTATGATACATTTTTCTGGGTAATGGATCATTATATATCATTTATCTATGGAAAAAAATTCATAACATTTTTTCATTTAAACATAGTCATTTATATTCATTTTATAATCATTATTTATTAAAATTGATATATTTGAAGCATGTTTTAACGTCAAAAAATTATAACAATTAAATTTAATCTCAAAATTTTTATAAAACTAAATATTTTTAATGTTTTAGATAATAAAATATTAATTTTAAAAATGTGTTTATATTTTTAATGGTCATTATAGAGATAGAAATTTTTATTACACAGTAAGTGAATGTGAATGAATTATTGTGATGAGTGATTAATATATGTTAATATTAGCTGGAATTAATTATGTATTAGTTAGATATAAAGGAAATATGATTTTCATAAATTTATTATTATAGGTATCATGTCTATGAATGGTAAATACTTAAAGGGCCTTTTTTAGGTATATTTAATTTTGTGATATGTAAAATTATTTTTTTATATCATGTACTATAATATTCTGATTTTACCAATTGGTCTTAAAACTCAATATTTTTAATTTATTTTTTATGTGAAAATAAATTTTTTTATTATAATCTCCCTTATATATGATATTATAGAAATATAAAATGTTAAAGTAGTTTTTATAGAAATTTTTATTTGTATAACCCTTTTCTCAACAGTTATGTAAATGTAAAATCCATGTCCATGACCTATATAATGGTGACATTGTATTTTATAATAGTAAGGAGGCCTTAATTTAATGGTAAATGAATTAAATTTTAATTCTGTCAAGGAAAAATTTCTACTACATATTGGTGACCCCTGGTCCATGTGCTTCAGAAGGGAAAGGAATAAACTACATTATAATAAATCCCAGGTTATATGTGCTTTGTATGGTTTATTCTAGAACTAACTCAGTGTACTATATGATATTTTTGGTAAACTAATCCCATGTGTAATATTAGATATGAAATTGTAATGGCTATGTAACGGTATACATGGAAATCCATATGGGTCTCTAGGTGTTGTTTGTGGGTAGGAAAACTATTCTGTAAGGGTTTTCCGATCAATTTAAGGGTCAAAATAAAGGTAATAAGACATGTATAATGGAAACCATGAGTTATTAGAAATTGTATAAGGGCAAATTCCTATGAAGGGAGTGAAACACCCATCCATTATATGGTATCAATGAGTTGTGTAAGGGTATACCAAGTTAAATTAACCAAGTTCCAATTTATTTTTAAAATTTTGTCTTAAAAGCCCATTTTCACTTTTCTCCATCCTGAATTATATATATGGCTCCTTTTTAAGGATTTTAAACACCAAAAATCATGATATTACATTATATTGTATCTTATCCTTTTGTAATGGGATTATGATGGCATAAATTATCAGTAATAAGAAATTGTTTGTTGAAATTTTATATTGAAAAAATATTTGGTGTTATTATTATTATGGTTCTATACATGGATTCTTCTAATGGATTATATGAAAATATGGACCTTTTTTGGATGATAATGCTTCATATGATCTACTTAGAATCTCTTTACGTTATTTCTATGATTTAATCAATGATCAAATTGATCCTTTCTTTTGGTTTGTTGGAATTATAGTTTCAATCTCTATACCTATTCCACAATTGGTGTACATATTATAATGGTAAATTTAAAAGTATTAGTTTTAATTTAATCTAATAATTGAGTCACCTTAATGACTTTTAAAATTTATGGAAAAATATTTCTAAAACAATGATAATCTAAAAATTTTTCCATAATAAAAATTGAGTTTTTATGCTGGGTTATCAATGGAAGATAACTAAATAGTTATACTATATTACTGAAAAATAATAATAATTATTACCCATTAATATCAAATAATATTAATAATTTATCATCAATTAAATATCATTTTAGAGATATAATTTTTTTCATGTGATTTTCTATTATTATTTGTAGAGGAAATTCATATCCCTTTCATTAGAAAAACATGATAATTCAAAAATTATTATTTAAAGAGAAAATTTTATCATAGGTGGTTATATATTTATTTTATAAGTAAAATATTTCATTTTTTTGAATATATGATAAACCCTGAATGTTGAATTTTAAAAAACTAGGATATCATGCCATGTGGGTAAGTATTATTGGCTATAGAGGTTTCCAATCCAGCTTATAAAAAATTTACTATTCTTTATCCTTTTTTTTGAAATCCTTCATTGATATTATAATTTCATTAATATTTGGGGATATAATTTACACATGATTCCTTCATATGTTGTTGTGTCTCGATGAATTTATTTTTTATGGTTGATCATAATTGCATGTGGGTGTGTGTAGCCCATGAGACCCATTGTGGTATTTAATTCCTTGTGAATTTATAGGGTATATTGTTTCCATTTTTTATTGTGATAATATGTTTTAATGTATCAATAATATTTTATAATATTGACATGATATTTTTTACGTGTATTCTATACCAATGTTTTTAAAATTATTTGGAGGTCACAATTGGTCTTAATGATCGGTTGACCATTATTTGTATATTACGCCATAAAGGGGGGGCAGGCTCAAGTATTATGATGAAAATGATGATTAAATTGGTCATCAGGTAGTGGAATGATAGTGTTGGGGCCAGACCTAGGGTGGTTCATTAGGGGAATGATGGTCTGTTGGATTGAATTGAGGCATATATTGTTTTTGATGGCACAAATACATTCCACATGAAGAATTCACAATATGAAAATATGGCGTCCTAATCTAAATTGATTCCTTGAAAATATGGGCAGAACATTTTTGATATTGGTTAGTTGTTATTTTTTTCTTCGAACTTCCTTGATTACAATTCAATCATAATAAAGAAGAAGGTATATCATGGGTTTTGTCACATCTTTTTTAGTCCAAATCTACTCAGTTTTGAATTGAATGTTGGTATATTTGTTATAATTTTTTTATTATGAAATCATTCCACTAATATACATGATAAGAATTTTTATGGATTCATTGCTGTTGTCCAACTATGTTTTACTCACAAACTATAAAAAATTCTATTGAATTGTTAGTTTTCATGTCTAGGGATATGGAGATGGGAAATAACACTATAGTGGAAGGATGAGAAGTGAAGAATAAAGCTCATAGCATATGTGTATGGACTATAGGGGTTGCTGGTGTATTATTTAATTTTCTTGCACTATTTTTACTCTATTTATACTACAAACATTTTGAGTGAATTTTTACAAGTTGGACATGTATACCCTTTGGATAATTTAGTTTCTTCATGATACTCTAATCATTATACTATTTATCATTCAATTTATTTTACTAGATATGACAATAATGGTATAGACTCCCCACTCATAGACATCTACCATTACATTCTATTAATGAGACTATTAAATATGATGAGGCATACATTATGTCTTGTCACTATATAAATGATACCTAGTGGCTCAGGTCGGGGTGTGACAAAATGGTATTATAAAACCATTTATCTCAGTATTTAGACTAACATAGGATATGGTAGAAATATGATAGAATTCAAAGAATCATTCTAGGAAGTTTCCATGTGCCCTACAGACACATGTGTAAAGGACAATTGAGATATCATGGATTTGATTGATGTTACCATTTTTATCATATTTTTTTATAGTTCATTGATCATGATTTGGAACATATGTCCTTATTCAATATATATATATATATATATATATTTCTTATTAGTTCATTTATTTATAGAATTGATTAAAATATATGTTAGGTATAGTTTATCAACTTCCTGATATATATATATATATATATATATTAACATTCAATTATGATATATCTCTATTGTCATTAACATTTTGAACTTTTCAGGGTGTTATGTTTTACTATGTATATGGTGTTTATGAAAAATGTGTAATGATGAGACTCAGGCTCACATAGGGGGTATATAAATAGGGTCATGGGTATACTACTATAGAAACCATTTTGTGATCCCTAAGACATGGTAAGACTTATATGTGTCCTTGATGTTTGTTTTTATTATATAAAATTTATCCCTTTATAAGTTTGGTGGGACCAAAAGATGGGCATGTGGGTTCCCCAATGAATGTTCTCACCCCTACTTTATTTATGTAGGTAGTGGACCAGCACCATACTATATTTCATTCCACGTGTAAAATGGTCAAAAATTCCACATTTTTTATTCTCTATCATTCAGTAGCCTTTTAGGGTATTGGTAGACCTCAACATGGTTAGGATTGGGAATATTCCATTGGAATTATTTTTACCTTTATGGGCACATAGTAAAATATGAAGGTCATACTCGAAGCAATCATACTCTGCGGACACACTATATAGTGGTGGGGAGTCATGGGATAGTCTAGTTCACTTGAGAGGATCACTTGGGAGGTCATCAAGGGCCTCTTCTTCAAGGATTTTATTTTAATATAGCAAATCATGATTGAGCACAATAGGTCAGGGAGATTAAAATGGGTTTCATGATTTTTTCTTCATACTATACACATTTTAATGATCTTCATCACTTTTCAAAACATTATATTAATAATTTTGATCATATGGTTAGGGAGTTTGAGATTGTAATTTATCCAAAACATTAAACAACATTCCAATATCCTCAACCTAGATTTATTTTGGCCGATTTTACAGAAGGCCTTGACCATGAAGAAAATATTTTAGGATGGCCATGTAGCTAGGAATATTCTACCCTTTAGTGAATAGGTGGGTAGACCTACTACTACTATATTGAGAACCATATCCTATTGTTGGAAGGTAATGATTTGATATATGAATTGTATTGGTGTCATTAAGGTGAAATTGAGATTATGTTTTTCAGTTCCCATAGAATATGACCCACAATTCCTCAAAGATATGATTATCAAACACTAAAATAAGGAATACCCATCAACATAGAGTTTTCCCAAAATGTATGGAATTATGGGATCTATCCAGTTTATTTTCCACTATTCTGTGAGATACAGATATCATACAAGGAAAAAATATGTGTTTAGGGAACTATAGATCTAGTATGGGTGATCAATTATTGGTTTTGATGACGATGACTCAGTAAAGATAGGGATATGGTCTTGGAGATAACTTAATTCATGTAAATGAAGTAGATTATGATTCAATGAGTGGATATGATGGACCTTTTCCTATAAAACATATTGTAATGATCAAATATAAATTATATAATTTCATGTTTTATATTGATACATATTGATCCTTGGATCAGATGTGAAATGTAATATGATACATCAGCAATTGATTGGGGATAAGTACTGGGATAAAGATAAATTATTGTAATACATTGTTCCTAAAAACAATGACCCCATGTGTATAACTACCCTAATGAATAAATAGATATGATATCCATAATATATTCTCTAACATGTTGTGGAAACTATACCTTTAGTACGATTTTCATAGTCTATAATAAGAAAAACATCATCCATTTAATATTCACACTATAGGGCTTGAACAAGAGGAAAAAGATATGTGTATAGTATCTTTAGATATTGGAAAAAATGTTGAATTGTTCAATATAGAATGTTAATTTCATTTGTGATTCTCTTTTCTAAAATATAGAGTTTGATAAGGAGTATGGTTAGTGGATTTAATAGGAGAAGTCGTCTATGATGTGAATGTTGGATAATTGGAGGTTGAATTCGTATATTGTTCAGATATTGATGAAATTTTCTCCCTGAGTGGTAAATTATTTTACACTAGACTCGGTAATGGGTGGAAAAGAGATTTCCATTGAATGTGATATGATCTTGTGACAACTAGTTGCAGGTTTCAAGCTACCCCGATATGTTTTTGATGAATATTATATAATATGTGTGCAAGGGAGAGTATTATTATGTTATCCTATTACAGAGGAGTTAATTTTGTAATTTCATGACTACAAGTCTATGTTATATATGGGTTTTTTAAAAAAAATTACCACAACATCATATTATAGTTATGGTGTTATGGAATGAAGAGTGACATCACTAGACTTGTTTCTAAACTCCGTATTTTTTACATGGTAATGCTTTGGAACTCGTGCCATGATGTTTTATTTTATGCTCTTCTAGTTCCCATGTGGATGTAAGATTATATCATAATTGAATTTTTTTAATTTAATACCTAGGGCCTCATTGTGTCATCACATAATTTGAGTTAATTTTTAGGAGATGATGAATGTTTCTCACATCTTACAAATACTAAATAATCACTCAATAAATTAGATGGAGAGGATATATTCATATGAGATTGTATTCTTATAGGTAGTTACCTTGAGGATTATATATGATTTAGACACATTTTTATTATAATTATTTTTGATGTGTTTATAGAAATCCTGTGGGACTCAGTTGAGATTTTGAATGGCAATCCAACCTCAGATAGATGGATAGTCCCAGAAGATGATATGCCTAACAGATGATACACTTAGAGATTTTTTCATATACATTGTATGATATTTTGAA
This sequence comes from Viscum album, assembly GCA_963277665.1. Classification (NCBI taxonomy): domain Eukaryota; kingdom Viridiplantae; phylum Streptophyta; class Magnoliopsida; order Santalales; family Viscaceae; genus Viscum; species Viscum album. Next base: position 872,005,308 of record OY728163.1, read on the forward strand.
AATCATATTCCATTTTGTATGTTCATATAAAAAATCATTACTAGTATTTAATAATAGTGAAACCTTATGTGGATATTTGTAGTATTCCATATCATTCATTTCTTTGTTACAATTTGGTTGGTTAAGTAGCTTTCATGGGGCCCAATTTTTAATAAGGAACACTTGAGAGATTGTAAATTATTTATATGGGGTTGATCAACACTCAGAGTAAGAATATATTGTGTGATGAAAATTATAGGTGGCCTTTGATATTATTATGGCTTCTAGATATTTCTTGATGGTGACTCCACAGTTGGGGCACTGATTCTTGAAAAATCATGGAATTTTATCTCACTATTTTCTTAGATATATTTTGATCAATGAACAAATTGGGATTGATTTTTTCCATTTGTATCATCAATCTCACTACTATGGTATAAATTATGTGTTTCATGCATCTCACCTATAAGGGTACATTCTTAGTCATAGAAAATCCTTCGATACTGAGAATTTTGATCTCGATCATAAAACAATATACATGGATCACCCAATCCATATTATATATTAGAGTAGCATGTTATCTCAAGGGAAGTTGGTTCCACATTTCTAGATTGTGTGGTAGCATAAAAAGAAATTTTAGGAGAAATTGGGTTGGGTGTATAATATTTTAACTCAGTCACATGATACATTTGAGAAAGTCCTCTAGAGACACTTATCAGGGATGAGAAGTCACTAAAGGTGTATAATAGTAATTTTTTATAATTTATGCTTTTTTACAAACCCCACTTATATATTTAACATATAAATATTTTTTTTATGAAAAATTAATTATATAATAAATGTCACCGTTATACAGTATTTATAGAATTAAGTAATTGTAATGTGGGCATTAGAGAAAGTATATAAATGTAAAACCCTATTTTAAAAGGGTATGTAAGGGTAAATTACCATTCCATGTGCTATATAAGTGTTCTGACATTATGTATAAGGGTATGGAGGCTAATTTTTGAAGTTAACTCTATTAAATATGAATTTTGAATAGGTAAATCATTAGTTTTGAAATGTTAACCCCATGATCAATGCACTGAATTAGTGTAATGAAAGAAATACATAGGTTAAAATCATAGAGTATCTATATTATGTAACTGTCATTCTGGTTCTGTGGAAGGGTAAAAAATGGTTCATATTTGTACATAAGCATGTTTGTAAGGGTAACACTAACATTCTAATGGAGATGTAAGGGTTACCATGGATTTTTTTAATGGTACCTAGGTTATAAATAATGTTATCTATGATTGTTCATAATGGGTTTTCAAGATATGTTAGAGTATAAAAGGATGATAATTGAATTATTATCATGGATCATCAGAGAATGTTAAGACTTATTATGTATAAATTTTAAATATTGATTATAAATTATTATAACTTGAATGATTTTCTAGAGATATAATATATCACAAAATTTGGTTTGTTATTTATTTATGGTGAGGAAATCTCAGGAACATGCATTGGAAAAACATCATTACTCATAACCTTTCCTAGAGAGAGAAACATTTATCTAATATGATAATTTATTTAAATTAAAAATAAAATTTTCAGATTCAGTTCAAGGGTTCATTGATGGACCATTAACTATTTCATTTAAAATCTATGATAATAAGGATATTAATGAGATGTTATTGAATATAAATAATATTTCTCTGACTTTTGAACCATACAGTGCGGTTTATCATAGAAATTGAAATCATAATGTGAAGTAGGGTGTACCTTAACATTTTTCCCTATTATTTTCAAATATTTACTTCATATGATATTTTTTAACATACATTGAATCATCATTCTTGATATTTATCACATGTGGGTGAATTTAGACTGTGAGTCCCATTAGTGTATTTAATTCCATGAATAATTATTGAGTTTCTTGATGTCATGTGTGATTATGATCGTATGTTGTTATGTATTTCTATTATATTTTAATGATGATATTATATATATTATTTATATTTTCTACCATGTTATATATGTTACAATCCAAATACTATTTTAATTTGTAATGAACACAGGTGGACCATCATGTGATTTTATCCCAATGAGGTGGGAGTGTACATGGATTTTTATAATGAAAATTATGGACAAGATAACAGGGTAGGGGAAAGATGGAATTCATTCCTTAATCAAGTTGCATATATGTGGAATGATAGTATGGGGGATAGATTTGAGGAATAGATGGGGTATGATGGTCTTGAGGCCTGATTCTTGATATTTTAGGGATATGATGGTCTAGTGGCTGAATCTAACTCAATGCCTAGAGATCAATGTGATAGGATGTACAATATCTGTGTCTTGTTCTCTATCACTATGAAATTCAATGACCATTCTTCCATTTTGGAGTCAATGATGGTACATGCAATGTTTTTAGATGTATTGGTTCATGAAGAACATCTCATTTATGGATTGAATGTCGTCATTATTGTTATGAATTTATTACTATCATGGAATAAAGATATTATACATGAGAATATTAGTTATGGAATCATTGGTGTTGGATTACTATGACTTCTACAGACATATTGCATGAAAATTTGGATGTGCTTATAGATTTCCTAAAAATGATCCTGATATGGGTAAGGGAACTATGGTTGAAGGATGAAATAAGGATCCCTGAGATTCCAGTTTACTAAGATAGACTCTAGAGGAACCTAGTGTTTTATTAATTTTTTGTATACTATTATTATTCTCATTAAACTAGAAATATTCAGAAGCATTTTTTAATTGTGTGACATGTATTTTGTTTTGATTATTTAGTATTCATGTGATATATTTATCAATTTATTATTTACTATTCAATTTTATTATTTGTTTATTGAAATGATAAAACCAGTATGGTCTCCCCACATATAGACATATCTCCTCCTTCCTAGTTGAAAACCTCTATCATTTAAGGAGGTTTTAATGAAGAAATGTGTCTCTACAACTCAAAATCGGTTGTTTGGGAAAGTGTGTTTCTTGTTTATAATGACACATCTTAAGAAATTAGATCATGAACAAAATTAAATATGTGATATATATTTCTATGATTAATTAAATATTAATAATGAAATTAAATTATTGGAAAATTGTTGACAATTTGAAATAATCATGGAATAAATTAATTAAGATGAAAGATGTATAACGATGCATGAAAATTAATCATCGAATATGAATACCCCATGATATGTCTCATTAAATATTTCCTTTAAGATAGAATAATATTATTTTGTGAATCATTGAGTTTATACTACTTAAAATTGGAATTCAGTATAATTACATAATTTCATAAAGTCTCAACGTAGATATTAGATGAAATGGTAAATCCATCTTCTATGAAATAAAATACATAAAATTTTATAGATATCATCAGAATGATTTAGTATTATATCATGGGTATTAGGATGGAAATGGGATAAATTATATTGAAATCCATTAGATGAATTTTATGATGATTAGATAAAGATGGATTATTTAATGGCCACCATTCCAATAATTTCTAGCCAGTGGTTATTTTCTAGCAATCCACTAATTGATTAATTTTAACATGTTGTTTATTGGTTAATTAGATTTTTATCTTTATTGATATTATATATACATTTTTTACAATATGTCCGTTATATTTTTATCTACTAACTATTAATTTTTAATTATTTTGATATGATAAAGCACTATATAATGTCATTTTATTTGTTTTTATATAATGGTGTAGCTGCTACAATAATTAATTTACCTTAAACATTTTTATAATTTGATTAACTTAAATAAAACAATGATGATAAAATTATTGGTAAAAGTGGAAAAAATGTTGTCCTTTAATTACATGAATTGATTAAAGAGGTGTTTTCAATTTTTAGATGTTTATGACTACTATTATTAGGAATTTAAAACCTTTTAATTTATCATATTTTCCATTGATATGATACAAGGGGTGGGTTTACTAAAAGATTATATGGTTTTATAAATCAAATATTTTAATCCTTAACTATGATCCATCCTTGTTTAAAAAAAACGGCTTAGATATAATGTAGTTTATAATTTAACTACTCTAATATGTTTGATTCAATTATCATCATTGATCATTTAGGTATCAGAGATCTTTTTAGTATAAAATAAAAAGGTAGTTATAGTATAAGGAGTGTGGTATTTTATATGTCAGTAAACAAACTAATTACTTTAAATAGATTTATAAATAATAGTAACAATTAATCTGAAAGTATGATTACAATATAAGAATATTTATTTTAAAAAAAATTCACTACAGAAAAATATTTCATTACTATTTATGATTAAATGATTTATTTTGAACATATTTTATGAATATTAATATAATTATATGTCTTTTAAATATGAAACATTGGCTATAATATGGATAAAGTAAAATGAGATATTAGTGTGAAAAATTTTCTAATCAATTGTGGTTAGTGCCTTGTTGGATTTTCCTTCATTTTAAAGCACATATTTGAATGGTATGATTTATAATCCTAATATGTTTTCATATGTTTCTCTTATGATGGTTTCTATATGATTGATTCCCAATATCTCACACATCAATGGGACTAAAAGAACAATTTTATACAATTGAAAAGTTTTTATTTAATGTAATAATTAACACCAAGCCATTGGATTAGAAATTATGAATAGGGATATAGTAATTATGAAAACATATTTATACATATGTATAAAATAAAATCAATTTTTTTCAAATGCATATAAATGAAAATAACTTTGTTTGAATGTAAATAGAAAAGTTTTTCTGGAGAAGATTTTTGATGTGCATAATGTGTTTTTATTTAAAAAAAATTAACATCCATTGATGAATTTTATATTTAAATGATAAGATAATATATAAAATCAAGTATTTTAATATTCCTCTAATGTTTTTACCATGAATTGGATAAAATAAATTCCTTATTAGGTTAAAATTGTAATTTCCTAGAAATGTTTTTGTTGCTTTTTTGGAAAATATTTTATGCATAATTTCATTTACTTATTATATTTAATTCCTTAAAAATACATATAATATTTTGAATAATGAGGTTCATATTTTTTAACTAAGCCTCTTTTATTTTTCTTCAATGTGAATATTAACAATGGAAAATTTTTCTCACCATGGTAATGGATACAAAATTTATAATGGGATAAAACATTGGTATGATGATTAAAAATTATCCTAAAATTAGTTTTATCATATTGAATTTATATATTTATAGAATCCTCATACAATTATTCACATAATTTAATGTTGGTACGTGTTTTATTTCATTATGCAAATTATATTATTATATTAAAAATATAAATAAAAAATTACACCCTCTTCAATTTAACATATATTAAATACTCACTAATGAATAAAAAGTTTACATGTTCAGTTAAAACTATGTATTTAAAATATTTATAATTTCTTTAATAATGATATTTTTTTTAAATTTGCTGATAAAATAATTAAATTTAATTGTCACTCAATGCTGACGTAGTTCTTGTTTATGAATTAGAAAAATCAATATAATTTATTTTAAAAATGTCAAAAGTAATTTTTTTGATAATTTACTATGTAATAAATATTTTATAATTAATAATATTGTATAATTGATGTTTAATGAATCAATATTGTGATAACAAACATATTTTTTTGAATTTAATATAAAATTAAATGAATAGTGTAAAAAATAACAGTAATGATATTTTATGTGAAATGATATTTTATTAAATTATTTAAAAATCATAATAATATTTTGGGAGGAAAAATATGGAGATAAATTTTAAAAAATATCATATATTAAGAATTTATTATATAATTTCTGTCTTATTACTAAACCAATACCCTTTTGATACAATTTTTTACTGCAATTATGGTTATGCCAGTTAATGAGTCTTTAAACAGAAACATAATGATTAAAATGACACTAAAACCTATCCACATTTCATTGGATGATGTTTTTATAGAACATACATGTTTTATTTTAAATAATATATATTTTAAATAATTCTACTACATAAATACATTAATTATATGTAAATATTGTTGGTATTTCCAATTGTCCTATTTGAATCCCTTAAAAAAGGACCCCATTCTTTATTTTCATTACTACTCTATGAGTCACCATTCTTGACAATACACTGCCAAATTATGTTAAAAAAATAATTATAAATAAATTATAGTATGTTTTATTTTTAAAAGTATATTCTGAGGGTCCTTACTAAGTGGTCTAAATGAATCATATTTTAGAATAGATAGTCTTCCTTCCCAGCCACTTTCATTTCATTCCAATTTCTATATCATATAATTCATTATTTTCCATAATAATATAATAAAATCATTATCCTAAATAATATAATATATTAATTATGATTATGGAATCCTTATTTTTAACAATTTATTATATCAAATTGGATTTAAATGTGTCTCTCACATGCACGTGTGGACTACCACCTCCCTGTAAGAATACAATTAAATTCCCATCACCCTCTATAATAGATTGTTTTTATGATAAATTCGATATTTATATATTATATTTGTTATATAATTATGATTATGTAATTATAAAATTTTATCTAGCTTATTCCGAAATGATCTTTTTGATAATGATAAAGTCTCACGTGCATACGTGAAGACAACAACCACCACGAAGAGATGTCATTGATGTTTTATGCTTTGTATGGATAGTAAAAAACTTATATTTAATTAATATATATTATATATAATATGTATGTATTATTTTCAAAATTTAATTATTTATTTACTATTATTTCTTACCATCATTTGAAATATGTAAACAACATTCATGTGAACAGACGACCTACTATATCCATAAATGGTGTTATTAATTTTTTTATATCTATATTTTATGGGTGAATATTAACTTATATATATATTAATATAAATTATAATTATATCATGGATATAATTCTACGGATTATGGAACCATGATTAATGTAAATTGTATAAAACCACCACAGTAAATTTTTCATGAAAAATGAAAAGGTTTACATAAGGAGAAGATTATTTTAATAAGATATTATTAATAAATGGGTGTGGAAATGTTATGAGTGGATCATATATAATATTATAAGAATAAAAATAAATATTTAATAAAAATATAATATATTTAAATTTATTATATAGATTTTTAGATCACATTCATTTTAAGGAAAACTTGATGCAAGTTTTTATGCTACAAAAATAATATTTACCAGGATTGTTTTTAATTTTGTTTTTTGTGATAAATTTTAATAATCTTCCTTTAAATAATCTCATGAATTTTATTATAATATATATATTTTGGGATATTAAATTTTATAATTTCATCTTTATTTAGTTAATTAATTAAAAGATCAAAAAATATTTTTAAGGAATTCTTACTTTTTTCTCACTTTTGTAGAAAATACTTTTTATTCAATGTTCTTGTTATATTTTAATGTTTTTAATAATAGTTTAAAATATTATCCAATTATTATTTAATTTAAATTTCACCAATAATTAATTTTTTTTTAAAAATAAAATGGAGTATTTAGAATGTTCAGTGAGAGATGTATTTTTTTTACATTTTATGAAAATTTTAAATGGAATTGTTTTATATAATCATTTAATGAATTAAAATTACCTTCCTCAAGAACACATAATTCCACCATCATTTTTTACATGTTTGAACGTATATTCATAAAGAAAATATTTAGAATTATATTTAAGAAATATTTTAAATTTTTATTTCAAACTAAAAGGGTATTTTCCAAAAGAAATAATCAAGTAATATTTTAAGGGAATTTTTCACCATTAAGAAGGAATTATGATATCATTTTCTTGTAATTTATGTAGTTGCTCCTCTGTAAATGTGAGCTTGATGGTTTTATATTTATGGTTTTGAGTCTCAAGAGGATTTTCTCTCTTGTGTGGCTAGCTCCTTTGGTGACGTGTTCTTGTTTTAGTACATTATAGTTTTTGAGTCGCATCCGTCTTTGGAAATAATGACTAGGGGTTTGGTTTTCCTTTCATTTTGGGGAATTTTTTCGGGAACCCCATGTGGATGGGGTCTGGTTTCTGCGAAGATATCATGGGTAAATTTATGTTGGGTTTCACATATCGGTTGGTGCTACTTCGCTTAAGTTAGTCGATTCTTAACTGGTTGGAAGACCTACCAAGGATCTTGTCGTGCCTTCTTTGAGAGATGTCATATGTGGGAGTTTTGGAATGGGTTGGTGGTTTTCTTCATTGATCAAGTTACCTATTATAGAGTTAGTCGTGCTAAGAGTCTCAATGTTGGTTGTGCTATTCAGGTTCTTGTCGTAGGGAGAACCCTCATCATTTCCTGATGAACCATCTCTTTTAGGTATCCCAAAGAGCTGGTTAGGAGTGACTCTTGGAGTGAATAGTCACACGGAGTTGGTGATTTTGTTGTCCTGGTTTAGTTTCAAACTCGTGTTTGATTCCTGGGTTGGATAGGTGACTTTCTAGGGGAAGGATGTTTTTGTGGTGGGGCGAATTGTCATACCCTGACCTGGTATCTTGCGGTTGTATTTTATTATTTATTTATTTTTATATTACATTTTTTAATGTTATAAAATTTATTAAATTGTTATCAAAATGGAACGAAACAAAATAAATGAAAAATGATTTAATTATAATAATAATAATAAAAATATTATTATTTCGTTTTTTAGTATTATTAAGTTATTATTATTATTATTATTATCTTTCGGTTTTTTAGGATTAGTTTTATTTAATTTTTGTTTCTATTTTTATTTCTGTTCTTCTGTATTTCATTTCCTTCTTCTTTCCCTCTTCCACCCATTTCTCTCCCTCATGTGACCCGACCGCCCCTCTCTCTCCCTATATCACACGACCAGTTTGAACCCCTCCCCGACCAAGGCCCTCTGGTTCCTCCTCCTCCTCCTCCTCCACTGGCAGGTGACCCTCCTCTGACCAGACCCTCCTCATGCCACACCATCTACTCATTCTGCACCTCTCCATTGCACTTCCCCATTCATGAGACACCTCCCGATTCACGAACCCCCTTCACCAGTTGGCCCTACCGTCCTCCAATGCTCCCTCTAGTGGACGCACCTTCCTCTAGTGAGTACCCTTTTCCTATGATTTTCCATTATTTTTTTCTTTTCACAGACTTTCCCAAACCCTAAATATGTTTTGGGGTTTTCATTTGATTGAATCATGTTATTTACATTCCTTCAGGTTCTATCAAGGCCAGTTCTAGCCAATTTCATCAAGGGTTGTTGGTTCTCCAAGTTTTTCGGGTAAGGATTCATCAATTTCTTTAATGTGGATTAATTTTAATTTAGGGGTTTTTTGATTTTTGAGTTGTTGGAATTTTTTTTTGGGTGCGAAAGATATTTTTGCAATATATTAACTTGTGTTTAATTTTTATATGTAATGCTTGTCTGAAAAGGGATCTATTTTGGTTATAAATTCTTTTTGTAAAGCATTTTAGTGTTTTATGACATGTGAGATTGCTTTATTAGATCATGAAAGGGATTCAATTCATATTTTGGCATGGTGTTGGAGTGTGTTCAACATAAAAAGTCAATATAGGTTATTTTTAAAGTAAATGAATGTGTTGTTTCTTTGATCTATTTTTACAAATTTTCACATGTTTTTTGAATGATGTTAGTGATGAAAACCATCTTTTGAAATAATTTATATTCATTTGGGTTGGAATTGGTTTGTTAATGTGAATTTGGGTGCAATTTTCATGTAAAACCTTGTTTTGCCTCTTCTAGATGCTTTATAAATTTTACAATTCAAGTGGTTTGAATCACGTTTTCAAGGGAACTTACGGTTAAAATAGGTTTGGGTGTAGTGTTTTCAAGGGAAATGCATAATTTGGCATGTTTGGGGTGTTGTGTATTTCTAAATGTAAATTGTAAATGGTTTAAACAGTGAAAAGCATTTTTCCAAATTGGTTCTAGTTTATGTGATGATTTGAAAAGGCCTTTGGAAATTGTTAAAATGATTATTTAATTTTCTTTCAAAAAATTTCAATGGGTTTTATGAGTTACGCAAGTGGTGTGAATTATTTTTTCAAATGGTTTAGTGTGAGTTTGGGGTTTAAAGAGTGTTTTTTTGTAATTCTATTTTTATGGTGATAGTTTTTAGTTTTTAAGAAATTTCTTAATTGATTTATTAAATTATATTTCTAGTGTGTTGAGTCGTACATCGATAGTTTGGTGTCACATGTGTCGAGTTATCCTACATGTACATGCATAGGGTAAGGAATATTTATATATATGACCTCATTGTATGTATTCCCTCATAGAACAAGGAATATGTTCAATACAGCTTGGGTGTATATATATATGTATAAATTAATGTGTATGTATTCACCAAGTGTCAGTTTGAGTGGTTTTCAACAAATAGTGACATGTTTAAGGTAGGTCCCCCATGCCTATGCCTTTATTTTTAATTTCATAATTTCTTTCTTGTTTGAAAAATATGTTTTACATTTAATCTATATACATATGCTATGAAATCTTGTTATGGTTTCTAGAAATGATTATTTCTTTTCCCTTGAAATTGAAATGTATTTCTAATGGTATCGGTGTTAAGTGACATTTCTTGAATATTCATTTCCTAAGTGGTTTTGAATTTGTAATGGGTAGTTCCAAAGGTGTTTGGACTTTTGACTGGTTATTGGTAAAAATTGTCCCCTTTATGTAATTAAGCATGTTTGGCACCTTAATAAGGTTTTATGTAAAATAAAAACACCTCTATTGAGGAAGTCACCCTTGGTTTTAGAAATTCATTTTTTTGTTGAATGTGTTATTATGTACCGAATTTGATGCCTATGCACTATGTGAGATGAAATATGGGGGGAATATTCTTAAGGGGGGTGTGGTGGTGAGAGGTTTATTGTTTTTTAGTTAAAGAATGTTTTATATACATATATGTTTATTTGATAAATAAAACTCCCCAGCACCTAAAATAAAGAACAACGGGAATACTAGGCATCTAGGTTAGTGACCAGGACTGGTATGCTATATGACACAGTGGGGGTTCTTCTCAGTTTATCTAGTAGGATTGACACAACAAGACTTACTAAACATATGAATTATTGAGTGTCATGGTTTCTAGGCCACGTTTTCTGAGAGTCGTGGTTTCTATGACACGTTTCACCAAGGTACAAGGTCTTTAGTGTACCCCTTGTGTTACCTAACGATAGGGATTTCCCATGGTGGTCATTTACAAAATGATGATTTTAAGGTAATTTTCATTTCACTTGTTTTATACTTGATGTCTTATTATTGAAAACCATATTTTAATCTAAATTAATTTCCCTTCATTTTGAAACTTTAATGAATGATTGGAACATATTTTGAAAATTTATTGGGAGAGAAATGCTTTACTCGAAAATTAAATCTTGTTACTTGAATTTGAATAGAATGAAAAAAAATTAATTTTTTACATCCTATTTTCAAACTAGCATGTTTTGGATTTCATATAAAAGGCAAGGGAATACGACATTGTTTTATCTTGGAATTCCTACTGAGCATCATGGTGGTCACACCTACATTAATTTTCAGTTTCTGGTTAATCTAGTTTGGGATCGCTCTCAGAGCGAGTTTAATTTATGTCCACGAGGTGACATGAGGTATGTCGCGTTGTTTAATTAACTCCTTTTTCCAGTGCCATGTTGATTGAATTATTTTTCTTTAATTATCATCTTGTTAATTTTATGATTATTTATCTTTGTTAAGGTCCAAATCATTCCCAACTATATTATTTGGATGCCTAACACTATTTTACAGCCTGTGGTGATCGATAATGCCCTTCGGGGCATGTCACAGACCAGCTCGGATGACCGGTTCTGGGATGAACTTAATTGGTTCATGACAAACAAGACAATCATAGGTACTTTGACAATGAAGGAATATGTTATGCACTAAAGAATAACAAGGGAATTAATAAATTACCATTATGCGAGAACTGTGGAAAGAATCATCTCGGGAAATTCTTGAAAGGAATGGGGGTCTACTACAAGTGTGGAGAAAAGGGTCCTCGATCTAATGAATGCAAGTGGAATAAATAAGTCAATGATAGTCAAGGATACAATTGTAAAGAGTTGGGACAATATGCAAATGAGTGTCCTAAGTGCTAAAGAAACTAGCCTCAGAAAAGGCCATGGGAGAGAGGGACAGATTAAGCGATTAAAACCATGGAGGATGAATTTCCTAATGATGTAGTGGAATGTACTTTAATTGTTTCCTAAAAAATAGACACTACATTATTTTATTATGGATCATCAAATTAATTTATATCTTCCCAGTTGTCCAATAAAATTATTCATGTGCAATTTGATTTAATAAAGGATTTCTCAGTCAAAAATCCTAGTGGTTGTATCACTACAATAAGAGAATGTAAATTAATCCCCAATTAGGACACAAAAATGTTATATAGTTTCTAGACATACCATTATACCAATGACTGAAATCATTGTAATTATCTGTATGAATTGACTGTCAAATTATGATGTGAATATTTATTGCATGAAGGCGTAAGTTAAAGTTTTTGAAAATGGTGTAGAATCCCTAATCTTTAGAGTAGAAACATCTCCATCTAATTTGTGTATACATCCACCCACAGTAGCCCTACTCAATGCAATTCTTGGAGAGGAAGAGAATGCAATATCTATGGTAGAGGAAATAGATTTCTAATTTGAAGATGTACATATAGTGTAAGAGTGCATTGATGTATTTATAAAGGATATAGCTGGAAATCCTCTTGATAGGGAAGTTGAGTTCTCTATAGATTTAATTCATTATGCAATACCTATATCAAATACTAACTATAAAATGGCTACTATGGAGTTATTAGAGGTAAATAAACATCTTGAGTAATTGAGTGATAGAGTATTTATTCATCCGAGTGTTTCTCCATGAGGAGCCCATGTCCTCTTTTTCAAGAAAAACGATGGATCCATTAGTATTCGTGTTGATTACAGGGAACTCAATACAATAAAAATAATTAATAATCATCCCATTCCATGAATTCATGATTTATTTCATAAAATTCATGGATCACAATAATTTTTAAATATTGAACTTCGGTTTGGATATCATCAGCTACATGTGAGAAAGGAAAATATTTCAATGAATGCATTTCCAATCAGGTAGAAGTTTACAGTAATTCCTTTTGTCCTGACTAATGCACTATCAGTTTTCATGGTTATAATGAATTTAGTTTTCAAGGAATATCATGATGACTTTGATTTGGTATTTATTTATGTTATCTTGGTATACTCAAAAATCTATAAAAACTATGAGAATCTCTTACGGATTATTCTAAAAACTCTCAGAAGAATTTAATTATACGGAACATTTAGCAAGTGTGATTTCTGGCTTCAATCACTTTCATTCATATCCATATTGTTTTCAATTATTGAATCCTAGTTGATATTGCTATGAAAAAGTTTATAAAAGAGTGACCCATGCGAATGAATGAAACTATGGTACACAGTTTTATTGTATTATAATGTTAATACTTGCATTTTGTCTAGAATTTCACCTGATTGGATAACCGTCTAACCAAGCTCACACATAATGGGGTTAAGTTTGTGTGGATAAAATAATGAATAGAATGAATTGAAGAATTGAAAATAATATTGATCAGTGCTCCAATTTTGTATCTTCCATCTTGAAATGATGGGTTTGTAATATACCGTGGTGCATCAATGAATAGACTGGGTTGCGTCGTTATTCAAAATTATAAAGTCATTGCTTATGCGTGGAGGCTGTTTAATACCCATTAAAAATTTACCAAAATCATGATCTTGAGTCTGTAGATGTAATATTATTTCTGAAAATATGGATAAATTATCTCTAAAATGAAATATGTGAGATATACATGGATCACATGACTTTGAAATACATTTTTACACAAAAATAACTACACATTTGTAAAAGGATATATCATGAGTTACTCAACGAATAGGATTTCTCAATACACGACCACCCAAGAAAGGAAAATAAGGTGGAATATTCATTAAGTAGGATTGATCATAGACTCCTAACCCAAATAAGGATTGAAATAGATCCTATATTAATGGATCTAGTAAAGATTGATATGGGAATTATTAAGGAATGGGAAACCTCTTTCATCTTTCAAATGATTACTAATCCATATTTATATGAAAAGATAAAAATCTCTCAATATGATGATAAGAACCTTTACAAGAAAATTATTTCTATCAAGGATAGGAGATTGGAAGACTTCATGTATGATAAATGAGTTCTAATATTTCGGAAGAGGTTATGTGTTCCATCAGTACCACAGATAAAAATCTAACTATTAGACAATGCTCATATATCATATTTCCCTATACATCTGGGTAGCACAAAGACGTATAGAGATATGAAGGAATATTTATGGAGGGATTATATAAAGTGAGAGATTGATGACTATGTGTCAAGGATCCTAGTTTTTCCACAAGTGAAGGAAAAGAAACAACACCCTATAGAGGTTATGTGACCTATAACTATTCCATTATGGAAGTGGGATGACATTAAGATGGATTTTTTCACCAGACTACTATGGACGCCTAGAAGGAATGATGCAATATGGGTAATTGTTGATCGTCTCATAAAAGCATCACATTTTCTTGAAATAAGGGCGGATTTACCACATGATCTCCTAGAAATACTTTATATTAATGATGTTGTAATACTTCATGGTGAACCTCAATCGATTGTGTCTAATCAAGACCCCCGTTTTATATAAAATATCTAGAAAAGACTCAAGAAGGTGTTGGATATTTAGCATCATATGAGTACTGCATATCTCCCCCAAATCGACAGAAAATCTGAAAGGACTATTCAAACATTGTAAGATATGTTGAGATGATGATCTTTAGACTTTTAAGGTATATAGAGTAAATACATTCCTTTGGTGGAATTTTCCTACAAAAATAGTTTCCATTCAAGTATAAAATTGGCTTCATATGAAGCATTATGTGGAATGTGATGTTAAACTCCAACTTGTTGGGATATTGTTGGTGAGAGGAAACTTATAGGCTCAGAACTTATTGAAGAGACCATTGAAAAGGGAAAGACAATTCAAGCCCATATTAAAGCATACCAGAGTAGGCAGAAGATTTATGATGAAAACCCTATAAAGGATTTTTAATTCCAAGTTGGAGATCATGAATTTCTGAAAGTATATCCACTGAAGGGTGTCTTAATATTTAGAAAGAAAGGGAAACTGAGCCCGAAGTACATCAGACCATTTGAAATTTAGTAAGAATAAGAGCTATAGATTACCGTTTAGAAATGACACCTTGTCCCTCCTATGTTCATTATGTGTTCCATGCATCATTGTTAAAGAAATACATGTCAGACCCAAATCATGTACTAACTTATGAAAAAATAAATTTGGAACCTGATTTTTCATATTGTGAAGGGCCTATCAGGATTCTTGACACAAGGGAGCATGAATTGAGAAATCAGACAACTCATCTAGTAAAGGTTCATTGGAGAAACTGTAATGCAGAGGAAGCAACGTGGGAACCTAATAATGTTATAAAGAAGAAAAACCCACATATTTTTTATGGGATTTATAAATGAAATATTTTAAGGATGAAATATTCAATGGAGGGAATAATGTATCACCCAAAACATTTTACAGTATATTTCTATTAAATACACTCTATTCTTAGATAGCCTTTATTTCATGAAACACAGAGCCTATATGGAACAGAATTTGGTTATTTATAGGATATAGTCATAACCTAGACGATAATAATAAATTTTCCAGCTCTGTGATTTGAATTTTAAAAAAACTTGAATACACATTTGTGTTCTGGATGATATTTAGAGTCTGATAGTATTAACATAATTTTCAGTGAATAGTATCTTACCCTTATGTATAGTAACCTACCCATATGAATAGTAACTTACCATTATGAATATTAGTAAGAATCTTATGAATTCAATCCATTCACTTGACTGTATAAATAAATTTTGGCACCTTAAAAATAAAGATGAATATTTTAAGTGTTTGTACTTTTCGATTAAATAATGATTTTAATTAAAAATTAAAAATATCATATTTAGAAAATTATTTATGAAAATTTAGTTCATTTTTTAATTATACTCATCAAAAAATGGATAATGTGATTTTTTGGTTTTTTCTGAAATACCGGATTTTTTTAATAGTAAAATACAATAAATTACAATTAATGATAAATATTTGATTTATTTTTATCATATGTGATGAAAGGATGATTTAAACACACTTTTTTAAAACTCACAATGCCTTTTACTATTTTGGGATCACATAAATAGAGACTATTCATTATCTTGAGAAAAATATTAAAATTGTAATTAAAAAATGTAAAATCCTTTCTCTCCTCCACTATAAAAACCACCCCCACCCCTCTTCATCCCACACCACATAAGAATCATTAATTTACTATATTATGATCAATTATCTCTTTAACTTCCTCCCCCATGTCCATGACCCACTGGTCTCACAAAAAGGCTGAAAACAAAGGCCTTTAAGAGATTCTAAAGGAGGAGTACTGAAGAGGTGAACCTCTCTTCTTTTTTCATTCAATTTCATTTACAAATATCCATTATTTTTTTCACCCTTCCCAAATCCCCTCACCCAAATGATGATATAATTACATTCCCTTAAATGTATATAATATTCATTATTATAATGGAATATTTCATCATCATATATGTTTTTCCCTTCCTTTTAACTATAAATACAATCCCCATCTGTGATGTGATTATTTATCACACTCAAGGAATCTGGTTTATCAATTTTCATTAATATCATCAAGATGAGTCATAAAACCATTTAAATGGTTGAAAAATATCATGATATATGTATTTTATCATGTTTAAGGTTCTATAATCCTCACACACTCATAATATGGAAAAATAATACATAAAAAATTCATTTTTCACAAAACCGCCAATCCAAATCGAAGTGTTTATCATTAAAATATCAAATGAGTCATCAACAGGGTATATAACAAGAATCATTATAAGATTATTTATATTTCCTTAATGTCACATATAATATATATTATCAATTATGGAAGTTTAACAACATTTCATATGCACGTCTATTCAAGACACATGTAAACCAGACTTCAAAACCATGGAAGAAAATTCTTCCAAAACTATATAATTGAATCTCTTAAAACCCATAAAAATGTAATGAATAAAGAAAATAAGGTTATAAAATATCAATTAAATGTTTATTTTTTTATTAAAATATTAATTAATGAATCTAAAATATATTATTTAGGTCGTTAAGAACAATCAATAACACTATCGATCTTATTGTATGGGATATCTTGAATCGATTTCAATTCGTTGAGTTAAACATCAATGTCATTACTTTTCTATTTTCACGAATTATGTGTGAATGACCTATGATTGTTTTATTCATTATATCCATATTTATTTTGTGGGTTTATGTTTTTCACACATAATTATTTCATTTATTTCCCCCCTATCTAAGGATATGTTCTTGGTAAGAGATCCTCTCTCTCACTTTTATTCAAGAATCCCCCATATGTTGTGTCATTTTATTTTTAATTCCAAATGATAGGGTATGTTTTCAAACCTCATCCATAATAACCTTATGATATATAAATTATGGGATACACATTTACAACTCACCGATCCCCCAAAATAACACTCGTTTCCATGAAAAAATGTTAGTAAGGGGTTTCTCATCTCACTTTAAATTCTGTGGGATTTCCATTGTTCACCTGTTATTTATTATATGTGGTAAATTTGTACAAGAATATGATATATGATATCATTATTCTCTTTATATTAAATGTGTTATGTGATTTATTTTCTTATTATTTATTCTTGTTCAAACAAAAAGATTGAATAAAATATGGTAACAGGCATTGTCTAAATTTTCCAATTTGTTGTGACATACTTTGTATTGTGCACCTAATAATTTTTATGTGGTATAAGTACTCCCCATTCGAGATATATTTTTATTAGAAAAAATATTTATATTAAATATTCATATTCTCATATCATGGATATGATTATTGTCTAAGACTTATAACATTTTACATACATTGTATATTTTGAATGTTGTTTTAACTATGGATGTGTTGATGAATCTCTTTCATTTAATCTATACAGAGAGTGTACATGCATACTGAACATGTATTGAATCGATGTATACATGAATTATTTGTACATTAAGTGATGTTTGGGGCCCACTATAGCTCCTCGATGCATGGACAGGTCACATGAGACAATCAGTTATTGACAAACCCTTTGGGTTTGTTTCCAAAAAATCAGATGGGTTTCTAGAGACAATACTAAACCGTTTTAACGGTATTATGGTATCATGTTCCAGATACTTGATTTCTAAATAATAATCATTATTTTTATTCATTATCAATCATTACTATCCATGAGGTTTTCACTATGATAAAATCAATGGAGGCAGTTTCATTCTCAATTTATTAATGGCATGAGTTTTAAATTTATTCACCATTCCCTATTGACTATGCTATGTAGTTGTTGATTCCGTTATTAATGATTCATTATTCTAATATTTGTATCCCTTTCTGAGAATTTTATCTCACCCCTTCAATTTTATTTACATTAATAGGTTTTGAAGAGGACATCATTGATTATGTTTCAGTGGATGTAGTTTTTAGTTTTTTTATGTGTTATTTTTTGTTACCATTCCCAACGTAATTTGAGTTACATCTATTCATCTAGTTTCTTCAAGACTACTAAAATCATCATTCCATTGGGATATCATTCCTTCTAACCATTACAATGTAAAAATTTATGCACCAAAACCTGTCTAGAGGGGTCGGGGTGTTACATCTATACCTCTTTTGAGAACATCATATCATATCTCCTTGATTGAGTTTTAGGAATTGAAGATGAATCTCTATGGTAATATAGATATGGGATTCATTAAACCAATTATTTCATGGTTTTAGGTACCTATTATTTTTTAATTATGATGGATAAATGAAACTCATCTTAAATTATTGATAACATAAAGATATCAACATCATGAAACTGTATAATCCTCCTCATAGTGATTATTTGTTTCATCAATTACGAGGAGATAATTTTTTCCATGATTATTCTAATAACCGGATACTATAATTTAAGTTAAAAATTTGATGATATACACAATACATCATTTAATATGATTTATTTAAAATATGAATTTATACTAATTCCTTTTAGTCTTACTAATACCACTAAGATCATCATGGATTTTATGAACAGTTCAATTTGATATTACCTTAACTTGTTTGTGGAATCCATTGTAGAAGTTATTCTTATACATTATTACATAAATTAAGATAACTAATATAAATGTATTATAATAATTAATATTTTATAGATGGAAAAATGTAATGATACCTTTATGAAATAAAAATTTTGGCTTTAAAATAGTTTCATTTTTTGAAAATATAATTTGAAGAGAGGGAATATCAGTTGATCAATCAAAGATAGATATTATGGGACAATGGACCAAACTAACTATTGTAACTAAGATAATTAGGTTTCATTTTTTTATAGATATTATCAATTATTTTTGAATAATTTCTCAATTTTATAATATTCAATCGCCATGTTAACTCAGAATGTTGTGTTGTTACATTAGATTAATGGATGTAATGAAAATTTTAAGGAATCAAATAGATCTATAGTTAGTGTCTCTATTGTCACACTACCCTAAAGTGGATAATAAATTGTTTTCTATAGTTAATCATATAATAAAATGATGTTTATGTGTTCTCATTTCTAATTTCATAGTCATAGCTTATGCCTCAAAAAAGACTATGTTTTAATTGAAGAATTATGAAAATCATGATTTGGAGATAACTATAGAAATTTTTTCATTGACGATATGGATGAATTATCATATTAGAAAATTGTGTGACAAATACACTGGACATATAGGTTTAATGTATATATTCAATCGTAAATATATTATAATGAACCAAATAATATGGTTCAAGTTGACTAAATATTATGAATCCATAATAAATTATCACTTTGGGATGATGAAAGAGGTGGTGGATGTTTTGAGACAAAAGGATCATGAATAATAATCTATGATGAGGATATCAAAAAGAAATCATAGTTATGGTTTTAAAAAACATATAATAACAAATATTTATGTAAATGGAGAAAATTTATATTATTCAAATGAAAGTTCCACCATATATCCATGAGATCATTAATGTAGAATAAAAAGAACATGTTAATCATTTTTAAAATTTAGATAGTTCCCAAGATGAACTATAATTTTTATAGGATGATACTTTTTAGGAACCATGTATGTGTCCCATCCATAAAATATTTAATAAAAAGATATTGGAAGAGGCTAATAGTGCATCCTTCTCTATATTTACTTGATGTACAATGATGTCTTAAGACTCTAAATAATATCTATGGTCAAAAAAACAATAAGAGTTATTAAAGAGTATATATCATTGATCTACTTATTTCCGAAAATGATATATAGGGGATAGAAGTATAATTTGATACTAAAACCATTAAATATACTATAATGGCATTAGGAATAAATCAATATTGATTTTCATTTTAGTCTCCCTAATGTCTAAAGGCCATAATACGATCTATGTTTTGAAATCATCCTAAGTATTATATATAATTGTTTTCTATATGTAAATATTTATCTCTAAATTATATCTGCAGAATATGAATATAAAATAGTATGGTTCCATGTAGTACCACATTATTTTGTAATTTATCAGGATTTGTTGTTTAACACAATGTTTTGGTGTAGTCTATAGTAGGATCATAATACATGGTTCTTTTTCATTACTTCTTTTCATTCTCATATTGATAGTTAGTATGATATATAAATTTTTTCCAATGATTTTTTTATAGATCTTGTTCTATTTATTTAAATGATTGGTGGTATTAAAACTTTTCTCTAGTAGAGTTATGATACAAAAATATATTCACTCATGAAAACAAATGAATCCATATGAAGCCCTGTATGTAATGATGTATAGAAATATAATATATTGGGATGATGTTGAAGAAAAATATATATAATAACCTAATATAGTTGATATGAAGATATAGAAGGATAGTACCATTTATTAGAATATAATAGTATGTTATAGTTAATATAAATATTATTCTGATAATCACCAACAAGATTTAGAAATCATATTTAATCATTAAATATTTCTATGAATTTACCCTTTGAAAAAAGAAATTTTATTAATAAATACTTTATTGGTGAGTCCTACTAATTTTTTTCCTCTTGCAATTCATTATAACATTAGGGTGGAAACATGTCTCTTTGAAATTCCTTTGAGTGTGTTTTGTGTTCATGATTTGTTCTATGTATAACTCTAGAAAAAGTACATACATAACCATTCACATGTACTGAAATTAGAGGTTTTACATGTGTAATATGAAATTTCCTATGATGAACAACCAGTAAAAATATATAATTATATCTGTAATGTCCTACATAATAAGACTACTCTACTTGTTAATGTTCGATGGTGGAATCAGAACATAATGGTAGCCTCATGGGAATAAGATGATGTGATGAAATAGAGATATCATAATATGTCCATTGTGAAGTAATATGATTTCAAGCGTTTAATTTATTTTAAAGGGTGTAGAATGTGTCATAATATTATTTTGATATACATTTCCCCTTAATTTTTTTATTTAATTGATATAATGCTTTATATGAAACACCACGTTTAAAATAACTTCCATATAATATTGATATATTAGCATTTAATGTCACATTTATCACCTAATAATGTTTTTGGTTGTCATGAATAGTGATACCTAATTTAAAAAAATAATGTTAACATGTTTATAAATTAAATTCATTAGTTATCAAATGGATATATGTGATAATTAATGAATTTAAGGTTTAAAATATATTTTTTTTAAAATAGTTATTATACAAAATTTTAATTTGTATTTAAATTATATAATTTATATTGATGAAATAATTTAAAACAAATAGTGTAAATATTTCAAAAAAATGTATTGATATTCATCTAATGGATTTTACAGGTCAGGGAATATAAAGAAAACATATTTTATATTCAAATAATCATTTTTTTAAATATGGTTTTGTTGAGTTTTGGGTACTTTTAGTAAAATTAATTTATAATAATTATAGTAAATGAATATAAAATAAATAAATATGGTATTTGGATTTAGGTGGTTCAATTTTTGAAAATAGGACCTTTTTATTATAAATACAAACCTTGGTAATGTTTTTCAGATTAGTAAATGTAAAATGAGTAAAATATGTTCTAAACATTTTGATAAGATATTTGAATTTCACCAGCACATTAATTTATTATATTAAATGAGTGGATTTAGAATATTCTAATACAAGACTATAAAATATGGATTTATTCTCATTTCTTATTTATTATGTCATTTATATTATTTTATGAATATGATAAATTCAAAAATTCACTATATTGATTTTAATATTTCTAATGTTTGTACATAATTATAAAATGAGGATAAGTTATATTCGAAATGTTAATTTTAAATAACGATTAATTCAAATTATATTTGAATATTATTAATTTTAGTGATAGAATTATTACAATAAATTTTAACTAAATGGTGACATAGTACATGTGCAAGAAGTATTAAAAAATTAAATAATTTCAAAAACAAAGACTGTAAAATTTCTTGAATTTCATATGAATTTACAGTAATTTTATGGTTAATAATAATGAATTATTTATGTAAAAATATTATATATTTGAATTAAATACTATTATTCATGTTGTTATTTTCATAATATTTGAATTTATGAAAAATTTATTTCAATGATATTTCAGGTTAAATAATATTTTATTAAATTATTTATAAATCATAAAAATAATTCAATAAGATAAGTAGGCTGATCAATTATCAAAAATTTCATACCATGGCCATTTATGATATATTTTTAATTTATATTTAAAATTAAAACCCTTTCATATTGAAAATTTCATTACCTCTATTATGGAAAAATCAGTTAAAGAATAAGTCAAATAGAATGACATGGTTTTAAATCACCCAAAAACAAAATATAAATTTAATTTGATTATTATATTTCAAAATAAAAATATTTTAATTCTTATTTAGGGTTTTTTAGAAGAACAATTCATGAGAAATAGTTTAATAACATTTAAACCATTTTGGTATTTCTAAATGTCCCATTTCAATCCATTATAAAATGACACCCCTTATCTCTTTTATTTACACCTACTGAAGAAATAAATCTTGGATAGACCCGACGAAAACAACTTTCAAACTTCCATATCCATGAATTATAAGTTTTCATATCCATGAATGTTCATTACCTGGTTCCTTAATAAGGTGTAGAGTGGAGTCCAATCGAAGGAGATGTAATCTTCCTACCCAAACTACATTAAATTTATTTATTATTTTATCTCCTATGAATATTTTCTATTCATATTACATACTATCGTAATTTTCATAAATAATAAAAAAATGTTTTTTTATAAAACCCCCATTAACAACCCTCCTTTTAGTCCAATGGGGTTTTAATTTACCACTAATTCATATATATTGACTACGATCTCCACATAGAGATACAATATTATTTAAATCACAATCTATAATGGATAATTATTATTATTTTTAAGTTCTTATTTATGATTTTTATTAAATAATAATTATTCTTTATTTGTAATATCATATTTACCTTCTAACATCCCAATCATTTGGAAAAAGATAACTTGGGTTGTTCATTTTTGTAGACTACTAATTCATCGAAGCTGTTGAATTTGTTTTTTATTTATTATATACAAGGATTCATATAATTATATTTTTATTTAATATATATGATATAAATTTTACAAAATAATTATTCATTAAAGGTAAATTTTTATTTAACTTTATATTGATCAATCTAAGAAAAAATTGATCATTGTTTATTCGTGTGTATGACCTACCATCTCTATGAATGGGGTAATATATATATATATATTAATTTTTTGGATAAATTCAATATATATATATATGATGAATTTATATGATATTTATATCACATTTAACATTATGGAAACATTCAAGTGATGATAAAAGTACAGTGACAAGAACTACCAAACAAAAATTATCCCAAATGGTAAAGTAGGAAACACCTGGAATCGATGATTTTAATAAGAAATTTTTTTAAAAAAATATTTTAAAGGATATTAGTGGATCATATTCTATATTCCTGTAAATGGTTCTTTTATATATGTTTAAAACTTTTAAATTTATTATATTGGATGCATTTTCACATTCGATGAATGTCAAAATTGTATGCACAATTTATGTTATAATCTCATTTTTTATCAGGCATGTTTAAGTTAAGGTGTCTGATGAAAAAACACCATGAACAAAATCCCAAGAATCATATTAATTTTATTCACTTCTATCTTATTTTTTCTATTATATTTTATTCTTTATATTTTCTATTTTTGTTTCCACAAGAGGAAAAAAATAATATTTTTAATGAAAGTAGTTTTTATTTCTATCATTGGTCAAAAATTAGTCTTGTTCTATAAACATGTTTTTAAAAAAGGTTTTTAATATTTTCTTTCTATTATATAGTTTTCAAGTTAATTTTCAAATATGATTTAATTTTTCAAAAAAAATTAAATGTATTCTACTTTTTGTATTTCAAATGAGGAACATTTTAGAATTTAACAAAATTGTGAAAGAAAAACTCGTTTTTAATGTTCATGTAATGATTGTAATTTACCACCATAATGACCATTATAATATTTGAATCATACTTTTCATGTTATCAAGTTCTTTTCTATGAATATTTTTTTATTAATACATTGAAAATATTAATATTTTAAATTTCAAAATAAAATTTTCGATTTCATCAAAAAAATAAATCCATGATTATGTAATTGAATTATATATCTATGATAAAAAAAATTTGAAGTTAGATATGATTTATATTTTTTATAATCAAACTATGATATCATTTTATTTTTTTGGTTGAAATATGATTATTATAATGAGTTTTTTAGGAATCATATTTATTTAACTCATCTTATGGTTTGATGAATTTAAAAAAATATGAATATTTCTTCCATTTAATGGTTATAATATATGAAAAGTGATTTATAATATTTTTCACATATTTGAATTTATTATGGTTATGGGATGAGTTTTAATTGAATTATATATCTAATTACTGATTTAGGTAAACATGGACAGATCATGAGAAAATGAGGTGCATAATTTGGAGAGAACCCAATCCACTATGATAGTGATGGGAGTGAACTGAATCCACTATGATAGTCTTGGGAGTGAAACATGGATAAAGATATGATGGAATGGGTTGTGAACCATGTAAAATATGATATTACTCAATGAGATCATTGATTCTAGAAATGAATTTATATTCTTATTTTTTTACAACAAATTTATGTTGTATTCTAATGTTATGTTGTAATAGCTAATGTTATTGGATTTATCTATTTCTAAAGTATTATAGACTACAACTATTTAAGGAATGAATTACTATTTTTATATATTATATACAAGGTATGGTTTTCAAATTTTAATCTCAATTCTTCATACCCTTATTCGCATGTTATTCTAAATAGATCAATGATATCTCCTTTGTAAAGACATTTATCATCTGGTCTCAATGTTACTAATATTTCCTTTCCCAAGTTTATGTGGAAAAGTATTAACTTTGATATGTTTAATAATGATTTTATTTATGAATATGTTAGTGGAAAATGATTTGAATCACCTTTGAATGAGTTGTTTATGTATACATGTTTTTGAATATAATAAACCTATATAATTATATTTTGGATCATAATGTTACATACTACATATTCATGTAAGGATATGTAATTATATTTTATGGAATTTATTGGATTCAATATATTTATTTAAGTTATGATATCTATATGAGTTATCTTGTTGATAATGAGTTAGATTTATATACCAAATATTCATCTGGATATGTTAATAAAGCAATTTCTTTGTTTCTGACATATATTCCCCCATGTTATTAATAATTTAGATGTTAATTTTTTTCAATAATGAAATATTTAGTTTTTTTGTCCATAAGGAATAGAATTGGTTGAGATGTATCTAATTTTTGTGATTGTTGTTTCCCAAACCAATAATCATTATTTTTTTTAGATTTAGAGTTATCAAGAGGAAGATGAATATTATTTTTGAAGACTATAGTTGAGTTTATTTTCTACAGGAGTTCTAAAACACCAATGGTACTGATCATTGTGAATGCTATTTGGTGTTTTTTAGTATTCTTGAGTTGGGAAATTTTGAATATTGGATAATATAAGGATAGAAACACTGATTTTGGTAAACACACATATAGTGGAGGTCCACAATTCCATGATGTACATCATTTTAGGGTGCCTAGTTTTTAGAAGAGACTTCATAATGTATATTCGTAAAAAAGGATAGATGTTTCATATCATTGTGGTGGATTCCATAATCTTTGTGTAATGTTTATTTTTTTTTAATGTATTGACATGAAGTACAAGGACCACCACAATAATTAAGAACACCCATATATTGGACATAGTGCATAGAGAATTTTCCTATAGGAAAACGTATTTGGGAGCCCCCTATGTTGGTAGGGGTAGAGGTATTATGTTGATGTGAGGTTAATAATATTAGGTGTTTATGAAATCTGGATATGTGTCTCCCCACACCATATCCATAGTAGTGTTGGTTTCAATCGGAGTCAAAAAATTTACTCTAGATTGTGGTTATTGAAGGGTGGATGTGTTTATGTAGCACTGATATGTGGTAGACTACTTTTGGGACATTAAAAAAGTTGATCATGGATTCTACCCACTGTGGTGTAAGAAATTGTGTGATAGAAATAGAGTTGAGAAATCCACCATTCAATGATTTGATTTGGTGGGTGTAACACACTAAGATTTTAGTATGTATTTTCCAATTAAATAAATACCATTTTGAATAACATGTTTCATACAAAACGATGAACTAAAATGGAATACAATTTTTTCATAACAATGAAATATGAAATTTAATATAATATAGAATATAGTGTTATAAATAATTTAGATATTTAAAATATTATTAAAACCTACAAAATATTAATTTAAATTATATATGAAAGAATCATGACTTGCAATGAAATTAATTTTATTTTAACAATTTTTTAATAAATATTTTATTCCATAAAATACCAATTAATAGAAGAAATTTAGTTCATAAAAGAAAAATATTAATGGTATGTTTTAAAAAAAATAATGTTAAAAATGATTGTTTTTAAAACAACCATTTTTACAATAATTTTTTTTTTCATTATAAATTAATTATATAAATTTTAAATGATTATTCTAATAATATAACTCAATGTTTAAAAAATATTTTACTAGTTGTTTAATATGTAATATACGAGAAACAATATTAAAATCACTTATTTTTTAAAATATCTTTTCTCAAAAAACATTTCAATGATTTTTATTTTTTAAAAATACAAATTTATAATATTTTTAATTTATATTCTAAAATCAGATTTATAGTTTTATTATTAATGTCAAAATTTACGAAATAATAGATTTTTAAAATTTCAAAAAAAGGATGCTTTATTGGTCAAGTGTTAAAAATAAATGTTTTTTCAATACAGTAAATTTTATTACATCATCATAATATAATAACGCGTTAATGATTTATGAAATATTTTACTCAAAAATGGTGTATTATAGAGTAATGTATTGCATTTGAAAATAATAATTCCAATTTAGAAACCTATGTTAGGGATATTGGATCTCAAGATAAGTTATATTATACTAAACAAGATTTTTTTTAATTTTACATTTATTATTAATTCATAGGTTGAAGTTCTATTTTAGATTTATTTGAAAGTCACATATATATCTATTATTCAATCATAAACAAAACAATATCATGCGAATTAATACTGTTCTAATATGTTTATATAAATTTATTTTTTTTATTGAGAATACTTTTTTTATAAAAACAATAATCCTTCCATAGACATTTATTTTTTTGAGTTGATTTTCATCAATTTTAGAATATATAAAATATATAATTGATTTAATATTTGCGACCAGTAGGAGTAAAATAATTAATATGTGAATTTTTTTTTAGGCCACAAATTATGGTACAATGTTAAATATTAGTGACCACTATATATTGTAACATAATTTTAATGTGTTAAATTTAGGGGTACTAAATTAAAAAATAATTAAAAATAATAATTAAAAGATTTCATCATGGATTCACAGAACTACCATCATATTATCATAGTTATATTTCCAATTTAGGCCAGTATTCCATAAAAAGACTTTTCTTTTTAAGTTTTGTAACTTTATTTATAAGAATTCTCACTCCACTCACATATAAATGGACCCGTACACCACATCTTCAATCCACATGAAATTTATAATAACCTTACCTGCACTAACATATTAAATTCAATTATATGAATCTCATATATTGGGAATCTTATTTTCTATATATATTAACAAAATTCATATAAATCCTAGAATATTTTCAAGAGGATATATAAATTATTCATTGTAATTTATAGCATTATTACGTTATTTTCAGTTGTCATCATAATAAAAATCCTCCAAATTTGATGTCTCATAATTAATAACATCTAAATAACATGATATTACATTTATAATGAATATATTATAATAAAAGGACATTATTATCATACACATCCATTGATTATAACATATACTATATAGGTCTATTTTACCACCTACATTAATTATTCTACAAGTTTATATAATAAAATACTGTAAATTAATAATTATTCAAAATATATAAAAATATATCTTAAATAATGTTTTCTATTATGGAATGGTAATATTATTTTCATAATTATTATTAACATATAACATTTAGTTTGTTGATTTTTTTGTTACACTTGAGTTAGGGATTTCATGTTGAGAAACCATACCCAAAACACCCATGGAATGAATTTAGTAAATAATGAAACATTATAGAACTGATATATTAGTAATTTTATTTTTCTGTAAAATATGAACTCATGAACATGATATGATTACCAAAATTGTTATATTGAAACAGAAATTAAATGGTTCAAACTACTAATAACACATTATCTATATTAACTAATAATAAGTACAATCATTATAATGAATTAATTAAAAAGTTTAATATAAAAAGAAATACATTAGATAATGGTTATTAAATAAATTATCAATTATAGTTTGTCCATTATAGAAAAATTTATATTTCATTTTACTATGAATGTTTCCATGTTAAGGAGTTCTCATCTCAAAATTTCATTATCCGAGGTAAGTATTTTATTTACCTAGTTTCATTTACATATTCTCAATAAGTATTCACCTACAAAATGAATCATTATTATAGTTTTATGGTATATATAGTAATTTTTTACATTTTCTCATTTAGTATTTCTCTATTTAATGATTACTGGTATGTTAAGCGTTTTTACATAATTTAATTTACACTAGTCCATAAAAATTATCACATAACTATGATTTTATAAATGTATTTTATTACACAATTTACCTATTATATAT
This sequence comes from Viscum album, assembly GCA_963277665.1. NCBI lineage: Eukaryota > Viridiplantae > Streptophyta > Magnoliopsida > Santalales > Viscaceae > Viscum > Viscum album. The sequence continues at coordinate 872,034,887 of OY728163.1, forward strand.
ATTTAATCTCTTTATGGTAATTAAATATTGGATCAAAATTTTCTTCTTGATTGATTTCATTTTCTATATAAATATAACAGTTTCTTGAAATATTCTCATTCATTATAATTAATTTTTTCCCTATGTATATATTCATTATATAGTTTCTTGTCCAAAAAGCTTGAGCAATATGTTATTTATGTTTTACTGGGACTTTGTTCAAATTGATAATATAAATGTAGTGAGGGTTTTTTTAAAAACTAGTATACATGCCTTTTGGGATGAACTCTGACTTCATTGCATTAATACCTAGGAAGGGAAATTCCCTTGACATTAAGGACTTTTAACCCATTACTATTCTAATATCCAAACCAAAAGTGATCTGTAAAATCATGACTCAACGACATGGTGAGGTTGCTAAGGGGCTCATATCATGTAACCAGCTCGGTTTAGTCCCAGGAAATAACATACAAACTTACCTTTTCACTGCCTCTGAATGGGTGAATGCAATGAATCGATAGTGAAAGATGGAAATATGTCCTCGTTAATTGACATTTCTAAAGATTTTGACACCATCAGATAGTGATTTATTTTCACCTTTCTTAAAATGCATGGCTTCTCACTGAAATTCATTGATCTTGTCGGGTCCATTCCCAAAAGTTCTAGGATGTCCATTCTGGCCAATAGATCCTCTAGAGAGTTTTCCAATGATCAAGAGGGGTCAGACAAGGTGACCCTCTCCCTAGTATTATTTTTCATATTGCATAATACTATCTTATTTCGGTACTGAATGATCTAGTCTATTATGGTAGGTATCAATATATGTGAATTGGAAGGGATTTGTGTCCTCTGTCAGATTTATTTTATGATAATGGCATCTTTCTATTCTTAAGAGTCGGCACAGGTACTACATCCTACATAACAGAAATTTTCTCACATTATGAAGAGGTTTTACAGAATGTCATTAGTTGTAAAAATTCAACTGTATTATTTGGTTAAGGGATTTCAGTATATTCGAAAAACTAAATTTCTTGGAGACATGGAGTTTGAAGAGGGTATCTCCCTTCAAATTACCATGGTGTACCTTTTTTCTGGGGAAGAGTAAAAAGGTGTCATATGAAAATCATTGCTTTAAAAATCACAAATAAGTTGGTAGGATGGAAACGAAAAAATATGTCACAGTAATGGATAATATGTCTTTCGAATTCAGTAATCACTTCAATTTTCATTTCCTCCTTTTATTGGTACAGATGGCCCTGAAATTTGTTTAAGGGGTTAAGTGGACAGATCAAAAATGTTGTTTGGAATGGTTCTATTCATGAGAGAAATCTGCTCACAGTTTTTTGGAAGAACTGTACTAAAATATCCAAAATGGGTGGGCTTTGTATTAAAGATATCAGATTATTCAACAATAAATTGATCAAAAAATTCACTTGGAACCTTATATCTAATCAAAATTCATAAATGTACTTCCTGGAAAATAGAGTTTTTGAGAAATTGTAGAACGGTTACATCACTTACCTTAGAACTATTGTTTGGCCTGGTTTGAAGCTGGCCTTCTCTGAACTCATGGTCTATTTGAAATGGGTGGTGTCCAAATAGTCAAATTTAATCAGTTGGACCACCCCTTGGATTTCCCAACCAATCTGTGATGACATTATCATTCCATCTTCTATAAGGCGTGCAACGATGGAAGATTTTAATAAAAATACAATGCTTCATGAAATTCTACCCAGACACCTACACTTTGAGGCCTCTCGGTGTTCCATTAATTATCATGATGTGTTAGTCTGGATGCCTAATGTGAATGGACGATTCACCACAATTGAGTGTTATAGACACCTTAGTTCTGATAATTTGTTGACCCCTAGTTGGGTCAATGTCTTTTGCAATCCATTCATACCTCCAACTCAATCAGTGCTGAACATGAGGATTTGTAAAGGCTGACTTCCCTTGCAACACATGATGTAGTGTTATTGGTTTCAGCTGGCTATGGAATGAAACTTATGTTTGGAAGCAGATAAAATCATGCTTCATATTTTTATATCATGAACCCTTCCTTATAGGTTATGGTACTACATGTATGGAGTGTTCTATTAACATATTTCCCTCTAGACTATGGAGTATCTGCTACAATCTATTTGCAGTGCTGAGTGCAGCGAGCAGGTCCATCATATTCTATTGACAGTGGCAGTTGTGTCTTTCGATTTCATCTTGAAGGCTATGAATTCCTTGATATTCAGTAGAAAAATTCCCACTTTCCATGCTGGTGTTCTTTCTATTCAATGTGCCATCCGAATTTCCTCTAACATTCAAACCAGTTCTACAAGAAATGATTTCTCTGACCTTATATTGTTGAGGTCTCTTGTTTTTAATGTCAGCATGTAGAAGCCTCTGATGTTGAAGTATGTTCGATGGATACCGCCCCTCCAATGCTGGATTAAATTCAACGTTCATTGATCTGTGTTGGGTGCTCCGGGTCCCTATAAATGTAGCGGGGTATTCCATACCTATAATGGATTTGAGAAGGGGTTCTTTCTTCACCTCATTGGTAATATATTTTCCATATAAGCAGAGCTCTTCTCTATGATAAATGCTATAAGGTATGTTTTTCATTTCGGTTGGCATGACTTATGGATAGAACCACACTCTTCTAACGCAATCCGAATTCACTAATACCATTCAACAAATGTTCCATGGAGAATAGTACATGTATAGACTGAATGTATTTAACTTACTGGTTCTCTCTCCCTTGATGGCATCCACATTTATAGTGAAGCCAATCATGTTGTGGATACTCCCACTAAGGGTGCAATCTATGAGGTCTATTTTAATATGTCCTAGGTCTTACCTACATATTGTGAATGTATTTCTCATGATGATTATTGTTTTGAGATGTAGACTCGTCTTTGTAGAGAAACTTTGTGATGTCTTTTCGCTCACTTTTTATCATTTTATTTTATTTCCTTCTGAGCATGTTTTCCTGTCACTGGTTCTTCTTGGTATTCCTTTAAATTTTTTTAATTTTTCTATAGTAATTTCTATTACAATAATTTTTGTGAATTTTGTTTTTTAAAATAATGCTTATTGTTTTAGAGGATTACATAATGAGATTCCATTCCTCTTATATATATTTTAATTACCAACTACAATTTTATTCTCACAAACTAAATTAATTTTTACCATTTTAATATTTTGAGTATATTTAAAATTAATGTTCTTATAGTGATCTTTTCCTCAATATGGAAATTTTAAATTTAACTAATTTTTAGTTCGGAATAAAAAAATAATCAAGAGAGGGGTGGGGGTGGATTGTATATTTTAAAAATCATTCACAATTATGCCTTTTGATATCAACTGTAAATGATGCACAGAATTATTGTTTAACTTTTTTAATAATGTATGTACAGTTGATAAAAACTAAATACAGAACACTATTATTTATAGTGGTCCGAGCCATAAATATCTTCTAGTCCACTCCACCAATTACTCTCTATATTATTTTTGTGAATTTCACTAGTAATGTCCTCATGTCATAACACAATTCCACTATGAAGTGAAGACATTTGACACCATTAAAAATAATCCTAAAAATAGTGTTCCCTTTTTCATTAATAGAGAACCAAATATCCACAGCATAGATTGATAAGCTAATACTCCACCATAAATGAATACGAGAAGTTTAAACTCTTATTAAAAATATAACATTTAAAAAGTTTTTGATTTATCTTCATTGTTCTGACACAAAATGTTAGTAGATAGGTCATCTTATTTAGAAAATTGTTTCTCCATGAAATGGTAGTTCCGAAGTGAACCAATTAGAAACATTCTTTGAATAAAAGTGACAATGATTAGTAGATATTGATTAATATAAAATACCAGATTCAAAACACATATATTTTCAAAGTTAATCCTTTTATCTGGAAAACATAGTCAGATTTAATATTGAAGTAGATCTCTAAAATATCATTAAAATAATCTAATTTCAATAACCAATATGTGTCACAAGATGAGGCTAAATATATCAATAATTATTTGAATCATACACAGATATATATTTTCCAAATGCACCAATATAATAAATAGAGAAGAGAGAGTACCTTTTAATTCCATATCAATGAAAATATCTTAATAAATCATGATAATTACAATTGATAGGATATCTTAGAGTATTAATAATTTTATTAAGAATAAAATATAATTTATCCAATTAATATGATTCTTTGAATCAGTCATAACGAGTTTTAAATCGTTTGAAAATGAGCATTAAATCAGTATGATATACTCCAATGACCATTGCATGAAACTCCAATAAAATCATAAATATAAATATCTGATGTTTAAAAGTCAAATGCAGGGTTCCTAAAAAAATGAAAAAATACCAAATGTAGTGTTCAACTACATAGAATTAATTCTTCGAAAACAGGGTTGAAAAGTTTGTTTGATAAAAAAAATAAGGATGATGATCCATACATTTGTTTCTAAAATATAGGGTTTCATACAACCTTAGTGTTCTTTATCCATACTATTTTTCATTGTTAAATTTAAGGTTCCATATAAACACAAGTTTCTTTATTCATAAATTTCTGTTAATGTTGGTTTGATTAACTATACACAAGGATCTTTCAACCTATGGTTTAATATGAACAAAGGTTTTGTTTCTTAAATAACATTCTTTAACATATGGTATGAATAGTGTATTCATAACACACTTTGGTGTGTTTCAAAAAAATTGATGAATATTCCATGTGAATAATAATATTGATTATAATTCTAATATAAAGTGTTTAAAAAATATTAATTTTCAAATATATACTTAAATTAATTTCATTAGTAAAACAAAAAAGTGTATATGTGAGCATAAAAATCAATAATATTTATAGAGTATTATTGAGACAATAAATTCTTAACAATATCCCCCTTTTTATGATCAAAAAACCTATAAAAATAGTAAATGAATTTAGAATTCTGCAATCAATTAATGAAAATAATTCAAAATTTTGATTGGACAAATTATTTGGATAAAAATTGTTTTGTTTATATAAATTTCTCACCCTTTTGGGAGAACAAAAATAATGTATACAAAAAATATTAAAACATGTTTAATTTTGTACAAATCAGTATGTGAATCTTATAACAATCTATTTAAATAAATAAGATAGGTTTTTTGATAGATAAATAATCACAAAATTATATAAAATAATGAACATAAATATAAAAATAAGGAAATTTTAGTGAGAAAAATTATATATACAATATTAAGAGTTTCTAGGAATAATGTTAGTCAACTGATATGGTTATGCTAGAAACTTTTTGGTAGGATTTTTCATGGTTATGGTTTTGTAGGATTTTTAGAAGAATAAAATATGCCTTTAATTTGTTCCATTTGTATATTCCAGTTTTTCATAAGACTATAACCAAACTACATAACCTAAAATCTTGAATTCTTACTAATATGAAACATTTCAACAAGATTGGATTTAAAAAATTCATGAAAATTCGTCTCTTACTACATAAACTGGTCCAATTTATCTGTGAATTTGTTCAGTACAAATATATAACAAGGTTAATTCTGAGTCAATTGGTCAAATATAGATTTCTGATTGTCCAACATGACTGATAAATGAGCACTATTGTAATGATAAATTCATAGGTTATCATTCATGTTATCCATAACAATGGTTATTTCTTTAAATCAATAAATCGGGTCTGAAGATGTAGTAGGAGTAGAGGTAGATGTACTGGTATTACCAAAATAACTCTTGATTGACTCAAATTAACTCCCTAAATACCACTTGAGATCTACAAAGTCTCACTTAGAAACATCTTCAATCTTGATATTTCCAAACATATTTAAAATTTTAGTCTTGAAATCATTACACTCATTCTTGGAAGTAGAATAATATTTAAGATCCTAAACATTCATCCTTGCAATATTGTGGTATTTCAAATGATTTTCATCTTCTTCATGAGATTTATTGGTATTTATCAAAATCTCTTAGACATTATTTGTCCGGGAATAAGTGGTCCATTCATATGGATGTTGTGACTAATCAAATTCCACATATTCTAATGATCTTGAAGGAAACTTCTCCACAGACTTTTTTACTGGTTTTCCAATTTTTTTTCACATTAATATGAAATAAGTTCAATAAATTAAGTTTTCCTCAAAGAATATTTTCTTTTCATTCATCTATATCATCAAAAATAGTGTAAACAAGATGCTCATAAATTTCTATAGCAACATTTTCTAATCTGATCATATGTTTCCCTTTTTGAATAGGAGGAACATCATCATAGAAAATTTGACAAACAACACTCTTCATTTCCCAAATTTGACTTTAAACCTGTATTCTTCTTGAATAATATGATCATCCAATTGAACTGACCTAGATTCCTCACATGAACCTAAAATTGGTTCTTTAGTAGGTGGAATAAATATTTTCCTTGGTTTTATAAAAAAATCATATATCATAATTTATTCTTCCCCTTATTCAATAACAAATATAATTTTTCTTTCGGTTGGTTTGGAATTTCATACACCAATGGTTTCTCTAATTCCATTATTCCCAATTGTACTTTTCTCCACCTGAGCAAATGACCATGTTTTTTTGGTCATCTACACTATCTCACATGAGTTTTCCTTTTACTGTACACTAGTAAAATCCTAACTTCTTCAATGTTCCCACATTGAGTACATTTCTATGATGACATTTATTTCAGAATCTATTAAACAAATCATATTATTCATAAAATGAATTTGAAAAATTATCATTCCATAATGATAAAAATTCATCCTTTCACCTCACTGATAGTAGTAGTGAAGATATATAAACATATATATTGGAAAATTCATCTTTTATCACATAAAAATAGCAAATGACGTACATGTCTGGATACAAAATCTTCTCTACTTCTGCCATCTTTGGAGCAATACTAGTTTTAATATACTTAAACTAAATTTTCGGATCTTCATCGGTGTATTTTAAACTCATCTTCTTAATGATTGTTGAACCAAAAAGAAAAGAAAAAATGTATTCATAAATATGATAATTATCCTTAATAGATTGTAGATCGATATGAAATTCTCCATTATTCGGAAATAAAAAAATTTGGTAAATTTTAGTGGAAGAAATGAAAAAAATCATTATCATCTATTATTGTGAAAAGAATATATTCAGAATACGTGAAACTAAATTGTACTCTATTATAAAAAAATTTAATCTGTACCGTATAAATAAACTAGGAGTTTTCTTTATTGAACATAGATTCCATACCTTAAAATGATAATTTTTGTTTAAGAAGAATATTGGTCTAGTAATCCATTCAAAATCTTCCACTTTCATTGAATAATAATTCCTCAAGAAACTCAATGACCCTTTAGATCTCTTGCTTCACCTTCTTTGGTACGCTTGGTCTTCTTCATTTTAGATGAACAAAAGGTCTAATGTTCTCATGTTCTATGGTTTTGAATGTAGACAGATGTATATAAAGTTATACAAAGGCATTGGTATTCGAAAAATTTTTGGGAAATGAAAAGATAAGGTATTTGAAAGGTTTTTGATGATGCCTTGTTTCCCGTGTAATTATGTATGATAATTATAAAATTTTATTGAAAACAATATGTTCATATAAATTGAAGATAAAATAAATTATCAAATTTATATAGTAAATTTTTTTAAAAAATTCAGATTTAAAGTAATCAGAAAATAACTATAACATAAATAATTTAAAAGAAAGAAATATATAATCATAATAAAATAATATAAAATAAAACATTACAAGGATAAACAAATTATAATTTATTTAAAAATTCTATAAACCAAACTCCCACTTAACAAAAAAACATACAGTAGGAAGTGGTTCGGTGAAAATATCAGCTGTTTGACATTCAGTGTTGAAAAACTCTAATGATATGCCCTTTTAAGAACACAATATCTTAGAACATGATGCCTAATATCAATATTCTTTGTTCTTGAATGATTTATAGAAATTTTTTAGAAATATTTATATCTCTTGTATTATCAACTAAAAGAGTCATAGTATTAAAATTTAGTCCAAAGACCATTACTGTGTTTTTCATCCACAATACTTGTGCACAAAATCTCTCTACAGAAACATATTATGCCTCAACTGTTGACATGGTAGCCGAGTGTTTTTTCTCCATTAACTATGATAATACTGATTTTCTTAAAAAGTTATAGGTTCCTATGGTAATTTTTCTATCTAATATACATATTCCAAAATGAGCATCTAAATATGATATTAAATTAAAACCATAAATTTATAGATAAAAAATTGATTGAAAACTGTTCCTTTTAAATATCTAAAAATACTTTTGACAGAAATTAGATGAGAATATTTAGGATTTGTTTGAAATCTATCTCATTAACATAAAAAAAACATAATATCAGGTCTAATACTAGTATGATATTATAAACTACCAACCATACCTCTATATAACATGTTGTCTACTAGTTTTATTTCTTCATCCCAATTAGGTTTAAAATTACTATACATGGGATTTTTATATGTCTTTATTTTTCTTAACACAAAACATTTCTAGTAAAACAATAAAATATTTATAGGGGCTTAAAACATTTCAATACTCTTTTTGTTAAATTTTATGTCCAATAATGTTGTTCAATTACTCTATCATATTCATTTGAAATTGTTTTTTCTATGTTTATGAAAATAATTACAATGTTTTTCGATAGTTGAAAATAATAACATCATCAACATTGATTTTAATTTAAAATGTATTAGAACAAATGGTTTTATAAAATACAGTTGGATGTGGAACTACAATAGTAAAACCATTTTTAATATAAAATAAATTACTCATACATACAATGCTCTAGGTTCTTTTTTATCGTCATAGAGTTCATTAGTATGTTTAAAACTGTATCTGGGTTTTGAGAATTTTAAAAACCAATAGGTTGTTCAATATAAACATCCTCCATTAAATAACAATTTAAAAAGGGATATTTAACATCCATTTGATACAATTTAATGTTCATATGAGATGCATAAGCTAAATGGATTCTAATTGATTATAATAATTTTATAGGGGAAATGGTTTTATCGTGATATATACCTTCTTACTAATTATATCATTTAACTACTAATCTATCTTTATTTCTAGTTATAAAACCATGATCACCTTGTTTATTTCAAAAGAATAATTTAGTTCTTATAGTTATATAATTTGGTGGTCTTTCAAATAATTCAAAAACATCAATCATATTAAATTGGTTAAGCTCATCTTTCATTTCTAAAATCATACTCTCAACTTTTATGGCTTATTCAAAAATATTATCTTCTAGTTGAGATAGAAAATCAGTGAATTCAAATAGGTTTCCTATTTTTATTATAGGTTTTATTCATATGCCTAGATATCCTATAATATTTTCTAAAGGATGATTCTTTAGAGATCTAGACTATATAGGTAAAACACTTTCAGGTTCAACATTATTTTGTTTTTATGAACATTATAATGTTTTAATTATATTATTTTCAAAAATCATTTTCTGGTTATCTAGTCTCATGTTGTCATAATAGTCATTAATTTCATCAGTTTGATCTTCCTCTTTAAAAAGGGTCAGTTTCATTAAACATCACATGTATAGATTCTTCAACAATCCTTGATTTTTTATTAAAAACCCTATAGGACTTAGAGGTAGCAGAATATCCTAAAAATATTCCTTTATCAAGTTTTGATTTGAACATACCAAGATTATCATTGGTGTTTTGGATATACACCTTGTACACAAAAACATTAATGTACTTTACTTTAGGATATTATTATTCCAAATATCATAAGGTATATTTTTGTAAATAGGATAAACTAAAACGATATTCATGATATAGTAGGATGTTTTCATAGTGTTATCACATAATTAGACAGGAAGACTTTATTCATTCAGCATAATCGTAGACATTTCATGAATAGTTATATTTCTTCATTCAACAATTTAATTTTATTGAGGTGGTCCTGGTGCCGAAAAAGGTGTGTTTAGTTCCCATATTTGAACAAAAATAATTAAATTCTTGATTCTCAAATTCTCCACCATGACCACTTCTTAATGAAATAATCATAACTAAATTTTCATTTTGATCAATTTTACGGAAACATTAAAAAATATAAAATTCATCATATTTGAGTTTTATAAAATATAATACTCATCAAATAAACAAATTAATAGAATTTTCCTACCTAACAAGATACTCTTGATTGTACAAATAGATCTATGTGGATATTTTCTACTGGGTTTGATGTTTCAATTTTGTTAACAGATTTGATGGAATAATTTTGTTGCTTTCCAATTTTTCATTCATCACAAAATCTACCACCATACAATTTATCACTAGGTAGATCAAAAAAACTTTATTTATATTATTTGTGTAACGAATAAATATTACAATGAAAATGTCTCTTATGAAAGAACCAAGACTCATTTATCATAGTGGTTAAACAATTCACATTTAATTTAAAAAAGGAATTTAAATCCAAAGTCTAAAAATTATTTGTTCCAGGAGCTCTAAACATAAGTAATTTATCATTAATCACAAACCATGAATTATTATAAAAAACAATATAAAATCCATCATTAAAGAGTTGATAGATACTTATTAGGTTGTGATATATCCGTTGTACATTTAGAACATTTTTGATTGAGAGAGTGTGTGGATATCCATCAGTTACTAGCCTAATTATTTCTATTTTGGAATTATCACCAAAGGTGAGTGGACCTCTATAAATTTGGGTCAGCGTGTAGAAGTGTATTGATTTTGTCCTCATATTCCTGGAGAATTTAATGTCCATTTAACACATATTTTTCAATTTCTATGACCTATTTCATAGAAAGGATATTTAGTGAAAATATTTATTATTACCCATATCCTCTTGGGTCCAGTATAGTTATCTAGAAAAGATCTAGGAATCCAGATCTACTTTGTTTTTCAACAAATCATATCATTTGTATGAGATAATTTTTTTGAATTAAAATCTATTTTAATTCCAGGAATTTGTTGATTCCTCAAATTATACTTTTTATATGTGACCATCTATTCCAAAAAATGACATGTAATAGTTCTTATGTTTGGAAGAAATAATTCTTATATAGTTTTGATTTTTGAACCCTACTTTATATACTAAATCGTACATTTTTAATGAATTATTTTCTAAGAATTTCATTCAGAATATTTTCTCCTTTTGTAAAGAAGAGGGAAGAACTTTTATAAGTTTATACTTCATCTTGTAATTCTTTAATCATATTTTCATTATCAGGAGAGTTTGTGGTAAATGAGTTAACTTTTTTTAAAAAACTCATTTTATTGTTCAAGTATTATATATTTTTCTCCTAAACCACCATTGTTAATTATATTTTAGTATTTGTGTTTCTATAATAAAGTGTCATTTTTTTCTTATTGCGTTGTGCAGTAGGCAGTTAATTTATTATTTCGATAATTTGAATCAGAATAAGAATTATAATTTGATGTATAATATGTTCGTACTTTATCTTCTTGGTCCATAAATCAGATATTTTTATTTAGTTTTAACACTTATTTTTCTAAATTATATTTATAATGAGCTTCTGGATACTTCATAAACAATCCATGTGTCCTAAATAACTCCTTTTCATTCTTGAGATAAATCCAAATATTTAAAATATTTAATTTTTTTCATTTCTGTTTTCAACTTTTTGATGAGGACAATTAGGTCTTATATGACCTAATTTATTTCATTCATAGGATCATTATTCTCTTGAGTATTTCTTATTCCTTTTGAAGTGTTTTCTGAATGCTCTTTTCTTCTTACATAACTTTGTTAATTGTTTTGGAAAATTGATCCAGTTCCATTTATGAATCAGATTTATCTAATCTCTTTTCTTCTTTGACATCTTGATTTATTTATTTTTTTATTTTGAGATGTTACCTTTATAGAAGTATTATCCATTTTCACTATGATATTATGATCATCAGCTTTATCTTTAATTTTAGCTTCATGCATCATTAGTGTACCAATCAGTTTTCTCATTGTCATATGTTTGACATGTGGTGATAGTTGAATTGAAACTGATAAACCATTCCATTTATTATTTATTGTTCTCTGAAATTTCAAATATTTAACTTCCTGATTGATAGGATCACCGAAGTCTATAATATTATTGATAATTTCTATAATCCTTTCATTCATCTGAGTGATACTCTATCTGTAGAACTTTATAGAAGTATCAAATTTTATCTTTTCTATTTGATACCTAATTTGTATTAAATTTTCTATTCCTTCATAAAATAATAAAACATTTTTCCATATTTCATATGCATTACGACATTGTGAGACATGATTAAAGTCATCTGGTCCATGATCATAGAAAAATGACATTCATTACTTCAGAATTTTTGTAAACTCAGGCTCTATAGTAGCAATCCAAGTAGGAGGATTTTTATGAATTATATACTGATTAATGATCATTAAAGAAAAATTAAATCCAAGATTCTTAAAATATATAATCATCCAGTATTTTCAGAATCAATATTTTTCACCACTAAAAAAATTAGCAAGAACCATTGACATTCCTTCTCTCTGATCAATCATTTCCATCTTTATATAGACCTTATGATTTTATCTTTTTATATATTTTTCAAAATATCTCCTCTAATACCAATTTTTTGGTCGGAATATAAAAATATGCACAAGTGGGTAGTGAATTTTATCATTTCAAAATAATTCATAAATCATCCTTTTAATGTCAAGAGTAGATAATGAAGATAAACAGTTTTTATCTTCTGTATGAAAGTATTAGTAGTGGATAAAATAGAAATATATAACATGGATGTTTATAGTGGTTAGGGGAATAAAGATCCCCTAGTCCACTCTATAAATTACTCTCTCTCCATATTTTGTGAATTTCACTAGATAGGTCCTCATATCATAATACAAATTCACAAGTGATTGTAGGTAGTTGAATCCATTAAAAATAAGGCTAAAAACATAGACCTTTAGTTCTTCAACAGAGAACCAAATATCCATAGCTTAGTTCGAGAAGTTGATACTCCACCTCAACTGGATACCAGAAGTTGAGTCCCTCAATAAAAATTTATTAATTTAAAAATTTTCAATAGAACATTATAGTTGTTACAACAACTGATAGTTGATGGATCCATTTATTTAAAAAAAATCATCAAGAATGAGTATTTATAAAGTGATCATGTTGCATGAGATCCCTAAATAAAATAAGAACAATTAGCATCTAAACAATTATAGAAAATACATGATTCAAAACACATATATTTCAAAATTATATCCTCTTCTATAGAAAATAGAGTATAATATAATATTGTAGTATATCTGTAAAGGCTCTTCACAATAATGAAATTTGAATCATGAATATGTTTCATAATATGTGGCTCAATATATTTATACTTCTTTGAATCATACACACTGTAACACCCCAGGTAAATAAAGAATATGAAATTTTCATATTTATCCATATTTGTGAATAAAATATTAATATGACTTTAAAGGGGAAGCTATTCTCGATGGCATACCCAACTCGCAACAACGAGTTTCTTGGGAATCTTACATTGTACTCTAATAATAAAATAATATTATTTTAAATGGTAGTAAACATGTAGCCGTTTTATTGGCGGGAATGGTTAGAAATAACTAAAAATATGATTATATATGTTTTTAAGTGTTTTTACATTTATCCAATAATGGATAAAGGTATAAAATACGGAAATAATTCAATTATAGGCGTAAATGCCCTAATTTTCACTAAAGGTTCACTTATCGCCTTTTGATGGAGAACTGTCATTAAATATAGTTTTTTCAATCTTATAGATCCTTTTGGACCAAATAAAACACTTCTTTAGAATCGGTACATCAAAATATACTTTGTGTAAATTTTTGGTATCTTTCCAATAAAGTTCATTTATTTAATGAATAGTGTAAAATGTTGTATTTTAATTCAAAACCTATTTTTAATATAATTTATTAATATGATTAGATTATATTTTTAATTGGTTTTAAAGTGAAATTAGAATATATTTTTACCATTAAATTCAATAGTGGTCGTTGGAATTAATTTCACTTTGAAATCAGACTTAAACTAGTGTCAATCATTTGATACTTGTTGTTTCATAAAAACACGCTATTTGTCAAGACAGTGAGAATTAATTATTAAATTAATTAATGTGACTTAAATGTTTTGAATTTTGTAAAATAGACTTCATTTTTGAATTAGGAATATCAAATATATCTTAGGGTGAATTTTTTGTAATTTTCTGAAAAATTTCGATTTTTGATGAATAGTGAAACCACTAAGTGGTACTTATAAAAAACTGATTTTCCGTTTAAATGAAATTTTGCCACCTTTGGGTTTTGAATTTCAAAAATCCTACATACATGGTTGTCATTAAGAAGTAAAATGTGGTTCAATGAGATTAAAATAATTTTTTGGTGAATAGTAACTTATTAAGTTTTTAATCGTGATTAGAGGTAATTAGTGTAGTTTAATGTAATAATAATGTTTTAATAATATGAAATGAACTTGACACATGTCCTAACCTCATTTGATGTGTCATGGCCGACCAAGACAATCCATGGGTCAAATAGGGGACCCCATGGAGCCACTTTGGTTGGGAAATGACCTAAATAACTTTTTATTTAATGTTAAAGTAAAAATAACACACACATGAAATGTTTTACTAAAACAATTTTTACATGGGGTTATACAAGTCAGAGTTTTGACTATAAATATTCATTGGAAAGATAAAACTATTTCATACATCATAGTATCTTTGTTATAATTTTTAGACATTAAATAAATAAAAATATTTTTGACATCATGATGATGCAGCGATGACCTCATTATTTAACTATTTAAATAAAATGGAAAGATAATATAATATCTAAGACCTACACATGTCCAAAACCTATTGGATGATTGTATTTATAACCCTAATCACCTTATCCTCTAAATACATCAATGTGGGACCTTTTTAATCCGAAACTCATTTTAAAATAAAGTAACTTATCTTTACTTTCCAAGAGTGCCCTCCTCTCCTCTTATAAAAGGCCCCCACCTCTACCTCCTTACCCACACTCCCAAAGCCTTTGTCTCGGCCAACCCCTGCCCATTTTGTCTCTCCACTTCCCTCTAGTACTCCTTGAATCCTCACTTTGGTCAGAAGTCTTCCCAAGGAAGCCTTTGAGCTCAAACCAAAGGGAGTTACCCGATTTTAAAGTAATGTCTTCTTTTGAGTCCTTTTGTTTTATTTTGCTTCTCCAACCCCCTAAACTATTTTTATTCTTTTATTTTGTCACGAATACAGTATTCTAAATATACTATGATTTTTTTAAAATAAGGATTCGAGCTACACTTACACACACCTACATCTAATGGTTAACGAACATACTGTTTCCGTGGATGGCGAATTTAAGCCTCCTGAAACGATGATTGTTCAATATTCTTTTAACACCTTCAAAGGTGGCCATTAAGATGTCACTATATTTATATATGATATATAATATGTTTAGGTTTTACTTAAGCTTCTGTATTTTTCATTTGTGTCTTACCTTTATGGCTTCCATTATGGGTATACGCGATATCTTCATTTTAGGAAGTGCGGACTACCGCCCCCTCAAAGTGATGTGATTCATTAATGACATACGTGAGACGTATAAAGGATGGATTTAATGTAATTATATATGATATTATACTGGAATTATTATATACCTCTATATCATTATTATTTCTTCCCATTAATGTATGAGATAGAAATGAGAGTAGTGTTCATGCGTACGTACGGCTTACCGTCTCCATGAACGGAGCATTTCATTTCTTATCCCCAAATGTAATGTAATATTTTAAGTACATGTATATAATGGATATATATGATGAATGATAAATCTAAATGATGAATATAATTCTGGAATTAAAATATAAATACCTCTCATTTAGTTTTAATTCCATTAATATGACAAAGAAATGAAAGTAGCGTTCATGCGTACGTACGGCTTACCGTCTCCACGAACGGTGCATTTCATTTCTTACCTATAAATGATTATGTAATATTATAAATACATGTATATTATGGATATATATGATATATATTCTATAAAAATCATAAATATCATTCTGGATATAAATAACCTTTGACCACATGAACAACATGTAATTGTAAGAAGTCCACTTTCGACTTAAGAACCAAATATCGACAAAACAAACATTATTAACTTAAATGATTACATAATGTTTATAAAATGACATTAAGTGATATAAAAGAAATAATAAACTAGAAAAAGGTTCTTAATAAAGTGGAAATAAACTCAATTTTATTATTCAGGACATTAAAGAATGATCGAGAGAAGTCGGACACGAGGTAAGGGATCCTACTCCTCTCTTTCTTTTTAAGTACACTCTTTTATGTCATTCCTTTAAAACTAATATTTCTTGTGATTGGGATGTTCTTTTATATTACCCTTACTGTAATATTTATGTACATATGATGAGATACCCTATTCTCTCTCATCAATCCATTTTGGATGTTTTAAGTGGCACCATTAGGCTGCCGAATTTTCGTAAGAGATCTAACCTCTCTCTTTCTTTTTAAGTACTCTCCTTTATGTCACTTATTTTAGGCTCCTCTATGTTATGTTGGGGGATGTTATTTTATATTCCTATTTCTGTAAACATTATTTTGATTTGATGAGATACCCTATTCCCTCTCATCAATCCATTTTGGAAGTTTTAAGTGGCACCGTTAGGCTGCCGAATTTTCGTAAGAGATTTTTCATCTAACTTTTATTCCCGTTAGATTTATGCTACATTTGACACAATTTCATTTGAGTGGTGTATGTACTTCCCATTATTTTACTCATTGTGTAATATAATTTCTTTTATGAGTATTTACATCGTTGTTGTATTGTCCTTCTTTCACATGGTGTATGTTTCGAAAGATACCCATGTCAGTAAGGGAACCTTTCACCATCCTCTTTTTAAAAGACTTATTTTGTTGGGTCTTTTAATTTACATATTTTTATGTTGGGATATGTGGTTATATATACTTATTTATGTAAATTTTATGTCCAAGTGATGAGATACCTTTTTTTATCTCTCATCAACTCATTTTGATGTGACGTCGTTAAGCTGTCAAGGTACTTCTTAACCCAATTTAGATTTCTTTGGGTTCAACATGTAGTTATTGAATATTTCATCCTTTGAATATGTGTGAATGACCTTTGATTATTTTACACATAATATCCACTTATATTTGGTGTATTTTTTTGTCACACATAATTATGTAATTGATTTATCCATAAACCAAGGATACCGTCTTTGTATGGGACTTTGTCTCAATCTACTTTCATTGAGGCATATTTTGTTTTATACAAAACCTTCTTTTATACGGTGTATAAACCCCTTTGACATTTATGTTTATCCAAAAGGAATCTTTTTTATATGAAGCATTTTACTAAACGACAAAATGGAATGTTTTTGTCCTACGTATGCGGCGACAACGACTTCTCCGCCGCCGTGACCATTATTTCAGTATCGACTTCCTCTACAAGCCATAGCTTCTTTTTAAAAGAACAATAAATACCATGTTTTACTTTTCTTTTATTTTGGTATTGAAAATGGTTTTCATAATGTTATTATATCAATTTGTTGTATTGATATCTTGTGATTGAGAGGTGGAAATGTTATGTTTCCTTTATTCATGTTTTATGTGATAAGATTATGTTATGGTTCTTGGGCATTGTTATGAAGATGGGTGGTTCCGTGATAAACTAAGGGCGGGTGAGCCTGATATAACTCTCCAATGCATTGGGTAACGCGAAGGAGTGAAACGTTAAGGTTTATCCGAAGAGATTTAGGGAATATACTGTGATGGGTATTCCAAACATAACCAAGAGGGTTACTCCCTACGTAAGAATGTTATGAATGCCTCATGTTACCTTTTATGTCTTATGATTTCTATGATTTATTCATGATTTGAGGAGGTATGTTAAAGTGCCTATTTTTATGGGTAATGTATGATTTCATTCTTATGTGTATGTGAACTCATGTTTCCTTTCCATATTTTTATAACCCTTACTGAGGTTTTTTTGCTCATCCCAAGTTTTTTGAAATGTTTTTCACAGGTCAAGGGAAAGGTACATGATGTGATGATAGTGTCAAGGATGTGTAAAGAAAGAATCCATGTTTTATTTTAAATATGTTTCCGTTGATGGGAAGAATGAATACTGTCTTTTATGTAACCACTTTGTTTAAATGTGGAATGTAATGCAAGTTTCATGATCTAATTCTCTAAAACTCTAAACCTGAATAGATCTTCAATGTGTAATCTTGTAATAACTCAAGATTAACTATTGTTTAAGGCTGGGGCCTTATACACACACATATATTGAAAAAATACACCAAAAAATAAATAATACAATGATCCTACTTTTCAATTACATAACCAAGAAAATCTGCTGATAAATTTTAAGAAATAAAATTCATAATATGGATTTGAGTATTCAAAACATCCCTTAAAATAGAAGGGAATTCATAAACATAATATTATTCTTTGAATCAATCAGTAAAAGCATTGAATAATTCAAATATAAGATTTATATCTGCCTGATATTCTGAAAATATTGATGTATGAAACTATGATAAATTCTAAATTGAAATATCTAATATTGAAAAGACAAATATAGGGTTTCCAAACAAAGTGAAAAAATACCAAATGTAGGGTTCAACTATGTAGTGTTGATTCTCTAAACATAGGGTTAAAAATTTAAGGTTTATCAAAAATGTATTGTCTATGATATATATATTTGTTTCTAAATATTTGGGTTCCATACTTATGTAGGGTTTTAACCATACTTGTTTTCGTTTTCAAACATAAGGTTCCATCGAAACGTAAGATTAGTTAACCATACTTTTCAGTCAACGTATATTTGATTAACCATACACACAGATCATTCAACATAATGTTTAATAAAAATTTATTATTTATTCTATATGTTATGTTGTTAATGTACGGTTTGAACAATGCTTCCAATAATACAATAATGAGTGTTTTGAACACTTTGAATAATATTCCATGTGAATAATAAGCTTGAATATAATTCCAAAATAAGATTATAAAGAATAAATATTTCCTGAAATATATATAAAGTAATATCATTTGTAAGAAAAACATTGGTATTTATGAGAATCAAAATCATTAGGATTTATAAAGTATTTTTTAGACAATAAATATCTAACAGTAAATGTTTTATTTTTCAACCATGTTAAGAAATATATATGAAAACCTTTTTCATAATTCTGATTCCTTTTTTTTATCAAAATATAAAATATTTATCTAAATTATATGGATGTTTTTTTATTAATCTCTATATTAGATTAAGGTGTTTTCTTTTGGGATATTGAATTTTTTTATCAATAAATCCTAATCATGAACTCTACTTATGTGATTTAATAAAAAAATATTTAGTTAATAACCTTCTTATGAAAGTAATTTTCATATATTTAAACAAATATTACGGTTTTTTTATCATTAGGGATACAAATACCATACAAATTCTTTCTCTTTATGTATTAGGATATTATTTTAAGTAAATTCTCATTAATATTATTTATTTCCCATGATTTAGTTATGTTATGGTATAATTTTGAATGATTTTTTGTTCATAAAAGTTAACTATAAAACCCCATTATTTTTTGAAATATATTGATTGAATAAATTTATCCTGTTTAATAGTTTTCATTTCACACAACATTAAATATATATTCTATTATATGAAAACATTATGTTTGGAATGAATTATACATAGAAAATAGTTTTTCTTGTGCTACATGAAACACCTAGCTTAGATTTTTGTAGACAGAAAAATTAGTTTCAATTTTTTACTCACAACATCAAGCTCCTTCATTAGCTTGCATTACACGCATGGTCGAGTCTTAACTAACTACAATATACTATTACTATTCTTATTAAAATATAAATATAGTTTCCACTTATCCATTGGAATGTTATTACTAAATATATTAACTAATGTGTGAAAATATTCTTTACATGTTTATTAAATGAGTCCTTTGGTTATTAATTAGTTATAAATGAATGTAAGAACTATCTAACAATAATGAAAGTTTTTTTGATGAAAACTATTTATCAATGTCAATACAAAATTTTATCTCCATAAATTGAAAAAACACTTTGTATAAATTATTTTTAAAAAACCTATACATATAATGTATTAAATAAATTTACATAACACTCATCCAATATATTTTTTATAGGAATATTTTAAGAACAAATCAAAATATAACAACAATATCATGTAATTTTTTAAAAGGTAATTTTACCACCATTTAATGGATCATGTATTTTACAAATATTATTGTAAAAAAATTAATAATTATTTTATTGAAATATTTATAGAATTTTTTTTAATATTAGAAATAAGTTTTTAAGAGTTTTTAGTAATTTTATATGATGTTTTATTTTCAATTTATATTGAAAAATATTTAATTTTAATCAAAAATCGTATTTTCATTTAATTTATTTATGTAGTCAAATTATATCATTAATTGATTTCAATGTTATTTCATATTATTTTTAAAAAAATTAATACAATTTAGTTCATTAGGTGAATAATCATTAAAATTGGATATAAAAACATTTCGAACATGTAAACATTTTGACTTAAAAATCGACTGTCCCAACACGTCCATTTGATTAATTTTAATCTAATTTCCGACAATTGTTTTACTAAATCTTGAAATAACTAATTAAATGCATGGAATTTGAATAATATATAATTTATAATAATGTAAAATATTTTTTTTCCAAAAATTTTAATTGAATGAATTAAAAATAAATTACAGCGATTAGGTAAATAATAAGATTTGTTAGTGGTTAACTTTATTTTATTGGATTAAATAACCAATAAACATGTCAAAAATCTAGTAGATGGAAATATTTCCTAAAATTACATTATATTATAAATGTTTTAAAATTATTTTAGACATTTGATGTATGATAGACATATATTATTGTTTACCATTGTATATGTACAAGAATGACACTCCTCCACCACTATAAAAGGTAACTACCCCCACTACCCTCATTTCATCACACTTATCAATACCTTCGGATTTTTTCATGAAATTCCAAAATATACCCATAAATTCCTTCCATTTACCCTAGAATCCACTCATTAGGTATAAATCCAACTAGGGAATCTATTTGGTGAAAACCAAAAGATGTTACTCAAAGAAGAGGTATTATCCTTCCATGGGAACTTTTGTTTTTTTATACTTTAACTTGATTATTCTTATTACATTGATATATAATAACATATGTGTCCAATATATACTAAGAATTTTTTATTTTAGTATTTTTACCTACAATAACACACACTTCAATCAAATGGGATACATAATCACCATTTATGTGTACGGATGACAACCGCCTCACAAACCGATGTTTCTTGTTCTTCCCCAGCTACCATTCAAGGTTATAAATATTAATTGAATTTTATTATAATATATATATAATTTTTTGATGTATTTATTATTATATAATTGTTCTATTACCCATGCCATCATGTTCATTTTTTGGAATTATGATAACTTCGTTTATAGTCTTGTAAATGTAACGCCCCGACCCTAGTTACCTAGAGTCGGTGCATTATTACATAACATTGGCATGATCACAAGAAAGATCAAATCTCGAAAGACCGATTGGTTTAGTAGCCTTGGAAACACTAGATATATTCATAAGTTTTACATTACATCATAAATTGAAAAACTACTACAACAACATAATGTCTCCACAGTCCACACTATTATCCCCTCATAATATCCCTGCAGGTCATTCATAACTTACTTCTTCACATCCTGGGAAAAATAAAACATAGAAAAGGGGTGAGCTCAAATGCCCAGTAAGGATAACAATATAGCGGAAACCTTCATAAATAAGAATAAACATTTAAGGCAATGTATAACTAAAACAAAAGCCTTTCAAACATGAACTTTCAAAATGGTACTACATAAATAAAATGAAATAATGTCATTTACTTATTCACATGGATATTCTACTAATCGAATAATCAAATGAAAAAATCAATAACCACTTTCATAATGTTGGAATGCATAATGCCAGACTATCATAACCACATAGTCAAGGCCTCGTGCCAAGACTACAAATAAGATTTTGTCAATGCCTTGTGCCAAGACACTAGTTTGTCTCATGAGACCTACCGATGCATCGAGGAGCTATAGCGGGCTCCACCCGTCACTTACTAAGTCCAATGCATTCCCATATGAAAAGGTTTAAACATAACATAAACATTCGTATTAAAACTAGCATACGAAATGTAAATAATTTCACCATAAACTATGAATGGTATAAAAATAGCACATCCATAGTCGAACATATCACAAAACCTTCAATACAATATAGAAGTTTTGTATCATAATAAATCAACATCAAATAATCTTAAAATCCATCAAAGGATGTTGACATAGATAAATCAAAACACCTTTTGGAGAAATATCACTTTCTATTTTTGAAATCATTTAAGATCCATATAAAATAAAAAAATTTCTTGAAAATATTCTTATAAGCTTGTAAGGAAAGCTTTGAAGATTTTATAACGGCAGAAAATAACCGCACCCATCGTATAAGTTAAAAAAAACATTCTTACCTTAATTCTGTCGAAAAGGTTAAAAAGGACCTTGTTTTGAAAATGACGGAAAGATTCCTCTTATAAAAAGTCAAACAAGGGTATAAATGACATTAACCCATATTCTTGTAAATAATAAAAATGTTTTGAAATACATTTCGAAGAAACATGGATGTGGATGATAAAGAAATCCCAGTAGATTATTACGTATAAACAACCTCAGATAATGAAGAGATTGTGAAATAACCCTTACCTTGTACTTTTCCTTGGTTGGGGTAGGTTAACCTCCTGTATAATGGTGAAATAATTGTTATTAAATTATACAAGAATCATATATATTAATATGATATCATATATGATCTTTTAATATTGATTTTATAATAATATCTTAGTATTATCATTGTTTCGGGTGTTAACTTACTTGTTTTCTTTTATATGTTTTGTTACGTATGACATGTTTGTAAAGGATAGGTTGTATATTATTCATATCTATAATGATATCAAGTCCTTAAACATCATTTTTTTAAATCATTAAATGATAATTATACTTGAATGGATATGATGGAGAATGAATCTCATCGCGTTCGTGGAGACGGTAGTCCGTACGTACGCACGAGCGACAATATCATTCTTTTGATATTAAAATAATATATAAATGGATGGTATATCATATATACAGAATCATTAACATGTTATATTTATTATTTACATGAGTTACACATCATTATTATACCCATCCAAATAATATTATATTGAATAACAATTACACCACGACGTGGAGACGGTAAGCCGTACGTACGCACGTATGGTGACATGTTATTCAAAGGGTGGATAGAATACTGAATATGGTTGTACCATATTTATAATAACATCACAGTATATGTGAGATACTGGAGTTATTATTTTATAATGGTAACAACAAAGGAAGAAGAAGTGGAAGAAGAAATGAACATAGAAAAGGGTGGTGAAATCATTACCTCTTCTTCGGGTTCTTCCTTTTGATTTGATCAAAAGGGCTCCTTAGGTTGTCTTTCCGATCAAACTAAGGCCCCTAGGTTGTAGTGAGGGAAGTTGGGAGAGTATTTGGGCATAGTTTGGCAGAACCAAAAGGCTTTGAAGGTGTGAAGAAATGAGAAGGAGGAGTGCCCTTTTATAAGAGGGGTGAGGGGCACCTTTGGAAAAGCTAGAAATATTAATTTATAATAAATTCATATTCGGTTTCTAATGCATAAAAAGTTGATTATTCAAATGTTAAGGTGGGGAGGGGTCGAAAACCACTAAACCAATAGAATTTAGACAGGTTTGGGTACTTATATTAACCTTATCATTAAGTATTAACTCTAAGTTAATTAGTTTCACTTTTACAATGTCTCTTTGTATTTTTATATAATATAGTTAATAAACTTACTATATACATCCAAGAGACCCCCCAAGTGGTCCATTAATGATAAACCTATCATGATATAAGTCTCTTGGCCGAACCTTAGATTTTTAGGAATTTATTATCAATTAATAATATAATATTTGTTTTAAGAACTCTTTTATGTCAATTTTGACACTATTCAATAGTTGATTTTTGTGAAACTCATAACAGATTGATTACTTCGAAAAAAGTCAATTAAATCAATCCTAATATATCATATTATCCTAGAAAATTATTTTAATTCATTAAAAGTTTCATATTATATTTATTTGGGTATTTATAATATCAATTATTTTAATGTTTTACTATTATAGTAATTACTGCATCATCATTGTGTCATAAATAAAATAAATTATTTAATGTCTAAAAATTATAAATAAAATATCATTGTGTAGCAAATCTTTTCATATTTCTAATGAATATTTATAATCTAAAATCCAACATATATAACCCTATGTAACAATTGTTTTTCTAAAAGATATATGCTTGTGTCATTTTTGTATTCATTTTAACTTAATTAAAATAAAGTGTCATTATCACTTAACAATGGATCCATGGGGTCCCAAAATCGACCAAAAGATGTCCATGGTCTACCATGTATCAACCAATAGGGTTAGACACGTTTTAGGGTAATTTAGTATTATTATAATATTATTGTTTAACCCTTATTTACCGGATTTACCCTTAACCATGGTAAATAAAATATTTACCGCAGTAATTATTCAAAATGTCTAAAAATAAAAGTTACCTATTTACACAATTTGAACATCCTGATTCCAAATATGGAATCCATTTTCAAAAATTCAAAACACAGAAGTGGCAGAAATTAATTTAAAATTAATTCCCGCTGTCAAAACAAAAAACGTGTTTTTAAGAGATAATAACTATCAAAAGATTGACACTTGTTTATGTTCGGTTTAATTGTAAAATTATGTCCAATGACCAACATTATATTAAATGGTAAAAATATATTCTAAATATACTTTAAAACCACTCAAATTCATAATTTGTCACTATTAATTATTTTGATTAAAAAAGTTGTTTTTAATTAAAATTTAGTAATTTTCACTATTCATCAAAATATGAAAGTTATCCGAAAAGTACCAAAATTTCACCTTAGGCTAAATTAGATATTCTGAATCCAAAAATGAAGTCCATTTTTGAGATATAAAATATATAATTTCAAAAAGTAGGTATTACTATTCATAACGGCTAGTTTGATTGGTTGTGGTGTGTGTTAAAACTCAAGGTTGCGTACAACACACGTTACTGTATTATTCAAAGAATGCGTACCGTGGAAGCTTGGGATGTTTCATTTTAAATTTTTGATGTCCCCATTTAGTCAAAAAGTTTAAAATATTGTATTTAAAAAGGGTTCACTATTAAAAGTTGATAAAAGTGCAATACTGAAAATGAATTTGTTCTTGCATTATATCTAAGAAACTCATAATATGGATTCTAAAATTATAAGGATTATATAAAGTTTAAAATATAGATAATACTATTCAAAACCTCTTTTGAATGGATTTTTTTCTGTAAGTCATGGTGTGATTGAACTCGGTGTTGCGTGTAGTGTAAGTTATTGAATTATTTTAAAGAAATAACACATTATGAATTCTTGGGGTGTTACATTCTCCCCTCCTTCAATAAATTGCATCCTCGCAATTTGAAATTGTTCTTTGAAAATAAAAGGTTGAAAGTAGAAAATATATTTGTGGGAAAACCCACATCGGAAATTGGGTTACTCAAATTTAGTCTTAATATGAGGAAAAGAGAAATCAAAGGGTCACCACCAAATTATGATCTCGATTAGGAGAACATTGGTGGCAATTAGAGACATATAATTGGAGGAAAAACGTAAATATTTATAGGTAGTGATTGAGGTCATCAATCAAAAACAAGTGTAAAATTGAGGTCCTTAAATTCATCAATCTATGATGATTTGAAATACCATCGGTTGAACAAAACATAGGGTATTAGGATAACACATTTTTGATGTTTCAAAATATCTTATTTGAAATCCCATATCGAAAAATGTATTAGTGAGGCCTCTATTTAAAATAAAGAGTCTAAAGTATGAAGATTACCGAAAATAACACATACTAGGGTTCCATGTAGGAAAATATGGATATGGAAGAAAAATCTAACCATCAATTATCTGATGGAGAGTGGTAGAGAACATGGCTATGAAAAGGCCAACAATCCCAAAGCCATAAATTAGTGATGATTTAAGGTACCATCTAGGAAAACATTTTTATTCTAAGTTGCTTTTCTTAATGTTGAGGAATTTATTTATGAGATTGGCTAATATCATAAGGTGATATACTTACTTTATAATTAGAGTTTTATCCATTAATAAATTTCTACCACAAACTCATCTTTCACTCTAAAAGATAATAGAATGTAAAAAATTCTATTTACACTATTTGTATAGGGTTCCAAAATAAATGAATTTATAATTTATCTACAAGATCTCTTAATAAAAACTACATTATTTAATCCAGGACATCTCGTGGGCCAGTGGTAGGTGATACACCCTTGTCGCCCTTCGGTTGCGGGTTCATGTCTCGCAGCCTTTCCGGACGCGACGGGTTGCCGCCCGACCTCCGGGTTGTCCTTTTATGGCAATCCAAAATAATCCAAACAAGAACTATCCAAAATAATTCTATCCAAACTCACAGTCAAACATTTATAAGGAAGGTAAACATAATATAGATCCTTTTTACCCCGTAATAGCATATGAATACCTTCATCATGTTTTACCATATTCCTTATTGATTACATTCATGCTCCCTTATTCCATATAGAATGCTGGATATACTTCATTGATCCAAAAAATGTTTTAAACCCCAACAATAATTGAATATACAAATCATTAATTAGTTCCAAGGTAGTCAAGAATATCCAATATAATTTATCCAAAACAATCACATATTATTCCAAAATCACTACCTCAGTATCAGAACTATATTATGATTTATCATTCTCTCAACCATATATTTTCGAAAAATTTATCCTGCTATTGAGTCACTTTTCTTTGTTCCACAAAATCTCAAGTCCTTAATGAAATAGTACTGCAGTACAATCCTTATATACTCCATAATTATTATAACAAGTACATTGTTGATACAACACTCAATTGACATAATCAACATAAGAACTCTAATCATTCCTCTTCATCTGTGGTAGTATCATAACTTGATTATTATCCAATAACATCATTTGCGGCATAGTCTGATGACTGGGAAATAGGTTCGTGTAGTGTCCAAACTCCTTGAAAATGAAGCATTGTACATTTGAAACCATTTTCTTACCCTTGCAGTCACGTACTTTGTGCCCTTTTCCTCCACACTTATAACAAACTCCCATTCCTTTCAGGCAAGTTCCATGGTGTTTCTTTCCACAGTTACCACATATGGGAAAATTCTTCTTTTCCCTCTTCCCTTTATCCATCTTTCTCTCTTCCATCCTTTTCTTCTCATGCTTCCCTTCAAAGCCATAGGACTCAGTAAACTCTTTACTTATCTTATCAACACATGATATA
The DNA here is from genome assembly GCA_963277665.1 of Viscum album. Classification (NCBI taxonomy): domain Eukaryota; kingdom Viridiplantae; phylum Streptophyta; class Magnoliopsida; order Santalales; family Viscaceae; genus Viscum; species Viscum album. The sequence continues at coordinate 872,062,526 of OY728163.1, forward strand.
TTTTCTTCATATGATGATAATACATGGGAGACTATTTCTCTTATAAATTCTAGCTTAAGACCATGAAATATATGATCCTTCCTTCTCTTTGGATCATGTGCATTTCTGGAGTTCTCATTCCTTCTACTGGGCACCATTTCTAAACAATGGAATAAACTAGATCAGTTTATGAATCAAAATACATAATCCCATACTTATAAAACACTTAACATAAATTGAACTATTTATGGATATAATCCATAATCATAAAAATGTTTTCTTTGAGGAAGTATATACTCATAAACCCTTCATAATGATTTGTAAAGAAAATGAGAGTTATCCTAAGCATATCCCCCGGGAGTGTCGTAACCAAGAGTGCAGCAAGGCCCGTTGTCGTGCACCAGTTCCCGTTCGAGTCTAGGTCAAAGCGGTGTTTTCGGGTTTTACCCCTAGGTACATCTGTGCCAGAGCCGCCTCTACCTTCTCGTATCTAGACAGGGATGTATTGCTCGGAAAACTCACAAAATCTCTAAAATACCAAAATTCTAGGAAGTTCTTCTATACTAATCCTCAAAGTTCATCTTAGGTCTACGTGCTCTAATCAGAGTTTATCTAAATCTAGCTTCCAAGGTTTGTACTAAACTTCCTCTGATACCAACTGTAACGCCCCGACCCTAGTTACCCAGAGTCGGTGCATTATTACATAACATTGGCATGATCACAAGAAAGATCAAATCTCGAAAGACCGATTGGTTTAGTAGCCTTGGAAACACTAGATATATTCATAAGTTTTTCATTACATCATAAATTGAAAAACTACTACAACAACATAATGTCTCCACAGTCCACACTATTATCCCCTCATAATATCCCTGCAGGTCATTCATAACTTACTTCTTCACATCCTGGGAAAAATAAAACATAGAAAAGGGGTGAGCTCAAATGCCCAGTAAGGATAACAATATAGCGGAAACTTTCATAAATAAGAATAAACATTTAAGGAAATGTATAACTAAAACAAAAGCCTTTCAAACATGAACTTTCAACATGGTACGACATAAATAAAATGAAAAAATGTCATTTACTTATTCACATGGATATTCTACTAATCGAATAATCAAATGCAAAAATCAATAACCACTTTCATAATGTTGGAATGCATAATGCCAGACTCTCATAACCACATAGTCAAGGCCTCGTGCCAAGACTACAAATAAGATTTTGTCAAGGCCTTGTGCCAAGACACTAGTTTGTCTCATGAGACCTACCGATGAATCGTGGAGCTATAGCGGGCTCCACCCGTCACTTACTAAGTCCAATGCATTCCCATATGAAAAGGTTTAAACATAACATAAACATTCGTATTAAAACTTGCATACGAAATATAAATAATTTCACCATAAACTATGAATGGTATAAAAATGTCACATCCATAGTCAAACATATCACAAAACATTCAATACAATATAGAAGTTTTGTATAATAATAAATCAACTTCAAATAATCTTAAAATCCATCAAAGGTTGTTGACATAGATGAAATCAAAACACCTTTTGGAGAAATATCACTTTCTATTTTTGAAATCATTTAAGATCCATATAAAATAAAACATTTTCTTGAAAATATTCTTATAAGCTTGTTAGGAAAGCTTTGAAGATTTTATAACGGCAGAAAATAACCACACCCACCGTATAAGTTAAAAAAAACATTCTTACCTTAATTCTGTCGAAAAGGTTAAAAATGACCTTGTTTTGAAAATGACGGAAAGATTCCTCTTATAAAAAGTCAAACAAGGGTATAAATGACTTTAACCCATATTCTTGTAAATAATAAAAATGTTTTGAAATACATTTCGAAGAAACATGGATGTGGATGATAAAGAAATCCTAGTAGATTATTACGTATAAACAACCTCAGATAATGAAGAGATTGTGAAATAACCCTTACCTTGTACTTTTCCTTGGTTGGGGTAGGTTAACCTCCTGTATAATGGTGAAATAATTGTTATTAAATTATACAAGAATCATATATATTAATATGATATCATATATGATCTTTAAATATTGATTTGATAATAATATCTTAGTATTATCATTGTTTCAGGTGTTAACTTACTTGTTTTCTTTTATATGTTTTGTTACGTATGACATGTTTGTAAAGGATAGGTTGTATATTATTCATATCCATAATGATATCAAGTCCTTAAACATCATTTTTATAAATCATCAAATGATAATTATACTTGAATGGATACGATGGAGAATGAATCTCATCGCGTTCGTGGAGACGGTAGTCCGTACGTACGCATGAGGGACAATATCATTCTTTTGATATTAAAATAATATATAAATGGATGGTATATCATATATACAGAATAATTAACATGTTATATTTATTATTTACATGAGTTACACATCATTATTATACCCATACAAATAATATTATATTGAATAACAATTACACCACGATGTGGAGACGGTAAGCCGTACGTACGCACGTATGGTGACATGTTATTCAAAGGGTGGATAGAATACTGAATATGGTTGTACCATATTTATAATAACATCACAGTATATTTGAGATACTGGAGTTATTATTTTATAATGGTAACAACAAAGGAAGAAGAAGTGGAAGAAGAAATGAACTTAGAAAAGGGTGGTGAAATCATTACCCCTTCTTCGGGTTCTTCCTTTTGATTTGATCAAAAGGGCTCCTTAGGTTGTCTTTCTGATCAAACTAATGCCCCTAGGTTGTAGTGAGGGAAGTTTTGAGAGTATTTGGGCATAGTTTGGCCGAACCAAAAGGCTTTGATGGTTGTGACGAAATGAGAAGGAGGAGTGCCCTTTTATAAGAGGGGTGAGGGGAACCTTTGGAAAAGCTAGAAATATTAATTTATAATAAATTCATATTCGGTTTCTAATGCATACAAAGTTGATTATTCAATTTTTAAGGTGGGGATGGTTCGAAAACCACTCAACCAATAGAATTTAGACAGGTTTGGGTACTTATATAAACCTTATCTTTAAGTATTAACTCTAAGTTAATTAGTTTCACTTTTACAATGTCTCTTTGTATTTTTATATAATATAGTTAATAAACTTACTATATACATCCAAGAGACCCCCAAGTGGTCCATTAATGATAAACCTATCATGATATAAGTCTCTTGGCCGAACCTTAGATTTTTATGAATTTATTATCAATTAATAATATAATATTTGTTTTAAGAACTCTTTTATGTCAATTTTGACACTATTCAATAGTTGATTTTTGTGAAACTCATAACAGATTGATTACTTCGAACAAAGTCAATTAAATCAGTCCTAATATATCATATTATCCTAGAAAATTATTTTAATTCATTAAAAGTTTCATATTATATTTATTTGGGTATTTATAATATCAATTATTTTAATTTTTTACTATTATAGTAATTACTGCATCATCATTGTGTCATAAATAAAATAAATTATTTAATGTCTAAAAATTATAAATAAAATATCATTGTGTAGAAAATCTTTTCATATTTCTAATGAATATTTATAATCTAAAATCCAACATATATAACCCTATGTAACAATTGTTTTTCTAAAAGATATATGCTTGTGTCATTTTTGTATTCATTTTAACTTAATTAAAATAAAGTGTCATTATCACTTAAAAATGGATCCATGGGGTCCCAAAATCGACCAAAAGATGTCCATGGTCTACCATGTATCAACCAATAGGGTTTAGACACGTTTTAGGGTAATTTAGTATTATTATAATATTATTGTTTAACCCTTATTTACAGGATTTACCCTTAACCATGGTAAATAAAATATTTACCGCAGTAATTATTCAAAATGTCTAAAAATAAAAGTTACCTATTTACACAATTTGAACATCCTGATTCCAAATATGGAATCCATTTTCCTAAATTCAAAACACAGAAGTGGCAGAAATTAATTTAAAATTAATTCCCGCTGTCAAAACAAAAAACGTGTTTTTAAGAGATAATAACTATCAAAAGATTGACACTTGTTTATGTTCGGTTTAATTGTAAAATTATGTCCAATGACCAACATTATATTAAATGGTAAAAATATATTCTAAATATACTTTAAAACCACTCAAATTCATAATTTGTCACTATTAATTATTTTGATTAAAAAAGTTGTTTTTCATTAAAATTTAGTAATTTTCACTATTCATCAAAATATGAAAGTTATCCGAAAAGTACCAAAATTTCACCTTAGGCTAAATTAGATATTCTGAATCCAAAAATGAAGTCCATTTTTGAGATATAAAATATATAATTTCAAAAAGTAGGTATTACTATTCATAACGGCTAGTTTGATTGGTTGTGGTGTGTGTTAAAACTCAAGGTTGCGTACAACACACGTTACTGTATTATTCAAAGAAAGCGTACCGTGGAAGCTTGGGATGTTTCATTTTAAATTTTTGATGTCCCCATTTAGTCAAAAAGTTTAAAATATTGTATTTAAAAAGGGTTCACTATTAAAAGTTGATAAAAGTGCAATACTGAAAATGAATTTGTTCTTGCATTATATCTAAGAAACTCATAATATGGATTCTAAAATTATAAGGATTATATAAAGTTTAAAATTTAGATAATACTATTCAAAACCTCTTTTGAATGGATTTTTTTCTGTAAGTCATGGTGTGATTGAACTCGGTGTTGCGTGTAGTGTAAGTTATTGAATTATTTTAAAGAAATAACACATTATGAATTCTTGGGGTGTTACATTTTCCCCTCCTTCAATAAATTGCGTCCTCGCAATTTGAAATTGTTCTTTGAAAATAAAAGGTTGAAAGTAGAAAATATATTTGTGGGAAAACCCACATCGGAAATTGGGTTACTCAAATTTAGTCTTAATATGAGGAAAAGAGAAATCAAAGGGTCACCACCAAATTATGATCTCGATTAGGAGAACATTGGTGGCAATTAGAGACATATAATTGGAGGAAAAACGTAAATATTTATAGGTAGTGATTGAGGTCATCAATCAAAAACAAGTGTAAAATTGAGGTCCTTAAATTCATCAATCTATGATGATTTGAAATACCATCGGTTGAACAAAACATAGGGTATTAGGATAACACATTTTTGATGTTTCAAAATATCTTATTTGAAATCCCATATCGAAAAATGTATTAGTGAGGCCTCTATTTAAAATAAAGAGTCTAAAGTATGAAGATTACCGAAAATAACACATACTAGGGTTCCATGTAGGAAAATATGGATATGGAAGAAAAATCTAACCATCAATTATCTGATGGAGAGTGGTAGAGAACATGGCAATGAAAAGGCCAACAATCCCAAAGCCATAAATTAGTGATGATTTAAGGTACCATCTAGGAAAACATTTTTATTCTAAGTTGCTTTTCTTAATTTTTTAAAAGGTAATTTTACCACCATTTAATGGATCATGTATTTTACAAATATTATTGTAAAAAAATTAATAATTATTTTATTGAAATATTTATAGAATTTTTTTTAATATTAGAAATAAGTTTTTAAGAGTTTTTAGTAATTTTATATGATGTTTTATTTTCAATTTATATTGAAAAATATTTAATTTTAATCAAAAATCGTATTTTCATTTAATTTATTTATGTAGTCAAATTATATCATTAATTGATTTCAATGTTATTTCATATTATTTTTAAAAAAATTAATACAATTTAGTTCATTAGGTGAATAATCATTAAAATTGGATATAAAAACATTTCGAACATGTAAACATTTTGACTTAAAAATCGACTGTCCCAACACGTCCATTTGATTAATTTTAATCTAAATTACGACAATTGTTTTACTAAATCTTGAAATAACTAATTAAATGCATGGAATTTGAATAATATATAATTTATAATAATGTAAAATATTTTTTTTCCAAAAATTTTAATTGAATGAATTAAAAATAAATTACAGCGATTAGGTAAATAATAAGATTTGTTAGTGGTTAACTTTATTTTATTGGATTAAATAACCAATAAACATGTCAAAAATCTAGTAGATGGAAATATTTCCTAAAATTACATTATATTATAAATGTTTTAAAATTATTTTAGACATTTGATGTATGATAGACATATATTATTGTTTACCATTGTATATGTACAAGAATGACACTCCTCCACCACTATAAAAGGTAACTACCCCCACTACCCTCATTTCATCACACTTATCAATACCTTCGGATTTTTTCATGAAATTCCAAAATATACCCATAAATTCCTTCCATTTACCCTAGAATCCACTCATTAGGTATAAATCCAACTAGGGAATCTATTTGGTGAAAACCAAAAGATGTTACTCAAAGAAGAGGTATTATCCTTCCATGGGAACTTTTGTTTTTTTATACTTTAACTTGATTATTCTTATTACATTGATATATAATAACATATGTGTCCAATATATACTAAGAATTTTTTATTTTAGTATTTTTACCTACAATAACACACACTTCAATCAAATGGGATACATAATCACCATTTATGTGTACGGATGACAACCGCCTCACAAACCGATGTTTCTTGTTCTTCCCCAGCTACCATTCAAGGTTATAAATATTAATTGAATTTTATTATAATATATATATAATTTTTTGATGTATTTATTATTATATAATTGTTCTATTACCCATGACATCATGTTCATTTTTTGGAATTATGATAACTTCGTTTATAGGCTTGTAAATGTAACGCCCCGACCCTAGTTACCTAGAGTCGGTGCATTATTACATAACATTGGCATGATCACAAGAAATATCAAATCTCGAAAGACCGATTGGTTTAGTAGCCTTGGAAACACTAGATATATTCATAAGTTTTACATTACATCATAAATTGAAAAACTACTACAACAACATAATGTCTCCACAGTCCACACTATTATCCCCTCATAATATCCCTGCAGGTCATTCATAACTTACTTCTTCACATCCTGGGAAAAATAAAACATAGAAAAGGGGTGAGCTCAAATGCCCAGTAAGGATAACAATATAGCGGAAACCTTCATAAATAAGAATAAACATTTAAGGCAATGTATAACTAAAACAAAAGCCTTTCAAACATGAACTTTCAAAATGGTACTACATAAATAAAATGAAATAATGTCATTTACTTATTCACATGGATATTCTACTAATCGAATAATCAAATGAAAAAATCAATAACCACTTTCATAATGTTGGAATGCATAATGCCAGACTATCATAACCACATAGTCAAGGCCTCGTGCCAAGACTACAAATAAGATTTTGTCAAGGCCTTGTGCCAAGACACTAGTTTGTCTCATGAGACCTACCGATGCATCGAGGAGCTATAGCGGGCTCCACCCGTCACTTACTAAGTCCAATGCATTCCCATATGAAAAGGTTTAAACATAACATAAACATTCGTATTAAAACTAGCATACGAAATGTAAATAATTTCACCATAAACTATGAATGGTATAAAAATAGCACATCCATAGTCGAACATATCACAAAACCTTCAATACAATATAGAAGTTTTGTATCATAATAAATCAACATCAAATAATCTTAAAATCCATCAAAGGATGTTGACATAGATAAATCAAAACACCTTTTGGAGAAATATCACTTTCTATTTTTGAAATCATTTAAGATCCATATAAAATAAAAAAATTTCTTGAAAATATTCTTATAAGCTTGTAAGGAAAGCTTTTAAGATTTTATAACGGCAGAAAATAACCGCACCCACCGTATAAGTTAAAAAAAACATTCTTACCTTAATTCTGTCGAAAAGGTTAAAAAGGACCTTGTTTTGAAAATGACGGAAAGATTCCTCTTATAAAAAGTCAAACAAGGGTATAAATGACATTAACCCATATTCTTGTAAATAATAAAAATGTTTTGAAATACATTTCGAAGAAACATGGATGTGGATGATAAAGAAATCCCAGTAGATTATTACGTATAAACAACCTCAGATAATGAAGAGATTGTGAAATAACCCTTACCTTGTACTTTTCCTTGGTTGGGGTAGGTTAACCTCCTGTATAATGGTGAAATAATTGTTATTAAATTATACAGGAATCATATATATTAATATGATATCATATATGATCTTTTAATATTGATTTTATAATAATATCTTAGTATTATCATTGTTTCGGGTGTTAACTTACTTGTTTTCTTTTATATGTTTTGTTACGTATGACATGTTTGTAAAGGATAGGTTGTATATTATTCATATCTATAATGATATCAAGTCCTTAAACATCATTTTTTTAAATCATTAAATGATAATTATACTTGAATGGATATGATGGAGAATGAATCTCATCGCGTTCGTGGAGACGGTAGTCCGTACGTACGCACGAGCGACAATATCATTCTTTTGATATTAAAATAATATATAAATGGATGGTATATCATATATACAGAATCATTAACATGTTATATTTATTATTTACATGAGTTACACATCATTATTATACCCATCCAAATAATATTATATTGAATAACAATTACACCACGACGTGGAGACGGTAAGCCGTACGTACGCACGTATGGTGACATGTTATTCAAAGGGTGGATAGAATACTGAATATGGTTGTACCATATTTATAATAACATCACAGTATATGTGAGATACTGGAGTTATTATTTTATAATGGTAACAACAAAGGAAGAAGAAGTGGAAGAAGAAATGAACATAGAAAAGGGTGGTGAAATCATTACCTCTTCTTCGGGTTCTTCCTTTTGATTTGATCAAAAGGGCTCCTTAGGTTGTCTTTCCGATCAAACTAAGGCCCCTAGGTTGTAGTGAGGGAAGTTGGGAGAGTATTTGGGCATAGTTTGGCAGAACCAAAAGGCTTTGAAGGTGTGAAGAAATGAGAAGGAGGAGTGCCCTTTTATAAGAGGGGTGAGGGGCACCTTTGGAAAAGCTAGAAATATTAATTTATAATAAATTCATATTCGGTTTCTAATTCATAAAAAGTTGATTATTCAAATGTTAAGGTGGGGAGGGGTCGAAAACCACTAAACCAATAGAATTTAGACAGGTTTGGGTACTTATATTAACCTTATCTTTAAGTATTAACTCTAAGTTAATTAGTTTCACTTTTACAATGTCTCTTTGTATTTTTATATAATATAGTTAATAAACTTACTATATACATCCAAGAGACCCCCAAGTGGTCCATTAATGATAAACCTATCATGATATAAGTCTCTTGGCCGAACCTTAGATTTTTAGGAATTTATTATCAATTAATAATATAATATTTGTTTTAAGAACTCTTTTATGTCAATTTTGACACTATTCAATAGTTGATTTTTGTGAAACTCATAACAGATTGATTACTTCGAAAAAAGTCAATTAAATCAATCCTAATATATCATATTATCCTAGAAAATTATTTTAATTCATTAAAAGTTTCATATTATATTTATTTGGGTATTTATAATATCAATTAGTTTAATTTTTCACTATTATAGTAATTACTGTATCATCATTGTGTCATAAATAAAATAAATTATTTAATGTCTAAAAATTATAAATAAAATATAATTGTGTAGGAAATATTTTCAGATTTCTAATGAATATTTATAATCTAAAATCCAACATATATAACCCTATGTAACAATTGTTTTTCTAAAAGATATATGCTTGTGTCATTTTTGTATTCATTTTAACTTAATTAAAATAAAGTGTCATTATCACTTACAAATGGATCCATGGGGTCCCAAAATCGACCAAAAGATGTCCATGGTCGACCATGTATCATCCAATAGGGTTTAGACACGTTTTAGGGTAATTTAGTATTATTATAATATTATTTTTTAACCCTTATTTACCGGATTTACCCTTAACCATGGTAAATAAAATATTTACCGCAGTAATTATTCAAAATGTCTAAATATAAAAGTTACCTATTTACACAATTTGAACATCCTGATTCCAAATATGGAATCCATTTTCCTAAATTCAAAACACAGAAGTGGCAGAAATTAATTTAAAATTAATTCCCGCTGTCAAAACAAAAAACGTGTTTTTAAGAGATAATAACTATCAAAAGATTGACACTTGTTTATGTTCGGTTTAATTGTAAAATTATGTCCAATGACCAACATTATATTAAATGGTAAAAATATATTCTAAATATACTTTAAAACAACTCAAATTCATAATTTATCACTATTAATTATTTTGATTAAAAAAGTTGTTTTTAATTAAAATTTAGTAATTTTCACTATTCATCAAAATATGAAAGTTATCCGAAAAGTACCAAAATTTCACCTTAGGCTAAATTAGATATTCTGAATCCAAAAATGAAGTCAATTTTTGAGATATAAAATATATAATTTCAAAAAGTAGGTATTACTATTCATAACGGCTAGTTTGATTGGTTGTGGTGTGTGTTAAAACTCAAGGTTGCGTACAACACACGTTACTGTATTATTCAAAGAAAGCGTACCGTGGAAGCTTGGGATGTTTCATTTTAAATTTTTGATGTCCCCATTTAGTCAAAAAGTTTAAAATATTGTATTTAAAAAGGGTTCACTATTAAAAGTTGATAAAAGTTCAATACTGAAAATGAATTTGTTCTTGCATTATATCTTAGAAACTCATAATATGGATTCTAAAATTATAAGGATTATATAAAGTTTAAAATTTAGATAATACTATTCAAAACCTCTTTTGAATGGATTTTTTTTTGTAAGTCATGGTGTGATTGAACTCGGTGTTGCGTGTAGTGTAAGTTATTGAATTATTTTGAAGAAATAACACATTATGAATTCTTGGGGTGTTACAGTAAACTACTGCTTCCTCGTAGCAATGTGATTCCTTCGCACATTACATAAAATTTATTAAGGATAGGTATAATAAAATTATACGATATATATAGAATAATAATAATAATTTTATTTTATTATATATATAAATTTTGAAATATTCCATTTACTAATATTCATTCAATGTTAGAAGAAAATGGAATCATCGTTCATGAATACGTACAACCTACTGAAACAATCAATTGTGTTTTCCATTTTCTATTTTTATATTTGATGGAATATTGTATATAAATATAATAAAAATATATGATATTTATATCTGGTTTCACATTATTTGTATCCTAATATAATTATGGGTAAAATATTAAAAATTAAAACACTTGGAAAAAATTTAGTGGTTATCACCTCAAACATAACATTAACATGGAATTGTTAATAAACTCGTAAAAATGATACAATAAAATAATATATGAAATATTATTAATTAATATGGTTATTTTATTGAATTAGATTAATCCAATTTTTATTATACATGTGTTTTTGAATGAGTACGATGAGAGTCAAGACATAATGTACCTTGATTTTATGTCTCAGTTTATTTCTAAAAGAATTATAACTTATTTAATAATCAATTATTTTGTTTCTTGTATATATTCATGATGAATATATTCTATTATTTGTATCCTTAAATTTATGGATATTTACATATGTAATTTATGATCTCAATTTTTAATAGATTTATGGTTCAAACGTTACCAAATCATTAAGTTAGTTTTGACCCAATTTGCAATCATGGAGACAAATGTGTTGTTATGCACCTATAATACCTTACCATTTATATATACCATAATTTGAATATATTTTGTCATGAATAAAATTATTATAATTTTATTTCATGATTCATGTAATGTTATTTTCTTACATAGTGGGTTTGAGTCAATATTACCATAGTGGAAAGTGTTTATTACAACTATCTCATCTTTCATCAGGATTATTTATTATTATTATTCCATTATTAAAATATTATGAACCATGTGTCAATAAAACTAATGATTTTTCATATCATATGGATATTAATAATGTATTCCTGTATTAGTACCATTTTTTGAATCTTTGGTACTTAAGATAATTATGAATTTGTTTAAAAAAATATTACCATATTTCACTCTTATTTCAGAAACTATTCTATTTTAAAAATTATAATTTATAAAAAGTTTTTTTAAAAATGATATTTTATGAAAATTTTCATTGAAAGACGATTTTCAAAATGTTTTATGGATTTAAATGCAACTTTTATATGTTTTAAATATTTTATTCAATGAAAAAAGGTATCAATTTTTTATGTTTGAGAAGTGTTTTAAATGATGTTAAATGCTTACATTTTTGATATATATCTATTTTGAAAGAATATATTTTCAAAAAAAATTCAATATTAAATTATATTTTTTTAAATTTTATTTTAAATGAAGTAGTATTAAAAAATTTTAAGGATACATTACATGTATCTAAATCTATCTTTAATGAAATGATTTTCAAAAAGTTTTCAATCTTCTTTTATAATATTTCAATGTTATTTTTGAGGGATAGATATCAAAGATGTTTTCATTAATCCTATATATTTTTTGAGGTTATTTAAAAGAATGAAATCCAAATGTTTTTCCATTTTCAAAAATAATTTTTCAATAAAAATTGTTTTCTTCCTCAAAAAAATATTTTAGAGGTTTTTAAAGGATAACATTATAAGTATTGTAGTGTGGTTTTCAATGAAATGGAATTGTAATGTGTTTCATGTTTTAAAAATCTTTTTTCAGTGAAAATTAGTTTTATTAATAAACTTTCCATGTGATCTTTTATAATTTTTCTCAATCTAAGGTTGCATCCCCTAATATAGTTTATTATATATTGGTGACATTATCCAAGGGTTCCATTCATGTTATTTATCCAAATGGTTTATGTTTTTTAGCATGATGTCTATATCAACCATTTATCTTCTATGGGATATGTTCATATAGAACCCATTTTTTAATATGTTATTTTTTGAAGATATTTTTGTAAAACATATCCCTTTTCCATATGATATGATATGATGACATGTTTATGTTACCCAATTTATTACATGGTTTTTGTTGTGATGTTTATGAAACACATCTCTTTTATGGGTCATGATATGATCAATTTTTTTTGTCTTGTGTCATACATTTGTATGATTTCATTTTCTGATGGGTGGGTCAAATGTCTCTATCATACTCATTGGGTAATTATTGAAATCTAATTTTATAGACATGGATGTAATGGAGAGTAATCTTGGATCATTTAAGTACTTTTCTTCTTAGATGGTCTTGAGAATAAACCTTCACTATTAAGTTGGTATTGGGAGTGAATTTTGACTATTAATATGGATTTTGGAATTCATAAGTTCCTATATAATAAATGGTCTATGACTAGGGATGATGGTTAGTCCCAACAACAAGTGGTATCCCCAATGATGTGCCCTTATCATTTTTAGAATTTAGACTTAACATATGTGTAATGATTTTATACACTTACATTCATGAAACGAATCTATTTTATTATTTCTATGTTTTTTTCAAGTATTATGCTCGTGAATCCCAAATAATTGATGTATTATGAACATGTAATAATTATTCCATGACTTTTTTATATGATAATGGATATATACAATATGATTTTAAATGGATTTTCTCATTTCATCAAACACTTATTCTCATGTTAGGATTATGCATCTCTTTTATTTAATCTTACTGAGCATGTGATCTCACCCTTTATTATATTTCCTTCTCCCATGTTATTAATAAAGGATTTAAGTATATTTAATAAAGGATAATATATTTTTCGGGAAAAGAAGAATACCTTTCACCATGTTGTAAGATTATGTTTTTTTGTTTCAAAAGACACTAACCTATTATGGTCCTCGAGAATGTAATTTATTAATGTTCTTAATATTCATCTAAAATGATTTAATATCCATATCTATTAAGCATACTTCACTATAGTTAGACTTAATGAAAATTTTTAGTCAATCATTAGAAACTAGAATGGGATTACTTTAGTTATATCCATAGGGATATTTCTAACAATATATCTTGGAAAACCTCTATGGATGATCCTATGATGTCAAATATTTAAAAAAGCATACACAATTTAGTCATACCATAAGATATTATTTATGATTATAATGTTTTACTCTGTGATAAGTTTTAAAAAACAATTTTTTTTTGTTTTCGTGAATATAGAGAACAAAAAATAACTATGTTAATTATGAATTTATATAGTTGTTTTTGACAAAAAATATAATGAAATGATCAATGTAGTGATTGATTTTGTAATAATGTCTACTAAATTTTCATATAACCAAATTAGAAATGTGTATATTAACCAAATCTTAGGCTCACCATAGAATAGAAGGATAGAGTGATTTGATACTGTAGGTAATGGAGACCATGGAGGAATGAATATTAAATTCCATTTGTGTCATGAATATTGGAACAATCAACTTAGTGAATGTCTTAGAAGAATAAAAATATGTTTTTACTATGGAAAATAAAGACAAAAAACAAGTAACTACAAAGGAATAATAATGATTTTGGTTATCATGACGGATTGGAATATTGGAATCTCTAATACATTAGTGATGAATAAATTCTTTAAGTATGGAATGAATTGTCATAATGAAAATTGATTTCCCAAGTGGAAATATCATGTAGATAATCAGCAATGTGGTTCCAGTAATTGTTATATTGATGATTATAATGAGAATATGTGTGAAATTATAAATGAAATACGTATTATGTATCAAGATAAAGAATCCTATTTAATGGATGAATAATGAAATTAAATAATCGATTTTTTTCTATAATTGTATTCAAATATTATGTTATATAAATGGTGAAATATATAAAAGGATTATTCAGTCTATTTTTTCACTAATGATTTATAATAATATGTTATATGGTTATAATGGAATGTAAATGTTATTTTATGGATAATGATATTTAGGGGAATCACTAGATTATGTTATATATAACAATTAATATGTTCCTCATATTGGGAATATTATTTTTGGAGAAATGTATGATATATAAGAAAAATTAAATTGGATTTTACTGATTACCATGGAACATATTTATGATTTTATTGTAATTTTGTTTATGTTATCATCGATTATGTTCACACAATTTTGGATTTATCAAATATATCAAACAAAACTGGGAATTTGAAAACATGAATATTTTAATATTGATTTATTTTAATTTAGGACATTACCACGTTTTAATGGAAATACATGGTCAAGTTATTCACGTATTTGGTATGTGAAATATAAGAGCTACATAATGCTATATGAGGGATAGATTTTACGTCGATTTTAAATATATTTACATTTTTTCTAATTTTCTAGACATTCAACTATTGTAATGCATACATGATTCAGTATTTATGGAATGGTTTATGTTAAAAACTAGATGAGGTATTGGTTTTTAATGTATTACCCTATCATATTAGGATTTATGAATACTATAAATCATGTGATAACATTTTTGTTGTGATAAATGTAGATGTAGTCACCTATCATTCTCTTTATAAATCCCATGATCTGTTAAAGCTTCAGTAATTAAAAATTCCAATTTATTTTCGTAGAATATGAGATGAAGTAAAATTTGATAAATGCTCATAAAAAACTAAGGTTTTCATGAAATCATTTAACTATATCTCCTTATAATAATTTTAAATATTATTAAAATGAGACTTAAAATTATAATGTTTCCTCTTATCATCATTTTTTATTATACGATGGAAAATTCTCAACCTACTTTGGGTTATGGATTTTTGATCATTATAATTTTCCTTACTATGTTCTATATCACTCTCAATCATAACATTATTGTAAGATTTATCTTACATGCCCATATTTTCACTATCCAATTATTCTCTCCATTAGAAAAATGTAGTATTGAATTACATTGGGTAACCATTATGTTTCTAAAAATCCATTTTAAAGAAATATTTAATATTTAATTTTACAAACTGGTTTTATATTAAAGAAACAATCATGTATTAAACCACTAAAAACCACACTGATTTTGAGCGAAAAAATAATTTTAAGGGGAAATAATGTAACACCAAAATATTTTATAAAATATCGTTTTGGGATTAAATTTATTTTGTCAATATATTTCATTTTACACAACACTGAGAATATCTTCTGTTATATAAAATTTCTTATTTATGGATTTGATTTATAACCCTAAGTTAATCATTCACTTCATTTAACACATATATTATATTATTGTAAATAGAAAAATAATATTAGATTTCACTAAAAACAATATTTTTTACTTCGATATCATTCCTTACATGAATGTTTGAGTTTTATAGAAATATAAGATACAATTAATGTTACTATTAAAATAATTTCAATGTTATAACCCATCCATTGGAATAGAAGTTATGAATAATATTTAATAATTTGTGATAATATTATTTAAACATGTAGATTAAATGAGTACTTTTGTTATCAATTAGGTATAAATAAATGTAAAACTTATTTAAAAATAAACTTTGTTTTTGAGAAAACTATTTCAAAAAGTAAAAACACCATATTACCTCAATTAAATCAGAAATTTTTTTTGGAAGAATTAACTTAAAAAATTTATATATATTATATAATAAATATTATTTTGACACTCATGTAATATATTTTAATGGGATAATATAATAATAAATCCAATTATATGAATAAGAAGTTGTATTTTTCTAAATGGTAATTTTACTACCTTTTGAGGGAGAAACTATATTAAATCTATTTTTGATAGTTTTATATTATTTATATGAAAAAATATGAAACATTTTTGAAATAAAAATATGAATATTTATATTGGGTAAACTTTTTATATTTTTCTGAGAAGTGTTGTTTTTTATGTATAGTGAAAAAAGTGAATTTTAATTGAAAACTAGATTTTCATGAAATTCAATTATATCAAAAAATAATATATTGAATTTATTTAAATTTCAATTTAGATCCATTTTAAATAATATAATATAATTTAGGCCATTTGTAGAAATTTCACATTAAAAATGGGTAAAAACATTTCAAACTTTTAAAAAAAATTTCTTAATAAACCCATTGTTGCAACAAGTCTCTGGGATTAATTTTAAATTATTTTCTTACACTTATGTGATTCTAATACGAAAAAATTTATTCCATATTTACAATCAAGGTAATTTCTAATTTCTATTAGTACTAACATAATTTTGAGAAAAAATATTAATAAAAGTTATGAAAATTAATTATATTGATAAAGGTATAAACACGATTATTTTGTGGTTAAACTTTAATTTAAATGTCCAAATAAAATTGAAAATATAACAAAATCAAATGAATATAAATATTTATAACATGTATCATATTTTTTAGGGATTTTATAATTAATAGAGGCACATGATGTAAGGGAGACCACTCAATAGTGTTTTTTTAAATTTACTACAATGCCACTCCTCTTCTACTATAGATGTTCCCTCATATAACCTCCCTTATTCACACTACCAATGCAGTTTTCATCAATCATATTATGACCAAATATACTCAAAAATTCTATAAAATCATTATAGAATTCTTTTTTTTTGGATTTAATCCATCCAATAATCTCTTTCGTGGAAACCAAAAGGAGTTACCCAAAAAAGCGAGATAACATCCTCCGGTAAGGATTTTTTGTTTTATTTTGATTATAAACCACTGAATTTTTCTTATAAAATATTTATATAATATACAATGTATCCTAAATATAACTATATGTTTTTGTGATATGGATTCATCCAAAACTCACACACATTTCCATGAAATGGGATATGTAATCATTATTCATGTGTACAGAGGACTACCGCCTCGCGAATCGATGTCACTCATTCATCAATTGCCTCCATTAATAGTATGAAATAATGATTAAATATATGTTTTAATAATATATATATATGTATTATATTAATGATATATTTATGACTTGGGAATAATTAGATAATGGATACTATCATTCATCCAATTTTGTAGAAATATGATAAATTCGTTTCTGCACGTGTCAACTACCACCTCCTCAATGTAGTGGGATTCATTCACAAATTATATGGAATGTATTTAGGTTGATGTTAAAAACATTATATCATATATATGAAATAAAAATGATACAAAAATAATATTATATTTAAAAGAATCATTTTCTTTCTTTATTTCAATATGAAAAGTAATTAGTAACAGTAGTCATTCTTTGGCACGACAAAACATTTACATGAATAGTGTGTCTAATTTTATATTTATATATTTTATATATTATTATAAATACTTATAAGGTATATATATTATATTTATAAAATTATTTAAATTCCTAATTTCATGATACAATTTTTTGGACAAAAAATATAACATATCAAGACAGATGTGATACAAGATGTGGTTATTACCAAAAATGTAACATTAACATAGAATTGTTAATAAACAGGTAATTAAGGATCATAAAAAAACAATATATTATATATATATATATTATTATTATGGTTTATATATATATTTATAATAAAAATATGTTTATTATATAGGATTTTTGAGTGAGTATGAAGAGTGTCACGAAATAATGTATGGGGATTTATAGTATCACTTTTATTTCTTCGAATCTTTTTCGTCATTCGCCACTCATTTCCTTTATGTAGTTCATATAATTAAATTTAATGAATTATATTACTATTATCCTTAATTATATTTTCATTTTAAATACCCATTTTTGGTATCTAATTCTTGTTGTTTTACTGTTCCAAATTTACCAAAATCGATCAGGTAGTATTGCCACAATTTTCATTTTTTAAACACATGATTTGTTATGAAGCTATATTATTTTACACGGTGTATATAGTAATATTGATAATGTAATATAATGGATATAATTGTTTTAATTATTATATAATGCCCATTTACTATTATTTTCTTACATGTGGATTCTGGTTCAATGTTACCAATGTGTAAAGTGTTTATTGTAGCAGTCTTGGAATTTAGTGGGATTGCTTATGATTTTGCTTTCATTGATGAAATATTATTACACATCTCTCAAAAAAACTCTAGAATTTTAATCTATGATGTTTATTCATGATTTATTAATATAGTAGTATTATTTTTTCACTCATTCATACAAAAACGATTTAATAATTTTCTTTCTGAAAATCATTCCATATTTCTCAATTTGGTAAGAAATATGCTTTGTTTAAAAAAACCATGTCTTCCAAAATGGTTTTTAAATAGTATTTTATCATAATTTTCTGTGAAAATTTATTTAATATTATTTTATGGATTTAAATGATATATTTATAAATTTTCAATTCCATTTTAAATGGAAAAAGGTTTCAAAAACATATTATATTAAAAAAGTGTTTTAAATTGATTTCCAAAACTTAATTTATAATAATCACAACTATTTTCAATGAAATTGTTTTTATAATGTTTTTATTATTTAGTTATATGAATTTAGTTTTATTTTCAATGAAATAGTGTTTGAATATTTTTCAAACACACATTATATATTTTCATTGTCATTTTTTATTATTTTTTGAAATGTTTCTAAGCTTCCATTATAGGATTACAATGTTGTTTTCAATGAAATGATTTTGAAAATTTTTTCAAGCATCCTATATATTTTTTTAAGTAATTTTTTAATGAAATTAGTAGTCAAATTTTTTAATTTACTAGAAATAATCATATATTAATCTTTTTTTCTTAAGAAATGCTTTAGAGGTTTTTAAAAGAATCTATTGTTATACATTCATAGTTGTTTTTACTGAAGTGGTTTTTGAAATTGTATCATGGATTAAATATTTATTTTCAATGAATGAATCTTTTCTTATAGAAATTTTTCATTTGATATTTAAAAATCCATATCCACATATAGTTCCTCCCATTGATATAGATTATTATATAATAGGGATATGATCTAATAGTACCATTAATATTCTATCTCTAAATGGTTTATATTTAGATATAATGATGTCAATGATTCCTATTTATATTTAATTTGCTATATTCTCATGAAACCCAATTATTTTTATTGGTTATTATTTGATTAAATGATTATAAAACATGTCCCTTTTCTATAGGTTATGATATCATGTCATTCTTATGATACCGATTTAATTTCAGGGGTTATGTTATGATATTTATGAAAACCATCACTTTTTATGGGTGATGATATGATGACTATTTTATTATCTCATGACACTTGTATGCGGGATTTCATTTTTTTGAATGGGACTTCAATAACTATCCAATGAAATTGGAAAATATTTTTATATCATTAAGTAAACATTGATTTAATTGGGAGTGCACTCTGTTTAGTAAATGGATTTGTTCGCAAGATAGTCTTGGGAGAGAACCTTGACTTCTATGATCATCCTGGGTGTAAAAATTAAATAATAATATGGTTTTTGGATTAAAACCATTATAATACAAGGAATGGGATGATAATGGCGATGGAGGTGTTTCCCACCCAGTAGGTGGGGAATCCTTGAAGTTCCCTGATTGGTTTTGGAAATAAGCCTTAGATTATACAAAATGATTTTATATTATTACTTATATGGATCGAATTATATGCCTTATTCCTATATTATTAACTCATAAATTATGATATATATAACCATAGGATTCATATATGAGGTTCTTCTAATATATTATAAATGAATCATGTATATGAAATTTTATTTGACTCATATGATCATCAATTGTTATTCTCATATTCACATACACTTATTCTCATGTTATGATTATATATATCTTTTTTTACCATTACTGAGCATCTAGGATAACTATTTAAAAATTGATATTGATGTAACATTATTCTCATTACTAAATATATATTTATTTTTAAGGCTACATACATGGATTATTATCACATTATATAGGGACGTATATATTAATATTATATATATACATGTAATTAAATAAGAATTATTTTTTATTTCCAATTAACATTGATTACATTTTTTATTGTTTATTCATTTTTTTTGAGGAATGGATTGGAAATATTTAAGGATTGATGTGGCTTCTATTTATATATACCATTAATTCCTTATTAAGTCTAATGGGAAAAATAGAAATGTTATTTAGTGTATTCGTTACATATTTTTGTATAATATCGTTGCATGAGGACTTGATAATAATATTAATATGTTTAACAATATTCATTTAAAAATATTATATCACCTGGTAATATCCATGTCATTTTTAATGATTTTATTTTGTACAAATATATATTTCATTCTTATTTTAAAATATATATTTAATAATTTTATTATTATATATTCTTAATATATTAATCATGATTTCTAATTCTATGCTAGATTTCATTTTAAATTTACAATAATGATAATTTAATCTCACTCTTAATTTTTTTCGTTTTCACAAGGTTATGAAGATGATTACTATATATTATATCCCTGAAAGGGATTCATGTGATTATAATTTTGGAAAATGTTCAAGGATTATTTTAAAATAAGTAATTATGGGATTATTTGAAAAAATATCTATTTTATTTGAAATACTTATAATTTTTAGTCAAATTCCATGTTTATTTATTTAAAACTCTAATCATAAAAGCTAACAGGAATATAAGTGACGTATTGTTTTTTTATTTATATTGTAATTAAAGAAAGTTATTTTTTTTGTTTTAGAATTTATCAAAACTATTATGTATATAATATATTGTTATCACCATATATGGGTGTATGGGTATAAATAATACCAATTGGTAAAAAGGAAATATTTTATTAGAGGATGTTATGTTATTATATGATCATAAATTATGAGTAGGGGATATCAACATGTATAATAATTTAATGGGTGATGTTTTGTTTAAAGTGATAAATTCCCCTTTTTAGTTCAATTTGACTTCTTTATTGAGGTGATTGATGATATTTTTGTGATATATATTGTGTTTTAGGAAGAATTCTTATTTGATATAATGATTGAACTTATGATTTATGTGTGATATGATATCTCGATAATTATGAATAATTGGGAAAAAGGGTTATTTTATTTTTGGAAAATTAAATTAGATAACCATTGGGATTTAAAATTAATTTAATATCTTGTAAATTCAATTTACTTTTGAAAAAAATTAAAATCAATTTGGATAATATGTAATTATTACATTTTTTTATTTAATTAATGTTTTGGGGTATAAATATTATGTTGACTACTTATGTCAACAGTTTACATTATTTTTTGGGATTTGAATATATAACAAAATTTCAATATAATTTTGGGGTATTTATTTTTGGTATTAGGTTATGGATCAAAAGTGGATAAAATTTAATTTCATTTAGGTTAAACTGAAATAGATTTTTTGTGGACCAATTTTTAATGAGGATGCATCATGGGATAAAATGAAGATATCAGAGGATAATAAAAATATAAATGATTTTTATATTAATATAATTATCAATTAATATGATAATTCTTTTGTTTTATTTTATTAAGAACTTGATGATGTAAATTAATATATGAAATAATTATCTTCCAAAATAACTATAACCAACAAAAAATATTTATTTTGAAAAAATATATTTGAAAAATGAATATGTAAAAATATTCATTTTTAGGGAAAAATTATTTTTTTGAGAAATTACAATTATAGTGATGTTGATTTATTAATTTAAATTTAATATTGATTCAAGACCACATTATAAAAACCATAATAAATTTTCATAAGGTGGAGAAATTAAAATTGTGAGAATTTAAATTTATTAAGCGGTATAATGTAACACCTCAAGATATTTGAATTATTTATCTATTAAACTAAACATAATTTGAATAAATTGTATCAGGATAAATGAATATGACTAAAATTTACCATGATATATTATATAGTAATTAAATATATAAATTAATAAAGTATGAGGATAAAATGTGAAGCATAATTAATAAAATAATCAAAATTTTATATCCTCATGGTAGTAGAAATTTAATAATTAATAAGCCATATATTTATCAAAAAGTTATTTTAAGTCCATACATATTTAAAATCATATTTTTTAATAGTAATTTATTTTTTCCTAATATTAATGAATTTGTGAAATTTTAATTTCATAAGGTAAATAATACATTGGATGTGATTAGAATCATTCATTGTTAAAAAGGTAAATTATACAAAGAAATTTTTCAAAGTATATTATATTTTTAAATAAAATAAAATTTATTAATTTTAATTAAATATTATAATAAAAATATTTGATATACAAAAAATAAATTAGAAATAATTTTTTTGTAATTGATTTGAAACAATATTAAGAACAATTATTGATTAAAAATTTATTTTTCTCTAAAATTATTTTTCATTATATATTATGTTTTTATGTTAAATAACAAATTTTTATAAATTTTATTTCATCAAAGGATTATAATTTTTAATATAAAATATTGAAATTACCTTGGGGTGATTTTTTTGGATGTTTTCAAGAATGGTTTTTTAAGAGTTAAAAAATATTTTTTTTACCGGTTACATAAATTATTTAGAACAACTTTATATTAGAAAGACATAAATTTTTTGGAATAATTCTTCTAACTGATTATGTTTTTAAAATGTAAAAAATTAAAAAATCATTTGAATATATATTGACTCATGAAATTTTTGAATTATTTTTATAATATATTATAAAAAATAGTTCTTGGTCATTTTCTATAATTATGTATAAAAAATAATAAGATATATTCAATATTGCTTTTAAAGTCTCAAAAGTCAAATTCTTTCGTAATATACTAATAAATGTCTTGGGAATTATTATTTCTCACTTGTTAGTTGTAAATTCATTTTTATACTTCAAAATATGTTTTTAAATCATTTTTATGGATTTTAAATTTATAATTTTCAATGTAGTTTGTTTCACCCATAAAAATGATTCAAAGAAAATTTGTTTCAAATTTTTAATTTGAATTCATAGTAAATAATTGATTATATTTTATTGATAAGGAAAATTATGATGTCAACGTAAAAGATATTTAACTTGGTCAATGCTAAGAATGGTAAAAATATTGTCTATTGGGTAAAATTAAAAAATATCATAAAAATTATATTAAAATGAGTGGATGAGGGATTTATCAACCACCTATTATATTATATTCAGTACTTATCAAATTTGGATCTTATTTCATTGAATATTACATTTTTTTAAATTAGTAATATGTTTTTATAGAAATATCACCCCTCTCACATGTAAAAATACTACTCCATCAACCATTAAAATAATCTCATAATGTTTAATTACCCTCCATAATCTTCTATTTATCATCCTATAATAATGATATCACACATTGGGTACCTTCTGGTCCCTATATATTTTCTATAATCTTTAAAACCCATGAAAAATTCCAAGTGTAGATATAATTTTTTTTATATAAAAAAATATTATCAAACATTTCATTTATCTTCTAAATATTATTCTTAAAATTATTGATTTATCTATTTTATAAAATATAATTAACATCAATATTTTTTTATAATTATCGTATTTAAAATAAACAACATTATGATCATAATCATTAATTGAATATTAAATGTTTTTGTTTGAGTCGGTTTTACAATCTATATGAAAGATTCCTTAAATTTATATCATTTATTAATATTAAAACATGAATAAAATTAGTATATGATATTAATGAGTAAATATTATTTTATGTATTCAAAATTTTTATATTAATATATCAATTATTATAATTATACCACCTTTACTTTTTTTTAAATAACTGGACAAGCATGTTACATTATTTATATCAAGTAATCTAACTAAAAAATACCATTGAGAGAACTGGGAAATTCATAACTAATTATGGAATTTATATTCCAATCCAAGGACTATTGTACAGAATAATAACTCAAGAACAGTTATTTATGACAAAATACGTTATTCAGAAATAGAAATGTAGCAATTGAAACTACAAAATAATAGATTATCAATATATAGGAGAAAAATATAATAAACAGGTAATAATTTATTTAAAAAATTAATATTATTTTTCTGAGTTAGATTGTTGTTATATTTTTGTAAATACGAAATCTTATTTTAGGGTATAGAACATTTATTTTTCCCCCCCAAAAAATTATTAATTTCTCTTTTCATAAGTGTTATTGTAAGTGGGGGAGGTTATGAATGTGTCGTAGTGGGTTCAGGGATTAGAGTTTCATGTTTTAAGGAGATATCGTAATCTAGTTGATTAGGGAATTTTTTTTATTTACAATGTATCACAACATTGATTTTTAATACATTGGGGAATATATATTGTTTACAAATGTTACTAGATATTGTAATCCATTTGTTGATAAGTGATTATTGCTAAGTCACTTCACATAGTTTTATCACCTTTTGAAAAACACTGTACCTAACCATGAATGTTTAGGTGAATTAATAAAATATAGATACAATAGTTGCTTCAATGTTTAGGAAACCATGTGGTCAAATCATGAGCCGTAAAAAATGGGAAATTTACAAATTTTACATATCAGTCCTTAAAACATTAAACACAATAAGATTCTCCATTTTAGTATGTCGGTTTTAACATGGATATATACCTTCCCAATTTGAGTTCTTGGTTGGTATACTCTAATCATATAATATTTTTCCACTCACTATCAAAATTTAAGGTTCTTAGTAAATGGATCACTACCTCTAGTTCCAATATATTTGTTTTTTCATTAAATCTATCATTCCATGATTAATGAAAATTTATTTTTTCAGTGATTTTATATTATTTCGCAATATATCTCATTCAAATTAAATTAGTTGTGAATATCGACTTATTGGAACACATTTACCCTAACACGTGTGATCTTTATCCTTCCCATCCATGGATCGTTATAGTGTTGTGTTATTCATAGGTTAATTCACACTTTTCTTTCTATAAAATGGCCTAATATTTAACTGCATTTTTCAATCACATTTTAATGTTCATATAGACCCCATTGATTATATAGAATTTCATCTTTGGGATCTCCCTAGTAGAACCATGTAAAGTGTGGGGTTTTTATGTATTCTATTTTATCGGGTGAACGAAAATTTTATTTTAAGAAATACTTTAGTATCACAATGATTCATCATATATGTTGGGATACCTTAGATGACCACCAAGATGCCAAAATTGTTTTAGATATAGAATGTAAAATTAGAAATTTTAATTAGATCTGATGAAATAATGTTGATTTTATTTTTCTATTTTTATTGTGTAATTTTTTAAAAAAATTACTTTTTTAAATTTATTGAAATGGAAATTAACATGGAATTACTTTGTGAAACAACTTTTATTTATTTGGATTTCAAATATTATTAAATGTTAGGTATGATCCAAGGATTTCATTAAGAGATGTCTGTGAATGTCAGGGTGTGAGTATACATTTGGATTCAATGGGATCCAATTATTGGAAATTTAACAAGCTATCCATAGGATTAGGAATCAGTTAATTACTAAAAATGATTTTTGGTTGACTCCACGTTGTATTTTTGAAATGTTTATATGTTTAAAATTTCCTAGAATAATGAATTTTATTATTGTGGGATACCCCTATTAAATGTCATGAGATTATGTCCCTAGATTACAATCAATTTGTATTAGTAAGTAATGCCATGGGTGTGAGGCTTGGATTGAAAACATGTTTTTACTCTAAATGATACGCAAGGTCCCTAAAGTTCAATCATGAAAACTTGTTTTTTATTGGAATTAATGGATAGGAAATCAGGTTTGAGGACCATGGATTCCTTTATTTTATGTGATCATTTTTTCCTTAGTGATACAACTTGATTCTAGATAAGGCCATGATACATCCTTCAGGTTCAAAGACCAGTACTATATAGAGTAGAGAGCTTATTCCAAGGTATCCCATTTAGACCCAAGTATTTACTTGGTTCCATTGATTTTTTATAGATTTTTATTATTATTATTATTAATACATCATTTATATATATTGAAAATCTTGTTGATATTCACACCATACTGTAATTTCATTTGATACCATTGATATCAACCTAATTATTCATACTGAAACCTTATTTAGGCCATTATTTTTGTACTCTAATAGAATTAGTAGTGGGGAATATGGATAAGGGAAATAACCCTCTAACAAATTCATTATTTTACACATAGGACTTGATTTTTGATTTGGGATTCATTATATAGTTTGAGACATTTATTTTTTATTTAACATTTTTCTTAGAACCTTTTTTTAATTTTGTGATTATTGAACTTTAAATGACATTTATATATTCGCACATGTTTTTTATTATCCATTAGTATGTTATTATATGGGATATTATGTGATATTACAACACATTTTTATTTTATCTGGATTTTATGTGTGTGACATTTTTTTATTACATCTATTTATTTCACATTGATATATGAGAATAGTTTCCACACTAAACAACATTATAAACACACATCTTATCAACGGTCCTTGGCATATAGGGAGGTTCCCCTAAAGCCATGTGGTATATCGGATTAGAGAACTCATTAATTGGATAATTAGTTGGAGTGTAAAAAACAATTAGAGAACTATTTTTATTATTTTATTACAAGGACGATGTTATAAAATTTTCGGATGTATTGGGACATGGTAGTGATCTTATTCCCTTGAGTAGTTACCCAATGTATGAGGGGAAATATAATTTATATTTGATGTGATTAATGTCCATATTTATTTATTTTACACTTTTTCTATTTTCACCTTGGATGATACATGTTTTATAAGGTTATTATATTTGGTATTTCTACTAATGAGTGTGTATGGTTTAAGTGTGTGTATCATTTATCATATTATACATGTAGGTTTTGAAATTTTATTTCCATGTATGCTTTGATTCAGTTAATTATATTTTTATTTAGTTAAGATATATGACATGTTTTAGATAAATAATATATCACCAATAACATGAAAAATTTCACATACATAGAATAATTTTTTAATGTAATCTAATGAGTCATTATTTTAAAAACTATTTTAAATTATATATTATTTTATTGAATTTAAAACATTGGTAATTAAATGGGATTCAAGAAAAATATAAATTGAATTTTCATCTATAATGTGTTTTTAAATCCTAATATAATTGACCCTTTTTATCATATTATAAAATGATAAGGAACTAAAAAAATATTTTTTTGTCATCTAGGGAAAAAGAAAATGAATATTTTGGTTAAAGGAAATTTAAATAAGCTACTTATTAGTTGTTTTCCCTAAAAAAATGTAAAGGGAATATCATTTAACTAATTCATGTTATATTATTCTTGTTGTTTGGTGTGAAAAAATTTATTGTTTCTACATGGTTATATAGAGATAACATATGTTAGGAATTTGGGAAAAATTATTATTAATAATTTAAATATCTAATATATTAATAAAACATGTTGGTCTTGCGTTCTAAGATGTTTCATTATAATTTTCTTATAAACTCATCAACATTAACCATCAGCTGAGAACCATCCCGAGGTCTATAGAGCATACCCTTGAGATGTAGAGGCCAAAATTATTTGTATTAAAGGTTCTATTTATGGATTCTTGGGTTAGTGAAATTCTTCTTTGATTTATTTTATCTCTGGAGAGAGATGCACCCAGAGCATTGTAGATTACATATGACATGACCCTAAAGTCTCATTTATACCATTTTCTACAATAAATATGGATGGTTTCCGAATATGAGGCTATAATCTAGCATTATATTATTCAAACTCTCATTGGGAACCCAAAGGAACTCCTTGAGAATAGAAAGTTGTTGTTTGCCGACATGCTTTAAGGATTGGATTTATGTTGGTCGGGAATTTTAATTCTTAAAAACTAGAATTTGGGTCATTTATTGAAAGATATTTAGTATATATTCATAAAAAATTTAATTCCATATACCATGTGGTATAATCAATCCTACATGTTCATGTCCTGCAGTAGGGGACCTTGTTGGTTATAGAGTAGTATTCTTAGTTTAATGAGTTGAGAACAATAGTTCCTTCTGTTGATAGTGATGATTTTTCCTGGGAATGTTTTGTTGTGTATGGAATCAAATATAATATAATTTTCATGGTTAATTATTTTCATATTACATGTGTTTAAAACATGGTGAATCATTATATGATTTATAGAGGAATTTGATAGAGTCTATTTCCCTAGGGAAGGATTTTCAGTTTTGATAGGTCCCAGTAGAGAAGGGTGGTTTGGACTAGTCAAGGAGGTAGTATTATTGTCTTTCACTAGTGAATTATTATGGGTAAATACCCAAGTAATTATGGAAGACTCGTATTTATTATAGTTCATGCCAGAATATATGACATATCCATAAGTTTTGAATGAAATTACAGCCTCCCGACAATAGATCCTTCAACCTAGTTCAAGGATTCAGTATTGGATCTGATAGTATATAAGAGGAAGGTGATATTAATTTTTTATATACAATCATCCATGGTGATGTTTGGGGTTAATAGAGTCTTAGTAATTCTCCCATGTATGGTAGTACAATGATGGGGAGTCATTCTGGATCATTTTTTTATGTTCAATGACTGTCCCTGCTGTGTAGACTACTCCCACACATACAGATGTCTTCCCACCATGCATGAGTGGTATGACCCTATTTTTTCCCCTTTATATACTTTTTTATAAAAATATTAGAGATTCAAATTTTATAATGTAATATTTTTTATTGGAAGGTTATATATTAGATGTTGAGTTCATATATGGGATGATGTATATTGACACCCAACTAGGATTCTGATAGAAATTACTACTGTGTTGTAGTGAGTGTACTAATCAGTTCTAATCATACCATTTCCTATGGTAATTTTTCTTGATGTACACAAATGGTTTGGAAAATATTATAAGAAAGGATTAGTTTGTTTTCTTTTGAGATTACATAGACTACTGTCATGAATATAAATAGTTGGTGTTTTATAATGGTGTTATTTATGTTGATAATGGAAAATGAGACTTGTTGGATGGTCATGAAGGGCCTAGATAAGAGAAAATTAGTGGGGTGTCATCCAAATTATTCGACCTTATATTTGATGATGAAGGGGAGTGGATGGAATTTTTCCCCTTCTATTGTCATTTTTTCCCCAGAAGACATATCAATGTATCCACCTAGGAGGTAGTTTGAGTTCATCATCAACATCATACCATGAATATAGAGTATATCAATTATTACATATTGGATGGATCTTGTAGATAATCACGATTTAAATAGCCATCAATTTTATATAGTGACCAATGGGTCTATCCGAACTAGTAAATCACTTTGGATATCGCTTAGTTGATGATAATTGAAGGGAAACTGACCCTTACAAATGAGTTTGGATTATCAACCATTGAATCAGGTTACAATCGACAACTAATAAAAAATACCAAATATTGATGATCTTTTGTATTGATATAGGAGTTCTCATATATTATACATGATTCACATGAGCTTAAATTATCATTAGGTTTGGGTGAGACCATATTATGTAAAATGTACAAAATTATGAATTATGTACTACCTCTATGTGTAATTGGTTATTCTATTTTACTGGTGAATGCATTGGTAGTGTTGACCGAATTGATTTAGAGGATTTTTCAACCATTCCATGATTCATTGAAGTTTTTTTTCAGGATGGAATATTGTTGTAATCCCAGAAATGATAGGG
Source organism: Viscum album (assembly GCA_963277665.1). Lineage (NCBI taxonomy): Eukaryota > Viridiplantae > Streptophyta > Magnoliopsida > Santalales > Viscaceae > Viscum > Viscum album. The sequence continues at coordinate 872,092,973 of OY728163.1, forward strand.
CTATGTGGAACACCAATAGATCATTTTTGGGAATTTATGGGACCGTTGGATTTATGACAAGATTTTAACGTTACTTTTTGGAATTGATAATGTTCATTTAATGGTGTATATCATATATTTAGGGATCTTGTCTATCAACATTTGGAAAGTGAGGGTTGTGGTTTCCTGGGGGTATCCCAAAAACATTTTTAATGTTCATTATCTTATATTCATAGAATTGTTCTATCAATGACTCAAACACGAATTTCTCCATTTGGTTGTGCCTCTGATAGGGATGTCCAAAAAAAGAAATAATTTTCATTTGGAAATAATATTTTCAAAGTCCCAACCTTGATTTTATGTGTAGGACAACTATAACACAAATTATGATATTTCTAGAGAATTTTAGAGGGTATATTTTATACGGTGAACATTCAGTATTAGGTGAGGTTCAATTTTGATATAGTTGTACTGAGTTATCCAAACTGGTTCTCATTAGTTATGGAATCATGAACATAATTACACTATTAATGATCTTGATTTTTAAAATGTTGTTTATGAATATATTTATTAACAATATTATCTATTGGGAGGTAGGTTTTTGATATATATGGACCCATAGAGTTTCTAGTTCATTTTCATAAAGGATGACCCAATCCATCAGCAGTGATAGGTGTATAAATACTTAAATTATAACAACTTCAACTAGTCATATACAATGAGAAATGAAGATATAGCTGTTGAAACTCATATCTATGATAAAAAACTTATATTATCCAAGAGTTGGGTACCATGTGTAAGATGAAAACACATTTTTATAAAATGTTTCATGTTGTTTGGGTGGACCCTGATTGAGAAGGTTTATAATCAATATCTATGATTACATTTCATTTGTATATGATCAAGGGGAGAAATATTTCAGATCCAGGGTACCTTACCCCCATTGATAGTTTCTATGGTGTGGATTACCCCAACCCTAGAATATATATGATTAAAACACCATCGATGTACATAGGCATGTTTTATTTCATCGAATCATGAAAGAATATTTGATAAGAGAATACCATATATATATATGGTAGGAAAACCAATGATTTATGTCATTTTATCATGATGTAAATTGTTATTATTGGTATCCAGGGTTAAATAAGTCATAGTAAAGATCATTACATAGTGCTCGACCAATTAATAGGTAATGGCTGAGCATTAGTGACCAACAATTCTCAAATAGTATTTTACCAATACTTAGTTGAAATAATATGATGTAACCATATAATTTCTTACCTATTTATCAAATAAACTGAATGGGAAGGATTCAATATAAGTTATAATGGATCAGAAGAGAATTTCAATGCATATTATACCAATCCAAGAGTCTACAACACTGAATGATCATATAATGTTTATTTTTAAGATATCATACAGTTAAAAAATTTACATTGAAGAACCATTTCTAATTGGTATTCAAGGATTACATCATGGTTTTGAAAGTAATTATTTAATTAATTGGTCACTCATGTAATTTTGATAATTACATACAACCCAAAAATTATAAATGTCTCAAGTATACATCTTGTAGTGTTTGAGGGCATGTTTAGGGACTATGTACTACATTTTTTAATTCCATGGGAGAATAATATGATTCTATGTAAACTCTATTTTAATAATAGTTATCATGAAATGAATTAGATGGAACCATACTTTATTTTTTAGGTGAGTCCATTTCATCCTCCAATATGATGGATGTGGCCGGTGAGGTGGTCTTTTTTGAATGTATTCTCATCCAAGAGATGATAGATTATATCAATTTCATTAACAATATGATGTATAATATGTAGAGTATACAGAAATCCTACACAAATTGTTGGTTTATTCCCTTTAGGTTTGATATTGGGGAACATGTGTTTTTTCATGTGTCACTATGTGTAGGAAAACATTGTATATAAAGTCATGGATAGATTGTTCAAAAGTATAATAGATTGTTTATGATTGTGGAGAGAGTCGGTATAGTGGAATACCTACTTTCTCTTCCATAAATATTAAATTCCCTGCATGACAAATTCTATATATCTGAGATTCAAAGGAATATTCTTAATCCAAAAAATTCCATATATTTTTGTGATATTTTTTTGGGGAATATGTGTTCTTTGAGGATAATCTTATTCAAATCATGTACATACCATGATGATTCTTTGTAGATAATATTTTCTCCTAATATAATTTTTTATGGAATAATGAAAACATCCTATAGGAAATGTGTGATTACAAATTAAAAATGAACAGTCATTGGATATATTTTTTCATCAAGAAAACTAGTGATTCTTAATGGGGCATCTCAATGAGATGCCCTATTAAGGTGTATACGTTATAAAACCCATCTATTTTTTTGAGGTATAAACAATTTATAATTTTCCCAAAACCAATTTTTATGGTGTTTTCATGAAAATTTTGGATGTATCATATGTTTCATAGGGGGTTCCGAGATTAGATAATTAGATTTTTGGGAGGAATACTAGGGTACATGGTTAGAGCATGTGTTTGGAAAACTATGAACCCTAACCATCCAGGTTTTAAGAGTTTGAGAATGGTTTTTTTATCTTTTAAAGAATGGTTGGAATAATCTTGGAATCCTAAATATAATTTCAAACCCATGTCAAATGTTTTGTTCATGATTTTCCAAACATTGTGGATAACTATGTGTTGTGGTGTACTTCAATATAGTTTGGGTCACATGGTTAACACACAGTTTGTAAAACTGTGTGGCCAAACCACGATCCCTAGTAAAAAGCTGAAAATTTATAACTCTTACATATCAATATAACTAATTAAACCATATTTTTATCCCCATTAAAATAAATTTACCATATCATAGTGACCCAATAACTATTTGAGTAATTGGGTGATATCCCCATATATCCCATAGTTGTGGTTGTTGTGTGTCATATAAGAATTCTATTCCTAGGTCTATCAATTCATAATCTTTATGTCTAACATATTTTATTGATTACAAATCTATCAAAATAATTTAACACAAATAACCTAAAATAAATTATTATATATATTTTAATAATATATTCATTTTTATACTAACTAAGAGAACAATCAATTATGATAGGAACACCTATATCCCAAGGTATGTGGTCTCTTGATTTTCCCAAAAATGTATTTTAATAATATTGAAATATCAGCATCGATAGTAATAACATCCTTTAAGATGGATGACCTAAAATTGTTATAATTTTTTTTAATACCTTATAATTATTATATATTCTTTTTTTTATTTATAAATGTGTTTGGGGTTTTGTAGACAGTTTTGGGTATATATAATGATGTGGGTTACTCCTTGTTCTATGTTATCGTGTGAACTGAAATTGTACATTAGGGAGACATTGATGAATTGGTTGTGTTTTCTAGATGGTTGTGATCCTATGATGACCCCGAGGACCAGGTAAATGTTATGACCATGGAATTTTTCATTTTAATTTGAATTGTTTATAACGAATAATCATTGTTAATATTTTGTGTTTTCTAATTATGTGAATGTTACAGTATTGTAATACTAAATATTCTTGAAATAGTAATTAGTATGGTGTAACTATGTGGACTTCCATATATTCCTTATGGTTTTTATTTTAATTGAATTAATTGGAATATCCTACAATTGTATTAGAGGAAAAATTTTATTGTCGGGATGTGAAGACATGTTTGGATTTAATTTTGTTTAATGATAAATAATTCCATGTAAATAGTGGTGTATTCTCCACCCAGTTTCTACATTGGGTGAATCTAGGATTCCCTGTTGGTTTTGGGAAATATATATACTTTTCTAATTCCACAGATTAATGTCATGAATTCTTGAGGGATATTCTTATTGAATGTAACTATATTAGATCTCTAGTGTCAACTTATTCTATACTAATATATAATTCCTCAAGTGAGAATGTTGAATTCCAAACAAAGAATGAAAATAACCATTAATTATGGTCCATATAGTCCAGAGAAATCTACGGTATCTTTTAATGAGTTAGTATATTGGAATATTGTTTAATCCATTCATATTTATTTAGGTTATATTATTTTTATTACATAATTGTTGGACCTTGGAACCATATTAGTACATGATTCCTACTCTATGTTTAGAGACTGTTGTAGTCTAATGAATGTAGAATCGGCCCAGGTTCTCTCCTTGAGTCATGTTATATAGACTTTTTCTGTTTATTAGTACAACCTATTATTATTATTAATTTTATTAATGATTCACATATTCATTTTACACAAGTTAATTATTTACACATCCTGATGTAATTATAATATAAATAATTAATATTGGACTTCTATATTTTAAACAAACCTTATTTTGGTGTTCTTTGAGTACCAATATTGACTTCAATGATATGTGTTGAGATAAAGGGAAGCTACCTATTACTAATTCTTGAGATTATTCTGAGGACATGAGTTTGGTGGTGGGAGTCTTGCAATAGCTCAAGTCTTAGAATTTTTTTCATATATTCTTTTTTCACATTTCTTGTTTTCTTAACAAATTTTAATTCTACTTATACTTTTTTAATCTATATGTGAAATAAATATATTATTACAGTTGTTATGACTTGATATTGTAGAACAAATTTTTTATTTGGTTGTGTCACGAATTATGTTTCATTTATTATCATGGATTATTTCACTATATTATGAATGTATAGTATCCCCAATATACCACTTTAGACAAGAACTATTTGTTAGTAGTCTGTAAAATACAATAATCTGCACACGATGCAATATGGTGAACCCGTTCATAGAAATAGTTCAGTGGATACTAGTTTATAGAGTTCTAATTTATATTATGTAACATCATGATTTATTTAATAAGATGGTTATGTGATTTTTTGATGAGTATAGGAGGTATTATACCAATGGAAATGGAAATGACATGTCTATAACCACTTCATCCACCTAAAACCATGTTAAATAGATTAAAAAAATCCATAGTTGTGATCACTTTTGTGGTGATATTCATGAAAAACAAGAAAAGTGTAATTTGATGAATAAATGTTTTCTAAAAAATTATATATTATCGATGGGATAGAATTCCTTGAGATTATTTTAAATGTATAAATTTTGATTTATGTAAAATAGTTAATTATTGTTTATATATTTGTGAAATAACAATATTAATTATCCTCTGAATAATAGATTTCTGAATATTGTAAGAAATTTCATCTTGGTAGAAAATAGTTGAAGAAATTCAAATTTAAATTATAAAATGAAGAATATAACTGCCCAACTCTTTTGATATTTAACATGTGTAAGAAATTTCTAAAAAATTATAAAATTGATTTCATATAAACAGATGATAATTCCCGAACACATAAAAAAATTATTCAGTGTATATTGTTTTTGAATAATATAGAACACATTTTATTGATGTGGATGATATTTTGATAGTGTATAGTACATTTAATAATTGTAATGTTAATTTGAGTACTGTCAAATTCTATAAAATATAAATTTCATTCAAAACCTGAAAAATCAATAGGCTCTTGTAGATCATTAGATAAGAGTAAAAATAATCAATTCCAATACGATATTTCTTTGAATGTATGATATTGAAACGTTGAAAAATATTATTAAAAATAAATAGTAATGAAATATTTATTACGAAAATTTCAGTGGAGAATATTAGGAATATTCGGAAGATATATTAGGAAAAAATCATACAAAATATGATGATTATTTTTAGAAGTTCATCAATGATTCAAAAATTTTGATAAAGAGAAATCTCTTAATTAAGTATAATAATAAAGGTATACCATCCTAGAAATTGTATGACATTATGATTTGAGTTTCACACCATAAGAAGATGTTCCATGTCACAACGCCATAGTTCATGCACACTTGGATGGAGATTTCAGAAGATTTAATCATAATATTTTTTGAGGGGCTTGAATTATATTATCATCTAAATATTTAATAAATTAGGCTTCAATTACATGATGTGGAATCCAAATATGTCTTAATGAAATATAAAATCATATTTTCTTTAACCATTTAAAATATAGATTATGGATTCCAACTGATATTTTCAAGTTTCAAAAAATAGATTTTGGGAATTAATATTATTAAGAATATTTTCTTTAGTGAATATAAATATACATGAAAAAAAGAATAAAAAATTGAAATTATTGGAGATAACTCACTAAGACATAGTACATGTGTTATAAGAAAATTTTGGTAGAGTCTCATACATCTCTGTATTAATTAATTAATAAAGAAAATGTATCTAAGATACATCTAAGATGATTAATCCCAACTATAAACACATATTCATAAAGAATGTGGAGAAGTTAGATCATCTGAATATATAATAATTCTGAGCATTCCAAACATTAATGAACAAACCAATTGTTTAGTGCATAGTCATTAAGGTATAAATGAGTTAACTAGATCATTTATACTTGTGGAGGAACATCATCACAAGTGGAACTAAATAAAATATAAATACAATAATGGGTTATTTATTGATTTGATCATGACATTATAGTGAGTTGTTTTGGAAGACATTTATGTGTTACTTACAAGAAGGAACACAATGTTCCTTTTTGTTGATAGATGTATGATTTACATTTAATTTAAACCCACAAGTACATGTAGTATAAGGCCCCAGCCTTAAACCTTACTTAATCTTGAGTTATTACAAGATTACACATTGAGGATCTTTTCGGGGTTAGAGTTTTAGAGAATTAGATCATAAAACTTGCATTACATTCCACATATAAACAAAGTGGTTACATAAAGATAGTATTCTTCATTCCCATCAATGGAAACACATTTAAAATAAAACATGGATTATTTCTTGACACTTCCTTGACACTATCATCATATCATGTACCTTTCCCTTGACCTGTGAAAAACATTTCAAAAAAACATGGGATGAGCATAAAAAGCTCAGTATGGGTTATAAAAACATGGAAAGGAAACATCAGTTCATATATATATAAGAATGAAATCATACTTTACCCATAAAGCATAGGCACTTTAACATACCTCATAAAATCATGAATCAATCATAGAAATCATAATACATAAAGGTAACTTGAGGAATTCATAACATTCTTACGTAGGGAGTAACCCTCTTAGTTACGTTTGGAATACCCATCACAGTATATTCCCTAAAATCTCTTCGGAGAAACCATAACGTTTCACTCCTTCGCGTTACCCAATGCATTGGAGAGATATATCGGGCTCACCTGGCCTTAGTTTATCACGGAACCACCCGTCATCATAATAATTCCCAAGAACCATAACATAATCGTATCACATAAAACATGCATAAAGGAAATATAACATTTCCACATTCAATCACAAGATATCAATACAACCCAAAAACATTGTGAAAACCATTTTCAGTACCAAAAAAAATGAAAAGTAAAACATGGTATTTATTTTTCTTTTAAAAAGAGGTATGGCTTGTAGAGGAATCCGAAACTCAAATAACGGTCACGACGGCGGGGAAGTCGTTGTCGCCACATACGTACGACAAAAACATTCCATTTTTCATTTAGTAAACGCTTCGTATAAAAATGATTCTTTTTGAATAAACGTAAAATTCAAAGGGGTTTATACACCGTATAAAAGAAAGTTGTGTATAAAATAAAATATGCCTCAATGAAAGGAGATTGAGACGAAGTCCCATACCTCGTATCCGACTTGACCCGACCGTTCTTTAATCTCCTGAATAATAAACTTTAGATAATATATACTTGCTTATGAACCTTTTTCAAGTTCATTATTCCTTTTATACCATGTTATTAACATCATGTAATCATTTAAGTTAATAATGTTCATTTTGTCGGTATTTGGTTCTTAAGTCAAAAATAGACTTCTTACACTTACATATTGTTAATTTGGTCAAAGGTTAATTATATCCAGAATGATATTAATGATTTGGATAACATATATATCATATATCTTCATCATATACATGTATTTATAATATTACATCACATTTTTAGGTAAGAAATGAAATGCACCGTTCATGGAGACGGAAAGCCGTACGTACGCATGAATGCTACTTCCATTTCTATTTCGTATTTATGGAATGGAATCATAATGATATAAGAGTATATTATAATTACACTATAATAACATATATAATATCATTAACTTTATCCTTTACACATCCCACATATGGTATTAACGAATCAAATCACTTTCAGGGGGTGGTAGTCCGCACTTCCTAAAATGAAGATATCGTGTTTACCCATAATGGAAACCATAAAGGTATGACCAAAATGAAAAAAAAACAGAAGCTTAAGGAAAACATAATCATATTATATATCATATATAAAAATAGTGACAACATAATGGCCACCTTTGAATGTGTTAAATGAGTATTGAACAATCATCGTTTCGGGAGGCAGAATTTCACCATCCACTGAAACGGTATGTTCTTTAACAATTTGATGTAGTTGTGTGAGAGTGTAGCTCAAATAAATCTTATATAAACATCCTAGTATATTGAAGATACTGGTTTTGTTACAAAAGAAGTAAATAAAAAGAGTTTAGGGGGTTGGAGAAACAAAATAAAACAAATGAACATGAGAGAATGAATTACCTTTAAAAGTGTAACTCCTTTTGATTTGAGCCTAAAGGCTTCCTTTGAAAGGATTCTGCCAAGAGAGAATCCTCTAGGATGAGGAGAGGGATGTGGAGAGAGTAAATGGGTAGGGTTTGGACGAGCCAAATTCTTGAGGAGTGTGTGAAATGAGGTAGAGGTGGGGGCCTTTTATAAGAGGAGAGGAGGGGCACTTTTGGAAAGCAAAGAAATATTACTTTATTTGAAAATGTTTTTCTGTTTTAAAAGGTCCCACATTGATATAATTCGTGGATAAGGTGATAAGGGTTATAAATCCACTCATCCAATTGGTTTTGGACTTGTGTAGTTCATATATTTTACATTATCTTTCCATTTTATTTAAATCGTCAAATAATGATGTCATCGCAGCATCATTATTTTGACATAACTAATTTAATTTATTTAATGTATAAAAATTATAAAAAAATACTATGATGTAGGAAATATGTTTAGCTTTCAAATGACTATTTATAATCAAAAAAATGATCTTTATAACCCTATGTAAAAATTGTTTTCGTAAAACATATTATGTTTGTGTCATTTTACCTTTTACATTAAATAAAAAGTTATTTATGTCATTTCCCAACCAAAGTGGATACATGGGGTCCCCAAGTTGACCCATGGATTTTCTTGGTCTGACATGACCCAACCAATGAGGGTAGGACATGTGTCAAGATCATCTTATTTTATTAAATCATTATTTTTACCTTAAACTACACTAATTACCACTAATTGCGATTAAAAACTTAATAAGTTACTATTCACCAAAAAATTATTTTAATCTCATTGAACCACATTTTACTTCTTAATGACAACCATGTATGTCGGATTTTTGAAATTCAAAACACAATGATGGAAAATTTTCATTTAAACGGAAAATCAGTCTTTATAAGTACCACTTAGTGGTTTCACTATTCATCAAAAATTGATGTTTTTCAGAAAATTACCAAAAATTCACCCTAAGCTATATTTGATATTAAGAATTCAAAAATGAAGTCTATTTTAAAAAATTCGAAACATATAAGTCACATTAATTAATTTAATAATTAATTCCCGCTATCTGAGCAAATAGCGTGTTTTTATGAAACAATAAGTATCAAAAGATTGACACTAGTTTAAGTCCAATTTCAAAGTGAAATTGATTCCAATGACCACCATTGGATTAAATGGTAAAAATATATTCATATTACACATTAAGACCAATTCAAAAAAAAAATCTAATCATATAAATAAATTAGATTAAAAAGCAGTTTTGATGTAAAATGCAGTATTTTTCACTATTCATTAAAAAATGAACATTGTCAGAAAAATACCAAAAATTTACACAAAGTAAATTTTGATGTCTCAATCATAAATAATAACTTATTTTGACAAAAATAGTTTATAAAATTGTCAAAAGATAGATTTAAAATGGGTTTTCCATCGTAAGGCAGTAAAAAATCTTTTAAGAATATTAGTGTATTCCATGCTTAAGATTGGATTTATTTTCATTTTAAGCCTCTAAAACACTATCTTAATCATTAATAGACATAGATAAAAATATCTATTATTCATTACTTACATGGGATGTTACATCCTTTCCCCCTTTAGAAAATTGCGTCCCCGCAATTTATTTACTTATCGAATAAATGGGGGTACTTATCCCTCATTGCATTTTCAGATTCCCATGTTTCCTCTTCAATCATGTGGTTTTTCCAAAAAACCTTTACCTGGTGAATCACCTTATTCCGTAACACTTGCTCCCTGTGGTCAAGAATCTGGACCGGTTGTTCCTCATAAGATAGGTTCTCTTCCAGTTGAACTACCTTTGGGCTCAAAACATGAGATGTATCTGGCATATACTTTCTCAACATCGAAACGTGAAAAACATTGTGTACCTGAGATAAACTCGGAGGTAAAGCCACTCGGTATGCAACTGATCCAACTCTCTCCAGAATTTTGTATGGTCCAACGAACGTTGGACTCAAATTTCCTTTCTTACCAATTCTCATCACTCTTTTCCATGGTGATACTTTGAGAAAAACATGATCACCTACCTCGAATGATAGATCCTTCCTCCGGTTATCCATATAACTCTTCTGCCTGCTCTGAGCTGTTGTCATGTGTTTCTAAATCAACTGAAATTTTTCTGCCATCTCTTCTACCAATTCTAGTCCCATCAACTTCCTTTCACCCACTTCATCCCAGAAAGCTGGAGTTCGACACCGCTTCCCATATAATGCCTGAAATGGTGCCATCTGTATACTGGAATGAAAACTGTTATTATATAAAAATTCAACCAAAGAAAGATGTTGGTCCCAACTTCCCTGATAATCCATAGAACAAGCTCGTAGCATATCCTCCAATGTATGAATTGTTCGTTCTGAATTCCCATCTAATTGAGGATGAAAAGCTGTACTAAAATTTAATTCAGTACCCAACGACTTCTGAAGTCCTTTCCAAAAGTTAGAAGTAAACCTGGGATCACGATCCTATACAATGGAGAGATGAACTCCATGTAACCTGACTATCTCTTTAAGATACAAACGGGAAAGTTGATCAAGATATAAAGTATCTCGTATAGCAAGGAAATGAGCAGATTTGGTCAAGCGATCAATAATAACCCCGATTGCATTATTACCTCGAGATGACTTCGGTAATCTAACAACAAAGTCCATAGATATATTCTCTCATTTCCACTATGGCACTGGTAAAGGCTGAATCATCCCTTTCGGTAACTGCCGCTTTGCTTTAACCTGTTGACTTGTCAAACACTTCACAGTAAAATCAGCAATGTCTCTTTTCATTCCATCCCACCAGTAATACTCCCGCAGATCTCTATACATCTTAGTACTGCCAGGATGAACTGAAAACGGAGAACTAGGAGCTTCACATAATAACTCTCTCTTCAACTGTGAATCACAAGTCACACACAATCTCTTCCCAGATCCCAAAACACAATCATTATCAATGTTGAATTCAGGCAACTTACCTTTCTGAACCAGCTCTACCTTTTTCTGCAACTCACTGTCTTGCTTCTTTGCTTTCTTGATTCTATCTAATAGAGAAGATCTCACTGATACCTGAAACAAAACCGAAGGACTTCCTGCACCAACAACTTCTATGCCATAGTTCATCAAATCCTTAACCAAAGGATCACGTTCCAAACGCAACATTGTTAATGAAGCATTACTTTTTCTACTCAAAGCATCAGCCACTTTATTTTCTTTTCCTGGATCTTAATGAATTGTACAATCATAATCCTTGATTAATTCTAGACATCTCCTCTGTCTCATGTTTAACTCTTTCTGAGTGAATATATACTTTAAACTTTTGTGATCGGTATATATTTCACACTTTACTCCATACAAATGATGCCTCCAAATTTTTAAACCAAAAACAACATCAGCTAATTCCAAATCATGTGTAGGGTAATTTACCTCATGAGTTTTCAACTATCCTGAAGCATAAGAAATTACCTGATCATTTTGCATTCGGACGCAACAAGTCCTTTCAATGAAGCATCACTATATATAACAAACTCACCATTCCTGGAAGGTAGTGCCAAAACTGGAGCATTCACCAATCTTCTTTTCAATTCCTGAAAACAATCATTACATTCTTTTGTCCAGATAAACATAACACCCTTCCGAGTTAGCTTAGTCATTAGACTAGATAACCGTGAAAAAATTCTAACAAACCTTCGGTAATAGCCCACCAAACCAAGGAAGCTACGAATCTCAGTTACATTTGTGGGTCTTGGCTATTCTTCCACAACTTTTGTTTTTGTAGGATCAACAGTTATTCCATCTTTAGAAACAATGTGACCAAGGAAAGAAATTTGTCGCAACCAAAACTCACACTTGCTGAATTTCCCATATAGATTCCTTTCTTTTAAGGTTTGCAAGATAACCCTTAAATGTTTTTCATGCTCCTCTTTACTTTTATAAAACACCAAAATATCATCAATAAACACAACCACCATTTATCACCTGATTCAACTGAGCCATCACTATAAAAAACTATTTAGTTCTGATTCTGACCATCTTAGGATACTGATTTGAAAGGTCATTTCCCTCTGTATGCCTTCCTAGAAAATTTGTTATGTTCCCTAAGAAAAACCATTCTTAACACAAAAATATCTTAGGTGAAGCAACATGGTAATATTCAAATGCAATATCACTTCAATTTTACCATAAAAATATTTTTGGATAATCATTTAATAGAATTCTAACTCCTAACGTTATCTAAACCAACCTATGATACCAACTATAAGGCCCCAGCCATAAACCTTACTTAATCATGAGTTATTACAAGATTACACATTGACGATCTTTTCGGGTTTAGAGTTTTAGTGAATTAGATAATAAAACTTGAATTACATTCCACATATAAACAAAGTGGTTTAGTTAAAGATAGTATTCTTCATTCCCATCAATGGAAACACATTTAAAATAAAACATGGATTATTTCTTGACACTTCCTTGACACTATCATCATATCATGTACCTTTCCCTTGACCTGTGAAAAACATTTCAAAAAAACATGGGATGAGCATAAAAAGCTCAGTATGGGTTATAAAAACATGGAAAGGAAACTTGAGTTCATATATACATAAGAATGAAATCATAAATTATCCATAAAACATAGGCGATTTAATATACCTCATAAAATCATGAATAAATCATAGAAATCATAAGACATAAAGGTAACTTGAGGCATTCATAACATTCTTACGTAGGGAGTAACCCTCTTGGTTATGTTTGGAATACCCATCACAGTATATTCCCTAAAATCACTTCAGAGAAACCTTAACGTTTCACTCCTTCGCGTTACCCAATGCATTGAAGAGCTATATCAGGCTCACCCGCCCTTAGTTTATCACGGAACCACCCGTCTTCATAATAATGCCCAAGAACCATAACATAATCGTATCACATAAAACATGCATAAAGGAAACATAAAATTTCCACATTTCATTCACAAGATATCAATACAACACAAAAACATTGTGAAAACCATTTTCAATTCCAAAATAAAAGAAAAGTAAAACATGGTATTTATTTTTCTTTTAAAAAGAAGGTATGGCTTGTAGAGGAATCCGAAACTCAAATAACGGTCACGACGGCGGAGAAGTCATTGTCGCCGCATACGTACGACAAAAACATTCCCTTTTGTCATTTAGTAAATGCTTCGTATAAAAAAGATTCTTTTTGAATAAATGTAACAGTCAAAGGGGTTTATACACCGTATAAAAGAAAGTTGTGAATAAAATAAAATATTCTTCAATGAAAGGAGATTGAGACGAAGTCCCATACCTCGTATCCGACTTGACCCGACCGTTCATTAATCTCCTGAATAATAAACTTGAGTTAATATCTACTTGCTTATGAACCTTTTTAAAGTTAATTATTCCTTTTATACCAAGTTATGAACATCATGTAATCATTTAAGTTAATAATGTTCATTTTGTCGGTATTTGGTTCTTAAGTCAAAAATAGACTTCTTACACTTACATGTTGTTAATTTGGTCAACGGTTCATTATATCCAGAATGATATTAATTATTTGGATAACATATATATCATATATATTCATCATATACATGTATTTATAATATTACATCACATTTTGAGGTAAGAAATGAAATGCACCGTTCATGGAGACGGAAAGCCGTACGTACGCATGAACGCTACTTACATTTCTATTTTGTATTTCTGGAATGGAATCATAATGATATAAGAGTATATTATAATTCCAGTATAATAAAATATATAATATCATTAACTTTATCCTTTACACATCCCACATATGGTATTAACGAATCAAATCACTTTCAGGGGCGGTAGTCCGCACTTCCTAAAATGAAGATATCGTGTTTACCCATAATGGAAACCATAAAGGTATTCCCAAAATGAAAAAAACAGAAGCTTAAGGAAAACATAAACATATTATATATCATATATAAAATTAGTGACATCATAATGGCCACATTTGAAGGTGTTAAATGAGTATTGAACAATCATCGTTTCGGGAGGCAAAATTTCGTCATCAACGGAAACCGTATGTTATTTAACTATTTGATGTAGTTGTGTGAGAGTGTAGCTCAAATAAATCTTATAACAACATTATAGTATATTTAAGATACTGGTGTTGTTACAAAATAAGTAAATAAATAGAGTTTATGGGGTTGGAGAAACAAAATAAAACAAATGAACATGAGGGAATGAATTACCTTTAAAAGTGTAACTCTTTTTGATTTGAGCCTAAAGGCTTCATTTGAAAGGATTATTCCCAATGGGAATCCACTAGGATGAGTATAGGGATGTGGAGAGAGTAAATGGATAGGGGTTGGCTGAGCCAAAGTCTTGAGGAGTGTGTGAAATGAGGTAGAGGTGGGGGTCTTTTATAAGAGGAGAGGAGGGGCACTTTTGGAAAGTAAAGAAATATTACATTATTTGAAAATGTGTTTCGGTTTTAAAAGGTCCCACCTTGATATAATTCGTGTATATGGTGATAAGGGTTCGAAATCCACTCATCCAATTGGTTTTGGACATGTGTAGTTCATAGATTTTACATTATCTTTCCATTTTATTTAAATTGTCAAATAATGATGTCATCGCTGCATCATTATTATGTCATAAATAATTTAATTTATTTAATGTCTAAAAATTATAAAAAAAATACTATGATGTAGGAAATATTTTTAGATTTCCGATGACTATATATAATAAAAAATATGATCTTTATACCCCTAGGTAAAAATTGTTTTTGTAAAACATATTATGTTTGTGTCATTTTTACTTTTAAATTAAATAAAAAGTTATTTATGTCCTTTCCCAACCAAAGTGGATACATGGGGTCCCAAAGTTGACCCATGGCTTGTCTTGGTCGGCCATGACACAACCAATGAGGGTAGGACATGTTTCAAGCTCATCTTATTTTATTAAAGCATTATTTTTACCTTAAACTACACTAAATAACACTAATCGCGATTAAAAATTTAATAAGTTACTATTCACCAAAAAATTATTTTAATCTCATTGAACCACATTTGACTTATTAATGACAACCATGTATGTCGGATTTTTGAAATTCAAACCACAATGATGGCAAAATTTCATTTAAACGGAAAATCAGTCTTTATAAGTACCACTTAGTGGTTTCACTATTCATCAAAAATTAAAGTTTTTCAGAAAATTACCAAACAATCACCCTAATCTATATTTGATATTACGAATTCAAAAATGAAGTCTATTTTACAAAATTCAAAACATATAAGTCACATTAATTAATTTAATAATTAATTCCCGCTGTTTGAGCAAATAGCGTGTTTTTATGAAACAATACGTATCAAAAGATTGACACTAGTTTAAGTCCAATTTCAAAGTGAAATTGATTCCAATGACCACCATTGGATTAAATGGTAAAAATATATTCATATTACACATTAAGACCAATTCAAAAGATAATCTAATCATATAAATAAATTATATTAAAAAGCCGTTTTGATGTAAAGTGCAGTATTTTTCACTATTTCTTAAAAAATGAACATTGTCAGAATAATACCAAAAATTCACACAAAGTAAATTTTGATGTCCCAATCATAAATAATAAGTTTATTTTGACAAACATAGTTTATAAAATTGTCAAAAGATAGATTTAAAATGGGTTTTCCATCATAAGGCAGTAAAACAATCTTTTAAGAATATTAGTGTATTCCATGCTTATGATTGTATTTATTTTCATTTTAAGCCTCTAAAACACTGTCTTAATCATTAATAGACATATATAAAAATATCTATTATTCATTACTTACTTGGGATGTTACATGTAGTGTAGAATATGTTATTGAGATATATAACTAATATCAAAATTTAGTTTGTGTTTCTAGAAAATTCTTATATGTACTCAACAATTTCATTTTATAATCCACTTCAGAAAAAGTGGGTAGTTTGATAATTAATTATGTGTGGGTTGAGAACTGAAATAGACATATTTATTGTGTTAAAAGGGTGTAACTCACAGTAATGAAAAAAATATTACTATTTCACAATTTCCATAAAAGTTATCTAACATGATCAGGGAAATACATGTGGTATTATTGATTAAAGTAACATCTAAATGATCCATTAAGTTGTTGGTGTGAATAATATATCTTATTTGAATTATATTCATGTTGTAATTTTTTATGGAAATAACTAAAAAATATTTATGTAAAAGATTCCACACTACCACATACTTTCTTCCATAGAAGTGAAGGATAATGCAATAATGGGGTTTCCACCCATTCATTTGGAATGTGCTATGACACACTTTGATAATATAAATATAGATAATGATGGTAATGCACAATAAGAATCCTTAATTTATATTTCATAAAATTTCAATATTAATTTCATTGAAATTCAATGTTTATATTTATATTTGGTCAATTTGAGAAGCTATTAGGATTGAAAATTCAACATCATTGAAACCAAATATTAATTCATGAAGATAATATTTTAATAAATACATATAGATAATGGTGAGACTATTAAGGTTTACATAACTAGAGTGAATGATATTATGTGATGATTTTAGGGGTTTGGTGAGAAATTATAAGTAACATACCCATCCAGATGCCACTCGACTCGTTCCTCAGCCTAGGTTTAAACAATACCTTAAGAACACCTTCCATAATTATAGAAGAATCATACTAGTATAGGGGTTCAAATAAGGTATCATGTGAAGACTATACACCATTTATTAGAGGGTGAGATCATATTTGAATAATAAAAATAAAAATCTAATATAAAAGTCCCCCATTCTGAAAAAATGGATCAAATAAACTAGCGATTATGAATAGAATAATATTTATATACAATTACACATTATGTATATCATACTTGGATATTCCCATAACATGATATAAAATGAAAAAATATATTAAATAGAAGTACATGACACTGCACTCCATTCCATGTGAATCACTCTATCCTAGACTCCACATTCCAACTTGTGCTACTCTAGCTCAATTGTAATTTCATAGGTACACTACCAAGAATAATCCTTTCAGAAGTGTAGGTCATAATGGGAACCCAAGATCCATAGCAGGTGTCTGTACAAATTAGTTGTCCATCGCTAGTGGAGTCTGTATATATATCTAGTCTATATGAGTGCATGAAAATGTGAAAAATTTAAAATAGTAATGTATGTGTTATATTAATATTAGAAACTATAGTCACAAAATGAACCAACGAACTATGGGAAGGGATAACCTATGATCGATTAATACATTATTCATCTAGTAATAGGTGTCTCTGAACATGCAATGATAAATGTTTTTACCATAACTCCATAGAACAATGTTAATGTACCCATCCCTATCTGAAACCAGTATATATAGGTAATATACCCATCCCAAGTGCCTTCTATCCATTAGTATATTTGTTCTCCATCGGTTTACCATGAAATGTTTTACCTCTTTTAGGGGATATATAACATTTGGTTAAACATAACAAGGTATTGTATAAACAAAAAAAATAAGGAACAAGGACAAAATAAAATTTCTATTGAATAATAACTTCACATCCCATTAGATAAACCATTTAAAAAAATTATAACTATTTACAACATAACATTTTCAAAAACATTCTAGATTCTATTTTAAAATTTTACCAGCCAAAATACACAATCTCATGAAATTAATATCATTTCAAAATTATATTTAATGAAACAAAACAAATAAAAATTAATATATATTATTTTAGGAAACAAAAAAATCCATTCAAATATAATGATACCAGAACTATTATGAGTTTCATTTCAATACAATTTTATAATGTTGAATCTTATAATTATAGTATAATTTATCTTACCAAACACTAAATTCAAGTCAAATCATTAATATATTAGTGTTTTTTTGAAATACCGTTTAATAATAACTTATTCACATGAATTCAATTTTAAGCATTGTAATAATAATCAACCAATATTAATGGAACCAAACAATAACTAAGTATTATAATTAAATAATATTCTAATTTGTGCATATCAAGAATGAAAAAACATCCCATAAATTATATATTAAGATAGAAATATGGGTAAATTAGATATATCACCTACCAAATGGTTTATGATTTCCTAGATAACTCGATGGGATGGTAGTATAATTTATCTCCCATCAAAGATTTATCAACATCATACAATCCCACACTATATCCCAAGACCATAAAAAATCGATGAAACACCATTCAATGAAATTACTTATCTACAATTAATTTATAATATTAATTCGAATATAGTTTAACTACTATTATTTTCAATGGATTTCATGTCACACTAGACCCATGACAAGATGAATACCAGAAACCCACTATGGGCCCCCAACATAAACCTAGGAAGAATATCAAACAAGTATAACCAATCTAATAATAATTTCCATTTTCTATTAATAAAATGAATAATAGATATGGTGATTTACCTTCATTTATTTGAAGAATGAAAGTATCTAGATTGAATCCTATGATATCCCCTTAATATGAAGAACTACAACCCTATAATAAACATCTAATTCCACCTAGTTTCGTTGTAATTATTGTAATAAACCCTAAATTTTGAGACCAATATTGAATATGAATGAAGGATCAAGGGACCAATAAATAATGTAGGGAATGAAATTCCTTGATTCACTAGAAAAAAATCCCAAACAACCAATATGTAAAGTACCAAAAATATAATACATTTACATTACATGTCCTTAGATATATATATTGATTACATTATAAAAACACACAATTGAGGATCATAAAAGTATTATTACCCAGGAACATAGAACATAAACATCTTATTTCATGAATGATGCCCTTCATTTATTGTAAAGATAATCCCTTGTAGTACTCTTCTGAGAAATACCATGCCTAAAACGTTTATTCAGACCCATGGGAAAGAAAACACAATAAAGGATGGCATCAAAATCATATAAACGATAAAAATGGAGATATCAACATATATTTACCATATGATATTGTGAACAAAAGAATGAAATTTTTAAACCATTACCTTAATAAAATAGATCATAAACATTATCCATAAAATAAATCATTGAATTTTATAAGACATTAATCATAATGGAATCCAATGACATGACAAAAGAGAATATAAAATTTGAATAAAGATAGATTTGTGTCATAAAAATGATCAAATAATATCTCATCCTTCGTAGATAAGGGTCATTGAGAAATATATCATAGTCGAATGGTTTTTCTCCCCAATCCATTGTAGTAGTCATGGTTGACTCCCAATACTATAATTGTTAACAAACTCTCCATCTAAACTCATTTCACTACCCATTCATTCTTGTTTATATTATGTGATAATAATCATTACCCAATGATTTTGATAGAGATATTGGAAAAAAACTTCATATAATTAAAATAATAAAAAAATTAACACTGGTTCATAAAATTTTTATCATATAAAAAACATGAAACAAAATGGGTTTTTTAAGAACTTCACCATAACATAACTCTTATAACAGATATTTTTTTCACTATATTTTTATAATTTCATCAAATCATAACTCATTGAAATGGAAGGTTGTTTCATAATTATTTTTTCACGGTACAACCCATTGACGAAAGACGATATTCATAAACACCATGTCATAATACACAAAATCCATTCAGATAATGTTGATGAATTATATGTTTGGATCCAATCCCTAGTAAGGAAAAAATAGCATCAAAGGATAACATCTTATATATATAATTATTTTCAAATAAAACAAGGAACATTAATTTATGAAATATACATCCACCGTTGAAATCTATTTTTTAATACAAAATACATTTTAAAAATCATTTTTTCTAAAAATATAATTGCAAACTTATAGTTTATGAATTTTAAAAATAATTTAAAATTTATTGGCTAAAAATATATTTCATTAGAAATTAGATATTAAAACTATAAATTTGTAAAAGTAAATTGATGAATATTTATTTAAAAAATTTAAATGAATATTTTAATGAATTATTTGAAAAAATTATTTGATCATGAAACATATAAATGTCCTAAACAATAAAACAAAGATATATCTCACATGTTTTGTATAATCTATGATGGACTTGTTTAGAAAAAAATTATAATAACATTTAAAACAATAAGAAAATTAAAAATTTGTATAATTTTATAAAAAAAACATAATAGTAATGCTACATCCTTTTTGAAACCATTTCTATAGGACATGGATTAAGAGGAAAACTAGATTTCAACTAAAATAGGGAATAAATTTGATTTTATATAAAATCATTATATAAGATCTTTAAGTAAATAATGA
Source organism: Viscum album (assembly GCA_963277665.1). NCBI lineage: Eukaryota > Viridiplantae > Streptophyta > Magnoliopsida > Santalales > Viscaceae > Viscum > Viscum album. The sequence continues at coordinate 872,113,881 of OY728163.1, forward strand.
TGGTAAATGATGATAAAAATATATTTTCACATCATAAATAAATGATAATATAATCCATGTGTTTCATGATATAAGGATCATATGATTTCTTTATTGGTTTCATAAACATAAAAGAACCTAATAAATGAAGAGATTGTATCACAAAACCATTACCAAAGTAGTGACATGAAATCAGAAGCCCTGTAAATGATTAAATTTAAATGAAACATAAAATACCGTGAATATTAAGATAATACTAATAAAAATTGGACAAAGGGTAGTATATACACATCATAAATTAATATAGGTTTATAACACAACACTTTTGTCAATGAAGGAAAATTGAGACAAGATTCCATTATTGATATGGTTAATTCATAATAGTCAACCACATTAGAGTGAGATATCAAAATAGATATATAAATATCAATAATTTTCTGGTTAAGAATCATAAAATATATTATTTGGAATTATATATGTCACATAAATGAAGGAGGTGTTGAAAATTGAATGTGCCTTAGTAATGCACTAACAAACCTATAATACCATTAACATATGTCTCGACATCGTTTGTGAAAATTTTATCATAAATTATATAAATATATATATTTATAAATATATTATATAGCCATAAAATTATATATATATCATAAATGATTTAATTATGATATTTGATTACTATTTTATTAACAATCTCATGTTAATGATGTGTTTTGTGTAATAACTACATTGTTTTATCATATATACTTTGATTTGGTACTTCCAAAACTATTACATTGACCATAATACATATAATTATATCCATGATACAAATTTCCAATATATTTTTTACGTATGTATTAATAGTAGTCCGTAGATTTTTGACAATGAAAATGAAATACACTATTTATAGAGACGTAGACCACATGTACACATGACTATTCTTTCTATTTTATTGGAGTATATAATAAAATAATGGTAAATAATAAATTATATTTATAGAACAATTATTTTCATATCAATAACATGTTTTTATTTAAACATGTCCTTATTACATTCAATGAAAATATTATGTGGAGAATGAATCACATCACTTCGTAAGGTGTTAGTCCACAGTTCAGATAAAAATCGTTATAAAATTCCACAAAAAATGAAAATTAAGAAGTATTTTGTGAGATAATTATAATTTAAGAATAATAATATTAAAAATACCAGATCTAAAAAAACCATAATTTTGTAAATCCTCGAGATATGGTGACAAAAAATTGAATATCATCGATTCATGAGGTGACAGATTCATATACACACAAATGCCGAGTTCAGAACTAATATGAAAGAAGATGATATTGAACATTGATAATCAACTATGATAGTAACATTTCTATATATATATATATATAATATTATTAAGTTATTATATATTCATTTCTAAAAAGAGTCACATTATGTAGAGTATGACATAAATAAGACACATGATTCTTCATGATACATCTTCTTGTGAAAATATCATTTTAATTATAGTAAAATACATGCAATATTAGATTTTTTTTAAAAAAAATAAGTATTCTAATATAATAATATGTGAGGATGTTATTTGATAAGGGATAATAATATCCAATGGTTTTTTTATGTGTGAAGAGAATAAGATAGGGGTGGCCTTTTATAAGTTATTTGAGTGGAGAACATGTAATTTTATAAAAGAAAAAAATTACACACAATATTCCATTTAATCGATAAATAATGGTCCATTAATGAAAATGAAATGTATTAGTTTAAAATATGTCAAAATAATTTTTGTTTTATAGATTTTTGGTAATTTTTAAGTCATATATTTTTATATTATCACATGGTACACCAATATTTACCTTATCCTTTGTAATGGATTTTTAATTTTTAATTAATAATTTTGTTAAAAATATATGTTCAATATATTAATTGATATATTTTTTTTAGATGAACATTATTGATTCTTTAATTTTTATTTTTGGATGTTTTTCTGTTTTAGAATCTAACAATAAACGAGATTGAAGCTTCTAACTGATTGAATCTAATGTTAATCTTTTTATGGGTATAGGTTTTCTCTAGGAATTTTGGGATAAGTATTTATTGTCTGGTTATTATTATACATATTAATTAGTCTTTAATATGAAAATGGATTAGGTAAAAAACAAACAAAGGATATTTTTTATTACACATGTGTATGTTTTATGGTTTTCTCTCCCTATTCAATGAGTGTTCATAATTGTAATTTCTATTTTGTAATGGATTTGATGAATACATGATGAACAATCCTTTTTCATTTGAACTTTAAAAGTTGATTATTATGGTGGACTAGTGATGGTGATTTGGAGACATAGTTTTGGTATGAATCTATAAAATCTGATCAATATGTTGATCATGAGTCAATCATTGTATTTATGGATGTGGCACACCAGCAGTGGTACTAGAGCAGAGGATTCAACTGGAATTTGTCCAATACTGATACGGGAATTCGATCTTCCTCATGTATGTATCTTATGGAACCATTCATGTATTAATTGGTAGTAATATAACACTAAGACAAAGTCACATGAATTATATGGAATATCTATAAAAACTATAATACATAACATGTAGTCTAATAAACACATGCCCTGTATTCCCTTGTGTGCAGCTCTATGGATTCATCTTGTAGAAAAGTATCATAATTCATGTTACCCATTTAAAAATATTTGTAACACTTATCCATATAGTTAACCATGTATATTTATAACACTACCATGAGGACTTAGTGAGGTTTATATTACATGTTGTGTATACCCTATAAAGTATTGTGGCGTGTAAAAGGATTAAACTCTAAAAAAAATCATCTGCCCTAGCACACCATGTACAGTGTTACACACACCGTAACACCTCGAGATTATATGAGATAGATTATTTTTAATTTCATTGAGGTATTTTTTTGTACTCTAAACTAATATTATCTTGTGCAATATACAAAACCCTTTTATCTTGTAGTATATGCAACACTATTCTTGGCTTTTGTTACACACAATTTCAAGTACTTTTGATGGAATTAATTTCTAGAAACAATGAGTAAAGATTTTGTTAAATGTATAAAAGATACATGTTTCAATTATGTTATATGAAACACAAAAATAATCATTCACTAAACATATCATTTACATGTATTGAATTACACTCAACAGAGACCTTCCTCGATGGCATGCACTGTACGTAATACCGAGTTTCACTAAACAATGATATATTAATAAATTGTTAAATATTTAATGGGATATAAACTAGACATTATATATATCATTAATAAAATTTTGATTTTTATATAACATTAACATTAATATTATGTATTGTCAATAACATGTTATAAAAACAAATTCAATTTTTCGGATATAAGAATTATTTTTTAAAAAAATGCATCTTTACAACCTTTCTTTGGCACAATAATTTTAATTCTTATTTATAAAACGTTTATAATTATATTTGAGAAAATATAAATATTGTTTGGAATTGCGACATCAAAATTTATATTTGATTTACTTTTTTTATTTTTCTGAGGAAATACATATTGTGATGAATAGTTAAACTGCACTATAATTTAATTGAAACAACTTATTTTCATCAAAATAATTTATATCGTTAAATGATATTATTGAATAGTTTTAAATTATAAATAGAATATATGATTATATTTTCAAACAATTTAATTATTTTTCATTAATATTACATTTAATTCTTATGTAAATTTTTTTTAATCTTTTGCATTGTTTTAACTTTTAAATAGAAACTCGTTTTGTAATTCAGATCACGTGATTAATTTGAAATTAATTACAGAATATATTGTGTTTTTAATTTTGAAAAATGGTTTTTATATTTGGAATCAGTGGGGAAAAATTATTTTAATAGGTTACTTCTAATTTTGGGATATTATGAATAGTATCTATGTTAATTTTTATTTAATGAGGCTATAGGTAAATCAGGTATATTAGTGTAAACAATAATATGGTATGTTCAATAAAATTATTCAAAAACCTTCCAAAGTCCCATTGAATGAATAAAATTATTCCCTCAACATATTAGTTTCAAAATATACAAATTTAATTTCCCCTTAACATTGATAATGACATAGATATTAATAAAACAAATGAAATTAACTAAATGTCAAAATCACATTTATTATAAGTATAATAATTTTAATATAGGGATAACCAGGTGATGCCTTCTAAAATAATTAGTTCGTGGAAATATAAAATAATTAACTATATCATGGTAATTTATTTTTAATTTTGAGTAAATAAATAATTACTTTAATGTCTTATTCTTTGTTGATGTAAGAATTAATTAATTGATGAGAAATCAGTGACACAATTTTTAATAAATTCCTAATAAACACAAAAGGTCCAAAATCCTTATCAAATCTTTTTTTATATTATATCTCGACAATAATCATCCAATGGTCAAGCTAGTGTCCATTTTGTGCCTTATAGAATAGATTATGACCTTTATAATATTCTTTTCAAAGTAATGTTAATGTTGTCTCATTCAAACTTTAATAAGTATAACATTTTTAATGTTGCATTTTATTTTTGATAAATTATACTACATAAAAACTCGTGAAATATATTAAATTTATCTTATTTATAATATTTTTCATTAATTTGTACTCAAAAAATAAGTATACTAAATTTTTATAAAAAATAATTGTAGTTGTTATTTTATTAATGGGGATATCAAATAACTATTATCAACAATATTAAAATAAATATATATTGGGATAATTAATATGTACAATAAATTTTATATATTAACGTAAACTCATATTATCATAACAAAACATATTTTTTGAGGTTAATTTGTTATCTTAATATTTTTGAAATATCAATAAATTGAATAGCTTCAAAATTTACAACATTGGTTGTTTATCAAAATAGTGTCTTATTAAATTATTTAAAAAGTATAAATCTTTTTCGAAAGTATATAATAATTATCATACGTCCCTAATATTGTATGTTATTTATTTAAGATTTAATTTACATCATATAAATAAATATATTACCATTTAGATATTGAAACATTTATTACCCTAGTTATAATGAAATGAATTAACTAATTGTAAAATTGAAAGGATAAGTTAAGAATGGACATAAAAACATGTATAAAATTTATTTGAGGATTTTATTATAATCTTATCTAATATAATATTATAAATTTGTACATTATTTGGTTTTTATGTGGGTTTTTATTTTAAAATAAATTAATATTTTTGAGGTTCCCAAAAGTGCTCCCCATCTCAATTATAGAGGGAAACCACCTCCCTCATTTCTCCACGACTAATTAAGTAATCATGCTCAGCCATCCACATCACGCATTTCATCTCAAATTAATAAGTTACATTCTAGTGGTGATGGTCTTCTCAAAATGCCAACTCTAGTTCCATTAAGATGAGATCAAAATAGAGAACTTCACAGAATAGGTAATCCCCTCAACCGATTCTTTCATATTTCATTCTAATTATCCTTATACATCATGAGATGTTTAATTATAGAATAATTACTCCATTATCACTTTTATACTGAGAAGTTATTATAATAATGATACAATATTATTCCACTTTCAATCCATCGTATGTAAATGAAATCAGCAAGGGTGCTTACGTACATCATACCGTTTTCACGCCATGGTGTAATCTGTTTTCACCACCACATTACATGGATGGGTATGAAAATGGATTTAATAAATATATATAATTATTATAAAATTATATTTATTATGAAATAGATTAAATCATGCAAAACAATACGATTCAACAATTATAAGAATGATATCATCACTCATGCGTACGCATGGTCTACTGTCTCCATAATGTGACGTGTCTCGTTCTACATGATAATCACTCGAGAATGATTATATAAATTTAGAGAATTAATAAATTTGTTTTTTATTATGTTAATATAATTTTATAATGATAGAAATATTACATAAGATGGTGAACCAAACCATATTTGACAAAACATGCATACGATCATAAAGCAGTTAATACCCAAATAATGACTAAAAATTATTTTTTTTAAAAAGAAAGATAATATGATCATATAAGATGAACATGATACTGTAATAGGTTAATAAATATATATATTTCATTATACAGGAGGTTTAGACACATAGGAATCACATCAGACCTAATGTAAGGGATTATTTTATATAACTTTTATTTTCATGGGATATATACCTTATACATCATCAAATTATTTTGTGTGGGGTTTATGTTACCAATGAATGTTATTATTATTCTTATTATAATGGTTAATATATTTACATATGCATATTATTTTCATTATTTTTTGAGGCACATGATTTGACTGATTATAAATTGGTAAGAAATAATTTAGCAATCCCATTTTTAAGTGAGATTGTTTATACACATGTTTTTACTAGGGTATATTTATCATTAATATCTATGATTTATAAAAATGTTTCCATAAAATGACAAATAGTATTTTTTATATATTTAATCATTTTGGGGTTTTACTAAATGGTATGGATGGAATCATTATTTTGTATTCTATATGAGGTACTTTTTTAATTTTCCATCAACAGTACGAGAAGAATTTTTTTTATTTATGTGGAATGAAAGAATATTTATGTCTTATTAATTCCTTATTTCCATGAATCATCATATAAAAAATTCCATGTTTATTTTCAACTAAATTTTTTTCTTTTAATTTTTCACGAACTTTTGAGAAAAGAAAATGTTTTTAATAAAGAAAAGATATTTTCATAAGGAATTAAGGTCAAGTGTGTTATCAAAGTTATTTTCCATATATGATGATGCCCTTAATTATGGTTATGTTTCTATCCCTATTATAACCATTCTATTATTTTGTTAATTATGAAATTATATTTTATATGTATTGATTTTATTATGGAATGATGTTTAAGAAATCCATTTTATTTCATAGGTTATGATACGAAGAATGAATTGTGTTTTTGTGGAACATGTAAGAATGATTTCACAATGAGATGGGTGGGACCTATATCTCCATCAAATGCATTGGGTAGATATATATATCCTATGAGATAAACATGGCTGGAACAAAAAGTAAATCTGATCCTGTAATATAGGGCTGCAACAACAAGTAAATCCACATCATTAATACATAGATGTAATCGCATGTAAACCCGGTTCAGTAATGAAATTTTCCCACTATGATGGTCTTGTAAAAAATTCATTGGGTATAATAGAAATAATATTATGTGATTATTTATTTTTCATAATACCATGTTATATGAAAATGTTATTTTATCATGGTTAATGATCCTTTATTATCTATTCCTGGCACACTTCCAAGATTTATTTCATGTCTCACATTTTGGATATTAAAATTTTATGTTCATATCTTCACATTATTATTTTTATGATTTGTTAGATGTTCTTCATGGTTTACCATAATGATCATTTGATCCCACCCATTTTATATGTTTTATTTCACTAGGATAAAAATAATGGTTTGAGGCAGGAAAAAAGAGGGGAAGATCAATATGGGAGGTGTTAAAGATATTTCAAAAAGATAGAATATTATATTCCATGTTTCCAAAGACACAAAACAAATATGGTCTTTTGGGTCTATTTTTTCATGTATTAAGTATTCAGCAAAAGTAATTTTCTTTCCATATATTTCAAGCATGTGTCATTAGAGTTGGTATTAGAGTAAAGTATTAGTCGACCTTTCAACACTATGATGAGAAAACTTTAGTGAGCTCTCTATAGATATTTATATGTTATGTATAGGGATGTCCCTAAGGATAAGTATAGCAATAGGTTACAGTCTTAGAATTAAGGTAATGTTCATGAATATCCTATGAATAAAACTAAGATGTTATAGATTTATATTACTCCCCCATGATTATGTTTTTTTTTCCTATTATGATTTTTTCCATACACACTATTCATTTTGGGTTTTAGAAAATTACTGGAACCCAAAGGAATGGTGTTAATCATCATTGCATTGGGTAATGCAACAAATTTCCTCATGAATTACAAAATGTTATGGGAGATTGAATGAAAAATCTTATTTCTATATATATACAATAAATTATTCATTTTGAACTTCCAAATGGGGAGAGAAGTGAAAAACATTCAATTGAGTCCTTTATATTGCATTGTCCACCTTCTTTCAGTGGGTCTTCTGATCCACTTGTTTCTGAGAAATGGATAAGTACCATTGAAAATATATTTTCTATCCTTTTTTATTTATAACCTGAAAAAGTAATTTTGATTGATTATTGTTTAGAAGGTGAAGCAGAATAGTGGAGCACTCTAATGAAGAATATCAGGCATCAAGATAAAATTAAATCTATAGAATGAGATGAGTTCAAGAACCTGTTTTTTAATAAGTACATCCCAATTACTATTCAAAAAAATATTGAAAGGGAGTTAATTGGGATTAAGAAAAGGTTGATTGATTTGTTGGTACCTACGAGAAAAATTGTACATGACTTGTAAGGTATGCTTCGGGTTTTATCATCCAACATGAATGTAATGTTGATCGATTATTCAGTGTCTTAAAACTAAATCTATGAAGGGAATTGGATATAAGAAACATTGGTAGTTATGAAGAGATTGTGATTTTTTATATCAATGGATAAATGGATATTGGTGTAACATATCAATCTCAAGGTTTTGACAGGAAACGAAAGATGGAGTTCAAGGGAATATCTAGAAACAATGGTGAAAAAAAGATGAATATTTCCTTAGGCTCAAAGTGTGAAAAGAAGTATGGAGGATATTGTCTTAAAGGGACTTAATATTATTTAGGTGTGGAAAAGAAGGTCATCGAGATGTACAGTGCTGACGTGATTTGAAAATAGATTCTAATGATGTGATAATATAAAATACATCAAAGAAATCACCACCAACACCTCAATGATACAAGTGCGTGGAAATGGGGAATTATTCGAATCAACACCCTAAACCAAGGGTTAATGTTGATCGACGTCAAAATCCTCTTAAGGTAAAACACAAAGGGAAGTCATGTGCGATCACTATTGGTAATGTTGTGTAAGAAAACGAAGTGGTGGAATGATTAAGTGTTTATGTAATGGTATTCCAAAAGAGTGTTGTTGAATCTCTTTTATATTATTAATGAATATTGGAATATCTATTATTGGTCCATTTTGGGTTTCAATTAGAATATGGTACCCGTAACCATAAAAAGTGATTGAAATAATTTTGGAAAGCATACGATTTGTGCATAATGAAGGGATTATGAGATAATGAGATGTTTGATAGTATTAATTATCCCTTGATTGATAAGAAAACATAGTGATACCATGGTTTGAAAATATACATTTTTTTGTATTTTTGTTCTGTGTAAAGAGTTTATTTTCACATAATGCACGTTTTCACAAAAGTTCTATGGTTATTTATGTTAATATCATGTTTCAGGAGAATACATGATTAAGGTATTCATATTATTGGAATGTGACAACAAAGAACTACGAAATTAGATATCAGATAAAAATTTGTTCAGCCGATTTAGTTTACCTCTTTCTAAAGTTTTATATTTTTATTTTTTGGATGGATTGTAATGTTATCAGTTTTTAGATAAAATAAGTTATATTTCGGATATTGATTGTAAGATTAATGTATTATCTCACTATATGAGGACTTATTAATATTATATAAAATGTTCTAAACATTTTTTGATATAGATCGAAAAATGTATCACTATATGACATGATCAACTAACACTTTGAGAGTGAAAAATTCAACTTCTTTTCATTCAAATAGAGATTAAGGGGGCTATTTTCAGGGAATGAACAATGGTGAGATTGTTCTGATATCAAGAAAGTAGTTCTCCTCATGGAAAAAATCATAAACACAATGAAAATAAACTACAAACCAATATTTTTATCCTAGTACATTCTTATCCAATGAATCATATGATCATATATGACATCATATATTTATGTATTTTTTGTAGCTAACTATCTCCAATCCATATTCTCTATCACTATCCATCAGAACATTATGGTTTTATTTATCTCCCATATCCATTCTTTCAATTCCCATATATGATCTTATATTTAGAAACCGAGTGATGATTTACTTTTGGTTACCATTATTTTTCTACCTTTCATTTTCAAAAATATTGTTTTAGTACTCCCTCTTATGATGTGGCTTTCCATGAATGAATCCTTCAACTAGTATACCATTTATAACCCCAATGAATCTCAAGGGTCAAATTCATTTTAATTGTGGTATAATGTAACACCACAATATTTTATGAGATATATTATTTTAAATTTATATGATGTATTTTCTTGTCTGCTAATCCAAGGTTAGATAGAGCTATAGACAATACTATATTATTATACAATGTACGAAATAGTATTCTTGGCTTGCATTACAAAAAAAATTCATGATCATTGATAGAATTCATTCCATGCAACACTGAGTATAAATTTAATTCAATGTATAAAAGAAAAATGTTATTACTATGTTATATGAAACAATGAAGTAATATTTCACTAAATTTAACACCTAATTGGATTGAATTACAAGAAAGAGAGACCTTACCTGATAGATTGCATTGTATTCAATACTGTGTTTCACTAAACAATGATATATTATAAAAATATTATTATTTAATGGGATATAAAATATTTTTCATTTTTATTACTAAACAAATTTTTAATTTTAAATAAAATGAAAAATCATATTATATATTTTCTAGAACATGATATAAGAAAAAATTCATTTTTTCATATATAAGAATTATTTTAAAAGTTTTGCAGCCATTTGAGAGTGCACAAATTTTAAATATATATTTTAAAAACATTATATATTTTATTTTACAAAATAATCATCTTATTTGGAAGAGTAACATCAAAATTTAACTTGGCTTAAACATTGGTATTTTTCTAATGAAATCCATATTTCTTAGTAAAAAATGCAGTTTGGGCCACGTGTCTTCACCTCTTTTTGAAGGATAGTAAGAAAAACCAGCTACCTAATGCAGTGGGGAATGTAATGTAGATAATAAACAACATGTTCAATAAAAAATCACATTCATATCTTTGGTATTCCCTGCTTCAACCTATTCCATCATCCCCAGTGTCCTCCCTAACACCCACATGCATAAAATGAAGAATCTCGCCACTCTATGATTAAACTACTCACACCACCACTCGCCCTCCCTCCCCAACATACAACTAAATCCCTCCAGGATCAACCATACCGGGCTCACACCACAACACAAACAACATGAACTAAACAACAACAACTGGGCTCTAGGACATAAACAAGGCATTTATATTTCACACACAACAAACACTCAAAAATCCAATGAATAAGGGGCATGGAATTTAAAATCAAGAGGGTTAATCTAAAAACATCAAGGAATTATCTTTATCACACAACTGATCCTTTATTCCATATTTGATTAACCATTTTAATTAAACACGAATAACTACATCAATTTTATTATGACAAAATTACAACAAAAACTACATTCATTTAAATTCATCATAATCATTATCTAATTAATTTATAATTAATCCAATATTTATATTCCTTACCAATTCAATCAAAAATTTCATGCTAATAAGAAAAGAATTAATATCACATGATTAATCAGTCAAGAAAAATCTGTTATCATTACATAAAGAAATAACATACAATCGATTAAAATTCATTAGTCCATTTCAAACATTTATTATTTCAATTTCATTGTGATCAAGTGGATAAATCATTATTCCACTATAATTGAATGTAAAAGAATATAGAATCCATGAATCCCAAAACTCAAACTGTTTCGTCCATTCATTTCATGAGAATGGGCCACCACAGTAGATCAATATCCCCTCTCTTGGATGACTGCATCCACCCAATGATGCATAAACAAAGCCACACCAACCAACAACCTAGAAAAGTCCATTAGAAATCGGGTGATCACATTACATAACATGGAAAGGATAAACATAAGGAGGGTAACCTATATTAACAGAGGTAGAACATAACATATATTTGTGATTGATCGACACGTTATTATTGAACCAAAACATGAGATGCACTTACAGAACAAAGACTCCAAGGAAAGTAATCCACAGATAGTAGTTCGATATCATGACTGCTATGGGAGGAAGACCACTGGGCATCTTGTACTAGAGGGAACCCAATAATGAACACCAAGGTGGAAGGAATCTTGGCCTTTGGAAGATATACACTGAAAATAAGTTTAGATACATTATAATATTTTACATTAATAGTGATTTTGGTCCAGATTCCACTGTTAGACCAAGGAAACGCACTCCACACTTTAGAATATTATGGTTGTTGTCATGGGATTTAATAATCCTGTAATCCCTTAAAATAAATCCATGAATGGATTTTATGTCAAAGAAAATGTAAAAGGGGTTAAACTGTAGGATTCTGGAAACATTGTTCACTTATGTCTCATAAACAGGACTGTTCAAAAATGACTTACCGACATCACATTTCACAAATGACTCACCGAAACACCTGTTAACAAATGTCTCACTTTCAAATCTATTCACAAATGAGTCAACAAATGTAAGGCTCACAAATGAATCACCGACAAAACTAGTCACAAATTAATCATCGATGTAACGACCCAAAGTTTCATTTATGGAAATCACTCTTGATCTAATTAAATGTATCTTTATGTTTATATAAAATTTCAACTTATTTGGTTTTATGTTAATAGTTTTGACCATTGCTAATATAGCCATTGAACAGTGATCACATGATTAGTATAAATATTGGACTATAACTAATCCAATTTACTCAGACAAAGGAAGTGATGGCCTCATCCAGAAGAATTGCCACATACGAATCCCTTTTGTTGGAGATCGGGAAAGATGTGGAATATTTGGGCTTCTCCCTTGACCACGACCAAGCTGAGCTTCATCATGTCAAGCTCGAGCGTGACCGTCTACGGGAAAAGTGGAAGTTGATTGAAATTACCACTCGAGCGATGTTATCCGAGCCACCCCAAGAGTCTCTCACCATCGCACACCTTACCCATAGGTCTTATGTGGCTGTTTTAAGGGGTTATGTAACAAATAAGTATTACTATGTTCATTACATTATTTTTTTGAATATAATAATAAATATAATTTCTAGTCATTTTTGATACATTGTAAATGGATTTTAAACTAAAAATGGTGTTTTTAGTTATTATCTAATTAAGAAATCAATTTTATTAAATTAAGGAATTTTTAAATTAAATAATATTTTAATAAAATAAAAATAATATTATTAAATTAATTAAATATAAATGATCTTATAATTTTATTAATGCAATTAAATTTTTTTATTAAGGTTTGAAATCCATTTCTGTCAAAACCTGTGAATTTTTTATAAATGTCAGTTTTTATTTCAAAAGTGAAAATTAACATATTTATAAAATTATTTAGATAAAATAAAAGTCATTTTTGGAATCAGGACGTCGAAATTATCCAACGGTGAAATTTTTCATAATTTTCGGAGACAATCAAATTTTTGGCTAAAAATTAAATACCATTTAAATATATAATGTGTTTTATGACATCATAATGATCCAATAGTGATGTAATAAAATACTATAATCTTTATGTTCGGACAATATATGTTTTACCATTAAAATAATGTGATTTTGGGTTGGTTTGACTTACTTTTCAAAGCATTAATGGACCCCACAAGACATATTCAACACCTTTCCTTTTTAAATTAATTTCCAGGGGAGTGTGACTCACCTCCACATAAGCAACCCTAATATTTTGATAAGTTCGGACATTGGCCTTATAAAATATTGTTTTACTCTTCCCATTTCAAAAAACCATGGGCAAAAACCATGGGATGGTGTGTGGTTTGGATTAATTTAATGCAAGTGGACCCAAACCTAATTAATAAAGAATTCCATCACCTTTCCTATATAAACCCACCCAAGACCCCACTTCCTCCTCACTCGAAGCCCTTGGAGTTCAAAAAACCTTTTACCTACTCTCTCTAGAATCCTCCCAAGGTGCCCCAAGCTCCCAGGAAGTCTCTCACAAGCCTCTCTCTAGCCTTTGGAAGCACACTTCTATGTGAGGGTTTTTTCTTCCATTCTCATTTCTGTTAATTTTCTTTAAGTTGTATTGCCCTTTTAATTTCAATTATGAATGTTGGGGTATGGTTTCACACCTCACCCATACTGCCCTCTTATTTATTGAATTATGGGAGACCCCTTTCTCTCTAATTAATTGCCTCTCATGTACACCTGTTACTATGCCGAAATTTCGATAGGAACTTCACTCTCTTGTTTTACATTCAAGCAATAATTTTGTATCATGAATATAAATTTCATTTCAATTGTTGGTACATGTATCTATATAACCTCCTTACTGTACATTACATGTAAATATTATGAGTAACCCATTTATCTTTTATCAACCATTTTTATGAATTCTTATGTCAGGCCGTTATGCTGCCGAAATCGCACCGATTGTTTATGTCAATGTCATTGTGTAGTGGATACCATGCCCACTTCTTCATCAAGGGTAGTCACCTTTATGCAAATTTACTTATTGATTACAAAATTTCATGTATGAATTCAACATTCCATTATTGTGGAATAAATGAATATGTTTTATGAATCCATGTTTTATGATCCATGTGGTACACTTATGCATGAAATGAAATGTTTAAGAAGGGTGTGCCCTTATAGAGCTCCAATGCATTGGGTAAAGTACAGTATCATGACACATCATGTGAAATTAGTGTTGAATAATGATAATTCATGTGAAATGAGGGTTTACTCGTGCATTATGTGCAATGAGGATTTACTCTTGCTCTATGTGCAATGAGCCTTGACTCGTGCTAGTTCCATGTTAAGTGTTGTTGCCTCATTTCCATGTTATGATTATCATGCTTTATCATGCCTATATGCTCATGTTTATTTTATGATTTATTGATATGCCTATTTTTTGAAATGTTTTTTATTCCTCATGTTATTCCATGTTTACTCCCTTACTAGGTTTTATAGCTCACAATTTTCTTATGCATGTCCTCAGGTTATCCCACGCAATGATAAGTACGAGGGAATGTAGTGGTCATGTAAAGGAAGTTTTCAATAAATATGGTGTATTTCATGTTTTATGTTTTTATGTAATTATCCTAAGCCCCAAAGACACTAATCCTCTCAATATTCATTGTTGTATCAAGTGTTGTTTTATGTAATAAATCGTGTTTATGTTTGTAATAAAAGCTGGGTTTCCATAGTTGGTATCGGAGGATAGGTTTAGTTATTTTTGGGATTAAGAAACCCAAATAAAGCCTTAGATACAAGACTAAGTATAATAAAAACATCCCTAAGTTATGGTAAGTACTGAGTAAGTGGTTTATCAAACAAATAAATCCCTGTCTGGATACGAGCAGGTAGAGGCGGTTCTAGAACACATGTATCCTAGGGGTAAGACCCGTAAACACCGCTTTGAGCTAGACTAGAACGGGAACTGGTGCACGAAAACGGGCCTTGCTGCACTCATGGTTACAACACTCTCGATGGATATGTTTTGATAAATTCACAAGCTTAGTATGAATCCTTATTAAGGGAATTAAAAAAAATTCCCCTACGAATATATGTTAGACTGTAGATAATGAATAGCCTAGATTGAAGCCTATACACTCATTAGTAAAAAATTAAAAGTTTATTTATAAGTCATCAAAATTTTTCTTTTGAATACCCTTTATGTGTTACCCCTAACATTCCTTTTATTCCAGCCAATGGCTGGTAAAAGGAGGACTCGGGCTAACAACCATTGTAAAGATCAGTGTGATGACTGTACTAATGAGATGCTCAATCCAATGAGAGCGGGAATCGCGAACTTTGTCATGATTCTATCTCACCTAACTCAAGTTTTGAATAGAAACACGGGTCAAGAAGAACGTCCAACCCCCCCCCCCCCCCCCCGAAGAAAGAACAAGTCACTATATAGAGCTTCATGGTAAAAAGTCCTCTTAATTTTAGTGGATCATCTGATCCCATGATCGCTGAACAATGGATCAACTACATTGAAAAGATATTCTCCATCCTCCAATGTTCTGAACAAGAGAAGGTTCTCCTGGCGGCTTATCGTATGGAGGGTGAAGCTGAGCAATGGTGGGCGTTGATCAAAAATATGAAGCCTGAGGAGGTGATCGAGGCATTGGAATGGAAGGATTTCCGGAATATGTTTTTTGATAAATATTTTCCGTGCACCCTCCGGCTTAAAATGGGAAGGGACTTCCATTCTCTCAAGAAAATAGACGAAGAATCTATTGGATCGTACGAGGCAAACTTCATGAGCCATACATGATACGCTTCCGGCTTTGTCGTTACCCCCGAATACAAAGGTTGAACTCTTCTTTGGTGGGATGAAGCCTAGCTTGCGGAAAGCATTAGCGATCCGTGACTTCAAAAGCTATGAGGAAATTGTCTGATGTGCCCTAAAGGTTGAAATGGAAATCGCAGAATCATAGGGGTATCATGGGGACAAGATGCGTAAGGTGGACTACAATGCTGGTGGTCCGATGGATAAATCCAACGGTGCTAAGAAGATCCAGCACCCCACTTGCCAAAAGTGAGGAATGAAGCACCCTGGAAATTGCCTTAAGGGGACGAGAAAATGCTTCGCGTGTGGAAGAGAAGGGAACATAGTTGTTAACTGTCGGCAAAAAAGATCCACAGCTATGACAGAGGAGAGGAACGCTCTGTTCGAACCTCAACGCATTGTTCAATGCTACAAATGCAAAGAACTAGGTCATTTTTAAAATCAATGCCCTAATCCAAGGGTTTTTGGAGACAACCAACAACCTCCAAGGAAGCAAGGAATAGCTTTTTCCATCAATTCTGCAGAAATGAACCCTGAAAACGAAGTGGTGACATGTACTCTAGTTATTCATTCAATAATAGAGAACATAATTTTTTATTCAGGATCTACGCATTCTTTTATATCTCGAAAGTTTAGTAGAATAATCCCAGCACCACCACAAATCAGGGAAGTGAAGATGTCGGTGAGTACGGAAAATGGGGAAATCATTGCATCCCATGAATATAAGTCCTCCTATGTTATAGTCTGTGGATTGAATTTCCTGGAGAACCTCTTCATACTCCCTCTTGTGGAATTTGATGCAATTCTTCGCATGGATTAGATTTACTTATATGGAGCCAACATAAATTGTCGGGAGAGTGAAATCACACTCCATGTGGAGAATCGACCCCCGATTCTTTACAAGTGTCATGAGGAAGATGAATCTCCTTTAGCTCCATCATCTCAAGCATAGATGTTACTACCTTAGGTGAATGCGTATCTGGCTCAGATGATTAAGTCCAAGGAAGAAACCATCCATGATGAAATGCCTATTATGAGGGAATTTGCTGAATTGTTTCCCGAGGAACTGCCTGGTCTTCCTCCAAGAAGAGATGTTGAGTTCTCAATTGAACTTATACCTGGGGCGCTACCAATATTCGAGACCCCATATAGAATGGCTATTTTTGAGCTTGAAGAGCTGAAGAAACAACTATAGGAGAACCTGGATAAAGGGTTTATATGCCCAAGTGCTTCACCATGGGGTGCACCAGTCCTCTTCATCAAGAAGAAGGATGGGTCAATGTGGCTTTGAATCGATTATCATGAACTTAACAGAATCATGATAAAGAACAAGTATCCTCTCCCAAGAATCAATGACTTGTTTGATCAGCTGCGTGGAGCACAATACTTGCCCAAGGTGGATTTGTTATCTGGATATTATCAAGTAAGGGTGAAGAAGGAAGATGTCCCCAAGACTGCTTTTCGTACAAGGTACGGGCACTATGAATTCATAGTAATGCCTTTCGGACTCACCAATTCTCCAGAAATATTAATGGACATTATTAATAGTCTTTAGAGATTAAATTGACAAATTTGTGGTGGCCTTTATAGATTATATTCTAATATACTCAAAAACTAAGGAGGATCGTGAGGAGCATTTAAGAATTGTACTAGAGACTTTGCGCAAGGAGATTCTCTATGAAAATTACAGAAAGTGTGAGTTCTGGTTGAAGGAGGTCTCATTCATGGGTCATATCATCACAAGCAATGGTATATCTGTGGACCCGTCCAAAACAGATGAAATTGAGGGATGGCCGAGGCCAACATCGGTAACCGATATCTGTAGATTCTTGGGTTTAGATGGATATTATTGTTGATTTGTGCGGAATTTCTCATGATTTTCCAAACCTCGTACCAAGATAACTTGAAAGGGAGTAAAGTTTGCTTGGAGGGCTTAATATTCGCCAGAGAAGATGGCTAGAGATCATCAAGGATTATGACTATTCAATAACTTTCCACCCTGGGAAGATGGATAGAGATCATCAAGGATTATGACTGTTCAATAATTTACCACCCTGGGAATATGAACAAGGTGGCAGATGACCTATGTAGAAAGGATCCAGTGATTCTATCAATGATGAGAATTGAGAAGGATCAAATCTTCTTACACTTGATGAAGATAGACATGGGAATCATAGAGAAGTGAACATCATCAATCCTTTCACAAATGATTGCTCAACCGTCTCTTTTGGAAAAGATAAAGGATGCTCAGAAGGATGATGAAGGAATTCAAGAAAAAGTGGCAGCTATCAAAAAAGGGAAATCCTCAGAGTTTAATGTTAATGAAGAAGGAATTGTGCGGTTTCAGAAAATACTATGTATTCCATCACGTCCCGAGTTGAAGAAGGAACTTTTGGATGATGCACATAGTTCAAATTTATCTATTCACCCAGGGAGCACAATGATGTATTGAGATCTCTGAGAAAACTTTTTCTGGGATAATATGAAGAAGGAGATCGCTGAATATACATCAAAGTGCCTGTTATGTCAGCAAGTGAAGGCAGAGAGGTAGAAGTCTAAGGGGATGATGAAACCATTGCCCATACTAGAATGGAAATGGGAGAACATCACCATGGACTTTGTCACCGGACTTCTATGGAAATCCAAAGGCCACATTGCGAACTGGGTTATTGTGGATCATCTTACAAAGACTGCACACTTCATTGCTATTTGGGAGGATTTTTCATTGGATCAACTGGAACGGATATATATCAGGTAAGTGGTAAGGTTGCATGGAGTACCACTATCTATTGTTTCTGACTGAGATCCAAGATTCACCTCTAAGTTTTGGAAGAGTCTTCAACATGACCTGAATACTGAACTGAACTTCAGTACGGCCTATCATCCTCAAACTTATGGCCAATCCGAGTGGACTATCCAAACACTTGAGTTAATGTTGAGATCATGCTCAATGGACTTTAAAGGAGGATGGGATCAACATCTTCCTCTGGTTGTGTTCTATTATAATAACAGTTTCCACTCGAGCATCCAAATGGCACCATATGAAGCCCTGTATGTGAAAAGGTGCAGAACATTGGCATGTTGGGATGAGGTCAGTGAACGTAAGCTGCTTGGACCAGAAATGGTTGAGGAAATGTTAGAGAAGGTAAAAACAATTCAGCAGCATATCAAGGCAGCTCAGAGTTGACAGAAGAGTTATGAAGATAATCATTGATGAGACCTTGAGTTTAAAGTTGAAGACATGGTTTTTCTACGCATATCTCCATGGAAGAAGGTCATGATGTTTTGAATGAAAGGGATGTTAAGTCCAAGGTACAGTGTCCCCTTCAAGATTCTTGATCTTGTTGGGTCTGTGGCCTATCGACTAGCACTTCCACCTACTATGGCCAAAGTACAAGATGTCTTTCATGTACCCCTCTTAAGAAAGTATATATCGGACCCTTCACATGTAATCTCTTTTGAGGTGGTACAATTGGAAGATGATCTTTCTTATGAGGAGAAACTAGTGAAGATGTTAGATCATAGAGAAAATGTTCTATGAAATATGTCAATGCACCTCATTAAGGTGTTGTGGAGAAACCACAAGTTTAAAGAATCAACTTGGGAATCAGAGGATATGATGAAGCTGGGTTACCGACATTTGTTTTAGTGTGGGAAAAGGAAAATTTCAAGGGCAAAATTTCTTAAGGGGGGGAAAATTGTAATGACCCAAAGGTTCATTAATGGAAATCCCTCTTGATCTAATTAAATGTCTCTTTATGTTTATATAAAATGTCAACTTCTTTGGTTTTATTTTAATAATTATAACCATTGCTAATATAGCCGTTGAATAGTGATCACATGATTAGTATAAATATAGTACTTTAACAAATCCAATTTACTTAGACAAAGAAAGCGATGGCCTCATCCAGTATAATTTCACCATATGAAGCCCATTTTTCGGAGCACAGAAAAGTGGTGGCATCTTTGGGCTTCGCCCTTGACCAAGCCTAAGATGATATTCATCATGTCAAGCTCAAACATGACTGTCTATGGGAAAAGTGGAAGTTGAATGAAATTACCACTCGAGCGATGTTATACGAGCCACCCCAAGAGTCTGTCACCATCGCACACCTTACCCTTAGGTCTTATGCGGCTGTTTTAAGGGGATATATAACAAATAATTAGTACTATGTTCATGTACATTATTTTTTTGTATATAATAATAAATATAATTTCTAGTC
This sequence comes from Viscum album, assembly GCA_963277665.1. NCBI lineage: Eukaryota > Viridiplantae > Streptophyta > Magnoliopsida > Santalales > Viscaceae > Viscum > Viscum album. The sequence continues at coordinate 872,134,415 of OY728163.1, forward strand.
ATTTTTGATACATTGTAAATAGTTTTTAAAGTACAAATGGTGTTTTTAGTTATTATTTAATTAAGAAATCTATTTTATTAAATTAAGGAATTTTTGAATTAAATAATATTTTAATAAAATAATAATACTATTATTAAATTAATTAAATATAAATTATCTTATAATTTTACGAGTGTAATTAAAAATTTTTATTAAGGTTTGAAAGCCATTTCTGTCAAAACCCGTGAATTTTCGATAAATGTCAGTTTTTTTTAAAAGTGAAAATTAACATATTTAGAAAATTATTTAGATAAAATAAATGTCATTTTTGGAATGAGGATGTCGAAATTATCCAATGGTGAATTTTTCATAATTTTCTGAGACAGTCAAATTTCTGGGTAAAAATTAAATACCGTTTAAATATATAATGTGTTTTATGACATCATAATGATCCAATAGTGATGTAATAAATAACTATAATCATTATTTTCGGCCAATATATGTTTTACCATTAAAATTATGTTATTTTGGGTTTCTTTGACTTACTATTCAAAGCATTAATGGACCTCTCAAGACATATTCAACACCTTGCCTTTTTAAATTAATTTCCATGGGAGTGTGACTCACCTCCACATAAGCAACCATAATATTTTTAGATTTTCTGACTTTGGCCTTATATAATATTTTTTTCCTCTTCCCTTTGCCAAAAACCATGGGAAAAACCATGGGATGGTTTTTGTTTTGGATTAATTTAATGTAAGGGGGCCCAGACCTAAATAATAAAGAATTCCCTCACCTTTCCTATATAAACCCACCCAAGCTCCCACTTCCTCCTCACTCAAAGCCCTTGGAGTTCATCCAGCCACTGCATTACTCTCTCTAGAATCCTCACAAGGTTCCCCAAGCTCCCAAGAAGCCTCTCACAAGCCTCTCTCTAGCCTTTGGAAGCACACTTCCATGTAAGGGTTTTTTCATCCATTCTCATTTTTGTCAATTTTCATTAAGTTTTATTGCCCTTTTAATTTCAATTATGAATATTGGGGTATGGTTTCTCACATCCCCCATACTGCCCTCTTAATTTTTTAATTATGGGAGACCCCTTTCTCTCTCATTAAATGCCTCCAATGTACACCCGTTATTATGCAGAAATTCCAAAAGGAACTTCTCTGGCTTCTTTTACATTCAAGAAACAATTTTGTATCATGAATATAAATTCCATTACATTTGTTTGGACATGTATCTGTATGACCTACTTACTGTCCATTACATGTAAATATGATGAGGAACCCATTTTTCTCTCATCACCCATTTTTATGAATTCTTATGTCACGCCGTTACGCTGCCGAAATCACACTGATTTTCTAAGTCAATGTCATTGTGTAGTGGATACCATGCCCATTTATCCATCAAGGGTATTCATCTTTATGCACATTTACTTATCTATTACAATGTTTCGTGTATAAATTTCACATTCCTTTATCATGGAATAAATGATTATGTTTTATGAATCCATGTTTTATGATCCATGTGGCACACTTATGCATGAAATGAAATGTTTAAGAAGGGTGCACTCTTATAGAGCTCTAATGCATTGGGTAAAGTATAGTATCATGATACGTCATGTACAATGAGTGTTGACTCATGATAATTCAAGTGCAACGCAGGTTTACTCGTTCTTTATGTGCAATGAGTATTTACTCATGCTCTATGTGCAATGAGCCTTGGCTCATGCTAATTCCATGTTAAGTGTTGTAGCCACATTTCCATGTTATGATTATCATGCTTTATCATGCCATTATGCTCATGTTTCTTTTATGCTCTATTGATATGCCTATTGTCTAACATGTGTTGTACTCCTCATGTTATTCCATGTGTACTCCCTTACTGGGCTTTACAGCTCACCCTTTTCTTATGCATGTCCTTAGGTTATCCCATGCAATTCTAAGTACGAGGGAATGTAGTGGTCATGTAAAGGATGTTTTCAATAAAGATATTGTATTTCAGGTTTTATGTTTTTATGTAATGATACTATGCCCCAAAGACACTAAACCTCTCAATCTTCTTTGTTGAATCAAGTGATGTTTTCTGTAATAAATCATGTTTATTTTTTTAATAAAAGAAGGGTTTCCATAATCGACAACACTGTTCACAAATGACACACTGACAACACTATACAAAAATGACTCACTAATAGCACTGTTCACAAAACTAGAAACACTAATCAGAGAATATGATGTCATGAAAAGTAAGTGGAATAAGCATCCGTGACATCACAAAACACCTCAAACACCTGATTTTCAAAAAAAAAGGACCAGAGAGGTCTGGGCCATTACATCAGATACCTCACAAAACATTCTCATCATCTAGAAAACCAAACTATCCCAGAAGGTGAAATATAAAAAGGGGTCTGAACAACCACCCTTCGAGAATCCTATCATGAATCGTTCCACCAATAGAGCTCATTCCATTTATAATGAAACAATCAAACCCACATGAAAAACACACCCCCTACTAAACCCTATACTAGGGAAAACATATCTCAATAACAATTGATCTATAATAAAAAACAAAAGAAATTCCTATTACAGATGAGAAATGTCAACAACCGAAAAATGATCATCATTAAAATAAAAGAGTTAAACCTCAAAAATATAAGGGTACTAAGAACATATCTATTACTAAAATTCTTATGTACTCTCCTACATGCTATGATGACACCAATAGTCATAAAAAGGGATATAACAACCATGAAAAAACGTCACCTTATGTTCTTGGAATTCTACAACATTTCCCTTGAAGGTCACATCGTCAACAAAATTGATCTCACTGCAATCGATGACTTGAGAGTTTTCATGAAGATAATGACAACGATCTGACACATTAATAAAATTATGGATCCTACACATATATAGGGAAAGTGATTACAGATATGACACAACTCCAACACAAAGCAACACAAGAAAATCCCCAACAAACCCGGGAGAATGGTTACTCCCATGACCAAACCTTCACTTCCCATGATGGGGAGTGACCATCAAAAACACATGATCCCAAAAATAAAATTCCCAAAGTCTCTTCCTATGATCATCATAAGATTTATGAATATCATGGGTTGCCTTCATCCTCTAAAAAATCACCTAAACCATCTCTGTCGTGTTCTATACCGGTTCTAGGGTGTGAAATGCTGACTCTCCAAACCCATTCAAAAAAATGAGAGTGAAATGGCCATCCATACAATGATTCAAATGGAACCATAATGATGCTCGATTGTAAACTATTGGAATAGGTTTACTCTACCAAGGGTAAATTCCTCATCCATGAACCTCAAAAATCCATGACATTAGTGAGAAACATGTCTCCAAGAGTCTGGATGTTCTGATCTGTCTACCCATCCATCTATGGATGGAATGCAGTGCTAAGGAATAGTAGAGAACTGAAACCATGCTGGAGATCCCCCCACACCCTGTAGGTAAAATGATGATCTCTGTCAGAAATGATTGTCCTTGGGACACTATGGAGTCTCACCACCTCCTCTTGATATTTCATCAAACAAACCTTGATTGAGATCGACTACATTATTACTATAAAATGCAACGATTCCATCAAAATGACCATAACTACCCATAGAGCATTAGATCCTCCCTGATCTTGAGGTAAACTGGTATCAAAGTCCATTTATATATCGTATAACTTAAACTATGGAATATATAACGTCATTAAAAACCTGCTAGGAACATGGTCCTCAACCCTCACCTTCTGGAATACCAAACATCAAGACACAAATTCTTCAACTACGTGCTTCATTCCATGTAACCAAAATTTACTCATCAATGCTCGGTACATTTTATTCATTCCACGATGTACCAATAAGGGTGAACAATGGAACTATCTTAGAACCAGATCATTTGATGCAAAAGGAATGAAAAACATTCTAAAAAACTACACCATATGTTATCCATCTTGGACAATTCATCAGGTGCCTAATGAAAAAATCTTGGTCTCCCCATACCTCCACCTCTGGATCCCCCAACTAGGAATATTCTTTCATTTGCTCCAAATATGACTGCACTATCAAATTAATGATACATCCTCTCCCCCAACATCTCCCATATCCAAATTTAGTGCCAAAATATCTTCTAATACTCTATAGGAATCACCTAAATCATGCACTACATCACTTTTTAACATCCTTCTTAGCCCATCAGCTACAAAATTAACATTACTAGGTGAATATGATATTTCAACATCATAATCCTATATGAACTCTATCCATTGACATTGTTGCAAGTTCATTTCATGATTGTAGAAAACCTACCTTAGGCTTTTATGATATGTGAAGGCCATAAAGTGCTCTCCAATGAAGTAATGTCTCTATAATATCATAGAAAACAAAAAATTCACCCACACAAGATCGTGGGTGGAATAGTTATACTCATAGGTAAAAGACTACTGTGACACATTAGAAATTATGGATCTATAATGCCTCAAAACACAAACTAATCCCAAACATGAAGAATTACAGAAAACCAAAAACTAAACTCCATGTACTAGAAGAAAAAGGTTTGGAGAACTATCCAAATTCTCCTTCAGATACTCAAAAGCTACTATCACTACTTGGTTCACTTGAACACATGATCCTTTCCATTCAATGTTGTCATAGGAGTCTTAGACTAATATAAATTCTCTATGAACCTCATGTAATAGCTTGTAAGACCAAGGAAATGTCACACCTCATCTAATGTCTTGGGTTCATCCCATGAAAAAACTGCTTCTTTATTCAATATATCTATAACTACTCCCTGATGGGATACAAAATTCCCCATGAAACAGAGTTATCGAGCCAAAAACTCACACTTCAAAAAATTCAAAAATAGTTGATGTTTATGAAGAATTCTGAAAATGGAATGCAAATGCTCTGCATTCTCCTCAGTTGTGGAGTACACAAGGATTGTTCCAATAAAGACCACAAAAAACACATTCAATATCTCATGGAACATATATTTCATCCACACCATGAACACATATGGAGAATTTGTCACACCTAATTGAATCACAATGAACATTTAATTCCAATGATGACAATATAACGTAGTATTTGGGACATCCTACTCATTAATGAATATATGACGATATCTTCAATGTGATTTTATCTTCAATAACCCACTTTCACTCTTCATACGATCAATTAAATCATTAATCCATTGATTAAAATGGTGATTCTTCATTGTTACACTGTTCAAGTGACCATACTCGATACATAGCTGAAATCTATTGTTAGAATACTTCATGTAAAAAATTGGTTCACTACATGGTGACATACTCAGAAGAACAAAACTATTGGGAAATAGATCATCGAGCTGTATACAAATCTCTTACAACTCAAAAGGTTCCATCCTATATGATTTCATTGAGAGAGGTTATGCGCCTAGCTATTTTTTAATTCTGAACTTTATCTCTCATCGACGGGGTAACACTACAACCTCTTCTGCAATGATGTTTCTGTACTTTTCCACAACCATAAGAATTTCCCGTGGCTGAAACTCCGATGAAATTAGCATCAGCCCAGCCGTCATGGATGATAATGATAGAGTATTTCTCTGACCATTCTAAATGTCTCGCTCACCAACAAACCCCGCTAGCTATCCATCAGCATCAAAGAAAACCACATGCCTAGAAAAGAAATCCACTATATCCGACACCGAATAAAAAAAACCACACCTAGGGTAACATCATATGGTTATATCCAGAAGAATATGAAATCTCCCCAAGAGTTGTGTTGCCCCATCACTAACTCACAATCTCTAAATACTTCAAAAAATCTTGCATGTTCTCCAAATGAAATAGTTACTGCCAAGGGAACTAGAAGCCTCTCTACCAAAAGACCTAAATAATGGAAAAGGTAATGTTATATAAAAGATTGTGTCACTCTTGAATCAAACTAGTTCTACACCCATGTATAAAAAATAAAAATGGTACCTCAAACAACATTTGGCTTGCCCGACACTGGCAACTCTGAAGAATAAAGCTCGACATGACATACTCCATGACCTCTCTGACCATTTTGATGACCACCATAATGGCCATGCTCTTCTCAATGAATATGGGGAGAATCACATGGTTGTCCTCTACCTGTCCCATCTACTCGCTGCTAATCCAAAGCTTGTGTGACCTAATTTTGTTTCCTCAAATCAAGATGCCTCAACAGAGGAACTTGAAGGGGAACACATGGAGCATGATGACTTATCATAAAGGTTGGGAACTGATTCTAGTCTTGAAACTAGCATGAAAATGAAAAAAAAAATCATGATCCCTTTGCATTGGTCTGAGAGTCCCTAGCTCCAGAGAAACGTGATACTAAGGGAAGGGACCTACCCCCAGCCAAACAGAATGTCTTTTTCCCTAAAAACCAGGAAACCCAAACCTAAGATCTACATCATGAGTAATCATGACGACTCCCCTCTCATAATGATCTGGTTCAACAAAACTTCCTCTCGATGTCCTTTACCTTCGCTATCACATCGTGTTATTTTTTTAACATAAATGGGGAGACATGAAGGTGGATATCTACATGCAAAGACTACTTGAAATTTCGTGCTCTGGCCTTCTTATCTAGGAAAAAATCTGTATCATATTGCCGAATCTTCCAAAAACGTATTCCAAACCCTTTCACAATATAGCTCTCTTATCAAAGGGTAAGAGGCTCCTAGATATTTGTTTCCTTCAGAGGCGTAGAACAAAACTGAACTCTGGACTTTTCTCAGAACTCCACCCATGCCACTACCTACTCCTTATGTTCCCTAATGAAGTAAAACCACACCTGCCTTGCATCTCGACGTAGAATCATCACAACCAATGAAACAAATATCTCTATCTGAACATGGATTTTGAAGAAAGCTATATCAACCTCCCACAACCTGTATTCCCTTACCACATATGAATCAGATCCCTAATACTTCTATATACTAGGCATTGAAACTCTCAAAGTGTCCTCCTTTATGTGTTGTCATCATCATTCTATAGTATTTATTGATCGGTTGGCACATCCCACTAAACATATTCTGTGTCAACCTGATTAGGATGTTAACCAGTATCCATAACTACAACTGAAAAAATTGTTAGATCTCCAAATCCTATAATACACAAGACTTAATATTAATTAATAAATTTTTTTCTCTTTATTCATTTTTGGTTAACCTATCCAATACTATACCCATTCAAATAATGGTGAAATTAATATGATGCTTGATCCATTACTAGGTATCTACCTTGCACAAAGTATCACCTCATTTAGTATCCATTATAAACATAAAGGTCAATTTATAAAATATTAGGGGTCCCTAAATACCCCTATCTCAACTAGTCTCACGTGATTATAGTGATTTTTAATCTTAGATAACAATGTTTCCCTACCAACCCATGAAACCTCACCTTTTCCTAACTCCAAACTCCATCCTATCCCAAAACCATGCCTCTAATAGCAATCTGTCACAACACTCCCCACAATGTGTACCCCTCCTAGGCCATTAATAAGAGGATAGAGATAGTGACTCTCGATTCCCAAATCCAGTAGGCCCTAGGTTGGCTACTAGCATTGAGGGTATAATAAACACACAAATGGGAGTCATTACCCTCTAAGAGAGCACATGTGAAATAGATAGATAAGACTAAAAACAACCAACTCCATCCCAAACATAAATATAAATGAAATCCCATGTACACATATTTAACATCAAGCATGAAATATTGCACATGAATGGGAAAATTGCACATTCCAAAAAGAAGTAAAACATTAGCTACCATGAAACCCAAACAATTCCTACAACCCCATTCTAGTAGTTACTAGCCTAATCTTTAAACTGATCCATATTACCTAAAAAATACTATATTTATATAGGGTGAGTAAAAAAAATATACTCAGTAGGATCCCCTATTGAGCCTCTCGTGCAAAAGAAATGAAATCTTGCTTTAGCATAGTGAAAAAAAAGTTAAACTAACTTATCACCTAAACATGTATACTATGTTCCCAACCACAACATGGATACTCTCACCATGTATATCATAAAAAGTATAGAATATAATAAATAATATCAAGGGAAACCGACTACCATTTCTCCAATAGTTTGTCTATTTTCACCATTTTCTTAAATCTAAATAATCTCGCCCTAAAATGGATTGTGCCGCAGACACCTAGGCGTAGCACCACAACATTCAACTCATGCAACACAACCACTGTATCCATGTAACCTAAGTGACCTGGTAGTTTTTGGGAGCCACCAAAGCTCTCATTATTTCTATCATACATTGGGAACTATACCTCAAGCCATTATAGACCATATTCTGGGTAAGGAACCTCAAGCCATCACAACCTATACTTATTACACCTATAGTTTTCCATTGAAAACTATATTTAGAATATATGTGTATGAATAAACAAAGGTAATTATATCCCACTACACAAATATAAGGGGAAAGATAACTATCATTCCTACTAACACAATAACTACCAAGAGAATAGAGTATGGCTAAAGGGGGTAGTCAGCTATCCATCCTCCCATTGAAATGGTGGGGAAAATACCCATCCAAGGTTCAGAATCCCCAAATTTTCAACCAACCATACCAAAAGGGTTGGTTATCATATGGAAATAGAAAAATTACATGATATAATATAACTCACAACTACACTATGGAAGAACCTAATCATAGACTCAACTGCAGCTAACATTGTTCGAACTCCCAACTACGAATACTAAGACTAGACATCATATAAGTGCACCACCAATTAAATAGCTAAATAATATTACATTTTACATTTTTATTAGTTTCAATTTACATTAGTTGCTTATTTAACAATTATTTAACCATTATAATTTCATCATTTCATTTTCTAAGTATCACAACAATGTTCCATGCACTCCGGGCATAACCAATCCAGGTCAACAGTTCCTTAAAAAAATATACCACGACATTTCATCCCATCAATCTCTAACCCCTATGTTAAAATCATTTATTCAGTTATTTATTAATAGAATTATTATATTCCCATATCCCAATGAATTCTAAAAAATCATTCTATTCTATCAAACATGTGGGGATCAACACTGTGGATAGGTGAACTACAATTATAATATTTTCGACCAATAACAAGTGCATAGACCCATCCATCCTTGAGAATCTATACATAGTATGTGGCACACCCCACATGACTTCTCTTCTTTTGGAAGGAGGGTAATAAAAACCATCTTTCTCAAAAAGTGGGGAAAGTAGAGATGATAACCATCAAAATGTTCAATCATAAACCACTTTTATATCAATGAGAAGTAGAAATTCAACATGTTCCATCATCCACAGTAAACTCCCCAACACCGACATGCATAAACTGATGAATCTCTCTACTCTATGCATCAATTACTACCACCCCCACTGGGCCTCGCTACCCCCAAATACCACAAATGACCTCCCTAATCATCCACAACTAGCTCACCCAAAAATAGAAGTAGTAGGAAAAATCAACAACAATTGGGCTCTTGGCCCAAAACAAGGAACTCAGTATTCTGACTGTATGACCATTCACAATCCTAAAGAATAAGTCACTTGTCCATAAATGAAGCGGGTAACTCAAAACCCTTTGAAGAGTTATCTTTATAAAAAAAAACGGTCATGTATTCAATATTGATTTAAGTAATTCAATTATACATGCATAAATTCCCCCATTTTATTATCATCAAATTACAACAACAATTGGATTCATTTGCATGTCTTCTTATCGTTAGCCAATTAATTTTCAATTAATCATAGATTTACATTCCTTACCAATTTCATCAAAAATGACAAAATGATGTGAAATTAATAGATATCACACAATCTAGAAATGAATAGGAAAATCATTATCATAGAATAAAGAATTAACTTATAATAGATTCTAATTATTTAATCTGGTTAAAATATATATTATGTCAATTATATTGTGATCTATTGGATAAAACATGACAAGTGTACCATTGCACGTTAATGAATATATAATCCATGTACCACCGACCTCCAATGGATTCTGGGGTTCTTTTCATGAGAATAGTACAACACAACAGATCATGATCACCTCTCCTAGAAGAATACATCCACATGAGGATGTAGAGTCACCACCACATCAACTGACACCCATGAAAACTCCATTAAAATATTGGGATTGCATTCCATTAAATTTAAAGTTGAAACAAAAGTTGATGAACACATCGGAATGTAGGTTGAACATACCTAATATTAGTGAAATATCAATACTACCTTATTCCAACAAAATAGGGGATGCTCCTACAGGAGGAAGACTCTATGGAAAATTATCCAAGGATCACAGTTTTATCTCACTACTCCTATGGGAGTAATAAATCTAGGCTTCTCGTTCTAGAGGAAACCCAATAAAGAAGAATAAGGTAATGGATATTTCAACCGTTTGAAAATATAAATGGAACATTGGATTAAATAAGATATTAGAATTTCCATTAATGTGGGATCATGTCAAGATTACAATATTTTACCACGTAAAGACACTACGACACTTAGGAATATTAATATATGAGTTATGGGATTTGAATATACCTTAAATTCCTTAAAACAAGGCCTTTAATTCATTTTATGTTAACGGAAACAGTAAAGTGTGAAATTGTATGAAGCTAGAAACACTGTTCACAAATTACTCACCAACAACACAATTCAGAAATGAATCACCAACATCACTACAAAAAAATGAATCACCGACAACTCTATTCACAAATGATTCATCAACATCACTATTAAAAAATGACTCACCGATAACACTATTTGAAAATGACTCACTTAGAGCACTATTCACTAAGGACTCACTGATAACATTGTATACATATGACTCAATAACATCACAATTAGAAAATATTCAAACACTATTCACAAAATTTAAATCTTACAATGTGTTGGTAATAAGATGACATGGCCTCCAATAACAAAAGAATATATCAGATTGGATTATTCCATTATAATTTAAGAAAGAATATGAATGGTACTATTGGATCACATCACTAATAAAGAATGACATATAAAAAAGTATGTAATATTCCATTGGGAAGGGTTATGAAATTTCACATGGAACATTTTTAAGAAAAAATTTAATTTATTAATAACCATTTTCATTAAAGAATTTAAAATTTCCTTTTATGTTAAAGAAGGATTTAACATATAATTTTAAACATTTCATGAGGTATAATATGTTTTTCTCATTGAAAAAATTATTCATAAAATATATATCATTTTGAAAACATTTTAATGTTAAAATATTTTTTAAAATCAATAACATAATATTGAAAATATTATGAAATCCTTTTCATTGAAAATCCTAGAAAGTCATAAATAAGAATTAAAAAACATTAAAAAATAATTTTATTTTAAAATAATGTGAAAATATTAATATAAGGCTAAAAAACAATTGAAATAATTTTATATGAACAAATTTAAACATAACTTTGAAAATCATTTAAAACAATTTTTGAAAATAGCTGATTTTTTAATACACATTTTCTCTAATAAGCATTTTAAAATAAAATTATTTTAATATTATATTGTAAAATATATTATAAAAAATATCATTTAAAAATTACAATGGATACATCATGGAAATATAAATCATGATGATTCTTAATTCCATACATTCCAAACATTCATTTTATACCTTAAATGTTTAGAAAAGATCCTTCCTATGAGAAACAAAAATTAGTCCTATTAAAAAAAGTTTTTAAAATCTATTAAAAGGGTACAAATATTCTTTAAACATCATAGGATAATTGAAAAAAAAATTAAAACATTTTTTTGAAGACATGGTTTGGAAATAACATATATTTTCTGAACAAAAAGTGAAATAAAGATAGATTTTCATTAAAAAAGTTCGTAATTAGATAGATGTTGAGATGTAGTAATAAACTCTTGCAACTTCTGAAATTTGGAATCATAACAATTTAAAATGATTAAAATTATATGAAAAATTAAATATAATAAAAATAACGATATTCATGACATGTCATGTAAAATTAATTATATACACCTCATATTACATTATAGGTGCATAACATGGAATTTATCATAATTATGGAAAATTAAAATAGAATTATTTTATTGGTTAGGTAACAAATAAAATATCTATCCCCTAGAATATATATAATTTAAGTGAAAAGTAAATATATTTAAAATTATGAATAAGAATAATATAATTAAAATATTTGAAGTAAATATACCACAAAAAATTAATGGGTGGTGAATAAGGAATGTATCTCACATATATAAGATGTGAGATGAAAAAACACTTACCTTATGTCTTGACATTCTTTGTACATGATCAAACCACCGTTATAAAAATATTAGTTTTTTATAAATATTAAATAGATCCATATCCTTATATATAATACCATATGTTATTTTTATGACTTTATATTATATTTTTATTAATAAATCCGTGTCAATATTTTTTTGGGTAATATAAACATTGTTTTTTTATATGTTTTTACTTTTCATTCATGATAAACATTCACATATCATGATTTAATTACATACAAATATGTAAAAGATTATGTCAATATCATAAATATAAAATATATAATTATTTATAATGATCTAAAAAATATATATAAATGTAATGGAATACACCATCCAAGGGCACAATGTGTTGTACGTATGCAAAAACTATGTTTCCATTTTCTTATCATATTGAATGAAGGAATGGAACTAAGAATTATATATATATATATATATTATAATTATTATAATATATATATCATATAAAACAACAAAATCCATTCATTATACATTCTATGTACAGTGTGAACGAATCACATCAATTTTAGGATGTGGTAGTCCACACATCCATAAACGATGTTATGGTATTTACAAAAAAATTAAATCTTGAAGGTATGTTTGATATAATTATTAAATAAGAATAAATAAATCTTAAATATAATATATATTGATTAAAAATATACTTTCTATCATAATTCCCAACCATTATGGGATGTAAAGGAAAAACGAACAACATTGTTCTGTGAGGCAGCAGCTCACTATAAAAAACATTGGTATGTTCGTTAACCATTAGATGGATGTGTGTGTGTGTTTATATACAATACATAGAATAAATACATATCAATATATTTACCATTGTGATGATATTATATAATCGTGTTATATGAATATTTTAGATCATAGATAATTAATACACAATAAGGGAGCTTGAGGATGAATGTTACCAGTAACGCCCCGACCCTAGTTACCCAGAGTCGGTGCATTATTACATAACATTGGCATGATCACAAGAAAGATCAAATCTCGAAAGACCGATTGGTTTAGTAGCCTTGGAAACACTATATATATTCATAAGTTTTACATTACATCTTAAATTGAAAAACTACTACAACAACATAATGTCTCCACAGTCCACACTATTATCCCCTCATAATATCCCTGCAGGTCATTCATAACTTACTTGTTCGCATCCTGGGAAAAATAAAACATAGAAAAGGGGTGAGCTCAAATGCCCAGTAAGGATAACAATATAGCAGGAACTTTCATAAATAAGAATAAACATTTAAGGCAATGTATAACTAAAACAAAAGCCTTTCAAACATGAACATTCAACATGGTACGACATAAATAAAATGAATTAATGTCATTTACTTATTCACATGTATATTCTACTAATCGAATAATCAAATGCAAAAATCAATAACCACTTTCATAATGTTGGAATACATAATGCCAGACTATCATAACCACATAGTCAAGGCCTCGTGCCAAGACTACAAATAAGATTTTGTCAAGGCCTTGTGCCAAGACACTAGTTTGTCTCATGAGACCTACCGATGCATCGAGGAGCTATAGCGGGCTCCACCCGTCACTTACTAAGTCCAATGCATTCCCATATGAAAATGTTTAAACATAACATAAACATTCGTATTAAAACTAGCATACGAAATGTAAATAATTTCACCATAAACTATGAATGGTATAAAAATAGCACATCCATAGTCAAACATATCACAAAACCTTCAATACAATATAGAAGTTTTGTATCATAATAAATCAACTTCAAATAATCTTAAAATCCATCAAAGGATGTTGACATAGATGAAATCAAAACACTTTTTGGAGAAATATCACTTTCTATTTTTGAAATTATTTAAGAGCCATATAAAATAAAACATTTTCTTGAAAATATTCTTATAAGCTTGTAAGGAAAGCTTTGAAGATTTTATAACGGCAGAAAATAACCGCACCCGCCGTATAAGTTAAAAAAACATTCTTACCTTAATTCTGTCGAAAAGGTTAAAAAGGACCTTGTTATGAAAATGACGGAAAGATTCCTCTTATAAAAAGTCAAACAAGGGTATAAATGACTTTAACCCATATTCTTGTAAATAATAAAAATGTTTTGAAATACATTTCGAAGAAACATGGATGTGGATGATAAAGAAATCCCAGTAGATTATTACGTATAAACAACCTCAGATAATGAAGAGATTGTGAAATAACCCTTACCTTGTACTTTTCCTTGGTTGGGGTAGATTAACCTCCTGTATAATGGTGAAATAATTGTTATTAAATTATACAAGAATCATATATATTAATATGATATCATATATGATCTTTTAATATTGATTTGATAATAATATCTTAGTATTATCATTGTTTCGGGTGTTAACTTACTTGTTTTCTTTTATATGTTTTGTTACGTATGACATGTTTGTAAAGGATAGGTTGTATATTATTCATATACATAATGATATCAAGTCCTTAAACATCATTTTTTTAAATCATCAAATGATAATTATACTTGAATGGATACGATGGAGAATGAATCTCATCGCGTTCGTGGAGACGGTAGTCCGTACGTACGCACGAGCGACAATATCATTCTTTTGATATTAAAATAATATATAAATGGATGGTATATCATATATACAGAATCATTAACATGTTATATTTATTATTTACATGAGTTACACATCATTATTATACCCATCCAAATAATATTATATTGAATAACAATTACACCACTACGTGGAGACGGTAAGCCGTACGTACGCACGTATGGTGACATGTTATTCAAAGGGTGGATAGAATACTGAATATGGTTGTACCATATTTATAATAACATCACATTATATGTGAGATACTGGAGTTATTATTTTATAATGGTAACAACAAAGGAAGAAGAAGTGGAAGAAGAAATGAACTTAGAAAAGGGTGGTGAAATCATTACCTCTTCTTCGGGTTCTTCCTTTTGATTTGATCAAAAGGGATCCTTAGGTTGTCTTTCTGATCAAACTAAGGAACCTAGGATGTAGTGAGGGAAGTTGGGAGAGTATTTGGGCATAGTTTGGCCGAACCAAAAAGCTTTGAAGGTGTGAAGAAATGAGAAGGAGGAGTGCCCTTTTATAAGAGGGGTGAGGGGCACCTTTGGAAAAGCTAGAAATATTAATTTATAATAAATTCATATTCGGTTTCTAATGCATCCAAAGTTGATTATTCAAAGGTTAAGGTGGGGATGGGTCCCAAACCACTCAACCAATATAATTTAGACAGGTTTGGGTACTTATATTAACCTTATCTTTAAGTATTAACTCTAAGTTAATTAGTTTAACTTTTACAATGTCTCTTTGTATTTTTATATAATATGGTTAATAAACTTACTATATACATCCAAGCGACCCCCAAGTGGTCCATTAATGATAAAACTATCATGATATAAGTATCTTGGCCGAACCTTAGATTTTTAGGAATTTAATATCAATTAATAATATAATATTGTTTTTAAGAACTCTTTTATGTCAATTTTGACACTATTCAATAGTTGATTTTTGTGAAACTCATAACAGATTGATTACTTCGAACAAAGTCAATTAAATCAATCCTAATATATCATATTATCCTAGAAAATTATTTTAATTCATTAAAAGTTTCATATTATATTTATTTGGGTATTTATAATATCAATTATTTTAATTTTTCACTATTATAGTAATTACTGCATCATCGTTGTGTCATAAATAAAATAAATTATTTAATGTCTAAAAATTATAAATAAAATATCATTGTGTATGAAATCTTTTCAGATTTCTAATGAATATTTATAATCTAAAATCCAACATATATAACCCTATGTAACAATTGTTTTTCTAAAAAATATATGCTTGTGTCATTTTTGTATTCATTTTATCTTAATTAAAATAAAGTGTCATTATCACTTACAAATGGATCCATGGGGTCCCAAAATCGACCAAAAGATGCCCATGGTCGACCATGTATCAACCAATAGGGTTTAGACACGTTTTAGGGTAATTTAGTATTATTATAATATTATTTGTTGACCCTTATTTACCGGATTTTCCCTTAACCATGGTAAATAAAATATTTACCGCAGTAATTATTCAAAATGTCTAAAAATAAAAGTTACCTATTTACACAATTTGAACATCCTGATTACAAATATGGAATCCATTTTCCTAAATTCAAAACACAGAAGTGGCAGAAATTAATTTAAAATTAATTCCCGCTGTCAAAACAAAATGCGTGTTTTTAAGAGATAATAACTATCAAAAGATTGACACTTGTTTATGTTCAGTTTAATTGTAAAATTATGTCCAATGACCAACATTATATTAAATGGTAAAAATATATTCTAAATATAGTTTAAAACCACTCAAATTCATAATTTATCACTATTAATTATTTTGATTAAAAAAGTTGTTTTTAATTAAAATTTAGTAATTTTCACTATTCATCAAAATATGAAAGTTATCCGAAAAGTACCAAAATTTCACCTTAGGCTAAATTAGATATTATGAATCCAAAAATGAAGTCCATTTTTGAGATATAAAATATATAATTTCAAAAAGTAGGTGTTACTATTCATAATGGCTAGTTTGATTGGTTGTGGTGTGTGTTAAAACTCAAGGTTGCGTACAACACACATTACTGTATTATTCAAAGAAGGCGTACCGTGGAAGCTTGGGATGTTTCATTTTAAATTTTTGATGTCCCCATTTAGTCAAAAAGTTTAAAATATTGTATTTAAAAAGGGTTCACTATTAAAAGTTGATAAAAGTGAAATACTGAAAATGAATTTGTTCTTGCATTATATCTAAGAAACTCATAATATGGATTCTAAAATTATAAGGATTATATAAAGTTTAAAATTTAGATAATACTATTAAAAACCTCTTTTTGATGGATTTTTTTTAAGTCATGGTGTGATTCAACTCGGTGTTGCGTGTAGTGTAAGTTATTGAATTATTTTGAAGAAATAACACATTATGAATTCTTGGGGTGTTACATTCTCCCTTCCTTCAATAAATTGCGTCCTCGCAATTTAAAATTTTTCTTTGAAAATAAAAGGTTTAAAGTAGAAAATATATTTGTGGGAAAACCCACATCGGAAATTGGGTTACTACAATTTAGTCATAATATGAGGAAAAGAGAAATCAAAGTGTCACCACCAAATTATGATCTCGATTAGGAGAACATTGGTGTCAATTAGAGACATATAATTGGAGGAAAAACGTAAATATTTATAGGTAGTGATTGAGGTCATCAATCACAAACAAGTGTAAAATTGAGGTCCTTAAATTCATCAATCTATGATGATTTGAAATACCATCGGTTCAACAAAACATAGGGTATTAGGATAACACATTTTTGATGTTTCAAAATATCTTATTTGAAATCCCATATCGAAAAATGAATTAGTGAGGCCTCTATTTAAAATAAAGAGTCGAAAGTATGAAGATTACCGAAAATAACACATACTAGGGTTCCATGTAGGAAAATATGGATATGGAAGAAAAATCTAACCACCAATTATCTGATGGAGAGTGGTAGAGAACATGGCTATGAAAGGGCCAACAATCCCAAAGCCATAAATTAGTGATGATTTAAGGTACCATCTAGGAAAACATTTTTATTCTAAGTTGCTTTTCTTAATGTTGAGGAATTTATTTATGAGATTGGATAAGATCATAAGGAGATATACTTACATTATAATTAGAGTTTTATCCATTAATAAATTTCTACCACAAACTCATCTTTCACTCTAAAAGATAATAGAATGTAAAAAATTCTATTTACACTATTTGTATAGGGTTCCAAAATAAATGAATTTATAATTCATCTACAATATCTCTTAATAAAAACTACATTATTTAATCCAGGACATCTCGTGGGCCAGTGGTAGGTGATACACCCTTGTCGCCCTTCGGTTACGGGTTCAAGTCTCGCAGCCTTTCCGGACGCGACGTGTTGCCGCCCGACCTCCGGGTTGTCCTTTTATGTCAATCCAAAATAATCCAAACAAGAACTATCCAAAATAATTCTATCCAAACTCACAGTCTAACATTTATAAGGAAGGTAAACATAATATAGATCCTTTTTACCCCGTAATAGCATATGAATACCTTCATCATGTATTACCATATTCCTTATTGATTACATTCATGCTCCCTTATTCCATATAGAATGCTGGATATACTTCATTAATCCAAAAAATGTTTTAAACCCCAACAATGATGGAATATACAAATCATTAATTAGTTCCAAGGTAGTCAAGAATATCCAATATAATTTATCCAAAACAATCACATATTATTCCAAAATCACTACCTCAGTATCAGAACTATATTATGATTTATCATTCTCTCAACCATATATTTTCCAAAAATTTATCCTGCTCTTGAGTCACTTTTCTTTGTTCCACAAAATCTCAAGTCCTTAATGAAATAGTACTGCAGTACAATCCTTATATACTCCATAATTATTATAACAAGTACATTGTTGATACAACACTCAATTGACATAATCAACATAAGAACTCTAATAATTCCTCTTCATCTGTGGTAGTATCATAACTTGATTATTATCCAATAACATCATTTGCGGCATAGTCTGATGACTGGGAAATAGGTTCGCGTAGTGTCCAAACTCCTTGCAAATGAAGCATTGTACATTTGAAACCATTTTCTTACCCTTGCAGTCACGTACTTTGTGCCCTTTTCCTCCACACTTATAACAAACTCCCATTCCTTTCAGGCAAGTTCCAGGTTGTTTCTTTCCACTATTACCACATATGGGAAAATTCTTCTTTTCCCTCTTCCCTTTATCCATCTTTCTCTCTTCCATCCTTTTCTTCTCTTGCTTCCCTTCAAAGCCACAGGACTCAGTAAACTCTTTACTTATCTTATCAACACATGATATATTTTCTTCATATGATGATAATACATGGGAGACTATTTCTCTTATAAATTCTAGCTTAAGACCATGAAAGATATGATCCTTCCTTCTCTTTGGATCATGTGCATTTCTGGAGTTCTCATTCCTTCTACTGGGCGCCATTTCTAAACAATGGCATAAACTAGATCAGTTTATGAATCAAAATACATAATCCCATACTTATAAAACACTTAACATAAATTGAACTATTTATGGATATAATCCATAATCATAAAAATGTTTTCTTTGAGGAAGTATATACTCATAAACCCTTCATAATGATTTGTAAAGAAAATGAGAGTTATCCTAAGCATATCCCCCGGGAGTGTCGTAACCAAGAGTGCAGCAAGGCCCGTTGTCGTGCACCAGTTCCCGTTCGAGTCTAGCTCAAAGCGGTGTTTTCGGGTTTTACCCCTAGGTACATCTGTGCCAGAGCCGCCTCTACCTTCTCATATCCAGACAGGGATGTATTGCTCGGAAAACTCACAAAATCTCTAAAATACCAAAATTCTAGGAAGTTCTTCTATACTAATCCTCAAAGTTCATCTTAGGTCTACGTGCTCTAATCAGAGTTTATCTAAATCTAGATTCCAAGGTTTGTACTAAACTTACTCTGATACCAACTGTAACGCCCTGACCCTAGTTACCCAGAGTCGGTGCATTATTACATAACATTGGTATGATCACAAGAAAGATCAAATCTCGAATGACCGATTGGTTTAGTAGCCTTGGAAACACTAGATATATTCATAAGTTTTACATTACATCATAAATTGAAAAACTACTACAACAACATAATGTCTCCACGGTCCACACTATTATCCCCTCATAATATTTCTGCAGGTCATTCATAACTTACTTCTTCACATCCTAGGAAAAATAAAACATAGAAAAGGGGTGAGCTCAAATGCCCAGTAAGGATAACAATATAGCGGAAACTTTCATAAATAAGAATAAACATTTAAGGCAATGTATAACTAAAACAAAAGCCTTTCAAACATGAACTTTCAACATGGTACGACATAAATAAAATGAAATAATGTCATTTACATATTCACATGGATATTCTACTAATCGAATAATCAAATGCAAAAATCAATAACCACTTTCATAATGTTGGAATGCATAATGCCAGACTATCATAACCACATAGTCAAGGCCTCGTGCCAAGACTACAAATAAGATTTTTTCATGGCCTTGTGCCAAGAGACTAGTTTGTCTCATGAGACCTACCGATGCATCGAGGAGCTATAGCAGGCTCCACCCGTCACTTACTAAGTCCAATGCATTCCCATATGAAAAGGTTTCAACATAACATAAACATTCGTATTAAAACTAACATACGAAATGTAAATAATTTCACCATAAAATATGAATGGTATAAAAATATCACATCCATAGTCAAACATATAACAAAACCTTCAATACAATATAGAAGTTTTGTATCATAATAAATCAACTTCAAATAATCTTAAAATCCATCAAAAGATGTTGACATAGATGAAATCAAAACACTTTTTGGAGAAATATCACTTTCTATTTTTGAAATCATTTAAGAGCCATATAAAATAAAACATTTTCTTGAAAATATTCTTATAAGCTTGTAAGGAAAGCTTTGAAGATTTTATAACGGCAGAAAATAACCGCACCCGCCGTATAAGTTAAAAAAACATTCTTACCTTAATTCTGTCGAAAAGGTTAAAAAGGACCTTGTTTTGAAAATGACGGAAAGA
Organism: Viscum album; assembly: GCA_963277665.1. Classification (NCBI taxonomy): domain Eukaryota; kingdom Viridiplantae; phylum Streptophyta; class Magnoliopsida; order Santalales; family Viscaceae; genus Viscum; species Viscum album. Next base: position 872,155,393 of record OY728163.1, read on the forward strand.
TTCCTCTTATAAAAAGTCAAACAAGGGTATAAATGACTTTAACCCATATTCTTGTAAATAATAAAAATGTTTTGAAATACATTTCGAAGAAACATGGATGTGGATGATAAAGAAATCCCAGTAGATTATTACGTATAAACAACCTCAGATAATGAAGAGATTGTGAAATAACCCTTACCTTGTACTTTTCCTTGGTTGGGGTAGGTTAACCTCATGTATAATGGTGAAATTATTGTTATTAAATTATACAAGAATCATATATATTAATATGATATCATATATGTTCTTTTAATATTGATTTGATAATAATATCTTAGTATTATCATTGTTTCGGGTGTTAACTTACTTATTTTCTTTTATATGTTTTGTTACGTATGACATGTTTGTAAAGGATAGGTTGTATATTATTCATATCCATAATGATATCAAGTCCTTAAACATCATTTTTTTAAATCATCAAATGATAATTATACTTGAATGGATACGATGGAGAATTAATCTCATCGCGTTCGTGGAGACGGTAGTCCGTACGTAAGCACGGGCGACAATATCATTCTTTTGATATTAAAATAATATATAAATGGATGGTATATCATATATACAGAATCATTATCATGTTATATTTATTATTTACATGAGTTACACTTCATTATTATACCCATCCAAATAATATTATATTGAATAACAATTACACCACGACGTGGAGACGGTAAGCCGTACGTACGAACGTATGGTGACATGTTATTCAAAGGGTGGATAGAATACTGAATATGGTTGTACCATATTTATAATAACATCACAGTATATGTGAGATACTGGAGTTATTATTTTATAATGGTAACAACAAAGGAAGAAGAAGTGGAAGAAGAAATGAACTTAGAAAAGGGTGGTGAAATCATTACCTTTTCTTCGGGTTCTTCCTTTTGATTTGATCAAAAGGGCTCCTTATGTTGTCTTTCTGATCAAACTAAGGCCCCTAGGTTGTAGTGAGGGAAGTTGGGAGAGTATTTGGGCATAGTTTGTCCGATCCAAAAGGCTTTGAAGGTGTGAAAAATGAGAAGGAGGAGTGCCCTTTTATAAGAGGGGTGAGAGGCACCTTTGGAAAAGCTAGAAATATTAATTTATAATAAATTCATATTCGGTTTCTAATGCATCAAAAGTTGATTATTCAAAGGTTAAGGTGGGGATGGGTCGAAAACCACTCAACCAATAGAATTTAGACAGGTTTGGGAACTTATATTAACCTTATCTTTAAGTATTAACTCTAAGTTAATTAGTTTCACTTTTATAATGTCTCTATGTATTTTTATATAATATGGTTAATAAACTTACTATATACATCCAAGCGACCCCCAAGTGGTCCATTAATGATAAACCTATCATGATATAAGTCTCTTGGCCGAACCTTAGATTTTTAGGAATTTAATATCAATTAATAATATAATATTTGTTTTAAGAACTCTTTTATGTCAATTTTGACACTATTCAATAGTTGATTTTTGTGAAACTCATAACAGATTGATTACTTCTAAAAAATTCCATTAAATCAATCCTAATATATCATATTATCCTAGAAAATTATTTTAATTCATTAAAAGTTTCATATTATATTTATTTGGGTATTTATAATATCAATTATTTTAATTTTTCACTATTATAGTAATTACTGCATCATCATTGTGTCATAAAAAAAATAAATTATTTAATGTCTAAAAATTATAAATAAAATATCATTTTGTAGGAAATCTTTTCAGATTTCTAATTAATATTTATAATCTAAAATCAAACATATATAACCCTATGTAACAATTGTTTTTCTAAAAGATATATGCTTGTATCATTTTTGTATTCATTTTAACTTAATTAAAATAAAGTGTCATTATCACTTACAAATGGATCCATGGGGTCCCAAAATCGACCAAAAGATGTCCATGGTCGACCATGTATCAACCAATAGTGTTTAGACACGTTTTAGGGTAATTTAGTATTATTATAATATTATTTTTAACCCTTATTTACCGGATTTACCCTTAACCATGGTAAATAAAATATTTACCGCAGTAATTATTCAAAATGTCTAAAAATAAAAGATACCTATTTACACAATTTGACCATCCTGATTCCTAATATGGAATCCATTTTCCTAAATTCAAAACACAGAAGTGGCAGAAATTAATTTAAAATTAATTCCTGCTGTCAAAACAAAAAGCGTGTTTTTAAGAGATAATAACTATCAAAAGATTGACACTTGTTTATGTTCGGTTTAATTGTAAAATTATGTCCAATGACCAAAATTATATTAAATGGTAAAAATATATTCTAAATATACTTTAAAACCACTCAAATTCATAATTTATCACTATTAATTATTTTGATTAAAAAAGTTGTTTTTAATTAAAATTTAGTAATTTTCACTATTCATCAAAATATGAAAGTTATCCGAAAAGTACCAAAATTTCACCTTAGGCTAAATTAGATATTCTGAATCCAAAAATGAAGTCCATTTTTGAGATATAAAATATATAATTTCAAAAAGTAGGTATTACTATTCATAACAGCTAGTTTGATTGGTTGTGGTGTGTGTTAAAACTCAAGGTTGCGTACAACACACGTTACTGTATTATTCAAAGAAAGCGTACCGTGGAAGCTTGGGATGTTTCATTTTAAATTTTTGATGTCCCCATTTAGTCAAAAAGTTTAAAATATTGTATTTAAAAAGGGTTCACTATTAAAAGTTGATAAAAGTGCAATACTGAAAATGAATTTGTTCTTGCATTATATCTAAGAAACTCATAATATGGATTCTAAAATTATAAGGATTATATAAAGTTTAAAATTTAGATAATACCATTCAAAACCTCTTTTGAATGGATTTTTTTGTAAGTAATGGTGTGATTGAACTCGGTGTTGCGTGTAGTGTAAGTTATTGAATTATTTTGAAGAAATAACACATTATGAATTCTTGGGGTGTTACATTACATATTCATTAGGCAACTCTTCTTGGTCTATAACAATGGGATTCTATGTAAGGATTTAATAAAAAATTGATTTTTATATTATTAAGGGAGGTATTTTAGAATCTTATTTGTGTATATTTAGGTTAACAAAAATACATTAGGGATTTGACTAATTTTGAGGGCTAAGTGATTTTTTATAGTGGGGGAGGGGTGGAATTATTGTAATTTTTTTAAATAAAAATCCATCTAATATTTTTTCTAAATCATATAGATAAAATAATGTTTCCAATCCTAGAAAATACAAAATAGGTTCTAATTATAATTATAAAATGTTTTTATGTGTTTTTATGTCTTCTTTGGGTTTTAGATTAAAGTAAATTCCTTTGATAAGATAATTTTTCTCTTAATAACTGTAATTTATTTGAAATAATTTCTTTAATATGTTTTTCGTAAAATAATATATTGGAGTTATTATAAATTTTAATACATGATTATTCAAAATATGGAATCAATTTTTCAAAATTTTAATCATATAAGTTGTATGATTCTTTTTAAAATTATTAGAGTATAATTGTTCAGACTATTGGCTTTGTATGAAAAAATTACCTAGAGATTGAAATCTTTATATATTTAATTTGAAATTATAATTTCTTAAAAATAGTATTAATTATTTTTCAAAAAACAAAAAACAATCAAACATCTTTTAAAACAAGTTAAAATTCTTTTTAAGTAAATTTTTATATTCCTCTTCATAAATGATTTTGAATTTTTCGAATAAAAAATAAAAAAATTTAAATAATCAGATTTAAAAAGTGTTAACCAATAAATGGATGTAAAATTAAAATTTAGAAAAATACAGATTTTTGTTCCTAATATATGGATTTATTCATATAATATAACTATAAAATCAATTCGATGAGTATTTTTAATATTTATTAAATTTATAATATATAAATTTGATTGAATAAATTAATATAAAGTTGTTTATTTAAATTTTTGAGATAAAATTATGTACTTATAGAGAATAATAACCTTCTTAGAGAAGTACTTTCATTATTATCAAACAGTTCTTAAATTCAGCAGCCTAAATTTATATACAATTGATTCATTTTATAATCATTTTTAAATCATAGTTTCACAAGTTAGTTAATCTTATTTATATTATCCATTCCAGTGGCCAAATGGTTGATATAATAATATTTTCATAAAAATGATAATAGTATCTTGTATTTCTGTAAAACATTACCTTGTGTGTTATAAAATGTAATCAATTTTACCATCCTTGTATAATATTTTCCAAATCCTGATGTTCGAGGTATCCTGTAGACCATCGATGACTCATTGAAGAGTTTTCCAAATTTCATGGTGAACGAACAACATCAAAGATCGACATCAGTGGCACCAATCAGCAATGGTTCCACATCGACCGGTGTTAGGGAATCAGTTCCAGGTGGTTCATGACTCACCCATCAGTGATTCATTTATATATTATTTCATTAGTTTTAGAATCACTCCAGTAATGCCTATTTTAACGTAAAAGTGTATTAATAACCCTTTCAAATAAATTTATTACTCCTAAAAGATATTTTAAATCCCTAAAGGGTTAGGGGACCACTGAATTATGTTATTGGTGCCACACCCTTTTGTTACATTTTCCCATCTCCCTTGTTCTCCAGTTAAGCCGTTGTTATGTGTTTTTCTACATTTAAGTGCAATCTATCAACTCACCCCCATCTGTTGGTCTATCTACACTATTTCCCAGGGGAATTAGTAAATATCAATTAATTCCATCATATGATACTACTAAGCCCCATGGTTAATCCATGATATGGCTATTTAATAATTCTAAATAGTCTCTCTAGTTTTAGGACCTGGCCCCTTCTTAAGACGAGATCCTCTCTTCATTCTTCCATTAATTTTCTCTATCTATGCATTAAGACTTCTTCTAATAGATCATGCGCCAGTGCTGGAGCCCTTTCTATTCAGTCGTGTATGTTCTTCCTATATGTCACTTCATCCTCAGTTCATGGCACTATGTGAAAACATTGATCCATGATCATCCATATAGGGGTTCTACATTCATCTCTCTTTAATGTTCATCGTGTGGGGTGGGTATGATGATGATCGCTGAGGAAATAGATGAAACCAAATTTAATGAATATAATAAATTTAATTTAAAAGGATTAATGGGTGGGGAATATGTTGAGGTTGTTGAGTATTACCTAAATTTTTATGTTTTTCATTGTATGGGCCCTTTTTCACTAAAATCGTGGCACTTGGTGGTCCCTTCATGAACACTAATAATGCTTTGTTTTCTAGATGATCTTTTGAATGAATGAATGTAACATGGAAAATAATTAATAACGTAAACATGGTTAATTAAATAGATGCTTGATGAATAATAAACCTAGTGAGATCACCCTGATTAACCAAATGGAATGAAGGAACTTAATGAATGATGTTTACTAAATCTGAAAATTTCCTTGCTATATTCTGGTGATATGCATGGTTGTTTTGTTTGATTCTTTATTGGGTGACGTTGATGGGATTAGATTATCTGGTAGAGATGTTGTTGGTTTTCAAATATGGTGTCATGTGGATCCAGCCGTAAATGTTCAAAACCCATTATGTTGGGTCCTCTTTTGGTTGTAGTACTTCAAGGGTTCTAACATGATCGAATTTTGATGTTGTCATTTACAAGAGAATTGGTAGTGAATACTTAAGGCCTTCCTAGATATCTCTATTCAGTTGTTGCATTGAATTGTGGTTATGCCTATTAGTTTCCTAGTAGTGCATGAATATTTAAATAGAATCAATTGGAGAAGATAATGAGAAAGGGTACAATAGAAAACTATTATCTAGAAATGGATTGTGCCCTTGTTGTGGGTATTGTGTACTAGTTCATGTAGGGTTACCTGTAAAAGTGTTTTTGTGTAGTCTAGTTATTGGTTTTGGGAACCTTAGGTTGAGATGAGTTCTTAATTAAATGTATGTATAAAATATATTTCTTGTGGTTCTTATGCACACCACACACATGTAGATAACTTCGTGCCTTACACCCCCATTTCATGGGGGAGGGTGTTTTCCCCAACATTCCTATGAGTGGATGGTCATTACATCCTTTATTATCCCTCTCCTAGATATCCCAATACTCTTTGGGAAGGATGTGGCAGCCTGTGGTTCACTTTAGCTAAAGACTCTTCGGCCAGGGTGTGTTGTGGTGATTTAGACTAGGTGTGTGATGGCAGGTTTGTTTCCCATTTGTCTTAGGGGTGAAAATCAGGTGTCTTCTAGAAGGAAGTATGGTTGTGGTGGCCTAGGTCTGTATGGGTAGAAAGTGTGCCTTTGATTGACCAGGTGTCTGCAGGTGGGATGTGTGGTTGTGGGGGCCTAGGTGTTTGCACATGGGATAAACATGTGGTTGGGAATACCCATATGGTTTTTGTTGGGGGTAGTAGTGGGCCTATAGTGGGATTTGAGAGGGAGTTATAATGCCTAGAGTGTTCTAAAAAACTAGTGGGAAAGCGGTGCAGGTTACCGAAATATCAATATGTTATTTATATTATTTTACCTATCTATCTTTATTTGTCAAGTGTGCCTTGGTGAGGCTAGGTGGATATTTATCTTTGTTGGGTGTTTTGGTTACCTCTATTTCTCAAGGGGAATTATAATATCCCACCACTTCTGTAAGATATCTTTTGGTATCCCTAATGATTATACATGAATACTCACCCTACATATATAAAAATACTTTTAGGTTTCTAGGAGGACTTTGAGGACTGTGGAAGACCTTACTAGATCTGGTTTCGGGATAGTTTTCATTGCTATTTTTCTTTTCTTGGGGTACATTCCTCAAAAATTTTCTTTTCCATTATATCATATTATTTTTATCATCCATATGGGAATATATTCTTGGATTTACTTTTATATTTACTCCATGGTGTTTCATGGATTTTTCATTTATCTCCCAATCTTGTTCTATGAAAAGGGTAATGCCATCCATTGATGTGAGATTTTATACCCTTGGTTCTAGTCACTACTCTAAGGCCTACTGAACGTTGGAATTAGGGGTCATTATCCCTCCTTCACCTTGAAGAAGGTAGGGAAGTGATTCTTATCATACTTTCCCACATATTGGAGGTGGGACATGAAAGAATGGTATCAGAGGCGATTGAAGAGATATAGTATGGAGTTTGAGGATAGGCATAGTGAGGATTTCAATGTATTGTAGTTAAAAAATGTTTGTAAATATTTTCATATGAAACAGGCTATCTAAGACCATTTAAGATGTGACATTTTAGGGCCCCCTGTGATCCGATACAAGGACTATGGACCAACTGAATTACCAATTGAGGCTACACTGATTGTAGGGTAGAGACTTTAGGAAATGTACATGCATCATAATGACATGTGTTCTTGTGTTTCTTGGGTGCTTTGAGAATTAAAAAAAGGAGTTCAAAAAAGAGTTTAAAAGAATAAATTTTCCACCGTACTCAGGCTTAGGAGTTTCTTGTTATCCTTTTAAACTATGGAACATGAGAATTATCCTTGAGTAGTGCGTGTAGTTGAGCCCCAGTAGGTTGATCTGGTTGATCAGAGAAGGGATGATCGAGAGTAGTATGATTTCCAGTGGAAGAAAAAACTTCATTCCGTCTACCAGATGTCTCTCAGAATGTATGAGGGAGACGTATCGAATATGGAGATAGAGTGCTGGCTCGAGGAGCTGGTGATCGCCTTTATCTTGATCTGGGATCCGCTAGAGTACTGGGTTTCTATCTATGTGAACCAGATGCAAGGATCATCCCACTAGTGGTGGATGATTTACATCTTATTAGAAGAATGAAATTGAGGTTTCATGAACTAACATTGAAAAGGAGTTCTAAGTGGAATTCCATTCTTCTATGATGAAGGACAATAGAGGCAAGAGATGCTCTCCCTCTAGATAGAGAGTATAATGGTGAAAGAACTGGTGATCAAGTTCAAGGATCCTCTTAATTTTTCTTTGGACCTCTATTCAGATGAGGAGTCATGGGAAATATTCTTAGAAGAGGCACTTCGGCCATATATTTAGTATGTTGTTACTCCCTTCACTCTACCAATGTACTTGGATATTCATAAGAAGGCTTTATTAGTGGGGAGGATGCACACACTAGGAGGTTTTCTACAAGAGAGGAGATATTTGATCTCGTAAAAGGGGAAGGCCCTCATCCAGAGGCCACTAGTATCAGGGCCTTCCAGGTTTCCGTTAGTGGGGAGCCAGCCTCAGAAGTTCTAGTTTCGATCTCCAGGTACTCTCCATTTCTCCACAGTTCAGGGATTGAGGTTCTTTATCTATGGCAACCATGACCATATTTGGAATCTGTGACCTTTTTGAGTGAAATATAGTGGGGGTAGGTTGGTTCAATGCCCACCACAGCAGCAGCTATTTCTAGCCAATCCCTTCTAGCAGTAGGTGCAATGTGCTGCTGGTCCACCAATGGTTGACAGTGTTGGAGGAGGCTGACTGCAGGGAGCTCCTTAGGGACATCAATCTGGGCATGGTCTGGGAGGTGGTTGTGTACCAACATTCAGAGGATTTAGGCATGGGTAGTTACATTCTATAGAGGCAGTAGTTCTAGTAAACCTAGAAGTCATTATAGGTACAATCGGTTTTTTAAGTACTCTTACATGTCCCTTGTTTGATTCTAGAGCTTCATACTCTATTGGGGCACCATGTCTAGACCATTCCTTGGGTCTAGACCTAGAGTGAAATTCCATGCCCCTCGGTGTGATAACACCAGTTGGCGGTCAGTCCAACCTGTTTGATGTTTTTCAATGATGCAGACTGATGTTGGGGCCACATCAGTCCGGTGAGGATATCCTTCTAATAAAAATATACCCATATGATGTCATCCTAGGCATAGACTAGCTATTTTCCATTCTTGTAGTTATTAACTACTTCCATAGAATGGTCGTGTTCTTTGATATGGGATGACATCATGTATCTTCGTTGGCGAATGGGGTTTCTATGAGGGTAGCTGGTGTGTGGAGCCCCTTCTTTATTTATTATTTGATATGTTAATATAACCAACATTCATAGAGATGGTGGATGTTCCAGGGATTCTTTGCATGTTTTTGGGCAGCTTCCCTGAAGAGGTTGTTACTCTACCCCCTCAATGTGATGTTTATTTAAGGATAGACTTACAACCTAGTGCTCATCCAATTTCGATGGCTATCTATCAGAAGGTTCCTTCTGTGTTATATGGGTTATAGATTCATGTTGATAACCATATGAACAAGGGTTTTTTCCTAACCAAGCACATCACCATGGGGTGGTCCAGTATTGTTTTCAAATAATCCATATAGTGGTCTTAGATTGTTCATGGACTACCAAAGAATGAACCAAATGACTATCAAGAATAGTTACCCCCTGCTAAGGAACGATGACCTTTTTAACTACTCTAAGTGAGTAGGTTGGTTCTATGAGATCGAACATTGGTCTGGATATCACTAGTTGATGATAAAAGATGGTGACATCCAAAAGACTACTTTCAGATGTAGGTACATGAACGTTGAGTTCGTGGTCATGTCATTCGGAATTACAAACATACCAGTGGTGTTCATGGGGATCATGATATTTTTTTGATATGAGTATCTTAACTAGATCATGGCCGTGTTCATAGACAACATCATGATCTACTCATGATCAGAGGAGGATCATGTCGAGCATCTAAGGGATGTTTTGAAGGTCCTCCAACACCACTAACTCTATAGAAAGTTGTCTGAGTGCATGTTCTGGACATGAGAGGTAAACGTCCATGGACACATGGTGTCCCAGTATGGAATAAAAGTGCACTATTTCAAGGTCAGTGTGATTTTTCTAGGTAATAACCCATGATCCTATTAGTGGTTTGTAGTTTCCTGGGATTGGAAGGTTTTTACCAATCGTTCATACCTGACATATCTAGAGATGCAGCGTTGTTGATGACATTGACCAGAAAGGGCCAAACATTCAAATGGATTGTGTTGTGCCACATATCATTCAGGTATCTAAAATGGATGTTGTTCAGTGCCTTAGTAATGAGGTTACTAGAGGAAGGTGTAAAGTTTGATGTGTTCCGTGATGATTTCGGTCTATGCTTGGGGTGTGTGATGATGCATCAGTGGGGGTGGTATTTTATGGGTCTAGGAATTTATTCAATCATGAATTCAACCATTCCACCCAAATACAAGAAAATTTAGTGGTTGTGTTCACACTACTATAGTGGAGGCATTACCTTATAGGGAAACATTTCTTGGTCTTCACGGACCAAAAAATTCTGATGTACATATTCTCCATGTGAGACTTGAACATGTGAAAACAAAGGTGGATTGATTATCTTCATGACTACAACATAGAGATTTTCTACGTATCAATAAATGGGATTGTGGTGGCTGCTTCCTTGAGAAGTACGACACAAAAGGATGTGGTTCCAGAGTTAGTAGAGTCTTATAAAGAAATGTAGAAGTTGGCTGATATACATATAGGCATGAGAGTAGAGGATGGTAGAGGCTTTCTATTTCACATGGTTGTGCAATATTCCTTATTAAGATAGGTGGATGAGTCCCAATGGGAAGAATCATAGGTTGTAGTGGTGTGTGATCACGTTATCTAGTGTGATGCACCGAAGGGATGTTCGGAGGATAGTCAGAATCAAATGATTTTTTGCAGAAGTTGTTTTCCCAGAGATGACGCATGAGAGTGTTCTCGGTGAGATTCATAACTCACCCCTAATGGTATATCCATGAGTCTCCATGATTTAATGGGTCTTGGTAGGTTAGTTTTGGTGTCCTAGAGTGAAGAAAGTAGTGGCGGGGTTTGTGGTACGATGCCTCATGTGTCAACTTGTGAATGTTGAACACTGTGTTCTCGGTGGTTAGTTGTTTCCCTTAGACATCCCTGAGTGGAAGTGTGATGATATATGAAGTTATATATTCATTGGAATACTCATGGATGAGTTATTGTATCATTAAATTTGGGTAGTGGTGGATCTATTGAGGAAATTGTGTTATTTCTTAGTGGTTAATGAGTCGAATGTAGTGGATGCCTTTGCACAGAAGTGCATGGGTGAAGCATTTTGATTGCATGAAGATCCCATAACAATCATTTCAGATCAGGATACATGCTTTACATCATGATTATAGATGGTAATGCAATGTGTTATTGGTACCAAGCTATGCCTTAGCACTTCTTTCAACCCTTAGATAGATGGAATGACAGAGTGGACCTTCTAGACATTAGAGTGTATACTATGAGCGTATGTTTTGGACATCAAAGGATCATGGGTACAAAAATTTCCCCAAGTCTATTTTTCCAAAAAATAGATATCACTCCACCATTCGCATGGAACCACTTGAATCCTTGTATGGAAGAACATGTCATTCACCTGTGTGTAACAATGATATTGGGGATTCATGAGTTCTTGTCCCAGAGGTGGTGTAGAGCAAGAACGAAAAGGACTAGCTTGTCTCTGAAAGGATGATGGACGCTCAGTACCAGCATAAGTTATATGTTGATCCTAGGAGGGAACCCTTTGAGTTCGATTTTGGGGACCATGTGTTCTTAAATTTATCCTCTATAAATGGGAATCGAAGGATCAGAAAGGCGAGAAAGATATATCCATGGTTCATCGAACCCCTCGAGGTTTTGGGACTGGTCGAGGAGGTGGCATATTAGCTATCAATACCACCACCATAGGAGAAGATCCACAAATTCTTCAATGAATCTTAGCTCTATCTCAAACTAAATGTTGACTCCCACATCCTTGACTGGGGAAATCTGGATATCGAGGATGATACAAATGTTCATGGAGAAACCAGTGATAATCGAAGATTGTAAGGAGAATGTGCTTCGTAGATGGACCCTTACATTACGTCGTGTGTTGTGGGGTTATGGTGACCTCTAGTAGAGTACCTGGGAAAAGGAGGCATAGATGCATGACCAGTTCCCAGAGATGCATTGAGTTTTCATCTTGTGTTTTTTTGTGCCATTATCATGGTGTAATGTTAAAACCTCTCCTGATGTATGATAAGATGTTTCCCTATTCTCTATTTTGAGTGAAAATTCATCACTATGGGGAGGGGAGGACCTAAGCTCTAATCATGTTGCATTATCTTGGATGAAATTAAACCTGTTTGGATGAAACCTTTTCCTCCAATGGAAATAGTATCTTGACGAGGAGGAAAGATCTCTCAAATGCAAGCTTCTAGATGGTTTGAACTTTTTTTGTTTGTGTGGTTGCTTGGGATATTGGAGCCTTAGTGTCTCCCCAATAGTTAAGGAGATATATTTCTGAATGATTTTCCAAGATTTCATGGTTTTATCCTTATTTCAAACAAATATATGGTGGTTTGTCCCCAAGAGTTATCTTATGTGGTGTTTGATCAAATCCCTCTCTTTTTTCAGGTTTACTCTCGAATTCTTGAGGGAGAGAATAGTTTCAGAGGTATCTAGTGTAATGTCTCAGACCCTCTTAGTACATAAAATTTCCAAATCCTGATGTTCGATGTATACTAGTGACCCTTGGTCACTCATCGAGGAGTTTTCCAAAATTTAGGGTGAATGAATGGTGGCACTCGTCGACATCCAGGGCATCGATCAACATTAGTGGCATCGATGGGCACTAGAGGCACCGATGGGAACTGATGGAACTGATCGAAAATGGTACCATATAGATCGGTGTTAAGGCATCGGTGTCTGGGTGTTGGATACCCACCCATCAGTTAGTCATTTCTAGCTTCACTCATACATTTCTGTTTTGCTCTAGTAATGCCTCTTTTAGCATAAAAGTGTTTTAATACAGCTTTTAATGTGATTTAAGGCCCATAATAAATATTTTAAATCTCCAAATAGTCAAAAAAATCCTTGAATTACAAAAACCTGTGGCCTTTTAATCATTTTCACACCCTTTTGCCACATTTTTTCATCTTTAGTGTTTTCTAGTCAGGCCTCTGTTACATATTTTTCCCTATTTACAGGAAATATATCAAATCAGATTCATCCGTTGGTTTATCTCCACCATTTATAAGAGGAATTGTTAAATATCAATTCATTCCAAAATGTGAATCCATCAATAATTGTGGGAAAGACATGATTTTGATTTTTAGTTATTTGATATGTTATCTCTGATTTTAGGATCTAGCCCCTTCTTAAGTTGATATCTCCTCTTCCTTCTTATTTTCCATTTCTCTAAGTGAACCTCAAAAAATCCTCCAAAGACGAATCATACACCCATGCTGGAGCCTTATCCACTCAACCCTGGATGTACTTTGGGAATGTTGCATCATCCCTTTTTCATGTCTCAGGATGAAAACATGGATCCTTAGTCAGACGAGTAGGGGTTCTTCCTTCATATCTCTTTACATTAGATCATGTGGGATGGGTATGATGATGTTCCCTCAAGACATAGATGAAACCAACATTAATAAAGATAATAAATGGAATATTAAGGAATGAATGTGTGTGGAATATGATGATATTGTTGCATTTTACCTCTATTTTTATGTTTGTGAATTTTATTTTCTCATGTTCATTGAAAATCGTGTCAATTTGCAGTCCCCTCTTGCACACTAATGAAGCTCTATTTTCCGGATGATCTTTTGATTGGATTACTGTAACCTAGAAACTGATTAATGATGTAAGAAAGGTTGATTAAATGGATTCCCAATGAATAAGAACATTTTTTTAAACTCCCTGGTTACCCAAATTGAAAAGAAAAAAGTTAATTAATGGTGTTGGCTAAATCTGAAAACATCCTTGATTTGTTCTGGTGATATGTATGGTTATTATGTTGGATGGTTTGTGGGGTGATGTATATGGGAATGAAAAACCTTCTTGAGAGGTAGTTGGTTTGAAAATATGAGGTTGTGTGGAGATGGTGGTAAATTTTCTAGACCTGATATGTTATGGATTGTTTTGGTTCCATTACATCGAGGGATCTCATATGACCCCATTTTTGATGTTTTCATTTATATGAGAACCGGGAGCGAATGGTTAAACGCTTACATGGTTTTTTCCTTTAACTGGTTTTTTGGGATTTTGGTTAGGAATGTTAGTTACACATTAGTGGATGTGTCTTTAAATGGTATCAATTGAATGCATAAAAAGAATGGGTATAATGTGAAACAATTTTCCAGAAATGGGTTTTTCTCTGGTTGTGATAGTAATATACCACTGTATGTAGGGGAACCATTAAGAGTAGTTGTGTGTGGGATGGTTTTTGGTTCAGGACCTTTAGGTTTGGTTGATTGATAGATTATATATATGTATAAAATTTAGTTATTGCATTTCTTATATGCACCCCACCCCTGTTGAGAACGTTGTGCCAAACAACCCCATTTCATGGGGGATGGTGTTTTTACCAACATTCCTTTGAGTGGATGGTTATTATGTAATTTATGATCCCTCTCCTAGGTAGCCCAAGACTCTTCTAGTAGTTTGTGATGAAATTATTGTCATTATAGCCTAATACTCATCAGGAAGGGTGTGGTGTGGTGGGTTGGACTAGGTATGCGCGGGCAGGTTAGGTTTCCAAGTGTCTTCGGGATGAGTCCCAGGTGTCTGCGGGCTGAAAGTGTGGTTAGGGAGGATTATGTGTCTGCGGTTAAGAAGTGTGTTTGTGATGCCCTAGGTGTCTTGGGATGGATTTGTGTTAGTTATGGTCCTGGTGTTTGGGAGTGGGATAATCGTTCGGTTGGGATGGCCCTTATGGTTGTTTTTGGGGGCGACAGTAGGACTGCAGTGAGAATTATGGGGCATGTCTAATGTATAGGATGTTATAAATAACTAGTAGGATAGTGGTGCGGGTTACTCACATATTTATGTACTATTACTATTATTTTACCTGGCTTTCATTATATGAGGACTGTGCCTTGGTGATGCTGGGTGGATAGTTTTCCTTTCTATGTGTTTTGGTTACATCTATTTCACACAGGGCATTATAATGTATCCCCACATGTGTACATGATATTTTGGTTTCTTTTTTAAGAATACCGGTATACTCAGCCAATGTATATAATACTACGTTACAGTTTCCAGGTGGACTTTTAGTACAGTTCCAAACTATGCTATCCCTGGCATCGAGACAATTGTCGTTGCTATTTTTATTTTCTTTTGGTACTTTCCATAAAAGATTTTCTTGTACGTTGTATCAGTTTATTTTGAACATGCATCTAGAAATGGATTCATGTATTTACTTTTATCATTAGTACTTGGTGTTTCCATGATTTACCATCTTATCTCTCGATATTTTTCTATAAAAAGAGTAATGCCTTTCATTTATGCTAGATTTTCAACCCTTTGTGCTAGTCACCACTTCGGGGCCATCTGAAGGCAGAACTCATGGGTCATTATCTCTCCTTCAACACGAAGAAGGGGGGTCATCTTAACAAACATTCACTCATCACAGAGTATGTGGGGAATGGAAAAAATGTTAATAGAGGGATATGATATTTCATGTAAAACTAGAAAAATGGTGTTTTATATAACCCAGGATAATAGAAGTGGTGCCTCTAGTGAAATGTTGACATGGTGTTGCATATAATTCAAGTCACACAATGTTATTTCATATAAGAAAATTTATATTCGATGTTGTGTGAAATGAAAATTACCAAAAGATTAAATAATTTTTAATAAATAATAATTCTCCAAATCTCCTGGTGTTATATGAACATATCTCCCCTTCACAAGGATTTAATTCTAATAGAGTTATTATAATCCTTATATTTTTATTTGATTTAATTTTTTATTATTTTCTCATTAAAGAAAATATGAAAGGGCCCTATAGTAAGAAAAATTAAATCCTTGTATGTTTATCATTACGTGGAGAGTTTTCAATCATTAAAAGATCTATCTGTTCACATCAGAACACAACTAGAATCATCATTCATCACCCATTAATGATAAGTCAAATACATTGGCGGACTTAGGGGAGGGGGTCAAAAAAATAAATTTTTTTTAATGGTTTTAGGTATAGATTATTTAGGTATATGGGTTTCGTTAGCGCCACATGAGGTGGCACTATAGAATTCATCAAATAGCACCACTTCAAGTGGCGCTATTTTTTTTTTAAAATTATTTTATTTATTATTTTATATTTAATATAATTAGATAATTGTTATATTTATTATAATTATTATAGTTATTATATTTATAATTATATTTCGATAATTCTATATTCATTATAATATTAGAATTATTATAATTATAAATAAATAATTGGAATAAATATATAACTATAAATATAATAATTATGATAAATATATAAAAATATGAAATATATATAGTAAAAACAAAAATATATTAGTTATATAATTATAAATACAGTAAATAAAAAAATAATAGATTTATAATAAAAATAATAAATGTAATAAATATAATAAATGTAGTAAATGTAATTATATATTTAAGTATACAATATATATATATATATTCTTTTTAAATATGCAATTATATTTATATATAATGTATATATAATGTATATATAGATATATAATTACATAATGAAAATATATAATTATATATATATACATTATATTTTTTTACATTAAAAATATGTAATTATAATAAATATAAGGCTATAATAATCATTTATTTTAATTATATATTTATTATATTTAGAGTTATAATTAGATATTTATTAAATTTATAATTATAATTATATGTTTATTATTGTTATACACTAATAATAATTATATAAATATAAATAGAATAAATATATATTGTATACATGAAGATATATTTATTTGTAATAATCATATATTAATAAAAAATAAATTTTAATTTAATTCATGACAATTAATTATTTATAATTAATTTTAAATTATAATAACTTATTTATATATTAATTTGTAATACATTATAATTTAATTTGCTATTATAAATAATTTAAAAATATAATTATTTATAATTATAATAATTGTATTAATTATATTTTAAATATATAAAAAATAGTTGAAAACAAAAGAAATTTCATAAAAAATGTCGATGAAAAATAACTTTTAAGTAATAAAACCACCTATTTGAAACATAAAAATGTTTCAAATAAATGTTTTTAAAAAAATATATTAGATAAAGTATAAAACCGATATAAAGGCAATTGTAATAATTGATTAAACATATAATAAATATTTGAAAACAAAATGAATTTAATGAAAAATATCAATGAAAAATATTTTATAAGCTTTCAAAACCAGCTATTTGAAACATACAAATGTTTCATGTACATAAATTTGAAAGACTATAAAACATAAATTATAGCTCGGATATAAATGAAACATTAAACATGGACTAAACATATAATAAATATTTGAAAACAAAATGAATTTCATAAAAAATGTTGATGAAAAATAATTTACATGTTTTCAAAACCACCAATTGAAACTTACAAATGATTCATGTATGTGAATTTAAAAGACTATAAAATAAAAACTTTACCATGGATATAAATGAAACTTGAAACATTGATTAAAATAATAGTTGAAAAGAAAAGGAATTTAATCAAAAATATTGAAGAAAAATAATCTATAATATTTCAACATAATAATGTTTAAAGTACGTGGCTTTGAAAGACTATAAAATGTTAAGTGGATATGAAGAATGTCTGAAGCCACCTTTCGTTAAGGTAATCCTTGTCACACGATTTTTCTAAAATTTTGACATCCAATTCACTACATGAAATGCCATAAGGTCCACATAATCAAACCATGTGTGGACCTTCTGGCCTTTGTTGTAGTGAATTAGATGTAAAATTTTATACTCGATATAAAGAAAGGCTGAAGCCGCCCTTTGTTTTGGGGGGAACACCACCACAGCATCCTACATCTTTCTTAATCGTTCAATTCAGTTTCATTAAATTTGGACAACCCCTCATTTTTAATGAAATTATTTTTGTCTTCGAGTATTTCTTATATGTTTAGTCACTGTTTCAAGTTTTTTTTAAAATAATTTTTTATATACTATATATTTTATTTTCTAATTATTTGTCTAAATAATAATAATTTATCTAAATAAATAAGGTTTTTAACAATTAAATCATGACATCTGAATAAATAAATGTCGATGCCCCCCAGTACCACAACGTGGCATCGGAATCTCACGTCCTCCCCGCATCTGACGTATGCGTCGCTCCAGTGTCCTAGTAGTGGGATCCTCCGCTCCTGGTGCATCTAGTGCCTCCTCATAATGCTGTGTAGAGGGATGACCAAAATCATGCGTGGATGATGGCCCAAAATCATATGTGGATGATGACCCAAAATCATCGGTGGATCCAGATGGTCCTAGGGCTCCTAAAATTATAGAAAGGGTATACTGAAGAAGTCCTCACTGGGAGAAGAGGGGGCTGCCACAAGCAGTTTCGCCTGATCTAGCTCGTAGTCCATAGTAGTCATCGGAGATGACAGATGTGGTATGCAAGCATCTCCCTGTTATGCAATCTCTTCAATAAGCTGGGCAGGATCATCTCTTTGCGGAGCTGCCACATCTGCAAGAGGTGATCTCGGATGTCTATCTCGCCGCCTCTGCCCCTCCCGAGGTTCTCGTCTCTGTCTCCCAGCTGGCAGTGGTGGTGGCAGTGCATCATCATCAGCAGGCATAGCGGGGACATCATCACCCTTAGGAGCTCCAGGTGGAGGATATGGATAAGGATATTCTTGTGGCTCCTCATCATAACAATTGTCTCGTATCATTCAGAGATCATCGTAGAGAGCCAACACATCTCGATGAACTATGTCTCGTCTAATATATGGATCCTTCTGAGGACGTGTGATATGTGCAAGATGATTGTTGTTTTCCGTCTGCAAATGAAATGAAATTCATATTAATACCACAAAAGAGTTAGAAAATATAATATACCTTAATAAACATTCCATCTGCTGAATTCCAATCCCCTAACGTGTAAGATGCATGATGGTATGACGTTGATACCAGTCTACATAATCCCCCTGGGCAGATAACTGATACTGTGCTGCGGGATATCCATATCGAGAAACACCATATCGTGCACGCCCGTCCCACAACTCAATATGAGATGCATGAAACTGCCGCCAGTCCGTTGAATGTCTACCTGTAAGTATAATAGAATGCAACCCATCAGGCTACCCTGGTTCCATCAGGATATGTTGTATATAACCGAACTAGTGCATGACCCAGTTTTGTGGGTGCCACTCAACGATATGGAAGTGGATGAGTGCCACCACTACATCACGATCTCCAATCATAGCTGTGCAGTACGGTGGAAGTGATTCATAGACATAACCTATATATGGAGTCCATGAAACCTGAAATGTAAACTAAAAAATTAAGTGACATATTAGCAAGATAACTTTAGTAATATTAAATTTAAATAACTTAAAATAGTGATAACAAAAAATATTTTTCTATAAAATATTATTGTTTGAATTACATCAACTGTCACTAATTAATCGAATATCTGTCAAAAGCTATGCACACTATGTCTCGGTGTGTGTGCATGCTTCTGAGACAGACTCCACCAAGTTACAAAATCATAATATACAGTAAGTTTATAAATAACAAAAACAAAAGTACTAAATAAATGGAAGTAATGACGTAAACATACCATCGTCCCCGAGGACAATCCTGAAATATCTCTACTGCAAGTGGTGCAATAGCTTGAGGAGCGATGCATGGAAAATGTTCCCAAGCCCACATCTATACTAAAACCATACAACCTGCAATATGCTGGGCATCTTCTTGAAAACTGGTACAAATGGATATATACCAATGTGCTAATATAGCGAATCACCAACTGTATGTAGCTGTCTGATCAAGATCCTCAATTAATGGGAGGTACATCATTTGTATCAAAAGGGTGGAGTATTTGAAGCATAATACACCTCTGATAAGTCATAGAATATATGCACGTGTGTGCCTAATAAGCATCACTTCATCTGCGTCCTCAGGAATAACAATGAAATTATCATCAAGCCATGTCATGCGTAATCGAGAACCCACAAGGATACCTTGTACTCCAATGAAATCAATGCCTAATATCCGTTGTATGACGGCAACCCAGTTGTAACACCCCATGCTTCCATGGTACGCCTCTCATTGAATAATAGAGCAGCGTGTGTTGTACGCAACCTTGAGTTCTAACACACCGCGACCAATAAGAGTAGCTATTAAGAATAGTAATACCCAATTTTTTAAATTATATAAATTTTATATTTCAAAATGGACTTCATTTTTGGATTCGGAATATCAAAATTAGCATATGTTGAAGTTTTGGTATTTTTCCGAGAACTTCCAATTTCCGATGGATATTGAAAAATACTTAAAAATAATATTTTTAATCAAAATAATTTAGAGTGATAAATTATACTATTGAGTGGTTTTAAAGTATAATTAGAATATATTTTAACTATTTTATCCAATGGTGGTAATAAAAATTAATTTCATTTTGAAATTAGACATAAACAATTGTCAATCTTTTGATATATATTGTTTCTTAAAAACACGGAATTTGTTGTGACAACGGGAATTAATTATTAAATTAATTAATTCAACTTATATGTTTTGAATTTTGTAAAATAGACATCATTTTTTAATTAGGAATATAAAATATAGCTAAGGGTTAATTTTTGGTAATTTTCTGAAAAACATCAATTTTTGATGAATAGTTAAACCTCTAAGTGGTAGTTAAAAAACTAATTTTTCGTTTAAATGAAGCTTTATGACTTCTTTGAATTGAATTTCAAAAATCTGACATACATGGTTTTCATTAGTAAGTAAAATGTGGTTCAATGCGATGAAAATAATTTTTGGTGAATAGTAACTTTTAAGTGTTACTAATCGCGATTAAAGGTAATTAGAGTAATTTAAGGTAAATATAATGTTATAATAATATGAAATTACCTTTACACTTGACCTACCATTATTGGATGAATCATGAACGACCAAGATAATCCCTGGGTCAACTTGGGGACCCCATGGAGCCACTTGGGTAAGAAAATCACATTAATAACTTTTTATTTAAAGTAAAAAAATAAAATTGTCACAAACATGTGTTGTTTTACTAAAACAATTTTTAAAAGGGTTTATACAAGTTATCATTTCGACTATAAATATCCATTGGAAAGGGGAAAATATTTCCTACATCATGTTATTTTTTTATAATTTTTAGACATTAAATAAATTAAAATTTTAATAACACCATGATGATGCAGCGATTACCTCATTAATTAACGATTAAAATAAAATGAAAATATAATGTAAAATCAAATAATTACACTTGTAAAAAACCTATCGGATGAGTATATATCGAACTCTTATCACCTTATCTTCGAAATATATAATTTTTTGACCTTTGAAATCTGAAAGGAACTCCATAATAATGTAACATTTCATGACTTTCCATGAGTTCCCCTCCTATCCTCTTATAAAAAGGCCCCCCTCTACCACCTTATTCACACCTTCAAAGCCATTTTACTCAGCCAACCTATGAACAAATACTCTCTCAACTTCCCTCTCTTACTCCTAGAAGCCTTACGTTGGGCAGAAGTATTCCCAAAGAAGCCTTTGGCTCAAATCAAAAAGAGTTACCCAATTACAATGTAATGTCTTCTCTTATGTTCTTTTGTTTTATTTTTCTTCTCCAACCCATTAAACTCATTCTATTCCATTATTTTGTAACAAAACCAGTATCTTCAATATAATAGGATGTTGTTATGAGAATTATTTTATTTACACTTACACACACCTTCATCTAATGGTTAAAGAACATACTGTTTCTATGGGTGGTGAATTACTGCCTCACGAAACGATGATTGTTCAATCTTCTTTTAACACCATTAATGGTGGAAATTAATATTTCACTATGTTTATTTATGATATATATTATGTTTATGTTTTCCTTATGCTTCTGTATTTTTCATTTATGGCATTCTTTTATTATTTTTATTATCGGTAAATGTGATAATTTCATTTTAGGAAGTGCGGACTACTGCCCCCTCAATGTGATTTGAATCGTTAATGCCATATGTGGGAAATGTAAAGGATGGTGTAAATGATATTATATATGATATTATACTAGAATTATAATACAACATTATATCATTTTGATTTCATTTCATTAAATACAAAATAGAAATGAAAGTAGCGTTCATGCGTACGTATGGCTTACCGTTTCAATGAACGGTGCATTTCATTTCTTAACTATAAATGTAATGTAATATTATAAATGCATATATATACTGGATATATATGATATATATGATATCTATATCATGAATATAATTCTGGATATAATGGATATTTTTCCAAATTAACAACTGGTAATTATAAGAAGTTTATTTTTGACTCAAGTACCAATGATCGACAAAACGACCGTTATTAACTTAAATAATTAAATAATGTTCATAACATGGTAATAAGTAATATAAAAGGAATAATGAACATGAAATGGTTCTTATGAAATTAGAAATTGACTCTAATTTATTATTCAGGAGGTTAATGAATGGTCGAGTCATGTTGGACACGGTGTAAGGGACTTCGTCTCAATCTCCATTCATTGAGACATATTTTGTTTTATACATAACATTATTTTATACGGTGCGTAAACACCTTTGAATTTTACTTTTATTAAAAAAAAATCTTTTTATATGATGCATTTTTACTAAATGACAAAAGGAATGTTTTGTCTTACGTATGTAGTGGCAATGACTTCTCCACCGCCGTGACCATTATTTGAGTTTCGGCTTCCTCTAAAAGCCATAACATTTTTTAAATGAAAGATAAACACCAAGTTTTAATTTTCTTTTATTTTGGTATTGAAAATGGTTTTGATAATTTTTTTATTATATCAATTTGTTGTACTGATATCATGTGATTGAAATGTGGAAATTTTATATTTCTTTTATGCATGTTTTATGTGATACGATTATGTTATGTATTATTATATGTTTAAACATTTTCATATGAGTAATGCATTGGACTTAATAAGTGACGGGTGGAGCCTGCTATATCTCCTCGATGCATCGGTAGATCTCATGAGAAAAAAATAGTGTCTTGGCATGAGGCCTTGACAAATCTTATTTGTAGTCTTGGCACGAGGCCTTGGCTACGTGGTTATGATAGTCTAGCATTACGCATTCCATCATTATGAAAGTGGTTATTGATATTGAAGTTGATTATTCGACCAGTAGAATATCCAAGTGAATAAGTAAATTGAATTATTTCAATTTACTTTTTTCGTATTATACTGAGTTTCATGTTTAAAAGTCTTTTGTTTTAGTTGCACATTGCCTTAAATGTTTATGTTTATTTATGAAAGATTCCACTATATTGTTATCCTTACTGAGCATCTTAGCTCACCCCATTCTATGTTTTATTTTTCGCAGGATGTGAAGAAATATTTAATGACTGACCTGCCGGGATAGTCTGAAGGGGATATGGGTGGGGCTATGGAGACAATGTTATTATAGTTTTTCACTTTATGATGTAATGTAATATTTATCAATGTATCTAGTGTTTCCAAGGCTACTAAACTAATCGGTCTTTCAAGACTTGATCTTTTCTGATCATGACAATGTTAAGTAATAATGCACCAACTATGTGTAAATGGTGTCAGGGCGTTACACCAGTTTCCACTAGTGGCACCCGTAACTTCCTGTCCATAGATAGGAAAAACAAGCATGTAAATGACGTTCTCTAATGTAATGGTCATCTCCCCCTCCGGGAGATGAAAAGAGTGTGTCTTTGGCCAGCATCTCTCAACCAATGACGCAATAAAATGATGATCATTATTCTTAAAGTCACACATAGAAACTCTATAAAATCCTGCACGTCTAAGGTATGGAGAAATAGCTGTCGGGGGAACATCGTGATGAAAATGATGTTCTCTCCGAATAGCAAGTTTTCGAACAATGTGTTGCGCCAACACTAGACGAGACACATGTGTCTCCTGGCTAGATAATAGTGGCTTCTCCATCTGATTGTACAAATAGTAAAACATTAATTTAATGTTAATCATCTCATTTATCATTTAAGGTATGAAATTTATCATCTAATGTATGAAAGAAGCAGGTATGTAATTTAGGAAATGTTTAATATGTAAAGGACATTATGATATGTTCAACATATAATGTTGATGATATATTCACTTTGAATGCTTTCAAAATTCAACGCTGACATTGGATTTTGAAGGATGTCGATGTCACAATAATTGGCCAAAGTTATTAAAGGAAATAATGATATGTTCAACATATAATGTTTTTGATTTATTCTCCAAACTACTATGTCTATCGAATACTGATGATATTATAGGAAGTATTCTTCGTTGTATATTTTGATTCATACATGTCACAGATGACTCATGGATTATTTTCCTAAAGTATTTAAACAAAATTTAAGTACATTTTTCTGCCTACAAATCACTGCACCCTCTCATGTGAAACCTAAATTAGAGAGTTGTCCAACACAATATGCTCAGTCAACATCGTTTATAAGGAATATGGAAAAACCTTTGATCCATGTATGGTTGACATTAAAAAACATCCTCCTTCTGCATCGTAGCTTTAGTTGACCCAGTAAAAACCAACTGTCACATATTCACAACCTCTAAATGAATATATAACAGTTGGTTCTTCACCAGGTCAACAAAATAGGGGAATTTCCAATGTTTCAAAATGAATCAATGTTTTTTTGGAGAATACCCATTATCATGGTTGAAAACGAGGGGCATAATGTTTTAATAATTTTCAAGAATATCAATTATTTATGTTCATCACTCTATTTAACACTTTTGAAGAAAAGGATGAGAGGGGCATAATGTTTTAAATAGTTTGATTGCTGACCTTCTCCTAAAATTTAGCTTTTCTCTTGCCTTTTTTTTATCTATTCCTACTTTATTTTCCTTGGATCTTTGGATTTTTTAGGTGTGGGTTCATCACACTTTTCAGGTTGAACCTTGATGTCCTGATTTCTTTATTTGTCATTTTCTAGGCTAGTAGTCTCAGATTCTGTTATATCCTGAATTTTTTCATCACAATTATTCACATTAACTGATTCTTCGATTCTGTTAAATGCTCGATCTTACATTTTATATTTTATAAAATTTCTTGTTATTTATATAAAATAACAACCACATATTAAAATGATGACGATATATTAACTATGAATGGTTTCAAAACTCATCTAAGGACAAATATTGATTTCACGTACAATGTGTTTACAGTAACCGATGGAGTACAAAAATCTTTTTTACCATTAGATGATTTCCCTATGTGTCTAGGGAATAGTGTATTCGTATGAACCTCTTGGCGGCATATGCTGCACCTTCATCCAGGTGCCTGTTCACTAGGACAATCCATATCATTCCAAATACGAGTTGACTTTGGGCCTCCCATTAGCGTGACATCTACTATTGTTTGGTAGAAGTGTGGATGTGTCATTAGAGAGCGGAAAATTGTGATATTCTCCGACTGGAATCCACGGAGTATTGTAGCAGGAGTTGATACTATCGAGTCGATAAACTAGAATAAAAAACTCATCCTAAGATACGTGTACGTAAACACATGTTGCAATCACATGGACACAAGGATATCTCAATGATTGGAACATTCCACGTTCAGAGTAATGCTTCTCTAATAAAACAACTCGGATACATCCATTACTGCAAGCTACAGCATCACCGGGCTCAGCGACGTCAAATCGTTGCTCTAGACGATTAAATGCGGTGACACGATAATTTATAGCTTCCTAAATAACTGCATCTATATCGCTCTGGAAATGGTGTCCATAGCGCATCCCTCTGTTCAAGCCCTCTTCAGCTTGCTTTCATCATTCCAGAAAATACTTGACACTACGATAGAAGGGCTCTTGTACCAAACCTATAATTTAGATTTAAGTAATTATACTAATAGTATATTATAATTTTTCTTTTCTAAGAATCTTATAATAAAATATTCATATTTACCTGTGATTGGTAATTTTAGAATTCCCTTGAAAACTCCATTTATGCATTCTACGATGTTGGTCATCATATGACCATATCTCCTCCCATCATCATATTCCAACGACCATTTCTGTTTTGGAATTTACATCAAGTGATCATAAACATTTGGATTAACTCTATGAATATCATGAAGACGCTCCTCCATTTTTTGTTGTTGAGGCTCGTATGCTATAATACAATAAATAATCTGAACAGATAGGATCATAACTATGACATAATTTTTTAATAGAAAAAAGGATATTCATACAAATTTTTAAGATTACTTTATTCATCGACTCATTCTTGAATCTCTTTCATAAATTGCTAGCAATGTGTCAAATACATTATCGATGATGGGAATATGGTTCTCTCCATGAAATTACCTCACACTATACTACAACCTTGATTGAATGGCGACGATCTTAGATAATAAAAATACCTTCCGCGCCCGTAACAAACTCTCAAAGACAGGCTAGAAACCAACTCCATGATGAGAAGTTCTCTTTATCCACAATTGAAAATGCCAAAGGTAGAGGGTCTCGATTTCCATCTTGTGTGGCAGTAATCAATAAAGTTCCTGTATAATTTCCATATAGAAATGTGCCATAAATTTGTATAAACGGGTTACAATGCCTAAAAGCTGCCTCACATGGTAAAATTGCCCAAAAAAATCCATCAAAAATAACCATCGACTGCTCAACTTGTTTGTATTGGTTAACATATTCAGTAGTATGTTACCGATAGATCACTTGATTATTATGGCGTAAAAGCTCCAAAAGTTGTGGTAAAACTCGATAAGAATCGTCCCAAATACCGTACACTTTTAAAATAGCCATTTTTCGTGCTACCCATTCCTTCTAGTAAGAAATCTGATACCCAAAAAGTTGTTTGAT
Source organism: Viscum album (assembly GCA_963277665.1). NCBI lineage: Eukaryota > Viridiplantae > Streptophyta > Magnoliopsida > Santalales > Viscaceae > Viscum > Viscum album. The sequence goes on from OY728163.1 coordinate 872,182,207, forward strand.
TCTCTCCTTCACTAGAACAATAAGAACATCATGACATGCTCTAATCATTTCAACAAAAACCGATGAAACATTGTCAACATCTAATGAAGTGTGTTCTTGTGAAAATCTTGGGTTCACACATGTGTCTTGAGTAAATCATGTGATGCGCCAGCTATGAAAAGTGTTATCAATTATAGCTCCCAGACAAATTTGACCGTTCGAATCATATTTGTCACAACGGATCAAATAATAAGATCTTTTTACTCTTCTACAACATAATAGTAATGTATTTCAATGTGATATTTTTTTATCACATTTTTCATTGAATAATTACTCTCAAACTCTCTACCAATATACAGAAAACCTTCATTTGTCACTCGATCTGTGCCCCCAATGATTCCTAGAAATTCTGATGTAAGAGTAATAACTGACCAATCAAATTCTGGCAAGCGATTCATGCCTTCCGTCGAAAATGAACTCAGTGGTGGGGGATGGATTAATGATCGGTTAAACCTCACATGAGTGGGAACTCATTGTTCGTCCGCATGCACTTCTTCTTCATCTTCAGATTCTTCTTCATCTTCTAAATTGTCATCATCCTCAAAATCATCGACCAACGCATCTACAGTATGCGGGGGGGCTATCCATTGATATTCTAATCGAGGGAAATGATGGAACCATTGTAGATGGAACTTCGTGACGTGTTCTAATAGGAACATATGACATTGTCTCATGACATTGTGATGACCCGGGGTCCAATGTCGATGGAACCTCCATTGTAGCTATGGTCACATACAACTCCATCATTTGATTGTGAGGTAGGAATTTGACCAATAACAGTACATATTCACATTCTTCATCATAGTTATTAGATAAGACACATGCCAAAACCTATCAACATTTTGTAGATTCCAATAAGTGATAGATTCATCGCATGGTTGCTCCTCAGTTTCAAGTTTCGATGAATTTTCCTATGAAGAGATCCCAAAGTTGTACACCCTCCAAGAATTACAATAGCTTCTGGCTGTATACTATAACTACATCCTTGTTCTGCCTCAATTATTTTTTTTGTTGCAATAAATATAAGCAGTCATCTTTTTTATCTAAAATAAACCCTCTTTAATAATCCCATATGATCAAAAAATCAATTTATGTCTGCATGCTTCTATAATTTATGATGGAATCCTAGTCCCTCCACCAAATCAATATGTTCAAACCATATTTATTTGTAACTCTCTTTGCACAACCCACAAGTTTGTGTTATTTACACAAAAATAGTAAGTCAAACATATTCATACATATCCACATGTATCATATGAATGAGGTACACGAACACGTCATGTAAAAACATAGAGTTATATGAACTTGAAATACTCAACATGAATAAGCCTGGAGTGACAGATATCCAACCCCATTCACTTTCCTAGATAGGGTAAGACTCCAGGAAAATAGGTCATCCAACCGAAATCCCCTCTATCTGGGGATACTTTACTCAAGCAAGAATTACTCAAGCAACAATTTCAGTTCATTATAACTCTAACACTAAATAAGTAAAAAAAATATATTCAATTAATAAATTCAAGTTCATAACTACAATTACAAACTGAGGTCCATGTAGATGACAAACTAAATTCATTATCATACTTAGAATGTAATACAAATATATATTAAATAAACAATTCATAATATAACTACATTGCTAATTATTGTAACTACTTCGTTAATTAGATTTAATTAATTGACTCATTATATTTAAGTAATTGACTAATTAGATTAATGTAATTGACTAATAAGATTTAATTAATTGACTAATTAGATTTAACTACTTCGCTAATTAGATTTAACTACTTCGCTAATTAGATTTAACTACTTCGCTAATTAGATTTAACAAATTGACTAATTAGATTTAACTACATGACTATTTAGAATTAATTAATTGACTGTTTAGATTTAATTAATTATCTAATTAGAGTTAATTAATTGACTAAATAGATTTAATTAATTGAATAATTAGATTTAATTAATTGACTAGTAATTGACTAAATTGATTTAAGAAATTGGCTAATTAGATTTAATTAATTGACTAATTAGATTTAAGTAATTGACTAATTAGATTTAAGTAATTGACTAATTATATTTAAGTAATTGATTAATTAGATTTAATTAATTGACTAATTAGATTTAAGTAATTGACTAAGTAGATTTAAGTAATTGAATAATCAGATTTAATTAATTGACTAATTAGATTTAATTAATTTACTAATTATATTTAATTAAATTATTAATTAGATTTAATTAATTGACTAAATAGATTTTATTAATTAAATAATTAGATTTAATTAATTGACTAATTATATTTAATTAATTGACTAATAATAATTAATTAATTGACTAATAATAATCAATAACTTGACTAATTATAATTAATTAATTTACTAATAATACTTAATTAATTGGATAATTATAATTAATTAATTGACTAAGCGTAATTAATTAATTGACTACTAATAATTAATTAATAGACTAATAATAATTAATTAATTGACTAATTGTAATTAATTAATTGAATAATTGTAATTAATTAATTGACTAATTGTAATTAATTAATGGACTAATTGTAATTAATTAATTGACTAATTATAATTAATTAATTGACTAATTCTAATTAATTAATTGACTAATTGTAATTAATTAATTGACTATTTGTAATTAATTAATTGACTAATTTTAATTAATTAATTGACTAATTGTAATTAATTAATTGACTAATTATAATTAATTAATTGACGAATTGTAATTAATTGATTTACTAATTGTAATTAATTAATTGACTAATTGTAATTAATTAATTGACTAATATTAATTAATTAATTGACTAATTGTATTTAATTAATTGACTAATTGTATTTAATCAATTGACTAATTGTATTTAATTAATTGACTAATTAAAATTAATTATACAACTAATTAAAATTAATTAGTTGAATAATTATTATTAATTGATTGACTAATTGTAATTAATTTTTTGACTAATATTAATTATTTAATTGACTAATTGTAATTAATTAATTGAATAATTGTAATTAATTAATTGACTAATTGTAATTAATTAATTGACTAATTCTAATTAATTAATTGACTAATTTTAAATAATTAATTGACTAATTCTAATTAATTAATTGACTAATTATAATTAATTAATTGACTAATAATAATTTATTAATTGACTAATTATAATTTATTAATTGACTAATTATAATATATTAATTGACTAATTATACATAATTATGTACCTAATTATGCTTACTACTAAATTAACCAAATTAAATTAATTATTTAACTACTTACAATTTATTATTTTTAAACTAATTTTATAAACTAAACAATTTAATTAATAAAAAAAATTCTATAATCTAATTACATTAACTAAACAATTAAATATTCACATTAAAATATTAAAGAAATGTAAATGAAAACATACCTCAAATTTGTGGAATGGTCGGGGACAACCAGAAATTTTTTCTCCAAATTGAGATAAAGAGAGGAGGTTGAGGGGGGTGAGCCAAATTATTGAATGAGGAGGGGTGAGGGGGTGAGGGGGGTTTATAGTGGGCGACAGAGATCAGTACCACTTGAAGTGGGGATGATCCATGTAATGGTAAGGGATGAGCGCCACTTCAAGTGGCGCTGATCAGTTACCGAGAAAAACGATCCGCACCACTTCAAGTGGGGCTGAGGAACAGTATTCCCAATTCCTCCAAGCGCCATTTCAAGTGGATCTATGGCGTTTTTTGCCATTAGCGCAAATGGAAGTGGCACTAGGCTGCCCCATTTTCTTAATAAAGAAAGTGGGCAACCCAATTTCTTAGAAAAATACCCCTTACTAACAAAATTTTCAGTTTATAACACATAATATATATCGTGAATTTGTGTACACACATATGTGATTGTGTATATATATAAATAAATATAAATTGCAATGTTCAATTTATAAATAAATTAAAATTATGTGATGAACTTTATAGAACTTTAGAAATATTTATATACTTTGTAATGTATATTTTAAATAATTTTACAAGGTTTAATATTTATTCATTTTACTAATTACTAATATTTTTAATTATAATTATAAATTCAAAAATATAACAATTAATCATATTTCACACATACAACCAAGTCTATAATTACTTATATATTAGTAACAATAATATATAACTATATATGAATAAAAAAAATATTTAAATACAATTATTAAAATTAATGTGTTTAATTTTATTGTGTTAGAATTAATGAAATATCTTCAAAAACATTTTTACATCATATTACAGTTTATACATATATATTAATAACCTCTTTTTAAATTTTGGTTTCATTTATTTAAATAATATTATCTGTAATTTTTATCAATACAATTACCCATACATTTAATAATAGGGGTATTTTTTATAATATTAAAACAATTATGATTACTTTTCACAAAATAATAATACCTTTTTTATACATTTAACACATTTTTATTCATTATTGACCAGTCTCAAAATTATTTATTTTAATTTATGTCTTTATATAAAATATAATATATATGAACTATATAAAAATATATATAAACATATAAAAATATATATAAACATATAAAAAGAAAACACATACATATAAGTAATTACTTAGAAATATTAATATATTTTTATATTAACCACTATATATATATTAAAATTCATAATATTAATCTAATTGTTTTAAAAATAATTATATATATTTTTAGCAACATGTATAAAAAATATTACTATTTATATATATATATTTTTTATTTTTCCTATTTATTTGATATATTTGATTAATATCAATTCCATTATAATATTTATTAATATTATTTTAATTATTTTATTTAAATATTTATAAAATTATTAATTTTTTATTTTTATCTATTAATTTCATAAAAAATTCATTTATAAATGAAAAGGTTAATATTTGTTAATATTTAGTATTTTTATAAATCTTCTAATTTATGTTATGAATTTACTTTCTAAAAAAGTTTTTTGTTCCAATTTCATTATTCATATTTAAATATTTACTTAAACAGATTTAATTATTATTTTTTAATAATTTGAATATTTATATAATTTATATAATTAATATTTCTAAAATTTTGGTAACTTGGTTTTAATATTTTTTCATTATTTATAGAATTGATTATTTTAAAATTATTTAAATATATTTATACTTTAAAATATTAAAATAATACATTTTTAATAATTTTTTATTTATAGAATTAATAAAATATATTATTCATGTTTATGTTTTGTAATTCATAATAATAATGTTCTGAATGTACAATGATAAAATATTTTGGTATTATATTCTATTTAATCCAATCGTTTTAAATATTCTTTCATGTAATATTATTTATTCTTTTTTAATTAATAATATATTTTACTATTTTCATAATTTATATCAATTTTAATATTTAATATTAGTTTATAATTTTTTTATATGGTTAATGAATATTCAATTTTATTATTGAGGTTTTAATTTTTTTTAATATGATTATGATATATCTAACTAATTTATTTGAATTCATTTTTAGTATTATTATATTAAAAATGTATAATATTATTCATTTTTATTAATTTTTTATTTTAATAATTAATATTATTCATTTATACATTTTTATTTATTTATTATCTGTTTTAAATATATGAAATTAAAAGTATGATTTTAATTTTTATTTAAAAAAATTAATTTTTACAATTATATTTAATCATTTTTACTAATCAATAATTTAATATTATTTACTTGGTTGGGTAGATGACCTAAGAATCTAGTCAATTTTACTTATGTGAAATGGATTCATCCATTGTCAAACTAGATCAAGGTAAATATTCATGGGGAAACCATTGGTGCTCTTGAGCATACTTCATGGGAAAGTATCATTTCGACATGTTGATTCTTTATTGAAATTTATTTCTTACAATTTCATAGGAACATAATTTATTATTAATTATATCTTATTTATACCAGTCATTCAATTGACATGGGAAGACAACATAAATGAAAACATCTTTGGATCAAAAGAAACTCAATTAAGGCTATTTAGGGCTTTGAAGCTCAAACGCATACAGTTCCATAGATTATTCTAGCTAATTGGAGGAAGTGATTAAATTCAATAGAGGGAATATATATTATTATCTATCACATGCACATGAATGGTATCATGGTGAAAGATGTTATCTATTATAAAGCTATCAAAGTATAATATTCCTTCTAGCCTTTATCTCTCATGGATTACTTTATTTAATTGCATCAATCCAATGTGGATGGTGAGGTTTATATTCAAACTCTCACTATAAATTTTAAAAACTATAATTTAATGTGTATGGGACATAGAACGAAGTACGGAATGGTTTTTATGTTATTATTTATTAATATTTCATAGGATTTGGTCAACACTGGATAATTCAATGATGAAAATATTTAATTATTCATATAAATATTTTCTCCTAAATAAATATTTTATCAATTATTTTAGCACTAATAATAATATTGACTTATAAATTATATAAATTCATTTAAATAAGCTATAATGACGAGTTCTCATTCTATTAGCACTATAAAAATAGGCTTTTATCAATAATTGTTAGTTATCAATGATATAAATCCTTCATTATATTTCAAAATGTACCATAATAGATCACTTAATCCTTATATAGTGTTATGTCTCCTGAGGAATGAAAACTCTAAAATTTTTGTATTCAAGTTTTATTGATCAACCAATCCTAAAAATTGAATGATTGATATTCTGATCCTTTTTTAAGGATTCACAGTAATTCATTCATGTTTTTTATGTTTTTTTATTTTTTTCATATCATATCCATTTATAATTATACATACAATTTCTTTTCCATCAATAACAATTTTATTATGTTTCAAATCCCTATATTTCTAGAATAATTAACCATTTAGGGTGTTTTACATTTTGGTTAATCAATCGTGCTAGATTTTTATTATTTTCTTTTTCTTGTAATTCTTTTTATATATAAGTAGACACAATATATAATGATTTATAAAATTAATAATTCTATGTTATTTATTATTTTATGTTAATTGAAAATTGAAATAAGGTTTATTGGAATGGAAATGTTTTTTATTTATTAAATTATAATTTTTAGTCACGTAATATCGAATACATTTTTCAATTAAGTAAATGATTAACATCTTGGGTGTTCTTTACATAAGAAGTCAATAATAGTAGTATTATAAATATGTAAAGACCTTATAAATCTAAATGGATTATTTATTATCCATTGGGATATGGTTTTTGTCAAGCTAGTACCTATAATTTAAATGTTAATGGTCAAAGAGTATAATAATTGGGTTTTAGAGAAACATGGATTGGGATATGATTTCTGTTTAATTATATTAAGGTGTTTCTTTCAATTTTTATTATATTTATAAATATATTTTAATACTTGTTGTTGATTATGTGTATTTTAGTATTTATTGATATATTTTATATATAAATATATATGATTTTATAAATTAATATATGAATATTAGTTTATTATATATTAAAATAATTAAATTTCAATTAAAAAAATCAATACATTATGAAAGCGTTTTCCTACCTCACAATAGGAAAACAATCCACACCCAGATAGAAGAGTAAATTTTTCCAAAATATAGGCTACATTATATGTATATATTTTCATTATATTATAAAACATATGTTTTATATCAATATAATTTTATAAATAATTTTTTTATATTAGAATTTATACATATATTTTAAAAATATATTAATTATATATTATATTAATATAAAAATTTATAAATTATATGTATAACTTGTGTATATTCATTTTTTGTATAATAAGAATATTGTTATACATAATAGGATGGATAAGATATTAAGATGTTTGGATGATAATCACTTGAAAAAGGTGTATGAATATGGATTTATAGAGATTATGAATTTTTCAATATGAAATATACATTACCTTTATGATGTTATTTGTATGTAACACCCGTAGATTCTAGAGAATTAATATTGTATTTGAAAATGTGTATCATATACATCACCAAGCGCATAAGAGAATATAATATCATAAGAATTTAATATTTCTTATTTTAAATAGAATTGATATATTCAACATATTTTAATGACTGATACACTGATTTAGCATTCATTACAGGCAAGAGAGGAATTCTATAATAGCATGCGTTACATGAAAGATTGAGTTTCACCAAATGATATTGTATTATTAATATATGATTGTTTAATATACATTGAAAAAATCTAGTAATTATGTTAGTGGTTGTGAATAGTATTTACTAACTTATGAAAATTTATTTTTTATTTAAATTTAAAATGTATTCATTATTTACCAATTAATTTGAAATGAAAAAAAACTAATTACATATAAAAAGTAATCTTATTATTTTTATTCTTAAAAATTATTTTTACATCATTATTATAATAAATGATAATTTTTAAATTATTTGAATTTAAATTAATTTTTATATTTTCAATAAATTATTTTTTATATTCATCCATTATGTTTGATAGGCATAAGACTAGAGGAAACACAATTTCACTCAGAAAAACATATATTTTTATAAATGAAATTTTACTGCCATTTATGGATAACTAAAATTAAATATTCATTTTGACATAATAATTCATTTAATATGTCAAAAAAACATAATATTTAAAATAGTAATAGAAAATTTATTTTATGGTTGATTTTTTATATTTTTTGTGAACATGACATTTTTTAATGAGTAGTAAAAATACAGAATTTTAGATCAAAATTGATTTTTCATTTATTTTATTTTTATTAATAAATTATGTTTTAGATTGGATTAAAAGTAAAATTATATCATACCATTGTAAATTTTTCCTATTTAAGTCATTATGACCAATTTATCATTGTAATTGACTATAAAAACATATCAATCTTTTTGATGTTTTTTATTTTAGAAACCAGCATTGTCGTCCTGCCTATGAGATGCGTTTTAAATTAAATTTTTTACAATAATATGATTTTAATTTTGAAAAATGTATACAATTTTATTATTAATAATAATATATAGTTTATAATATGGTCAAATTTTTTTTGACTAAAAATATTAGTGAATGTAAAAAATAATAATTATAATTATTAAGGAAATATTAATCATAACAAAGCACAAAATAATTAACATAATGGAAAAATGACCAATACCAATATAAAACCCCCATTGGGTGTCCATAAAGAGTCCATTAACTTTCATTTATTTAGTTTGTTTGGATTTTAAAGACATTTTTATGTAAAAATGTGGGTACTCCTTACATCATTTCAAAAATACAATGTGAAAACTTTTCTTCCAATTTAAAAGGCATCCACATCTACCACTTCATAACACCTCTCAAAAAAAAGTTAGAAGATACATTATCATCCCAAATAAATTTTCAAAATACCCACAACAACCGTGAATCCTCCCAATGTGGAGAGATCCTTCAAAGGAAGCCTTTTGTTATAAACAAAATCAAGTTACTCGATTAAGAGGTAACGTCTTCTAGAATGTTTTTTAGATTCATTTATATGCATCACTACCAATTTTAATTTATTATAGTGTTACATAAAAAAACAAGTATCTTAAATATAGTTGGATATTTTTGGTTATTATTTTCACCTACAAATACACACACCTCAATCTGTTGGGTAACAAACATATTGTTTCTGTGTATGATGTACTACTAGCTCTGGAAAAAATGATTGTTGTTTTTTACATTACCAATATAATGGTGGCCATTATAAAGGAAAATCTATTAATAAAGGATATATATGAAAGTTATAATGTCTTTATTCTATTTTAAATTTTATTTTCATCATACCTTTATTCTTTCCATCTTTTGTAAATAAGATAATTTCGTTCGAGGAAGTGTAGACTACCGCCCCCTCAATGAAATATAACTCGTTCATATCATATATGGAATGTATAAAATATAAATTTATTAAAATTATGTAATATATATATATATATATATAATATTATTATTTTATTATAATATAAATAATCATCACTTCTTTTTCACTCATTAAATAAAATAATGAAATGACAGTAGCGTTCATGCATACATATTGCCTACCATCCCCATCAAGGTGCACTTAATTTATAATATCCAAATATTGTGGAATATTATAAATATACAAATAATGAATATATATTATAATTAGGCCATGGATTAAATATTATAAATTATTAAATCATGATCTAATTAATAGTAACAACAATTGACAAGTCAAAATCATGCTATTGAAAACTAGGGAAGAAACAAATGATATTGATAAAATAATGGAATATTGTTAACAATTTAAAAATAGACTATTGTAAATATTCAATAAAAGAAATTATAAAAAAAATTATAATTATGTTATTATATAGTAACAAATTTTAATCCACTATACTTTAAGATAAATACCACAAAAATATAAAGGTTAAGGTAAGGGATTTCGTCTCAATTTTAATTCCATTGAGAGTAATTTTTATTATACAACAATTCAATTTAATATGTTGAATGTACTTATATTTGACATGTCAGATGACTAATTTCCATATTCTAACAATATTATATGTTTCATTTAATTAATTTGGAATTATTACTTAAATGTTTTAGTGTCATATGGGACAATTTGGATTGATGAAAGATTATTTTTCCTCAAAACTATTTTAATGTCAACAACCATTGTTGTTTAATATCCTCCGATGAGGTATTATTGAAATATATATATTCATTATCCAATATGGATATATGATAAGGAAATAATATTATTAATTAACTATATTACTCGATACAAGGAATACATTGGACATGTAAGACACGGGTTGGGACCCATTTATTGTAAGCCACATGGGTTGGGGACCAGTTAATGAAAACCCATAAACCTATTAGTAGTCTCATAGAAAGAAATATATGTCCAAAATAGAGTGTTTTTAACCTCTTTCTAAAAAGTGTTGTGAATGTTGTTGAGGCTACTGGTTCCATGTTTCTGGATAGCATGGAATCCAATAATTAAGCATTTCCTTCATTTGGACATAGTTATTATTTATCAGTGATATTTTCACATCTAAATATCTTTGTTTTTTTTTTTCTGAATAATGAAATATTTTCTGTTTCATAGCATTTCATATTGATATTTCTTTAAATAATAATTTTAATGGCATGTGTTATCAATTATTTACCTTACCTTGTTTGTTTATTTCAATTGATTCATTATTACATCTATTTTACTTACCCTTACTGAGAATTTTCACTTACCGTTATTGTGATTTCATTACGAATGTTATGAAGAATAATTCATTGAATAAGATATCATGGATGAATATTATTTAATTTTATTAGGTATCATGTTTCGTTTTCTATTTCCCATATATTATGTATATCATGTATGCAATTTATTCTTAGAAGACTTCTAAAATGATTGGACCTTTAGAATATTTTCATTTTAATATTGAAAATGTAATAAAGTAATGCACTAGCTCCAGGATTCTAGAGTTGGGTCATTATAATTGGTATAAAATGATGTTTAGCAGCATCCATGGAAACTAGTTTTGGAAAAAATATATTAGGGGGTAGAATGAAAATATAGGAATTAGTGTTAATTATAGATGATCATCCTAGAGTTTTTGTAAATTAGATATTATGTGGGTATTTCACGAAATACATACCTATATAGATATTATAAGTTGATGTTGTTCTAAAATAGATGTACCTAGAAGTAACATTCCTGAGAAGATGTTCTAGACTAAACTTTGGGTAACTAAGTATACAACAATTGGCTATTCACTACACATGGTTTGGAACTCCCAAGTGATTCTCTTTTGATAATTCCAATTTTCATTACAATACAATATGATAGAATGTACATTAATGTTATCCCCAAAGAAACCATGTTTACAATAATGCGATTAGAAATACATAATTTTTTAAATTTATATTACGTGTTATACTATTTGTGATGTTATTAATTATTTAATGATTTAATCTAGTGTATGAAATTTTTTATAAATGGTTCCTAGTATAAGGTATGTGATCTCCACTAATTCACATTATCCAAAGGGTATGATGATTCATATCATTCAAGGTATTTGCCAAAATTTAGAAGGGAAATAGTCTCCCATGTATTATCATATTTTGAGGACATAGAATCATGTGACATTGAGAAGTGAAAATAATTATCCATGTCCTGTGTCATCGAAGGAAGAATAGATATGAAGATCCCACAATATCTCCATGAATATGGGAATGAATCAATTAAAATAAAGGGGGGAAATGTTTTTATGACACATGTTAATTTTGGAATGAAACACTCTAGTACATGTTTGAAGGGAATGAATGTTTTTTATTAATGTCGAGAAAAAGGACACAAAGTTCATGATTTTAAGGGTAAAGAAATTATTTCTAATGTAAAATTTTTCAACTTAATTGATACGTGACACTGTGAATCATTTTCTGTAACACCCCAAGAATTCATAATGTGTTATTTCTTCAAAATAATTCAATAACTTACACTACACGCAACACCGAGTTCAATCACACCATGACTTACAAAAAAAAATCCATTCAAAAGAGGTTTTGAATAGTATTATCTAAATTTTAAACTTTATATAATCCTTATAATTTTAGAATCCATATTATGAGTTTCTTAGATATAATGCAAGAACAAATTCATTTTCAGTATTGCACTTTTATCAACTTTTAATAGTGAACCCTTTTTAAATACAATATTTTAAACTTTTTGACTAAATGGGGACATAAAAAATTTAAAATGAAACATCCCAAGCTTCCACGGTACGCTTTCTTTGAATAATACAGTAACGTGTGTTGTACGCAACCTTGAGTTTTAACACACACCACAACCAATCAAACTAGCCGTTATGAATAGTAATACCTACTTTTTGAAATTATATATTTTATATCTCAAAAATGGACTTCATTTTTGGATTCAGAATATCTAATTTATCCTAAGGTGAAATTTTGGTACTTTTCGGATAACTTTCATATTTTGATGAATAGTGAAAATTACTAAATTTTAATTAAAAACAACTTTTTTAATCAAAATAATTAATAGTGATAAATTATGAATTTGAGTGGTTTTAATGTATATTTAGAATATATTTTTACCATTTAATATAATGTTGGTCATTGGACATAATTTTACAATTAAACCGAACATAAATAAGTGTCAATCTTTTGATATTTATTATCTCTTAAAAACACGCTTTTTGTTTTGACAGCGGGAATTAATTTTAAATTAATTTCTGCCACTTCTATGTTTTGAATTTAGGAAAATGGATTCCATATTTGGAATCAGGATGTTCAAATTGTGTAAATAGGTAACTTTTATTTTTAGACATTTTGAATAATTACTGCGGTAAATATTTTATTTACCATGGTTAAGGGTAAATCCGGTAAATAAGGGTTAAAAAATAATATTATAATAATACTAGATTACCCTAAAACGTGTCTAAACCCTATTGGTTGATACATGGTCGACCATGGACATCTTTTGGTCGATTTTGGGACCCCATGGATCCATTTGTTAGTGATAATGACACTTTATTTTAATTAAGTTAAAATGAATACAAAAATGACACAAGCATATATCTTTTAGAAAAACAATTGTTACATAGGGTTATATATGTTGGATTTTAGATTATAAATATTCATTAGAAATATGAAAAGATTTCCTACACAATGATATTTTATTTATAATTTTTATACATTAAATAATTTATTTTATTTATGACACAATGATGATGCAGTAATTACTATAATAGTGAAAAATTAAAATAATTGATATTATAAATACCCAAATAAATATAATATGAAACTTTGAATGAATTAAAATAATTTTATAGGATAATATGATATATTAGGATTGATTTAATTGACTATTTTAGAAGTAATCAATCTGTTATGAGTTTCACAAAAATCAACTATTGAATAGTGTCAAAATTGACATAAAAGAGTTCTTAAAACAAATATTATATTATTAATTGATATTAAATTCCTAAAAATCTAAGGCTCGTCCAAGAGACTTATATCATGATAGTTTTATCATTAATGGACCACTTGGGGGTCGCTTGGATGTGTATAGTAAGTTTATTAACCATATTATATAAAAATACAAAGAGACATTGTAAAAGTTAAACTAATTAACTTAGAGTTAATACTTAAAGATAAGGTTAATATAAGTACCCAAACCTGTCTAAATTCTATTGGTTGAGTGGTTTTCGACCCATCCCCACCTTAACCTTTGAATAATCAACTTTGGATGCATTAGAAACAGAATATGAATTTATTATAAATTAATATTTCTAGCTTTTTCAAAGGTGCCCCTCACCCCTCTTATAAAAGGGCACTCCTCCTTCTCATTTCTTCACACCTTCAAAGCCTTTTGGTTCGGCCAAACTATTCCCAAATACTCTCCCAACTTCCCTCACTACAACCTAGGGGCCTTAGTTTGATCCGAAAGACAACCTAAGGAGCCCTTTTGATCAAATCAAAAGGAAGAACCCGAAGAAGAGGAAATGATTTCACCACCCTTTTCTAAGTTCATTTCTTCTTCCACTTCTTCTTCCTTTGTTGTTACCATTATAAAATAATAACTCCAGTATCTCACATATACTGTGATGTTATTATAAATATGGTACAACCATATTCAGTATTCTATCCATCCTTTGAATAACATGTCACCATACGTGCGTACGTACGGCTTACCGTCTCCACGTCGTGGTGTAATTGTTATTCAATATAATATTATTTGGATGGGTATAATAATGATGTGTAACTCATGTAAATAATAAATATAACATGTTAATGATTCTTTATATATGATATACCATCCATTTATATATTATTTTAATATCAAAATAATGATATTGTCGCTCGTGCGTACGTACGGACTACCGTCTCCACGAACGCGATGAGATTCATTCTCCATCGTATCCATTCAAGTATAATTATCATTTGATGATTTAAAAAAATGATGTTTAAGGACTTGATATCATTATGGATATGAATAATATACAACCTATCCTTTACAAACATGTCATACGTAACAAAACATATAAAAGAAAACAAGTAAGTTAACACCCGAAACAATGATAATACTAAGATATTATTATCAAATCAATATTAAAAGATCATATATGATATCATATTAATTTATATGATTCTTGTATAATTTAATAACAATTATTTCCCCATTATACAGGAGGTTAACCTACCCCAACCAAGGAAAAGTACAAGGTAAGGGTTATTTCACAATCTCTTCATTATCTGAGGTTGTTTATACGTAATAATCTACTGGGATTTGTTTATCATCCACATCCATGTTTCTTAAAAATGTATTTCAAAACATTTTTATTATTTAAAAGAATATGGGTTAAAGTCATTTATACCCTTGTTTGAATTTTTATAAGAGGAATCTTTCCGTCATTTTCAAAACAAGGTCCTTTTTAACCTTTTCGACAGAATTAAGGTAAGAATGTTTTTTAACTTATACGGCGGGTGCGGTTATTTTCTGCCGTTATAAAATCTTCAAAGCTTTCCTTACAAGCTTATAATAATATTTTCAAGAAAATGTTTTATTTTATATGGCTCTTAAATGATTTCAAAAATAGAAAGTGATATTTCTCCAAAAAGTGTTTTGATTTCATCTATGTCAACATCCTTTGATGGATTTTAAGATTATTTGAAGTTGATTTATTATGATACAAAACTTCTATATTGTATTGAAGGTTTTGTGATATGTTTGACTATGGATGTGCTATTTTTATACCATTCATAGTTTATGGTGAAATTATTTACATTTCGTATGCTAGTTTTAATACGAATGTTTATGTTATGTTTAAACCTTTTCATATGGGAATGCATTGGACTTAGTAAGTGACGGGTGGAGCCCGCTATAGCTCCTCGATGCATCGGTAGGTCTCATGAGACAAACTAGTCTCTTGGCACAAGGCCTTGAAAAAATATTATTTGTAGTCTTGGAACGAGGCCTTGACTATGTGGTTATGATAGTCTGGCATTATGCATTCCAACATTATGAAAGTGGTTATTGATTTTTGCATTTGATTATTCGATTAGTAGAATATCCATGTGAATAAGTAAATGACATTATTTCATTTTATTTATGTCGTACCATGTTGAAAGTTCATGTTTGAAAGGCTTTTGTTTTATTTATACATTGCCTTAAATGTTTATTCTTATTTATGAAAGTTTCCCCTATATTGTTATCCTTACTGGGCATTTGAGCTCACCCCTTTTCTATGTTTTATTTTTCCCAGGATGTGAAGAAGTGTGTTATGAATGACCTGCAGGGATATTATGAGGGGATAATAGTGTGGACTGTGGAGAAATTATGTTGTTGTAGTAGTTTTTCAATTTATGATGTAATGTAAAACTTATGAATATATCTAGTGTTTCCAAGGCTACTAAACCAATCGGTCTTTCGAGATTTGATCTTTCTTGTGATCATGCCAATGTTATGTAATAATGCACCGACTCTGGGTAACTAGGGTCGGGCGTTACAGTTGGTATCAGAGGAAGTTTAGTACAAACCTTGGAAGCTAGATTTAGATAAACTCTGATTAGAGCACGTAGAACTAAGATGAACTTTGAGGATTAGTATAGAATAACTTTCTAGAATTTTGGTATTGTAGTGATTTTGTGAGTTTTCCGAGCAATACATCCCTGTCTGGATACGAACAGGTAGAGGCGGCTCTGGCACAGATGTACCTAGGGGTAAAACCCGAAAACACCGCTTTGAGCTAGACTCGAACGGGAACTGGTGCACGACAACGGGCCTTGCTGCACTCTTGGTTACGACACTCCCGGGGGATATGCTTAGGATAACTCTCATTTTGTTTACAAATCATTATGAAGGGTTTATGAGTATATACTTCCTCAAAGAAAACATTTTTATGATTATGGATTATATCCATAAATAGTTCAATTTATGTTAAGTGTTTTATAAGTATGGGATTATGTATTTTGATTCATAAACTGATCTAGTTTATACCATTGTTTAGAAATGGCGCCCAGTAGAAAGAATGAGAACTCCAGAAATGCACATGATCCAAAGAGAAGGAAGGATCATATCTTTCATGGTCTTAAGCTAGAATTTATAAGAGAAATAGTCCCCCATGTATTATCATCATATGAAGAAAATATATCATGTGTTGATAAGATAAGTAAAGAGTTTACTGAGTCCTATGGCTTTGAAGGGAAGCAAGAGAAGAAAAGGATGGAAGAGAGAAAGATGGATAAAGGGAAGAGGGAAAAGAAGAATTTTCCCATATGTGGTAACTATGGAAAGAAACACCCTGGAACTTGCCTGAAAGGAATGGGAGTTTGTTATAAGTGTGGAGGAAAAGGGCACAAAGTACGTGACTGCAAGGGTAAGAAAATGGTTTCAAATGTACAATGCTTCAATTGCAAGGAGTTTGGACAATATGCGAACCTATTTCCCAGTCATCAGACTATGCCGCAAATGATGTTATTGGATAATAATGAAGTTATGATACTAACACAGATGAAGAGGAATGATTAGAGTTCTTATGTTGATTATGTCAATTGAGTGTTGTATCAACAATGTACTTGTTATAATAATTATGGAGTATATAAGGATTGTACTCCAGTACTATTTCATTAAAGACTTGAGATTTTGTGGAACAAAGAAAAGTGACTCAATAGCAGGATAAATTTTTGGAAAATATATGGTTGGGAGAATGATAAATCATAATATAGTTCTGATACTGAGGTAGTGATTTTGGAATAATATGTGATTGTTTTGGATAAATTATATTGGATATTCTTGACTACCTTGGAACTAATTAATGATTTGTATATTCCATCATTGTTGGGGTTTAAAACATTTTTTGGATTAATGAAGTATATCCAGCATTCTATATGGAATAAGGGAGCATGAATGTAATCAATAAGGAATATGGTAATACATGATGAAGGTATTCATATGCTATTACGGGGTAAAAAGGATCTATATTATGTTTACCTTCCTTATAAATGTTGGACTGTGAGTTTGGATAGAATTATTTTGGATAGTTCTTGTTTGGATTATTTTGGATTGCCATAAAAGGACAACCCGGAGGTCGGGCGGCAACCCGTCGCGTCCGGCAAGGCTGCGAGACTTGAACCCGCAACTGAAGGGCGACAAGGGTGTATCACCTACCACTGGCCCACGAGATGTCCTGGATTAAATAATGTAGTTTTTATTAAGAGATATTGTATATGAATTATAAATTCATTTATTTTGGAACCCTATACAAATAGTGTAAATAGAATTTTTTACATTCTATTATCTTTTAGAGTGAAAGATGAGTTTGTGGTAGAAATTTATTAATGGATAAAACTCTAATTATAAAGTAAGTATATCTCCTTATGATCTTAGCCAATCTCATAAATAAATTCCTCAACATTAAGAAAAGCAACTTAGAATAAAAATGTTTTCCTAGATGGTACCTTAAATCATCACTAATTTATGGCTTTGGGATTGTTGGCCTTTTCATAGCCATGTTCTCTACCACTCTCCATCAGATAATTGATGGTTAGATTTTTCTTCCATATCCATATTTTCCTACATGGAACCCTAGTATGTGTTATTTTCGGTAATCTTCATACTTTCGACTCTTTATTTTAAATAGAGGCCTCACTAATTCATTTTTCGATATGGGATTTCAAATAAGATATTTTGAAACATAAAAAATGTGTTATCCTAATACCCTATGTTTTGTTGAACCGATGGTATTTCAAATCATCATAGATTGATGAATTTAAGGACCTCAATTTTACACTTGTTTGTGATTGATGACCTCAATCACTACCTATAAATATTTACGTTTTCCTCCAATTATATGTCTCTAATTGCCACCAATGTTCTCCTAATTGAGATCATAATTTGGTGGTGACCCTTTGATTTCTCTTTTCCTCATATTAAGACTAAATTTTAGTAACCCAATTTCCGATGTGGGTTTTCCCACAAATATATTTTCTACTTTCAACCTTTTATTTTCAAAGAACAATTTCAAATTGCGAGGACACAATTTATTTAAGGAGGGGAGAATGTAACACCCCAAGAATTCATAATGTGTTATTTCTTCAAAATAATTCAATAACTTACACTACACGCAACACCGAGTTCAATCACACCATGACTTACAAAAAAAAATCCATTCAAAAGAGGTTTTGAATAGTATTATCTAAATTTTAAACTTTATATAATCCTTATAATTTTAGAATCCATATTATGAGTTTCTTAGATATAATGCAAGAACAAATTCATTTTCAGTATTGCACTTTTATCAACTTTTAATAGTGAACCATTTTTAAATACAATATTTTAAACTTTTTGACTAAATGGGGACATCAAAAATTTAAAATGAAATATCCCAAGCTTCCACGGTACGCTTTCTTTGAATAATACAGTAATGTGTGTTGTACGCAACGTTGAGTTTTAACACACACCACAACCAATCAAACTAGCCGTTATGAATAGTAATACCTACTTTTTGAAATTATATATTTTATATCTCAAAAATGGACTTCATTTTTGGATTCAGAATATCTAATTTAGCCTAAGGTGAAATTTTGGTACTTTTCGGATAACTTTCATATTTTGATGAATAGTGAAAATTACTAAATTTTAATTAAAAACAACTTTTTTAATCAAAATAATTAATAGTGATAAATTATGAATTTGAGTGGTTTTAAAGTATATTTAGAATATATTTTTACCATTTAATATAATGTTGGTCATTGGACATAATTTTACAATTAAACCGAACATAAACAAGTGTCAATCTTTTAATAGTTATTATCTCTTAAAAACACGCTTTTTGTTTTGACAGCGGGAATTAATTTTAAATTAATTTCTGCCACTTCTGTGTTTTGAATTTAGGAAAATGGATTCCATATTTGGAATAAGGATGTTCAAATTGTGTAAATAGGTAACTTTTATTTTTAGACATTTTGAATAATTACTGCGGTAAATATTTTATTTACCATGGTTAAGGGTAAATCCGGTAAATAAGGGTTAAAAAATAATATTATAATAAAACTAAATTACCCTAAAACGTGTCTAAACCCTATTGGTTGATACATGGTCGACCATGGACATATTGTGGTCGATTTTGGGACCCCATGGATCCATTTGTAAGTGATAATGACACTTTATTTTAATTAAGTTAAAATGAATACAAAAATGACACAAGCATATATCTTTTAGAAAAACAATTGTTACATAGGGTTATATATGTTGGATTTTAGATTATAAATATTCATTAGAAATCTGAAACGATTTCCTACACAATGATATTTTATTTATAATTTTTAGACATTAAATAATTTATTTTATTTATGACACAATGATCATGCAGTAATTACTATAATAGTGAAAAATTAAAATAATTGATATTATAAATACCCAAATAAATATAATATGAAACTTTTAATGAATTAAAATAATTTTCTAGGATAATATGATATATTAGGATTTATTTAATTGACTTTTTTAGAAGTAATCAATCTGTTATGAGTTTCACAAAAATCAATTATTGAATAGTGTCAAAATTGACATAAAAGAGTTCTTAAAACAAATATTATATTATTAATTGATATTAATTTCCTAAAAATCTAAGGTTCGGCCAAGAGACTTATATCATGATAGGTTTATCATTAATGGACCACTTGGGGGTAGTTTGGATGTATATAGTAAGTTTATTAACCATATTATATAAAAATACAAAGAGACATTGTAAAAGTGAAACTAATTAACTTAGAGTTAATACTTAAAGATAAGGTTAATATAAGTTCCCAAACCTGTCTAAATTATATTGGTTGAGTGGTTTTCGACCCATCCCCACCTTAACCTTTTAATAATCAACTTTGGATGCATTAGAAACCGAATATGAATTTATTATAAATTAATATTTCTAGCTTTTCCAAAGGTGCCCCTCACCCCTCTTATAAAAGGGCACTCCTCCTTCTCATTTCTTCACACCTTCAAAGCCTTTGGGTTCGGCCAAACTATGCCCAAATACTCTCCCAACTTCCCTAAATACAACCTAGGGGCCTTAGTTTGATCAGAAAGACAACCTAAGGAGCCCTTTTGATCAAATCAAAAGGAAGAACCCGAAGAAGAGGTAATGATTTCACCACCCTTTTCTAAGTTCATTTCTTCTTCCACTTCTTCTTCCTTAGTTGTTACCATTATAAAATAATAACTCCAGTATCTCACATATACTGTGATTTTATTATAAATATGGTACAACCATATTCAGTATTCTATCCACCCTTTGAATAACATGTCACCATACGTGCGTACGTACGGCTTACCGTCTCCACGTCGTGGTGTAATTGTTATTCAATATAATATTATTTGGATGGGTATAATAATGATGTGTAACTCATGTAAATAATAAATATAACATGTTAATGATTCTGTATATATGATATAACATCCATTTATATATTATTTTAATATCAAAAGAATGATATTGTCGCTCGTGCGTACGTACGGACTACCGTCTCCACGAACGCGATGAGATTCATTCTCCATCGTATCCATTCAAGTATAATTATCATTTGATGATTTAAAAAAATGATGTTTAAGGACTTGATATCATTATGGATATGAATAATATACAACCTATCCTTTACAAACATGTCATACGTAACAAAACATATAAAAGAAAACAAGTAAGTTAACACCCGAAACAATGATAATACTAAGATATTATTATCAAATCAATATTAAAAGATCATATATGATATCATATTAATATATATGATTCTTGTATAATTTAATAACAATTATTTCACCATTATACAGGAGGTTAACCTACCCCAACCAAGGAAAAGTACAAGGTAAGGGTTATTTCACAATCTCTTCATTATCTGAGGTTGTCTATACGTAATAATCTACTGGGATTTCTTTATCATCCACATCCATGTTTCTTCGAAATGTATTTCAAAACATTTTTATTATTTACAAGAATATGGGTTAAAGTCATTTATACCCTTGTTTGACTTTTTATAAGAGGAATCTTTCTGTCATTTTCAAAACAAGGTCCTTTTTAACCTTTTCGACAGAATTAAGGTAAGAATGTTTTTTTTAACTTATACGGCGGGTGTGGTTATTTTCTGCCGTTATAAAATCTTCAAAGCTTTCCTTACAAGCTTATAAGAATATTTTCAAGAAAATGT
The DNA here is from genome assembly GCA_963277665.1 of Viscum album. Classification (NCBI taxonomy): domain Eukaryota; kingdom Viridiplantae; phylum Streptophyta; class Magnoliopsida; order Santalales; family Viscaceae; genus Viscum; species Viscum album. The sequence goes on from OY728163.1 coordinate 872,204,456, forward strand.
TTTATTTTATATTTCTCTTAAATTATTTCAAAAATAGAATGTGATATTTCTCCAAAAAGTGTTTTGATTTCATCTATGTCAACATCCTTTGATGGATTTTAAGATTATTTGAAGTTGATTTATTATGATACAAAACTTCTATATTGTATTGAAGGATTTGTGATATGTTTGACTATGGATCTGCTATTTTTATACCATTCATAGTTTATGATGAAATTATTTACATTTCGTATGCTAGTTTTAATACGAATGTTTATGTTATGTTTAAACCTTTTCATATGGGAATGCATTGGACTTAGTAAGTGATGGGTGGAGCCCGCTATAGCTCCTCGATGCATCGGTAGGTCTCATGAGACAAACTAGTGTCTTGGCACAAGGCCTTGAAAAAATCTTATTTGTAGTCTTGGCACGAGGCCTTGACTATGTGGTTATGATAGTCTGGCATTATGCATTCCAACATTATGAAAGTGGTTATTGATTTTTGCATTTGATTATTCGATTAGTAGAATATCCATGTGAATAAGTAAATGACATTATTTCATTTTATTTATGTCGTACCATGTTGAAAGTTCATGTTTGAAAGGCTTTTGTTTTAGTTATACATTGCCTTAAATGTTTATTCTTATTTATGAAAGTTTCCGCTATATTGTTATCCTTACTGGGCATTTGAGCTCACCCCTTTTCTATGTTTTATTTTTCCCAGGATGTGAAGAAGTATGTTATGAATGACCTGCAGGGATATTATGAGGGGATAATAGTGTGGACTGTGGAGACATTATGTTGTTGTAGTACTTTTTCAATTTATGATGTAATGTAAAACTTATGAATATATCTAGTGTTTCCAAGGATACTAAACCAATCGGTCTTTCGAGATTTGATCTTTCTTGTGATCATGCCAATGTTATGTAATAATGCACCAACTCTGGGTAACTAGGGTCGGGGCGTTACATTTTCTTAATAATCAATGAAATATATCCCAAATGTTGCTATAGGATAATGGTGATGTCATAATACTTTAGTAGATAAAGAGTAACAACTAACATTTCAATTCAATATTAATTTCATATGATTATCTTATTATAAATGAATTGGTTATAAGAATAATCGAATATATAAAGAGTATACAATAGTTATTTTTTATTAAGGATTTGAGATATTATTCTAAATGTTACATAGAGAAGTTATTAAGTAGATTGTTAAAAAATTAAAAAACACATTATTGATGGTAATATAGCCATTAATATGTTCTTGATACTGGGATAATGATGAAGAAATGATTTATATTGATAAGTTTTAACTATATTGAAATTGATTAATGGTTTGTCAACAATGTGGTATACGATATTGTTAAGGGAGGTTAGAATAATTTTTTATTTAAAGAAAACTTCCAATAATATGTATCTTACTTATTTAATAAATAATAATACATGTTTCCAATATGGTTTTAAAGAAATTTGAGTTGTTACCATATTTTAAAAGGACGCATGATGAGGTTATTCAAAATTTTTTAATGTGAAAATTTAGAGTATCTAGAAGTCGATTAAATGATAATAATAGGGTCTTCTTGGAAATTCAGTGACCTTATTTCCAATTTATGGATTATACTCATTTTGAAAAGATAACCATTTATGAAATGGGTTGTGTTGAATATTAGATCTGGTTTTATAGATTTATATATTACATCACTATATGATGAATCTTGTTCAATGAGATGAAGTATAAAGAGTTCAAGGCACTACCAAATGATAAGAGAGTTTTTATATAAATTTACCAATTATGTGTATTTAGATATATTCCCAGAGACTGATGGATTTCCCAAATTTAGGAACAAATGATCTTGTAGACAAAATATTTTTCCTAGTACCTTCATCTGTAATTAATCATATAGCCCTTTAAATCATCATGGATTTAGTGATTTTCATTTTTAACTTTCTGCTAACCATGTTATCATCATCATATAATGAATGTTATATTTGTTTCTATGTATTCATGTTTCCATTTCCAAAATATGTCTTATTATAATAGAATCTAGTTATGTTACCATCACACATTCTTGTATCACTTATTATGAAGATGTTATATAAACTGTATTCATAATGTATGTTTTTAGAAAATTAAATTTCAAAATATAAAGTCACTGATTACTAACTTAATGTTTAAATTTAAAGTAATAAATTTAATTAAGGTTTGGAGAATGTAACAACCCAAAATTCTAGAGTATGAATATTGTATTTGATGTCATGTATTATTTGCACTACCAAGAACATGAGATAATTCAATATCATAATAATTTATATTTTATTTAGTATTTTAATTAGATTAGATATATAAAATATATTTTAATTCTTGAAACACTGGTTTAGCATGTGTTATATGAAAATTTTCTATCTTCGATTGCTTTTGTTACGCGCATGACCGAGTTTCACCGAATAAAAATGTATTTTTAAAATATTATAATTGAATAAAATAAGATCAAACCAAGACATTATTTTTTCATTATTTAAAATTATTAAATAACATATAAAAATATTTAGTTTATATAAATAAAATATTAATTCATTGGTTATAAATTAATGAGAAACAAAAATAAAAACTAATCAGATATAAAACGTAATATTATTAATTTTATGTTTCCACCGTATTTTTCATAATGGACATAATTATATAAAATTATTATATTATTTTAATGAAATTAATAGTTTTTATATTAAATAAAATTTTCATTGGTTATAAATTAATGAGAAATTAAAATAAAAACTAATCAAATATTAAAAAGAATATTATTATATTTATGTTTCCAATGAATTTTTGTTATAATGAACATTGTTAATTAAATTTATTATATAATTATAATTAAATTAATATTTTTTATATTAAATAAATATATTTATAATCATCCATTCATTTTCATATGTATATGATAAGAACAAACCCAATTTCACTCATAAAAACCTAGCGTTTATAAAGGCAATTTTACTACTTTTTAATGGAGAAGCTATTTTAAATAAAAAATTTGGCACATTATTTGTTTAAATAAGAAATATTAAAGTTAATAATTGAAATAGAAACCTAAAATTTTGGTTAGGTTGAATTTGTTCTATTTTCTAGAAACATATCATATTTGTAATAAATAATAAAAAATATTGAATCATAGGTCAAAATTGCTTTTTCATCAAACTGATTTATAAGGATAAGTAATGTTTTAGAATGTTTTTAAGGTATAATTATAACATATATATATCCATTATTCCAATTTAGTTTAATGAAATCAATTTCAATGTGAAATTGACTATATGAACATAGGAATCCTTTGGGCGTTTTGACATTAAAAATGCTATTTTCGCCCCACCTCCAAGATGTATTGTAAATTAATTTATTCTACAGATATGATTGGGATTTTGAGAAATGGATTCCTTATTTTGAATTATAATAATTTAAAATTAATATTATGTTAAACTGAGTGATTGACCAAAAATAATTGTGAAATCAGTTAAAATTATTACAATTATTAGAGCAAAATTATTTTTAATAAAGAACCAATCCAATTTTATAAGGAAAAACATTACCTATAAAAATTTCCAAAACCCATTACCTAGAAATAACTAATCATTTAAACATCCATTATTCATCTTTGGTTGATTTTTAAAAACATTTTTTAGGTAAAAACTTCTGTACAACTAACATTTTTTTAAAAAATTACCATGTGTTCCATTTTCCTCCCCTATAAAATTCCACAACCTCTCCCACATATTCACACATATAAACCCTCATAGATTCGGCCATGATAATTAAAAATAGCTTCCAAAAGTCCCCCATCTATATTAAATCCTCATTTTGGGAATATATCTTTCCATGTAGGCCTTTTGGTATAATCAAAAATAAGTTACCTAATTAACAGTTAACATCTACTCCAAGCATTAAATATTAATTTCCATTTTTCACCCCTATAATATTAATATTCTATGATGAAATAAAAAAACAAGAATCGTTAATAAACTAGGACATTTTATGTTTTAAATTTTTACCGACACATACAAACAACTCCATCTAATGGGTAGTGACCATACTATTTTTGTTTGTGGTGAACTACTACCACACAATATCATGATTGATCATTTTTACAGCACCACCTTTAATTGTGTCCATTATGATGGAAAATCCAACATAATATGTTATATTTTATATTTTTTTATTTATTTATAATTTTTAATTTTTATTTAGAACACACCTTTATGCATTCCATCTTGTTTAAATATGATAATTTAGTTTTAGGAACTGTGTACTACCACCATTTCAAAATGATATGACTCGTTTATGCAATATATGGAATTTATATAGCATAGTATTAATAAACCTGTATATCATATATAAAAAATATATTAAACTATATTTTTAATAGACATATTTATCATTTAGTTTTAATTCATTTAGTAAAATAATTAAATTAATGTACCACTTATGTGTACTTACAACCTACCATCTCCGTGAATGATGTACTTCATTTATAATATCCAAATATTATAGACTACTATAAATACTTATATAATGAATATATATGTTCTAATTAAGTAATGTTTTACATTATCCTCATTATGAAAACATTATCAAATTAATAGGAACAATAATTACAAAGTAATAAACACACATGAGAAAACTATGAAAGTAACTCAAGTAATTGTTTGAATAATGAATGAGTGTTAAAAAACAGTTAGTAAAATGATGTAAGAATGGAATATATAATATTATTAACAATGGTATAGTTTTTATATAAGTTATTAAGATATTTTAATCCACTATACATGAGGATAAAAACAAGAGAACAAAATGAATGTTAAGGTGAGTGATTTCATCTCAAGTAGCATTCCATTGATACTTATTTTTTATATGCACCAATTTAATTTTATAAATTTTATGTACTTCCCTTTGAAAAATGATATCATGAGTATATTTATATTTATTATATTATATGTTTCATTTTATTTATTGGAAATTAAAAATTAATTTTCTCAATGTTGTAAGGGGCACATTGGAATGTTTAATGATTATTTCTCTTCAATAATGTTTTAATGTTGACAACAGAAGTTGTTACATATCCTCCTCTCAATTATTATTAATATATATATATATATATATATAAATTAATCAATGTTAATATATTCTATGATTTTTTTTATTTATTAAACTGATTGTTGAATTTGATTAATGATTTGGACATTTAAGACATGGGTTAGAGACTACTTAAGGTTAGCCATCTTTGTTGAGGACTGGTTAATGAAAATCCCCTTGATGCATCTATATTCTCATGGGATGAAATAGATAGCCATAATATATAGGTTTTTACCTGATTTCTAAATCATTTTTTCAATGGTATTGACGGTACTAGTTTCAACTACCTAGGAAACATTTTATGCTATGATTAATAATTTCCATAATTTAGGATCAATTATTATTTATCAATAAAATATCTATGATGACATATATATAGACTTATTTCATTTTCAATTTATTAATTAAGGGAATGTGATTCATATTTTTACCATTCCAAATTTATATTACCTAATCTAGTTCATGTAATTTCTTGTGTTATTATTTATTTACCTTTATATTTAGGATTTTTTCTATAGATTCATTATTGATTTCATTTTATATACAATTATTTTGAGTCTTATCTCATCCTTATGATGTTTCCATTGAGTAAGGTTATGAAGAAGAAAACATTGAATAATATTTCATGGACACAGTTTATTCCATTTTATTATGTATCATATTTTATTTCATATTTCCCAATGTATTATGGTAATCATGCATATAATCTAGTATTTCAAGAATGATATACTGATCGATCCTCCAATATTTGATTCTGTGTAATAATTCCAATGTAATATAGTAATGCACCAGCTCTGGGATTCTGGGGTCAGTTCATTACATTTCATGTGTTTATGTTTTTTTATTCATGTAAAACAATTACATATGAGTTAGAAAAATATTCTATCAACCATGGAATTGATTGATGCTATGAATTTTGTAATAAACCTGAGAAATTACTATATATTTATATTGACTGGGATGCTATTATAATTTATGGATCATTATAAATGATTAAACATGTTACAAATTATGAATGATGTATTAAATAAATCTAAATGTAAATTTAGGATTACCTTTTTTATTATCCAATGTTGTTTAAGATGTTAATGAGATTTACAAAGAGACCATTGTATACTAGTTGTAATAATTATACAATCATTACATTAATATTGAATCTATATTATTTTAATGTTGAATGTATATGGAGGAAAACCTACTTTACTGAACTACATGGTCTCATGGATTATATTTTACTAGAATAAAATAAGCATCTTTGTCAAATATATGACACTAAATAGATTATATGTTCAATGGGAATGATATTTTGAAGAATACATTCTTTTTATTAATGGTTATATAATTTTTTATAAGTATAATGATTTATATTAAAAATCTATAAGAATAAACTGGATCGATTGAATAAACGTGAATAATTTATTTTTAATGTTGTATTATACTTCAAAATCAATAAGTTGTTTAGACGAGTTTATGGAAGTGAGGATACCTCTAAGAAATTCACATAAAAATAAAGAAAAAATCAATATGGGAAACTCAATCAACAAGTAGGCTCTTGAATGTGGAAGAAAATTGATCCTGAGTATCATAAATTTGGAATCAAGACTTGAAAACTGTGTATTGTTCTATCTATAGATTATGGGATTCATTTTTGTGTACAATGTTTGACTCATATAACATATTTTTTATTTTTTTAAATTATATATTTTCACCATGTTTATGTGGGAAGAATCAATAATTTTTTTATTTTTTTATCTCAAGACAATAACAACTTTTATTGACGTTGACGTTTATTTGTCCATATTGATCGAATGTATAAAATGAATTTGGGATTTGGTGTAACACATTAGGATTCTTATATAAGAGTTGAATTAACATTAAGATAAATGATGTATGTGATAATTATAGAATTAAATTCTTATGGAATTATTACAGAACATAGAATTAATGTAATTTTGGGGTATCCCATTTATTAAGAAGTTAGGAACACCATTTAGTTGAAGAATTTATCGAAGACTATTGATTTAGGATCTCACAATTTTTTTTTCTAGTGAAATAAATGATAATATTGGATGAAATCACTCAATTGTAATATAGAAAAATTTACAAAAGTCTATCTATTAAGAGGTGATCATATGTTTGTGAATTTAATGGATATTGTCATGGATTTTCATAATCCATTTTTTAAAATCCTCAAAATTATGTATTAAAGTGATTTTTTTGTATCACAATACTGTAATTTTTTGTATGAAATGATCATTTAGTATATTGTTAATCACAATAAATAGGGCTGAATTTATGATATTATATTTTTATATTTTCTATATAAAAAACACTACCTATAGTTTAATATAATTGGCTCTTTAAAACATGTAAGCACAACCACATAATAAAATAATTTTAAAGTATCACTACATAATATAATTATCTAGTCCTTAGAATAGTTTAGATATAATTAAAGACCACACATCCACTAAAAAATATAATTTTTTTAGTAGGTAGGGAATACCCATCACATTCATAACACTATAGTACCTTGATAGTGCATGTGATCCTTGCATAGATTATATGAAGAATAATTTTTTCAACCAACAATGAATATTCACCAATAGAATTCAATAAATTTTTACAATGTTTCTTGATTTCTACATAGATTCAATCATTAATGTAAATATTCTTCATCATTTATTTTTGATATAGTACTGAGAATGATAATTATAAGAGAATTTATTCATCAGAAACAATCCATCCATTACCTTCTCCATCTGTTCATCTTTTTCTAGTTACCACTGTCTAATCCCCTATTAGTATGAGTGGTTATTTTTATAGTTTCTTCAGTTTGAGGTGACATTATTAGGTACTAGTTTGGTATCCTCTATCTGATATACCTTGTATGTTGTCACTATGTATTGTTCTTTGAAAAAAAATCCTTATATCTCAGTCAAAACCTCATTTATTTAACCACATTCACTGGAGAAAAAACATTCTCACTCCTCTATGTCACCTTGTTATAGAAATCATTTCTATGAAAAAATATGGAGTGGTTAAAACCTTAAATCCAATGTTACCATATAATCATACAATATCCTATTGTAAAATTTATTCATTTTACCACTTTAATGTATTATAGTCAGTAAGATTCAACTATATTTATAGAAACATAATTTTATCATTGGTTTAATGATATTTTAAAACATTCCACAACTATAGTGAAGAATAACACTTTTTCCATTATGATTATTGAGTCATTGAACATCGAACTTTTCAACTCCATAATTTCTTACATTACAAATGGAAATATAAACATCCTTAATCCTCTTCTAGGGATACATATTCATAGGAACTACTCCATCAAATGAAACTCTATCTATTTTAATGATCCTTATCACTATATCAGAAATAATTTCATAGGAAAGTATTTTCCTAGTTACCACCATATATAGTTGAATTTACAATGTTAAATATAATAAAATATCATAGATAAATCAATCTGATGAATTTGAATTGAATCATTTTATGTGTCCCCTGCACATAAACTCTAATATGATTAATTAAATTATTAACCATTTTTTATACAACCTCATTTAGGAACTTCTATATGATTCATTTTTTGGAATCTTTTTAATTCCATTTCATAGGAACTTTTATCTAATATACCTTAATCATTTTTCTGCTAGTAATTTTTTTATGAAAACTTTATAAGGATGGGAAATATTTCATTTTATTTGTAAATTTAAAATAAAATAAAACTTGAAGAAGCATTTATTTCATCTCATCCTAATATAACACCTCTTTGTCTTAAAAATCTCCCCAGGGATGTTTTTGTAAAATATTTGACATAAGTCCCTGAATCTCTAAAATGGATGCAATATATCACTATATAAGGATTCCTTAACTGCATGAGAAAACACAGTGTATGAAACATTAATAATTGAAAAAAACATGATTTATATTAATATGTGATTCAAAATAATTCCACACATCATAACTATAGAATTTGGACCATACTTATAGTGACCAAAAATTTTCAGAAACAACTAATGCATCATTGTAATGATAGAAATCATAGTGGAGTTACAAAACGTGCATCAAAAGTCTTATAATCTTGTAATATTATTAATATGCATAACATATTGTTAATCAAAAAGATATTTTTAAAGAAAATAGTATTAATCATTCACATATACCCCTATTTCTTCTTAGTGCATGTAGTCACCTGATGATATACATAAAATAACAGGGTTAAGCAAAATTCCTTCTAAGATGATGAATAAGTGGCATTTATCAATACAACATGGGTGATAATAATAATAATAATATAATAATTATAGAATCCTAATATTTGTCATTATTTTAATCATTAAATAATATAATGTAATGTGGATATGCATGAAAATGAGACATCATGTATTATTAGTCAAATACCATAGAAAGTTGTGAACAATGATATCATCATGTTCACTCAAAAAATATTTGAAAAACATAAAATAATTATTGGAAAAAAAACCTAACACCATTTTCACACATATTACTCATCATACCAAGAGATTCATTACATTACCAAGTTCTTTGGAAAGCTATATAATACCAATAACAACTGTTAAATGAAAACAATATCATGATCATGAATTTCACATAGAATATATAAAAATATAGTCATGATATAACCCATGAAATAGAATGGTTTTAATAAGTATTTCAAAAAATATACATTAATGACTAAATATTAACTTAACAATACTAAAAATTGAAAAACATAGTTTAGAAAACATCACCCTTGAGAGATGAAGTACCAATCTCAAGGGAAGTTGAGATAAGAATTAGAAATATTAGTTTTTTATGAAGATAATTATATATTTTATATAATTAGATGGGAAACATATTTATTAATGAAAATAAATGGTAATAAAAATGATATTTAAATTTAATGAGAATTAAAAGAATATCCAGACTGAAATTTGGTAAGAAATAGGAATAGCCCAGAGAAATGGAATTGGGCTCGAGAATCCCCATACCTTGTTTCTTAATGCATTCTAAACTAGTACTAAAAATTATTCATAATAAAAATAAATTAATTAATCAAATAATTATGATCATATTTTACATTTAATTTATTTATCATAATTTTATTATGTTTTTTATGGACATTTGGATGAGTTTAGAGTTTAATTTCATCATTTATGGAGTGTTTGGTTTAGTCTTAGTTCCCTTAGGTATAAATATTGGAGTTCTAATTAAATTGGAATAACATATTCAGAATATATATTATTTAGTATTACTGATTATATAACGGTTTCAATGTTCTTCAATAGAATTTTTTTATATGGTATGAGGATGTTTCATTAGATAAAATGTCAATGAAAATGATTTGATTTATTATGGTGGTTTTTATTTCCATTATAAAATTGTATCATTTGTTTTCATCTTATATATATTTATTGGGTCTATATCATGTAATATTTCACAATATTTATAATTATATCTTATTTAGCAGTTAGAATAGTTTAATGACCATCCTTTAAAGTGGTAATGAAAAATTATAACTCATCATCCATGAATGTGGTGAATCGAGAAATCAAGGTTATTGTTTTCATATTCATAAAAAAATACAAGAGAAGGTATTTTATTATAGATAATAAATTAACATATTAAAATTATATTATATATATGATACTAGAGTTATCATTACACTTTGGATAGGGGATTTAAGGAGAGGATAAGAAAATAAAAGAAACTACATAGAGATGGATTGAGAATTTTTTTAACTTGAATATCCTCTCCATTTGATCATACACAACACTCATGGGCTTGGTATTTTATTGAGATCAAAATAAGCTGGACGTCTGGAAGAGGATTTGGAAGGTAAAAGGTTATTATTTATAAAATCATCATTCCTTAGTTGGTTTGAGGATAATATGTGGTGCGAGGTGGTTTTTAAATAGGATGATAGGGGTGTTTTATTATTAATATATTAATATATTTAATATTTTGTCTCCAGAAAATCAATAGTGATAATTCCCAATACTAAATATAGAAAATAGATAAGGAGAGTTATTTATAATGGTTCTTACAACAATAATGATTGCAACATTAATCTATTTATCTTATAATGTGAAATATAATAAATTACTGTATTTCACTATTCACCAAAAAATAAACTATGTTTCAAAAACCCTAAAAATCACCATAAGAGCTTTTAGATGTGAATATTTTAAAAATGAAATCCTTTTTATGAAAATAATTTTAACTTTTTTTAATAAATTTAATTATTAATTAAAATAATATATTATTTTAACGAATAGTGATTTATATATTATAACTGATTTTATGACACATTGGAAAATTATTTGAGATCTCATAAAAATATTTTATGATTATAATATAATAAAATATTAACTTATGAATGTATTTTTGAAACTAAATTTTCTTTTAAATCATTATATTAATGATACTTTTCTAAATACTCATTAAAATTTTCTGAAAAAAGAACACATTATTTATAATTCTTATAAAATTTATTTACTCATACCATGATATAATTATTTCATATTCCCACTTATAAGATACCTAATTTTTATTAATACTCTAATATATGTGGTTACTATTCTGTTAGTAATACTACTATTATGTATGGTAATATTACTATTCCAATAGTTAGGATACCATTCTGTAAGTATCGGTTCAATAATTTCTATTAATACGACTTTTTTAATAATTCATTTATGTGAATGATGTTTTGTTGTGTTCTCTATGTTATGTATAAGTTTTATAATTCATATCATAATTACAATATGGTAAATTCTATTGCTAAATGTTCGGGTCATTACATTCTTCCCCCCATTTGAAATTTTTTCCTCAAAATGTCATTTTTCACACTATGTTGAAAAACTTTGTAAGTAATTTTTCTTCATTTATTCCTCCAGTTCCCGTGTATCATCATTAAATATATGGTTCCTAAAAACACATTGAAATGTGAGTCCACTTTTTTCATAGTATATTGTCTCTATGTTCAAAGATCATCACTAGGTTATCTTTATATAATTTTTTTTCTGTAATCATACCACATCCAAACACAATATGTGTGGGGGTTCATGAATATAATTCATCTAGAGAGATAAATGGATCTTTCCAAGAACTTGAGTCATACATTGTGGAATTTCATGCATATAGTCCACTTATCATATGAAATAATGAATATCAATTTGTCAAATATCCCCTAGGTTAAAATCTTCTTTCTTCCAAACTGAATGGATCATATCTATGTTGACATCTAAAGGTAGGATTTTCACCATCATTGAACAATTCGTTCATCTAATAGTTTTAATAATTGAACATTCAATGAATCTGAGAATATTTTATGTGTTTTTATATATAATGAACCTTCTTGGTCATCTATTTCCCAAAATTAGGTCCTCATAACGTTAGTTTTACAACATCATTAAAAAAGGTTGGTTCTCCAAATTTCTTTCTAGAGAGACCCTCATATTAAGTAAATTGAATACTCTACTATAAGATGTTGTTTTATGAAAACCCAAACAATGGAAGATAATGATCTCATCAACATTTTCCTTACACTATGTGGAATATTAGTAATTCCTCAAAATTATGAATATTCCATTCACATTTTCTATCAATTTTGGGGAGATATGCCTTGCATAAATTCAATTAATTACACATTACATGTCTAGGAATTCTCAAATGATTGGATGTGTAACTTGGATAATTATAATAGAAAATTCATACTGGATCCCCATACAACCTCATGATATAATCCACATATATCATGGAATGTTTTTCATGTGATAAATCTTCTTAAATAACTATAAAGTGGGCAGTCATGGTGATTCGATCCACCACAACCCATATCTCATAGTTTTCATTGGATTTCTTCGGTAGACCAATGGCAATGTACATAGAAACAATATCCCATTTCTATATGGTTATAGTAAATGGTTGCATCATCCCTTAGTACTTATATCTCTCTAAATTAGATTGTTGACATTCCAACCACTGTGAGATATACTCTTAAATATCCTTCATCATGTTAACCCACCAGAAGTGTTCTCAATGATCATTGTACATCGTGGTTCTTCAATGATGTATAGAGAAATGTGATCTATCTACATTTTCTATTATATTCTTATTTATACTATCTAATAAATGAACCCAAATCCTCATTCCAAACTTAATAATATTATCATCATCTATGTGGAACTCATGTCGCTTTCCATTCATTAATCAATAAAAATTATTTTGGCACTCAGGGTCATCCCTTTATGCATCTTTTATCTTCTCATGGATTGATAGTTGGGAATAATTTTGGATAGTTATAATGTAATCCTTCCCATTATGATTTCTAAATACACCCTTTTTATATCCATGATGATGGGGTCTTTCTAAATTAGCATCATTGATAGAATTGTAGGTTCTTTTCTTCTAAGAGCATCAGCTTCTTTGTGCATTATTTCCAAATTGTAATGAATTGTTATGTGATAGTTTTTATTACCTATAACCATGTTCATTGAATTGTGTTGATATAATTCTACATAAAAATATACTTTATACAATTTTTATCTTTATATATGTCACACAGATCACCATAGATATATTACCCCCATATTTTTTAGGGGAGATTTGAGCCACTAGCTCCAGATAATGTGTCGGGTAGTTCTACTCTTGGATCTTCCACTTCCTTGAGGCATATTATGTTACATTATCATTCTTCATGATCATGCATCACAAGCCTTTCATTGAAGCATTATTGTTTATCAATGAACCCTCTCTAATATTTCCTACTGTGTCTACATGTCAAGTGATTAGCCTTCCCTTGAGTACCTTGAATCATTCCTCACATTGTAACATATAGAAAAACATTACCCTATTCAATGTTAATTTATTTAGTATGATAGGAAGTCATGGAATGTTTCAAAAAAATGTATGTAGTACCTTGCTAATATATTAAAATAGTGGATTTATATGACAATATTGGGTCTGTCCGATTCTTCAATCATATTTTCTTTAAAGGTTCCATAGATATGTCCTCACATTTGATCACAAGACCCAAAAATTTATCTTTATGCATTTAAAATACAGAAATGATGTAGTTGTAATATAATTTCTCCTTCCATAATTTCTCCAACATAGCACTTATTTGTTCTTAATGTTCTTCATTACACTTCATTTATATGAGAATATCATTGAAAAATACTAAAAAAATATGTATATATAGTGTCTAATGAATCTATTCATCAAATTCATGAAAATTTCTTGATAATTTGTAAGTCATAGGGTAATCACTACAAACAAATTTTTCCCATAACATTTATATATTGTAATACTCTCAATAATATCATTCTCCAACATAAGCTAATTATATCATGAATGAATATACTCATATGAATAGTATCTATCTCATCATATTTGATTAATAATGACACCAATCCTTGGAAGATGATACTTGGTCTTTATAGTGATCTTATTGAGCTCTTGGTAATCGATTCATATATGCATTGATTCATACATTATGTATATGAAAAGAAGTAGTGGACCCCAAGGTGATGCACTGGGAGTACAAACCATCTGTTTGAAGGATTTGAAAAATTCTTCTTTATCTACACGAATATTATTTTGGAGATCGAGATAGGTAATTTTGAGATAAGATTAGCTATGGTTATGATTCATATTGATAACTATAACTCATGATCTGTGGGAAGTCCATGAAAATATTCATAAATTATATCAATGTATTTCCTCCTAATGGGAATTTCTGTCATGTCTTTACCTTACATTGATGAAACCATTTGATTGAGGTATGATTCTTCCATGTTCATCAACACCCACACCATTAAGTGATTTTCCAAAGGAGATCATTTTCTTCCTTTAATTTATAAAGAACCATGGGGTAGTTCAAAATAAGAAAATAAATTCCCATTTTGAATAGTTGATGTATTATTTCTATAATTACAGGAATTACATGATGAATATAATATTGAATTACACAAAGGAAAGTTACATGATTGTTTCTAGAATAATATTCCCACACAAACCAATATAAGATGCATCCAACTATTGGTTTTCAATTATAAAAATAGTATTTGTTTTTAGAGATAAATGTACATTAAGTTATCAGTAATTTAATTTAGTGGTTCTAGGAAACGTGTGTGATATAAAGGAATTCATTTATCTTTAATAAAATCATACTTTTTATATTATTGAGTGAATGGGATGTGTAACATGTACAAAATATATTTATTATTTACTACAAAAGAATTGGGCGTATAATCTTTCTCATTGTCTACTGAATTCAGTGGCTTCTAATGCTGATTACCATCAAGGATTTGATTTTTAGTGAACTGGAGTAAATATTTTCTCTATTTCTCTCTATAGTGGAAGCATTGAAAAATGGTTGGTTCTTGTAAAAATCCATCCTATAGAACCATGTGTTGTGACTATCCCAAGCATCCCGTTGATATTCATGGGCCTAGACACTAGCACATAGTTTTAATATCCCACAAATTGGTGTCATTTTATTAAGTACCTGTAGACACACACCCATCTTCTTCCCCAAATTCTTAAATGTAAAAACACTATATAAAAATCCATTTATACACTAAGATACCAAACATAGATTACAATAGTAGAAAATTGGAAAGTAAATTGGTCTAGAATACAAGCCCATCCAAATGGAAAAGTACAGTCTCCTAAAATTTGTTCCCAAGAATACCAACCTGAAGGGTAGGTATAGAAACAACTATTTCAATTTACTAGAGAAAAACTCATTTATTGGGGATATCTCTATGCATCACATGGACTCGGTCCACAAGAACTAATTTCATAGGTCCTAATACATCTTTTCCACTTCTGGATGTACCACTTAAGGGGGACTATTGAACTCCCTTAGGAACGCCTCTAGAAACATCACTAGTAACAATATGTGTCCATTTAAGAAAATTACATTGCCCCTAACTTTTGAATGTTCATAAGTGGAATGCCCTTTGGATATCTGAGCATGTAATGTTTCATAGTTTTTATCTCTGAGTTGTGCCTCCATGAATCACTATTATAATGGAGGGGTGACATCCACCAACTAAGGGTAATTTTCTCCCACTTCATCTATAAAGTATATCTGTAATGAGGTCAAGTGATTTTTCACCTCACTCAGCAACTACAAGGTGAGTCTCTTGTAGGGAGAGTCTACAACCATTTACCCCTTCTTAGGAGTATAGAAAATCCCAAATTCATATTCCCTAAGGAACATAGTCATCGACTCTCTCTCAACATCAGATCCTTCTGAGAGATTATATATTTGAAACTCTTTTGGTCTGAGTAGATAGTAAACCACTTTCCCAATAGGTACTATCACAATATATTTAATGCGATGTTTATGGTTACATTCTCAAGATCATTGGTCACATTGTTTTACTCATGCTTCCTCAATGAGTGCGAACCATATTCAATCAACTCATTCCCCAAAATCAAGACCCAACCAAACATACTCCCTGATTTATCGCATGAACACCCCACACTCAACACCCTTCTATGGTAATCTCATGATGGGGGAGCTCATCAAATTCGGCCTCAACTTTTGAAAGCATTTCTAAATCTTCTCTATCAACACAAATGGCTTCCCATTACATGTTAAGGTAGTAAAAAGTTCTTAAATACTATAAAAGTTAGTCAAAAACCTCTAGAAGTACCCAGAAAATCCAACGAAACTATAGACCCTATAAACAATGTTGGGTGGATTCCCAAAAAACACATCTTAAATATTCACCATATCTACTGCAACATTGGCCTCAGAAATATTTTGTCTAAAAAATTTGACCTCCAAAATCCATAACTAAATCTTAGATAGATTCTCCTAAATATGGTGCTCTTGGAGTGTGTCCAGAACCATAATCAAGTGCATCATGTGCTCCTCCTCATATTCAGAGTAAAAAAGGATGTCATCCATGAATAACATGATGGACTAGTCTATATACGTAAAGAATATACTACTAATTAAATTGATGAACACTATCAGGGTGTTCACCATTCCAAAACTTATCACTGAATAATAATAGTGGTTGTATTGACAACCGAAGGATATCTTCAGGATGTTTTTATCCTATACACGAATATGGTGATAGCCAGATCTGAGGTATATCATTCATAAACTCCTTGCTCCCTTTTGGTGATCGGAGATGCCGTCATTCCTCAAAAGTGGATACTTTTTCTTTATAGTCACCTATTTCAGGTTCCAGAGGTCCACACATAATCTAAACCACCCATATTCCTTCTTGTTAAATAAATCTAGGGCCTCCAAAGGTGAAATAATGGGTCTCACGAATACCTTCCTTTATAATTCATAATATTGTTCCCTAAGTTTTTGAGGCTCCATGGGAGACATTATATATGAAGGAGTAGATATCAGGGATTTACCAAGGTAAATATCAATATATATAGATACCTCCCTATGTGGAGGTAATCTAGGGACATCCTCAGGAAAAACATCCTCATACTTATCCCCCACTATAGGAATCTAAGGACTTGTGTCGTCTACTACACCATGGGTCATGTAATATATCTTTGGTTCAATCGGCTTCACCCTTCTATGGGTGAGTCCATCCTATGCTTCTTGAGTTAACCATTCACCTAAAAACGAAAATCATGTCTCATATCCACTGACAAACCACATTATGCACATAAAATATTAAATATGGGCATGAATTTCATATTACCGGTCCATATCGTGAATTACATCACAAGGCCTTGATGCTACCACCAAGAGATCCCAACTGAAACTATCACTTCCAAGAGTAAGGTAACTCCATCATTAACAATTTGTGATCATCAGATCTGCCCCATATAAGTGACTAAGTGTAGGTATCGAGACAATGGTTCCACTGGAATCTTTGTGTCTAGAACAACATTCATGTCGAGAAAATAATAACTGGATCCTCTATCTAAAAAAACTATATATAGTGTCAAAATGAAAATGATATTAACTCTTATAATTTATAGATCACATGATTCATAAGCTTTAATCTCCTAAATTTGGCCTCATCCATGTCCACCATCTCCTTGAGACCATGGTGTACCACATAGG
This sequence comes from Viscum album, assembly GCA_963277665.1. Taxonomy (NCBI): domain Eukaryota; kingdom Viridiplantae; phylum Streptophyta; class Magnoliopsida; order Santalales; family Viscaceae; genus Viscum; species Viscum album. The sequence goes on from OY728163.1 coordinate 872,222,646, forward strand.
GTGGTTGTGGTTGTACCTTGAACCTCCACCCACCTCCCGATGCTTGTCTATATCCCCTACCACATCATCCACGTAGAGGAAAACTATGTTCCTACCCTTGAATCTACCTCAACGGGTACCTCAATCATCTCTAGATCAGTTATACAATAGGTCATCCAATCTCGAGTCGGATGTCCCCGAACCTCGCATGAGTAAAAAACCTACCCTTTATTGATGTGCCCTAAACTGGGAGTCTCGCACCATTGACCCCGTGTCCTGGGGTCATCCCATGAACTATCTGATCTACATGGATCCATGTGTCAGCTATCGGGTACCTACTATGGAATATTTATCAGTTTGATTCCTAATGGATGCTCCCACTGCTTATGTCTTCTCTTCAAGGAGTATCTCTACTAGTAGAGCTATCTCTAGCACCACAAAATATGTAGGAATTCTAAGAGATTTCATGGATTCCCTGATGTATAGGTGTAGTCTCAACTCGATGATTTAGTCGCTGAAGAATGGGTCCCTCACTATATGTGTTGAGTAAAGAGAATGATTTGTAAACATTGATGAGTACTCTGTTACTATATAGATTCCCACCTGCAGATGGAATAGCTCCTGTATATGCAAAAAGAATACCATTTCTAGAAATAACTTCTCCCTAAAGTGGTTCGCAAATTATTCCCAGGATAAATTCAACTAGTCATGTGTCTGGATCACTACGATCCACCATCTCCCAACTTACCCATGTAGTAAACGTGCAGAAATGAGTGTCATCTAGTAAAATGGTGGCCTCACAAGGTAGAATGGGGGTATGGTTCAACCCTAAACCTAATATTTAACAACCTTTGGATGTCTTTCAATGCACTAACTCTATGTTCCTCCTCTACTAGTAGTGCTGTTAGTATCTACTTCTCTCCTAGTGGTGGTATCACTAATACACCACCAAAGGGTGTTTTCTCCGATACAGGTTCATGTAATGATTCCTCATCACTAGTCGAATCTTCCTCATGATCACACATCATAATCCTAGATATCTATCTTTATGGAGGCATCCTAAAATAGATAAAGTCATACCACCATCAATAGAGTATACCTGGGGAGCTGACACTGACTCAAGACGGACACAAGAACACATTCAATCCTATATGATGCATGTGCCATTTATTTTTCCTTATTCCTAGAAATTTCATTCATCGAGTCCAAAATAAGAATTTATAGTCTTGGTGTTTGTATATGTCGGCCGCCTCACCAACACAGTAGTCGATGTTCTGAATGCTAAACTCAAAATACATAACACTATTACCCCCAAACCAAACACATAGACTTTATGTAGAAACATAAACTGGCTTTGATACCACTATCTCATGACACATTCCCTAGGGAAGGTGTTTTTATTACCCCAAGACTACCAATAATAGGATAGGGGATGACGAATAGCATCGAGTAGGCATATCCCACAAATGGGAGCCAGTTTACGAAGCACATGTACACACGTACAGACCTCCAAGAAAAATTTCTAAATAGAAAACACAAAGTAATCATTCATATATGACACTAAGATACCCACCATAGAGAAACATTACAAAACTAAAAAGTAAATGGGGCTAGAATACAAGCCCAACTGAAAGGAAATGTATAGTCTACAAAAACACATCCGCAGAATACCCTACCTGAAATCTATGAATAGAAACAACTACTTAAAGTCTCTGAATAAAAACTAGTCTATCGAGTCTCTCTATATGAACTTACTGGTAATGGTCCACCTATAACTCAATAAAAGCATAGATTGACAACACAGAACACGACTCATGTGGTAAAATCCCATGTTGGTGTGAGTAAAAGAATACGATGTACTGACCACAAAACTATATGGTTAATACTACTATGAAATACACTATATATACCACAAAATAATCCCATAGAATACACCATAAAGGAAACATAATAAGTAAACCATATAGAGAACACACGATGTACACCAAAAATGAAACACACGATGTATATTCAATATGGTCATCCCACATTTGTAAAAGTCTAAAGCATGAAGATATTGATTTCCATTAGTATTCCATAGATATATTAGTCTCTATGAAAGTATATGTGTCAGTGTACATTGTGATTTGATGGTTCATGGAGCATTGATTGTAAATAGAGAGTTGATGGCTCACAGAGCGTTGATGGCGCACGAAGCGTCTGTGACACAAAAAGCATCAATAGAACCCAGATCGATTATAGATAGACAGATTACAATGGAACATGTATAATTGGTGGTGCATGGATCTTTAGTGGTTCAAAAAGTGTCAGTGGGTCAAGATCTCTCCATGTCATGTAGTCCACAAGTCATATCCATTCGAAGTATTCTTCTTGCAGCACACTCGTTCCTGGAGAACCTACACCTCAAACCATTATGTATTTGATCAATTTCTATAAAATTTCACATAAAGTATCGAAAATTAACCAAAATTTCTCAAGGGTCCCAACTCTAAAAAAGAATCATCAAACAGACACAGAGTTTGAATGATATGGAAAATTTAGTAAATATGGTATGGTCTAGTCTAGGTATGACCTGACATGGTCGGACCAACCCACGCTGACAGATTTTGGCCGATTCGACCAAACTTTTCAGTCCGGGTCATCTATAACTGACCCTTCTAGATGGGTCTTGGACATTGGGACACTGTTCCATGGCTTACTGGGCCACACGTTCCAGCCCGCAATGTGCAGGCCTGTTCTGCTCTGCCAAACACAGCCCGCCCTAGCCACATCCTTTTAATCCACATAGTCTCCCAAAAATTTTGTCAACCAGCTCCCCTAGTTAATGCAGAATAGAAGAGCGCATCATGCGGCCACACTCCTTCACCGCCTATTCTCGTGGTTGCACCACCACCACGGGATCTCATGAACAATGCCTCTGAGCTGTGTCCCACTACAGCCAGCTCTGTGACCACCTTCCACTAACCCTATCCACCACCCGCATCCTGCACCACTGTGGGATCCCCCAACAATGTAGACCCTCCTGGATTGCGGTTTCATGGTCCACCAGAACCTAACCTTTCTAATGCGTTGTGGTACCCTCTGTTTTGAAAACCCTACCGGTGGCCCAACATTCATCACACCCTCCATCGTGAGCCATCAACTATTTGTTTTTCTCCTGTCACACCTCTATAATTCCACGGAAGATCACTACCATTGGTCTCAGATCATTTCCAAATGGATAATTGGAACAATGATCATGAATTTTTGTGTGGTTTCAAATGTTGAATAACACACAAAGAACACGATAAATTCAGGGGATAGATAAAGCACATGAACACCCATATAATTGATCTTCACCTGGTTTGTTCAGTCTTGATCCATTAACGTTTTCATGATCACGAATATACGAACAGTAGAATAATCACCACGATCTATTATGTTTAATCCTGAAATAATTATACACCCCACATTAACAATAAAACTGCAGGTCAACCTGTTTTTGGGTTGTTCCACGTTTGTCATTTGATTATAAGAAGGGGAAAAGAAATCACTAAGAGATCCACACCCTACCTCAATGTTTGATCAGTTGTTGACGAAGAACATGTTTCTGTTTCATCGTGGATCTATGATCCACTTTGCTTAATGTCATTCATTAGAGGTAGTTCAATCTCCTATCCTTCGGTAAATTCCTGGAATATAGACATAACCCTTAATTCCTCTGACATGGATTCGAAAAAATAGAAACCACCACTACATTAACACATAACATTCAATAAAATATTTTTATTAGATATTATAATTAATTCTATGTCCAAAATATTTGATTCATCCTCGTCCAGCTCCAATCGAGGTTGGGCCCCACCTATGGTAAATTTTAAGTTCTAAACATAATGGTGTCCTCAGAATATTTGATCTAGGAACCCGTTTATAAGTTAATCAAGTTAAAAGATAACTTTTATGCACATTTTATTAATAACATAACATTTTTTCACCCTATCATTCTGGGAACAATGGTCCTTGAAATATCAGGTCATATCTATTCTTGTTCTCATAATCATCCAAATTAATTTATGAAAATATAACTAGAGAATATTTGAGTCATTACTATTATCATTTTCCCTCCATCATATTGGATGTATTCTTCATGTGGCTCATACAATCATGATCATTGTGGCATTCTCTACCGCAATTGAAAAACTTCCACATCCCTTTGAAGAATTTACCATAATTCTTATTCCATAATTTTGGGAGGGTGGGTGTTTGGAAAAACATTCCTCCTTTTTCATTTGGTCCACCAATTTGAAAATTCATTCCTCTCTTATTATCTCCATAACCATGGGATCATTCTCTGTACTCCATATCTACTTTTAAATCACATAAAACAAAATATTCAGAACATCAAATATATCGAATAACTATATAGTATTTATGTTTGGTTTTAAACTAATAATGAATATCTTTATTTTACTATGATTTTGAATAAAAACAGGAGGCTTACCTTTTTAGATGTCTGAATCATTATTTTTATGTAATTAATGATTGTTCTTTTTTTCTTAATCTATATTTTAATTATATTTTCATCTTTGTGTAAAGAGTTTAAGGGATATACATATTAAGAAAAATATTTTAATTGCCTTACCACTCCATATAATATATATCGTTCTTTTTATATATATTATTGTTCATCTCCCATCATTAATTAGCCTCTCTATTTAATCAATATTCAATAAGAGTCACCTTCTACATCCCAAAAATGTGGGGTACTGAAAAGACATTCTCAATTGATTTAATCTACTATTACACAACAAGTGGATCAAGAGATCCAATAAATTTCCCTGTTCATTTCCATATAAAAGGCATGTTAGGAAGTTTCCCCCACTTTTGTTAAGGTATAAATTCAAAAAAAAAGGTTATTGTCCATAGCATGAGAGAGTTGAGTAAGCATTACAATTTAATTCTAATCTCTACCTCTCAATATATTGGCATGTCATTCAGGAAATATTTTCATTATCCATCACTTTATTTATTTTCTGGGTTTCACTTAGTTCTCACCAGTTTATAATATAGAAATCGTTTGAAAAGAATGTAATTTGATAAAGATTCAATAAATATTTTATTCCTTTGTGCAATTGACTCTGAGGGAATATCTTGCCGGATCCTTATTTTTATCATTGTTTCCAAAACAGTGATTCATTGATAATTACATAAAATAGTATTATAATAAGTATTTTCAATAATGCTCTATAATATTAAGTATAAAATTAACTAATCCTAGATCTGATACCAACTATAAAAACCCTAATTTTTCATACATAGATATTACATCATTTTAAAGTTAAACATCATAATATCTTTACAAAACCAAGATCCCAAGTTTTATTATCTTATAAAAATTAGTACCATTCATCACTTATTCAAAATAAAATAAAAATATTTTTATGGAATCTTCATATTTATTAATTTAGATATCATTTTTTCCTCAGCACATGCTTTGACATCCAGATATACATCAAAGAAAAGGGTTAAGATAAAATCCCAATAGAAAAAGGAATAAGGGACATGAATCAATATAACATGGGTGAGAATAATCATAATTATCATAATAAAAGAGTAGGTAATTAATAATAATATTTTGAGGAAGAATTAGATAAATGAATAGAATGTGACTATTTATAAAGATGTAACATCATGTCATATTTTTAAAATTCCACATATATTTGTGATCAAATATAGCATCATGATCACTCAAAAAAATGAAAATAATCATAAAATAATCATCATTAAACAATATATTCTAATTTTTATGAAAAATATAGAAAATATAAATAGATACATAACATTGACCAATTTATTGTAACACTATAGAATTCCTAGTGCACCTGTCAAATCATAATATTTATATTATAATTCATGCCACATCAAACATATAAAAATTGTAATCTTAAAATAACCCATGCAAATGAATGGGTTCCACAAGAATTAAATAAATCAGATGTTCAGGACTAAATATTGTTGTTACCATTTGGAAATATTCAAAACATAAATTTTATAGAGAACATCATAGTTGAGTGAAGAAGAAACAATCTCATGAAGGGTCAATATGAGAATTTAAAAGAAGATTTATATTAAAAAACATTATATTAGTCAAAAAATAATAAGTCAGAATTATATAAATATACAAATAAAACATAACAATAATGATATTATATTATTGGATAACTAAAAGTATTTCCATACTGAAATTTTTCAAAAATTTGGAATGACTCGATGAAAGGGAGTTGGCTTTGTGAATCCCCCTAGCTTATGTCAAAATTACTTCTTTTCATATACTAAATATTGTGGCTAATAAATCAATATTAATCAAATAAATAATTCATAAGCTCTTATAGATTTATATTATTTATTATAATTTTATTAGGTTCATATATTTATATTTGGATGAATTTTATATTTTTAATTTTTCATTCTGGGATTGTATGTTTCATAGTTTGTGGTCTATTCCATTGAGTATAAATATGAGTGTTCATTAAAAATGGAAATAAATTATCCATAATTTATATAATTTAGTATTAATTATATTAATTTTTTTTAAAATTTACTCATATATCTTTTGGTTATATTGTATGGGGATGATTCATTAGATAAAACATAGATAAAAATGTTTTTTTTATATTGGCTATTTTTAAAACCATCATAAAATTTTATAATTTTATTTAATTTTATTTTTATATATTTGTTACAAAACATTATATGAATTATATTATTATTATTAAAATCTTATCTGAAGTACACTGTGTTGCATTTTTTGTCAATGAGTTATGTTGTTGTCAAGGAATGAATGGATGGATGTCAAGGAGTTTCAATATGTGAATGACAAAGCCTATAATGGTGTTGGTGATGAATGGAGGATGGCCATTGTGTTAAGATGAATGTCACTTAGGAGATTCACTAAGTGGCATAAGTGTTTATGGTTGAAACATTCATCCATGTTAATATCAGAAGATTGTAGAACTGATCTTAATGTTTCAATACTTGTATCAAGATGATACTAAGTTACACCACTTGAAGAATGGATGATGATGGAGCATCATCATCACATTTGACGATTGATGAGCTGATCTTTAAGTTCTAAGGACTTGTATCAACTGGATACAAAGTCACAACAATGATAGAATACCATGCATTGTATTAACAATGCATGAGGAGATGAAGATGATCCATCCATAAGTTCTAAGAGGAAGATGTGGATTGATGAAGTCCATGAACTATCTCCTAGTGTATGTGAATCTGAAGAAGATCCAACTTGATCTCTGATTAGATCAATGCAGAACATTGAAGAAGTTATTTGATTAAGGAGCTCGGTTGTTGAAGGAAGAAACCTTTGTGAAGTCCCTCCTAAGTGAAGAATACATGGTTGAAGAGGATGGAAGGGATTCTAATGAAGAAGATGGAGGAATTCTTTTGATGAAGAAGATGGAGGAATTATTTTGAAGAAGAAGAAGAATGGAGAATAGGAAGAATGGCTTGGAAGAAGTGGCTTAGCATTTGGGATTTGGTACTTAGTAACTTTGTTTTTACCCAAAGTCTAGGTTCTACACTTAAGCAAAAAATTAGCCACCAAGGGCTAGCCTTAAGGGTTCAACCCCAAGGCACATGTGGGACTCGAGGTCGCCACGCCCAAGGGGGATCCCATGGGGGCAGCCTGAGAGGTCGCGGCCTTGTGTAGGCCGGCCACGCAGGGGATCAGTCCTGCGTAGCATGGGCGTCGAGTGCATAGTGGGCGCATAGCGCGCCCGCGAGAGGTAGGGGTGGGCGCAAGAGCGCGCCCGAAGAGAGAACACGGTGCGGGGCTGCACCGTGGAGGGGGAAGTTAAATTGGAGAGTGCAAGGGAGAGGCTGGTTGATAAGCCGCGGAAAATCCGTGGGCCGATACGATGTGGGACGCGTGATTTTTCTAAGGAGCGAATCATGGCCGCCCGATCGATCGTGCGCCAGATCTCGACCGCATGATCGATCCCGCACGAGATCTTCTGATCGTGGCCGTCCGATGTATTTCAAACTCCTGATCCGACGGCTTCTGCATCATCCCCTTCCTCGAGCGTGGCCGAGGCACCTCCCGTGAAGCCGCCGATGAACCAGAGGCTACCCGAGGTCGGATTTCGAGTTCCCGGCCACCTCTGAAGGAGCTAAGGCGTCCATCCGGTTGGTCTGGCCACACTGAACAAATACATGCATAAAAATATGCATGCATTCAAACGAGGGGAGCATTTCGAGTTCGGCCGAGGCAAGCGAATATGCCGAGGCCACGTGGGGTTCGTGCTATGCATGTGTTGGGCTTAAATGAAGGCCATGCACACGTTCGAAGCATGAATGTGGAGGAGAAAAATAAATAAGAAGGAACCCGCGTTTGGAAGTAGAGAAAATAAATATTTAGAGAATCTTGAATACCTGAAATCTTCGGGAGTTCAAAGTTGTATCACACGGATGGGCTGAGGCATTCCTCTGCCTATAAAAGGATATCCCGAGGCATTGGAGAAGCTCGCTGAAAAACTTAAGAGGTCCCGCGAAGCCTTTGTGCAACGTGAAGTCATCCCTACGCGCATCACTTGCGCGGTAGAAGCCCGAAGCTCCCATTAGCTCTGTAAGGATCCTTTCGCGCACCCCTTGCGCAAAAGAAGAAAGGGAGAGGTCCCCTGCACGCACCCCTTGCGCGAAAGGAAGGAAAAGTTGGGCAGCGCACTTGCGCTCCCTTCTTGTGCCCGCGACAGTAGCACCTGCGCGATGTTGCACTTGCGCGCCCCGCGGTGTTGCACCTTGCACACCCGAGGCAGTAGCAACCTTGCTCGCCCAAGGCTGGTTGCACCTTGCACCCTGCGCGACCGTGTAGCCTTGGATCCAAGTGAACCTTGGGCGGCTGTTAAAGAATAGTGGAGTGCATACCTAGTGTGTGTGTGCAAATGGAGTAAGAGGACCCTACGGTTTTGTGTGTGCAAGGAGAACCCGAGACCATACATGTGTGTGCACCAAGTGAAGACATACACCATTTGTGTGTGCAAAGTGAACAAGAAGGTCGAGGCCATACCTTGTGTGTGTGCCAAATTGAAGAACACACTTTGTCTGTGCATTTGAAGAAGAGGTCATAGCCCTTATGTGGGAAAAGTGAAAGTGGGTGTGTGCTAAGAAAGTGAAGGACCTACGGGTTAAGTGTGTGCAAGAAAAGGAGGAAGGACGTAGGAATTTTTGTGTGCAAAAAGACAAATAGGCCGAACCTTTGTGTGTGTTCAAAATGAAGTGTAAACACTAAGAAGAAGAAGTTGAAGACTCTCACACTAAAGTATAACACACTTTTAAGTGTGTAGACAAAAAGAACAAAGAGTGTGAAGGAGGAAGTTGGTGGGTGTGCTTAAGGAGTTATTACCCTTTGTGGGTTTATTCCGCCAAGAAGAAAGAAAGTGGAGTGCATGCTTACATGCATGCACGTGCGCACGTGAACAAAGCTAAATCAGGTTGTGTGCATTTGAGAAGTCCAGGAACAACAGTTCTTGAAGAAATTGAAAAGCCATGCAGTCAGTGCATGAGGAAGCATAGTTGCCATGCACTCTATGAATGAAGTTGATGTGAAGTGAGACTGGGCCAGACTGAAGTTAAAGAGATTTGTTGTCTGAGTTTTCAGTAATTGAGAAGACCCTGATCAACTGAAGTGATCAGAAGATTTGAGCAAGACCAGCAGACCTTATCAGAGGCTGTTGAAGATTCTTGTAGAGAGAAGCCAGGTCATCCTTAGAAGAAGGTGATAAAGCCTGAGCAAGACGAGAAGACCTGTTCATCACAAGTGAGAAGAGGTACAGAGCAAGGCCAGCAGCCTTTATCCCAGGCTGCTGAGGATACTTGAAGAGCTAAAGAGAAGAAGAGCTACTCGTGTGACTCGAGGAGCCAGGAGATGCCTCCTGTGAAACTCAGGGTGGAAGAAGTCTTCAGTGGGATTCTGGAGCAGGCTAGTGGGACTCTGGTAACACTGTGGGACGCAGTATAAAGACCCTCCTGTGGGACTCAGGAGAGATACAGTGGGACTCTATATCGACCATTGTAATTCTAACAAGTTATAATGGAGAAACCATGTTGGGGCGTATAACCAACATTGCAAGGACGTAGGCCTTTGGTGCCGAACCTTGTAAATCCTTGTGTCCAGTGCCTTTACATTTACTGCAGCACTCGAGGAAACAATGAGAGATACAAGAAGAGTGGATCGAGGCCTTAACAAGACATAGAGGTTTAATTGATAAAGAATAAATTAGTAAAAAGTTTTAAAGGATCACTGATTCACCGCCTCCCCCTCTCAGTGATTCACACTGATCTGGGCACTTCATTATCTAACCATATTAATGGTTTTATGAAAAAATATTAATACGGTAAGGGAAAATGAAAACTCATGTTCTATTAGGATGGTGAAACGACAAGTCATTAATGGTATTTTCATTAAAGATTGGATAATATATGAGATTTTATAGTGGCTATTATGTTCACATAATGATATTTAATTATATATTTGATAATAGAGTTATCATTCCACTTTGTATAGGGGTAGAATGTAAAGGAAATGCAGAGAAAAAAATTAAATAGAGAGAATGAGGATTTTACCTCATGACTATCATCAATTAGAAATCATAGTTATGGAACATGGGTTTTAACTTTTTTCAAGTCTAGAAGGTCTTAGAAATGAGAAAAATATTGGGAAGTGAATTTTGAATATGGTGAGGGTGATATTTATAGTGGGGGATAGGGGTGTTTATTAAAATTTTATTAATTAGTTAATAAAATCATTTAAAGACTATCAATATTATTGATTCATAAGTATAAATTTATTATATAGAGGTGTAGACTTCGAGATAATGGTTCTTACATTATTAGTGACATAGAAATTAATGTGTTTAACAATTAATATTAAATAACCTAAATTACTATATTTCATTAATACCAAAAAAATCAACAATTTTAGACAAATCCTAGGAATTATCCCAAAACTTTTTTAAAATTTATATATGAAAAATGTACTCAATTTTATGAAATTATTTTTATAAATATGATAAATATAAATTTAAATTAAAAACATCTTTTTTCCAAAAAAATTCAATTTTAATATTATACCTACTTTTATGACACATTAAATAAATAATCATTTCAAAAAAATTATATTATATTTATAATATAACAAAATAATAATTTATAAAAATATTAAGGGAAAATAAATTTACATTTAAAATAATTATATTATTTATTATATTGTAAATAAACATTTCTATTTTACAATAAAATGAACACATAATTTATCATTTGTAAAACATTTATATATTTCTAACATGATATAATTATATCATATTTTAATTTATATGATGTATAAATATTATTAATAACTTTCACATGTGATGTTTCGATTCTGTTGGCCAAATTGCTATTTAAAATCATAATTTACTATTCCAATGATCAAGTTACTATTCTAATTGTATAGGATCAATAATTTCTATAAATACCTCGTATTTAATTCTATATTTATGTGAATGACTTTCCATTGGGTTCTATATGTAATGTATGTGGTTTATACTATATATAATATTATTAGGGAGGAAAATTTAATCAATAAATGTTTGAGTGGTTACACAACCTATGAAAAATAGTTCCTATACCATGTTCAAAAAACTGTTAAAATAGTTCATCCATGCTAATATCACATCTTTCCCCTTATAAACATAACTAAATACATTTTTTATTATAAAAAGTTATACTAAATTTATATGTCCTTTTCACATTTATCCAACATTAAAACCACTATATATAAATTATATTAGATAGGGGCATAATATCAAAAAACAAAATATCAATTAATACAGTGAGGTTGAATTCCTGTTAAGAACCTTATTTTATGAAATGTTTCCTTCAATAATAAATTAGTGAAAATATCCTTTAGTTTCTTAATTAATGAAATAATCTAAAATATTAGATCAATTATTTCAACGTGATATTTGATGAGCTAGTATTTAATATCATTTTTCATGGATATGGAATTTATCCCTTCATTCTTAATGGTATTTATCACACAATGATTATCAAAGAAAAATTGGTAACTCCAAATCAATAAAAAATCGTCCATATCTGACTTCATCAATATTAATTCTATTGTATCTCATGTGGATGAAATATAAAGAGCTTAAACTATATTGATATTAATTTATCCCCATTTCATTTTATTACATCTTATAAATATTACTATAAAATACAATACTATTCTAGTATGGATATTCTTTCATCAATATATCCAAAAAATATATTTTTGTAAAAAGGTACTCTGATTATTATTATTTAATCATTAAATCAAGAATCAATTGATATATTAATATATGTAATAATTATTCTGTCATCCTTAATATTATTCTCTGTTGGATCATTTTATATCAATCACTAAGTGTTTCAACATGTACTAAAACTATCCATGATGTTGTGAGATATACTAGACTTCAATTTGTATTTCTAAATAATTTAGGATCAATATCCATTCCATTTTTAATTTAAAAAAACCCAATGAATTATGTTTGGAAATAGGAGTTGAATTTCACATTCCAAAATTCTTTTAGATTTCTTTAGTATCATCACTTGAAAATGGAAACTGTAAATTTTCATTTGAGTGATTTGAAAGACATGATAGTATTTATATTATCATAGTATATGCATTAAAAATAACTTCTTAATCATCTCGAACACCCTCCACACATTTATTAATCATTCCTTATGAATTTAGTGTCATCAACATATAAATCGTTATAATAAAAAACTCATGATTTTTATTTTTTAGATGTTTTTATTGGCTATTCCTTTTCATAAATTCATTTTATTCAATAATATATAATTTTTAAAATACCAACATCTGAAGGATTAATTCAATTCAAAAAATATAATTTTTTTTAAAACATGAATTTTATCTTCAATAAGAATGAATCCACATGGTTACTCAATATAAATATATTTTTACAAATCTCTATTAGGAAAAGAAAAATTTGCATCCATTTGGAATATAATTTTTATTCTTTTTGTAGAAATAGAAATAAAAATGCGAATTTTTTCATGTCTCTATAATAATGAAAATGTCCCATCAAAACCAATTAGTTCAACCTAATAGTAGTCATTACAGTCCATTCTTCAACTAATTTATATCACATTGACTTTTATATTAACAATGTTTTAGAAAACCCATCATGTTCTAATCACATTCTTATTTTCTAGATTAGGTACATGGTACATTATCTCATTTTTCATAGTATTATCGAATTCCACATTCCTGGTATCAACCCATACATGATGATATAAATACACATAAATGTTTCATAGATCAACCAATGAAAATAATGAGTAATGTTATAATATACACGATATTATTTTTGGTTGAACTTATTATGCATGATCTCCAATTATAATGTTGATATCCAATTTCTTACTCATCATTAGATGCTATGAACACACATGTCCCACGTTATTTGAAATATAAGAATCAATATCAATATCTTGGATGGATTCTATGTAATCTGTTTTACCTGAAACACTGTCATGGTGTCTGAATACAACAAATTCATCTCCATGTTCTCTCATATTTGCAACTAAGTATGAAAACATTATAGTATATTGATCCCACACATTCACATCTATAGATTCAATAATATTTTTTTACTTGATATAACACTTCTTTAATATACCATTATGTGGGTATCCAAAAAAAAGTAACATAAACACCTCTTTGATCAAACTTCACAAAATTATCTTCTTTGAATTTGATAATGTAGGGATTTATTAACATCTATTAGTAATTCAATGTTTCTTTAGTTTTAATAAATATCATATACAATCATATTTGGGTTATTAGTATAGTTTTAGTGATTATGAATGTGAACTACTACTCTAATATCTTTCCTTTAAAACAATATATATGTGTCATGTCTAATAAACATAGTTTGAGCTATATCATCTGAAAATCATTTATTTATTTAATTAAAAACATTCATTTATGATGTTTATAGTTCACTACATTCATGAAAAATTCCATTATTTTCATGATAATCATTAAAAACAACATTTTTTCTCAATAGCATTATGTGTGTAAATTTTACCTATAGAATATCCACATTCTATTTTAGAACATATCAATATACTCAAAAACAATCTGAAAACCTTCGATTTATGTATTAAAAATGTAATCTATGTTATAATAGTAAAAATATAAATAATGGAAATAATTTACATATCTATATTTTTAAATTAATTTCTCATGGGTCTAGATATGTAAGAATGCATAATCTCTAAACAATTGGTTGAATTAATCTCAACCTAATTATTTAATGAGTTATGAATCATTACATTACTAAATATTGGAAAACACCAATAACTTATTCATAACAATTAACATACATCAGGAACATTTACTTTATTTTTTGCTCATCTTGATATTCCTCTAGTACATCTTTCAAGGCCTTTTATTCTATAACTGATTCTCTTCCATCATGATCAAATTACGTGAATCATGTGAATCACCATTCAAAATTAAATTTTCTATGGATAAATTTGATCTTATTTTATCCATACCACATCCAATCAATAAAAAAAAATTCAAGAAATATCATTTTTCTATCTATTAAAGAGCTATGAAACAATCTGCAAGTTGTGTTTGACACAACAATAAATAAAGAACATTTGTATTTCAAATTATTATTTCATGAAAAAGAATACTTGACACATTTAATTATTAGTGAATCGTTATTTCCAAAATTAGTTAACCATTATTTGTAATGGTTTATTTTCTTTAACATTTTCAAATCTTATATCATATGTGAAAAGAACACATTATCCAATATCTATATCCATTCTCCTTTTGGGTACTTGAGGGAAATTTAAAAAACCATCCCTTATAATTTCACTTTTATCGCTCCTCATATGTCATTTAAAATTTTTTAAATAATAATTGTACATATTTTAGTATAAAAACAACATTATTAATGAAATTTAAGATGATTAATTATCTCAAAAGTATTTTCTTAAGGATGAAATATTTTTCAAACATTTATATAAGATTTTTATGATTGGATTATTTGAAGGTATTGAACCTCCCTCAATTTATTATTCTTATAAATCCAAGATAAAATTTACTAATTAATATTGAACGATGTTATTTTCATTATATTCTTGAAGCATCTAATATACTAGTAATATCTATAGAAAGAATATTATCAACTATAACATACATGATTTCCAAAAAAAATTGTAAATGTTTTTCATCATATTTTTAACCATTAACATCAACTCCTTATTGTGAACCAAAATATTTTTGGTCTCCAAAAATTTAATTCTTCATATTATAGTACATATTGTCCAAAACATAGTCTCACATTATTTAAATTTTTTCTTCAGACACATATTCCATAAAATATTCCACTCCACTCTTTTTATTATATATATAGTCTTGTTGACATTATTCATCATATTAAAATAATTAACCTTATTATTAAACCATGATTGATATATTTACTGATCCTTTTATGTATGAAACCTCTTATAAAGGTCAATAAAATCTAAAATTATAATCTAAAAGTTTTTTATTTTTCCATAGCTTCAACAACATTCTGTTGAATATTATCCATCTCTTTTTCATGTACCATTATCTTTTATATAAGGATGACATTGATATTGTTATCATTATCGAGTAACATCACAATGTAATAAATATCATTTAATATTTTTTTATTTATACATTTATTTGAAATTATTTATTCATAGGTGATATTTCCTTAAATTCATGTTTACATTCTGATGCTTAGGAAATTCTGAAACTCATTCATTAGATTCTATTTTAAGTTTAAAATCGATTAATGTTTCATCATTTCCTACATCACAGTTTCGACTTTCATCCCTAGTAAAACACTACTCATTTAACTTAGGGACAATAAACTTCTCACCACATCTATAACTATAATTTTCTTATTTTAATTCCCTATCTGCACCATTCTCATATTTGGAAAAAAAAATTTCTTATTATATTTAGTAAAATAATGATACATTACATTTAAATTGGAAATTGATTTTTATATCTTATTATTTAAATACATTATTAACATTTATAATTTATAATCACTATCATAATAATCATTTCCTCATGGTAAGTTTTTTACTGAACTTCCAATAGATCCATAGATAATTCAATTTATAAGTTGAATTTATTTTTTACAACCCTATGCATCTTTTCAATATTCTATAATATAATGACATGAATTCACCAAACTTGTTATAGACCCGTTATAAAGTTTTATGGTCACTATCATCTTCTATTGAAATATAGTTAGACAATCAATACATAGTTGCTTTGAAAAATATTTTTCAGAATTCATTTTTCTTGTTTTTGAATCCTTTTTATGTTATTATTTATTATGTGATGGAAATACTATGAAAATAATCTATATATATAGTTTGTGTATATCTAACTTCAAAGGATGATATTTTCAAACACTGAAGAAATGGGTTTTGAGAAACAACTACCCAAATACCTCCTTTATAGGTTATGGGATCGTTATAATAATTGAATGTTGCATATAACATCATAGACTATTACCTAATTTACCTGCATGTACACATTAAACCATCGTTGTGAAAAAGTTTAGAGAATGATATAACAGCTGAATATCTATATAATATTGAAAAATATAAAAAAAAAACTAGGGTTTAAAAGAGTTTGATAGTGTAAAAATGAAAATAGTAAAAATACATCCCCCACTAGAAATATGTCTCATCAAAAGAAATAGGAAATGTAAATTTCTAAGAGATCCATGGTCTATATATATAATCTCAACCCACTGTACATGGTTAAATGCACCAGGTATCCCTATGCTTTTATGTATCCTCATTCAACCTATCTATAATCTACATAAGACAATAAACATATGAGTAACACTAATAGGGTTGAGTATATTCATACCCAGTTGGACAGAAAAAAATATTAAGGGGACTATTATGAGACATAAGAGGGAATAGAAAATTTGTATATCAACCCAAATAAATAGTATAAAATCATCCAATGAAATGGATATATATATATATATATATATTCTAAAACAAAAGAATCCAAAAATTGGGAGAACGAGGATCTATATCTCATAACACATCCAGTGAAATCATTTCTAATGGTTCTAGAAATCTACCAATGATATCAAATATATAGTGTGTTTCTATAATGGAATCATTCATTTCAAAACACACTACGACTCTCTCATGAATTGTTGATTGGAAACAATATCTTGTTAGAGGAAATATGACTAGGTACAATAGGTTTGTTCCAGTCATTAGTTAGAGAAATGACCCATCCCATATCACATCAAGAGGGTTCCAATCAATTAATCGATAGATGCCCCATGAATAGACTATATAGAGGGTCCCACTCTACTAGCTAGTAGAGTACCCATTCCTAGCCGAGCAAAAGGATTCCACTCTAATAGTCGATGACCCATTACCTAATACAATAAGAGGGTACCACTCTAATAGTAGATAGGGGACCCATTTCCTACATAGTTAGAGGGTTCCTACATGGTAGTCAGTAGAGGTCACATGACCAGTCCTGTAGGAGGGTATCACTATTGTAATTGAAGACCAATGCCCTCATATCATATCAGTAGCCACTAGGTGGATAGGTAGAGGACCCATGACCAAACCTTGTGGATGTTTGGCACATTAATAGTCCGTAAAAGTCTCTTCTCAGCCCGGCTATAGGGTTTCACTCTAATAGTCGATTAAGGACTCATGCCCTTCCCATCAAGTGGGTGGGACTCTGATCTATTGGATGAACATGCATGATAAATGTCGTTATCGAGCATCTCCAAATAAATAATGGTTCTTAGATCACCCCATTTCATATTTCAAAATCATCAATGGAGTCCATCATAATGTCCTACCAATAAAAACACAAATGATGGGATAAAAAATGTCCAAAATATGATTCCAACCAAAGGAGATAAAAGAGACTAATGTTTCATCAAAAAATAATGAAAGGGTAAAAGATATATTAGGAGAAACGTACGACGTATGGTCCCACCCTATTACCCAGATGTATTCATTCATGTACATGTCTCACTAAATAGTATAACTACACACTATGTAGATGGAAAACACATCAAGTTTCATCAACCCCGATTCCAACCCATGGTCCTAGTTGTGTCGGTGTGAGTCTACTAGTGTATGTGTACCTCAGTACATGGGGTGTTCCTAGTAGTATCTTCTACATGGGGTAGTTCTTGTATGCCCCTCCATATGACATGTCAACCTAGGGAGTGTTGCACTGTGTTTTTTCTAACAACATGAAATGGTATCCTTAACATTTCCCCAAACTATATAATCATATTTTTAGGGGCTATATGCCATGAGTCTATTAGTCTACATGACATGTAGTCATTTTTTCAAAAAGATTTAAAATCTAAACTGTAATTAAATATCTACACTCATATCCCCAAATATATCCTCAATTACTCTTGAAATAGAAGTTGGTCCCTTTTATTTTCATTTTCAACCATCATTTTATCATAATTCAGATTCAGATGTGTGTGTGGTTCAACATACACACTGTGGGTCTCTCTTCATGCCTTCATTATCCTTGATCATGGATATATGAAAAAAGAATTCATTATTCCATGATTTATCCTTGATCATTTGTGATTTTCAAAAAAATTTGTCTCATGTGAATCCATAGATATTCCAAGGGTCCTAGAATGTGTGATCACACCCGACTATGTTAAAATGAGACCTTCTAATTTCATTGGTGAAGAACCTAATGATAAGAGGTGGCATAAGTAGATAAATAAAGTGTCAATTAATCATTATCCACGATTCACAGACAATGAATACATTATTTTATATTTGGGTGATAAATCTAGGTGAAAATTATATACAATGAGTAATCCATTTGAAGTCAGCACTCAAGCTAATGAAAATGTTCAATTTGTATAGATCAACAAAATAGAATCTATCATGCTCAATAAATTTATTTAAAATAGTTATAATAGAAAATTTTACGAGTACAACATGGAATTGGATTATTCTTCAATGAATAACATTTTCTATAACAAATAAGAGGAGTCATTATGCTCATAGCACCTCGATCATCATGAATCTAGAATTTCGTCATCATGATATTCTAATTCATCAACGAGAGGGTTCACGAATGCCTATCAATAATAACAGTGTAATGTGACAAACCCTAGAGATCCATTCATAATGGAATACTTATAGAGGTATTTAGAAATAGGTTAATTAATAAAATAATTAAATTAATTATATAATTAACCCACATAACATACTGCCAATACATGTGATAACTAAATGCCCAACGCCGACCATTTTCAACCTCCACTATAGTAAAACTCACATTTCTATGTAAAATAAGGTGTCAAATTTCCATTCTGTAATTCTTCTTAATATTTATCACAATTTATATATTAATTCATTCATTCTTAATATAAAATATATTTACTATTTTTTAAATTAATTTCACGCACACCAGCCTTTAGACTTGCAGGTTGTTTTAGATCATAAATCCAAAAATTTATCCAAAAACATTCCAAAGTTACACAAGAAAAAAATATTCTATAAATTATTCCCTCCTTCAATAATTTCATTCCATAAAAAAACTAAAATATCATAGGAAAATAATCCTTCATCAGTCTCTCCTACTTTTACGAACTCTCTTACATTCCCAAATGATGGCACATCACACAAACCAATAGAATAGTACATCTATTTATGGTCATATTTTACTGTTCCATGATCAACATTAGGTCCTCTATAAAACTTTCTTAATCCTTAATCTCTATCTCTCCCCATTTAGTATCATGTATTGGGTAATGATGGTATCTTCAATGTTATCACACATGGAATACTTCATTCACTAAATAAAATAATGGGGGTAGTTAAATGTGGTATGAAACATCACCAAACCCCTAACAGATCTCAAATATCCTGATGAACCTTGGGTCCATGTTTTCCCCAATGAATAATCTCCTAAATCTATGGTTTGGGAAGTCTCTCAAAACAAATTGTCACACTACATGAACATCAAGGTTTTATGATGCTGACATGTGTAATATTTCTACATGCTCTAATCTATTAACAAATGATCTTGGGGGACATAAAGATTCTCCATCATTTCTTGCAGCATCTCCATCATAACAAGATATGTATCACCGATCTCTATCCAGCACAATGGTAACCGTCATGGTCTCTCGTACATGGAATTAATGGTTATTTACTGATAGTATAGTGTGATGTAGTATTAAATGTAAAATATATAATTGAAATGTGATCCTCCTTTCTCTATCCAACATACAACACAAAATAACTCAGTATATCCTTCACCACCTTGATATCGTGCTAGGTATATTATTTTTTATTGTGGCTAAATGTTGTATTAATCCTCATTTTTGTCCCAAATTGCAGTTGGAGGCCTCTCAAAACAATGACATGAACCATGCATCACAGTCCGAGACAATAGTTTGGGGAACACCATGAAGGAAAAAAAATATCCTTGACATCTAACTTCTGTAATCCCTCCATTAAAATTTTCTCCCTAATAGCATGTATGTGTACCAAATTCCTTACTATCCTAACTATCACCCAAGTATTATCGTAAATTTTTTCTATCTGAAGAGTCTCCCTCCCAAGGTTCATCGACATGTCATCCCATATTCACTAATGGATATAATGCGGTGAAAAAAATAACATATCATAGTTTTGGACATTAACATAATTATAGTTGAGGCACCATGAGACAAACTTAGTCATTATCTATCTCATACCATCCCACCAAAGATTTCTCCAATGATCTCAATATATCTTTCCCACATTTTGATGAACATCCTAAGGAGATATGTTTTACTGCATCATAACCTCCTCCCATATCACAATTCAGACAACCATTATTCCCTAGAAAAGGATTATATGATTCCCTTCATTAAAAAATCCACTAGGTGAATCTATTTAGGATATCTTGTCATGCTATTTCTCATAGTCAATGTATCATAACTGATAATTTCTCACATGATGGAAGATCAGAGGAGTCAAAAACATCAACTATATAAAAAATTCACCATATTTTTTCACCATGCCCATTTCATGGAAGTGATATATTTATATTCCATATATATAAAACTATCATATGAGTTTTTACTAATGGAATATGCCACCATGTTTCCTTCCGAGGATTTTACACTATCTCATAGTCATAGTCATTTGGGAAGTCTAACCAGTTACTCTATATCTGGTTGTTATCTATCTATATGAAGACATACCTAAGGTTGTGATGGTATGTGTAAACAACAATGAACTCCCACAAAACATATTGCATCCACATATTTATAGATTAAATTATTAATTCTATCTTTTGTTTGTGAGTTTCACAATTTTAATCATGGAGTCTCAACTCCCTGAAACCATATAAAATAACTCCATATACCTTCATCAACAAACATTATATCTGAATTACGAAGTCATTTCAATAATATATTTACTCAACTCCCTTCTCTAGTATTCTTACAATAGGAGCAGTCATCCACCATAGCCTCAACACCTCAATAGACCTATGTCACTAAAAATCCGATGTGAAATTTTACAAATTTATTTTCAAGGAACCAAGGGGGGTTCTGTAATAGAGAATTCTATCAAAAACCACATATAGTGCCCTTCAAAACCATGATAACTAAACACTATTGATGATCTATTGGGTGGATCCCATTCAGGTACTACATCAATCTTATCTTTATCCACAGATAATCCATTCTTAGAAATGAAATGCCCTATAAACTGAACTTCATGAATCACATACTAGACCATCGTGAGAATACCATAATGTTGGTGCTCCCAATGAAAATATATGACCATCCTAAAGTGATCTGATTTCTCCTCCTATAAAGTATAGTATATGAGCATGTCTTCGATGAAGGAAATTACAAAATTTTCTATGTATGGGTTGAATATCTGATTCATCAAAGACATAAACACAGACAATGGAATTATTCAAACAAAAGGGTATCACTAGAAACTCAATATGTTTATAGTCACATCAAAATGTGAGATTTAGAAAATTAGCCTAGTGAGATGTTAATTGGTGGTATCTAAACCAAATATTGAACTTTGAGAATCATCTCATACATCTTAAGTAACCAAAGAGGTCATTGATCCGAAAAAGGTGTACTTATTCTTAATTGATTCCTAGTTCACAAAATGGTAATCCACAATAAGATGAATGATCCCAAACTTCTTTTCCGTTACCCACATAAGATCTACCCGGGGGAAGAATTTTTCCTGACAAAAACCATCTCTCAATGGTCCAATATCTTTAACCATCGCTTCAAGATCACATTAAGAAAAATCTAATATTCCTAAATATTTATAAAAGTCCCCCATGATTAATGTTGATTCAATACTCAATATCCTAGTATATAGGTTTTTCGTTAATTTTATATAATAAAATATCTATAAAAATGTCCCTGACTAAAATAATACATATTCCTAAAGAGCTAAATACATCAAGGGTTATACCCACCTTCTAATGGGTATTGTTCTGCGACCTTATTCATTGAAGAAATGCAAATCCCATAAAGATATCTCTCTCACCCACAATGGAAAATCTCATCTCATTGGTGCAATGGAGTCTAAAACCTATCCGGTGGTAGTTAATCTGTTCCTGTATAGTGGAAAACCAATCGATATCCAATTATTTCTAATAATATTGAGGATAGACTGAAAAAACTGATCATACCTCTAAACAATTCATGTAATATTGGGTCATACACCTCCATATCCTGTTTCTATTCATGTACCTGACCATATTCTCCCTAGGTATAATAAGGGATGACTGGAGGTGGGGGATAATGATATAATATCATCATCCACCACCCAATGTACTTACTCATGGATATCCTATATAGAGACCCAACCTTTTCTTACATTACAATTACATAATTTTAAAGATAAACAACATAATAGTATTACACATAGAGGATCCAACGGTTTAATGTCTTTGGAAAACTAGGACCATACATAACTTTTAAAACATAAAACATAAACAATAATACAATTCCTTATTAATGAACTTCTTATTGGAAGTTGACGTCTCCTTAGTACATGTATTCACCTGATGATATACATCAAAAAGGGGTGAGCTAAAATACCAGTATGAGGATAGATAATAAGAACATATCATGGGATGAGAACAATCATAACATAGGAAAAAGAACATGAACATGAGAGGAATCATTAATAAAAGATTCGAAATGTGGCAATGCCTAAAAAAGAAACATCATGTCTTAGTTGTTAACTACCAGACATCATTGTGAACAAATCTACAGTCATTTTCACCCATAATTTCACTTTAACTCATGAGGATCATCACTTTACCCAATGAATTGGAGTATTGTATAATTCTGGGTGCACCCATCACATTCGATCATTCATATTGCGCTATATAATTATTGGCGCTCCCGTCACATCATAAGATTATCATTATCATGAAAGACACAATGAACATATATAAAAAATCAGCATAACTAAACCCTGAAAAGGTATGGGTCAAAACACATATCAAAAAATTCTTAAACATTGTGTTTCCAAAGGAAGTAGGGGATACAATACATGTTACAAGAATCGTCAACTTTGAGTGAGAAGTAAAAGGAGTGTTCTTAAAAGAAGAGTTCTTTTGGAAAACATTTTGTTTGATATAAACACAAGTGGTAAACATTTATATACTATAAAATGATATAAAATTATTAAAAAATTATTTTCAAGGAGTAATCATATCAAATATGGAGTGAAATAGGGAGAACCCGAAGGATGAATGTTTGGTTTGAGAATATCCCCTTACCTTGTATCTGAACGCTTATTTCTCTTTAATGTCTTGTATAATCACATTATATTCATTAATTAGAAATTTTAGAACCTTTTATACATTAATAGGATTAATTTTGGTTTCATTATGTTATTTTAAGGGCATTTTTATGAGTTATAGAGTTTGAAAACATTTTTTGCGAATGTCTATTTTTATGGTTTTCTTGAGCAGTTCACATGTATTCATAAATTGAAGTTTGGGTAGAGCATGGGTAAACATACAGAAATGATATTATATGTTTTAAATTTTCTTATATGATTTTAAATTATATTATAATTTATTATAGTATATACCATGTTGATGAATCATTTGACAAAAATTAAATGATGATAGTTGGAGTTATTTTGGGAGGTTTTTTTACCACAAAAAACATATTTTGATTAATAATTAAGTAATATTTTCAAAAGTCAGTTCCATAAAATTAAATAGGACATAATACATATATAATATTATGGTTCATCCATAAAAATATTTTCATGACCAGATCTAAAGTTAGAAATCAAAAAATAAAATATGTCATTGTTTAAGGTGATAGATTAACACCTCACAAACAACATTCTCTTTTATAAAAAAGGAAGATAAGAAAGGGGGTTGGATGATATAACATCCCATTAGTATCATAAAATAAAATTATATGTATGATAATGGATTTAACATAAAATTTTGAAAAATATAGGTGGGTAGAGAATAAGAAACGAAGATGAAATTGAAATGAATTTAAAGGAAAGGGGATGGGAAATTACCTCTTGAATCCTCCTCTTGAGATCCTCCTTAAGGAAACTAGGCTTGGTATTTTAAAGACACCCTGAGCTCTTGGACATAGGAGGGGGCTAGGTAGGATATTTGTTTAGAGTGCAGAAAAGGCTTGAAGCATGAGAGGTGTGAGGAAATGTGGGTGTGAATGGTGGTATTTATAGTGGAAGGGAGAGAGGTTTTCTCAATATAAATTCATTAGTTTATTTTTTTCCCACAAGGCAAGGAATAGTGAGTCTTACATGACTAGTAATAGTAAATAGTGCATGTGAGTTCTATATTTGTGTTCTTACACCACTTGTGATGTCATTAATAGTGGGTTTAAATTATAATGTAATTATTCGGTAAATTAATGTATTTTACTATTCACAAAAAATTCATGTAGTTCAAAAAATTCCAAAAATTAATCCCCAAACATTATTCAATGTGTAGAATCCAAAAATGAAGTCCAATTTTCAAAAATATTTTTCTAAATATGATTTATTTAATTTATAATTAAAAAAATAATTTAATTGAAAAATACAATTTTTAAAATTAAAACTGACTTTATAATGCTTTTAGAAATTACATAAGGTATTATAAAATTATAAAAAAACTAGAATACATAGATTTTTTAATCTATAAACACCTTTTATGAAAATAAATTTTCTTTTCAATTAATTAATTAATTATAATTATTTGTTTATGACTTAAAAAAATTCAAAAATGATTCTATGGTCAAATTGTCACTTTCTAAGATGCCTAAATTTTATTTAATGATTCATGGGTAGGGTTACTTTTATTTAGCACTATTTAATATTAATAAAGGACATATTACTATTCATACGGGTGTGTAAGTATTCATAAGGGTATGTTACAATTCACTATAAATTATGTTTGTTTTAATAGACTCCCAAAATCATCTTGAACACCACAGTGTATGTCATATATTCAAAATTCAAATCACAAAAGTGACAAAATTATGCTTAATGGTAACATACCACATAGTAGTTCATTATGTTGTGTTTTCATTTGATTTTATGACATATTTATAGGAACAAAAATTTCCATTGAAAAAGTTTGGGACGTTACATTCTTCCCCCCTTATGAAATTTCACCCTTGAAATTTCATTTTCCACAAACAGGTGAGGGTACTTTTTCTTCCTCGCCTCCTATGATTCCCAAGTAGCTTCTTTAGACATATGGTTTCTCCCCAACACTTTGACAAGGTGGGTTTTCTTTTTGTGTAGAACCTTATCTCTCCTATCCAAAATCTCTAATATCTGTTCCTCATAGGAGAGATAATCTTCTAGCTACACCTCCTCTAAGATCCGTACATGTGAGGGACCAGGTATGTACTCAGGAGTGATATGTGAAACACATCACGAACATGATCCATATTCAGTGGAAGTTCAAGCCGATAGGCCACAAATCCTATGCGGTCAAGGATCTCAAAGGGGCCAATACACATTGGGCTTAACTTACCTTTCATTCAATATCACATGACTCTCTTCCCTAAGAAGAATTTATCCCCACTATCTAACTCCAAGTCCCTTAGACAGGTGTTAGCATAGCGCTTTTTCTGATTTTGAGCAGCATTAATTTGTTTCTGGATGACTCGAACCATCTCTATCATCTCTTGCACAAGATCAGGTCCAAGTAGCTTTCATTCTCCAACTTTATCCTAATAGGTTGGAGTTCTATATCGCTTTCCATACAGAGATTTATATGGATCCATCTAAATACTTGAGTGGAAGCTATTGTTGTATGAGAACTCAACCAATGGCAGATGATGATACCCTCCACCTTTCAATTATAGAGAGAAGGCTCTTAGAATTTCTTCAAGCCTCTAAATAGTCCTTTCAGCTTGGCCATCAGTTTGGGGTTGATAGGTCATGCTAAAATTTAATTCACTACTCAAAGCATGTTAAAGGATCCTCTAGAATATAGATGTGAGACTTGGATTGCGTTCAGATACAATTGATATTGTAACACCGTGAAGTATCACCACATCCTTCACATATATCTTTCCAAGTTATTTAAGAGGGAGATCTTCCCGAATAGTGAAAAAATGGGCAGTCATGGTGTGTTGATCAACCACAAATCATGTTATATTATTTCCCTTCGATATATTTAGGAGACCCATTACAATGTCCATAGTAACATTCTACCATTTATATATGGTTATAGGAAATGGTTTCATCATCCCTTTGGAATTTTGTCGCTCTGCTTTAACTTGCGGAAATACCAAGCACCATGAAATATATTCCATGATTTCCCTTTTCATGTTGTCTCACCAGAAGTGTTCTCAGAGATCACGGTACATATTGGTGCTACAAGGATGGATAGAGAATGTTAAGCTATGGGGATTGTCACATAGCTCCTTCTTTATCCAGGGTGATAAAGGCACACAAATCCGCAGTCCAAACCGAATCACACCATCACCGTCGATATGGAACTCTTTTAGCTTCCCTTCATTTACTAAATTCACCCTCCTTTGTATCTCCATATCATACCTCTGTTCTTCATTTATCTTCTCATTTATGGATGGTTGAGAAATCAGTTTTTCAAGGTAGGATGTATCCCCTACCCTTATGATTTCAAAATCCATCTTTTTTGATATCTAAGAAGATAAGGTCTTTCTCAATATGTAACATGGATAGAGTAGCAGGTTATTTTCTTCATAGAGCATCAGATACCTTCATCGCCTTTCCATGATGATAGTGAATAGAGAAATCATAATCCTTGATAGCTCTAACCATCTCCATTGATGCCTGTTGTGCTCATTTTGTGTTAATATATACATTAGGCTCTTGTGGTCGGTTAATATGTCATACTTCTCTCCATAAACGCAGTGCTTCCAAATTTTCAAGGAAAAACCCATAGATTCCAGCTCTAAATCATGTTTTAGGTGGTTCTTTTCATAGATCTTCAACTCCTGTGAGGCATTGTCTATCACATTATAATTCTGCATGAGTACACAACCCAAGCCTTTATTTGAAGCATCAATGTATATCACAAAACATTCTCAAATTTTTGGTAGTGTGAGTACAGGTGTAGTGACAAGCCTTCTAATTATCTCCTTGACGCTTCCCTCACATTATTATGTCCATACATACATTAACCCTTTCCTAGTTAAATTAGTTAGCGGGCTTGACAATTATGAGAAGTTTCTCACAAAACGTCAGAAGTACCTAGCTAATCCAAGAAAACTACAAATTTCTAGGACAATAGAGGGTCTGGTCCATTCCTCAATCACCTTTGTTTTTGAAGGATCTATATAAATTCCCTTACTTATGATCACATGTCCCAAAAAAGTGACATGATTCATCCAAAAGTAACACTTTCTGAACTTGGCATACAACTTCTCCTTTTTCATTATCCCAAACACAAGTATTAGATGTTCTTTGTGTTTCTTCATGATCTTGGAGTATATGAGAATGTTATCAATTAACACCACAATAGATTTGTTGAGGTAATGTCTAAATAATACATTCATCAAATCCATGAAGATTTCAGGGGAATTAGTAAGCCCGAATGGCGTCACTAAAAAGTCATTGTTCCCAAAATTGTATGGAAGGCAGTTCTCTGAATATCTTCCTTATTCACCTTTAACTAATGATATAAATAATGAAGATCTATCTTTGAGAAGTATTGAGCTCATCTTAACTGATCGAACAATTCGTCAATCTATGAAAGAGGATAATTCTCTTTATAGTGATCTTGTTGAGTTCCTGATAATCGATACATAGCCACATTGTTCCATCCATCTTCTTTACAAAGAGCATTGGTGCGCCCCAAGGTGATGCACTACGGCGTATGAACCCTTTGTCCAAATGCTCTTGTATTTGTTTATTTAAATCCTCCAGTTCGATAGGAGCCATCATATAGGGACACTTTGAGATAGGAGTAGCTTTGGGTATGAGTTCTATTGAGAGCTCTACCTCACGATCTAGGGAAATTCTAGGTAACTCTTCCATAAATAAATAAATATATTCCCTCGGGATGGGCATTTCCATAAGGTTTGAACTTTCCTTAGACTCAACCATTTGGGAGAGGTATGCTTATTTATAGGGAAACAACACCCACACCATTGAATGATTTTTAAAAGGATATTCATGATTTTCATTGCATTTGTTGAGGGGTATGGTATGGTTTGGAATATGAAAAGATATTTCCTTTTCCCAACAATTGATATGTGATTTATATAACAAGAGCAAATTCATTCTCATTATAGCGTCAATTTACACCAAGGAAAGTATTATGAGATTCACTGGAAGAATCTTCCCACATACGCCAATAGGATAAGATTCAAACACTTGGGATGAAATTTTTTCACCACTTGGTGTTTTCGTAGATATCTCTACTTCAAGGTTTTGGGGATTCGATTCAATATTTCTAGAAAACATTAAAGATATAAAGGAATGCGTAGAACCAGGATAAAATTATATTTTTCCATTCTTGAGTGAATAAAGAAGTGTACCTTGTACAACTTCATTATATTGCTCCACTTCCGCAGTATTTATGGAATAATCCTTCCCTTTTTCCTTTTTATTTGGTATAATTGATGCTGATTACCCTCGATAACTAGAGGTTTAGTGAACTGTCTTGCATAGTGCCATAGCTCCCTACAGTTGTAGCATTGAACAATGGGTGGTTCTCTCCTGTCTTCCACCACATTCTCCTTTCGTATCATGTCTTTTTGACACACTTGTGAACGGTTTCCTTCCTTCCCACACTTGATGCACTTCCTCATCCCTTTGATTCAATTCCCATGGCACAACATCCTACATTTTTGGAATGTGGGTCATTGAGTTTTCTTCCCACCTTTGTCATTAGATCCACTGCCTTGAAACTCCATATTTCATTTCATATCACCATAGCCATGGGATTATTCACCAAAATCTATCTCCACTTTGATAACACACTAAACAGCTTCTTCATAACTCCCAAAGTCTGGAATTTCACGATCCTTTCCATAGTGTGGTTTTTATCTAGAAAAGAATCTATCAATTTTACTATCATTGTTGATAACAAAACCTAAAGTTCACCTTGAAAGACATGTGAAATTTGGATGATATGTTGTGAAAAATTCTCTTTCTTTTTCTTGAGATTTATGAATTATCTCTCCATCATTGTACAAAGAGTTATTTGGAAATAACTGTTAAGAAACATTATCTAAAAGTCTTCCCATTCCATCTATTCAATTTCCTCCCATGGCTTGGTGTTCTTAATCAATGTCCACCATTGATCAGCCTCTACATATTGATGATAAACGGCTAGTGACACATTCTCTTTCATAGAACATTGACGTATAGAAAATATCATCAACATTGAGTTGACCCACTATTCTGAAACTAGTGGAAGCTATGATCAACTAAATGTTGGTGGTCGTTGCCTCAGAAAACACTCGATAGCCAGTTTCTCCCTCTTTGGTGAAGGAGGAAGTTCCAAATTATTCTGGTTATTATTCATAACCTATGATTTTTGTGTAAGAATAGCCATGAAGTTTTGAACTCCACCTCCTAAATCATTCGGGAATTCGTTCGGGCAATCATTGCATTGGCCCTCGCATGAGTTGTTGGCCTGGTTTCTCTTAGTTCCAACCATTTTCTAAAATATAAGATGTTAGAAGAAAACATAAATTAAAAATTCATGAATAACATATTCATTTGTTTGACTTATATTAAAATCATAACATATGGGATCCCTGTGTAAAGCATATTGTTATCATTTTTTTACTTAGTCTCATGATAGAGGTTTTATGTAGAGTTTACTAATCCTAATTCCCAAATTAACTACACCTTAACTCTGATACCAACTACAGAGACCTAGTCTTTTCTTAAATTACTATTACATAATTATAAAGATAAACAACATAATAATATTACACATAGAGGATCCAATGGTTTATTGTTTCGGTAAAACTAAGAGCATACCGAACTTTTACAACATAAAACATAAACAATCATATAATTCCTTCTTCACTAGGTTTTTATTGGCACTAGAAATCTCCTTAGTACATGTAGTCACCTGAGGATATACATGAAAAAAGGGGTGATATAAAATCCCACTAATAGGATTGATAATGAAAATATATAATGGGGTGATCATAATCATAACACGGGAAAAAGATCATAAACATGAGAGGAATAGTTAAAAAAAGACTTGAAATGTGAAAAAGCATAAAAATGAAACATAATGACTTAGTGGTTAAATAAAACCCATATTTTTAAACAAACCTAGCATCATGTCCCCTAAAAATTTCACTTTAACTCACGAGGTTCATCACTTTACCCAATTAATTGGAGCATTGTATAATTTCAGGTGCACCCGTCACATTCAAACAATCATATTGTGCTATATAATTCTGGGCAGACCCGTCGCGTCATAACATTATCATTATATTGCCTTGTAAAATGAACATATATAAAAAATAAACATAAGAAAAAAATGAAAAGAAAAGGGTTAAGAATCATATGAAAACATTCCTAAACGTTGGGTTCCCAAAAGTAGGGGGAATAACATATATGTTACAAGAACCATCATCTTTGAGTGAGAAGTAAACGGTGTATTCTTAAAAGAAGAGTTCTTTTTTAAAACATTTTGTGTGACATAAACACGGATGGTTAAAATTATATCCCATTAAATTAAAGACAATGATGAAAAAATTATTTTCAATGACTAATCATTTCAAAAATGGAGTTAA
This sequence comes from Viscum album, assembly GCA_963277665.1. Lineage (NCBI taxonomy): Eukaryota > Viridiplantae > Streptophyta > Magnoliopsida > Santalales > Viscaceae > Viscum > Viscum album. Next base: position 872,253,998 of record OY728163.1, read on the forward strand.
AGTGGGAGAACTCGAAGGATGAAATTTGGGTTTGAGAATTTCCACTAACCTTGTATCCGAACACCTCCGTCTATTTAATGTCAAGTATAATGACATTATATTAATTACTTAGAAATTAAATAACCTTTTATACATGAATATGGTTCATTTTGGTTTTATTATGTTATTTTATAGGCCTTTTTATGAGTTTTAGTGTTTAAAAACATTGTTTGGGAATGTTCATTTCTGTGGTTTTCTTGAGCGGTTCACATGTATTCATAAATTGATGTTTGGTTATAACATGGGTAAACATAAAGAATTGGTATTATATGTTTTCAATTATATTAAAGGAGTCTAAATGACTTTATAATTAATTATATTATATACCATGCGGATGAATCATTAGATAAAAATTAAATGATGATTATTTGAGTTATTTTGGGCAGTTTTTCGACAACAACAAACTTTTTTTGATTAATAATTTAGTAATATTTAAATAATTTATTTCCAGAACATTAAATACGTCATAATACATATATAATACTCTGGTTCAAACATAAAAACGGTTTCACGACCATATATGAAGGTAGAAATGGAAAAGGAAAACATGTAGTTGTTGAAGGTGAGAGATTAACACTCATGAACAACGTTTTATTTTTTAAAAAAAGGAAGAAGAGAATGGGGTTGGATGTAATAAAATCCTATTAGTATCATAAAATTATATTATAAGTATGATACTTGAGTTACCATACCATTTGGACAAATATATGTGGGTAGTGAATAAGAAAAGAACACGAAATTGAAAGGAATTTAAAGGAAAGGGGATGTGAAATTACCTCTTGAATCCTCCTCTTAAAATCCTCCTTAAGGAAGATAGAATTGGTCTTTTGATGGGACCATCAGATCTTGGACGTGGTAAGGGGATAGGTAAGATTCTTGGGAAGAGTTTAGAAAAGGCTTGACAGTTGAGAGGTGTGAGGAAATGAGGGTGTGAAAGGTGGTATTTATAGTGGGGGGGAGAGGGGTTTTCTCAATATAAAATTTATTAGTATATTATTTCCACACAAGACAAGGAATAGTGAGTATTCCATGACTATGAATATTAAAGAGGGCATGTGTGTTCGAGATTTTAGTTTTTATATCATTTTTGATGACATGAATAGTGGGTTTAAATTATAATGTATTTATTCGGTAAATTAATGTATTTTATTATTCACCAAAAATTCAATTATTTCGGAAAAATAACAAAACATAAACCCAACCATTTTTTGAATTTTATAATCTAAAAGTGAATTAAATTTTTCGAAAATATTTTCCCAAATATGATTAATTTAATTTTTAATTAATATCATAATTTACTTGAAAAATACAGTTTTTAAAATTAAAACTGACTTTATAATGCTTTCAAAAATTATGCAGGATCTTATAAAATTATCTAAAAACTAGAAGACAAAGATTTTTTAATTTATGAACACATTTTAAGAAAATATATTTTCTTTTATATTAATTAATTAATTATAATTATATATTTATGACTTATTGAAAACCAAAACATTTACTATAGTCAAATTTTCACTTTCTAAGATGCCTAAATTTTATTTAATTATTCATGGGTAAGGTTACTCTTAAATTGGACTATTTACTATTTATAAGGGTTGTATTACTATTCATAAGTGTAGGTTGCTATTCATAAGGGTATGTTACTTTTAACCAAAAAATTATGTTTGTTTTCTTAGACTCCAAAAATCATTTTGAACACAATCGTGTATATTGGATTTTTGAAATTCAAATCCCAGAAGTGACAAAATTATATTTAATGGTCACTTAACACTTAGTAATTCATAATGTTGTGTTTTCATGTGATTTTATGACATATTTATAAGAAGAAAGATTTCCATTGAAAAACATTGGGTCATTACATCCTCCTACTACCATTACATCTCTATATCTATGGGCGATACCCTGCCCTTGGTTAGGAGATCCTTGATCATGACATTGACTCTTCCATGGTTTTTTATAAATTATCAACTTATGATATTTTGGAAAATGGGTTGGTAAATCACATTCCATTTGTCTTAGGAAATCAATAGCATAAAACCTCCACACTCTTAGATAACTAGGTGATCAATGCAACCATTGGTCATATGCATGAGACTGATCTGAGGATTATATTTTATGCAGAGATCATGCCTACTGGCATCTGCTAGCTATTGTAGATGACCCAGGCCTATAATTCTCACTACTAGATCATGTTTCATGGTGGCCTTATAAAAAGAATCTATCTGCCACTCTCACTTACTCCAACACCCGTGAATATGTCGGAATGGATAGAGGTACCAAACTAGTAAGGTTATATCGGTGAGGTCACTACTGAAACTATTTTATTAGATGTATCCATAATAGATCATATCAATTAAGTATTAGGAAATATTATTAAACCTCTCTTGAAACTATACAACTATCATCCTTCACTTCTTCATCACTAGGAGATCCCAAATCTGAACTAAGAACAAGCTGGACGGGTAGGACACCTTATAAATATATGTTAGATTTTTGGTCATGAAAGTGTTGACACATCTTGCATATATCCAAAAAGACCCCTAAAAACCCAATAACTCCATGAAAAGTTTACATCTCATTTTTATCCAACTATTGATTCAGGTTATAGATAGTCCTAAACAATTGGATCCCCAACTCTATATAATCTTCCACTCCATGCATATTTGGATTTTCATAATACCTCATAAGCCATTGGTATTAGAAATCACTGGGTGTGTTAGGCCTTTCCTCATAAAGAACTAGTCTTACTATTATGAGATGCTGCTCAAAAAGTGGGGGTGCATCTACATATCCACCTAGAGGAAGGATATCATGGGATAGACCATGAACTAAGATTTAATCACACATCTGATCATGATCACTATCTTGAATCAATAACCTATCTAGTTTTCATCATAGTTGAATTTGGAAAAATTTAGAAAGATATACCACGGTCTAATGATCATATATATACAATGGGTTGGTGTTTAATGAGTGAAGGTAAAAAAAATCAATCATATATCATTCAAATACAATTAATCCATACAACCAATGTCTTATAATGTCAATTCCTCAAGTAGGTAGTCACAGTGATGGTGAATGCATATGTCGTCCACCACACCAACAATGTGTTCCCTAGCCTATGATACACAAATGATAAAATTTGAATCATTTTCCATATATCCCATTAATATCCACATAATGGACTACTCTATATCATCATAAAGAGATTCTCCACCAGAAATGAAGATGCAACCATACATATTTACAAGGAACAATGTAACACCCGAGACCTTTGTGAGAAATATTTTGTTTTTATGTTATATAAATCATCAAAGGAATCTTTCACTACACACAACACTAGCTTGGATTTCATTACAAGCAACCACGACCTTCATCAATAGCTTCCATCGTACGCAATACCATGTTTCACTAAACAACGATATACTATTAAAATATTATTAAAACTACTCGTTATGAATAGTAATAACCCTTTTTGAAATTTTGTAAATTTTATTTTTCAAAATGGACTTCATTTTTGGATTTTGAATATCGAAATTAGATTAGGGTGAAATTTTGGTACTTTTCCGATAACTTTCATACTCTAATGAATTGTGAAAATTACTAAATTTTAATTAAAAACAACCTTTTTAATTGAAATAATTAATAGTGATAAATTATTAATTTGAGTGGTATTAATTTATATTTCGAATAAATTTTTACAATTTAATACAATGTTGTTTATTGGATGTAATTTCACATTTAAACCAGACATAAAAAGTGTCAATCTTTTGAGAGTTATTATCTCTTAAAAACATGCTATTTGTTTTGACGACGGAAATTAATTTTTAAATTAGTTAATGTAACTGATATGTTTGGAATTTTTTGAAATAAAAATCATTTTTTAATTGATGATATCACATATAGATGAGGCCTAATTTTTTGTAGTTTTCTAGAAACCTTCATTTTTTGATGAATAGTAAACCACTAAGTGGCAGTTAAAAAACTGATTTTTTTTTCATAAATCTTACCACTTCTGTTAGTGGAATTTCAAAAATCCGAGAGACATGGTTGATGTCAGTATTTAAAATGTGGTTAAATGTGATGAAAATAATTTTTGGTAAACAATAACTTTTTACTTTTTTTAACCACAGTTAAAAGTAAATAGAGTTGTTAAGGGTAAAAATGATATTATTATTACCCTAACACATGTCCTAATTCTATTAGATAAGTTTAATTCGACCAAAAAAACATTAGGAATAAAATATAACCATTTAGGCCCACTTGGATTAGATTAGGACATTTATTATCGATTTATTTAAAGAAGGGTTAAAATTGTTAAAATCAAAGTTTAATAACTGAAGCATTTTTAATATTGGGTTATACATAAGATAAATTAGAATATAAATATTCATTAAAAAGGTAAAACTATTTCCTACATAATTTTATTTTATTTGTAATTTTTATACGTAAAATAATTTAATTTATTTATGATACAATGATGATGCAGTAATTATTTTATTAATGAAATATTGACATAATAGATGTTATAAATACCCAAATAAATGTAATTTGAGACTTTTTATGATTTAAAATAATTTTAAATGTTAATATGACATGTTATTATGGATTTAATTAAATTATTTCAAACTAATAATTCTGTTATGATTATCACAAAAATCAATTACCAAATAGTGTCAAAATCGACGTAAAATAGTTTTTAAAACAAATACTATATTATTAATTGTTATATTTTTCCTAAAAATCTAAGGTTCTGGAATATGACATAGATAAGGTTATATATATTGATAATAAACAACTTGGGGTTCTTTTATCTTGATATAGTAAGTTTATAAACCTTATAGTGTAAGAAAACAATAAGTCACGGTAAAAGTTAAATTATCTAACTTGAAGTTAAATCTAAATGATAAGGTTACAATTGATACCTAAACATGTCTAAATTCTATTGGATGAGATTATTTCGACCCATCCCCACATTATCATCTAAATATATCAATTTTTAGCTATTAAAAACCGAATTTGACTTTATATAAAATAATATGTTTAGTTATTCCAAAGGTGCCCCTCTCCTCCCTTATAAAAGGGCACCTCCTCCCTCTCTTCCTTAGACCACTTCGAGCCTTCAAGATCGGCCAAAACCTGCCAATATCTCCTCTCCACTTCCATAGAAACATCCTATAGGTCCTGGTCTTCTTCAAAGACCAATTATAGTGCCCGAAGAGGAGGTCTCAAAGAGGCGCTTCAAAGAAGAGGTAATGCCCGTTACCGATTCTTTCATCTTTATTTCTTCTTCCACTTCTTCTTCTGTAGATGTTTCATTATGAAGTAATAACATCAGTATCACTCACATACTGATATGTTATTATAACTATGAAACAACCCAATTTCACCATCTATCCATCCTACGAAAAATTAAATTACCACGCGTGCGTACGTACGGAATACCGTCTCCACGCCGTGGTGTAATCTATTTTCCACCTCCACCATACTAGAATGAATATAATGGTGTAAATAATACTTATATATGATTATTGTAAAGTGATATTGATTCTTAAATAGTATACATACACTCCAATACAATTCCACGATCATGGGAATGATATCATCGCTCATACATACGTACGGAATACCGTCTCCGCGATGTGATGCGACTCGTTATACATGATCTTCATTGAATAATGATTATATAAATGAATTGAGTGAATGAATATGATATATATTACACTAATACCATTCTGTAAATGATGTATCATTAACCAAAAATGAAAAATATGAATTTATTCGACAAAACGCGCAAAAGATCAAAAAGTAATAAACACCCGAATAAAAAGTAGTAATGAAATATTACTAATAAGAAGCTAATAAAATGACCATATATGATATCATAAAAATAAGTATGATTCTGGAATAAGTCAATAACATTATTTAAATCATTATACAAGAGGTTCGGACACTTACGAACAAATTGGATCTAAGGTAAGGGAAAATATCACAATCTCATTTTATCCGATATTGTTTATACTTTGGTATTTTCTAGGGTGTATTTTATCATCCAAATCCATGTTTCCCCAATATGTAATATTGTTTACATCCACCTACAATTCTTTAAATTCATTTTTATCCTTCGATGAGTTTTTAGTAAAAGATATAAAAGGAATCTTTTGTCGTTTTTCGTACGAGGTACTTTTTGACTTTTCCGACAAAAGTACAGGAAGAATGTTTTTTTAACTTATACGGAATGAATGGATTTTTAAAAACATTATTTCCAATAATATTCCTTTAAAAGTTTTCATGTTTATTTTTAATCAAATTATTCTAGTTTAATATTTTATGACATGTTATGAAAGGAAAAATGTTTTTGAATTAGAAAGGATATTTTCCCCAAGAATGGAGTTTAAGTGTTTTATCAAAATTATTTTTCATCTAAGATAATAAAGGGTTCTATTTATACCACTATTATTACATTGATTTTATTATGTTGTGATGGAATTATTTTTATGAATTTCTTTATCTTATATGAATTGTTTTATGATGTCACGATGTTTAAGATTCCCATTATTATTACTTGGGTTATGCTATGATGTATGGAATATGATTTTGTGGCACACATAAGAATGGTATAATTATGATATGGGTGGGACCTCTATCTCCCTCCAATGCATTGGGTAAAGATTTTATATCTCATGAGATAGACATGGCTGGAATGGCAGGTTAAACCAGTTCAGTGAAATAGGACTAAAACAAGGAGTGAACTCGGTTCAGAAATGGACTTTGTCCACTAAGATAGTCTTTTAAAAGAGTCTTGACTAATAAGAAATGATTATCTATGATTATGTGTGTATTCCACAAAGTTTCATGTTTTAAGTTATGATATATTGGGATTCCATTTCACTACTATGATTTATCCCATGTTATGAAATTATGCTCTCTTTTGCAGGTTAAGATTTCCAAAATTTTATGTTCTTATGAATATGATGTGATTGATATTTTTTTGTTTACCCTTACTGAGAATTTGAGCTCAAAATTTTGTATGTTTTCTTTCCCCAGGTCAGGAAGAAGGTTTTTATGTAAGATTTCTGAAAAGGGACTATAGATATGATGAAATAAATGGGAGACAATGTAGACGCTTTTTGAACTAGTTGTTTATGTTTCCCAGTTTCTAAAGACACTATACCTATATGGTCCATTCATGGTTTTGTTATATATTTTAATAAGTATGCTTCAATTTTGATTAATTAACCATGTATGTAATGTATGGGTCGTTATAGTTGGTATCAGCGGAAAGGTATAGTCAACCTTTGGAAACTAGTATTTGAAAGCCTTAGTAAAAACCCTAAGGATAATTTTAAGCATAGAACACAATCTTGGTGTTTTAGAAATGACCATGAATAACCTAGGATAAGACCTTAAGTGTGAAATTTTATTCTTGATTATGTGGTTTTCCTATTATAATTAGTGTTCCTAAAACAATTCTTCTTGTGTTTAGTCAATGGCTGGAACCCGAAGGAACCGTGTTAATGTGGAATGTGACGGGAAGTGCAATGATTTTCCCCCTGAGAAAACAAACGTTATGGGAGCTAGAATGCAAAATCATATAGCCATGCTCACACAACTTTCTCAAGATATGAATCATGCAGGACTTCCAAACAAGAAAATGAATGAGAAACATTCTGTTGAATCATTCATGAGGTAGCGTCCACCTTCTTTCAGCGGGTCTACTGATCCATTAGTTGCTGAACAATGGATTAGTACTACTGAGAAGATATTTTTAGTTCTTCAATGTTCTAAACATGATAATGTCATCCTAGCAGTGTATCGTTTGGAATGAGATGTTGATCAGTGGTGGAATATTATTAAGAATACGAGGCAAAGGGATGAAATTGAGTCCATGGAATGGTGAGAGTTCAAAAACATATTTTTCAATAAGTACATCCCTTGTATTCTCAGAAAAAGATTGAGAAAGAGTATCTTGAACTGAAGAAAAAGGATGATAAATCTATTGGTACCTATGAAGAAAATTTTACAAGACTTGCAAGGTATGCTTCTGGTATTATTATCCAACCTGAGAGTAAGATCGATCGATTCTTTAGTGGCTTAAAACCAAGTCTTCAAAGGGCCTTACCCATAACGGACATCAATAGATATAAGGAAATCATTCGATGTGCTCTCAAAGTTGAGATGTAGATTGAAGTAACCCATCAGTCATATGGGTTTGATAAGAAGAGGAAAATGGAATTCAAAGGAAAATCTAATGAGCACACTGAAAAGAAGATGAGCTTTCCCTTATGCTCAAAGTGTGGAAAGAAACATGGAGGGAGTTGTCTTAAAGGGACAAGTAAATGTTTCAAATGTGGAAAGGAAGGTCATCGGGCATTTGAATGCTGCAATGATGGGAAAAAGATGTACAATGATGCAAAAAAAGGAAGGGACACACAGAATGAACCTACTACACTTCAATGTTTCATGTGCAAGGAGATGGGGCATTATGGAAATAAATTCCCTAATTCAAGGGTTGTTGATTATGATCGACATCAACAAAATATTTGGGCTAAAGACAAAGGAATGTCATATGCATTTTCTATCAGCGATGTGGATTATGATAACGATGTGGTGAAAGGTACACTTACCATCCACTCTAAAGTAGCAAATGTTTTATTTGATTTTGGATCCACCCACTCTTTTATTTCTGAAGATTTTTCTAATGGTATCACCATATTACCTCAACAATTAGATGTTGAGTTAGCTATGACAACACCTAATGGCACAGTAGTCGCATCAAAAGTTTATAATTCTTCCCCGATTGAGGTTTGTGGGAAAGTGCTTCCTGCAAATCTTGTGATCCTTCCTATAGTGGAATTTTATGTGATTCTTGGCATGGATTGTCTTTCATTATATAGATCTCATATCAATTGCCAGAGAAGGGAAGTCACAATTCATATTCCAGATCAATCTATGATCGTCTATCGATGCAAGGATGAACATAACCTTCCTGTGGAAATTTCTTCCATCTTATGGGTCTTGATTCCACTGAATGAAGGTTATTTATCTCAAATGGATGGTGAGAAACTCAAAATTAAGAATATGGCCATTGTACGAGAGTTTGATGCTGCCTTTCCTAAGGAATTGTCGGGTCTTCCACCAAAAAGTGAAGTTCAGTTTTCAATAGAACTCGTACAGGGTGCTTTTCCTATTTCAAAGACACCTTATAGAATGGCCCCAATTGAGTTGTAGGAATTGAAGAAGAAACTCCAAGATAATCTTGATAAGGGATTCATATGCCCTAGTGTGTCACCTCGGGGAGCACCTGTTGTATTTTTTAAGAAGAAAGATGGATCAATGAGACTCTACATTGATTATCGAGAAAATAACAAGATCACTATTAATAACAAATATCCTCTCCAACGCATTGATGACTTATTTCACCAACTATGCGGAGCTAAATACTTTTCCATGATTGATCTTCGTTCAGGGTATCATCAATTAAGGGTCAAAAGGGAGGATATACCAAAGATGTCTTTCCGTAAAAGGTATGGACACTATGAATTTATAGTGATGCCATTTCTTCTTACTAATTCCCCTGCTATCTTCATGGATCTGATGAATAGAGTCTTTAGAGACTATCATGATCAATTTGTGGTAGTCTTTATAGAAGATATTATTTTCTATTCAAAGAGCAAGGAAGAACATGAAGATCACTTGAGAATTATATTGAAGACCCAGAGAAAGGAAAATATTTATTCCAAATTTACCAAGTGTGAACTTTGGCTTCAAAAAGTTTCATTTTTGGGTCACATAATATCAAAAGAGGGGATAACTATGGATCCATCAAAAACAGAGGTTATCGAAATATGGTCGAGACCAACAATAGTGACTGATATCCGAAGTTTTCTTAGTTTGGCTGGATATTATCGATGTTTTGTGAAAGATTTTTCATGATTATTTAATCCACTCCCCAGGTTGAGTCGGAAAGGAGTTAAGATTTTTTGTACGGAGGAATGTGAAGAGAATTTCAAGGAGTTGAAAATAATGTTATCCAGTGCACCTATGCTCACACTGCCTTTTAGTGGATAAAGGTTTGTGATCTACAGGGATGCATCCAAGAAGGGGCTGGGGTGTGTTCTTATGCAAAATGATATGGTGATAGATTATGCCTCACGACAGTTGAAAATCCATTAGCAAAATTACCCAACACATGATTTGGAGTTAGTTGCGGTAATCTTTTCATTAATGATATGGAGGCATTATTTTTATGGAGAAAGGTGTGATATTTTTTCAGATCATAAAAGTTTAAAGTATATTTTCACACAAAAGGAGCTGAATATGTGCCAAAGAAGATGGTTGGAACTGATTAAGGATTACGACTGCTCAATTTATTACCACCCTGGGAAAGCAAACATGGTGGTAGATGCATTAAGTCGACAAGACTATGCTAGCTTATCCATGATGAGGATCACAAAAGATCCAATATTTATGGATTTACAAAGGATGGATCTTGGAATTATAATGGAATGGGGGGAATCGTATCTTTCTCAAATGAATGTTCAACCATCTATACATGTGAAGATTAAAGAGGAACAGAAAGAATATATAGAGTTACAAAAGAAGGTGAGAAATATTCCTGAATTCAACATTGATTGTGAAGGGATAATAAAGTTTAGTAGTCGGGTTTGAGTTCCTCCCATCCCAGAATTAAAGAAGGAGCTGCTGGATGAGGCTCGTAGTTCTTCATTCTCTATTCATCCTGGAAGCATGAAGATGTATAGGGACTTGAAAGAGTAATTCTGGTGGGATGGCATGAAAAGAGATGTTGCTGAATATGTATCTCGATTCTTGGTTTGTCAGCAAGTTAAACCTGATAGACAGAAGTCTAAGGGGATGATACAACCAATACCCATACTCGAATGGAAATGGAAAAACATCCCTATGGACTTTGTCACATGACTTCCTAAAAAATCCAAAGGCAATAATGCTATCTAGGTCATAGTTGATCCTCTTACAAGGTTTGCAAACTTCATTGATATTAGAGAGGATTTCTCTCTAGACTAGCTTGCCAGGATATATGTAAAGGAAGTGGTAAGATTGCATGGAGTACCACTTTCTATTATATCTGATCGGGATCCGAGATTTACCTTGATGTTCTGGTGAATTCTTTAGCATACACTGGATACAGAGTTGAGTTTTAGCACTGCTTATCATCCTCAGAAAGATGGTCAGTCTGGGAGAACAATTCAAACTCTAGAAGACATGTTGAGAGCATGGTCTATGGATTTCAAATGTGGTTGGGATCAACACCTACAATTGGTGGAATTTTCTTATAATAATATCTTTCACTCCAGTATTCAGATGGCTCCTTATGAAGCTCTCTATGGAAAGAAATGTCGGACTCCAACTTGCTGGGATAAAGTTGAGGAATGAAAGCTATTAGGACCTGATCTTGTTGATGAGATGGCAGAAAAGATCTGATCTATTCTACAACACATAAGAGAATCTCAGAGTCGACATAAAAGATATGCTGAAAACTGAAGAAATGTCCTAGAGTTTGAAGTGGGTGATAAAGTGTTCTTACAAATATCTCCCAGGAAGAGGATCATGAGATTTGGAAAGAAGGGGAAGCTGATCCCAAGATATATCGGTCCTTTCGAAATAGAGGATCGTGTTGGAAAGGTAACTTACCGATTGGCACTTCCACCGAATCTCTCTCCAGTTCACGATGTGCTCCATGTATCTCTACTGAGAAAGTACATACCTTATCCTTCACATGTACTCATCTCAGAAGTTGTACCGCTGGAGAAAGATCTTTCTTATGAAGAACAGGCGATAGAGATTCTAGATCGTAGTGAAAAAGTCCTACAGAACAAGACCACTTGCTTGATGAAAGTTTTATGGAGTCACCACCAATTAGAAGAAGCTACATGGGAGCTTGAGGATATGATAAGGGAGAGGTATCCTCATCTTTTTGTTACAAAGTGACGAATTTCGATGGTGAAATTAATTTTAAGGGGGGTAGAATGTAACACACGAGAATTTTATGAGAAATATTTTGTTTTTATGTTATATAAATCATCAAAGGAATCTTTCACTACACACAACACTATATTGGCTTTCTCTACACGCAACTGTGGCCTTCCTCGATAGCTTGCGTCGTACGCAATACCGAGTTTCACTAAAAAACGATATGCTATTAAAATATTATTAAAACTAGCCGTTATGAATAGTAATAACCCCTTTTGAAATTTGGTAAATTTTATTTTTCAAAATGGACTTCATTTTTGGATTCTGAATATCGAAATTATATTAAGGTGAAATTTTGGTACTTTTCGGATAACTTTCATATACTGATGAATAGTGAAAATTACAAAATTTTAATTAAAAACAACTTATTTAATCAAAATAATTAATAGTGATAAATTATTAATTTTAGTGGTTATAAAGTATATTTATAATATATTTTTACAATTTAATACAATTTTGTTCATTGGATGTAATTTCACATTTAAACTAGACATAAACAAGTGTCAATCTTTTGAGTGTTATTATCTCTTAAAAACACGCTATTTGTTTTGACGATGGGAATTAATTTTTAAATTAGTTAATGTAATAGATATGTTTTTAATTTTTTAAAATAAACATCATTTTTTAATTGATAATATAAAATATAGCTTAGGCCTAATTTTTGGTATTTTTCTGGAAACTTTCATTTTTTGATGAATAGTGAAACCACTAAGTGGTAGTTAAGAAACTGATTTTTTTTCATAAAACATACCACTTCTGTGAGTGGAATTTAAAATATCCATGAGACACGGTTGATGTCACTATGTAAAATTTGGTTCAATGAGATGAAAATAATTTTTGGTGAATAGTAACTTTTTACTTTTGTTTCCACGGTTAAAGGTAAATAGGGTAGTTAAGGGTAAAAATGATATTATTATTACCCTAACACAAGTAATAATTCTATTGGATAAGTGTAATTCGACCAAAGACAACCTTAGGAATACAATATGATCATTTAGGCCCACTTGGATTAGATTAGGACATTTATTATCAATTTATTTAAAGAAGGGTTAAATTAGTTAAAATCAAAGTTTAATAACTAAATAATTTTTAATATAGGGATATAAATAATATAAATTCGACTATAAATATTAATTATAAAGATAAAAATATTTCCTACATAATGGTATTTTATTTGTAATTTTTAGACATAAAATAATTTAATTTATTTACGATACAATGATGATGCAGTAATTATCTTATTAATGAAATATTGACATAATTGATGTTATAAATACCCAAATAAATGTAATTTGAGACATTTTATGAATTACAATAATTTTATATGTTAATATGACATGTTATTATTTATTTAATTAAATTTTTTCCAACTAATCATTCTGTTATGAGTTTCACAAAAATCAATTACCAAATAGTTTCAAAATTGACGTAAAATAGTTTTTAAAACAAATACTATATTATTAATAGTTATTTTATTCCTAAAAATATAAGGTTCGTCCAAATCACTTATATAAGGTTATATATATTAATAATAAACACCTGGGGGTTCGTTTGGATTGATATAGTATGTTTATTAACCTTATAGTGTAAGAAAATAAGAAGACACGGCAAAAGTTAAATTGTCTAACTTAAAGATAAATCTAAATGATAAGGTTAAAATTGATACCTAAACTTGTCTAAATTATATTTTATGAGAGGATTTAGACCCATACCAACATTATCTTAGAAATAAATCAATTTTGGGCGATTAAAAACCGAATTTGACTTATAATAAAGTAATATTTTTGGTTATTCCAATGGTGCCCCTCTCCTCCCTTATAAAAGGGAACCTCCTACCTCTCTTCCTCACACCACTTTGAGCCTTCCCGCTCGGCCAAACCCTGTCAATATATCCTCTCCACTTCCCTATAAACTTCCTAGTGGTCCTGGTCTTCTTCAAAGACCAATTGTAGCACCCTAAGAGGAGATCTCAAAGAGGCGCTTCAAAGAAGAGGTAATGCCTGTTACCGATTCTTTCATCTTTATTTCTTCTTCCACTTCTTCTTATTTAGTTGTTTCATTATGAAGTAATAACATTAGTATCACTCATATACTGATATGATATTATATGTATGAAACAACCCTATTTCACCAACTATCCATCCTTTGGAAAATGGAATCACCACGCGTGCGTACGTACGGAATACCGTCTCCACGCCGTGGTGTCATCTATTTTCCACCACCACCTTACGCCGATGGGTATAATGGTGTAAATAATAACTATATATGATTATTTTAAAGTGATGTTGATTCTGAAATTGTATACATACACTCCAATACAATTCCACGATCATGGGACCGATATCATCACTCGTGCGTACATACGGAATACCGTATCCACGATGTGATGCGACTCGTTATACATGAGATTCATTGCATAATGATTATATAAATGAATTTAGTGAATGAATATGACATATATTACACTAATAAAATTCTAGAAATGAGGTTTCTTTATCCTAAAATGAAAAATATGAATTTATTCGACAAAACGCGCATAAGAACAAAAAGTTATAAACACCCAAATAACAAGTAGTAATGAAATGTTACTAATAAGATGCTAAGAATATGACCATATATGATATCATAAAAATAAGTATGATTCTGGAATAATTCAATAACATTATTTAATTCATTATACAGGAGGTTTGGAGACTTACGAAGCAAATCAGACCTAAGGTATGGGAAAATATCACAATCTCATTTTATCCGAGATTGATTATAATCTGGTATTTACTGGGTTTTATTTTATCATCCACATCCATGTTTCCTCAGTATGTAATAGTGTTTCCATCCACCTACAATTGTTTAAATCCAATTTTAACCTTCGGTGAGTTTTTAGTAAAAGATATAAAAGGAATCTTTTGTCGTTTTTCATACGATGTACTTTTTGAATTTTCCGACAAAAGTACGGGAAGAATGTTTTTTTAACATATACGGAACGAATGGATTTTTAAAACATTATTTCCATGAATCGTCCTTTACAATTTTTCAAGTTTATTTTTAATCAACTTCTTCTAGTTTAAAATTGTATGACATGTTAAGAAAGGAAAATTGTTATTGAAGTAGAAAGGATATTATCCTCAACAATGGAGTTCAAGTGTTTTATCAAAATTGTTTTCCATATAAGATAATAAAGGGTTCTATTTCTGTACCTATTATTACATTGATTTGATTATGATGTGGTGGAATTATTTTTATGAATTCATTTATCTTATATGAATTTTTTTATGATGTCACGATGTTTACGAATCCCATTTTTATTACATGGGTTATGCTATGATGTATGGTTTATGATTTTGTGGAACACATAATAATGGCATCATTATGAGATGGGTGGGACCTATATCTCCCTCCAATGAATTGGGTAAAGATTTTATATCTCATGAGATAGACATGGCTGGAACGGTAGGTTAAACCGGTTCAGGGAAACAGGACTGAAACGAGGAGTGGACTCGGTTCAGAAATGGACTTTGTTCACTAAGACAGTCTTAGCAATGAGTCTTGACAAATAAGAAATGATTCTCTATGATTATGTGTGTATTCCACAATGTTTCATGTTTTAACTTATGATTTATTGGGATTTCATTTCACTACTATGATTTATCCCATGTTATGAAATTATGCCCTCTTTTGCAGGTTAAGATTTCAAAAATGTTATGTTCTTATGAATATGATGTGATTGATATTTCTTTTGTTTACCATTACTGAGAATTTGAGCTCACCCTTTTGTATTTTTTCTTTCCCCAGGTCAGGAAGAAGGTTATTAAGTAAGATATGCTAAACAGTACTATAGATATGATGAAATAAATGGGAGACAGTGTAGACGCTTTATGAACCAGTTGTTTATGTTTCCCAGTTTCTAATGACATTATACCTATATGGTACATTCATGGTTTTGTTATATGTTGTAATAAGTATGATTCAATTTTGATGTATTAACCATGTATGTAAAGTATGGGTCGTTATAAACAAGGATTCAGATGAGGATGGGATAAATCACATTCACAAGATCGGAGATATTGGACATGAGAGAATGAGATGCTAACACATTGACATCAAAATTAGGAATATTCATCTATGCATTGGATATCTAGTCGACCATCCATTAGAAGTATTAGATATGAAATCAAACTATATTTTGGAGAGTGGAAGTTCTATTTTGTCTATTTGGGATGATTTCATTTAAGACCTTCATATCACGTAATTGTCAGTAGGAAAGTGGTCCATTTAAGGGTTCCCCTCATCCATTAAAAAATAATATTATCAAAAATTAATAAAAAATCAAGCCTTCAGGCCATTTAGGTGGTTATACATAACACTAAATGGAAAAATACATGCCCCATAATAAATTTTTCCTGACCTAAAAAATGGGAAATGTAAAATGCTGAGAGATCCTTACTCTAGATCTCCAATCTCTGACCACTATAGAAGTTCATATGCACAATGTTTCTATATAATACTATGTAACCACCGATGAAATGTCCATCATCTTCATATGACATGACACATGTAGGGAAATCCCATAAAGGTGGAGTGTATATAGAAACCCTTTAGTATTCCCCAATAGATGAAGGGAAATAAGTAAGAGAAACCAAGGGAATAGATAATAGAAAACAAAAACAAAATCAATAGAGAATAAATATCCCATTACATGGATATATATATATATATATATATATTATCAAACAAATGTAGCCCAAACAAGGGAGAAAGGGGATATTCATATCACTGCACGACCCATGAAATGAGGGCCTACAATCACATAATCCCCACAATGACGCCCATCTTCATGCACGTTTGTATGGAAAAAACATCAAAGTCAAGGTAAACCACATCACTATCATGTAGGGTCTATGGTAAACCATTTCAATATAGAGGACAGACGCATTGTTGCAATAAGAGGGAGTCTCTCCAAATATTTATAAAGGACCCACTCCATGTCCTGATTTGAGGCTTCTACTCATGTAATAAATAATGGACCAATACCCTACCCAACTAGAGGGTCTCAATTTTATGGCTGAAAGAGGACCCATGTGCATCCCAAAATGGGGTTCTGGTCTAGTATCTAAGGTCCAATTCCATGATACCACATGAGATTTCCACTTAGATTATTGATAAATGACACATTAATTACATAGATTTATGGAACCACTCTCAAAGTTTGTAGAGGATCCAAGTACATCCCAGCTAGATGATGAAACTCATTTAACATAGGACCCATCCCATGATGCTACATGAGGGTACAAATTTTTTATTTGGTTGATGATTCATATGTTATCCAATTAAGAGGGCGCCACACTAATAGTGGGTAGAGGACTCATTTCAATTCCATATGGAGGGTTCCAATCTAAAAATTCATTGAGAAACAATGCCCATCATTATAGGATGGTTCTATAAGGATCACTTTGATGATCCTACCTGATTAATATCATCTCTGAGTGTCTACTAAATAAGAATAAAAACCAAACTATCCTTCATCATATTAAAAAAGAAACTAAATATTCATCTATAAATATCTACAAGGAAAAAACATAGGATAACATTCTCATAGGCTGAATTTGAGTCCAAATGATAGAGATACGAGAGAATGAATATTCCTTAAAAAATGGAAGAAGGAGTGATTAAAAGGTCTGTGAATCCACATGATGTTTGCTCCCATACAGATTCTTAGCCATTTCACTATTGTCCCATAGCTCAAAAACCATGTAGCACTATATAGAGTGAAGTTAGAGTACATTGTGTGACTCAATTGAAATGGTTACAGACAATGCTCTTATCCGTGTCCATGTCAGTCTTCCTATGTCCATGTACATCAGTACATGGTGTGTGTTGGGTTGTTTCATCCCGCACCAGGCCCCATCTTTCTGGTCTACCCCATGTCTTGTCAACTTGGGAGAGTTAAATGATATGTGGTCGAGCCACCTGATGTGTCATCAATAAAATTTTCCAAACCCCTAGTTCCATATACACATCGGCAATATGACACATGTTCATCAAACTATATAGAATGTAGTTTTTTTTTTCATCGAAACTATAGATCTTAACAAAAATTTTATATCTAGCATATCTTCCTTGAATCACATCTCTAGAATACAAGAAATCAAAGGTGGATTTGATCATCATATTGTAAAATATGTCAACTATAAATTAGATACCAATTGGTCTATATGGTTTTCCATATCCACCATGAAACTCTTATCGTTTCATCGTTTTTATTTATCCCACATCTTTTAATCATTCAACTATTATCCCATAATTTATCACCTCTCATCCATATTTCTCTAAAACATTTATTTCAAATTAAACACTATGGTTTCAAGGGATTGATCGAGCTTGATCCCAAAAAGTAATGTTGAACTAAAACCTCACGGGCCAATTGGTGAAGTACATGAAGAATAGTAGCGGAACAAATTGAAGCACAAATTTTCAAACAATCATTAGCCATGTGCTCTTGTAAAATTAATACAAATGCAGATATTTTGTTAAGAATGAATGGTCAAATAGATATAGATTGAATAATAAATTTAGATTTTGTATTATAGAACATGGAATGTTTCAATTTGTATATATCAAAGAGATTGAATCCATCATTATCAATAAATTTAACAAAATGTGGAAGAATTAAACATTTTATGATCACTATATTGAATTGGATCATTCATCAATAAAGAACATTCTATCCTCAAAGAGGAAAATTCTTCACATTACCCATCCCTCGATATTCCTAGATTTAGAGAATTTTTATCAACAGATTCTTATTCTCTAATAAGATGGTGGGAGAACACATCTCAATGATCCACTCATTATATACCAAAACATAGTTATCCTTCTATAACGACATACATATAGAGGAATTGAGAATTATGTTAATTAGTAAATTAATTAAATTATTTATCTAATTATCCAACTAAAAGTACCGTCAATAACCACGATATCCCAATGCACCACACCAACCAATTTTAGGTCTCACCAAGGGAAAACATATATTTTTGGACCCTATTATGGTCTCATATTACCGATATAATATTCCATTTAATAGTTATTATATTTTATATATGAAAAAATCAATGCGGAGTATAAAATATTTTTAAAATGTTTATAATAATTACTCTAGGAATACATTTTCATAGAATCCCACACTATCTGTGTAACGATATTTGAAAATATATCTATAAATATTTCAATGTGATATAAGGAAATGATACAATATCTATAGATAAATGGTTATTGAATTTATTAGGAATAATTATTGTAATATTTTAAATAGTAATTAAATCTTCCAATATCTCCCCAAAAAAGTTTATGGTGCTTATAATATCATTAACACATAAAAATTAGTCACGAATAGATTCACCATAAATTATTTTATTATATTCATACTTCATTCTCATGTTCAAAATGTTAACTTTATTAACATTCTTATTTCAGTCATAAATAATTTTCAATATTTAATCCATCTCTTTAGCTATTATAATTCCATTAACACTCTAAAATTCACTTTTAGAGATAGGGGTGTAGGGTTTAGAAATTATTTCTCACCAATAATTCTCTATATTATTCTTATCAACAATATTAATGTAACTCCAGTAGCTACAAGAGTTAATTTATCTATAGATGAATCAAAAATATCAAAGGTAATTGATATTAGAGGTACTCAATTCTGGGTGCTTGTTTTTATGGTAGGGCCACAATAGCAGTCGGTATGAGGGGTGTCCTGCTCCAAGGAGGTTGATCATTATGATGGTGAGGAATATCCTAGTGGACATGGTGTCGTTGATTCCCAACTTGCAAGAATCTCCCTCCCTTCCGGTACTTCAGGCCTCTTACTATTTGGATCATCCTCTTGTCCCTAGGCTTCAGGGTCATTGGGTTTGGTTGTCTCCAACAGATTCTGTCCTCAAGATGAACAATGATGGTTTTTGTAGTTCCAGGATCATGCGAGGTGGAGGAGTTATGCTGGATTGCATGGGAAGTGTGTGGCTAGCATTCTAAGTGTATTCTGAAAATGGTACCTCCATTCTAACAGAATAAAAATATGTTCTTACCATTCACATCCTTTGCAATCAAGAGAGAATTAATCTATCCTAGGTTGAAACAGACTCCATGATCATTTATGAATCTATACATGATACAGGTTCCTTTCCTTGGTCCATCTCATACATCATCAGCAAATGCAAGCTGCTTCTAAATGGCAATGTTGAGGTCAATCACACTTGGCATGAGGGGAACAGTGCAGCAGACCTCCTGGCCTCTCTGGCTGATCAAGGATCTAATGTCACATACTTGTATAATTTTTCTTCTCTAAAACCGAAGATAGTGAATTTGATTCGAGGGGATTCCCTTGGACTCCACTTCATTAGGCCCCCTAGCCCGGTTTCCCTGCATTTACCACATTCCATTACTTTTGAATAAAAAATTAACATTAATGATATGGTAAAATTATCTACTACAAACTATGAAAGTTTTTCCTATTAATGATAGGAATAAAATTACTAATAGTTTAGTTTTTAACATTTACATATACCTTTATTTTCTTAAAACATCACACAATAATTAGACAACTAAAGAACACACCCTTAATTCCACTTGAAAGCACAATTCATTATTTATTTGATCACGAAGATGAGTTTTTTTGTGAATATTGGATATTTTCTTTTTTTATATAATTTAAAAAAACCTTTACCTATAATAATAATGAATTGACTCTATAGGAAAATAATAAGAAAACATAACCACTAGAATATAACAATTTACAAGGCTAACTACTCAATAATATTGGCTAGTCCATAGAATGTCTTAAAAATATTAAAACACCACGAATCCTCTAGAAATATGTATTTTTTTGATAAATTACCTTGAGGGAGAAGGTTTGTTTTTGTTTATGGACCCCAAAAACCTCAGGTATATTTTTAGGCTATGTGGCATAATTCTTATGCAATGTAGATTGGTTGAATATGTTCAATCATTTGACTTTGATCTTACATAAATGACCATGAAGGGTAATTAATTTCATAATGCTCTATGTAGGGGAACACAGATGTCTACATCTCGTGATGGGATAGTGAGTGGAAGATTATTGATATTTTTTGAGCTGAATATAGATGTTCATGTTCCTCAATGACAATGTTTACTTACATTCCTATTAGTGACTGATTCACATCTCCTAATAGTGAATATGAAACCATTTTCAAATCCTTGGGGAGTAGTTCTATGATAGTGTATTTGTAGTTATGACCCACCTCTGGATTGTTCTATTGATGGTGATGACATATTTCGTATAACTGGATATTTTTGAGTTCCCACATAAATGATAGAAGAGATAATATTATAGGCACAGGTTTTTCAATGGGAAGTTCAACCATGTATCTACAAGATGTATTGAGATATTATCTAATAGTATGGATAGCTAGAAATAAAACATTATATCAAGTTTTATCATCATGTGTTCCACCTTTAAGTATGTTAAGGTGGATAACCATCAACCATTTAGATGGTCACATCAGTTACTAGTCCTATAATTGAAATGGGAGGATATTGATATGGATTGTTTCACCACCATACTGTGGTCACCTCCCAGTAAGTAACAGTTTTATGTATTCATGGATCAACTAAATAATGTCACCAACTTCATTCCTATATAGTATAACTTTAAGTTAATTATATTGGAAGGTTCTATGTATGTGAGATCATATTGTAACACGGGGTCCCTCAAGTCATTATTTAAAATGGGGATGTTTTTTTCACATATATGTTCTCGAATGGGTTACAAAAATCTTTGGGAAAACATGTGATTTTGAGCACTTCCTCTTACCGTCATAATGATTTCTAGTTAGAACCAACAATATAGGTTCTGGAGTACATGTTTTTGGCATGCGTCCTTGAAATCAATGGTTTATGGGATAAGCAAACCCCTCCATTCACATTTTACTATAATAACATATTTTAAGAAATGATTCAGATTGATCATTATGAGTCCCTAAAGTATTGGTAGTTTAGTTGACCCATCATTGGATTAGAGGTAGAATATGTGGTGCTACTAGATCCTCATCTCATTAAAGTGACTTCAGAGTATATTCAGCTTAGTAGGAAGTTGATTTCTACCATTCGATGTAGATATAAATAATGTGTCGATTGTCGTTGATGTCCACTAGATTCACATTTGAGGATCATGTTTTATTAAAAATATCACCATAACATGGAAAGATATGGATAATGAGTCAATTAAATATATCACCTCATTCGATTAGTATTTTTTAGATATTGGGGAGAGTCATGCCAGCTGCCTAATAAAATCTATTACGTCATAGGTAACATGCTAGGCATGAATTATTCCACATATCACATATTTTCTATTATCATGTTGACCTTTCTAATACTATTGATTCAAATGAAATTGACTGAGATAATTATTCAAGTTTTTAAGAGTATCATATATATATCGTTGGATGGAATATGATGACTCTTTGAGGCTTGTGTTTCATGGAAGTATGGGTTATACAGTAGCACAAACATGGAATGAATGATTATTGGGAGTGGGATGCTAACATACCTCCTCCATAGCCATATTTTTTATTGGTTAGTGTTCCACATCCCTTAGAAGGTGAACTATGGGACACGTTCTTTTATTGGTTGATTTCATTAAGAAAATAATTATTCCATTTTTTATAATACCTTTAATATTTTTTCTTATTCTTTTTATGGAACATTTATGGATGCATAATGAGGCCAAAATTGTTTTAGGGTTTTCCAAGGATTTTCCAGAGCTTAAAACCACTGTTTGTGGAGAAACAAAATAGGCTTCATGGTTAGTAGAAACTTTGTGAGCCAATTCCCATGGTTTCCCTAAATATTTGATGTCTTGGATGAGATGTTTTAAATATCAAATTATTTGAAGAAATAATGAATATATGGTCACATACCTATTCATATAGAATTTTCAACATTAAGTAGAGGTATGTTGCATGGTTTTCACAAGGTTAGTCAAACATTGTGTATACGACCATGTGATGTCCCTTCATATATAGTGGGAGCTACATGGTGGGTGCACAGTTTGGAACCATACACCCAAACCATGGTAACATATTATTTTAGGATGAAATTACCATTTTTCCATTATAATATATTTATCATAACCATATCCTAATTTTCTTCCTCTATTAGATCAGAGGTCTCTCTTTCTGCATTTTAAAGATCCTAAATTCTATATTTTATTTGTTAATTTTTTATTACCATATATGATCAAATTAGACAAATTTTTTATCTCATTTGATTATTCAAGGTATTTTCCTCAATCCTTAGGTTTGTTTCTTTGTTCCTTATCCTATTATCTGTGCTATTTTTCTACACGACCTTATTCCCAATTTTCCTGAAATTAATCAATTCTTCTATTTTTATATGATCTAAGAAAAACCAGATGTTGATACTAGTCGAGTGCTCTTCTATAGGTATATGGTTGGTGGGTTAGTTCACATAAGTCAAATTAGAGATGTTTTATTATATTATTCATTGATTTCCATGCTACGTTTAGTATGATTTTCAAATAAATTTAATCTTTCTTTAATCAGTTACATTAATAAATAACTGTTTGACCATATTAGGTGCACTATATTTTTCTGTACCACATGAGGTTTGTTGGTATAATATATATCATGATTATAAATGAATAACCAACCATAAAAAATAATATGGTTTTTCCATGACATATAAATTGTGATATTATAAATTAAATAGATATTTTTTGGTACCTAGATAACACATTTATCAAATCATGATTAATTATATCGAGGTGACTTGTATGACCCCATCACTACATTTTAATGGAACAATTGTTACACAATTTTTATTAATGGATATTAATTAGTTTTGAATTATTAAATAGTTCATATTAAATATATTTATTAGTTCTCATTGTTGTTGTGTGGGCATAGCGAAACTCATTAATTATGGTCAACATTAATAATGAACCTTATGAATTACATATATATATATATGGGATTAGTGACTCTTATTATAATGTGATACATGGACATGGATACCCTTAATAAATGAGATATCTGAATGGGGGTCCATTAAAAATGTGACATAGGCATAAAGACCCTTTATAAATATTTCAGAAAAAAGGAGAACCATTATGAATATTACATAGGTATAAAAACCAATTATAAATGTAATATTATCTCATTGTCCCTTATATACGGGCATGATGACTCATTCAGTGATACTACGAATGGAATCCCTTACTAATACGATATTTGGCATATAATCCATATGATTATGTTAATGGGAATGTTAATGGGAATGTAGATCCTTACTACTATGACACAAGGAATTAAATTAATTAATTCTTATGATACACATGCTATAGTATATGGATGTTTTATTTACACCTCTAGTCCCTGATAGTTGTAGTAGTAACATATATGGTTTTAGGTATCTCTATGTATAAAATCCATATATGTGTATATATGTGGTTACATGTCTAGACTATTCAAATAATGTCAACATATGTACTGTCATCCTAGTAAACTCAAAGAACCAGATCCAACCCATTTACATTTGTCATTATGTCTTATTTTATCCATACACTATTTTATTATACTCAATGACTTGATATTTATAGTCTTTGTTAGTGGTGTCCTACTTAGTTTACATCACTCCATATCTAGGATTCAGATGGTACATGAAAATGTTATTTTCTTGTAGGTGTAGATATGGGAATCCATCCACTTTTAGATATGTGACAAAATTTATGATGTAAGATAGAAGCTCGGTAGTGGTGATCTAGCTGGAGCATCCGATTCATTGATTGATTTTGTTATTCTGTTCGTTTTTTATAACAAGTATGGTTTTTACCAGCTTATTAAATTTTTAAATGTTTATTTTTTTTATAAAAATAACATAATCTTCTTTTTATGTGATTTATGATACAACATATGATTATTATTTAGTGTCTGAATGATTATCTTTGATTCCAATTTCATTTCAACTTTTGTTATTCTCTTATTATTTATATATATATATATATATCACTATTTTCTACATTTATTAGAGGTAATAGTCTACCCATGGTCACACCCTATTCCCCTGATTCTTTTTGTTAGCCTTTGGAATATATAGAGGTGTTCTTGAGGCTATGTGGACAATAGGTTTGGGGAACCCTTGAGTAGAACCTAGTATTGGACGTGAAACCTTAGCCCAAACTGAGAGGGGGTGGATATATAGATTGGACTATACCATATATGAAGGGGTAATGGTCAATATGGTTTTAATTTCTTATAATGAGTGTTAATTAGACGTAACATCATTCATATAGAGGTAATTGGTTCACTGATGCATATAATACCCACCTTAGAAGATGGGTGTGTTCATGTCATAACCCCAACCTGAGTGAGTTTGTGAGAGATGTGATATGAAAATTCATAGAGTAATAGGTCCTAGAGGAGATGTGATTTTATAAATCTCATATATGGGGGATCCAACCATTATTGATAATGTAGTGGTTAATATATGGATGTCTGACTCTTGAGTGAGAAGGTATTATAAGAACTACATTAATGGAGAGGGAGAGTTTGGGACATGGATGGGGGATCATACCATATTACATTAAGTGGTAATCTGGAAATTTTGGACACACTACCCTCTAACATTGGATATGTGTTGAGGCATATTATTAATACCTACCCAAATTCAATGTGAATGTGCTGGGATACAATTTTGGTAGCATGGGGTTGCAATTATTTTTACGCATGAAAATGAAAAATCAGTAACAACCAAACTAGAATCACATTGTCCAGTCCAGAGTTTCACATAACCAATTATGTACCTCCTCATATATAAGAGGCTTCTGACTAGTAGTGTGGTGCTTGTTGAAAAAGCATGAAGACAATTTCATTTTCATCAGATATCTAACAATAAAATAATATATTGAAAATAATATAATACCTAGATAGAAAATTTCACATTAATAATTTCAAAGAGAAATTGAATCAATATCCATATTGTATCATGATTTTACGCAATGAATGATCAAGTAATTATGGATCACAACATTTATTGGATAAATCTATAAAAATCAATAAGATGGAAAAAAGAAAATGACATGTGAAAGAAAAATATCCTAGTGTCTATCCGGATATCAACTCAGCCCACCCTTCACTTTCTACTTAACTGTTTGACATATATCCATTTATGTTCATTGGATAATTAAATCAATCATCTTTCTGGATTTCAATATTCCCATATATGGTGCGAGAATAAATCAATGTTGAAAAAAATATCCCAATTCATATCATCAATAAGTATATATAATGGTTTTTGAAATAAATGGAAATATAATCATAAATAAACAAAAAACTGGTTGGTCATCGTGCACTAACTAATCTTCCACAATGTGGATCCTACCTTGTTTTATAACATTTTAAAAAATACATCACATCAATATAATTACATAATTTTAAGAGATATCACAAATCACCTAATGAATCAATTATCTCTCTATGGATAACCATAATAGTATCATAATCATGTTACACATATCATCCCACAACTCAACCATCTCATGATGTATAAACACAATATTCTCTATGAAAGGATACACATACCACCCTATGAATAAACCATATCATGCTGGATATCTATGACATAAATAGAAAAATTACAATATATACGCATACATGGGGAAAAGGTATAAGAATGGGCTATACATGCACCCATAGTTTATTCAAATATATCTATTTTTATATAGGTCATAACATAGTAATGGAATCCTACCTAAATGTAAAAAGACCAAAATATACAAGAATCACATCCTAATATGAATCCAACGTAATAAATCACTATATGAGAGAATCAAAACCAAATAGATCTCAAATTAAGAATGGAAAACGAGGGGAAAACATATAGTGGAAATTAGATTATCTCATTCATATATGTGTGAAGACTAATTAGATCATACTCTAAACCATAGATCAGTGAATGAAAGAACCTTTTGAGGGCTCCTCTTATAAGAACAAAAAATTACATGGGGAAAAATAGTGAAATAGATATGGGCATTCTATTTATAGTTTAAATAAGCTGAGAATCAATTATATCATGTTTTAGATGGAATGTAATTCTGATATCCACACAAAGGATAATCCATGAACAAGATACCTAGTTGTAGGACGATTAATGGGGGGTTTTAGGGATGTGTTAATTTAAAATTATAATTTTTAGATAAATTTATTCAGTATGCATGTTTTGGTTGTAATGTTTACTAAACTATGAACTAATAATGTAGATGATTGTTTCAAAACCTAGTTAAGATCAATTATTAGTTCACATGGTTTAGTAATACAAGAAATAAACATGTGAATATTGATGTCGTAGGGGTTTCTACCTGCATGGTTACCAAGGGAATCTACATAGTTTTTCCTATACAAGAAAAACAAGTCACCCCTTATTAATTTTCCAACATTTCCTAATGCCGAGAAACATCCCACATCAAAACTCCAAAAAAATTGAGTGATTCACCGACAAAGATAATTTTATAAAATGAAAAAATGCAACACACCTTATAAAATTTTTGGGAGTTACATACTCCTTCAAAAAATTATATATTCTAATTGAAAAACTTCAGATACAAATCAAATTGATCTCATCCCCACTATCAAGAATCTTCTTGGATTTTATTATTCTAACACAACAGTCAAATAAGAGGATAAACTTTTCCGCATTGAACATTACCTCTTTAGTGAATAAATCGCGCCATATTTTCCTCATAAGAAGTTTCTTCCTTAAACACTGCATATCCATTATCAATCTCATGGGTAGTTACCATATTATAATTGATGTGATGTGACGCATGAAACAAATTGTACATACCCTAATATTGTATTAAATGTTCTAAAATACAATCTATTATCCTTATATATTCTATGATCTCAAACAATGAAAAAATAAAATGCTAACACCCCATGCCTCTTATACCATTAATGACCCAACTGATGTGATACTCATGACAATACTCAATCCCCAATGGAAAACTCCAAATTTTATCTCCCTCAATCAGTATATGAGTGATACCGACAATGAGTAGTAACCAACCCCTTTTAAAAAAATATAATAATTCAAATTGTTTTGTACTAGGCTTGTCTTAATCACTACCAACTCACACATATCAAGACAACACAGATGTGTAAAACATAGTCTACCATAAAATCCATCAAGAGGATTCATATGAATCAAAAAATAAAAGAAATTTTCATAATATAACTCTTATAAGGGTATAAATTCTCCACATGACCCATTGAAATAATTTAGACAATATCTAACCATATCTTCATGATTTTATTTAATCCTCTCAGTCTGACTATTTTTCTATGGCTGGTATGTTATTTCCAGCATTAACATTGATCCTAGGTTATTTTATAGTATGTTGAAAAAGTAAAACATGATTAATAAATAGTAATCTGATATGATAATTGTTGCAAACTATTAAATTTCACTATTCTATGAATATATAGACCACCCTACTAATCCATATTCTAAGATTCATTAATATAGAAGAAGTGTGAATTGATTTTTCATCCAATCAACCACTACGCACATTACATGCCGACTCCTTTTGGTATTGTGTAGTCCTATGAATAATTACATTGTTTAACAATACCACTTCCACAAAAGTAATATATGAATGTACAAAAATCCACTTAGCCACTATTGTTCTATATTTATCCTATGAATGGTGATGAAACAAGCGATGATGCCTGTAATGTATTTCTTCATACCTAACAACCATAAGTAATGTATCATGTCAAGATAAATCCTGATCAATATCAAATATAACACCTACTAAAAGGTATGATATTCACTCATTAATTATTACCTCATGGACATGGTAACCATAAATCTTCCATGCATATAGCAACCCAAACATTTTACGATATATTTCTCTTAAATACATTTTATTCATTAGATAACCTATATTTCATGAATCACTGATCTTCTATGGAAGAAAATGTGGTTACTTATAGAAGATAGCCACAACCAATCCATTAAACATAAATCTTCCTACATTATGATTTGAATTTTAAAAATCCAACATACACCATTATGTTCAGGATGATATTTAGAGTCTGATAGAATTAACATAATTTTTTGAGGAATAGTGAAATACCATAATTTGAAAAATAAGCTAAATACACTTATTATAGTGTCATGTGTGATGTTCTACTGATGTAATCAAAATTTATTCAGATTCATATGATAAAATTGTTGTTCTTTGACATGGATGACTATCTATTCCTTTTATTATGGAGAAATAAAAAATTAACGAATATAATATAGAGAATACACTCTCCCATCCACTATATAAACAACCCATCACCCCCTCTTCCTCCCACACCACTCAAGCTTCAATACATGGCTAAATTATAATCAGATATCTCCCTAACCTCCTCCCTCATGTCGATGACCGTCTGGTCTCAAAAAAAGGTCACAAAAGGCCTTATGGAGTTTCTCAATGAGGAGTACTCAAGAGGTGAACCTCTCTTCCTTTTTCTTTCGATTCTTTTTATAGGTTCCATTATTTTTTTCTCTCTTCTCACCTCATCTCATCTAAATGCCATGATAAATTCATTATCATACATGTTCTGAGATTTCATTATTCTAATGGAATATTTCACAATAATCTATTTTCTTCCTTTCCTTTTATATTATAAATGCAAACACCGTCTAAGATGTGTCAATTAATCACACTCAAGGAAGATGGGTTTTCAATTTGTAATAAAATATTCACGACTGGTCATGAAACCTTTTCAATGGTCAATCCAAATAATAATATATTTATTATATCTTTATTAATGTTCTTAAATTCTTACACACTCATAATATGGAACTATAATACAAAACAAGTTCATTGTGCACAAAACTACCAATCCAATCCAAGCATTTAACATTAAACCATTGAATGATTCAACCGCATGGTATATAACCAGAATCATTATAATACAAATTATATCTTTTTATTGTTACTAATATTATAAATTAAAAATTCTGAATTTTTACCCACATTTCAAATGAACTTCCATTCATGAATACAAGTAAATGGATCATGAAAACCACGTAAGAAAATGCTTCTAAAACAATAAAAATGAATCCCATAAACCCATAAAAAGGCCATTAATGAACCTAATAAGGTTATACCATATAAATAAATGTTTGTGAGCTAATATATTAAATAATTAATGAAGATAAATTTGATTATTCAGGTTGTTAAGAACAATTAACAACGCCTTTGAGCATAAGGTAAGGGATCCTCTCACTCACTTTTGATCCTGAATCTTTCCAATGTTGTGCTATTTATATTTAATACCTGATGATGGGATATGTTTTGGAACCTCCCCCATACTTCCCTTATGATTTATAAATAATGGGATACCCCTTTACCTCTCATTAATCCCTCTCAAGAACACTCAATAGCATGCCGAAATGTTTTTAAGGGGTTTTCTCATCTCACTTTCAATTCTGTGGGATTTACATTATTTACCAATTATTTTTTATATGAGGTATAGGTGTACTTACATTTCATATATATTATCATGATTATATTTATATTCATGGTATTCTGTGATTCTTTTGGTGTTTTTTAACTTTTGGTCATATGAATCAATTGATTACAACATGGTAACGAGTTTTGTCTCAATTATCACTTCAATGTGACTTACATAGTATTGTGCACCTAATATTTCTTATGTGGTGTACCTAATTCCCATTTTAGATCACTTTTTAGTTGAAATTATCTAAAATTTAAATTTCCATATTCTCATATCATGGATATGATTATTGTCTAATCTGTATACCATTTTACATACGGTATTTAATTTCAATGTTGTTTTAACTGTGGAAATACTGATGAATCTGT
Organism: Viscum album; assembly: GCA_963277665.1. Taxonomy (NCBI): domain Eukaryota; kingdom Viridiplantae; phylum Streptophyta; class Magnoliopsida; order Santalales; family Viscaceae; genus Viscum; species Viscum album. The sequence goes on from OY728163.1 coordinate 872,284,992, forward strand.
AACCTCTATTATATACAAATAATATAAAGGAATATTTATATTGTTTTAAATAAATGTATAAAGAATTATTTGGACATGCAGTGGGAGGTGGGGCCCACTAACGCCCCTCGAGGCATCGAAAGATCTCATGAGACAATCAGTTTGGTGACATACCCTTCGAGTTTGTTTCCAAAAATCAGACAGGTTTCTACCCACATAACTAAACCATTTAGAATGGTATTATGGTATCATGTTCTATATAAATGACATCCAATTAATATGAATTCTCCTGATTCATTAGCAGTTATTACTATCTATGACGTTTTCATTAAGACAATATCTATGGATGTAGTTTCATTCCCAGTTTATTAATGGCGTGAGTTTTTCATTTATTCTCCAATCCATTTTGATTATGTCAAATAGTTTATGATTCAAATATCGTTGATTCATGATGCCACTATTTTTAACCCTTACTGAGCATTTGAGATCACCTTTTCATTGTTTACCTTCAACAGGTGACTAATAAGAGATAATTTATTGAGTTCTTCTGGATGCAGTTTTTAGTTTTTACTATGTATCGTATTTTGTAACATTTTTAAATGAAATTTGAGTTACATATATGTATCTAGTTTCTTCAGTACTACTAAAAATATCAATACTCTGGGATTTATTTCATTCTAACTATGCCAATGTACTTATTAATGCACCGGCTCCAGTCTAGAGGGGTTTGGGTGTTACAGTTGGTGTCAATTGAAGTTTAGAAGAAAACCTGGAAACAAGAGTAGGTAATGTATATTAGGCAGAAAATCCCTAAGTTAGTATTTGAGGATAAATGTACAAGAATGTCCTGGTATTTTGGTATGGAATAGATTATGTGAATCTTTCTAAAAAATACATCCATTTCTGCATACAAGCAGGTAGAGGTTGCTCTGGCACAGATGTACCAAGGATTGAAAGCTCTGACAAGGAGTTTCGGTCTTGACGCAGGGTATCCTAGTAAATGACAATGGGCCATGTTGAACAATTAGTTATGAAACTCCCATGGGATATGCTTAGGATAATTCATATTTTCGTTAAAACACATTATGAATGATTTAAATTAAAATTATTCCTCAATGAAATAATTTTTCTGATTATAGGATTAGACATGCATAGAATCTCAATTTATGATAAGTATTTTGTTATGTTAGATTATACATTATGATTAATACCCTAATCTAGTGTGGGTCGTCATTTAGAAATGGAATATAATGGAAGAAGGGGAATCAATACTTATCGGCGATGTAGGGATATCCCAACTAAGCAAGTCAACATAATCAATGTTGGAGAAGATCAGATCATTAACATATTAGAACAACATACTTAGGTTGTAATGAATAAACATTACACACCTATGTTAGATCATTTCATGTAGCAGAATCCCCCATAATTCAACGGGACTACTAATCTAGTGGTTGCTGAGAAATGGATAAAGTCCCTTTAACTGATACTCATGGAATTAGGATGCATTGAAAATGAAAAGGTAGTACTGGTAGTATATTGCCTCAAGGGAGAAGATGATCAATGGTGGACCTTGATTCAAAATATCACATATGAAGGAGAAATAGGAGATATGTAATTGAGGACATTTAAGGAAATATTATTCCAAAAATATTTCCCTCCTGAGCAACAAACTAAAATGAAGAGGAAATTACTTGTCTTAAAGCAAAGGGAAGAAGATAGTGTTGCAGAGTATGAGGATACCTTCACAAGGATAGCCAGGTATTCCATAGATTACGTATGTGACTCAGAAGACAATATTGATAATTTCTTTAATGCTCTTAATACAAGTCTTTGATGGGAACTGAATTCTCAAATAGTTTCATCATATGATGAAATTGTATTAAGTACCATCAAAATAGAGAACAAATTTTCTAGATCAATTTTTTTTCAAGGGAAACAAAGATAAAATGAAGTACTATAATAACCAATTTAAAGTTTAATCATCAAAGAAGAACAAGGGAAAGAATAAATTCCAATTATATGAGAAATGTTGAAAGAATCAACTCAGGAAATGCTTGAAAGTCATGGGAGTTTGCAATAAGTATAGATAAAAGGGTCATCTATCTAATGAATGCAAGGGAAATAAACATGTAAATGTTGTTTGATGCTACAATTGTAGAGTTATGGGAAAGTAATAAAAGTTTCCTAGGCACCAAGGAAACATGCCTAAAAAAAGAAAAAGAGAGAAAAGGAGAGCTTATGAAATTACAACTGCAAATGTTGAAGTTCCTAAAGATATTGTGGCTGGTACTTTAATTGTTTCCTCATACTTAACCAACACTTTGTTTGATTCTGGATCATCACATTCATTTATATCTTCCCAGTTTTTTATGAAACTTATATATTCCCAATTTTATTTAATACAGGAGTTATCAGTTAAAACTCATAGGGGATGCATCATTGCAATAAAGGCATGTTAACTAGTCTCCTTAGGGACACATAATTGTTCTTTAGTTTCTAACCTTATAATCATACCAATGAATAACTTTGATATAATTCTCAATATGAATTTTTTGTCAAACAATGATGCGGGGATTTATTTCAAGAAAAAAGAAGTTGCAATTTTTTAAAATGGTGTTGAATCTTTTATCTATAGATAAGAGACCTCTCCATACAATTATTATCTAGAACCACCCCTAGTAGTTGTATCAAATGAAATTCCAGGAGAGGAAGATAACCCAATATCTATGGGTGAGGAAATAAATATTCAAATTGAAGATGTTCAGAGATTTTATGAATACATTGATGTATTTCTAGGGGATTTACCTAGACATCTCCCAGAGAGGGAAATTGAGTTTTCCATTGATATAATTCCCGATTAAAGACATATATCAATGAACCCCTATAAAATGGCCACTGTAGAGTTAGTGAAGTAAAAGAAACAGCTAGAGGAGTTGAGTTACAAAGGATTTATTTGACCTAGTGTTTATCCATGGGGAGTCACAGTCTTGTTTGTCAAGAAGGAAGATGCATCCATGAGGCTATGCATTGATTACATGGAAATCAATGCTATTACAACAAAGAATAAGTATGCCTTACCTCAGATTGATGATTTAGTTGATCAACTTCATGGAGCTCAATACTTTTCAAAGATTGTTATTTGATTCAGATATCATTAGCTACATGTGATGAAAAAAATATTCCTAAAAAACATTTCGATCCAGCTATGGGCATTACGAGTTTACAGTAATTCCTTTTGGACTGACTAATGCACACTCTGCATTCATGGATTTAATGAATAGAATTTTCAAGGAATATATTGATAAGTTTTTTGTGGTATTCATCAATGATATCCTTGTATTCTCCAAAATATATGAAGACCATTAGGATCCATTACAGATTATTCTAAAAACTCATAGAAGAAATGAATTATATGGGATGTTTAGCAAGTGTGAATTCTATCTTCAATTAGTTACTTTTCTAGGACATATTTCTCTTCGGAGGGAATCCTAATTGATACTAAAAGGGAAAAAGAAATCCAATATTGTCCCATTCCAACAAACATAACTGAGGTACACCATTTTATTGGATTATTAGGTTACTATCGGCGTTTCGTTCAGAATTTTTCACGACTAGATAACCCGTTAACCAAGCTCACACGTTAAGGAGTTAAGTTTATGGGGGAAATATAATGTATAGAATGCTATGAATAATTGAACAGATTATTGGTCAATGCTCCAATTTTGACTCTTCCAACTGGAAGTCATGGATTTTTAATATACAATAATGAAATTAGAATTGGCTGGTTTGCATCCTTATGAAAAAATGATAATGTTATTGTTTATGTGTCAAGGAAGATTATGTCTCATGAGAAAATTTATGAAACACATGATCTTGATTTAGTAGCCATAATCTTATCTCTGAAAATATAAAGACATTATCTTTACATTGAAAATTGTTTGATATACAAAAATCACAAGAGTTTGAAATACATTTTCACACAAAAAGAACTCAACATGAGGCAAAGGAGACGGCTCGAGTTACTAAATGATTATGATTGTTCAGTACACTACCAACCATGAAAGGAATATAAGGTGGAAGATGCATTAAGCAGGAAATATCATGGACTCCTGACAAAAATGAGGATTGAAAAAGATCATATATTCACGGTTATACTGAAGATGGATATGGGAATTGTTAAGGTAGGGGAATCATCTTTCCTCTTTCAAATTATTGATAAACAATCGTTATTAGAGAAGATAAAAAGATCTCAATTTGATGATGAGAATCTACACCAGAAAATTAATCCTGTCAAGGATTGGAGATTGGCAGACATCATGTATGAATAATGAGTTCAGAAATTTGGGGAGAGGTTATGTGTTCCATCAGTACCTGAGCTAAAAAGTGAACCCTTATAAGATTCTCATATCTCAAATTTCTCTATAAACTTGGGTGTAAAAATGATGTATAGATATATAAAGGAATGTTTTTTGTGGGATAATATGAAGAAAAAATTGTTGACTACATGTAAAGGTATCTAGTTTGTCAAAAAGTGAAGGCAGAGAGACAACATCCCAAAGGAGTGATGAAACCTCAACCTATTTCTATATGGAAGTGGGATAACAGTATGATTGATTTTATCACTGGACTACCAAGGACACCTTTAAGGAATGATGAAATATGGGTAATTATTGATTGTCTCACAAAATCCGCATATTTCCTTCATATAAGAGAGGATTTACCACTTCAGTGCTTGGAAAGACTTTATATTAATGAAATTTTAAGACTTTATGGTGCACCTCTATCAATTGAATATGATCAAGATCCTTTGTTTACATTAATATTTTTTAAAAGTCTCCAGAAGTCTTTGAATAATGAGTTTTTTATGTGTATTGTTTATCACCCCGAAACTGATGGAAAAACTGAAAGGACTATTCAAACACTAGAAGACATGATGAGATCATACTCTCTTGACTTCCACGGTATGTGGGATCAATACATTCCTTTGGTGGAATTTTCTTACAACAATATTTTTCATTATAGTATTCTAATGTCTCTATATAAAACATTATAGGGAAACAAAGGTTGAACTACAACTTGTTTGGATGATGTTAGTGAGAGGAAACATATAGGCCCAAAGCTTATTGAAGAAACCATGTGAAAGGTAAAGACAATTCAAACCCATATTAAAGTATCCCAAAGTATGAAGAAGAGTTATGATACCAACCATATAAAGGATTTGGAATTACAAGTGGAAGATCATGTCTTTATGAAATTATCCCAATGTAAGGGTGTCTTAAGGGTCAAGAAGAAAGGGAAACTAAGCCCTAGGTACAATGGACCATTTGAAATTCTGGAAAGAATCAGATCTGTAGCTTACCATTTAGTGATTCCGCCAAATATATCCAGAGTTCATGATGTGTTCCACATGTCATTGTTAAATAAATACATTCTAGAACCAACACATGTAATCACCTACGAAGAAATATAACTTGGACCTGATTTTTTATACAGTGAATAGTCTATCGGGATTCTTGACACATGGAAGCATGCATTGAGAAATTGTACAACTTGTCCAGTAAAGGTTCTTTCGAGATACTAGAATTTGGAGGAAGAAACATGAGAACCTGAGGATGTCATGAATAAGATCCACCCACATCTTTTGTTGGGCTTTATACATAAAATATTCAGGACAAAATTTCAAAAGGAGGGAAAATGTAGTAACCCAAATAGTTTAGGGTATGTTTCTCTTAAATACTCTGTTTTCATTAAATATCCTATATTTCATTAATAACTAAGCATCTAGGGAATAATACATGGTTACTTATAGAATATATCCATAACCCAGACATTAATCTTAAAATTTCCTATTTTTTTTTGGATTTAACAAATCTGACAAACACGGTTGTGTTTAGGATGATATTTAGAGTATGATAGAATTAACTAAATTTTTTATGACTATTGAAATACCATAGTTTTCAAAATAAGCTTAATACGCTAATTATAAATTCAAGTGTGATGTTCTACAGATGTAAGCCCAATTGATTCGGATTCAGATGATAAAATTACTATTCTTCATCATGGAAGACTCAATATTCCTTTTCTTGTTGAGAAATACTACATCAATGAATATAATATAGTTAAATCCCCTCTCCCTTCCACTATATAAACCAACCCTCACCCCCTCTTCCTCCCACACCACTCAAGCTTCTATCCTTGCCTAAATTATACTCAAATATCTCCTTAACCACCTCCCCCACGTACAAGACCCAATAGTCTCACCAAAAAGCTCAAAAACAAAGTCCTTAAGGGGTTTCTCAATGAGGAGTTATAAGGACCCATCCTTAAACATTACATAATATTGAATTAAATGAATAATTCACATTGAAGATCTTTTTAGGTTTAGAGTTCTATTGAATTAGTACATAACTATTACATCTCAAAAGATTACAAGGTATACATATCTATATTGTTTCCATTTTTTCATAAAATAAAAACTCTTAAAAAAATTCATCTCTAGTTCCATGTATTAGATAGCATGGCTTTTCCTTGATCCCATCATTGACCCTATTAATATTTAAGTTCCGTGAATACATTTCAAAACATGGGATGAGCATAAAAGCTCAGTAAATGTTATAAATAAAATAATGAATTTTTTTTTCATAAATTCATGAAATACATGAAATAATTTACTTACCTAATGAAATCATAATATTTATGAAATACACAGAGAAATCATTAATCATAAAGGTAAATTGTGGCATCCATACCATAATTACATTGTAGCTGTCACATCTACATAGGGAGTTAGTTTTGTATACCCATCACATTATATTCCCCAAATCACTTAGGGGAAACATTCACGTTTAACTATGTCACGTTACCCAATGCATTGGAGATCTATCTCTGGCTCACCCACCCTAGGTTTATCACGGAGCCACCTGTATACATAAATAATGCCCAAGAACCATAACATGATCATAACACATAACATAAGCATAATGAAAAGATTGTATTTCCACATTTCAATAACAAAAGGTCATTTCAAGGTATTGAAATAATAAATCCATTCTCAAAATCATTTTCAATACCAAAATAAAGAAAAATAGTATATGGTATGTATTTTTCCATTTAAAAACATTTCAGCTTTTTAAGGAAGCCAAAGATCAAATAATACTCGCGGTGGCGGAAAGGTCATTGTCACCGCTTACTTTAAAAAAAATTATTTTTTGTCATTTAGTAAAACTTTTCTTATAAAAATACTACCTTTGAATAAAATGAAATGTCAAAGGGGTTTATACACCATATAAAAAAAGTCTTGTATAAAACTAAAAATACCTCAATGAATGGAGATTGAGATGAAGTCCCTTACCTCGTGTCCGACTTGAATAGATCATTCTTTAATCTCATGAATAATACACTAATGTTATTTTGTACTTTATTAAGAACCTTTTCATGCTTTTTATTCCATTTATATCAATTATTACCATGTTATAAACATTATGTAATCATTTAAGTTAATAACATCCATTTTCTCGATTTTTGGTACTTGAGTCAATAATGAACACCTTATATTTACAATTCGTCAGTGTGGTAAATAGTCCATTACATTTAGAAAGATATTAATTATTTAGATGTCATATATATCATATATATTAATTATATACATATATTTATAATATTACATATCAATTGGAGGTATGAAATGAAATGCACCATTCATGGAGACTATAAGCTGTACGAACGAATGAACACTACATTCATTTATATTTCCTATTTTTATGGAATTAAAGAATAATTATATATAGTTATAGTATAATTACAATATAATATCATATATAATATCATTAACTCCATTCTTTATACATCCCACATATGGAATTAACGAGTCACATCACTTTGAGGGGGCAGTAGTCTGCACTTCCTCAACTGAGATTGTCATATTTTCCCACTATGGAAACAATAACAGCTTGATATAATTGGGAAGTTAAAAAGAATAAGAAAATAATAAACATAATATATATCCTATTTAAATACAGTTCCATCATAATGACCACCATGAGAGGCGGTAAGATGCAATTGAATAATCATCGTTTAGTGAGGCGTTAGTTTTCCATCCACAGAAACATTATGTTCTTCATCCATTAGATAGAGGTGTGTGTAAGTCTAGTATGAATACTTCTCATAAAAAAATCCTAGTATATTGATGATACTGGTGTTGTTACAAAAGAAAGGATTAAAAAGAGTTTATGGGTTGGATAAGTAAAATAAAAGAAAACAAATTAAGAGAAACAGTTACCTTTAATTTGGGTAACTACCTTTAGATTGAACCAAAAGGACTTCTTCAAGTGCCTTATGCCTAAGGTAGGTCTTCAAGGGAGAGTATAGGGATGTAGGGAACATAATTAAGTAGATTTTATTTGAGATAAATTGCATGAGAGGTGTGAGGAATTGGTTAGAAGTGGTCTCCTTTTATAAGGGAGAGGAGGGGCTCTTTAGGAAAGTGTGAAAGTATTATTTTATTATATAATGATATTCAGTTTCTAATGGTCCAAAAATCATTATAGTAAAATATAAGATGAGTCATGGTATAAATAAAATCATACAATCAGAATTGGACATGTTTTGGATAATATTTTAATCATTATAATCTTATTTACTTAAATCATTTATTAATGAGGTAAATTCTGCATCATTATTGTGTCATAAATAATTTAATTTATTCGATGTCTAAAAATTATCAAAAAAAATCTATCATATAGGAAATATTTTTATATTTTAAATGAACATTTATAGTCGAACATTAGATTTACATAAAACAATATAAAAATTAATTACTAAAATATTTTTTGTAAATGTCTATTTTGTCTTCAGATTAAATTAATTTATCTAAATTGTCATTATCACTCCCAAGCGGCTCAATGGGGTCCCAAAATTGACCCAAAGATGCCCATGGTCGTAATAGACTCATCCAATACAGTTTGGACTAGTGTAATGGTAATTTATAATTATTATAATATTCATTTAACCTTGAATTACCATATTTACCTTTAACCGCAGTAAATAAAAGTCAAAAGTTAATATTCGCCAAAAAATATTTTCATCTTAATGAACCAAATATTACTTTTTGATAACATCCATGTATGTAATAATTTTGAAATTCAATTTATAGAAGTGGTAAAATTTCAATTAAATTAAAAAGTCAATTTTTTTAACTACCACTATGTGGTTTTACTATTTATCAAAAATTTATGTTTTTCATAAAAATAAAAAATATTCAGCCTAAGATATATTTGATATTCCGAATTCAAAAACAATGTCTATTTTTCCAAATTCAAAATATAGAAGTGGCATTAATTAATTTTAAAATTAATTCCCGTTGTCAAAACATATAGCCTGTTTTTAAGAAACAATAACTATCAAAAGATTGATACTCGTTTATGTCCAATTTAAAAGTGAAATTAATTCCAATGACCAAAATAGAATTAAAAGGTAAAAATATATTTTAATTTCAATTTAAAACGAACTGAAAATATAATGTATCCATATAAATAAAATCTATTAAAAGGAATTTTTGAATTAAAATACAATATTTTTCATTATTCATTAAAAAATGCACATTATCAGAAAAATACCAAATAAATTACCCAAAGTAAAATTTGATATCCCCAGTATAAAGAAGGATTTAATTTGTCCAATTAGAATGTATTAATGTGACCAATAATATATTTAATGATGGTTCTACATTAAAAGGCGATAAATCGGCCTTTAAATGTAAATTATACTTAAAATTAGATTCATTCACATTTTAAGACTATAACTTTTTATTGGAAAATGTAAATACATTTAACAATCATGTATACTTATATTGTAGTTAGTTTAATTCATTCTTGCAAATACCATGGCTAGGAGTTAAATACAATTTAAAATAATTATCTTATATTATTAGTGTGCAATGAAGGATTTCAAAGAAACCTGTTGTTGCATATCAGGTACGCTATCGAACATAGCAACCCCTTTAAAGAAAAACTAATATTTAATTCACAAATATTAATAAATATGAAATATTTCTTATTCCTCATTTACCTGGGATGTTACATCATTCCCCCCTTTTGTAAATTGCGTCCTCACAATTTTTATTCACTTATCAAAATATATGGGGGTATTTATCCCTCATAGCATTTTCATATTCCCACATTGCCTATTCAACCATATGGTTTTTCCCCAAATCCTTTACCTTGTGGATTAACTTATTCCATAATACTTGCTCTCTATGATCATGAATTTGGACTGGTTGTTCTTTATAAGAGAGATTCTCTTCCAAATGAACTACCTCTAGGCTCAAAACATGAGATAGATCTGTTATATACTTTCTCAATATCGAAACCTGAAATACATTGTGTACCTGGGATAAACTTGGAGGTAAAGCCATTATGTACGCAACTGATCCAACATTCTCCAGAATTTCATAAGGTCCAACGAACCTCGGACTCAACTTTCCCTTCTTACTAGAATGCATCACACTTTTCCGTGGAGAAACTTTGAGAAAGACATGATCACCTACCTCAAAAGAAAGATAGTTTCTATGGTTATCTGCTTAACTATTCTCTTTGCTCTGAGCTGTTCTCATGTTCTTCTGAATCAGCTGAACTTTCTCTGCCATCTCTTCTACCAATTCTGGTCCCATCAGCTTCCTTTCATCTACTTCATCCGAGAATTCTAGAGTTCGACAATGCTTTCCATATGATTCCTCAAATGGATCCATCTGTATACTGGAATTAAATTTGTTATTATATGAAAATTCAACTAAATAAAGATGTTGGTCCCAACATCCCGGATAATACAGTGAACAAGCACGCAGAATATCCTCTAAGGTATAAATTGTTCATTCTGACAGGCTATCTGATTGAGGATGAAAAGATGTACTAAAATTTAATTTAGTACCCAATGACTTCTGAAGGCCTTTCCAAAAGTTAGAAGTGAACCTGAGATCACGATCAGATACGATGGAGAGAGGATATACATGCAACCTGACTATCTCTTTAACATACAACTGGGCAAGTGGATCTAGAGACAAAATATCTCTAATTGGAAAGAAATGAGAAGATTTAGTCAATCGGTCAACTATAACCCAGATTTCATTTTTACCTCGAGATGTCTTTGGTAATCCCACAACAAAGTCCATGGATATATTTTCCCATTTTCACTCTGGAACCGGTAGAGTTTGATTCATTCCTTTAAGTAATTGTATCTCTACATTAACCTATAGACAGGTCAAACACTTCAAAATAAACTCAGCAATATCTCTTTTTTATTTCATTCCATAAGTAATACTCATGAAGATCTCTGTACATCTTAGTACTGCTAGGATGAACTGAACAAGAAGAAATATGAGCTTCATATGACAACTCATTCTTCAACTATGAATCACAAGTAACACATAATATCATTCCAAATATCAAAACAAAATCATTATCAATGTTAAATTCAGGAAACCTACCCTTCTGAACCAACTCTACCTTTTTCTGCAACTCATTGTCTTCTTTCTGCGCTTCCTTAATTCTGTCTGATAGAGATGATTTCACTAACACCTGAAACAAAACAGAATAATTTCCTAAAAAAACAACTTCTATGCCAAATTTCATCCAATCAAAAACCAAAGGATCTCATTCCAAATATATCATGGCTAATGAGACATTACTTTTTTGACACAAAGAATCGGACACTTTATTTGCTTTTCTCGGATGGTAATGGATCGTGAAATCATAATCCTAGATTAGATCCAAACATCTCCTTTGTCTCATGTTCAATTCTTTTTGAGTGAATATATACTTTAAACTTTTGTGGTCAGTATATATTTAACATTTCCTCCATAAAAATGACGCCTCCATATTTTTAAATCAAAAACAACAACAGCTAATTCCAAATAATATGTAGGGTAACTTACCTCATGTGGTTTCAACTGGTGTGAAGCATAAGCAATTAACTGATCATTCTACATTAGGACACATCTCAGTCCTTTCAACGAAGCATCACTGTAGATAACAAACTCACATTTTCTGGAAGGTAGTGCCAAAATTTGAGCATTCACCAATCTTCTTTTCAATTCCCGAAAAAAATCGTCACATTCTTTTGTCCAGATGAACTTAACACCTTTTCGAGTTAACTTAGTCATTGGAATAGATAACCATGAAAATTTTTCAATAAACCCTTAGTAATAATCAGCCAAACCATGAAAAATAAAGATCTTGGTTATATTTGTGGGTCTTGGACATTCTTCAACAACATTTGTTTTAATAGGATCAACAGTTATGAAATTTTTTGAAACAATGTGACCAAGGAAAGAAATTTATTGTAACCAAAACTCCAACATACTAAATTTCCCAAATATTTTCTTTTCTTTTAAGGATTGAAATAAAACCCTTAAATTACTTTCCCATTCCTACTTACTTTTAGAATATACGAAAATATCATCAATGAACACAACCAAAAACTTATCCAAGAACTCATAGAAAATTCTATTAATAAGATCCATGAATACAGAAGGTGCATTGGTTAAACCAAAAGTCATAACTAAAAATTCATAATAGCCATATCTAGTACGAAACATAGTCTTAGGAATGTCTGCTTACTTTACTTTCAATTGAGGGCACCACAACCTCATGTCAATCTTCGAAAAATACTGAGCTCCCTAGAGCTGATCAAACAAATCATTGATATGAGGCAAATGATACTTATTCTTAACAGTGATGTTATTCAATGCTCTATAATCAATGAAAATCCTTATCGAACCATATTTCATTTTAACAAAATAGACAGGAGAACCCCATGGTGATGTGCTAGGTCGAATGGAACATTTATCTAATAACTCTTGCAATTGCTTCTTTAACTCTAAAAGTTCAATTTGATCCATTCGATAAGGGGGTTTTGATATTAGCATAGCATCAGTAACTAAGTCAACAGTAAATTCAACTTCCCAATCAGGTATAATACTAGGAAAATCATTAGGAAAAACATCAAGGTAGTCATTTACCACTGGCACATCATTGATCTAAACAGTTCCTTTGTTTTCAACAATATATTCCAGGTAAAATATCATTCTATATTTTACTAGTTTCTCAGCTTCCTGATATGTTATCAACAACAAGGGTTCATTTTTTTATACAAGTTTAAAATCAATATGAAGAGAAACCACATTATCTCTACAGTCAATCATAGCATGATAAACAGAAAGCCAATCCATGCCCAATATAACATCAAACTCTACTAGAGCAAAAATAATAAGGCATGCCGATATATTCTTTCCGCACAGAGGGACATGAATGTTTTTATGTTTTCTTTTTGTATCAAAATTTCTTCCAGGTGTTTTTAACATAATTTCAGTATTCATATCATGAGATGGAATTCCCAATTTAGTAGAAAACTTCTCAGAAATGAAAGAATGTGTAGACCCTGAATCAAACAACACATTGGCATAATCTAAACAAACAAAAGTGTACCTGATGCAACATCATTTGATTTCCCAACATCTGCTGAACTAGTTGAAAAATATTTCACCACCCCTTTCTTCTTGTAGTTTGGTTTCTTTCCTTCGGTTGAGTTCTTTGTGGGAAACTCAATTACATAATGACCCATTTCATTGCACTTTTTTACAGACTATAAATCAGATTTTCTCTTAACATTACCCTGATCTTTTTCAGTGCGATTACAAGCCTTATGTCCCATTTTACCACATCTATAGCACTTACTAGAATTTAAAAGACATTCCCAGCATGCTTTTTACCACAATTTTCAAAAACTGTAAACTTTAGTTTCTTACCATCAGTCTTTTTTGAAGAGTTCGTCCCTTTCGCATGCCACCTTGACCTCTTATTTTTTTGTTTGTCAAAGAATACCTCATCATCAGCAAATTCCATTTCTACCTTCTCTGCATAATGAACAAGTTTTTCATAACTTTTGAACTCACGAGAAGCTAAATCCCTTCAATAATTTGGCTTTAATCCTTAGTAAAAACGGTTGATTTTTCTATCAAGATATCATATGAAATTTGGATCATACCTTGAAAATTGAGTGATTTTTTCATCATAAGTAGCCACTAAGTCATCCGCTACCTAAATTCAAGGAATTGTTTTTCCATTCTAAGAAGAACCACCTTAGGAAAATATTTCTCAAGAAACATACCTTCTAATTCATCCCAATCAAGAGCATTAATCTCCTCACTATCCCTGATATTTTTTACCATCGACCACCACTGATCAGCTTCACCTTCAAAATGGTAAACAGTAAGACTAACCTTTTGATGTTGTGAACAACCCATGACATCAAAAATCATCTCCAGTGCTATAATCCGCCCTTCAGCTGGCACAAGGTTAGATGATCATCTGAATGATGGGGGATGTTGCCTCCTGAAATGAACTACTATTGACTTGTTCCTCTATGGTTGATCTGGCTAATCTCGTACATGGATACCACCACCATTTATATCCTGATTCAACCATGCCATCACTACAACAAACTTTTCAGTTTCGATTCCAACCATCTCAGGTTGTTGATTTGGAAGGTTATCTTCCTCCTGATGTGGTCCCAACATAGCGGCCTTATTTCCTCTATGGAAAACCATTCTAAACACAAAAATATTTTAGGCAATGCAACATGGTAATTTGTAAATGTTATATGATTTCAATATTAACAAAATTTAATTTATGTATTTTAATTTAACAATACCATAATTCATAAATTTATCTAAACCAAACTCTGATACCAACTATATGGACCCGGCTTTAAACATTACATAATATTTAATTAAATGAATAATTCACATTGAGGATCTTTTCAGGTTTAGAGTTTTAGATACATAGGACATAACTATTACGCCTCAAAAGATTACAAACATAGGACATAACTATTACGCCTCAAAAGATTACAAGGTAGATATATCTAAACAGTTTACATTTTTTCATAAAATAAAAACTCTTAAAAAAAGTAATTTCTAGTTCCATGTATTAGACAACATGAATTTTCCTTCATCCCATCATTGACCCTATTCAACTTTATGTACTGTGAAAACATTTCAAAACATGGGATGAGAAATAAATCTCAGTAAGGGTTATAAATCAAAGAATGAAAACATTTTTTCATAAATACATACAAAACATTAACTCATTTACTTACCTCATGAAATTATATGATTTATGAAAGACACATAGAAATCATTAATCATAAATGTAACTTGTGGCATCCATATCATACTTACATTGTAGCTATCATAGATACATAGGGAGTTACTTTGGAATACCCATCACAGTATAATTCCTAAATCCCTTAGGAGAAACATTCACATTTACCTCTGTCACATTACCGAATGCATTAGAGAGATATCTCGAGCTCACCCACCTTTGGTTTATCACCGAACCACCCGTATACATAAATAATTCCCAAGAACAATAACATGATCATAACACATAACATAAGCATAATGGAAATATAGAATTTCCACATTGGAATAACAAAATGTCATTTCTAGATATTGAAATAACAAATCCATTCTCAAAATCATTTAAAATACCAAAATACAGAAAAATTGTATATGGTATTTATTTTTCCTTTTAATAACATTTCTGCTTGTTAAGGAATCCAATGATCAAATAATACTCGTGGCGGCGGAAAGGTTGTTGTCACCACTTTTGTTAAAAAACATTCCTTTTTGTCGTTTAGTAAAACACTTCGTATAAAAATATTCCGATTGGATAAAATGAAAATTCAATGGGGATTATACACCATATAAAATAATGTTGTGTATAAAACTAAAAATGCCTCAATGAAAGGAGATTGAGACAAAGTCCCTTACCTCGTGTCCAACTTGACTCGATCGTTATTTAATCTCCTAAATAATAAACTAATGATAATTTATACCTATTGAAGAACCTTTTTCAAGTTTATTATTCCTTTTATATCAATTATTACAATGTTATAAACATTATGTAATCATTTAAGTTAATAAAGTCCATTTTGTCGATATTTGGTACTTGAGTCAATAATGAACACCTTATATTTACAAGTTTTCCATGTGGTAAATAGTTCATTATATCCATAAACATATTCATTATTTACATATCATATATATCATATATATCCAGTATATACATGTATTTATAATAGTACATAACATTTAGAGGTAAGAAATGAAATGCACCATTCAGGGAGATGGTAAGCCGTACGTTCGCATGAATGCTAATTTCATTTATATTTATTATTTTTGTGTAATTAAAGCATAATGATACATATTTATATTATAATTTTATTACAATATATATAATATCATTAACTCCATCCTTTATACATCCCACACAAGGCATTAATGAGTCACATCGCTTTGAGGGGGCTGTTGTCCGCACTTACTCAAATGAGATTATCGTATTTACCAACTATGGAAACAATAAAGGCCCGATACAATTGGGAAGTATAGAAGCATAGGAAAATCATAAAAATAATATATTTCCCATATAAATATAGTTCCATCATAATTGCCACCATGATAGGTGGTCATATGTCATTGAACAATCATCGTTTCACGAGGCGTTAGTTTTCCATCCACAAAAAAAGTATGTTCTTCATCCATTAGATGGGGGTTTGTGTAAGTGTAGTTAAAATCATACCCATAAAAACAACCTATTATATTGAAGATATTGGTGTAGTTATAAAATAAATGAATAAAAAGAGTTTAGGGGTTGGAGAAGTAAAATAAATGAAAACAAGTTAAGAGAAACGGTTACCTTTAATTTGGGTAACTTCCTTTGGTTGGAATCAAAAAGTCTTCCTTAAGTGCCTTCTACCTAAGGTAGGGCTTCTAGGGGATGAGAGGTATGTAGGGAGATTAATTGGGCAGAGTTTGGACGATCCAAATGGCTTTATAGGTGTGATTAATTGGTTAGAAGTGGTCTCCTTTTATAAGGGAGAGGATGGGCTCTTCAAGAAAGTGTGAAAGTATTATTTTATAATATAATGATATTCAGTTTCTAATGGTCCAAAAATCATTATAGTCGACGATAAGATGATTCATGGTCTAAATAAAATCTTCAAATCAGAATTGGACATGTTTTGGAAAATAATTTAATCATTATATTCCCATTTATATAAATCATTTATTAATGAGGTAAATACTGCATCATTATTGTGTCATAAATAATTTAATTTATTCAATGTATAAAAAATTATCAAACAAATACTATCGTTTATGAAATATTTTTATCCTTCCAATGAATATTTATAGTCAAAAATATGAATTATATAACACCATACAATAATTAATTACTTATAGATATTTCTTAATGTCAATTTTGTCTTCACATTGAATTAATTAATCTAAATTGTCATTATCACTCCAAAGTGGCTCAATGGGGACCCCAAATAGACCCAAAATATGACCACGGTCGTAAATGATTCAACCAATAAGTTTTGGACAAGTGTTAAGGTAATTTTGAATTATTATAATATTCTTTTAACCTTGAATTACCCTATTTATCATTAACTGCGGTAAATAAAAGTTAAAAGTTACTATTCAACAAAAATTATTTTCATCTTTGTGAACCACATTATAATTCTTGATAACAACAACGTATGTAATATTTTTCAAATTCAATTCACAGAAGTGGTAAAATTTCATTTAAATGAAAAAGTCTGTTTTGTTACTACCACTAAGTGGTTTCACTATTCATCAAAAATTGAAGTTTTTCAGATAAATACCAAAAATTCAGCCTAAGATATATTTTATATTCCAAATTCAAAAAAGATTTATATTTTTACTAATTCAAAACATAGAAGTATCATTAATTAATTTTATGATTAATTCCCGTTTTCAAACCAAATAGCGTGTTTTTAAGAAACAATAACTATCAAATGATTGATACTCATTTTTTGTCCAATTTCAAAGTGAAATTAATTTCAATAACCAATATTGGATTAAATGGTAAAAATATATTTTAAGTTCAATTTAAAACCAAATAAAAAGATAGCATGTCCATATAAATAAATTAGATTAAAAGGCACTTTTGAATTAAAATACAATATTTTTCACTATTCATTAAAAAAAGAACATTATGAAAAAAATTCCAAAAAATTACCCAACGTAAAATTGGATGTCCCAAGTCTAAAGAAGGATTTTATTTGGTCAATTATAATGTATTAAAGTGACCAAAACTATATTTAAATAGGGTTCACCATTAAAAGGTGAAAAATAGGCCTTTTAATGTAAATTATGCTTAAAATTAGATTTATTCACATTCTAAGCATCTAACTTTTTATTGGATAATGTAAATACATTTAACAATAATTTATAATCATATTGTAGTTAGTTTCATTCATTCCTACCAATAAAATGGCTATAAGTTAACTACCATTTAAAATAATGATATTATATTATTAGTCTGCAACGAAAGATTTCATGGAAACATGTTATTGCGTATCAGGTACACTATCGAACATAACACCCCCTTTAAAGTAAAATAAATTTTTAATTCAATAATATTAATAAATATGAAATATTTATTATTCTTCATTTACCTGGGATGTTACAGGAGTACTCTAGACGTGAACCTCTCTTCCTTTTTCTTTTAATTATTTTTAAAAGTTCCATTATTTTGTTCTCTCTTCTCACATCACCTGATCCAAATTCCATGATAATTCCAGAACCATACTTGTTCTGGGTTTTCAGTATTCTAATGGAATATTTCACAATAATCTCTTGTCTTCCTATCCTTTTATACTATAAATGAAAACACTATCCGAGATGTGTCAATTTATCTCACTCAAGAAAGACGAGTTTTCAATTTTCATTACAATATTTAGTACTGGTCATGAAACCTTTTCAATTGTTGAACCATATCATAATATATGTATTTTATCTTGTTTAATGTTCTTCTTTCCTTATACACTCATAACATGGAAAAAAACTACAAAACTTGTTCATTGTGCACAAAACTGCAAAGCCAATCCAAGCGTCTAACATTGACTATTTTAATGATTCATCCTCATGGTATATAACCAGAATTATAATAAGATAATATATATCTCATCAATGAATCTAATATTATATATTAATAATTCTGAATTTTTAACCACATTTCAAATGAACTGTCATTCATGAATACAAGTAAATGGATCATGAAAAGAAATTACGAAAATGCTTCCAAAACAATAAAATTGAATCCCTTAATCCCATCCAAAATTCCATTAATTATCCTAATAATTTTATACCATATAAATTACTAGTTTATGAGGTTCTGGACTTATTAATTAATGATTCTAAATTTTATTATTCAGGTCGTTTAGAACAATCATTAACACCATTGAGCATAAGCTAAGGGATCCTCTCTCTCACATTTGTTCAAGAATATCCCCAATGTTGTTCTCTTTTATTTTTAATACCTAATGATGGGTTATGTTTCAGAACCTCCCCCATACTTTCCTTATGATATATAAATAATGGGATACCCCTTTAACTCTCATTAAGCCCTCTCACTTTTTTCACGAATCTCCCATATGTTGTGCTATTTTATTTTTAATACCTAATGATAGGGTATGTTTTATAACCTCCCCCCATACAACCCTTATCATATATAATCAATGGTATTCCTTTTTACCCCTCATTAATAACTCACAAGAAGACTCATTTCCATACCGAAATTTTTGTAAGGGGGTTCCTCATCTCACGTTCAATTCCGTGGGATTACCATTATTCACCTATTATTTCTTATATGTGGTATATGTGTACTACCATTTGATATATATTATCATGATTCTATTTATATTCATGGTATTATGTTATCTTTTTGGTGGTTATTAACTTTTGGTCATATGACTCAATTGATTACAATGTGGTAATAAGCTTTGTCTCAACTTTCATTTTGCTGTGAGTTTCTTAGTATTGTGAACCTACTCTTTCCTATTTGGTGTTCCTACTACCATTTGAGATCACTATTCTATTGAAATTTTATTACATTTAAATTTCAAAATTCTCCTATCATGGATATGATTATTTTCTAAGTCGTATTCCATTTCAGATACTGTATTTATTTTGAATGTTGTTTTGACTGTGGAAATATTGATGAATATGTTTCCTCTATTCTATACAGATAATGTACAATCTTATTTATCTTGTATTGAATCAATGTATAAAAATGATTTGGACATGAGGTAGTGGGTGGGGCCTGCTACATCCCTTCAATGTATTGGTAGGTCTCATGAGAAAATTATTTTGGCGACAAACCCTTTGAGTTTGTTTCCAAAATTCAGACGGGTTTCTACCAACAGAACTAAACTGTTTTTAATGGTATTATGGTATCATGTTCCTGATAAATGATATCCAATTGTTAAGAATTATCTTTATTCATTGTCTGTTTTTACTATCCATGAGGTTTTCACTATGAAAAAATCTATGGATGCAGTTACATTCTCAGTTTATTAATTAGATGAGTTTTTCATTTATTCACCATGCCATGTTGATTCTGTCAAATTGTTTACGATTCAGTTATTATTAATTCTTTATTCCTCTATTTGTAACCCTTATCGAGGATTTGATCTCACCACTTTAAATGTGTACCTTAAATAGGTGATAAAGAGGAGATCATTTATTGAGTTCTTGTGGATGCAGTTTTTAGTTTTTGTTATGTATTGTATTTTGTAACCGTTTCCAATGAAATTGGAGTTACATCTATGTATCTAGATTTTTTCAGACTACTAAAATGATCATTCCAATGGGATTTATTTCCTTATAACCATTCCAATGTATATATTTATGCACTGGCTCTAGCCTTGATGGGTTGGGGTGTTTCAATGCAGATGAAGTATATCATTTTCATCCATGGAATATAAATTAAATGAAGTTTTTCCAATCATTAATTCTCACATAATCTGAAATTATGTAAGGAATTATTATATATCCTTCCCTTGATAAAAAATTGTAAAAATGATGATCATGGAGAAAATGTTACCTCCCCATTGATCTATTAATGTACCAAAAAATATATATTTACAAGAACTTTTTCATTGATTCATTTTTCAAAATTATGGTCCCCATTTCCCATATCTTCGTACACTATGAATCCAAAAAATTATTTTATTTTATTGGGCTATAAAATAATTCAAATATGAATTTCTAGAAGTACATAAACAAGGGTCTCTATCATTGGTATATTTCACACATAGAGAAAATATATCATAAGATTTAATGGTTGGTATAGATTAAAAAAATTCTCATAGAATAGATAATGAAAACAACACATAATTAATGAAACAAAAAAGATAACTCAATATCATGATTAGGTTAGTAACATTAATGGGGATATAGATAATGGTACCCATAAGAAATTGCTATACTATTCTACATCATGATATCCCACATGATGACACTATCTGTATTACAATAGATTGAATATTTAACCGTAGGGTTTGGAAGAGTAAGAATAGAAGTAGATGTTACCTGCTTATTTTGTTATTAAAAATCCAATTCAAAATGATTTTTTCACTCAATATTGAATTCCTTATTGGATAACTCATTAATATGTACATACAAATTTGTGACATATTGAATAATCTAATTATAACATCCATTCAAAACTAGATACCTTATAATACAAAACAGATTATTTATCATTCCCATGTAATCACAACTTCCTCCTTATATTGATCATATAATATTCCCACTTCAATGATAACATTTCTATGAATATAAAAATCCTATATCCAGAAATGAAACTTACAGAACTTTTCATATAGCTAATTTTTATGAATCGAACATAACATAATCACAATTTGTTTTTCATTTAATTGTTGTGTCTATGAGTATATCGAGATATCATCCAAAAATCGATAACAATGTATCATAGGAAGGAATGTATAAAATGTATCATGAGATCTATGATATAGAAACCCATGACAATCATATAATAAGTTTACAAAATTATAATAATTTAAATATTAAATCTCAAAATATAGTCTCAAAAAAAACAAGAACAAAACGTAACTTACTTTGAGTACTAGGTATTTAATAATAAAAAAAATACTAAAATACATGTGAAAATTTCCCCATCTATATATAACATTAGACTCTTTCTAAACTTATCATAATTCATACATATCTTTCTGACCTATAGAAATGTAGACATAAGAACAGAATGATTTTTAATAATTATTAAGTGTATGAAAAAATGTCAAAAATAGAATATAATTAAATACCATTAGATGATCACATGTTCATAATTATGATACATAAGAGTCGTAAACTAAAATATTTATCTAAAATCATTGAATAATAAATAAAATAAAATAATAATTCAAGAAATTTTTTAAACAGACATGATTCAGAAGACATGATCAATATGGGAAGAATATAAGAATTTGAATTATCAAAATTGTGTCAAATCATTATAATATTTCACAAAAAATATTGTTGGGAAATATTAAATTCATAATCCATACACTCAGTGGCCAAACATACATTAAAATAAAATTTACTCATGAATACTTATCTCATGAGTTATAATATATTAAATAATTCATGAGACGGAGATATAGGACCCCACCTATCATCATCCATACAAATGAGTCGCACTTGAAATTCATGCAATGGTCAAAACATAAAGAAACCATAGAAATATAATGTTTTTCATTAAAAATTCAAATATATATAATAAAATTTCCCATAAAAAAGATTCTATGGGAATAAAATGGGGTTTATATAATTATCAAATGCATTTAAATAATTACATCATTAATAATTCAATCAAGATAAACCCATGGAAAATAAATTTTTATTTGATAATACTTATAAACATTATAGGAAAATAAACTTTAATTCATCAGAAACAAAACTATCGAATTATTTGGAGACCTAGACTTAGGACTCCCATTGAATTTCTTAATAAAATAAACACATGCACAAATACATAAAAAGGATGGGATACACAAAACATTACCACATCCAATGAGTGACCACAAGTTAATGTCCAAACAAGATCCACCCAATTAAAGGATTCTAAATAAAAGATCAATATTTTTAGTACATGTGTCACATATACTATGTACACCCTTGACCTTAAGGTTTATTACATATCTGCAATTTTCGATTTAGAAATGTACAATATAAGTCATCCATGATACTTTAGAAACATCATATGGTGTTTTATCGATGACTGTCTCATGAAAATCAACGTACTCAAACCTAGGGGTCAATCCCCAACTTTTTCTAATGATGATTTGATTTGAAACTATCCCTCCTAAGGATTACCAACTAAATATAGAGCCTTATAATAAAATATTCTATGATTTTTCATATGGGGATATGTACTTCTCATAATGTTGATAGTATATATCAAGAAGATATAATGATATAGCCTGTATAAATTGGTGTTCTTAATGGAGTAATGCATAGATAAAAAATTCAGCAGAGAAACACCCTTGATATTTTTTATTTTTTCCTTTCTAGGATCACATACCCTTATCCCCAAATGTATATGTAGATAATGAATGTAATGACCCCTAAATTTCAAGGGAAATTTTTTCTTAATTTTTTTGGGATTTTACGAGTACGTTGTTTCTGACGGCACCTGGTTCCGAGGCCCAAAGTGCCCAGAATCAATTTCTAAAGATTAGATCGGGTATGTTCAGTGAACGAATGAGCGGGTTTTCTATCTTTTGAACTGGTGTTTAGAATTGAAATCTGAGGGCACCGATAAACTCACAGCGCCGGTATTTGCTTAAGATGACTTTTACCGTTAATGCATTTTCTCAGGAGAAGATGTAAAATTTTGGGGATTATAAAGAATTGAATAAAATTTGTGGTAAAAATTTTATTCCTAACTTAAGTGGTTTTATCCCAGGAGTGGATGTTTCGGTGTGCCCACTAGTTACTAACTACCCATGATCGGATAATGATGGGGTGGGGCCCACACGAGACCAACCCTTCACCTTTCCCTAACTCTTCTAAACCCCCTCTGAAGTTGTGTAACTCATATCAACTTGGTTTAAATTACCCATTATTTGGGTGACTTCTCCTCTCCTCACATTAATTTATTTCCAACACACAATAATTCAATAAATTGAATGATGTGTTTTAATTTTGGAAATTTAAAATTCTTTGAAATATAATAAAATAAGGGGAGACGTTATTTTATTTTGTTGTCTGGTTTTGTGAGGATATTGGTGAGAGAACTCTAAGTCCCTTGAAGAATTTTATCTTTCCATGAAGAACCTATCCACTTCAACAAAGAACGCTAATTCTCTGATGAAGAACGTTGATTCGGTGGTTCCGTTTTTCTCCATCCTCTTTTTCATGTTCTATAAGGGAGGAGACGCCAATGACGACGGGAACGACGCCATCATCCGTGACACTTGAGAACCGCGAACTTCTGTCGAGGTAGGGGTGTGTTTATGAATGAGAAACATTGTTTTCCCTTCCATTTTATTGGTTCTCTCTAAACCTATTTCTATCAAACTAATGCGGAAGGAACTGGACCAAACTAACACAGTCTGATTCCTCCATCATTCTTGTTGTATGGTGTTCTCCAACCATTCTTCAGTGGTGAGTCAAGGCAAGTTTTCAGAGCTGATCGGAGGCCCAAAAACATCTGCAACGGCCTTAGAACAACAAGATGATCTGGGAATGGGAGTTTTGTATAAAACAGATCATCAGAACAAAGGAAGGATGCCTCAGGAGGCGTGCTGGAAAGAGGTGTCATTTCTGGAAATTTTTAGAATACACGGCGTGTCCTTACAAAGAACACACCGTGTAGTATAAGCGTTCAGTGGAAGAAATAATAGACATCAGAAGAAGTGACACACATCGTGTGACACCGGCCACATGGCGTGAACTGTCCACATAGTTTGACAGAGAATACTTTAATGGACATGGTATGTATTTAAGGGAAATACACAAACACAGACAGAAATACATAGCCACGAGGCACGGCGTGTATTATCTTCATTGAAAGGAAGAAGCGGCTTTGTGAGGCTCGGTGTGTAATCCGGGAGATACATGGAAACAGGAATAACTACACGGCCATGAGTCATGGTGTGTACTACCACCACCAAGGTAGAAGTGGCTTCACGAGGCTCGGCCTG
The DNA here is from genome assembly GCA_963277665.1 of Viscum album. Classification (NCBI taxonomy): domain Eukaryota; kingdom Viridiplantae; phylum Streptophyta; class Magnoliopsida; order Santalales; family Viscaceae; genus Viscum; species Viscum album. Next base: position 872,310,066 of record OY728163.1, read on the forward strand.
CATTCTGGGTGATACACAGACACCGGTAGAACTATACGGCCAAGAGGCACGATGTGTATTCCGGAAATACACGGACACGGGGTGGAGTACATGGGCTTGTACTCCACCACACAGCCAGACATGGACAATGCACATGGAACCCACCCTAGAGGTTTCGACATGGCGTGTGACCATAGTACACATTGTGTATTTACTTATCTACACGACCAGCCCTGCGACACGGGCCGTATCACATGGGCAGTACCCGGTGTCTCATGACATGCTGTGTATCGCTTACCTACATGTCATGTACTTATGGAAAATGGCTTGGCCATCTTGTTCTCCATGACGTGGGCACTTTTTCCTTGGTTTTCCTCTATGTCATGGTATATAACATTGGGATACATCATCTCTGGTCTTCATGATGGTTGATGTATCCACCCCTTTCACCCGAGGAGCGGACCCTCCCAGAATCGAGTGTGCTGTGTGTGGGAACCCTAGATATTGATGCGACTGTGACGATGATGGAAATTGTACTTGGATCCTACATGGGTTCGTTATCCAAGACGACTGTACTTGGATCCTCCGTGGGTTTGGCATTGATGAAGATTGTACATGAATCCTACGTGGGTTTGGCAGCATTGGTTTCTATACTAGGATCCTACATGGGTTCGGTAGCGATGACTTCTATACATGGATCCTACGTGGGTTCAGAGGAGAGATGATTCAGAGGCTATATCCATCATCTCCACCCCACTTCGTGAGTAGTATTCCTGTGTGAGGTGAGTCTTGATTTTCAATCTTTATCATCAATATGATTGACTTGCCTTCTTGCGTGGACTGGGTTGTACTTGAGCTCGTGAGTTGTAGCCAAACTGGAACTGATGACATAGGTATATGTATGGGCATATACCTATGTAGAGAGGTTGATACTTCATGTTTGTAATATTCCTTTGCGGTTTATCCTTTGTGGTTCTTGGGAGACCATCGGGGGTCTCGGGGTCCCTACTGAGTTTTTTATACTCACCCCTGCATGGTCTATTCCCCCACTACGTTGTGTTGGTTGCAGATGACGGACAACGCTGATCGTTGTTGAGGCTTGTGGAGCGGGACAGTACCTGAAGGTGGACTATCAGGCGGAACGTACACAAAGTGGATGGCCAGACCAGAGGAGCTGAGGAGACCATCTGTACCCACCCTTCAGGTGGGATAGCTGGAGGATGACTCAGTGGTTGCTGATTTACTTTATTGCTGATGATACTGTCTTTTTAGTTGTACTGTACTTTCAGTTGGGTTTTTATTCTGGCCCATTTACTTTTCAACATTAATTTTGTACTCAGTTTACTTAGTGTTTAATTCATCTTGCATACTCTATTGTGTTGTTTTCTTGAATAAAGGCAATGCCTTCCCTTTTTATTGGGATTAACACATTTGGTTCTAGTCACCAGCCCATGGCATATTGAAGGCGGGCTTGGGGTAGTCACGGCTTGGGCCCCAAGTACGGGCTGTGACAAATTGGTATCAATGGAGTCAGTTCTACGGCAGAACTCAGGATTCTGATAATTTCTTCGATGTCATGCAATAGTGTTATGGGTATTGAGTGTGGTTATGAGTCCAGGGAGTCTAGTGTTGGTGCGGCAGCTGACATATCCACACAGCAGGACCCTGACTTCTGATTTCTGACTCAGTGCACGAAAACATTGATTGAATTTGTGTTTCAAAAGTTTTCTTTGTGATTAATTTGTGTCAACTCACCAGGTATTCTGTATTAACCGTGGCGCACCTGTTTCTTTTCAGGATGGCCCCATGACGGCAGCCAGCTAGGGTTCTGAGGTTTGTGAGAGATGGCAGCCCACCGAGCGATGAGGCCTCGGTGCAGGGCCCCATTACCGTGGAGGCACCGGTGGTACCTTTATATGCCGAGCCACCAATGCCACCTGTCCCAGAATTTGAGAGCGCACATCGCTTGAGTTCACTGCACGAGTTTCAGCATCAGAGGCCGCCATGGTTCTGCAAGGAGACGGACCGTCAGGCAGCCGAGGACTGGCTGGAGGCTGTTGTTCGAGTCTTCAAATTATTAGGGACACCAGCTGACCTCATGGTGATCCTTGCGGCGAGTCTCCTGCACGAAACAGTAGGTAGATGGTGGAGCCTAATTCTATAGGTGCGCAATGAGGCATCTCTTCTTTGGTCAGACTTCGAGAGCCTATTCCACTTAGAGTTCGTTCTAGCCATCCTCTATGCGGTGCACATTCAGGAGTTGCTACAGCTGTGGCAGGGCCACAAGACAGTAGCCCAGTACTCGGTGAGGTTTACCGATCTCTCATGTTACTCCACAGACATGGTACAGGACCCATTCTTCCGAGCCTGGAACTTAGATAAGGGACTGAGGCATGAGATCAGGGCATCAATGATCTCCCCCTGTATTCCGACGTAGGCATGAGTACTGGAGTGATCCCTTATTGTGGAGAGCTTTCTTGCTGAGCCTTCACAAGCAGCGCGACCTACCCCAGGGCGGCACGTAGCGGAGTCTTCTGTATCTGTTAGTAGACAGACGTCGTAGAGGTTCAAGCAGACCAAACCATCCAAGGGATGACCTCAGGATACTGGTTCAGAGGTGTGGGTCACACGCAGCAGATCCAGTCATTCGAGATGAAGACAATGCTATGCATGCGGAGGGCATGGCCACATGGCTCGTGACTGCCCGACCCACCATGCAGAGGAGCAGCAGACGGTTGAGGGACCACCCAGGTAGAGGCATAGGTTCGACTGTGGCAGTCCGCAGGGAGCAGGTGGACGAGGCAGAGGAGCTGGCCAAGCAGCGGGTGGTGGGCGATGCTTTGAGGCTCTACCACAACCACCACTAGGAGGTCCACCCCGTCCACAGGGAGCTGGCATACATAGATAGGCTCATCTTCAGGAAGTGGAGGACAATAACCACGACACACCTGAGACGATTCGAGGTACTATATGTGTCTACTCCACCCTTGATGTAGTTCTTATAAACACCAGAGAGAGTCATTATTTCATTGTCACTGCCCTTGTTAGGAGCTCGGGGATTCCGACGGAGCCGTTGGCTAGATCATTACGGCTAGATACTCCTATGAGAGCAGACTCAACAATTACGCACTGGTGCGAGTAGTGTGAGATTACTCTAGGAGGTGAGAGATTTGGCTGGGATCCTCATGTAGTGGCATCGAGGCCTTACTACATCATCTTGGGAATGGATTGGTTATCTACCCTCCATGCTCAGATCGACTGTATTAGGCGCAAGGTGTGGTGTGTCCGCACCGATGGAAGTAGGTTCACCTTCACCAGTGAGATGGGAGCCTTTGCAGCATAGGATATACTCACACAGAGGAGAGGATAGCCGATCACTAATCAGTTGGATAGTCTCATCCTAGGAACAATTGATGTGCAGAGTCTGAGTTTTCCTATTGTGGTGGATCAGTATGTGGACTTTTTTCTAGATGACGTTGCAGGACTACCTCCTCTTAGAGCGGTAGACTTCTATATTGACCTTTATCCCGAGACAACCCTGATATCTTCCCCAGCATATCGGATGGCTCCCGCTGAGCTTCATGAGCTACAGGTATAGCTGGAGGACTTATAGGGAAAGGGATTCATCTAACCCAGTGTTTCACCCTGGGATTCCTAGATTTTGTTTGACAAGAAGGCGGATGGGAGCTTACGATAGTGTGTCGACTACCGTCACCTAAACCAGGTGACCGTAATGAACAACTGTCCACTTCCGAGGATATATGATCTCTTCAATCAGCTCAATGGAGAATGATGGTTCTCGAAGATAGACCTCAGGTTAGGCTATCATCAGCTTAGATTTCGAGATGAGGATGTGCAGAAGACAACCTTCAGGTGTCGGTATGGCCACTATGATTTCTTGGTTATGCATTTCAATGTAACCATTGCTCTAGCAGTGTTCATGAGTCTCTTGAACAAGATCTTCCATCCTTAACTCGATCAATTTTTCATAGTCTTCATCGACGACATATTGATTTACTTGACCAATGAGGAGGAGCACGCCAACCACTTGCAGGTTGTACTGGATACACTACGAGAGCACCAGCTTTATGTTAAGCTCTCAAAGTGTTAGTTCTGGATTTGAGAGGTACACTTCTTGGGATATGCTATCTCTGAGGTGGGTGTTGCGTTGGACCCTGTGAATATCGAGGTAGTGCTATCTTGGGAGCCACCAAGAAGTGTGATGGATGTGCGGAGTTTCCTATGTCTGGCTGGGTACTATCGGAGATTTGTGACAGACTTCTCCAATGTTGCAGCACCACATTCAGCTTTGACAAAGAAGGGGAAACCCTTCGTGTGGTCAGATAGATGTCAACAGAGCTTCCAGGAGCTAAGACAGAGATTAACCAGTGTACCCATCTTGAGGCTACCGGAGGAGGGTGCATGGTACATAGTTTTCTATGATGCATCTGGGACCCGACTCGGGTGTGTCCTGATGCAGGAGCGTGTAGTGATCACCTATGGATCACGACAGTTGATGCAGCATGAGTAGAACTACGCTACCCATGACTTGGAGTTAGCAGAATTGGTCTTCACCTTGATGATCTGGCAGCAGTATCATATGGGTGAGCACTTTATAGTCTACTCTGACCACCATATTCTCAGGTACATCTTCTTGAAGAAGGACCTGAACCTGAGACCACAGCGATGGCTTGAGTTCATCCAGGACTATGACTTTGAGATATTCTATACTCCTGGGAAGGAGAACATAGTAGATGATTCTCTCAGCAGGAGGTCGGGCATCCAGCTATATGGAGAGGAGATGAAGTATCTAGCCGCGTTGCAGATATCCTTCGTGGATAGAGATGGGGCGACCTTTCTACAGTCACTCACAGCCACTCCTCCACTACTTCAGTGGGTCAGAGAGGCCTAGTGTGGGGACGTTGACTGTGAGGCGTGACGTGCACAAATATCCTTAGGAAAGGCACATGAAGGATTCTCTATAGGAGTAGAGCACGTCTTCCATTTCAGAGGATGTACCATGGTACCAGTTGAATTATAGGAGGAGGTGTTGAGAGAGTTTCACAATTCCCCTTTAGTGGTACATCCAGGAGTGGCGAAGATGTACCAGGAACTTAGACAACAGAACTGGTGGCCAGGTATGAAGCAGGTTGTGGTAGATTTCATTTTAGGATGCCTCACCTGCCAGCAGGTGAAGGTGGAGAACCAGGTACCAGCTGGCTTGGTACAGCCCTTGGAGGTCTCGAAGTGGAAGTGGGATGGGATATCTATGGATTTCGTGACATGGAATCAACGTACATCCAGAGGACACGACTCCATCTGGGTGATCATAGACCGACTCACCAATTAGGCTCACTTCTTACCCATCAGAGATCAGGGCTCAGTGGAGAACTTGGGACGCCTCTACGTTCAGGAGATCATACGGCTTCATGGTGTTCCATCATCTATCATCTCTGATCGAGATGCTCACTTTACATCCAACCTATTTAAGGGGTTACAGGAGGTATTTGGGATGCAACTACAACTGAGAACTACCTTTCATCCTCAGATACATGGCCAAACAGAGAGGACCATTCAGACTCTCGAGGACATTCTCTATGCCTGTGTCCTTGACTTTGGTCGTAGCTGGGAGGATCACCAATCCTTGGTGGATTTTTATGTTCAACATCAGCTACCACTCCACCATCAGAATGGCACCATACGAGGAATTGTACGGCCAACATTGCAGATCACCTCTGTGCTGGACAGACCCTGGGGAGTTAGCATAGTTAGGACCAGAGATGGTCCAGGCCACGATGAAGAAGGTGCAAATCATCCAGGAGTGGATGAGGAATGCTCAAAGCCGACAGAAGTCCTATGCTGATAGGAGGTGGAGACAACTAGAGTTCTAGGATGGCGACCACATTTTCTTATGGGTCTCACCTCGGTGTGTATTACAGAGATTTTTCCAGGGTGGCAAGTTATCATCATGCTTCATCTGACCATTCTAGGTTCTCAGTAGGATAGGCAAGGTGGCTTATCGCCTGGATCTTATACCTCAGTTTCACTAGGTGCATGACGTCTTCCACATATTTCAGGTGAGGAGATACGTGCATGACCTGATGCATATCATCGATCATGGGAAGCTGGACATCAATGACGGGGCTACTTTTGCAGAGGTCCTGGTGGAGATCGAGGATCGACTGGAGCATGTCCTATATGGATGGTCAATTCATCTAGTGAACATCAGGTGGCAGAATGGGAACCTCTAAGAGAGCACATGAGAGAGGGAGGCTCAGATACGTGCTCAATACCCTCATTTGTTCCCATAGTTTGTGATATATCTTTACGAGGATGTAAAGCCTTGAGGTGGGAGTAATGTAAATACCCGTAAATTTCAAGGAAATTTTTTTCTTAAATTATTTGGGATTTTACGAGTATGTAGTTTCTGATGGCACCTGATTTCGAGGCTCGGAGTTCCCGGAATCAATTTCTAAAATTTAGCTTGGGTATGTTCAATGAACAAACGATCGGGTTTTTCTATCTTTTGAACCGGTGCTCGGAATTGAAATCCAAGGGCACTGATAAACTCACAGTGCCAGTATTTTCTTAAGATGACTTTTACCGTTGATGCATTTTCTTGGGAGAAGAAGTTAAATTTTGGGTATTAAAAAAGAATTGAATAAAATTTGTGGTACAAACTTTATTCCTAACATAAGTGGTTTTATCCTAAGAGTGGAAGTTGGGGTGGGACATACTAGTTTCTAACTACCCATAAGAAGATAAAGGTGGGTTGGGGCCCACACGAGCCCAACCCTTCATATTTCCCTAACTCCTCTAACTCCCCCTCTTATGTTGTCTAACTCATCTCAATTAATTTAATGCCAACACACACTAATTCAATTAATTGAATGGTGTGTTTGAATTTAGGAAATTTGAAATTCTTGGATAAATAATAAAATAAGGGGAGACCTTATTTTATTTTGTTGGCTGGTTGTGTGAGGATTTTGGGGATAGAACTCTAAGTCCCTTGAATAATTTCATCTTCCTGTGAATAATAAATCCACTTCAACAAAGAATTCTAATTCTCTGACGAAGAACATCGAATCGGTGGTTCCGGTTTTCTCCATCCTCTTCTTCCTTCACGACAATGGAGGAGACACCAACGATGATGGGAACAACGCCATCATTCGCAACACTTGACAACCGCAAACATCTTTCGGGGTAGGGGTGTGTTTATGAATGATCAATGTTGTTTTCCCTTCCATGTTATTGGTTCTCTATAAATATTTTCTATCAAACTAATGCAGAAGGAATTGGACAAAAATAACAAGGTCTGATTCCTCCGTCGTTCTTGTTGTATGGTGTTCTCCAACTATTCTTGAACGGTGAATCAAGGAAAGTTTTCAGAGATGATCGGAGGCCCAAAAACATCAGAAATGGCCTCAGAACATCGGGACGACCAAGGAAAAGATGTTTGGTAGCAATTGGTTCATAGAAAAAAAAGGAAAGATGCCTCGAGAGGCATGATGTCCAGAGGCGTCATTTCTAGAAAATTCTTGAATACATGCCGTGTCCTTCCAAAGCACACATCCTGTAGTATAAGTGTTCAATGATAGAAGTAACGGAAATCAGAAGAAGTAGTGCACGGCGTGTGACACCAGTCACACAGCATGTACTTTCCACAAAGTTTGACAGAGGAGACTTTGATGGACATGGCGTGTATTCAATGGAAATACATAGGCACAGACAGAAATACACGTCCAAGAGGCACGACGTGTGTTATCTTAATTGAAAGGCAGAAGTGGCTTCACGAGGCTTGGCATGTAATCCGGGAGATACATGGACACAGGAAGAATCACAGGTCCCTGAGGCACGCTGTGTACTACCACCACCATGGAAGAAGTGGCCTAATGAGGCTCGAAATGTAATCTGGGTGATACATGGACACGAGCAGAACCATACAGCCAAGAGTCACAGCGTGTATTCCGGAAATACATGGACACAGGGTGGAGTACAGGGGCATGTACTCCACCACACGACTAGATATGGCCAGTGCACATGGAACCGACCCTAGAGGTTTGGACATGGCATATAACCATAGTACACACCATGTATTTACTTATCTACATGACCAGCCCTGCAACACGGGCCATATCACACGGGTAGCACCCGGTTTCTGATGACGTCGCTTGTATCGCTTACCTACACGTTGTGTACTTTTGGAAAATGGATTGGTCATTTTGTTCTCTGTGACTCGGGCACGTTTTTCTTGGTTTTACCCCATTTTGTGGGATGGAAAGTTGGGATACATCATCTCTAGTCTTCATGATGGTTGATGTATCAACCCCTTTGACTTGAGGAGTGGACCTTCCCAGAATCGAGTGTGCTGTGTGCGGGAACTCTAGATCTAGCTGCGACTATGACGACGATGGAGATTGTACATGGATCCTATGAGTGTTCGGTAGCCAGGATGACTGTACTTGGATCCTTCGTGGGTTCGATAGTGATGATGACTGTACATGGATCCTACATGGGTTCGGCAGCGTTGGTTACTATACTAGGATCCTACGTGGGTTCGGCAGCGACGACTTCTGTACTTAGATCCTATGTGGGTTCGGGAGGGGAGATGATTCAGAGGATACATCTATCATCTCCACCCCTCTTCGTGAGTAGTATTCCTATGTGAGCTGAGTATTGATTTTTAGTCTTTATCATCGATATGATTGACCTACTTTCCTTTGTGGACTGGGTTGTACTTGAGCTCATGAGTTGGAGCCGAACTGGAATTGATGACTTAGGTATATTTATGGGTATATATCTAAGTAGAGTTGGTTGATACTTCGTGTTTGTATCATTACTTTGTGTTTTATCCTTTGTGGATTCTAGGAGACCTTCGAGGGTCTCAAGGTACCTACTGAGTATTGTATACAATCCCCTACACGGGCTATGCCCGCACTACATTGTGTTGGTTACAGACAACGGACAACGCTGGTCGTTGTTGAGGGTTGTGGATCGGGACTGTACCTGGAAGTGGACTATCAGGCGGAACGTTCACGGAGCAGATGACTAGACCCGAGGAGCTGAGGATACCATCTATACCCACCCTTCAGGTGGGATAGCGTGAGGACGACACGATGGTTACTAATTTACATTACTGCTGATGTACTTTTTTCCAGTTGTACTGTAATTTTAGTTTGGTTTGTATTCTGGCCCATTTACTTTTCATCATTATGTTTGTACTCAGTTTACTTAGTGTTTATTTCAGCTTGTGTACTCTGTTGTGTTGTTTTCTTGTATAAAGGCAATGCCTTCCATTTTTATCAGGATTTACGCCTTTGGTGCTAGTCACCAGCCCCTGGCCTATGGAAGGCAGGCTTGGGGTAGTCATGGCACCATCCCCAAGGACGGGTCGTGACAATGAATTATTCTTATTCACAATTTTAATCAACATATTTTCCACTACATTTAAAGGATTAATAGTAGCCAGATTGATGTTCACATTCCTCTCTATAGTGACATTTTAGGTGGTAAATATATCATCTATGTAACCAATAATAGGAGTAGATAATGAATCGACTATCATTCTAGGGTATGGAGTAGAATCCCTTGAAATTGTGAGGCACCATTCATGATTATCCATATTTCCAGAAAATATTTCTTCCTTCCTAATAGTAAAAAATGATCTACTATTGAATGTTCATGTACTAGGGATAAAACACCATCTTGGTCAGATATGATAGGGGATTACAGCAATGATATTCCCTTAAATTCATTACCTACCGTATATATAGGATTTTTTGGGTCCATTTAGAACACATTAAGAATAATATAAGTGTCAAATGGAGCACCATTCTTATTATTAAGAGGGGATCATATGAATTATCCAGGAAAACTTCTCTCGATCCATCATCTTCATAGTGGTTCTAAATAATACATCCAAAAGACAAATCAAATATAAAAATATGATCAAAAACCTATCCATTAGGGATTGTATATTTCACTTATTAAGATCCCAACTTATCCTCTAAATAATTACCAATTTCCTAAATGTACAATGGTTGAACAAATTGTGAAATTTTTTCCCTTATCCCATCTTGTTCATAATTTCATTAATTATAGGACATCATCGAACATTCCCTTATTTAAAGTTGATATAGGATCTCCATATGAACTTCCTCAGGATGATTGAAACCCACCACCACTTTTCTATTGTCCAATATGAATGAATAGGTAATTCAGTTATCAATGGGAAGTGGATATCATGTCTAAACCTAATCTTGAGCAACATCACAACCTTCCTGATCCCTAATTTCAACTCATACTCTATGAACAGACATAAACAGGGGGTCCCATTTTATAGGATTAAAAACATTATATCTATCCAATATTGAATAGATAGGATTTCTCTTTTTTTATGATATCACTTGAGTAGATAAAATATAAATTTCATTAAAAAATGATTACAAATCTGTATTTTCATAGATTTTGTCCATTTTCTAGCACTATGACACATGAAACTCTCTTTAAGGGAACATTATGGTATGTTTCATCATCACAATCATAGATGTACCGATACTCCTACATGTCATCATTCATAATTTGGCATATTCCATCATTAGGGATAGTATGACCCTAAATCTAGACATATTCAGAAGAGATACATACAAAAATGCCATATTATATACACAATTTATGATCAGTGATGGACATTGCTATAGATTCCCTTATGGTGATACAGCCACAAAATTGGGATTTCCATGCATAGCTTCCATTTTAATATGTCCAAAGGGAACATATAAAGAAGAAGATTCCATTTTCAGACCTACCATAGAATATTAATAAATGATTTTATAAAACACTACTTCATTAACAATAGATCAATCCCACACACAAGAATGGTTGTTTTATGATCACTACCATTTCCATGATATATATTATAGTACATGGGGATATAGACATTTATCATTGAAAAATGGGAAAAAGTGGATGTACCCCCCCAATATATTACATGATCTTGTAATTATCTTCAAAATAACTAATCTTTATTCATTTAGATAAACCGATCAAATTAAATAAACCTTCAAAAACATGTTCAATGTTACAGAAAAATTTACATAAGTTATTTACTATTTATACTCAATTGAATCCTCCAGTATAATGTCACATGTAGTTTAAATAACAGATTCAATAGGGGGTTTCAAATAATTTAGTATCAATAAAAACTCTTCCAAAATGAACATAACACATGTGGTCAGTCTCTTTATAAAACATTATATGTCCACCTACTATAAAAGAAACATCCAATAGTGTTTTTGAAGTCTATAGAAACCCATTCAAGGCCCTAATTCAAATTAATTATTCGTTTATAGAGGCTCTAAAATAGAGATAATCAAACATGGTTTTCCAATTGAAAAGATAGAGAATCCTAGTTTCTAGTACCACTGGAATTAAAATCCAACATTTGAGTTTGATTTCCTTCGATGAAAAATGATATGAACAGAACCATTTCCTATAGTTATCAGGATCAATCCAAAAATTACTGAATATTAAATAACATTATTTCTGATTTCATCACTATTCCAGGATTTACTTCTCCAAGTGAATAAAACATGAGTAATATTCTAAAACATGAAATCCCCTTAATGGTGAATAATATTTAGTGGTTTTTTTTCAAAATATTTTGTGGTTCACTAATTAAAGATTTGTGTTTGTGAGGAATATGGGATTCCATAAAGGTCATAGAAACCCCTATATTTAACCAATTCATCATCAAAATTGAAAATATTATTTTATTCTTCCAAAATCATTAAAACATCTTCTCACATCATATCATTATTCACATAATTAAACAAAACAGGTTTATGGAAGCCACCAACATAATTTTTAATCCTTTCTTCCTTGGAAATCCCATACATAGGATTATGGTAGTAGTGATCGATTATTCCATCATGTATGAAATAATGAATTCCCAGGGAGTCACCTTGTTGGAGCTCCTGAAATTAGTAACAATAATAATATATTCTTAGATATATTGTTAAATAACGTCCAATAAATATAATAATGCATGAAATATTTACAAAATATATTTAAATGGTATTTATTTTTGAAAAGAGTTTCTCTAATAAATAAATTAAAGGGATCTTGGTGAACACCCTTCAATCATGGGAATGAAATATAGGGTATTCACAATGTGCATTCACACTAAAAAAATTACAGTTATACACAGAACTTGTTTAAAAAAAATGATGTGTTGGATCATTCCAAAAAAATACGAGCTTAACACATAATCCAACAACTATATTTTGGTGGATGGTATGGTTCAAATAAAATTCTTTATCACATAGAATCTATATTGAAGAGAAATTGCTTAAATGGAAGAACCATTTTTTGAAAACTAATCATATTTAAAATAAGAAATTTCCATGATCCATTGACTTAATTTATAATGAAATATTTTATAAAAATAGGAAAAATAAACTAAATTTAGAAACCATAAAAACACTGAAATAAAATATAATATCAAAAAATGTTGTGGAATGATTTGTTCACATGGGAAATGTTTAAAATGTATCATTCTCATTATCAAATGAAAATGACTTATACAGTGAACTCAATAAATTTTTTTAACATATATAATAAGTTAAAATATTATAAAAATAACTTAATAAATTATTTATTAATATATAATGACTTCTTAAAAACAATTATTGAATAAAAACATGGAGAAAGGTGTTCCTAGACAAGATTAAAACATAGGGGGAATTAAACTTATAGGAAATACTTTAGTTAAAATATTACTCTATAGTAAATCAAATTTTGAGGGGACATGAAAAAAAAATATCCAATGAAAATGTATAGTGTTTTTTGAAACAATAAAAATTCCTTATATTAATTATCTTTGGAAAACAATATTTATTTGAAAATCAGAATGGAAGAGAGACCATTACTAGATTATAAGTATCATAATCTAAACTACATCAACATTTACATATATAGAATAAATAAATGTAAAATATGACATTATATCGATCAAAAAACCATCATTAACATTTAGAAATATATTCATTAGGAAATTATCAAATGATTTTAATGATATCATTATGAGAAATAATAATGTTTTCTCAGAAACATAAATTTGAGATTGAGAATGCTTGAATAATTTGAATTTTTTTTATTTAAAATGCTATGAGAGGAATAAAATGGAATAGGAGAATGAAAATACAAATATATTAGAAGTTAATATTAATTGAAAATAAAGTGTTTTACTTAAATCATTATAAATAAAACGTGTTGAATAATAAGAAGTATTTCTCAATTTATTGAATATTTAGAGAAGAATCCCTTTTCTTAATTCATAACATCCACATAAGTTTTTAGATAAAATGTATAATGAAATAAAAATATAAATAATATATTTCATAAACGAATAAATATTCATAGACATTTATAAAAATCTGATATAAATTTTCCCACCGTATATATTTGTTACTTATCATCACATATCAATGTCGGGTGTGAGTAATCGTGATTGTTTTAAACTAGTTTCAGAATTGTGGTTTTATTTTTCATTTTTATCACAACGTTCATAATGAATATATAGTTCAAGTAACTAGAAGTTATAATTTACAATTATTTATAATTTTATAATATTATTTAATGCGATATTTATTAATTTTTATTAAATATTAAATTGAAGATGAGTATGTTTCAGTGATTTTTGAGAAGCATGCATTGGTATCTAAATTAACTGGTTTAATATTGACCTTTCCACATGCGAATCAGTGTAAAATAGTTAGTTTTTATATAAAATATTTTTAGTATATAATATATTATTATCACCTATGACATTATTTTATTTTATTTTTCTAGTGTGTAGTTAGAGGAACCCAAACTAGAACATGACATAATTAATAGATGATAATGAATATTAAACAAGATTATTTTTGAATAAAATTATTTTTAAATTAAATGAATGATGGTATTTAGAAAATTTTATTTTGGTGAATAATATATAAATATATATATTTTTTAAAAAATAAACTATATTGAGAACGAGATAAGTTTCATCTTTGAGGTGGTAGTCCAAATAATGCACATTTGATATTTTACATTCTCCAAGAAAGAGAGGAAAATAATGTGGGGTATAATTTTACAAATCAAAAAAAAATTAAATTAAATATTAAATATTTATCCTTTATTTTTCCATTTATATTTAGTGAAGTGAGTTGTTGGTTTAATGGTATTTATCACTTTACAAAAATGGTAGCAAGCACATCAAATGAATGTCTGTTTTATTTTTATTCATTGAAAATGGAATTTTTGATTTATAGATATTAATATATAATAATAAAATTTATTATAATTGTTATAAACATTTAATTATATAGGAATTATAAACTTTTATTTGTAATGTATCGAAACAAATAAAACAAGTTAATGAAAAATTTACTAATGTTGTTTAAATATTATTTAACTCAAAAGAATCTATGGAGATGGTGGTCTTAAGAAGAAATATTTTGACTAGAGGAAAAACTAAAAAATAATATATATATATATTAATTATGTAAAATAAGAATATTATTATGTAGAAACCTAATCCTGTTAGCTATCATTAATGGGCTATAAGAGGTCTCTTTTATAAGTGGTATGAATGAAATTTGTGTATGTATTTCAACTTAATTTAAATAGTCTGCATGTTTCACATGTCTATTGATGTAAAAAAATGGATAATAATTTTTTTTGGGAGATATAAGTTATAAAATTACTAAATAAATCATTTTAAAACATGTATAATTGAGGTTTCATAGATTATTACTCTTTGAATTTTCACTTTTATCTATTTTTGGAATAAATATGGTAAATAATTATTTATATGTAATTTAAATTTAATTCATTATAATAATATTATACTTAATAAACAATTTGGAATAAATTATTCCAAATATTAAATATATATTATTTTATAAAATTAATTTTTGATATAAAATAAAATTATAACATAAGTGAATGTAATGTATAAAAATTAGTGTATATAAGAAATAAATTCTCAAGTGTAAAATTTATGTATTGGGTACATTTATCAATGAATTTGAATTTCATTATATTAAATAATATTACCCATAATCCTATAATAATTATAATGTTTACATAATTAATGTCACTTTATTTAATAGATGTTTTACAAATCTAATAATTTTTTAAGAATTTACATCTCGTATATCAATGTTATTTTTTTATTGGATTAGAATATTGAAAATTATTTAAAAATAAAATTTAATTTATGAGAATAGATGTTGAAATTTATATTCATAACAACTGCCCTAGATAAATTGTGTCCTATAGATTTTAATTTCTACTGACTAACGATATTTTTTAGGAAGTCTATAATAGAGACATGATTTAGGATTTTATTTCAAAAGATGTTTCCATATAAATAACATCAGTAAGTCTATGAAACTCATTTATTCCTATATAATATGAATATGATATGTTTTTTCTTCCTAATCATTTAAGATAATTAATCAACATGAGTGGGGATAAGGTCTATATATGGGAATAAATTTGTTTAAAATCTTTTTCAACATTTTTTAATTCACATGGGTCCAATATTTTCTCTTTGATATGAAATATGTTTTATCTATTTCATTAATATCAGGTCTATATTGTGAATTTTTATTTATTTCCAAAACCAAATATTATTTGACTAGGGGAATGATAGTATGATGTTAAAAAGATATATCCCCTTATTTACGATCATGGGACACCATAATTTTATAAATATTAGTTTTAAAAAAATCATTATATAGTCATCTAGGTGCTTATTTTATGTTCTAAGAAAACATTATATGTACACAGGAATGGGTTAAAAAAATGTAAACCCTTCCATCAGTGTTTTTGAGTGGTTTATTTGTATTCTTCACTTGACATAGTTTTCCAAAATCACTACAAAGTTGGGGTTTCATAGGTTTTCCCTTAATCCCTTTGCCTTATAAATATATATTTTCTTTAAGAATTATTATTTCATATATTAGGGCTCTGATTTGGGTAATTACATAGTTCAATTCATTTAAGAAATTCAAGTATTAGTGGTTTCACATTATGAACACTATAAATTTTAATAATGTCCCCTAAGATCTTCACTTTTCATTGAATATTTTTTATTGCTCCAACATTTACCATTGATAAATCATCTCATAGTTCCATTGAGACATCCCCTTGTCTGACTCTTACCACATTTCTAACATGAAGGAAATTTAATCTCCATTCATCCATCTTCTTCATCACATGATCATTAGAAAGAATTTATCCCTCTCTTCTGAGGTGATTTTGTAACCTCAATTAGTTTCAAATTTTTAATAATGATAGATGATATTTTATTTGGAATAATCATATGTGTTTTCACAATATATATAATATTATTATATATCATAAGTGTAAAATCCCTATTAGTCATTAACAACTACTTTTGTCTTGATAGTTTATAATTTATAAATTAATAAAACCAAAAGGAGATAATAATGAGTGATTAAATCAATAGGATAATTATTTAAGATAATTATAAGAAAAATGTTCCCTCAAAATTTATTACTCATTGAAGTATTTTTTATTCAGTTCATCCTAAATCACACTATGCAATATATAAGATTGTTTAGGTTTTGTTATTACATTCATCTTAAAAAAAATTCAAAAATAGCTAATAAAATATTGTAATTATAATTTGATAAACCAAATCATTCCCCTATAGATTTTCTACCCATGTTTCATGTCTTACTCCAACTCATCATGAACTGAAGTGGATATTGAGTTGATACTCAACAAATATTTTTCTGTCTGATTACCCTTAGTTATTCTGGGCTATAGTCGTATACAAATTACAGTATCCATAAATGGAAGTAATTTATAGGAATACTTTTTAACATTTACTTTAAAAAATCATGGGGATGTTTTCCTACACTTAGATTCATACTTAGGGTCTTTACTATAGTTCTCTAATATTAATCCCTAAATAACAGAAAAAATCCAAGAAAATTCATGAAATAATCTCAGATACAAACTATTATAACCCAATATAAATATAACACTTATTTAAACTATTCAAATAATTTATACATTACATATAAAAAACTAAAAACAGTAGGAATTGAATATTTAGTCTATTTGAGGACTATAAATATAAGAAATGTGTTTTAAATTACCTATGTCATTTACTATACAATTGAGACACACATGATTAATTCATGAACTATCAGATTCCATACTCAAATTCATATCATTGTTAAATATAAATATATATATATATATTGTATGATTTTAGAATTTCATTAAGGGTAAACATAAATTATAATAATTTAATATCATTAGTGGTTATAAATATATCATATGTCTATAATCAGGATACATAAAAATGTATACTCGATAAATCATAAATCATAATTTATGGAATATGTTATGTCATGTTATATTACATTATACAAAATGTTTTAGAAATATGATTCGAAAAACATGATCTATAATAGCATACAAAAATAGCTTCAACATTATTAAAATTTTTACCAAACATTATTTTTGGGGAAAATTACATTTAAGATTACAGACTAAGTAGACATTCCGATAAAAAACTAAAATTTACCATTGAATACTTAAATAATGAAATTTAATAATTTAATTAACAAATTTTTCAGAGATATAGGGCCACACACATCATCATCCATACCTATGAGTTATAATTGAATATCATTCAATTATCATATCTTAATGAACCCATGTAACTAAAATTAGTTTCATAAATATTTTTAGAATATAACATTGAATTTTTTTCATAAATATCTTATATTAATAAAACATGTTATGTACCATTTAGAAATGGAATTTTATAGAGAAACCATCAAAAATTATAACAAGATAAACCCATGGAAAATAAATGTGAAGTAAATGATATATAGAATATTACAAGATAAATAACCATAAATAATGATAATAAATAATATGGGATTTAAAACATATAGCTAAAGGGATTATGGTAACAAAATAATTTCCCTATTCAATGTATATATAGAATATAAGGGATAATCCTTCCATTAATGGAACAAAAAATGGGTTATTCACCAAGGAATGGAATTTAAAAAAATATCTTTATACACCAAAGACGGTTAATAATGTTAAAGGAATTGATGGATCATTTCTCTTAATGATATGTATATAACATAATACATCCATATATATAACGAGGATGGAATAATTTGAGAAAATACCTGACCATGTATTTGATATGATGAATTACAATGACTTAAATGATAAGAATTTTTTTGGATTTTGAGATAAAACTACTTTTGAAATAAGAATTATCCTCGATATTTTTAAATTATTTTAGAGGAAATAGATTATTTAACAAGGATAAATAAATAATTTCAGTTATAAGGAATGAAAATTTAGACATTATTTTTTTATAAAATAAAAAATGTGACATAAAAATTTGTTTACACAGAAAATGTTAAAAATAAACTAACTTCACACATTGATGAAAACGTTCTGGATAAAAAAATTCAAAATAATCATTAAATTTTTTAAAATTATATAAAAAAGTACAAAATCATATTAAACATTTAGTTCTAAATAGATAATTCCATTTTGATACAAATAAGATAAAAACATACATGAATAAATTGAGGTTTCTGACTAACAATAGGAGTGAGGGATACTTTCACTTATACGAAAAGCTTCTGGTAAATTATGGGTCATGTGTAAATGAAATAATTAAAAGACATATAATATCCCATTATTATCCAAATAAAATGCAGAGTGATTATAATAAGAATAAAAATTCCCCAAATGAATTATCCTTCACAAGTAATATTAATTTGAAAATAAGATATTACAGTGAAACTCATATGGTTTGAGTAACATTATAATCAAAAATCTATTTCTCTGATCGTATCTTTAAAATAAACAAAATTAATGGAGATAGTGATATCACTCTTAAAATATTGATAAATTTGGTAAAACATATTCATTAGGAAATAATGACACTATATTAATGTATTCATGATTTACAATAATATTGATGTCTCATGAATTTAATTTTGATACATTAAATCCATTACACGTTCTGTAAATTTTTAGTCACAATTACATGAGGGAATGAAATTAGAAAATTAAATTTAATATTAATAAAAAATGTAATTCTTACACATAATATTAAATGGATTTAGATACAGAAATCCAAATAATCATGAAATATAAAAAGAAGTATGTCACTTAGGATTGAAAACTGATACAAGAAACCATTACCTTAATTCTTGACTTCCAATAAAGATATTGGATACCTTGTATAAAAAAAGACTATATTAATCATTTATATCATATCATTATTTATATCAATTAACCCTTTTGAAATTTATTCATGATTATTAAATGTATGAATATTTTTTTCTTATTATCTTTTTCCAAGTTCTAGTGTGAGTAATCATTATTGTTATGAACTAGTTTCATAATAGTTGTCTTTTCATTCATTCATCACAGAAATTTAATCATTACAAGATAAAAATGATTATTAGAATTTGTTATCATTGATTATTTAAAATGTTATAATATCATTCTATTTATGTTTTTTTATCAATAATGTTGAAATGAAAAATGACCATGAGCTAATGCTTTTAAAATAAACTGTTGTTGGTATCATAATTAATGGGTTCATTATTAACTTGACCACTCCAAGATCAAAATAATAGTATATTTTCTTAGTCATGGATTATATTTGTATTAATTATGTTATAATATTCATCCATTATAATATTTTATTTTATTTATATAGAATGTTTCTATATTGTATAAAATACCATTATTTATGGATAATTGTGGTCACAAAAGTGGTTTATTTAAGAATAATATAATTATTCTTGAATAAAAATGATATTATTTATAATGTTTTATGATTAATAAATATATTCCATGATATATTAATAAATAATAAATATACTATATTCAAAATTAGATATGATACTTTATGGATCCAAAAATCTATATAATACATGGTTAAATATTTCATTTCCTAATGAAGGAGATGGAAATATTGTGGATTATTATTTGTCTCTTAATAAAGAAATATAAAACATTTCACATTTATAATTCAACTACAATATTATAATTACATAGAATTAGTAGTGATGAAAAAGAAATAAATTTATTATGTTTTGGAGGTTGTATTCTATAAAAAGTGTTATGGATGAAATTTAATTATGTAATTGAAGAAAAGTAATCACTTTCAGAGCATTTGACATCCATTAAAAGAATCCTTGGAAATGGCTATCTTATTATAGTATATTGCGACTAGAGGCACACATAAGTAGAATATGGGTATAAATTATGTATATTTTTATGATTTGTAGGTAGAAATTGATTTTTTATATTGGTCTTCAATGGGTGGAGAGTTTCTACTTTTGTTAGTGGTGAGAATGACATTTTTGTAAATATTTAAAATTAATATGAAGAGAGAACATGTTTCACTAGACATCAGGACTCCAAAATGGATAATAATAGAATGGGGCGATGAGATAATGTATAATATATATTAAAAATTCCTTTCCACACTCATTATAAACATCTATTGTTAGGTCCACTAGGCTGGATACCCTGAGAGGGGGGGTGAATCAGGGTATGGCTAATTGAAAATTAATGCCTGTTCTGATCTTGTTTCGCTGTTAAGAAAAACACTCTTCTCTCTTTTTCCTACTGCATGATATATACAGAAATTAAAGCAAGCACAGGACACAACAATTTTTACTTGGTTCACCGCTAAGGGCTACGTCCAAGGAGCATACGCCGATAGGTTGCCGGTCGTACCAAATTCCACTAATCTTCACTAGATGTGGATTGCAAGGTTCGGGCTAGATCACTTCTATGCCCAGGATCACTGCCTTTACAATTTTTAGGGTCAGCTCACTGCTTTCCCAAGGGTCACTCCCTGTCTCTCCCTCTGGCTCACTGCTGGTGGAGAGGATCACCTTCTTCCTCTTCCTAAGATCACTGCTCTTGGAAGAAATCCACTCACAGTTTATAGACCTGTAGGTCTCTTCATTTGCATGAATGAATGCATCTTCTCTTGTATGTAGATGCTCTGTTGAAGTACAACTTTCACCCATAGATGAATATATCTTTGCACCGAAGGTATCGGGCAAACTTCCAGATTCCACGCAGTCCGAAAAACACTTCAGGAACAAACCTTACTTGGTGCACAAGTCAACCTCGACGCGCAAGTATCGGCGCACAAGTCTCAACGGGCGCACAAGTCCTCCTCAGACACTTGCGCGACTCAAGCTTCCTCAACTCCAAACTTGCGCGACTCTCTTCCTTTTACGCCCAAACCAATATTGGTGCGCAACTGCCAACTGGCGTGCAACTTCTAACACCGCCGCACAACTTCAACTACTGGCGCGCAAGTCCCACCTGCGCGACCACACACACCACTTGCGCGACCACCACACATGTGCGACGGGAGCTCTGAGTTGAACTCCGCTGATAAATGAGGAGGGGTGGTCTAGTATTTATAGGCAATCTGACCACCCTGCGCGACGGCGCGAAAGTCACCTGCGCGACCCAATCTCGGCGCGCAAGTCTTCTCTCCTTTTAGACACTTGCGCGACCAACTCCCAAACTTGCGCGAACCTATTTTCTTAGCCATATTTGGATCTTCTGATCTTGAAAAACATATGGCGAACAAGTTTCCTATAATCCAAGTCCACGGCGCGCAAGTCCCTTTTCCAAAAACACTTTTCTTCATTTGCAAATTTTCAGGCCCAAAAATTTGGCACACTGGAAAACGGCACCACCTTGTATCTGTTCTTTTGTACCGCCTCCAGATCATCCATTCCTTTTATCGACGTTCTTGAATCAAACATGGATCGTTGACCTCAGATCTTAAACTCGACATTCCACCATGAAATCCTCTTTGTCAACAATCACAACTCAGATGTCCACTTTGTCAACAAACACAATCACCTCAAAAATGCTTCAATGATACCTTGAGGGATTTTTTCCCAACAATATCCCCCTTTGGGTTTGTTTAAAAGTCTTCCAAACAAAGATACTTCATTGATTCTTAAGCCCCCATTCACCTCATTGTGATTCTGATAGCGACCAAGGATTTACTCAACACATACTCTAAGCCCACATGAGCAATGCTCGGCGTGAGAAACAAGAGTAAATGAAAAGTTAATCAATGAATCACTTTATCTTTGATATCCACTGTTGACACCAAACACTATCCAACACCACTCTTCTGCTTTTATCACGATCCTTAGCTGTCATGATATCTATTCTTTGATCGATCACATCTAGCATCGTCAGATTTGATCCACTCCCCCTTTCTCATTTCTCCCCCTTTCTGGCTGCTCCACCTATCATCTTCTCCCCGTATCAATTATGGTTTATCAAATCTCCGCACTGTCTCCCCCTTGAACAAACACTTTTCTCCCCCTTTGTCAACGAACCCAAAGGACACCCCTTTGTAGTCTGTAACATAGTAGAGAACACATATCAGCATATTAGGGAAAAACACATCATACCTCGGGGAGAGGGGGGGTCCCACATCCACACTATTTCAAGTGCGGGGAATCGACTGAACTCCCAGAGCTAGTCGATGCCTCTCAAAAGCTTCCTTGGGTAAGGCCTTTGTCAGAATGTCTGCAACCTGTAGCTCTGTAGGCACATACTCCAACTTCACGATGCCCTGCTCAACCTTCTCCTTGATGAAATGATACTTGATCTCAATGTTCTTTATCCTGGAATGATGGACAGGATTTTTGCTAAGATTTATAGCTCTTGAGTTGTCACACTGGATTCCGATCGGAGACTTCACTTCAACTCCCATATCCTCAAGCTGCTGCTTCATCCACAATAACTGTGTGCATGCTTGTTTGGCCGCAATATACTCAGCTTCTGCGGTGCTCAATGAAATGCAATCTTGTTTCTTGCTTAAACAATAAATACACAATCCACCAAGATATAATGCACCACCAGACGTTAATTTTCTATCATCTGCTGAACCGGCCCAGTCTGCATCAGTATATCCCAATAACTCTGTCTGAGATTTGTCATTTATGTCAAGCCGAAGTCCACTGTGCCCTTGATATAACGATGTATTCTTTTCACTGCAAGCATGAGACTTTCCTTGGGATTACTCTGATATCTCGCTGCTTGGCATGTGGCAAAAACAATATCAGGCCTTGTTGCGGTTAAGTACAACAGAATTCCAATGATTTGCCTGTATTCTATGATATTAACTGCCTTGCCATCCTCATCTTTTGATAATTTCATCCGGGTAGCAACCAGAGTCTTCATTTCCTTGGAATTATCCATTCCAAACAATCTTAGAACCTCCTTGGCATATTTGGATTGAGAAATGAAAGTTCCATTCCTTCCTTGTGTCACCTGTGGACCAAGGAAAAATGTTAGCTCTCCAATCATTGACATTTGAAACTCATTTTTCATGAATTCGGAAAACTGTCTGCACTGAGCTTCATCTGATCCGCCAAAAATTATGTCATCGACATACACTAGCACCATCATCCTTTGATTACTGTCATTGCTGAAATAGAGGTTGTAGTCAACTCCCCCACGCTGGAAACCAAACTTCTTCAAGTACTGATCAAGCCTTGAGTACCATGCCCTTGGTGCTTGTTTCAGCCCATACAACGCCTTCTTCAGCCTGTAAACGTTGTTCTCATCCTCATGAATGAGAAAACCATCTGGCTTCTCAATATACACCTCTTCTTCCAGAACCCCATACAAGAATGCGGATTTGACATCCATCTGGAACACTTTGAACTTTCTTTGCACTGCTATGGCCAAAAATAATCTGATTTTCTCCAGCCTTGCAACCGGTGCAAATGTCTCATAAACATATATTCCCTCTATCTGGGAGTATCCCTTGCACACTAGTCGTGCTTTGTTCCGAATCACTGTGCCATCTTCATTCATCTTGTTGCGATAGACCCATTTAGTCCCGATGACATTCCTGTTTTCTGGCCTCAAAACAATCTCCCATGTCTAGTTCTTCTCAATCTGATCAAGCTCTTCGTTCATGGCCTGAACCCAGTTTTCATCTTCAGCTGCATCAGAAAAACATTTCGGCTCCACTTGAGACAAAAACGATTCTTGCTGTGATGATTTCATTCTTCGAGTCTAAACTGGAGCTGTTTGATCGCCAATGATATTCTATCTATCAATTTCAGCTCGACTCTTTGGCTTTCTCACAGACACCGACTTGACACTTTCCTCTTCATCGTCAGTATCTTCTTCTGAGTCAGCTTCTGCCACTTCTGCTCCCCCTGGGTTGCTTACCTCATCATCACTTCCATCCAGGAACTGTTCACTGGATCGTTGAGTATTCTGCTCATTTTCAACTATAGTGACATCATTTCTTTCAATGATTTTCCCAGCCTTTTGTTGAAACATTTATACGCTTTGCTTTTCCCAGAATAGCCAAGGAATATCCCTTCATCTCCTCGTGCCTCAAACTTCCTATGATGTTCTTTGTTGAGAATGAAACACTTACTTCCAAAGATTCGAAAGTACTTCAACATTGGCTTCTTTCTGTACCACAGTTCATATGGAGTCTTCCCTTGCTTCGGACATAAAAGGGACCTGTTTGAAACATAGACCGATGTTAAAACTGCTTCCTTCCAAAATTTCTCTGGCAGGTCCTTATCAATAAGCATTGTTCTGGCCATGTTGTTGATGATCCGATTTCTCCTTTAAACTACTCCATTCTGTTGGGGAGTTCTTACTGATGAAACTTGATGCCTTATCACATGTTTCTCGAGATAGTTTTCAACCTGACTGTTTGTAAATTCCGTACCGTTATCAGTACGAAACTTCAGAATTTTCTGCCCAAGCATCTTTTCTGATTCCCTCCTGTACTGATTTATGCAACTGAACACCTCTGTCGTATGGGTTGTGATGAATACCCAGGCCATTCTGCTATAGTCATCAATGAAAAGAACATAGTACCTTTGCCCATTTATAGCTCGTGGTGAGATATGTCCACATACATCAGCATCCCCCAGTTCGAGCACTCGAGTTGATTTCAGTTCCTTTGGCCTGTATGTCTTTCTGATGATTTTCCCTTGTTGACAAGCATCACACGTATGAGTGCGATCACGTGATAGTTTGGGAAGGTCTCTAGCAGCATCACATTTAACAAGATCCTCCATAGATGGTTGGCATAGATGACCAAGTCGCTTATGCCACAGCTGGTTTTCATCCTCTCTGGATAAAAGAAAAGTATCTTCTTCCCCACATACAAGATAGAGATTTCCCTTCGACCTTTTTCCCTGCAGAACAGCTGCTCCATCTTTTCCTTTCACAACACACATCTTCTTGGTAAATTGGATAGAGTGCCCAGAGTCACATAGTTGACTGACACTGAGTAGGTTATGACTGAGACCCTCTACTACCAAGACATCATCACGTCTCATCTCTTTTCCCCCAAACATGGCTTTCCCTGAGCCAACAATCTTCAGGCCTTCATCATTTCCAAATTTGACAACTCCTTCTTTGTCATATTTGATTCCTGTAACAAGATCCTTATTACCCTTCATGTGGGATGTGCAACCACTATCAAGGATCCAAACACCAGATCGATCTGATGCTTTAAGGTCAATCTCCGCCACCACAGCCTTCTCATTTTTCTTCTTATTGGTCCATACTTTTTCTTTCACACTCGGCATGGATTTAGGCTTCTGTTCATTCTCAGAGTATGATGGACCACCCTCATCTTGCAGAGCTGCAAATCTGTTCTGAACATTTAACTCACTTGTTCGTTTATTGATCTACTGCTTGCGAACATTTTGATTATGCTTTGACACATTTCTCTGAATGGTTGAAGTTCAATACATAGCCATGTGTCCAAATCCTCCACACCAAAAACAGTGTCCTTCAAAATGTGTTCTGGAAAACCGTTCTCTGTTTGGTTGTCATCTCTGTTCATGTTCCCTTCTATATCTCTTGGATATGGAACACACATACTGTGAATGTCCCATTTTCCCACAGCAATAACACCTGATATAGTATGCATTCCCTCTTGATATTTCAGCACTATGATTTCCCCTTTGGCATCTCTGAATATTCTGATTCTGTTTTGTGCCCAAAACAACCTTCACTTTCGGGATGAGTGCTTGCGGTATGACTGCAATTATCGCAAATTTTTGTTCTTGACTAATCCCAGAAACAACCTTAACATCTGAGCTCAATTTCTGCTTCTTCCCTACTGAACTGCTAGGCTCCGGTTTCATCTTCTCTGTCTTCTGAATGGCCTGCTTTTCGGATATCACATTGGGGGTCAAGAGTTTATCTTGATCCTTAAGTTTTTGTCGCAGACTGACCACTTATTCTTCAAGCTCTTTGATACATCTAACCTTCTCCTTTCCTGTGTTAGTCAAACAATCAATTTCCTTCTTTTGTTCCTCAATTTTAAGCTTACACTCAATAATATTTTCTGAGCTCTCTGGTGTTGAGGATTTTAGTCTTTCAATTTCTTCTAACAGCTCAGACTTTTCTTCATCCTGTTGTTGCATATAGAGTTTGGCATCACGAACCACTTTATTGGATTTCTTCGTTTTGGCTCTCCAAACATCTATCTCCTCAAGAGCTGCTTCCAATTCGGCTTCCATATCAATTCTCCCTTCAATTTCTTCTTCTTCTTTAGCATCATCTTCTTCTTCCTTTTGAGAACTACCAACAATTGACACCATGGCATTTACCCCGCGATCTCTGCAATTTTCTATTTCCTCAACTTCTTCATCCTCAGACTCATCTGAACTTTCAAATTCTTGTGAAAGAAGATTCTTTTTCTTGAAGAAATTTCTCTTGAATTGTTTCTTCCCTTTAACAAAAGCTGAAGTCTTCTTTTTGGGAATTTCAATGTCATCATCATCATCATCATCTTGAAACTTCTTGGGGCATCTTGCCGCAAGATGACCAACCTTTCCACATCTAAAGCATGCTAGTGGAAGTTTACCTTTAAACTTTCCTCTTCCTCTTTGTAGATTTGAAGAAAGGAATGACATCACCTCATCTGTCTCTTCTTCTTCATTAGAATCTTCAATGGTGAGCTTCTTCATGGCCTTAAATGCCACCTCTTTAGACTTCCCCTTTTCCACAGCCTCATTACCAAATTCCACTAATCTTCACTAGCTGTGGATTACAAGGTTCGGGCTAGATCACTTCTATGCCCAGGCTCATTGCCTTTACAATGTTTAGGGTCAGCTCACTGCTTTCCCAAGGGTCACTCCCTGTCTCTCTCTCTCTGGCTCACTGCTGGTGGAGAGGATCACCTTCTTCCTCTTCCTAAGATCACTACTCTTGGAAGGAATCCACTCACAGTTTATAGACCTGTAGGTCTCTTCATTTGCATGAATGAATGCATCTTCTCTTGTATGTAGATGCTCTGTTGAAGTAAAACTTTCACCCGTAGATGAATATATCTTTGCACCGAAGGTATCGGGCAAACTTCCAGCTTCCACGCAGTCCGAAAAACACTTCAGGAACAAACCTTACTTGGCGCGCAAGTCAACCTCGACGCGCAAGTATCGGCGTGCAAGTCACAACGGGCGCACAAGTCCTCCTCAGACACTTGCGCGACTCAAGCTTCCTCAACTCCAAACTTGCGCGACTCTCTTCCTTTTACGCCCAAACCAATATTGGTGCGCAACTGCCAACTGGCGCGCAACTTCTAACACCGCCGCACAACTTCAACTACTGGCGCGCAAGTCCCACCTGCGCGACCACACACACCACTTGCGCGACCACCACACCTGCGCGACTGGAGCTCTGAGTTGAACTCCGGTGAGAAATGAGGAGGGGTGGTCCAGTATTTATAGGCAATCTGATCACCCTGCGCGATGGAGCGCAAGTCACCTGCGCGACCCAATCTCGGCGCACAAGTCTTCTCTCCTTTTAGACACTTGCGCGACCAACTCCCAAACTTGCGCGAACCTATTTCCTTAGACATATTTGGATCTTCTGATCTTGAAAAACATATGGCGCACAAGTTTCATATAATCCAAGTCCATGGCGCGCAAGTCCCATTTCCAAAAACACTTTTCTTCATTTGCCGATTTTCAGGCCCAAAAATTTGGCACACTGGAAAACAGCGCCACCTTGTATCTGTTCTTTTGTACCACCTCCAGATCATCCATTCCTTTTATCGACGTTCTTGAATCAAACATGGATCGTTGACCTCAGCTCTTAAACTCGACATTCCACCATGAAATCCTCTTTGTCAACAATCACAACTAAGATGTCCACTTTGTCAACAAACACAATCACCTCAAAAATGCTTCAATGATACCTTGAGGAATTTTTTCCCAACATCTATATATGTCTTTTACTGTTAAAAATTTCACATTTTACATTTTTTGGACAATGGAAATTAATTATTTCCAAAGAATGTTATGTTTACATCAAAAATATAAAATATAAAATCCTAAAAAAACTAAGGATCATTATTCCAAATATAAAAATAATTTTAGATAAAATTTATATTATTAGGAATAATCTCTTTTGACTATAGTACATTTAATTGTTAATCACCCATTTTTAAAAAAATTGTATTTGTATAATCCAATTTATTTGTGGGGAATAATACCATGATATTTGAATATAGAAATATAAATTTTAATATAATAAAAAAACTAAAATTTAAATGTTTTTAAAATCAATCTGAAACATAATATTACCATAATAAAATTATATTAAAAGTAAAAAAACATTTTTCGGAAGATATTACTTAATCCCTTAAAATGCTAATCAAATGTTTTCTAGTCTCATAATATTAATATTTTTACAATTTTTTATTTTAAATCATAAATACATATTTTATCAATTAAACGGGGTTGTAAATTTCATGGTCATTAATATATAATTATAGTATTACATTTTTTTGTAAAAATACGATTTTCATTATTCAAAGAATCATACATTATTTTTGAAAAATGTCAAAAATCGCCTAAGTAAAATATTGATATTTGGAATATGAAAATAAATTTAATATTCTATATTTAAAAATCTAAAATTTATAAATTTATCTTTTAAATAAAAACTAATAATATAATGTGAATGTGATTTTATTAAAAAATATTATGATTAAAAATTTTGGGTTCCCAGTATTATTTAATAATATGTTTTAATTTAATGATATAAAATAATATAAATCATAAATTTTTTTATTTTATATTATAATAACATCCATTAAAAGGTTGTTTATATTATTTATTAACACTGAAAATAATAATATGTCAAACTTGGGATCATTGAACATGAATATCAATGATTCATTTGACAACATAAATGTAATTATGACATATTCGTATAATTTATTATAGATATTTAATTTTTTCCCAACATATCCTGAGGTTTAACATAAAATTGATGTTAGACATTTCACAATTCATTTTTGGAAAACTACATAGATAATCAAAAATTATAAAAATGTCATCAATTATTGGATGTGGATATTTATTCAGCACCATGACTAGAATTAGATTTTGATAATCCAGACAAAACTGATTAATATAATCCACCTTTTCATGAAAATAGGACTACATCACAACAAGGAGATGTGCTAAGTATAATAAGTCCCTTCACCCCTAGATCATCATTCTTCAATTTTTACTCCTTCAACTATGTTAGTTCCATATGATATAGACTAATGATATTTAAATACCCAAATATTTTTGTTTCTTATAACAGATCACTATTATCGATAGTATAAGGACTCAACCTTAAACATTACATAATATTGAATTAAATTAATAATCCACGTTGAGGATCTTTTTAGGTTTATAGTTTTAGAGAATTAGGACATAAATAATACATCTCAAAATATTAAAAAGTAGACACTTCTACAGAGTTTCCATTTTTTTATAATATATAAACCATTAAAAAACATGCATGTCTAGTTCCATGTTTTAGACATCATGACTTTTTGTTGATCTCATCTTTACCCCTATTCATCTTTATGTCCTGTGAAAAATATTTCAAAACATTGGATGAGCATAAAAAACTCAGTAAGGGTTATAAAATAATTAAAAGAAATATTATCACATAAATAAATACAATTCAATGAAACCATACTTTTTAATCATAACATACCTCATGAAATCCTAAGATTTATGAATTACATACAGAAATCATAAATCATAAAGGTAAATTTTGGAATTCATAACATAATTACATTGTAGCTATCATAGATACATAGGGATTCACATTTGGAATACCTATCATAGTATTTTACATAAATCTCTTAAGAGAAACGTTCATCTTTACCTCTGTCACGTTACCCAATGCATTGGAGAGCTATCTCAGGCTCACCCACCCTAGGTTTATCACAGAACCACCTATATACGTATACAATTACCAATAACCATAACATAATCATACTACATAACACATGAATAGAGGAAAGATATCATTTCCACATTCAAATATATCCAATCAAGATATTGAAATAAACAACACTTTATCAAATCATTTTCAAAACCATTTTAAAAGATATTTTTGAATCAAAGTCTCTCATAACAATTTGAAGCCTTTAAATGAATTATCATTTGAAAACATTAATGTCCATATAAATAAATTTTAAAACCCAATTTTAAAACATTAACATTATTGAGAAATATTTATAAGAATTAATCTTTAAAACATTTAAAATGATATTTTAGTTAAATATTTTTTTAACAAAAAGAGAGACGCTTCAATTCAAATAATTGAGGAGTAACATTTAATTAGAAGATTAAAATATCATGAGAATAAATGGATTCATGATATAAAATTTAAAATGATAGTATATACACCATATAAGAGTGAATTGGTGCATAACAACAATGAAGACTCAGTGGAAATGTAAATTCACATGAACTCCTTTATGAAGATGGTATCCTTAAATTAAGGATAAATAGATCTTATAATTATGTGTAAAAAATATAAATAAACCAAAAATAAATGGATATTAAGGGTAAAACAATCAGAGGACACTCACACGTATTCATAGGATTACATATTCAAGAACTACAAGTTGATCCCAAAGAATTGAAATTGGGTTAAGAGGTTCCCATATAAAAATTCGACAGTCGAAAGGCGTCACTTTAAAATTTAGAAAATGAGATAATTAGATAAAAAGGTAATCTCATCACTTGTACATAAATTTTACATCATTAAGGACATATAAGAACATATCCCCATATAATAGGATGTAAATTAAAAGACAGAACAAAAAGAAGTCTTTCAAAAAGTGGAGGGTGAAAGGTTCCTTACCAATTTGGTAACATACAAAACATACAACACATGAAAGAAGGATCATACAATGAAGATATTAATACTCATAAATGAATTTATATTACAAAAATAGTAAAATAATGGGATGTACATACACCACATAAAAGGAAATAGTGGAAAATATAGCATGAATCTCACGGGAATAAAAGTGAGATGAAATCCTTTACCACGTGGTAATCAATTGAGTCTTAAGAAAAAAAGTTAATAACCACCAAATGAAACAAATAATTCCATGAATATAATGAGAATCGTGATAATATATATCAAATGGCCATACAAAATACAACACATTCAATTAATAAGTGGCTAACAATAGAAATCACAAGGAATTAAAAGTGAGATAAGAAAATCTGTTACCTAGTGTCCAACGTTATTCGTTGGATCGTTTTTATTTTAAATAATTAAATAAAGTTAATTTCAACTTTCTTAGGGACATTTTTCAAGTTTATTATTCCTTTTATATCACTTATTACCATTTTAAAAACATTATGTAATCATTTAAGTTATTAACGTTTGTTTTGTTGATATTTGATACTTGAGTAAAAAATGAACACCTTATATTTACAAGTTGTACATGTGGTCAATAGTCCATTATATCCAGATTGACATTAATTATTTAGATATCATATATATCATATATATCTATTATATATATATTTATAACAGTACATAACATTTGGTGGTAATAAATGAAATGCACCGTTCATGGAGACGGTAAGTCGTACGTATACATTAATGCTACTTTCATTTATATCTCCTATTTTAATGGAATTAAAACATAATTATACATTGGTATATTATAATTTCAGTATAATATCATATATAATATCATTGAATCCATCCATTATACATCCCACATAATGGATTAACGAGTCACATTACTTTTAGGGGGTGGTAGTCCGCACTTCCTCAAATAAGATTATCATATTTACCCATTATAGAAACCATAAAGGCATGCTATAAATGGAAAATACAGAAGCCTAAAGAAATCATAGACATAATATATATCATATATAAATATATTTCAATAATAATGGCCACCGTGAGAGGTGGTATGAGGTAATCGAACAATCATCGTCTTGTGAGGCGTTAGTTTTCCATCCACGGAAATAATATTTTCTTCACCCATTAGATGGAGGTGTTTGTAAGTGGAGTTCTAATAATTCTAATAACAACATCTTGGTATATTGAGGATACTATTGTTGTTATAAAATAAAGCAATTAAAAGAGTTTAGGTGTTGGAGAAGTAAAATAAACGAAAAGAAGTTAAGAGAAACCATTACCTTTAATTTGGGTAACTCCCTTTGGTTTGAATCAATAAGGTTTTTTGAAGATCCTTCTTCCCTAATTTAAGGCTTATAAGTGGAAGGGAGGGATTTAGGAAGCTTAATTGGGTAGAGGGTTGATGATCCTAAAGGCTTGATAGGTGTGAGGAATTGGTTAGAAGTGGTCTCTTTTTATATGGTAGAGGTGGGGCTTTTTAGGAAAGTGTTAAAATATTATTTTATTATATAATGATATTCGGTTTCTAAATTTCCAAAATCATTATAGTAGAAGATAAGATGAATCATGGTCAAAATAAAGTTATCTATGAATAATTGGGAAGGTTTTGGATAATAGTTTAATTATAATAATATTATTTATTTAAATTATTTATTAGTGAGTTAAATACTGCATCATTATTATGTCATGAATAATATAATTTATTTGATGTCTAAAAATTATAAAAAAACTATTATGTAGGAAATAGTTTCATATTTATAAAGAATATTTATAGTAAAAAAGATTCCTTATATTACACAATATTAAAATTATTTTACTAAGTGGCTCCATGGTATCCCAAAATCGACCCAAAGATACCCATAGTCGGCTTTGACAAATACAATAAGGTTTGGACAAGTCTTAACGAAATTTTGAATTATTACAATATTATTTTTACATGAAATACCCTTTTTACCTTTAACCGCAGTAAATAAAAGTCAGAAGTTACTATTTACCAAAAATTATTTTCATCTTATTGAACCATATTTTACTAACTAATAACAACCATATATGTCAGATTTTCAAAATTCAATTCACATAAGTGGTAAAATTTCATTTAAATGACAAATCCAGTTTTTTAAACTACTACTAAGTGGCTTCACTATTTATCAAAAATTAAAGTTTTTCAGAAAAATACCTAAAATTCAGCCTAAGATATATTTGATATTTAAAATTCAAAAATGTTGTATTTTTAACCAAATTATAATCCTATAAGTTTCATTTATTAATTTAAAATTAATTCTCATTGTTAAAACAAATACCATGTTTTTAAGGAATAATAACTATCAAAAGATTGACACTTGTTTATGTCCAATTTCAATGTGAAATTAATTAAAATGACCAACATTGGATTAAATGGTAAAAATATATTCTAATAAAATTTAAAACCAATTAAAAAGATAATATATATATATATAAATAAATTATATTAAAAAGAAGTTTTGAATTAAAATACAATATTTTCACTAATCATTAAAAAATGAACTTCATCGGAAAAATTCCAAAAATTCATACAAAGTAAATTTTTATGTCCCCATTCAAAAAAAATGATTTTATGTGGTCAAATAAATTTTATTAAAGTGACCAAACTATTATACATAAAATTGGATTTATTCACCTGTTAAGCCTATAACATTAATAGGATAATTGTAAATAAATTTAACGAACATGTATAATCATATTTTAGTTAGTTTTGTTAATTCACTCCAATACAACGGCTATGAGTGAAATACCATTTAAAAAAATAATATAATATTATTAGTGTGTAACGTAAGATTTCTAAAAACTCGTTGTTTCGTGTTGGGTACGTTATCGAATATATCAACCCATTTAAAGTAAAACTCAAATTTTATTTACAAATATTAAAAAATATGAAAATGTCATATTCATTATTTTCTTGGGATGTTACAGATAGCGTACACTACATGTAACCATGAGCATAAATGAACAGTGAAATAATATTTTTTAATAATAACTTTTAAGCCAAACCACTGGGATAGATGATATAAATTGGAATGTCCATATTAAAAAAATTCCATAAAAAATGAATAATAAAAAATACATTGATTATTAGTTGGTTGGAAATGATGAAAAAATATTTGGATAGGAAAAGAGATAATTTTCATTTAGGTTTTTAATTTATGACATATATTTTAAACATAATGGATCAAATAAGTTCCTAATAATAAATTAATCTAATAACATAAGTATTTTTTATATAAAATTTAATTAATTAACAATAATTTAATTATGGTTATTATGATAGTAATGAGAATAATTTAATTTTATGATTTAAAAATACATATTCCTCATAAATGTGTTCATTTAATTTATTCATGGGTATTATAAATAATTTATTCCAAATTTATAAAAAAATATGAAATGGTAATATTCTTTAAAATAATCATGTCATTAAATTATTAAGTTGAATTAATTATATTATTCTAAAATTAATGATTTTTTGGGGTAAATAGTGAAAATAACTATTTCAGAAAAAATGAAACTTTTATAAAATTATATTTAAATTATAAAAACAATAATGTATATATATCATTTTATATATAAAATAAATATTTGATAATTTTTATATTTTATAATAAATAATTTTTATCTTAGAAAAGTATTATTATCATTTTTTGAAATCTATGTAATGTTCTGTTCAAATAAAAAACTATTATATGCTTTTCTCCCGTAATATTCTTTTATATGGTTACATTTGGTTTTTTATGGTCTAAAAGTTATATATTTTATTCCAAATAAATATAATTGATCTAATTGAGAATCAATATTATATTTCAATTTTTAATAAAATTATTTTTATTATTAAAACAATCATTTTTCTAAAAACTACTTTCTTTTCTTCACTGAAACATATAATCAAGAAAATATCAAACAATTCTAGGAGATAAATCTTGTAATATAGATTCTATATTTTGAATAT
This sequence comes from Viscum album, assembly GCA_963277665.1. NCBI lineage: Eukaryota > Viridiplantae > Streptophyta > Magnoliopsida > Santalales > Viscaceae > Viscum > Viscum album. Next base: position 872,345,338 of record OY728163.1, read on the forward strand.
TGAGAAATAATTTAATGTAATATAGAAAACATATCTTCTTCTTGTTGAATAGTGACAATAGAAAATTTGTATCACCATGGGTTAGGGTAAAATGTGTTATAATGGATGATACTATAGTGTTGGCACATCAAGATAACACAGACACATTCTTGATTATCATTGGTTCGTTGGATTTATTCCAGAACATTATCATCATTGAATCTAAGAAATTTATTTTCCAATCTCACCAGATAATTACTATATTGTTAAATTATTTTATGTAATTTCTTGTGTATAAGAACACTTCACTTATAAAAGGGAAGTTTCTACATTCATAAACATGATCCCTATATATTTTCCAACACCTATAAAATATTTGTAGCTTTATTTTATATATTTCTTTTTTCATGGTCAAACATTCATGTCCAAACCCAATGTGGATCGAGTTGCAACAACCCCAGTCATGCCTCAACAAGCCAAGGGTTTGTAACAAGAATATTAAGGAATAATTAATTAGTAAGGCCTTTACCTATGTGTCTATATGAATTCACCCTACCATATCTATGTAGATGATTAGAAGAATAATAATTAAAGATTAATCATATAGAGAATAATTCTTACATGTAAAACCTATAGGGAGTACAAGTGTATGATAGAATACTCTAATGTTTAAATGGGGAATAATATTAAACCAATGATAAAGACATCCCACCCTAAGAAAATATGGAAAAATTAGGGTTTTGGGAGGGTTTACCTCTAGATATAAAATACTAAACCACTATACATGGTCTAATTCTCCCGGATTCCCACTACCCCTATGTAATTTTCATCGACCTCTTTGTGATCTTCCTAAGACACAAGATGTGTGGGAAAAGATAATACAGGGGTTTTTATATACATACACAATAGGAAACCGTCAAAGATAAAGGGGTAGAAGTAAGATACACGGTATAAATAGTTATATCAACCTATATTAAGAGATAAAGTATATCCAACCACCAGGATAAAAATATATATTCTTATAAAAGAAACCTAGAAGAGAGACAATGTGGATCTCTATCTCTCATCTTTTCCTACGAAAATAGTATCCCAATTATTTCGAGAGGTCAAACAATGATTCCCAATATATCACACATATATCTTCAATGAAAACATCTAAACCTCACCTTTCCAATGTATCTCATTGTTGATGGATAGAATATCTAAGTAGATGACCCTTTCTATGGTACAATAGCCATGTTCCACCCATTTGATAGATAGGTCATACATGCCTTATGCCAACATGATGGTTCTGCTATGTGTATAGATTGAGGACCCAATACCTATTCCAATTGGAGGGTCTATTATATGGTTATATTATTAATTACCTAAGTCTGTAGGTGGGTTCCACTATTTTGTGTCGATAGAGAAACCATGCCTTGTGTCAAAATATGGGTTCTAATTGATTTATTGATAGAAGACCCATGAGCTGATCCAAAAAAAGATTCAACTATATCGGTTGAGGACCCTTGCATTGAATCCATATGTGGATACCATTTTTTGGGAGAGGACCCAATCCATTTCAATATATTAGGCTTCCACTATTGTGTAATGATATTAGTTATATTCCCAAACTCTATATAAGGGTTCCACTCTATTGGTAGACGGGGGGACCAATAACATGTCCTATTAGGAGGGTTCCACACTAATGATCATGTATGATCTCTAATTTCGTATAGTTCATATTAATGATGATTTAAAATTGGAACATCTCTCATTATATCTCAAAATCCACCATGAATACTACAATCATGTTTTATATGGAATAAAGACACCATATATGCTAGTCACGAGCAAAAATATGAGTCCAAATGAAAAATATTACAACCTTATAAGTTTTTTAATTACGATATTCGATGATCTGTAAGCCGTCCCACATAAAATGTGGACCCACCAACTTCCTAACTATTTCCGTCTCTAGTACATGGCCTAATACCTGTGTCACCCTACGTAGTGTGTAAGGGGATGACACTATGTGCATTAGCTTCCCGAGGTCTTGTTTGTGCTCTTTTCTATGTCTATGTACCTTGGACCTATAATATGGTGGTCCCTAAGTTTGTGCAATCCTAGATTACGTGATTGGTTTCTAGAATTGGGTCATGCTATGTGAAATGGTCCCAAATGGTGTGTGATGTTTTACTCACATGGAAACCCTAAAACTACGGATTTCGGAAGAACAATTTCTATGATATACCAAATTATGTAACATGAAGTCATGATTCTCATATAAATTATGATATACATTTATTTCCTCCATATATGCCTCCATCACATAGAATCATGCCTCTAAGTCACTCTAAATTAAAAGGGGGAGGCTCCGTTGGTTTTTTTCTGGCCATTCAGTGACCAAAAAAATGATTTCCATCTCTCTTATAAATACTTGTACAATCCTCACATGGGCACATGCAAAGGGTGAAAGTGAACATAAATTAATGGAAATGAATAAATTATTCTCAATCACCTAATAAAAAATAAATAAATAAATATGTGACAATCCTTACTTATTGATTGGAATGTTTTGATAATTGGAATGAAGATACCAATGGAAGAGAATGATTTATTGTGTTCACTGCATCTCCATTCGCGTAGATCTAGATGATCATTGTTGATTGATCTCAATTCTCCCAAGATAGGTTAAAGAATAATCCTATCAATGATCAGAGGGTTATATGGAAAACCCCTGGTGATCTTCTATATAATAATAATAATATAGGTTTTGTGATAATTTAAATTGAATTAATCAATTAATTTAAATTAAATTCATTATGAAATTGTCTCAATATCAGAACGCCCTACACTAACCAGCTTTAGGTCATGACTAGGGTAATGAAAATATTCAAAATTAATCTGTGGTTTTATATTTTTTTGTCAAATCTATATTTAAGAGACACACATTATTTATGAATCATTTCTCATCCATCTTATAAAATATATCTAATATTTTTAGAAAATCAATTCCGAGAACACCGGGCCTTGAAAACATGAACATGATAATGTTTGACATTTTCATCCGATGTCCCAACCAAATCCTCTAAAATGGACAATATCAATCAGCATACCATGTAACAAAATTATTTGCTAATTATTTATTCAAGACCCAATCCAAGGGAGCTTGATCACAAACTACACCAATCCCAAGTCCATAGTCCAATGAAGAGTCACAAACATAGATAGGCACGACTAATATGTGATGAATTATCCTATAAACCATTTAAAAATCACCCAAACATATACTTATATATGTGAAAATGAATAATACTCAATGATAGAACATCATGCGAACAATACATGTTTGTAAATCCTCTAGGGAGTAAAAAATTATGACAATATTATAAAATGAGAAAGGGGGAAATACTTTTCCAACAAGAAAGATGACCTGGCATGATAAAACATAAAAAATAAATTATTTAGAGAGAAAAGCTCCTTATCTCCAATCCCCGAGAACCATATGCAATCTAATAAATTAGGTAACCCTATATTTCCTTTTTAATCATCACTGACATATATGTCATCTTCTTATGACACAAAACATGTGGGAAAATACCATTCAAGGGTGAGTATATAAATACCAAATAAATCACCCAAAAATATGAATGAGGTGTGGTAAGAGACATAATATGAATACCCATATCAGTCCCATAGAAAAAGAGAAATTTTATCCAAACATAAGGATACAAATATATGATTATAAAAGAAACCTAAATGTGACAAAAAGGGTTTCTCCATCTGAAAACCAATCTTGGGAAAATATTCATCCATTAGTTATAAATGTTTATGAATGATTAACATCATCTCATGAATATTTCTGAAGAATAAATCATGTAATACCAAAACATATGACATTGAAACACTTTTGAGGGTTAATAATCTATTTGTGGATGATCGTTGGTCTAGTACACCTAGATGTTTACATTATATGGATAGATATAATACCCATTCCTTGTTGTAATAGGATGGATCCACTATGTGGATAGACATATAAACCATGGCTTGTAGCAAAAGGAGTGTTCCACTCTATATGTACAGGTCATGTTCTCTGATTCTAATGGACGATTCAACTCTAGTGGATAGATAGAGAACACGTTCCTTATACGAATCAGAGGGTTCCACTCTATGGGTAGAGGAACCATTCTATGACTCCTTAGTGTTGTTCCACTCTTTTGGTAGTAGAATTATTCACTGATGCTACATGAGGGTTCTCCTATGATGTACAGAAATATGACCCATTCACTGACACCACATGCATGTCTTCTTTTTAGGTAGATTGAGGACCATTACCTATCTGAATTAGAGTGTTCCACTCTAATGATCTAGTCTGATAACTTCCACTATTGAGTGTTACATAAGAAATAATCAGATATGAAACATATCACATAATATCTTAACAGACATCGTGAATGCTTCTATGATTTTTTATTTTGAAAAACATTCAGGATAGGACAATTGTGGGCCAAAATATGAGTCCAAATGAAGGATACATGAGAAGTATATATATCCTAAAAAATGTGGGCACACAACATGTAAGGGACCCCCAAAAATTGTGTTCCAACTCTAATTCATCACATTCTCCATCTCTAATGCATGGATCACTTCACCTGTATACTTAAACAGCATGTAATGGGACTATATGACATTCTCCAGCCATATTTGTTTCTACTCATCATCTTGGACATCTCCATGTTCCTTGGATTTATAATCATTGTGTTCACATGTTTGTGTACATATGGAGTAAATGTGGGGTTTCTAGAAATAGGTTAGATGGCATGTTAAGGTCCTAGATGGTGTGTGACATTTAAATAACATAGAAATCCCATCACCATATATTTCTAAACGACAAACCATATGTTCTATGGAATTATATAGTTTGTAGTCATGACTTTCACTGAAACGTGTTCCTCAACACAATATTATAGATCAGCCTCTATCACTTAAAATCACACCACTAATACACCAAAAATTCATTAGGGGATCCTTCATTGGTAATTTCCAGCCATCTAATATAAGAAAATTGGATTTCCTTTGGATTGTTCAATAACATTATTTTTCTTTTATACCATCCAATTTTTATCTAACTCCTCTTTAGATCCAAAATCCAGGATAAAATAACCTTAATCCCAAAAAAAATCCAACACATTTAATATAATTGATCCATTTATCACATTTAAATATTCCACTAATTATGTTGTGAAATTATGACCAATCCCACCTATCATTGTTAAACTATGTCTATCTAGTATAACATTGAAGAACATGAAAAATGGTTGGGATAAAGGAAAAAGAAACAAATGTGGATGTATAATTATCAGAGAGTTCTTGGACAAAAAATAATAAGTGAGTAAATCTAGGGTCAGATAAATGGATCAACATGGATTAACAGAATAAATGACAATACACTTTATGCATGTGAACATGAAGATGATCAATATGAACATAGATCAGCGGAATTAAGTTTATCATTCTCAGTATTTTAATCATATGAGTATATATCCATATATGATGAGTCATACTTCATGATTGGATCATTTTACAATGGATTATGATACATCCAATGAAATACAATGATATTTTTTCATTGAATATAGATTCAAAAATAAATATCAATTTTTCTTATGATTATAAGATATTTTTATGAGACCTTAATTAAAATTTAATTATGTTATAAAATAACTTGTAATTAAAAATTTATACTTTTTGAATAGTTGATGAATTTAATTAAGAATAAAAATTTTCATAATTAGAAAACATATTATATGAAAATAGATCCCATATTTTATTTCTATATATAGAAAAATGGTCATGGTAAAATGCTTGAATTTTTTATAAATAGATGATTTTTTATGGATAATAAAATATTGTAATTACGGTATATGAAAATAGGTCTTTATTACATAAATTATAGTTGAATATATGATTTTTGGATGATATAAGTAAAATAATCATGATTTTCCATCATTATTTAATATATGTAGTGACAATTTTCAACAATAATAATTGAATTAAGCCAAAAAATATGAAAATAAAAAAATATCCTCTCCTCCCCTATAAATACCAATTATCACCACAACTTCTCCTCAAACCATACTTGCATTAAGATTCTCATAATTGTACCTAATACTCATACCATTCATCTCCCACACATCTCATAGTCTTTTTTATCATCAATAGACCTAATCAAATTTCCTTATGGAGGTTCTCAATGGGATGAAGATCGACAGGTACTATCCACTTCCATTTTCATTCAATTTATATTTAATTTATTTTCATTACTTACCCTACCCTCACCTCCATATCCAAAACTATATAATAAATCAAGTATAATTAATATTACTAAATTTTTTTAATGTAACAATCCATTATAGAACCCCTTATCCTCTCGCTATTGTTATAAAAATTGAAACATAGTCTGTTATGTCATAATTTACCTCCATCATAGATTACCCATTTTCCTTTTTAATTACCGCCATCATGGATGGTCACAAACCAATTATTATGTTCAAATTATATTTTAAGACAGATATTATATTTCTTATGAAACTATGGAACCATTAAATAAATATAATAATTATTTAAATGATAAAATATCATGGTGGTTGTAAAAAGTGATAAATTAAATTAAATCATATTCATTAACATTTAACTAATAAAAATTCCTCATAACATAAATCCAATGTATGTATAAGAAATTTTAAAATTTATGTGGTTAATTAATAACAAATAAATTCAATTTTATATAATTATTCTTACTTAAAAATGAACTAACATATTTTGATAAAATCGAATCAATCATGAAAAGACAAGAAAATGACCACTTTCATAGTAAAGAAATTGATCTCTATAACTCATTAAAATTTCCATAAACAAACTTAATAAAAGTATAACATATTAGATACATGTAAAAGAAGTTTTTAATATAGTAGTTAATGAATCTAATTTGACTATCAATGATATTAATGTGAAGAACCCATCTAGACCTAAGGTTTAGGTATTCTAAAACTCAACTCACATTCTTTTTGTTATCATGCTTTGATTCCAAATTTCATTGTGATTATTTACTTCAATGTTCATTAATTATAATTTCTTTACTATTCTTTCTATTTTCTTATATATATAAGTTTCTATTATTGTTTACGAGATATATAACTATTTTTGAAAGAACCCTTATTTCCAAAACACAACTTCATTCCTCTTAATATTGTTTCTTCTTTACTCAAAAGGTGATGATTCTTATAAAACAATAATATTTTCCCTTTCTCATTTGAGAACCCCAATGTTCAATCATGAATTTATGATTTATGATAGTAATACCATTCGTTTATCTGGGTTATAGTATATCTATGATTGATATACATTATATGTATATATCTTCATTATGTGAATGTTAGAATGTTACAGGTGTTCTTAAATGTAAATATTACTCCATTGAATTTGTTAATGTGATGTATGTCAGGAGATAATATAGAATATGTTTGACCATTATATTATCATTGTTCACAACTATGTGTGGTACTTTATAGCTAGTTAATGTTCATTAATTTTTATAAATTTCCAAATTCCTTTCATTTATCTGATGCTTTTAATAAAGATTATGATAATGATCATATGATTCTGTTATGATTATATTGATTATTCTCACCCATGTTATATTTAATCATGTCCTTATATATCCTTATACAAGGATTTTTTTCTCACTAGTTTCTTTAAGGTATATCCTCATATGATTTAATTTACTAAGTATAATGTGATATCCACTAAGAAGAAAAACAAATTTAATTCTATAATATTTTTGTTTTAATTTTTAAATTTTATGTATGGTAATTATTTTCCAATGAAATAACCCCAAGTTCATATATTTTAAAAATTTTATTTTAATTTTCTTCAAAATATTATAATATTCATTTAAGAAAATGTAGGGTACCTATTGTTGGTCTCATAGAATGTTTTATTTAATATGTGACAGGTTATTAGAGAACAATATTGAAAACCCTAGTATGAGAATGAGTACATGTTATCACAGAAGAAATTTTTTTTTATAAAATATAATTTTTGGGATTATGGTTATGTATCTCTTCAATAGTTACTCAAACATCCCCCAATATTGATTTATAATTCTCAATAGAACTCATGCCCAAAGCCACTCTTATCTCAAAACTACCCTAAAGGATTGCCTCTATCAAACTGGATAAGTTACAACACATCAAAGGAACATGGAAAAAGATATCATACACCGTAGTGCAACACATTGGGGTTTTATAGTGCACTTTTTTTCTTGTATAATAATGGATCAATGTTTATCTATATTGATTATCAAGAACTCAATAAGATAACTATAATGAAAAAAGCATCATCTTACAAGGATTTATGACATATTTGACCAATAATGGGGAGATCAAAACATCTTTAAGGGGGTTCTTCAATCTAGAAATCATTATCTAAATGTGAATAAGGATGATATTAGAAAGTGTACTTTATTCACATGTTATGGGAATTATGAGTTTCTAGTGATTCCATTCAAATTTAATGATGCACCTGAAATCTACATTGATTTGATGAATAAATTCTTTAGACACTACCTTGAAAAATATGTGTTAGTTTCTATTGATGATATTATGATCTAATCCAATATAGAGGAGGAATATGGTGAACATATAAGGATTGATGTAGTGACATTAAAGAAAGATAAGTTTCATTCCATGCATAGAAAGTATGAAATTCAGATACACCATGCAAAATTTTTAGGACATGTAATCACGTGTGGGAGAATTTATATTAACCCTAAAAAATGGATATTGAGGAATGGCCTAGACACACTATTGTGAAATTAATCTATAAATGTCTTCATTTAATTACTATACCATCTAAAAAATACTATGTATAAATCATATTTAACCCTTACTATCAAACAAAGAACCTATAAATAAATCACAAGCATGGTTGCGTTTAACTAAATATTAAGACTTATACCAAGTATATAACTCCTTATATACATAGTATGAAATTTATAAAAGGTATTATAGATCATTAAACTAATACATATATCTATTTATAATATATACAATTTAGGATCACTAATAATAAAAAATAAATTAAATACATGAAAATAACATATATTTAGCCACAATATAAACATTTATTTACAATTTCTAAATAAATAGTTATATGAACTATATAATTTTATATGTTTCATAGAAATTCTGTAATTAAATAGACATAGTCATTACATATTAACTCTTAAATTTACTCTAATATAATTATTTTTCATGAAATGTAATATTATTTTCTTCTTATACAAAAATAAAATAAATGTAAGAATAATTTTTCATAAATAATAGGACTTCAAAGATTATATAAACAATTATTTTAAAAATATAATTTTTTTATATTATTTTCACTATAATAAAACAAAAAATATTTTAGTCGGTTTTAAATAAATATTAAAATGAGATGTTTAATTTTGTTTTCATGTAATCATTTGTAAAGAACCCATGAATTAGAAAAAACTTATTGTTCCTTATTATATAATAATTTTAAAAAAAATGTTTATCAGGTATTTCCAATTTTAATCATATATCACATCGACCAAAAGACATAATATTAGTGATTATTTCTTATAATTAAAAAAAATTCTTTAATATATCCTAACTATTATTATTTTCATTCAAAATATTGTGTTATTTTCCTCCAATTATAATGTTCTCTAGTTAAAAAGTCACATATAATTTTACTGATTATTCTATTTCCAAATATAATCAATTATATTTTATACATATCAATCCATGAAGTTGTTTTATTTTTTTGTATCATTATTTCTATGTAGAATACAAAATTTTATTATTAAAATTGTAATTTTTCAATAATATGATTGTAATATTGTCATTCATTGATATTATATTTTCATAAAAGTTTTCAATGTCTATTTTTTTTACAAAACAATACATTTTTTATGACATTTATAAATCGATTCAGATTTTTAAATAAAGCACAATGTATTTACAAAAAAACATAACCTTGAAAATTCTCCTAAAATTCATCAATTTTCAAGAAAAACATTTCTTCTAGTTTCATTATATATATATATATATTTCAAATTATATAGATTTTTATTTGATAATAAATAATAAGGGATAAAATTTATCTAAATTTATTTTAAATCAAAAAAATACCCATTTTTCTAAATATTCATCCATTTATGTTATACTAAATAAAATAAATAAATAAATTGAACCATTTTCTATTTCGATTTAGTACTTTTAATATTCTTAATATGATCTTTTTAAAAATCCTACAATCAATGTTAATGATTTTTATCGTAAAGAGTATATGAATGAATCTCTTAATTTATAGGGTGTTTGATCTCTTCCTCATGGATGGAAAAAAATTCAATGAGAGAGAGAGATCAAGTTTGATATATTTTTGAGGATTTTTATAAAAAAATCATACAAATATTATATTAACCATATCAAAAACTATGTTTATATTTTTGTAGTCATCCAAGGACCCACAATTGAATCCAAATATTTATCAAATTATTAGTTATTATTTTGTAATTTTATGAACATATCAAAACATCTCAATGATAGATCATTTTTATGATTAATTTGTTTACCATTTAATTATATCCATTGTTTCAAAATCCTCAAATCATTATCACAATTTAATTAAACATATGATGATAGATTAGGTAGAAGATTAATCAAATTACATTCATTGTTGTATAACACATTAAATGTCACGTATAACACCATGTCATAGTGATATTTACTATAAATTAGATTACACTCGTATAAACCATTACATGGGTAGGATAACCATTCAATGGTTTTGATTTATTATATATTTTGACAAAAATATAAAATTGGTAAATTTTATCTTTAGATCATAGCATAAAATATTCATTCTCAATAAATTGTGTAAGAATATATATTTTTTAATTATATTGGTTCAAACTTGATAAGAGTATGTTGAAATGGGCTTTTAGATGCACTCATATCAATGATTAGACATCATTTGTGTGGGAGACATCATTGTATGAAATTGGTTACACTTTGTATACAAAATAAACCATCACATGATGATCAAAATAATACTAGTATATAATAAAAGAATAAATGAAATATATTTAATAGAATATAGGAATTTATAGTAGTTTTATCCTCTACTAACTCAAAATTAAACATACACACATTGTCTAAAGCGGAATCGTAAAATATCTAGCTTATAAATAATATGTAAGTATATAGAACAATATATAATGTGAATAGAAATATTCTATTCTTTAATGAACCCGACCAAAGCATTACAGTATACTTCTCAAGTTGAATTAGTTTCCTAAATTATTTTTTGGATGAATGATAATAAAAAATTGTCTATTGAAGAAATTCCACCACTAGATAATATATGAAATAAAATATTGAACCCATATCCTTAAAATTATATTAGATATCAAAGATTATTTATAATGGCCGCAATTTAATGTTTATTATTCTTAAAATGGTAAAAAATATAATGATAGTAAAATTGAGGACATAAAAAATTGCATTTGTTTCAATCAAATAAATGATTTGAATATTTTTTAAAAAAAAATAATATCATCATAAAAATTTTATATATATTGTTAATTTCATAAAATAGAAAAATCATCCAATATATCACATGTGTTCAAAAGAAATAAATTATAATGAATACTTAAAAAATAATCTTATCATCACATTTAATCCTAAATAATTATTCAAATCATATCTCATTAGAATCAACACAAATTCATAAATCAAAAATTTATCATATCAAATAGCATAGATCATAATGGTTTGTAATATATTTATTTATTAAAACTATAAATATAAATTGAGTTAAATAAATAATTGTATCTAACTGTAAAAATATATTTTCCCAATTAATATACTATTGTGTTTAAATTAAAATCCTAATTCACTAAATATAATAAATAAAATTCCATAAATTTTGAATGATAAAATTTGATATCCTTAAATTTATAACTCATAATTTTAGTTTTTGTCTTTATTCAAAATTCATAAGATATAATAAAAATAATATTTGATTATCAAAAAAATAGTAATATTTTAATATTTACTGAACCAATTTATATTCATTTTGATACACATTTTTTAATCTAAAAAAATATTATTAATGATGTTTATAGAATATGTAATGTGGTTCAGGTAATTGTTTTTTCTAAAATTATTGAGGAATAAATTACAGAGAAATAATATGAAAAATATTTATACTGGAAGGTATTTTGGAGAAAATTTTCAAAGAAATTCCCATTTATTAATAATCTTTATATAAATATAGTGATGAATATTTATCATTTCATTCCGAAGAATTATGAAAATTCCTTAATTTCTTATACATTAATAAAATTAGAGGTAAATCAACACATGAAATAAAATGTGACAAATTTCAAAAAAAAAATTAATATCAATCTTTACTTGTTTTAAAACCCATGTTTTAATAATGAAGAATAATCCAAACATAAAATAAATATGTACTATTCAATATAGTTTTAATTAATATTTGTAAAAAAATCTCTACAAGAAAAAATTTAGACAAAAAAAATGGAATGGTTGGGTAATATAATTTTTATTATTTTATTTATAGATTTAATCAAAATTTCAATGATTTTAAAAAATTCAAACGTATATAAATATAATTAAATCTATGGAATCATTGCTTTTTATTACATAATATTTCCTTAAATGGAAAAAATATAATACCCTTTCATGTTTTATTTCTTAGGAAAGAGGTATATAATATTAAAAAAATAAAAATTCTTCTAAAACCACATAAAATAGTTATTTATGGGCCACTATAGCCTAATTTTACTATATCTCATATCCTAGGGACGTATACTAAAGGAAATGGGTGAGAATGAATCCCAGTAAGGGAATACAAAAGATAGACATATAGAATGTCAACATGAGACATATCAATAAAAACATAATGAAAAATTATAAAGAATCAGAAAGAGGTATATGAAAACAAAAAGAACTTGAATCAGAACGTTTAAATGTGGCTAAAAATTTTAAATGATACATTCATAATCATATCACAAAGTGTTGTCACCAAGATGTCATAAATGAATATTATCAAGATTATTTACCATGGTATCATAAAAATGTCACATATGGAGATTAAATACATTAACAAATGAATTATAGTTATGTTAGATCACAAACTTCATATTTATTTTTTAATGTGAAAAACATATATCATAAACAATAATTTCATAAATAACCTTTCAAGAATAAATAATTTGTTTCTTATCAAAATCGAATTGTAAAACAATGCTTAAAGTCATAGTAATTACATCATATTTATCCCAAAAATATGAATGATTGTTTACTTGGTTTCAATCCCAAAATAAAATAAATATATTTTACATCATGTTGAATACCCACTTAAAACGAAATGGTTTGGAAACCAATTAATGAAAATAAAATATAATTTCTTATTAAGAAGAAAGAAATTTGGAGAAATAAATTCCATCGTTGGGAGAGTATGAAATATGATATCATAAAATGTAAAATTAGACGGATAAAGGTTATACCATTTATAAAGAAAAATTCTTATAATAATGGGGTCATATAAGTTGGAATTATTAAAAAAAAATTAGAGACAAAAAAAAATTAATTTTGAATTGAAATGAAAATCAGATATTTTGGCTACCTCGAAGTGTTGTTCCTATACATAAGGATCGAAAAATTGTGGATTGAGGACACATTTTTGGAATCCTTGGGAAGATAAACCACATGAAAATTTTTGCGGATATATTGGGAATGAATGGAAATGGTGAATTGGATGGGTATTTTTTGGAGAAGTGGATGAATTATTTAATAATTTCAAAATATATGTCTTGAAAAAATAGGTTGTGGAAAATGAAAAAACATTGGTTTTCCCATGATTTTTTCTCTTTAATTTGGAAATTTACTCCACATTTTGTGAATATTTAATTACAGAGAGCTAAAAACCATTATTTAATACATCTATTTTTATTGAAATGTAAATATTCCCCAAAGAAATGTTTACAAAAATAAAATATTCCTTTTAAGACTTTCAGAAGATATTTATATATATATATATATTTAATATAATTCATTGATATATGTAATACTAATACAATAAAATTATTTAGGTCTTGGATTTTGTTTAGTTAATTATTAAATCATTTTGACATAAATATGATTTTATAAAACATAGAGAAACACTAAAAATGTATTTTATAATATTTTGGAAAAGTTTTTAGTATTTAAGAAAATTCTCTTAAATTTACAATAATTTAAATTAAAATTATTTATTTAAAAAATGATGTTTATTTTTCTATAATAATTATCTAAATATTATAATTTTAACATTTAAATATAAATTTTTTTTATTTAATAATTGCAGTTTTAAGGTATATTTAAATTGGTAACGCTTATAAATAATTCCCAGGGATAATATAATATTCTTTTATTTTTACATAATTAAAAAATGTGTTTTGAAAGTATATTTCATTAAAAAATATAATTTTTATAATAACTTGGTTTATTTTAAAAATTGTATATATTTTATTTAAAATTACAATAATTTTTTATTTTCCTCCAAAAATAAAAGAATAAAATTATTATAAATTAAAATTTTCTTTCATTAATAAAACATTTATAAGAATAAATTATGGAATATATATTTTGTTTATAAAAAAGGAATTTATATGTTGTATATAATGTTTATAGGCACATAATACCATATTACACTCACATACTCTCTAAGGATAAAGTGCATGATGGTGGTAGTTCCGTGGGCTGCCTTAGCTAACATTGACCACGTGGTAATCTACACTAACATGAACATCATCCATGAGTGATTCCATTTAGACTGTAATTGATGAATGTTTTGTTGGCCTTTGTCAAGGGAGAAACCCTATGATAATACCTCCCACCCATTATTTGACAAATTGGATTCAAACGACCTGACTATATAGGTTGAGGCCATTGTTTCTCTTTTCATTACCAAATTTTCTATGAAATTTCTACTTATAAACTTTAATAATTTTGGAAAAATTATCATCAAAGGGTAATGTATCCATATAAATTACTAAAAATCCTTTATATTAACTAATAATTATATAATGGTTCTATCCTAATGAACACATTTCCCTTGATACCCTATAAATACCAATTCATTGGTTCGCTAAAAATTCCCTACAATTTCTCTTATGGTTATATTATCATTTCATAATATTTTTACTAGTTTAATAATATTTTTTAAATTCTATAGAAGTTAAATTGGGGATTATGATTCTGGTATGTTGGAGAAATCCATAAATTCCCATTTTAACTGCTATATTTTTCAGTAATTTCCAATTGTATTATTTAGCATTTTTACTGGTTTCAATGATTACTGATGTAATAATTAATTTTTTTTGGTTTCTTGTTATTTTTTACGTGTAAAATATTATATAATATATAATATGAATTATTTAGGAAATTAATATCATATAAAAATATCGGGTCATTGCATTCTTCCCCCTTAATAAATTTCTTCCATAAAATTTTAACTCATTATCTTGGTTGTGGAAGGGTGGTGGTACTTTTGTTTAATTTTCTCATCTGGTTCCCATGTCTAGTCATGATATTAATATTTTATCTACAACACTTTGACTAGGTGGGATTTCTTTTTTTCATTGAACCATTTATTTACAGTCCAATATCTTTACCGGACACTCCTCGTAAAAGAGGTCATGTTCCAATTGTATCACATCCAGATTTAGTACATGTGAGTGACCAGTTATGTACTTACATAAGATAAATTTTTGTAAATACTCCATAAACATGAGTTATATTTGGTTTAATTTCTAGTATATTTTACAATGTACCTATTTCATCAAGCATTTCATAGGGGATAATGTCCCTAGGGCTTACTGTACATTTTCCCCAAATCACATGACTATCTTTGATGGTGATATTCAATGGAAAATTTGGATAAAAAATATATTCCCCAGTCCCTTTTATTATTGTCACCATAGATCAAAAATTGACTCTAAGAATCATTTGTATGATTTTTTATTTATGGATCTTTTTTTTATATCTTTCCCAAAATCAGGCCAAATAAACATCCTCTCACAAACATAATCCAAACAAATAGGAGTTCTAAATTGCATTCTATATAGAAAATCGTTTAGTTTCATTTGTATGACATAGTGGATATTATTTTTGGTTGATAAAAAATCTAATAGGATTATTTCATCATATCCAAATTCAAAATTTCCTTAAGCATATTCTCAACCTGTCCTTGAGTGTCTGAATAGTACTTCTGTATAAGAAATTTGTTCACAGGTGATTGGTTGTACTAAGTTTCAATTCAATAATTTATGTATTTTGAATAATTCTCTAGAAGTAATATGTGAACCATGTATCATGATAATAAATGATATAATGTGGACCACATGAAACATCACCACTTCATTTACATATATAATGAAAAATTAGTCGTGATAGAAATATTCTAGAATAGTATTGAAATGGGAAGTCTTGGTGAGTTTATCCTTTATAACCCATATCACATTTTTTCATTTAGATATTTTTGACAGACTATTGATGATGTACATAGTGTTATTTTCCCATATACATGTTGGTATGGGTAATGGTTTCAATACCCCTTTATGAATATTTTGTTCCACATTCTCATATTGACACATCAAGAACCTTGTAGTCTAGTCAGCTATATACATTTTCATATGATCTCACTAATAATGATCATGAAGTTTCATATACATTTTTTGTCATCATGTATTTATATAGAATATATATTTATGATATCGATCCCTAAACTCCTTATTTTTCTACAATACAGATGGAACACATAGGATTTTATAAAATTTAAATACACCTTATTGATATAAATTTAACTCAAGAAACATACCATTCTTCACAGAATCTATTTTATTCGATAACATAGAATAATCACATTGAGATTTCATGACCTTATCATCAAATTATTTTTGAGAAATTATTTTGGATAAAGTTGAAGATGTAACTTCCAATATGATTTCCATGTCCAATTTTAGTTTGTCTTGGATCAACGGATCTCCTTGAATCCTTATCATTCCCAAAGAACATGTTGTTTCTTACAGAATGCATCAAAAAAAATTCTTATTTGGGGTGATAGTGAATTAAATATGAATATTTTTTAAGATGTTCAAATAATATCAATTTCCTCACATTAAATTTATTTTTATTGGAAATTTACATCAAACATTAGTGGTCTATGTGTATATCACATTCCCCCTCACAAATATAGTGCCTATAAATTTTTAGTGAAAAATAATTTCAAGTAACTACTTTTTATGCATAAGATAATTCTTCTCATGAGAATTTAACCATAGATATGCATATGTACTCACAATTTTAATTTTCCAGAGGATGCACTCTTTCCCATTATAGATTCGTCTCTATGAATAATGAGTCCTTGTATGATAGATGGTTGATTTATCATTGGTTGTTTTTGAAAATTATTTTTAAATTCAGTGAAACATTTATCAGAGTCAATTTTGAAGATGAATTTAGTCTCATATCATTTTAACTAGGTCACATGATTAGAAATTCATGAAAAAAATTCAAATACAACCTATAATATCTTGGAAAACTAGGGAAACAAAAAGTCCAAGTTACTCGTCCATGATGAGGCCACTCCTCTACAATCATTTTATTAGTAGGGCCAACAAAGATTCTATTATTTTTTATAATGTTCATTATGGAAGAAATGTTTTTAACCAGAATTCACATTGAATGAATTTTACAAATTTGTTATCCTTCATCTCAGTTCCCAAAACAACTGTTATATGATCCTAATGCCCCTCAAATATTATGGAATATATTAGAAGAACCTGAATAAAAAATAGAATTAATTTATCATTATATTCTTTAAATACTATATTAATCAAATACTAAAATATATTAGGATCACTAGTTATGATAAAGGTTATAAAAACAAACTTTTAACTACCATATATTGTTAGGGTAGAATTCTTATGAATATATTATTTCATTGGAATCAATTGATGAAACCTAGATCAAGGTCAATATTAGAGACACAAATTTTCTTCTAAAGCTAGTCAAATAAATTATCAATATTTGATAAATTTAATTTATTCTTCACTATGATTCCATTAATTTCACTATAATCACTATATAGGAACATTAATCCATCCATATTCTACACAATGAGAATTGTTCCTCCCCAATTATATACACTTTGTCAAATAAATCACCTCCAAAAATGATATTGAATTTGTTTATTTAATTTATATTACTCATTATTTTCCAACTATATAGGTCATGGAAGTTGACTTTGGCCATGGTAAGAGTTCAATATAGAAATCATCCTTTCTTTCTTGGGGTGGTCTAGGAATGTCTTAGAGAAATATTTCCAAGTATTTCTGAATGAATGAAATATTATCTATTATTTTTTTCATTCTCAATCTTCACAAACATATTACATAATGTGGGATATGATATGTGCATCTAAGAAAACATCATGTCAAGATATATCACGATTAAAATTTTCAGTAGGTTTTCAATTCAATAACAGCAAAATTTTATTGATTCTACAGTTAATTTAACATTATTATTTCAGAGCAAGTCAATCCTTATATAGATTCAACATCCACTATGGGAATCCATCCATCCAAATTTTGGAATTTAATTTTAATAAGAGAGAGGTCCCAATTTCCCTACAGATCAAGGAGGTTTTAAATAGTGCAAGCCAAGGGCATTATCCTGAACAAGATTATCAAATGCTGGGGCAAGGGAACCAATACTATAAAAAAATGGAACTCGGGGGAACCAACTGAAGCTTAGGAGGCCAAGAAATCTACAACCATGATATATTATCTCTATGTCTGGGTATGCTTGATATCATTAACAAAAAACCCCCTTATTTTAGGAATATTATATGTACTAGACAAGTGGTATATCTCACTCCATTGATTGAGTTGATTAGAATTAATGAATCAGATTCTACTCTGGAAAGAGAAAAAACTATGGGAGTGAAATAGTGATAATCCACTAAGAAAGGTAATAGCTTCAGCCCAAATGGATTCACCAAGCCCAAGGAAAAAACTGAAATCAAGACACACCAAACCAATCTCATCCCTCATTGACCTCCCCACCTCGCAAGAGGTGTCGACTTCACCCAAATGTCGTGGGAGAACAACCCAGTTTTTTGGGTACCCTCACTGCTACTAGAAAATATCAATCGAAGAGAGGGAGAGAGATTCCACATCCTGATTAAAGGAGAAAGTTACATAACTATAGCCCTAGCCTGAACATTAACAGTTAAACAAGTGCTATTGGATCCCTCAATTCTGGAATTATTCCAATTGCACTAGATAATCCAACTCCCATCAACAATGGGAGTTATACGGGCCATACGTTCCTAGGTTAGATCATTCGATAAAAGAATCCAATAATATAGGAAGGAATGACAAAAAATCCCATGGATGATGCTTCAAGTGATGTGACTTAGTTCCTGTGAGATGGTGTACACCCAATCACTATGGAAGAACAGATGCTCAATGGACTCGACATGGGGGATACAACAACATTCATAGTGAGAGGCAAGGAAAAACCGTTTGTGCTGCACCCCCTCATCCATGGGTAAAGTAAGAATGTGGAGATGCAAAAATAGAATGTTATATTTAGAAATAAAGTATTTACACCATAAGAAAAAACCCTAAATATCTGAGGTAATTCCAATATACATAGAGAAGTGATATGATTTTAAGGAGAATGTACCATATAAAGAACCAGTAAACATCAACCAGTCTAGTTCAGATGAGAAGGAAATGACATGAATAACCTCTTAATACATAGGGTTGAGAATAACCTGGATAAAGGCATGTAAATTAATCACCTCATAAAACATGACGTTAAGAGCTCAGAATACAATAAATTTAAGTGAATAACCTACACATTTATCATTCCAAAATCTGATCGAACCAATTCCCACAATCCATTTAGAGTGTTATTGAAGGTTGAGAATGTTTAGAGGAATAACTACCCATAGCTTGGTGTATCTACCATTAGAGGATTCCAACCATTGGCCGTATTTACCCCTTGTGAAATTGGACTAATGGGAATTACCTTCCATCACTTCCTAGGCTTGCATGGCTTGGAGAAAGGACATGGTGTCCCCGGAATTCTTGATATTGATTCATCCATCCTCACCAGCCCACAACATTCAATCCCATGATGCCCAGTGACTTCTCCCCTCCCCTGGGCATCACAAAAACACTATCCATGATGCTATCATTGGTGAGATTGACTGACACGGGTACAATAGGGGTAGTAATAACATGCATATTAATTGAGGTTGAAACTCTGTTAATAAGGGTGAGGCGGCCTCAAAATGAGAGAAATATATTTTTCTAGTTGATAATATAAGAAAAAATCTTGTCAAAAATTCCATCAAATTGAAGGATGTGGATTCCACCTTGGGAAATAGGTTCCTCTATGTACACCATGGGAAAAGTTCTTCTATAGATCCCCATCTTCTCTTCATTTAACATTTCACTTCATTATGATAATAATTTAGAGATAAAATTACTACTCATTTCACGACTAATTAACTACCAACTCCAAGTACAGTATGTTTCCAAAATCATGTTTATGATCCTAAATAAGTATTCTATCTCCATTGGTAAAAATGAGAAGACCATCAGCACAAAATTGTGTGAAATACCATTGAGTTTTGGATTTCACATGAAAGGCCGAACAATGCAATCATGGATGATTCTATTAAGGTACCGTCTAAAGACATCTTGAATTATAATTAAAACACTATGAGATAGTTGATCCCCTTGTTTAAGTACATTTAATGTTTTTATGAAGCCATATTTTTTACCAAAAAATGTGATATAAAACCATGGAGATCCAATACACCTGAAAAATATCAACTACTTTCTCATTGAAACCCATACATATCATGACTCTGATGATGTAGATCCACTCAAATCTGTCATATTCTTTATCCATGTTAAGTTGAATGGCTATGTTTGATCCGAAGAACGTTTTTTGAATATTACTAATCATTTCATGGGCTAGGCCAATGGCTGTTTGAGTTGTCCGACCACAGAGAAAACCTTGTTGCTCCATTGTAACCAAAGTAGTGGAAAACCTAAAATCCTCTAACTGATCGAAGCTGTAAGGACTTTATTAAGAAATTTTCACATTCTGGTAGGCCTAAATTATTTAAAAGAATATGGGTATTTGAACTTGTTAATTAGGATACGGCAAGTGGCACAAGACACTCTTGGTAATCCCCTGCCCAGAAAAAATCATTGATCATATCCACCAATTTATCCTTTATGAGAGACCAAAACGTGATATAGAAAAATCCTAGAAAGCTATCTTGACCGAAGCCACTCCCATGATTCAGAGAATACACATCCCCCAATCCTGTTGATCATCAGGAATCCTCTCATAAGAAACATTAGTATTAGAGGAAACCACCTAAGGTATGTAGTCAAACAGAACACTGTGGCCACTAGGATAACCACACTGCATGGAATGGTTAGGATCCGCAAGAAGGAAGTGAAAATGAGACAGTTCCATACCTCCAACAACCTTGGGGTGATTGGTAAAAGATCTATCTTCCAAGAGTATATTTCGATCATGCCACCATTTCTTTTCATGGTTCAAGCCTGGATGATGGAAGAGTTTCTATCTCCTTCCTTAATCCATTTCACTAGGCATTTCTCTTGGGATACTCTCTCTTCTTCCAAGAGAAGATTAGCAAGCCAATATCTCAAACCAACCCACTTCATGAGAACATCAGAATACCATCACACACCATGGTCCAATTCATCCTATTCAATATCATCTATGAGGAAAATCAAGATAGAAAAATAGGGAGGGTCTAGATTTAACCCAAATACAGAGGTATTCCTCCATCAACCAATGATTATGGGGAAACCCCACCCAAGTTCCAACGTGCATGCATTTCTCCCAGGAAGAGAGAACCACAGAAGAGATATAAGTATTGACCTATCATAAAAGGGAATAAATGAAATGATCATTATGAGAGAAACTACATTATTGGATAACTATGAAAGAACAATGATTAGAGAGTGTTCACACCAAGTGTTCCAACATGTAATTTGATAAAGATAAAAAAACTAATTATTTGCAAAGATGTGGTCAATCCGGCCCCATACCCGGTAACATACTTGTTTTATTACACCATGTAAACTTGTCACCTAGTTACACCGAATCAAGATGGCCATTTTGGGATGCAAAGCACGGAAAATTCTGTCTATCAATCAAGGGATAATCCCTTCGACCTTACTTTTTCTGCTAGGTCCATAATGGAATTGAAATCATGTCCCACTAACTAGGGTCCCGCGCATTGGTAGATGACACTTAGGTTATGCCAAAGATCACACCAACCATTCAGGTTTCATTTAGCATAAAATATAGAAAGGAAACAAGAGAAGCCGCCAAACTAGATCTTAGAAGAAACATTATGACTTGAGGTTGCAATATTATCCACCGAGAGACTGAAATTCCAAGAAACCCAAATAAGATTATTCCCTAGCTACCCTTTCTTGAAATTATCGAGGCCCAACCTATGCGCAAATCCAAAAATATTAAAGGAACATTATTTGTGTCCTAAAATATACAACAATGATATATTGGAAGTATGAAACTTAGAGGAGATGAAATATATCTTTACATGTGCACCTAGGTCCTGATAATTCCAAATAAACATAGAAATCATTGAAGTGAGGGGCATCCAGCATTGGATTGTGATGCCAACATACTCTTAAACTACAAGGAAGTAGATTTTTGATCTAGCATGGCCTATTCATGTGTGTGTACACCGCTTATAGGTCTTGAAAGCTTAATGGGATCCATACAGGGATCCATATTAGAAATAGTAGTAAAACCTTTAGAACAGGTAATAGAGACCATGCCTGAGGGAAAGAAGGATACTAGAGAAAGGCACGAGGATGAAACGAGAGATTTCCCCTTGAGGCATATTAGAGTTAGTGATTCCAGAGCAAGAGTTACTAGAATATGGGTCAGCCACTAAGGAGTTGACATATCATATGGTCAATTTGTATGGATAGGAACAAGAGAATCTGATGAAAACATTGCCTGCTAGGGATCCCTTATAATGGGAATCTTGAACACCTTGTCAGAAACCATTAAACATGGAAAAGGAGGAGGGGTGAGAAAGACCACAAAGCCTGTTAAAGGGATCGTAAGATCCACATATAACTTCATAGAATCCAATAATGAAGATGAAGTAAATGACTAAACTATAGGATCTACTGAGGGTGAAGGAGATAGAGAAGTAAGGGTGAAATCCTTCAATGGAGGGAGATGAGAAACAACCAAGGAGATCAATTATTTCTATTGAGCATTTACCAATGTATGGGGATGAGAATAAGAGATATCAGGTATATGAGAACAGACATTGTGGTAAACCGGAAGGGAGTGCCCCTGCACTAGGAATGCAGACAAAAATCTAGTAGGGGAGAGGTAGATGACCAACTGCCAGCAAGAGATGGTGTCACCTGTTTTAAAACTATATGCCTAGGAAAGGGATGAGACAGATCATTCTCAACACAAATTCTCATAATCCCCATATCTGTAGGTTGCTGAGTATGCTCATACAAACAGTGAAAATCACCATGTTTGTTGCCTATGAACCATTGAACATCATTATTTTGGAACGGGAGAGGAAGTCCCAGGAGATTAATCCAAACTGTAGAAAAGGGAGAGTACCTTCTAATTTGGGCCTCCATCAACCAATGGATGAGATAAAACCTCTATTTATGAAACGAAAAAGGGATAAGAGACCAGTAAAGGATGAAATCAGAATTGAGAAGACAACACAAGAAAAAAATCCTTCCAATTGAAGATGGAGACAGAGGTCAGTGCCTACAACCCCCATAAAAGAACAAAGATCTGAAAAATGGGAAGGGGGGATTCTCCCCACCAAAACATGAATGGAGAGTCTACTGATGGGCATCCAAACCCAAGTCAAAATATTCTAAGGGAATGTTGATCATAGGAAAATCATCCAAATAGGATGTAAAAACATTTCCAAGATGAATCTCATCCATCAGAGGAAATATATTTGGCCTCGATGATGACAGGCGTCGGTGCACATCCTACAAAGAGGGATCCTTCATGGGGAATAAGAGATGCGGGACTAAAGATTATGGATCTAGGAGGTTAAGAGTAGAAAACATGCTAGAGGAGAGAATATTGGGGTGAACTGATTCAAGAGTAGTCTCTAATGAGACAACCATTAAGGGAAGAGGTAGAGAAGCGGGTTGTGGAATTTGAAAGTCTTGAGGCGTGTTCTCCATGGGTGGCAGATCCATTGTTCCCGATTAAACTTCCACCATGGGAATGACTTGTAGATTTTATATAAGATTTTACACTTGAAAGATAATACTAGAGTTTCTATACACTATTGATTTAATGATAATTCTTCTAGTACTCTTTACTTCTAACTATAATTCTAGAAGTTCAATGATTGAATCTATATTATTTGTATACACGTATTAAATTAAGGACATTATAGAACCGGAACCAAACAATGTATTCATTATCATTAAGATAGAAAGGAGTGTACCTTCCACCACATCATTTAGAGCCACCACCTAAGTTGTTATGATATAAAATACCTAAACATTCCCCATTTTATTATAATGAGTTGATGGTGGTTCTACTACATTATATTCTGTTTTGGAAATTTATTGGAGAAGTACCCATGATATACATACATGAAGAATTGCACTTATGACTGGTCCGATGAAATCTTATAATTTTTATTTGTGTTTAAAATATGATGTTTCACATCACCATGAATATTCTGACCACCATTCTCATCTCTTCTTAATTTTAATCACTTCACACTCACATTCAAGTAGTTCCCCAAATGATTCTTTCCACTTTTTCTACATGTGCAAAGTTTCACATTCTTTCCTCCTCCTATGTGATCATTGATACCCCCTAATATTGGATCCATGAAAAGTTCCTATTAATCTGATATATGGCACACCTTCATCTCTGTAAACTCTAGTTCCTCATTCATAGATATCCACACTATCTCCTTATAGATTTCAAAATCATGATTTTCTAAATTCTTCCATTTATGGGGTCTTACTCCCCCATAGAATCTATCAAACATTCCCTTAGGATCTATAATAAAGAGATATGTGTAATGAGCATGTATTATAATGTTAATTTCATAGAGCCCCACTAATTCATTTTATTTATTATTCAACTTTATGAAATTTTTCTCCATTTTAGTCCGCATGGAATGAGGGAAATATTTATTGAAAATAATTCCCATGAAATATTCCCAAACAATAGAATCAATCTCCCCTCTTGGATTGTTTTTTAATCAGTGTATACTATTGATCTAATTCTATTTCTAAAAATTACACTTCCTAGATGACATTATCTTTCTCAAAATAATGGAGTATGAAAGATATCATTTCTATTGATCTTACCCATTTCTCATCAATAAATGGATAGTTAGATCCACTAAAAGAAGGTGGTCATTGAATTATAATAATTTTCATGGGTAGTTGTTCCCTTGGATGGGAATTTGTTCTCTCAACATGAATCATGTTAGTATTCATAAATGTCAATATTTTATTCATAATCCACATTATCTTATCTATTCCTTCACCAATCATAATTTCATTTGTTTATCTTCTAATGAACTCATCATTTACGTAGTTTCTCCTATTTCAAACCATTTTTTCTAAAATAAGAAATCCAGAGTATGAAATGTTTTATTTTTATGAATATCAAAGATTTTATGGGATGTTATTTCTTGAAACATAATTCTCATTTATTATATTGATATCATTTTAAAATAATTACATATTTTATATATCCTTCATAAGGGTTCATGAAAACTTCATGATTAACCAAATATATCCTCATATATTCTCAATATATGACTATAGAAAGTACTGTTTCATTTATTTGTTCCAATTCAAGTATATATTAATGAGGTATTTTTGGTTTTTACCCTAAAATACATCTATTCCACAGCCACAACAACATATTTATGTCAAGATAGATATTTTTTTGATCCTAAAAGGCATACTAAATTCTCAAAAATATACTAGGATGTTTTCATATATTTATTCTTGTACCTAGGGTTCCTAATAATGTTTTAAATTCCTTGTATCAATAGATAACTAAAACACCATTTCATACCAAATATGGAATCTATACTTTTTCACATATCTCAACATTTTAGTGGTACAAAATAATGTATCAATTCATGTTCAGTTTTTTTGGTAAAATGGAAAATAGTATATATTATATAAAAATTCTCCAAAAACCACGTGAAATACATCTTCATGGGTTCACTCTATGGAACTTTTATAACATCTCATATCCAGTGAATGTACATCAAAAGAAATAAGTGATCCTTAATCTTAGTGAGGGAATAATAATGATAGACATATAACATGGGATCATGGGACATATCAATAAGAACATAAATACAAATCTATAAATAATGATAAATGTGCTTATCATAAAAAAGTTAACATCAATAATAAAATCAAAATTTGGATAAGAAAACTAATGATACATTGAAATTAATATCTCGAATTTATATCTCAATATTTTCTAAAATTTAATTTACCAAGGATATTCCACAAAGTATCATAAAACATGTCATCTATAGAGTTTAATATTTTACCCAACTAATTGGTGCACTATTAGTGAACAATATTAATATTTAATAATTAATGAGGTCCACATAGATCATAATAAATCATTTCATTATTAACCCACGGAGAATAAATATTGGATTTCTTATAAAATCATGGCATTAAAATAGTCTCAAATACATTATCATGATGTTAGTTTTAACCCATGAAAATGAATGTGGGTTTTATTTGTGTAATTTCACAAATAATATATATACGTTTCAAATTTTGGTTAATAAAAATGTAAAAGAAAAAGGTTTTGGAATCAAAAGAAATAGAATACAATTTCATAAGGATATGGGAGATATTTTGAGAAATAAATTCGGCCGCATGATGGGTATAAAACATGGTTTTAGAAATGGGTAAAAGATAAGGGGAAATGGTATACCATTGATAAAAGAATTTTAAACAGTAATGGGATAATAAAATGTGTAAAAAATGAAATTTTCAAGGAAATTGGTTGACATGCAAAAAAATATATCTCTTGATTGGAGAAGAGAAGTGTGGATTTCACTTACATTGAAGAATTGTTTCTTAAACATGAGGATCAAACAATTAGGTCTTGAGGAAACATAGTGAAATGACATGAATAGGTATATAACAAATGTTCAATGTGATTTAATTAAATGTATTACAATGTAATATGGTTATAAAAAACACATGAACATCTTCTCTTTTTATTTTATAGGATCTAAATGACCATTATGAATAATTACCATTGATATTATAACCATTTAATGGTGATCATATTATTAGTATAAATATAGGGTCTTATTAAATCCAATTAACATAGAAAAATGAAGTAATTGCCTCAACATGAAGGATCTTACCCTATGAAACCCATTTATCATAGCTTCTGAGGGAGATAACACCTCTATGATTTTCCCTTGACTAAGACCAACCTAAGATCTAGAATTATAAGAACAAGTGAAACCATTTATGGGATAAGTTCAAGCTCGTTGATATCACGACAAAAACCATGTATTTCAAGGATCCCCATGAATGTCACGGTGTTTTGGACCATATTCATAACGAGTTTTATGTTTTATTAAAGGGATATGATTCAATAAAATAATAAATTGATTAAATATATTTCTTTTTTTAATATAATAATGTTCATATTCTATTCTTATCATTATTTTACAAATAATTTTCATTTTATATAATAAAACAAAAATGTTATTTAAATTTTTATTCAATTTAAAATAATACATTTATTTTTATAACAAAATATAATTTTGAAATGTATTTTGAATAAAATATTATTTAAAAATTATTATTAACTAATTTTTATTAAAAAATGTTCTTATAATTCTTATGAAGTAAAACATACTTTTTATATGTTTTCAAGAAGAATTATTTTTAAAAAACATGCATTTTAAATAAATATATGTTTATAATTTAAAGGAGAAAAATTTACATATTTAGAAACCTATCTACATAAAATGAATTTTTTCTATTTGAATGATAATATTATTAAAAGGTGAATTGTTATAATTTTTTGAGACAACTGAATTATGGGTAAAAAAGAAATATCGTATAAATAAACATTTTTATTATGAATTCATAATGACCCAAAAGAAATGTAATAAATAATATAAATTGGATACCCAAAAAAATATATGTTTTAAGTTTAAAATAATTTTATTTTAAGTTTATTTTATAAATTTTTTATGGCCTTTATTAATCATCCAAAACCATAGATATAATTTAAGGTTTTAAAATAATTTCTCGAATTGTATGACTCACTTCACCATAAGCCAGTGTATTATTTTATTATACTCAGAACTTCTAATTTATAAAAAACTAAAAACACAAACATTTTATAGAAACCATGGAAAAAACCATTTTTTTAGTATAGAGTGTCCAGAACCTAAGTTTGAGAAATAATATAAAAATCTCGACTAATTTACAATATAAACCCACCAAATATCTCATATGTAATCACTAAAAATCCATGGAGAACGTCATGAACATTATACACCCACTCTAGAATCTTCCAAAGGCTCCCAATCACTCCTAAAAATCCAATAAATCATTTGGAGTAGTACAATGAAGTAAGAGATCTTCACCTCCTCTTCTTTTTTCATTATAATTAATTATCTTATGACTTCTATTTCTAGTTAATAATGATTTTATATGACATTGCATGTCCCTATTACTTCCAATATAATTCCAAATTGATGAGAAACCCCTTTTATCTCTCATAAAGTCATTTAATGAATTCTTATATTATGCTGTTATGCTATCAAAATATAATCATGATATTTCCATGGAAAACATTTGTTTAGTGAATATTATACCCATTTATTAACATGGGTGTTCACCTTTATAATATTAATCTTACTTGACATGGGAATTTAATATATGTTTTCCATAGTAATTTATTGTTGAATGAAGTATGATGAAGAATGATTCAATGTTTTATAATCATTGGGGAACGATTAATCACAAGAATGAAATGAAATTTGCGGGAGGAAAAAGAATTATATAGTGCTCTAATGCATTGGGTAATGTTTAGTCTAATGAGATGACCTGTTGGAATGTGGAGTAACCATTCTTCCTTTATTTATAGTGTATATCAAGATTAGTCTAATGAGATGTCGTTTCATCAGAGTTTAATGTTAATGAAGAATGAGTGCTGGGAATTGGGTCAAGACATTATGTACCATTAAATCCTGAGTTAATAAAGGATTTTTTGGATTATTCACAGTACTTTATCTTCTTCATCATACCAGGAATAAAAAGGATGTATCATGGTCTCTTGGAGAACTATTGGTGGGACAATATGAAGAAGGATATTATAGAATATACATTAATATGGAATTTATATTAACAAGTGAAATAGATATGTAAAAAATCCATGGTGATGATGAAACCCTTACCCACACCAAACTGAAAATATAAAAATATCACAACAGACCTTTTTATAAGTATTTTGATGAAATTAAGAGGTAATAATTCTATATAGGTGGTAGTGGATCTTATTACAAATCCTATAAAAATTCACTACTATTTGAGAGGATTTTTAATTGAAAAAAAATCAATTATTTACAATAGAGAAGTGGTGAGGCTGTATAGAATACCACTATAATTTGTATCTGATCAAGAGAAAATATTAAACTATAGGTTATAGAATCATCTCCAACATGGTCTGGATACTGTGTTAAACTTAATAATGGCTAATCACCCCCAAACTAATGTCCAATCTAAGTGGAAAATCCAGACACATGAGGACATGATAGGACCATGATCAGTTGAATTCAAAAGTGTATGGGATAAACATCTAGCAATTTATGAGTTATAATAAAACGAAATTTTACACTCAATAATTTAAATGGATCCCTTTGTAACCCTTTATGAAAATAGGTGCATAACACCTTCTTTTTGGGATGATGTTGGGGAACCAAAACGGCTATGTCCTGAAATGGTTGAGGAAATGGTGGAAAAGGTATATCTATTCAGCAAAACATAATGGATTCTCATATTAAATAAAATATATTATCCTGATATTCATTGATGATATCCATTGTTTGATTTTGGAGATATTTTTTCCTCTTCAAACATCCATGTATGATAATGATGAGAGTTTGTTAGAAGGGAATGCATTGTCTAAGATACATCAACCCCATTTAGATCCTTGATCTTATCAGAGTGGTGACCTATCGACTAGAACTCCCACCTAATCTAACTTAGTTATATTATTTATTCTATGTATCCCTCTTCAAAAATTACATACCAGACACATGAAATGTACTCCATCCATATTTTATAGCATTGGAGAATGATATTTCTTATGACGATCACCCGGTGAATATATTATATCGTTGTGAAAAAATTCAAAAATTAATCAATTGAACATGTTAATTGTGTTTTGGAATAACCAAAACTTTTAATAAGTGACATGGTAACTGGAGGAATTCATGAATTTGAGTTATCCAAAAAAAATTAGTGTAAGACATAAAAATTCCAAGGGTATAAATTATCAAAGGGGGAATATTGTAATGACAGAAATGTATATAGATAAATTTACCTTGTGATATTATTAAATGTATTATTAAGTTATATGGTTATATAAAATACATTCAATTACATTATATTATCCTATCAAATTTAAAATACTGCTAATAATCCTTATGTTTTATAATATAATAATTAAAAAGTGATCATATGATTATAATAAAAATAGGGTTTTATCTAATCCAATTAACATTGATAGATGAATTGATGGAATCAACATTTAGTGAACCAATAATTTCATACATGTATATTACATTACATTTTAAGAATAATTAATAAATTACACAAAAACACGCCCATATACCATATTAGATTTGTGACATTGGAAACTAGTAACACATTCTTCTAATTTTCTGAATGATTTTCAACATCTCCAAAAACGAGCTTTCCCATTATTACCCCTAACTAACTCTTTTCATTATAACCTAGGGAAAATAAACCACCAGAAGAAGGGTGATATCAGATTCTTATTAAGCGTAATCAAGTGTGACATATAAATGTAATCATCATTACAATAATATGGTAACATGATCATGAAAATATAATACATTACCCTACATGTAAATAATCATAAATAAGGATCATGGAATATTGTTTGTTAGTTAATAAGACATGAATCATAATAAAAAATAACACAATCCATGAAATCATAACATAACAACATGGAATGGAATTTGTTACAGATAAAAAAGAATATAAAATTATTTCCATATTAGTCAATACGTTTCTTCCCTTAGTCATCATTATAGTATGGATTCACTGCCCATATTGTATTGGTCATTATGGTTAACTCCCATAACCATCTAGGTTGTCATGGTTAACTCTAATAAACATAATTGTAGTCATGGTTCAGTCCTAATAACTCTTACCAGAAAATCATCTTTATGTATATCTCATGATATAGAAATATTTACCCAATGCATTGGAGGGAGATATAGGTTCCACCAATATAATAATGAAAACGTACGCATGGGTTTCATGTAATGCCCTGACCCTAGTTACCCAGATTCGGTGCATTATTTTCATACATTGGCATGATAACAAAGAATCATGCCCCGAAGGACTGGTCAGTTTAGCATTCTTGGAAAATATATTAGGTATATGAACGTTACATTACACTTTCTAACATACAACATATCATAAATAATCCTTTGAGAACATCATTGTTCCCTTAGCATAACCCCGCATCTCAATCATAAAACACTTCATTGGATCCAGGGAAAATAAAACATAAGAAAGGGGTAAGCTATGATTCTTAGTAAGGGTCAATAATTTAGTGAAAGCTATAAACTTTTAAGGAAAGATGTGTAACAGAAGCAAAACATTTTAAAAATAAACATGAACACAATATAGAAAAAATAAATAAAAAATTACCATATTAACATGAATATGGATATTCTACTTGTCCAATAATTACATGTAATAAATAATTTCATAAAGGGTGATTGTATAGTACTGGACTTTAATTTATGTGTCAAGGCCTCATGCCAGGACCTAGGGGCTTACTGTAACAAGACCCCAACCCGGAGAGCCATTGTAACTGGACTACAACCCAGAGATCCTTTGTAACCAGACTCCAACCCGGAGATCCTCTGTAACCAGACACCAACCAGGAGGGTCTTTTGTAACCAAACCCCAACCTGGAGGGCATACTTTTACTGGTCCCCAAAATAGAACATACTAGTCACATACATTCATCTTAATAAAAGGTTGAAATATATCATAAACATTCATTCTAAAACTAGCGTACAAAATGTCAATAATTTAACCATAAACCATAAATGGAATAAAAAAACTCATCCACAATCAAACAAATCACAAAAACTTAAATTAAATATGGAAGATTTATATCATAAAAAATTATCCTCGATCAAGTATAATATCCCGTAAAGGATGTTGACATAGTTGAAAATGATCCCTAAAATATTTTGAGAGAAATATCCCCTTTTCATTAAATCATTTACAAGTCAAAAAATTTATAAATTAATTCATTTAAAATATATTTTTAAATCAAAGTGCCCCATACAAATTATAAACTTTTTAAATAAATTATCATTTTAAAACATTCATGTCCATATAAATAAATCCTTAAAACCATTTTAAAAACAAGGACATTAAAGCGAATGGTTTAGAAGAATAAATCTTTAAAACATTTAAGATTATGTTTTAGTAAAAGAGTCCCTTAAAAATAATTATTTTGAAAATTATTTAATGAAACATGGACATGGATAATAAATATTTCCTAGAAAAAAATTACACATAAACAATCTTGAATAATAATGAGATTGAGGAATTCACCCTTACCTGGTACTTTCATTTAGCCGAGGGTATGTTTTTCCTCCTATATATTGTCCATAGTATGTTATTAAATTATACCATAACTATATTAATATTTTTGATACCATATATGACTCATTTATGACTTTATACTAACCAATTAATAATAATTTCCTTGTTAAAGTAACATTTTGGGTAATAATCGCTTTCTTTATGGTAATTATTTTAACTTGTTATTCTTGTTTGTATAACATAGATCATGATTTTCATACATTAAGAATATAAAACATTATTTATATGTCATATATATTTAGAATATAAATATATATAATATATATATTTATTAAATGGAAACATCGTTTATGGACACGGTAGGTCGTACGTACGCATAAACGTCGTTTCTATATTCATATCGTATTAAATGAAAGTAAGTGATTGAGATATATGTAAATATATATATGTGTGTGTGTGTGTTTTTGTGTGTCTATATCTAATAGCATTATTATGTCATATATTAAATACTAATTAATAATATATATTTTTATAATCATTTTTTTATGTTGAATGGGGAAATGAATCTCATCGCGTCATGGAGGCGGTAATCCGTACTAATGCACGAGCGACAATATCATTTCCTTAATGATTAAAACGTATGGAATTGGATTTTATATTAATTTTAGAGTGACATTATCATGTTATTTTCATTATTTATATACATATTACTCATCATTATATCCGTCCAAATAACATAGTGTTAAATAACAAATTACACCATGGCATGGAGACGGTAATCCATACTTATTCACGCTTGGTTAAATGATTATTAATAGGATGGGTAGAATAAAAAATATAGTTTTACCATATATATAACAACTACATAGTATTTATAATGTACTAGTGTTATTATTTTGTTATGTAAACAAAAAAGAAATAGGAAGTACAAGAAAAAAATAACTTGAAAGAGGGTGGTGAAATTATAACCTCTTCTTCAGGTTCTTCATTTTGATTTGATCAAAAGGGCTCCTTAATATGGCTTTATTACCATAGGAATTCCACTATGTTGAATTTAGTAAATTTGATAGTATATTTGCGTAGGTTTTTACGGATCCAAACGGCTTTGGAGGAGTTATTTTGAGAGAAGGGAAAGTTCCCTTTTATAAGAGGGGTGAGGGTCACTTTAGGAAAAGATTAAATTATTAATTTATAATAAAATCAAATTCGGTTTATAATGGATCCAAATTAATTTATATCTAGACTTAGGTGGTTTTGGGTAGATCTAATCTCAATCATTTGTTTTTAGACATGTTTAGGTTAGCATTTTAACCTTATCTTTTGAATTTAACTCTTTGTTAAATAGTTCAACTTTTACTATGTCCTCTGGTATTATTACACTATATGGTTAATAAACATTCTATATGCTTCCAATATAACCTAAATTGGATCATTTTTTACATTCATTATATTATTTAATCTCTTTGGAAGAACCATAGATTTTTAGGAATATTATATCGACCAATAATATAGTATTTGTTTTAAAAATTAATTTATGTCAATTTTGACACTATTTGGTTTTTGGTTTTTTTCAAAGTCATAACAACTTGATTACATATAAAAAGATAAATTGGATCAACCCTAACATATCATATTCACTTATAAATTTTGTGGATGTCATAAAAACGTTGAAATTATATTTATTTTAATATTTATAATACCATTTATTTGATTCATTCATTAATAAGGTAATTAAAGCATCATAATTTTTTCATAAATAAATTATATTATATAATTTCTAAAAATTATAAATAGTCTATCATTATATAGGAAATATTTTTTTCTTTCTAATGAATATTTATAGTCTAATTTATCTTATGTATAACCATATATTAAATATGGTTAAGTTATTAAACATTGATTTTAACTCTTCTAACTTTTCTTTAAATAAAATAATAATAAATGTCCATATCCAGTCCAAGTAGACCTAAAGGATCATATTTTATCCGTAATGTTTTTTTGATCGAATTACACTTATCCAATAGAATTAAAACATGTTTTGGGGTATTAATAATTTCATTTTTACCCTTAATTACCCTATTTACTTTTAACTATCGTAAATCAAAGTAAAAAGTTATTATTCAAAAAAAATTATTTTCAACTTATTAAACCACATCTTTCTTACAGATATCAACTGTGTCTCTTGGATTTTTTAAATTCTACTCACATAATTGGTAAAATTGTGTTTTATGTGAATTTGAAAATTCTCTTAGGATGTGGGTAAAAGACGGTGAAAAGTTCAATAAAATTTTACATATATAATATTATTACAAAATGAATAGAATGAATTTGATTGAACATATATGTGTATTATGTATCTTTTTTGAACTAAAATAAACTTAAATAAAATAATTAAATATTTAAATAAAAATTTATTTTTAAACAATGACGCTGTGTTGTTCACAATTCATCAAAAATTGAACATTTTCAGAAAAATACTAAAAATTAACCCTAAGCTAATTTCAATATTCCAAATTCAAAAATGAAGTCCATTTTGAAAAATAAAATTAATATAATTTCAAAAGGTGGGTATTACTATTCATAATGGCTAGATTTATTGGTCGTGGTGTGTCTAAACTCGATGTTGCATACAACACAAGCTACTAAATTATTCAAAGGGAAATGTACCATGTAAGCTTTGGGAGTTACATTCTCCCCTCCAAAAATAAATTACATCCTTGAAATTTATTCTCGGTATTGAAAAAATGGGGTTTGAAATTTCAAAATATCATACTTGAAATCCCACATGTAAAAATGGATTAATGAGACCTTTATTTTAAAATAAAGAAAGGTAAGTACGAAGGTTCCCCAAAATAACACATAAAAGGGTTCGATGTAAGAAAAATGGATATGGAATAGAAAACTAATCCTCAAGATCTGATAGAGAGTGATTAAGAATATTATTAGGAGAAAGTTAACAATTGCAAATCCATAAACTTGTGATGGGTTGAAAGGTTTGTGATTACCCAGTAGGAAAAGTAAACGGACTACATTTTTGTTTTTAGTTCCTTTTCATAATGTTGTGGAATTTAATTATGATATTGACTAATAGCATAAGAATATATACTTACAATACAAGTTGAGTTTTATCCATTAATAAATTTCTACCACAAACTCATCTTTCACTACAAAAGATAATATAATTCAAAAATATTCTATTTATCCTAATAGTGTAGGGTTCCAAAAATAATGAATTTATAATTCATTTTTCAGACAATTTTTAAAAAACTACATTATACAAACTAGGACATCACGTAGGCTAGTGGTAAGTGATTCACCCTTGTCGCCCTTCGGTTGTCGGTTCATGTCATGCCGTGTTGCAGGACGTGACAGGTTGTCGCCCGACATTCGGGTAGTCATTTTTATGATAATAAAAAAATTATCACAATAAATGATTTAACATTAACAATACAATACAATGTCAAACATAATCAATTCCAACCATTAGACTTATCCACAATAATTCAGACCAAACTCACAGTTCAAAATTTTTAAGGAAGGTATACATAATGAAGATCCTTTTTTTCAACGTAATAACATATGAATACCTTCATCATGTATTCTTTTCAAACATGGTAACACCCAGAATTACAATAATACCATATTGATTACATTCATTCTCCCTTATTCTATATTGAATAATAAATATACCCATTCTATCCAAAAATTTTGTAAACTCTAACAATGATGGAATATACAAATCATTAATCTGTTCCAAGGTTTTCAATAATATCCAATATAATTATCCAAATCAACCTTATGTTATTCCAAAATCCCTACCTCAGTATTAGGACCATATTAAGGATTATATTTCCTTCAACCAAGTATTTTCCAAAAATTTAACTTGCTGTTGAGTCGCTTTTCATAGTACCATATAATCTCAAGTCCTAAATTAAATAGTACTCCAGTACAATCCTTATATACTCTATAATTCTGAGGACATGTACATCATTAATACAATACTAAAATGACATAATAATTTAATAACAACATAAGAAATCTAATCATTCCTCTTCATCTTCAGTAGTATCATAACATGGTTATTATCCAATAGCACCATTTGGGGTGTACTGTGATGATTTGGACATTGATTCGCGTAGTGTCCCAACTCCTTGCAGATGAAGTATTTTACATTGGAAACATTTTTTCTTACCCTTATAATCATGTACTTGGTATCCTTTTTCACCACACATATAAAAAACTCCCATTCCCTTCAAGCATTTACCAAGTTGATTCTCTCCAGATTTATCACAGAAGAGAAAATTTTCTTCCCCCCCTTCCCTTTATCCATCTTTCTCTCCATCATCCTTTTCTTCTATTGCTTCTCTTCAAATCCATAGGACTGAAAGAATTCATTACTTATCATATTAACCCATGATACTATTTCTTCATATGATGAGAATACGTGGGAGACTATTTCCCTTTTAATTTTTTTTTCTAAATACCAAGAAAGATATGATCCTTCTAACTCTTTGGATTATGAATATTGTTTTAGTTCCCATTCCTTCTATTAGGAGCCATTTCTAAACAATGGAATACACTAGGATAGTTTTTGAATCTCAATTCATAATTACAAACTTGTAAAAAACCTAATGTAATCTAAAAATATTATTCATATAATCTATAATCATAAAATGTTTTCTTTGAGAAAATATTTACTCCTAAATCCATCATAATGTCTTGTAATTAAAATTTGAATTATCACAAACATATCCCCCAGGAGTGTCTTATCTAAGAGTGCAACAAGGGCCATCTTCATGTACTAGGATACCCAGGGTCAAGCCTGAAACTCTTTGTCAGATTTTTCACTCCTAGGTACATCTTTACTAGAGCCACCTCTACCTAGTCATATCCAGATAGGGATGTATTTCTTGGAAATTACAAAAAATCTCTACATGACCAAAATTTTGGGAAGTTCTTATATACTAATCCTCAAAGTCTATCTTAGGTTAATGTTCTATAATAAGAGTTTATCTAAATATATTTCCATGGTTTCGACTAAACTTCCTCTGATACCAACTGTAGTGCCCTGACCCCAGTTACCCAGAGTCGGTGCATTATTTAAATACATTAGCATGATTACAAGGAATCATGTTCCGAAGGACCGATCCGTTTAGCAGTTTTGGAAAATAAATTACATACATGAACGTTACATTAAACATTCTAGCATAAAACATAGGAGAAATAATATTTTGAGGATACCATTGTTCCCTTAGGTTAACTATTCATCTCAATCATAACACAATTATTCGGATCCTGGGTAAATAAAACATAAGAAAGGGGTGAGCTCAAATGTTCAGTACGGGTAAATAATTTAGCAGATGCTATAAATTTTAAGTCAAGATGTGTAACAAAAAAATAGCCTTTCAAACATAATCATTATCACATAATGGAAAAAATAAATTAAAATTTACCATATTAACATGCATAAGAATATTCTACTAGTCTAATAATAACATGTAATAACTAATTTCATAATGGGGGAATGTATAGTACCAAAAATTAATTTCGGGGTCAAGGCCTCGTTCCAGGACCTAGGGGCTAATTGTAATTGGACCCCAACCCGGAGAGCCTCTGTAACCGGAATCCAACCTGGAGAGCCTCTGTAACTAGACTCCAACCCCGAGAGCCTCTGTAATCAGAATCTAACCTGTATAGCCTCTGTATACGGACTCCAACCCAGAGGGTCTGTTATAACCGGACCCCTACCCGAAGGGCTTACTTTTACCGTTCCCCAATCCTGAACATACTATTCTAATACATTAATCTTAATAAAAGGTTGAAATATAACATAAACAGTGGTATTAAAACTAGCATATGAAATGTCAAAACATTAACCATAAACCATGGATGGCATAAAAATCACTCATACATAGTCAAACATATTACAAAAACATAAATTCAATATCTAAGAGTGTATCATAATAAATCATCATCTATCAAGAATAATATCTTATAAAGGATGCTGACATAGTTGAAAATGACCAGTAAAAATCATTTACAGAAATATCCCTTTTTCATGAAAACTTTTAAAATTCACATAATTTATAAAGGAAGTCATTTAAAATATAGTTTTAAATAAAAGTTTCCCATGCCAAATTGAATATTTTGAAAGGAATTAT
This sequence comes from Viscum album, assembly GCA_963277665.1. Classification (NCBI taxonomy): domain Eukaryota; kingdom Viridiplantae; phylum Streptophyta; class Magnoliopsida; order Santalales; family Viscaceae; genus Viscum; species Viscum album. The sequence continues at coordinate 872,384,578 of OY728163.1, forward strand.
CATTTTGAAACATTCATGTCCATATAAATAAATCCTTAAAACCACTTTAAAAACAAAGAAATTAATTAGAAAGGTTTAGAAGAATAAATATTTAAAACATTTGAAATTTTGTTTTAGTAAAAGAGTCCCTTAAAAATAATCCATTTGAAAATTATTTCATTAAAAATGGTCATGGATAATTAATATGTCCCATTAAAAACATACACATAAACAATCTTCAATAATAATGAGATTGAGGAATTAACCCTTACCTTGAACTTTCCTTTAGTCGAGGGTATGTTTGGCCTCCTGTATTATGACCATAGTTTGTTATTTAATTATAACATAACTATATTAATGTTTATGATATCATATATGACTCATTTATGCCATTATACTACCCATTTAATAATAATTTCCTTGATAATGTAACATTTCGGGTAATAATAACTTTCTTTATCATACGTGCTTTAACTTGTTATTCTTATTCGTATCACTTAGATCATGATTTTCGTACTTCAAGAATATAAAACATGATTTATATATCATATATATTCAGAATATAAATATTTATAATATATATATTTATTAAACGGAAACACTGTTTACAGAGATGGTAGGCCGTACGTAGGGATAAACGATGTTTCCGTTTTCATTGCATATGAAACGGAATTAAGTGATTGAGATATATGAAAATACATATATATATATATGTGTGTATATGTATATGTATATCCAGTATCATTATTATGTCATATATTAAATACTAATTAATAATATATATTTTTATAATCATCGTTTAATAGTGAATGAGGAAATGAATCATATCGCGTCGTGGAGACAGTAATCTGTACTTAAGCATGAGCGACAATATCATTTACTTAATGATTAAAAGTTGTGTAATTGGATGTTATATTAATTTTATAGAGACATTATCATATTATTTTCATTATTTATATACATATTAGTCATTATTATATCCATCCAAATAACATTATGTTGAATAACAAATTACACCATGGCGTGGAGATGGTAAGTCGTACATACGCACGCATGGTGACATTATTATTAATAGGATATATAGAATAACGAATATAGTTGTACCATATTTATAATAAAATAATATTTTGTAGAAGGTACTATATTTATTATTTTGGTATGGAAACAACAAATAAATAGGAAGTGTAATAAGAAAAGAACTTTAAAGATGGTGGTGAAATTATTACCTCTTCATCGGGTACTTCATTTTGATTTGATCAAAAGGGCTCCAGAGGATGGATTTCTGACCAAAGAAATGACTCACGGTTGAATTTTGGTAATATGAGAGTATATTTGGGTAGGGTTTTTCTGAGACAAATGGATTTGGAGGAGTTATTTTTAGAGATGTAGAAGTGCCCTGTTATAAGAGGGGTGAGGGAATCTTTAGGAAAAGATTAAATAATTAATTTATTATTCAATAATAATTGGTTTATAATGGATCTGAATGAATTTATATCGAGCCTTAAAAAGTTATGGGTCAAAATTATCCCATCTAATAGGTCATAGAGATGTTTATGTTAAAATTTTATCCTTATCTTTTATATTTAACTCTTAGTTAAATAGTTTAACTTTTAACGTGTCCTCTTGTATTATTAAACTATACAGTTAATAAAAAAACCCAAAACATTCAAGATAACCTCAAGTGGTTAATTATTGACATATATTTTATTATTTAATCCCTTTGGACAAATATTATATTTTTAAGAATATTATATCAACCAATAATATAGTATTTGTTTTAAAAATTAATTTATGTAAATTTTGACACTATTAGGTATTTGGTTTTTGTGAAAGATATCACTACTTGATTAATTCTAAAAAAATACATAAAATCAACCCTAACATGTCATATTCACCTATAAAATTCGTTTATTTCATAAAAACTTTGAAATTAAATTTATTTGAATATTTATAATACAATTTATTTGACTCATTCATTAATAAGGTAATTACTGCATCATTATTGTGTTAGAAAAAAAAAATTATTTAATTTCTAAAAATTATAAATAAAATATCATTATATAGGAAATACTTTTATCATTCTAATAAATATTTATAGTAAAATTTATCTTAGTTATAACCCTATATTAAAAATGTTTTAATTATTAAACATTGATTTTAACTCTTTTAACTATTCTTTAAATAAAATAATAATAAATATCCAAATCTAATCCAAGTGTACCTAAAGGATAATATTTTATTCCAATGTATGTTTTTGGTCGAATTACATGTATCCAATAGAATTTTTACATGTGTTAGGGTAAGAACTATATCATTTTTACCCTTAATTACACTATTTACTTTTAACCGTGGTAAATAAATGTAAAAAGTTTCTATTCACCAAAAATTATATTCATCTTATGAAACATATTTTTCTTACACATATAAACCTTGTCCCTCATGTTTTTGAAATTACCCTCACAGAAGAGGGAAAATTATGTTTTAGGCGAATTTGCAAATTCTCCTAATATGTGGGTAAAAGATGGTGAAAAGTTTGATAAAATTTTATATATCTAATATTTTTACAAAATGACCCCAATGAATTATATTGAACATATATGGGTATTATTTATATATTTTTACTAAAAATAAATTTAAATAAAATAGTTAATAATTTAAATAAAATGTCGGTTTTAAACAATGACGCTATGTTTTTCACTATTCATCAAAAATTGAAATTTTTTACAAAAATACTAAAAGTTAACTCTAATCTAATTTTGATATTCTGAATTTAAAAATGAAGTCCATTTTGAAAAATAAAATTAATAAAATTTTAAAAAGTGGGTATTACTATTCATAATGGCTAGTCTGATTGGTCGTGGTGTGTTTGAACTCGAAGTTGTGTACAACACAAGCTACAGTATTATTCCATGGGAAACATACCATGGAAGCATTGGGTGTTACATTCTACCCTCCTTCAATAAATTGTGTCCTCACATTTTATGCTCGGTATTGAAAACATGGGGTTAGAAATTTCAATATATCTTACTTGAAATACAACATGGAAAAATGGATTAATGAAGCCTCTATTTAAAATAAAGAAAGGTAAGTATAAAGGTAACCAAAAATAACCCATACAAGGGTTTAATGTATGAAAATATGGATATGGGAAAGAAAACTAATCATCAAGTTCCGATAAAGGGTGATCGAGAATATTATTAGGCTAAATTTAAAGATTTGAAAGCCATAAACTTGTGATGGGTTGAAAGGTCTACGATTACCCAATAGGAAATGTAAATAGACTACATTTTTTGTTTATGTTCTTTTCATATTGTTGAGGAATTTAATTATGAGATTGATTAATAGTATTTGGATATATACTTAAATTACATGTATAGTTTTATACATTAATAAATTCCTACCACAAACTCATCTTTCACTGCAAAAGATAATAGAATTCAAAAATATTCTATTTATCCTAATCGTATAGGGTTCTAAAAATAATGAATTTATAATTAATTTTTCAGAAAATATAAAAAAATTACATTAAAAAAACCAGGAAATCACGTAGGCTAGTGTCAAGTGATTCACCCTTGTTTCCCTTCGATTGCGGGTTCAATTCATGCACCCTTATCAGACATGACGGGTTGTCCCCCGACCTCCGTGTTGTACTTTTTAGGACAATGCAAAAATAATATAAAAAAATGATTTAACCTTAAAAACAGTATACAATTTCAAACATAATCGATTAAAACCTTAAGACATACCATAATACTTCTGTCCAAACTCACAGTCCAAATTTATAAGGAAGGTATACAAAATGAAGATCATTTTTTCACGTAATAAGATGTGAATACCTTAATCATGTATTCTTTTAAAACATTGTAACACACTGAATTAAAATAATACCTTATTTATTACATTCATGCTCCGTTATTCCTTATATAATTATGGATATACTATTTCTATCAAAAAATGTTGTAAAATAAAATAATGATGGAATATACAAATCATTAATCAGTTCCAAGGTAGTTCAGAATATCCAATACAATTTATCCAAAAAAACCATATCTTATTCCAAAACCCCTACCTCAATATCGAGACCATATTAAAGTTTATCTTCACTTCAACCATGTATTTTATAAAAAAAATTCTTTCTTTTGAGTCACTTATCATAGCACCATATAATATCAAGTCCTTAATGAAATAGTAATGTAGTACCATCGTTATATACTTTATAAATATGATAACATATATATCATTAATGCAATACTAAAATGACATAATACTTTAATAACAACATAATAAATCTAATCATTCATCTTCATCTTCGGTAGTATCGTAACATGATTATTTACCAATAGTAGCAGTTGGGGAATACTCTGATGATTTTGACATTGATTCATGTAGTGTCCCAACTCCTGCAGATGAAGCATTGAACATTTGGAACTTTTTTCTTGCCCTTACAATCACATACTTGGTGTTCTTTTTCCACACATAAAAAAACATCCCATTCCCTTCAAGCATTTACCATGGTGATTCATTCCATAGTTATCACATAGGGGAGAATCCTCATTTCCCCTCTTCCCTTTATCCATCTTTCCCTCTACCATATTTATCATCTATTGATTCCCTTCATAGCCATAGGACTCAGAGAATTATTTACATATCTTATTAACACATGATACTATTTATTCATTTGATGAGAATATGTTGGAGACTATTTCTCTTCTAAATGCTGGCTTAACACCATGATAGATATGATCATTCTTACTCTTTGGATTATGAGTATTGCTGGAGTACTCATTCCTTCTACTAGGTTCTATATATAAACAATGTTATACACCAGGTTAGTTTATGAATCAAAATTCATAAATCCAAACTTGTAAAATACCTAACGTAAACTAAAAATATTATTAATATAATATATAATCATAAAATGCTTTCATTGAGGAAGTATTTACTCCTAAATCCTTCATAATGGAATGAAATGAAAATGTGAATTATACTAAGCATATCCCCCTAGATTTTCATAAACAAGAGTGAAGTAAGGCCTATTGTCGTGTACCAGGATACCCCGGGTCAAGCCAAAAACTCTTTTCAGAGTTTTCACTCTTAGGTACATCTGTGCCAGAGCTGGCTCTACCTGATCGTATCCGGATTGGGATGTATTTCTTGGAAAATAAAAAAAATTTCTACATTACCAAAATTCTAGGAAGTTCATCAATACTAATCCTCAAACTCTATCTTAGTGGAATGTTCTATAATCAGGTTTTATTTAAATCTATTTCCAAGGTTTCTGCTAAAAATCATCTAATACCAACTATAACGGCCCGACCACAGTTTCCCAGAGTCGGTGCATTATTTTAATACATTGACATGATTACAAGGAATCAAGTCCTGAAGGACCGATCAGTTTAACAGCCTTCGAAAATAGATTACATACATGAAAGTTACATTAAAATTTCTAACATACAACATAGAATAAATAATCATTTGAGTACGCCATTGTTCCCTTATCTTAATCATTCATCACAATCTTAAAACACTTCTTCGGATCTTGGGAAAATAAAATATAAGAAAGAGGTGATCATAGATGCTTATTAAGGGTAAATAATTTAAAGGACACTATAAACAATTAAGGCATGATGTGTAACAAAAACAACAACCTTTAAAACATAAACATGAACACAATATGGAAAAAATAAATCAAACATTACCATATTAACATGTACATTGATATTCTACTAGTCGAATAATCTCATGTAATAACTAATATCATAATGAGGAAATGTATCATATCAGAGTTTAATTTTTGTGTCAAGGAATCGTGCTAGGACCTAGGGGATAATTGTAACTGGACCCCAACCTGGAGAGACTCTGTAACCGGACTCTAACTCGGAGAGCCTCTGTAACCAGACTCCAACCCTAAGATCCTCTATAACCGAACTCCAATCTGGAGATCTGCGGTAACAGGATTCTAACCCGAAGGGTATGCTGTAACCGTATCCTAACCCATAGGGCTTACTTTTACAGGTCCCCAACCCGGAACATACTCATCCAATGCATTCATCTTATGAAATGGTTGAAATATAACATAAACATTCGTATTAAAACTATCATATGAAATGTCAATACATTAACCATAAACCATAAATGGCATAAAAGAACTCATCCACAGTCAAACATAACACAAAAACATCCATACAATATGTAATATTTGTATCATAAAAAATCATCCTCATTCAAGAATAATATCACATAAATGATGTTGACATAGTTGAAAATGTTTAGTAATAATCTTTGACAGAAATATCCCTTTTTCATGAAATCATTTAAAAGTAACATAATTTATAAAGGAAGTCATTTAAAAAATAGTTTTGAATCAAAGTGTCTCATACCACTTGGAAACTTTTGAAATTAATTAACAATTTAAAACATTCATGTCTATATAAATAAATCCTTAAAACCATTTTAAAAACAGGGTCATTAATGAGAAATGTTTTGAAGAATAAATCATTAAAAAATTTAAAATGATGTTTTAGTAAAAGAGTCCCTTAAAAATAATCTAGTTGAAAATTCTTTTCTGAAACATGGACATGGATAATAAATATGTCCCAATTAAAACTTACACATAATCAATCTCGAATAATAATGAGACTGTGGAATTAATCGTTACCTTGTACTTTCCTTTAATCGAAGGTATGTTTAACCTCCTGTATAAAGACTATCGTATGTTATTAAACTATACCATGACTATATAAATATTTATGATATCATATATGAAACCTTTATAACTTTATACTCACAATTTAATAATAATTTTAATGTTAAAGTAACATTTCGGGTAATAATCGCTTTCTTTATCATACATGCATTAAATTGTTATTCTTTTTCGTATCACAGAGATCATGATTTTCATACATTCAGAATATAAACCATGATTTATATATCATATATATTCATAATATAAATATTTATAATAGATATATTTATTAAATGGAAACACCATTTATGGAGACGTTAGGTCGTACGTACGCATAAACCATGTTTTTGTTTTCATATCATTTCAAGCGGAAGTAAGTGATTGAGAAATATATAAATACACAGAAACACACACACACACACACACACACACACACACACATATATATATATAAAATAGCATTATAATGTCATATATTAAATACAAATTAATAATATATATTTTTATAATCATCGTTTAATGGTAGATTTGGAAATGAATCTCATCACGTCGTGGAGACGGTAATCCTCACTTACGCATGAGTGACAATATCATTTCCTTGATGATTAAGAGGTGTGAAATTGTATGGTATATTAATTTTAAAATGATATTATAATGTTATTTTCATTATTTATATACATATTACTCATCATTATATTCATTCAAATAACATAGTGTTGAATAACATATTACACCACGGCGTGGAGATGGTAAGCTGTACGTACGAACACATGGTGACATTCTTATTAATTGGTTGGATAGAATAACGAATATAGATGTACCATATTTATAATAATATCACAATATGTAGAATTTACTGTAGTTATTATTTTGGTATGGAAACAACCAAGAAATATGAAGTGTAAGAAGAAAAGAACATGAAGGATGGTGGTGAAATTATTACCTCTTCTTCGGGTTATTCCTTTTGATTTTATCAAAATGGCTCCATAGGTTCGATTTTTGACCAAAGTAATGACTCCAAATTGAATTGAGGGAAGTTGAGAGTATATTTTGGAAGGGTTTGGCAGTGCCAAATGGATTTGGAGGAGTGATTTTGAGAGAAGGGGAAGTGCCCATTTATAAGGATGGTGAGGGTTACTTTAGGAAAATATTAAGGTATTAATTTATTATACAATCATATTCAGTTTATAATGGATACTAATTAATTTATATCGATCATTAGGTGGTTATTGGTATAAATCATCTCAACCAATAGGTTTTAGACAGGTTTAGGTTACCATTTCAACCTTATCTTTTAGATCTAACTCTAAGATAAATATTCTAACTTTTACTGTGTCCTCTTGTATTATTACACTATATGGTTAATAAACTAACTATAAACATACAAGAGAACCTCTAGTGGTACATTAGTGAAATATATTATATTATTTAAGCCCTTTGGCCTAACATTATATTTTTAGGAACATTATATCAACCAATAATATAGTATTTGTTTTAAAAATTAATTTCTATCAATTTTCACACTATTTGGTATTTAGTTTTTGTGAAAGTCATAAAAACTGGATTAATTCGAAAAATATAAATTTAATTTACCCTATAATTCCATATTAACCTATAAAATTGGTGTATGTCATAAATACATTGAAATTATATTTATTTTAATAATTATAATACCATTTATTTGATTCTTTCATTAATAGGGTAATTACTGTATCATCGTTGTGTCATAAATAAGTTTTATTATTTAATGTCTAAAAATTATAAATAAAACATAATTATATAGGAATACATTTTATATATATATTGATTATTTATAGTCTAATTTATCTTATGTATAACCCTATATTAAAAATTGATTAGTTATTAAACATTGATTTTAACTCTTTTAACTCTTCTTTAAATAAAATAATAATAAATGTCCTAATCTAATCCAAGTGGACCTAAAGGATCATATTTTATTCCTAAGGATGATTTTGGTCGAATTAAACTTATCCAATAGAATTGAGACATGTGTTAGGGTAAGTATAATATCATTTTTACCCTTAATTACCTTATTTACTTTTAAATACGGTAAATAAAAGTAAAAAGTTACTATTCATTATAAATTATTTTCATCTTATTGAACGAAATTTTTCTCACTAATATCAACCTTGTATCTTGGAGTTTTGATATTCAACTCATAGAAGTCATAAATTTATGTTTTATGTGAATTTTCAAATTCTCCTAGGAGGTGTGTAAAAATACGGTAAAAAGTTCAATAAAATTTTATATATCTAATATTATTACAAAATGACTCCAAAGAATTAGATTGAACACATACATGTATTATGTATCTATTTTGTCCTAAAATAAATTTAAATAAAACAATTAATTATTTAAATAAAATGTTGGTTTTAAACAATAACGCTATGTTTTTCACTAATCCTCAAAAATTGAAAGTTTTCAGAAATATACCAAAAATTCACCCTAAGATAATTTCAATATTCTGAATTCAAAAATGAATTCCAGTTTGAAAAATAAAATTTATTAAATTCCAAAAATTGGGTATTAATATTCATAATGGCTAGTTTAATTGGTCATGGTGTGTTTGAACTCTATGTTTCGTAAAATAGAAGCAACTATATTATTAAAAGTGAAACGTACAGTGGAAGCTTGGAGTGTTACATTTCACTGGAACATTAATCATTTATCAGATCATAACCCATATAATGAAATGGGTTTTATAAACCACATGTAATCATAACACAACCATTTTAAAATAAATTGTTTTTATATATATTAATCCATCATAAACATAATCCATTCAGTGAAATAATAAGAAAAGAAACATTGAAGAATACTCTTAGTAAAACATAAGTAAAATTAAAAATTGTTATCTGTGATGGAAAATAATTTTTATAGAATTCATGAAATTAATTATTTTGAAAAATATCCATTTTTAATTTAAAAAACATTTCTTTATATCAAATTTCATTCAATTTCAAAATTATTTATTTTATTTGAAAAATAAATTTTATGTTTGTAAGGGGAGATTCACAAAAACAAGACATCATGAAAGTGTGAAAATCTATTCATGTTTTATAAGTTAAAAAACATTCCTCTCATATTTTTACAAAAAAATTCAAAAATTACCACATTATTTAAAGTCAAAAATATTTCTTTTATACCTTTTAATAAACAGTCATACATATGTAAAATTGACATTAAAAAATTGTAGAAGAATAGTAATAATATTTTTTAATTCATTTTAAGAAACATGGACATAGAAGATAAATATTTATTAATAGATACTAATGTATAATAAATCATGATAATATTAATATTGTTTAATTAACCCTTACCTTAGGTATGATTCAATCTATACGTGTTCGAAGCTCATATTCTACGATGAATCTCTCTAGACCTAATCTTAGGGATACTATAGTTGGAATTTTGAGAGGAAAAAACCTCTACGAATGATACTAGTGAATACTATAAAGAATATTTTAAGGTAATGGTCATGCTTTAAGGCCCAATTTTGTATGATAAAGTGAGATAGGAGGTTCAATTTTATAATTGAGGTAAGCTGTACTTTTTTAAAAACTCCAAATATAAAAATATAATAAGGATAATCTTGATACAAAAACATCCAAATGAGATATAAAATAATGGTGTGTGACATTTAATACCATATACAATCCTCCAGTTATTATTTATTAGTTTTTTATTTTTAAATTATTAAATAATATATTTATTTAATAAAATATAAATATTTTTAAATTTGAGATAAATATTTGAATTTGGATTTAAATTCTTTAATAAAAAGTTGGAATTCAAATCTAATGGATAAACACATCATTATTATATCCTAAATTTCTATAAAAATTGTTTTAAACTTTAATTCATAAAAAATATTTCTCAATTAATGTTATTACAATTAATTATGTAATTTTTCAATTAATTAAATATATATTTTTTTAACATTGAAAAAGAATATAATGTGATTATATGATTTATAACAATTTAAAAAATTTTATATAATGAATGTAATTTCATTTCAATAAATATACACATTTATATTCATTCCTATCTTTATTTTTTCGTTATGTGAACACATAAATCATATTAAATATAGGAGAGTGATATTTTGTAACTATCATTGACTTTAAATAATATAAAATAATTTTCATGGACTACTATTCATTAATCAACTCTAGCTCATTCATAGGGTGATAATTTTCTAATCCTCTCATCCAATAATTTTTTGACTTGTTTTTATTTTATTTTAAACCTCATCATTTTGATTTACCATTAATTAATTTATTATAATTTTAGTTGTGATAAAAACTTTTTTAGTATTAAAAGGTTATACATTAAACCTCGTATGGGTTAAATTGTCCAAAAATGGAACATTTATTAAATTTTAGAAATTATAATAACCTTTTTGTATTTTTTTCATTTTTTTGATTTTTTTTAATTTATTAAAATATTATTTTTAGAAAATATCACTACTGTCAATTTTGACACTAATTAGAAAATTTTCATTAAATAAAATCCTAAAATAAAGATACATTCTATCCAATCCATTTAGGAAAGTCCTAATATGACATAGTCACCTTTAAATTTAATTTAGAACATTAAATAATTAATATTATATTTATTTTTAAATATTTAATATCAATAGTGTGGTTCTTTTATTAATTAACCAGTCATTTACTAATCATTATGTATAAAATAATGTCAGTTATTTTTTCACTATAAATTATAAATAAATTATAATGGCATAGAAAGAAAATATAGTTTTAGAATACTATTTATATTGGAATTTATATTTTGTATTACATAATATTAAAAAAATTATAATTATTACGAATATGAGTATGTCATTTTTAACTTATCATTACATAAAATATATTACATTTCATATTCTTACACATGTTTTTAAAAATGGTTATAATTTCATAAAACTGTTAATTTTAGATGAAACCGATGTGGCTATATTTTTAATTAGTGTTTTTCATATCTTTTATTTAATTTTTAATAATTTAATTATGTATTTTTAAACTTCTTAATAAATAATGAAACTTTTTTATTTTAATCACTAAATATATTAATTAATCAATTTTTAGAATTAATCTTGTGATTTTAGTCTTTTTAATAGTTAATTTAGTCATTCTAATTATTCTAATTCTATTAACCAACTCTTTAGTTTAATAATCTTAAACTGGTTAACATTAAATTAATTTTAAATGATTATTATTTAATAATTTGTTCATTTGTATTTGAATTAATCTAATTTAGTTTTTTAATTTAAATCATCACCCTTTAATGTTAATTTAATAAAATAAATTAACTTGATTTATTAGCTAGCTTAATTATTCTATTTATTAGAAATGTAAAAATTTAAGTTAAAGTTTAATATAAAAATGTGTTCTTATTTTTATGTTTTCATTTTGTTAATTTAAGTAATTAACTTATTTTTATAATTTCTTTAGATAATTTTATTTTTTTTATTTCATGTATGTATTTATTTATTTGTATGTGTTTTGAATTTATTTAGACATTTAATTAATTAATCATAATATTTAAATTATTATTTGATAAATAAGTCATTTTGAATTTTAGTTTGTTTAAAAAATTAGTTAGTTTTTTTAATTAAGTCAATTAATTTGTCTTTAGAAATTTAGATAATTTGACTTTTGTTTTTATTAATTAAGGTTTTATTCATTTTATTATCTATTTATTATTAATTTTTTATTATCTTTTCATTTTTTTCTATCGGTTAGTTGACGCGCTGATGTCGTGACGCACCGATGTAACGACTTGTCAATCACGACTCACTGATCCCTTGTCACACCAAATTTTTTTTAACTATTGGTGAGTCATGACTCACCGATCACTTTGAAACACCATCAGTCTCTCCTGTGCATCGGTTTCGATCTATCATTTTATTATTATCGGTGACTCGTCTTTTATTATAACAAACAGTGACTTATTTTTTATTGATATCAGTGATTCATTGACTCACTGTTCATTTCCTTTCATCGGTTTCTCGTCACACCAATTACATTGTTTTTAAATTTCAGTTTCACTTTTCTTTTTAAAATTAGTGTCTCATTTTTTATTCTTCTATGATTGTCCTACTGCAACCAACCATTATTCATTCTATCGGTGAGTCAATGACTCACCGATTCATTCTCTCTATCAGTTTCACAACCTCAATTTCTGTCTGCCTCTTAACTCATAGATGCATTTATTCTATTGGTGAATTACTTACTCATTGATGCTTTTACTACTTCCTCCTCACCCCCTACTCACTAATAACCCATCTTTCTTCCATCGGTCTCACATATCTCTTCCAACCCCCTCCTATGACTATTCTCACATCCACCGAAACCACACATCCATAGACACCAGCACTACATCCTATTCGTTCACAATCACCTCTAAAATAAATAAGGATATAATTTTACAAACTCAACCCATAAAACCAGAACTCCGTTGATCTGGAGAAATGGAAGTCGTTGAGCCGAAATACCTGTGATCAATGCATGGAGTAGTCAATGGGATGTGGATGAACCCTTGTTGGTGTTTTTATGACCCACACCCTGATACCTACTGCTGTTAATCCTCCATGGGGGCGGAGTTGTGTCATGCCACCACCGACCTGATTTGAGGGAGTCCACAAAACAACTGTATGCAGAAGACATGTCGCTACTAGTGTTTGTTTGGATGAGGATCAGTGGTTCTTGGACTGACATCTCCACACCGTGCTGAAGTACCTTCCTTGCATTTATAGACTGAGGGGTGGAGTCCAAACCAGAGGATTTACCGCTGATGAAAAAAATTAGAATCCATCGTGGAAGGGGTTCAGGTTACTTGAAGGAGGAGAATCCATGCACCATTGATGATGAAACCCAAAGCTGTCATCTGGAGGATCTGCCAACACCATCTTCTAGGTTTATTCATCGAAGAGCCCCTCTAGGGCTACACCAATTTAGGGGAGGAAGAAAGAGTTATAAAAAATTAAACTTAAAAAAACTAAAATAAAAATAGGTAAATTAAAATATTAAACAATAATAATTTTAATTAAATTATTAATAAATAAATCTGATTTTTATAAACCAGATTTTTTTTAATTTATTTAACATTAATAAAACTTTTATAAAACTAAATAAGTTAATAATTACCAATAAATTAAAATAAATAAATTGTAATAATATCATTAATTTTAATTTAGTTTTTCACATTAAACAATTATAACTATCTAATAATAAAATATATAAGAAGAAATAATAAAAAATTACAAATTTAATCAATATAAATTGATATATTAATTTAGAAAAGTATATAATTTTATTTTCAAAATAATAATAAACATAATATTTATAATTAATATTAATAACATTAATTAATAAAAATAAATAACGTAATACATAATAACATTAGTAAAATTTGTAAGAATTTAAGTAAATTAATTACTTTAAATATGTATTTATTCTCTTCATGTTTTTTAGTTTTTTGTTTGTTGTTTTCATGTAGGTTCATTTAGGGGACATTAAAACATCCATTTTTGTTTAACTAACTCGCTGAAAGTTAGTTATATGGGTTTTAATAATGCAACATTTGGTTCAAGAAAAAAAACACACTTGTACGGTGCCGCAATGAAATGCAAGGTTTATGTCAGTGGAGTCTATGGGTGACTATGTAGTAGAAGAAGGTGGGTACTTAAAACAGATCAAGAAGCCGATTTGGATGACTCTCATGCTCACTTCACGAAAAAATAATTTTGATAGAGGATCTCTAGAGGAAACATTTGGAGGACACATGGCCGAGCAAGAGCAGAGAGATTCTCTTTCATCGGAGCGGAGAGATCCAGTGGAATGCCCTGGAGATGACGGAGACCAAGAGCAGAGAACATCATTAGGGAGTTCTCCTTTCCTTGTTTATGAATATTTTTTACATTATTATAGCATGTTTCTATTTGTTTTATTGATAATGAACAAGATATTTGTCTAAACCATTGTGTTCCGGGAATTACAAAAAATTATACTTCTACCTTTTCCTTCTTTTCATTTTATCAATTCAATGTTTCTGTAATTGATCAGTGAGATCAGTTCTGAATACAATAAACTAAATTGTACAATCTGCACATTAATTCTAATTCCACAGTCATTCGTAGATATTGATAGTGGATACATCTTTCAAAAGTAAATAAATTCAATAAACTTCATAACTTACAACGAGTTAGTTCAAAGTATTTTTTTCAAATCGCAATTTTTGTAGTTGATTTATTTAGAGAGGTTAACTCAAAGAATGATGAACTCTGTGAATTGACTCTTAGAGACAGAAGTGACTCATCTTTTATTTTATAGATTAATTACATCAACATTAAGGTGAATAGAAATCCTTTTAAAGCTAGTAGAATTAAATTTTCCCCTAGGCTTATTCTCTTGATTTTTCATTTATCAGCATGTTATATCTCTGTTACTTAGTGTTTTTATCTTGTTTCTTGTTTCATTGTAGTAATAAACAAAAAAATTGTGGTGTTTAATTTATTATTTATAATAAACATGATAAATTATAAAACATAAAAAATAGAAAATCTATCCCACTATTGACAATAGTGGGGTATTTTTGAAATCTTTAGAAGATTAGTCATCAAAATTTCCTTCTCTGTGGGTTCGACCCTACTTTCCACATATACAGTAGTTAGTAGGAATACATTTTTTTAACTTGTAACGGCTTCGACAATGGTAGAAGTAAATTTTTTGGTTCCATTTCTGGGGAAGGTTTGATCCATTGCATCTAAAATAAATCACATATTAAAAAAATCAAAAAAAATTGAAAACCATAAAATTATAACAAAACTATTCTTCAATTTTTATTGAATTTATACTATTTTAGATATATTTGATCTTCTATTTAGTTCTACTATTGTTCTACTTGAATTGTTTATATACTTTGTGTGAGCACAAGACACTCAACTGTTAGTCTAGATCCCCAAAACATAGAAATAGACAAACAATTAACTACTCTTAGAAAAAAGAAAAACAAAATATATATGGATAACAAAGATGATAGTGTTCCACAACCAAAATACATTCACAATCAACAAGAACATTTAGATAAAAATGAAGGTCCTTGGAAGAGGGAATTCCATCTTACTCAAGTTTCATGCAATCCTTCTTCCATTAGTTTATCTCCTAGAGCTATAAATTATGATCTTAAACAATCCCACATTTAATTGATTCCTGTATTTAATGGGATCTCTAATGAGGAATGACTATCCTTCATTAGAGACTTCTATAATACTATGCAATAACAACCTCCTCTAGGACTCATAGATAATGAGGTAAAAATGAGAGTCCTTCCCTTTTTCCTTAACAAGAATGCTAAAAATTGGGTTTTAGTCTAGATGAGAGCATTTTAAAAAACTGGGATCAAGTATACAATTCATTAATATTTAAATTTTATCCCTAAATACTCAAAGGTGAAATTAGAACAAAAATCACTAGTTTTTATCCAGAGGATGGAGAATATTTTCATGAAGCTTGGGAAAAATTCATGGAACCACATAGGCAGTGTTCCCATCATCCACTCCCATATCACCTTTTCATGGATACCTTTTATTAAGGGTTTTACTTCTCCAGATAGAATATTCTTGATCATGTTGTTGGGGGTAATTATATTGATAAGACAGACTAATAATTGAGACAATTTTTTAATAACCTTACACTGAATTCAAAACATAAAAATTCAAGAAGGAAAATAGTAAATAGAAATTTTAATGTTAACTCTGGTTCAACAAATGAAACTCAAGACCAACTTGTGGAAAACAAAAACCAATTGTAATCATTAATGAACCATAATTCCAAAAAACCTGTATATCAACTCGGCTATCAAAACACCAATAAATCATTAAATGAATAGTGTCACCAGTGTGGTATCTTTGGTCATATTGAAATCTTTTTCCTTAACTTTGATGTGCCACCCCAAGAAAAAGATAACTTATTATTAGTAAACTATGGTCCTAGGATGTCTCCTTAAGAAGATCTATTTTCAAATAATTACTATCAAGGATATATGAACCATCCAAATTTATCATGTAATGATCAAGCCCTAATTAAAAAATCCACTTCCCCTAACTATTAGAACAAACCAAGACCAAATGTTCAAAATCAACAAAGGGTTGAGTATTCAAATGTATAAGGAAACAATGATAATCACATGTCTTTTAAGCTTGATTTAATTTGAACAAAATTAACTCTCAAGAGGAAAGATACATGAATCAGTTATCAAATCATCAATATCAACATGATTCAGTTCAATGCAATCTGAGGTGAGAATGTAAAACATATAAACATAGTTAGGCCAACTTGTTAGAGAAGTTTCATCTGGGGAAAAAGGTAAACATTCTTGTACAACTTAACATAACCCTAGAGATAATTCCATGGTGGAAGTAATAATAATAAAGATGAATACTCAAACTATTATAGATGAAAACCTTGAAAATACCCTAAATGAAAATCTTCTTGATTCTGGTAATAAAAATCCACTTTTTCGCATGATGGAAACTCACAGAACAATGAATAAAATGATCAAAATATTAATTTATCACTTGAATAACAAGCTGAAAATTATTGTAAAAATAAAAAGTACAAAGTAAAAGAAAAGGTTATGGAAGAGTTTAGTGATATACCCACTATTCAAGAAAAATATTCCCCACCCATCCCCATCCTGAGAAGCTAAAACCTCAATGTAACATCAGGGATGAACATCATAAGTTCCTTAGTCTCCTATAAAAACCTCAAGTAAACATTACTTTCATTTAATACTTCAATCAAATTCCATCTTAAGGGAAATATCATATGAAAAATGTTTCAAGAAAAATTCCCTGGAAGAATTTTTTTCTTACAGCCTCACTGAAGAGTGTAGTGTTGTACTTCAAAAGAAAATAACACCTATGTTGAATGACCTAGGTAGCTTTTTTGTCCCATATAACTTCGTAAATTCTTATCAGATGAATTGTTTGTATGAATTAAGTGCTTGCATTAATCAACTCCCATACTCACTATTTTGACAGTTGAGGTTGGGTGATTTTCAACCCATCACAGTCATACTATAGTTAGCTGATAGTTCTTTCACTCATCATGTGGGTAGGATAGATGATTTGTTAGTTGGGGTATGGAAACTATTTTTACCTTCTAACATTATATTATTAGACATGGAGTGTGATTATGAGGTGCTTCTCAACTTAGGTAGGACCTTCTTGGACATAGGTGGTGATTTTATTGATGTCTCTAAGGGTTAGTTAATTTTTAAAATTGGAGATCAAAAAGAAGAGTTCAATGTGTTTAAAAATGTTAAAGGACCATATTATTCTAAAATATGTTCAATGGTAGCGATCTTAGAAGATGTGAACTCAATTGGAAACTATGGAGAATTTGAAAATAAATCCTCTTTTGAAGAAAAATAATTTAGAAGCTTAAAATCCAATTGAATCTATCTTAGAAGTTCAAAATTCGGCTCAATTGCCAAATCTGGAAAATTTTCTAGAACTGGCCAACAGTTTAGTATCTTCTTTAGGAGATTCATCTATTTCTGAACAAATTATATTTTTTACTAATTTTGAGGTTTTTTCTGTTAACAAAAACCATTATGAACACATTTAAGATATTGAGGTAGAACATATAAGACAACATGATGATTCTACTTTTATTAACATGTTGAATTCTAATCTGGAAAGTCTGGATAGTATGCTACCCACATTAGATAACTGCACTGTAAAACCTAAAACTGATCTTGAAATTAAAAATAATTCATCATTTAATACTCCTTACAAGAGATATGTTGAATATTTTGGAACTCCCAAGCCTAAGAGTCATCCTTATAATATAGAACCACCCACTCTTGAACTAAAACCAATCCCTTATCATTTGAATTATTCATTTTTTGGTGATAATTATACTTTTTCAGTCATAATTTCTGCCGAGTTGACTTAAAATCATGAAGAAATGTTATTAAGTGTGTTCAAAAAGTTTATATCTTCCATAGGCGGGACCAAATATGATATCAAGGTTATTAGTCCATCATTTTTTAATTATAAAATACCTATGGAGCCTGACCATAAGTCAAGGGTAGAGTGTCAAATAAGATTAAATCCAAACCTGAAATAAGTTTTGAGAGAGGAAGTGATTAAGCAGCTGGACACTAGAATGATATATCACATTTTTTATAGTTCTTAGGTCATCCATGTCCAGGTTTTTTCCAAGAATAGAGGTTTCACAGTAGTAAAAAATGAAAAAAATGAAGAAATCCAAGTTTGGAAAGCCACGAAATAGAGATTCTGTATAGATTATAGGAATCTTAATACAGCCACTAGGTAGGACTATTTTCCAAGACCCTTCATGGTTAAAATTCATGAGAGGCTTGCTGGAAATGATTTTTTTTGTTTTATATATGGTTATTCTAGTTATAATAAGATTCTTGTTGCTCCAAAGGATTAGGAAAAGACCACTATCACATGCCCCTTTGGGACATTTTCCTACAGGCAGATGCCCTTTGGGTATTTTGGAGATCCAACCACCTTTCAAAGTTTTGTAATGGTTATTTTTTTATACATGATTGAAATAATTATTGAGGTTTTCATGGATTTATTATCCATTTTGGGTAGTAATTTTGATACATGTCTAAGAAATAATGAGTTAGTTCTAAAAAAAGCATTGAAACCAACCTTTTTCTTAATTGTGGGAAGTCGCCATTCATGGTCACAGAAGGTATATTTCATGGTCTTAATGTGTCAAAGAAAGGTTTAGAAGTTCAAACAACTAAGATAGAAGTAATTCAAAAATTTCAACCTCCAGAAAAATCTCAAAGGTGTTAGAATTTTCCTCGGGTATACTGGATTCTACCGGAGGTTCATAAAAGAATTATCCAAAATAACTAAACCATTTTGTTCGTTGTTGGTAAAGGATTCAAATTTCAAATATGATGATTTTTTTTTGAAATCATTTAATATGTTGACAGTGAAACACACTACATCACCCATTATCATTGTACCTGATTGGATGTATCCTTTTTAACTTATGTGTCATTATAGGGACATGAACGTAGGTGGTATCCTTGGACCGAGGAATGATAGAAAGTTACATGTTCTTTATTATGATAGTAGACCGCTAGATGAAGAGCCAAATAATTACACCACTACTGAAAAAGAATTTATAGATGTTTAGTTTGGTTTAGTGAAGTTTAGATTGTATTTTTTAGGATCTAAAATTATCATTTTCACTGACCACTCTACTTTGAAGTACCAGTTGAATAAGAATGAAAATGAAAAAAGGATTATTAGATGGATTTTGTTTCTAAAATAGTTTGATTTAGAAATTAGAGATAATCATGGAGGGGAAAATATATTTGATGACCACCATTCTAGGATTCCAGTTAATCAATCTGTAGATCCAAGGGAGATAAACTCTTCATTACCTAATGAAAAGCTCCTCACTATTTATATTATGCAATATGAATGGTATGAGAATTTTTCCAACTTATTGAAATTTGGTGTCATTCCCTGGAATCTGTCCAATAAAAAAGGAGTAAATTAAGTTCCAAACTTAAATACTACCTTATGGATGATCCTCTATTGTTTAGAAGATGTGCTGATGGTATCCTTATGACATGTGTACCTGATGAGGATATGTTTCCTATCTTCTAGAGATGTCTCTCCTCACGTTGGAGTGGTCACCATGGTGGTGATTGAACTGCTAAAAAAGTCTTTTAATCAGATTTCAATTGGCCTATTCATAGTAAGGATGGTAGGAGCTGTGTGGTTGGTTGTGATATATGTCAGAGGCTAGGAAATGTGGGTAGGATACATGAGTTACCCCAAAAAGGGATCCTATAGGTTTAAATTTTTGATATGTGGGGATTAGATTTAGTGGATCAATTTCCATCATCTCATGGGAATGAGTATATTCTTTTTTCTATTGATTATGATCCAAATTGGGTTGAGGCAGGGGAAATTCCCAACAATCATGCCCATTGTGTAATTAAAATTTTCAAAAATAATATCATTTCTAGATATGGAGTTCCAAAAGTCTTTATCACTATTAATGGATCACGTTTTAAGAACTATAATTTTAAATCATTGATGGGAAAATATGGTTGTGTTCATAAAACTTGTACTTCTTATCATCAAAAGTCCAGTGGATAGGTGGAAATTTTAAATGATGAAATGAAACAGATACTTGAGATAATTATGCCAAATTCTAGGATGGACTAGTATACTAAATTGGATGAAGATTTAAGAGAATACAGAACATCTTTCAATACCGCAATAGGTATGTCTCCTTATAGGCTGTTGTTTGAGAAATGTTGTCATTTACCTGTGGATTTTCACCATAAGTCTTATTTGGTAGTTAAAGCTCTGAACGTTGACTTCAAGAGTGTCAGTGTCTGGAGATTACTTGAGTTGAGTGGGTTGTATGAGATTGGGGGAGTGATTTATGATAATTCAAGAATATATAAAGAGAGGACTAAAATATTTCACGATTACATTATTCAATCTAAGGAATTAAAACCTGGATAGAAGGTCCTCCTCGTTAACTCTATACACAAACTCTTTCATAGAAATATGAAGTCCAAGTGGTCTAAACCATTTACAATAGTGAGAGTGCTAAATAATGGAGCTGTAGAAATTATTGTTTAAGAGAATAAACCCTTGTTATTTAATGGGAAGAGATTGAAACATTATTTTGAGCGATAACCAAAAGGAATGGTTGCCTTCAGAGTTCTTGAAAAAAGATCTTGAATAAATTCTAGGTAAAGACTTTAAAATTAGAATTACATGGGAGGAAAATCATGGTTATTATTTCCATCACTATTTTTCATTTTGACCCTTGAATAATGTTCTGCTTCTATGCTTTTTTTGGAAGTCCTTGTTATTTCTTGTTCTTAGTCTCTTAGTTCTATTTCAGGGTTATATGATGTTAGTGTTGTGTCATTTATGGAGTGAAAATACCAAATTGAAGGGTAACTCACAAACATATACAGGGAAGTTCATTCAATTTACTTTTTCACTAATTTTTACACTTTTTTTCTCTTAAAATATTTTGTTTGTAATGTAATAAAACCTTCTGCATGTCTTTGTTTCCTGGAAAATTCTTCTTGTATAAGAACTTAAGCATGTTCCTCCTTATTAAAAAAATGAATTTCATTATTTTTAAACCCTTTCACTGCATGAACATATGTTTGTGGGTGCATGTAGACTGGCTAGTTAGTTTCATTTTTTTTTGAATCTTCATTAGGTTTAAGGGTATAGAATGAACTTGTTTGTTTTACGGTAAATCAATTTTAATCATAGTTCGTTAAAATTCTTTCACCCTTTCCATTGGGCACCCACAATTCATATGTTAACATTTGAACTGAATTGAAAATCTGTGTCACTGGACTTAAATGTTAATGCATGTAATTGCTAATGAACATGTCATAGTAATTATTTTGTGTAAAACAATATTTTTTAACTCCACAGAGACCCTTTATACATGTCATAAATCTGCTCTATTGAAAATCTATTTTGAAGTATAACTGTCAAATTGTTCTTCTCTACCTTTAATGTCATCTTTATGGAAAATGTTAGGTTTTATGTGTGGGGGAGGGTGTCATTTATTGACTTTTATAAATAGTTCTTAATTGAAATCCCATCAATTACCACTGAAATTTCAATTATTTTGTAAACAATGGCTAAATTTGTTTCAAAATTCCTTCTTAATTTTAGGATTTACTCTGTTTCTCAAATGGGTCCTGCCTTTGAATTATGATTGATTAGTAGTTGAGACCTTATTTGATTCTGAAATTAATGATAATGGATGATTATTGTGTGATATTTACTTAGTGATTTAATAGATATTTTGGTTTAGGTACTATCTATGAATGTGTTTTGGGTTTCATGTTTGTGGAGTTATGATCACAGTTGCTGGAACTGGAAGTTGGACTTTATCTTAGGGGATTAATTCTCCTACTTTTCTTGTAATTATTAAATTAATCCCATTAATGAGACTATTTATATTATTTTTGTTATAAATCATATGAAACTGGACTAGTTTGGGAATCTGGGATCCCATGGTGAATCACTGAGACCCTAGATGTCATGTGTGTTTCTGTTTTCTATAATCCCTTTATACACCTTGAATAATTGCATTGCATAGTTCATAGCACATGTTACATGGCTTGAAAAAAAATAAAGCTTCTAGGGTCAAAAATGAGTTCATTAATGTGAGGGGAACAATGAATTCCATATGAAGGGTTCAATTTTATTATATGAGAGTCATTTAGGTTGCATCATTACGGTCTTTCACAAAACAAAAATTAATAATTTTTGGGTACCTAGGATTGAGTCATTGTACAATGTTCTTCATTTTAGGTTCATCATTCAACTGACTTTTAACATAGAGTCACTCTTGGACATTGAACCTGAACATGATTTGAAATGAGTCGTTAAGTGGTATCACACATGATGCATGACACCTTCTTTGATGAATGATCTTTTCTATCTTGATTACCCTTTGAGTATTTGTTCTAAGAAAGAAATAGTTCAAAAATATCAATTTTAGAAAGCCTAAATCAATTTTCATTCCTCTGTTTTAAATGTTCTTGACATGATAAATTATGATCTGAACTATAAATACTTCAATCGGTTTTTCAATGATGATAAAAATTGAGAATTTTTTAGGACAATCAATGTTTAAGTGTGGGGTAATTTGATGTGGCTCAATTTTTTCATAGTTTTTCCATATCTTTTATTTAATTTTTAACAATTTAATTATTTATTTTTAAACTTCTTAATATGTAATGGTAATTTTCTATTTTTTCAATAAATATATCTATTAATCATTTTTAATAAGTAATCAAGTGATTTTAGTCTTTTTAAAAGTTAATTTAGTCATTATATATATTATAATTACATTAACTCACTCTTTAGTTTAATAATATTAATCTTATTAACATTTTGATAATTTTAAATTTTTATTATTAAATCATTTGTTCATTTTTATTTTCATTAATCTAATTTAGTTTTTAATTTAAAATTTTACCCTTTAAGGTAAATTTATTAAATTAAATTAAATTTATTTATTAACTAGTCTTAAAATTTTGTTTATTAGAAATTTAAAAAATTTAAGTTAATGTTTAATATAATAATGTGTTCTTATTTTTAAGTTTTCATTTTTTTAATTTAAGTAATTAACATAGTTTTTTAATATCTTTAGTTAATTTATATTATTTTAACTTCATGTTTGAAATTATTTATTTGTATGTGTTTTGAATTTATTTAGACATTTAATTAATTAATCGAAATATTTAAATTCTCAGTTGATAATAAAGTCATTTTTTATTTTAGTTTGTTTCATAAATTAGATTGTTTTTTAATTAAGACAATTAATTAGTCTTTAAAAATTTAGTTAATTTGTCTTCTATTTTAATTAATTAATGTTTTATTCATTTTATTATATGTTTAATATTAATTTTCTTTTAGGTTTTCAGTTTTTTTATATCAGGGAGTTGACGCACTAATGTCGCGATGCACTGATGTCATGACTCGTCGATCGTAACTCACTAATCCCTTGTTACACTGACATTTTTTAACTATTAGTGAGTCATGACTCACCAATAACTTTGAAACACCATCGGTCTCTCTGGCACATCGGTTTCAGTCTAAGATTTTGATATTATCGGTGACTTGTCTTTTAGTATAACTAGCAGGGATTTATTTTTATTTATATAAGTGATTCATTAACATAGCATTCACTTCCTTTCATCAGTTTCTCATCACACCGATTACATTATTTTCCAATTTCAGTATCCCTTTTCTTTTAACGATCACTGTCTTTTTTTTATTCTTCTATCATCATCCCACTGTGACCGACCATTATTCCATCTATCGGTGATTCATTGAATCACAAATGAATTTCCTTTATTAGTTTGACAACCTCACTTCCATTCAGTCTCTTGAATCACGGATTCATTTATTCTATCTGTAAGTCACTTACTCACCAATACTTTTATAGCTTCCTCCTCAACCCCTAATCAACGATACATCATTTTTCATTCATCAATGTAACATATCTCTTCCCCCATCCTTTGATTGTTCTCAGTTCCGCCAAAACTGCACATCCACATACACCAATACTTCATCACATTCGTTCACAATCACCACAAACAGAAACAAGGATACACTTTTACAAACTCCACCCACAGATCTCGAACTCCACAGATCTAGATAACTTGAAGCTATTGAGCTAAAATACCAGTGACTGATGCATGGAGTAGTCATCCGACTGTAGAGGAACTCTTATTGTCCTTGTTCTAAATGGAGCCCTGAGACCTGTGGTTATTAATCATCCATGGAAGAGGAGCGGTGCAAATCCACCACCAGACCTACTTTGAGGGATTCTGTTCCATCGATTGTTTGTAGAATACATGTCGTTGTTGGTGTTTTTCTAGAGGTGGACCGGTGGTTCCTAGACTCACATCTCTACATCGTGCTGAAGTAACATCCATACATTTATGAACTAAGGGGTGGATGCCGAAGCAGGGGAGTCACCGCTGATGAAAAAAATCGTAAGCCACCGTAGAAAGGGTTTAATTTCCTTGGCGGAGGTGAATACATGCACCACTGATGATGAAACACGAAGCTGTCATGTGGAGGAGCCGCATGTGTCATCTGCTAGGTTGCTACGATAAAGAACCCCTCTAGGGATACAGCAATTTGTGGGGGGAAGAAATAGTTATATGAAAATAAAATAATCTTGAATAAAAACTAAAATTAAAATAGGTAAATTAAAATATTAAACAATTATAGTTTTAAATAAATTATTAATAAAGAAATCTAATATTTATAAAGAATAATTTATTTAATTTATTTATCTTTAATAAAACATGTATTAAACTAAATCTATTTATAATGTCTTCTAAATTAAAATAAATAAATTATAATAAGCTCATTAATTTTAATTTATTGTTTCATATTAAATAATTAGAACTATCTAATAATAAAATATATAAAATAAAATCCTAAATTTAATTTATAAATATAATCAATATAAATTGCTCGATTAATTCAGAATAGTATAAAATTTAATTTTCAAAATAATAATAAACATAATATTTATAATTAAATGTAATAACTTTAATTAATAAAAATCAATAACTTAATAAATAATAACATTAATAAATCTTTTAATACTTTTATTAAATTAATGACTTTAAATTTTTATTTATTTCCTTCAGGTTTTTTACTGTACTGTGTGTTCTTTTATTAGGGGTGTCCAGACCCGACCTAACATGACAAAACCGACCGGACCCGACCAGGTTGGGTCGGGTTGGGTCAGGTTAAAAAAATAATACCATGGGTTGGGTCGGGTTGTATTGTATTGTGTTCGGGACGGTTCGAGTCACGTGTTAGGAAAAATTGACCCAACCCGACCCAACAACCCGACTTATCCTACATTCCCATTGTTGTTGCCACCTGTCCCTCCCACCTATCGATCCAATGTCCTCACCCTCACCCTCACCCATGTCGATGTCTTCCCATTTTTCCTCTTCCATTTCCCTCACCCTCATCGCTATATTTTTCCTCCACTGTCTAAACTGCACCTCACCTATATCTACCCTCTTCACCATTGACACCACCTTCATCTTTTCCATGACTGTTGACCTAAATCGTATGGAATCAGAGTTTAATTAAATAAGATCTTATTTGACACCGCCTTTGTCTCTGTCTCTTTTTCAAACAACTCCGAACTCGGCAACTACCTACAGGTGATTGGTGTTTTTTTGTGTTGATTCATCACAGGGTGGTGGTTGTGGGCATCGATTTTTCATAGTGCAGCGGTTTTTTGAATCGATTCATCATAAGGTGATGGCTGTGGGTGTCAGTGTTGATTAATCAAAATTGGATGGTTGTGGGTGTCGATTCACCATAGGGCAGCAGTTTTGGGATTTTGATTCATCTTAGTGCAACGGCTGTTGGTGTCAATTAATCAGGGTGCTAGTTGTGGGTCTGTGGTGACTATGGGCATCGAGTCATCACAGGGCAGCGATCTATGGGTGTTCGATTCATCGTATGGCTCCTGGCATGGCAAGGAAGGTGAATCGGCTGACATAGGAAGACGTAACCCAATTGCGGGGTGGGATCCCAAATAAGCTTACAACCCGTGAGGGTTTTTTCCATAACCCGATCATCCCGATGGACAAGATCCCAAATAAGCGATGTGATTTTTTTAATCCATAACCCAATAAACCCAACCTAACCCAACCCGAACTGATATGGGATGGGTCGGGTCGGATCATAGTTGAAAAACATCCCTGACCCGACCCAACCCGAACCGACCTCTTTTGTTGGGTCGAGTCCAAAACACCCCCCAACCCGACCCAACCCGACCCATGGACACCCCTACTTTTATGAACGTTCATTCAGGGGACATTAAAACGTCCATGATCATTTTAATAACTCACCAAGAGTTAGTTCCATGGGTTTTACTAATTCGACATGTGGTTCGTGAAAAAACATGCATGTATAATGCCACAATGAAATGCAAGGTTTATGTTAGTGGAGTCTATGGGTGACTATGCAGCAGAAGATGGTGGGTACGTAAAACAGAGCAAGCAGCGGATTTGGGTGACTTTTAATCTCACTTCATGGAACAATCTTTTTGAGAGTGTATCTCCAGAGGAGACATTTGGAGGACACAGGACTGAGCAAGAGCAGAGATCTTCTCTTTCATCAGAGGAGAGAGATCTCATTGACAACCCTGGAGTTGACGGAGCCCGAGAGAAGATCAGATCATTGGGGAGTTCCTATTTCCTTGTTTATAAATATTTTTTACTCTATTATAGCATGTATCTATTTGTTTTATTGATAATGAACAAGATATTTGGTTAAAAACTTGAGTTTGGGGGATTACAAAAATTTTACCGGTATCTTTTCTTCCTTTTCATTTTATCAATTCAATGTTTCAAAAATTGATCAGTGAGATCATTACTTAATACATTCAACTTCATTGTACCACTAGCACTTTAATTCTAATTCTTTAATAATTTGGAGAGATTTATTTTGGATATATCATTCAAAAGTAAATAAATTTAAAAAACCTCAGAACTTACATCGAGTTATTTCTGAAGTCTTTATTTCAAATTATAATTTTGCAGTTGATTTATCTCGGAGAGGAGAACTCCAAGATTGTCGACTGTATGACATAACTCCTGGCATGGGATTTGAGTAATTTTTTCTTTTAGTTGTTAATTTCAGTAACTTTAAAGTGAATATGTATCATTTTAAATCCAGTAGATTGAAATTTTTCCCAATGATTATTCTCTTGCTTGTTCATTTATTAGCATTTTATATCTTTGTTACTTACTGTTTTAGCCTGTTTCTTGTTTCATTACCGTTTAGAACAAATAAAAACTAAAAGGATTGTGGTGTTTCATGTGTTCATTATAATAAACAAGAAAAAAATATAAAGTAAAAAATATAAAATCAACCCCACTACTAACAACAGTGGGGTCTTTTTTAATGTTTTAGAATATTATTGGTTATAATTGACTTCTCTATGGGTTTGACCTTGCTTTCAAAAAATACAAAAGATAGTTGGAATATAAATTTTATACATTGAATGGATTCAAGGATAGTACATGTCATAAACCCAATTATCTAATTAAAATTAATATATTGTAAGAGTAATTTTATAATATCATAATATTATTTTTAACATTAAAAATCCAATTTTACCTTACTAATGGTAAATAAAAATTTACTATAGTTAGTAATACTAATATGAAAAAAAATTTGTTTATCATATTGGACTCTAAATTTAATACTTATTATAACCACTTATGTTAATGTTTCTAAATTTAATTCATAAAAGTAGCAAAATTATGATTAATGCTAATCCCACAGACATGGAAAGAAGGAAGATAAAATGAATGATCAAAATATAAATATGTTTTTATATCTCATTTTAATATAAATTTGATTCCAATATCATTAATTTGATTAATATACCTATAATTTATATATCATGACTTAAAAAAATAATTTATATTAAATATTTAAACAAAAATGGAATTATTTAACTACATTGGAGTATTTTTTCCGGTTACTAAAAAATTGAAACTTCTTAGAAAAATATTAAAAATTCACGAAGAGATATTTTTTACCTTCCAATTTCAGGAATATTTCTTATTTTATAACATTATATTTATGTCAGTTAATAAAATTAATTTTATTATTTTTCACAAAAGAACATAAAAAATGAGATCCTTTAAGAAAATAGTGTTTCTAAACATATAATGAATTTAACAAACATTATAAATTCCATTATATATCTATTTAATTTAAGTGAAAACATTTAATAATTAGTGATTACTATTCATATTACTATTTTTAATGTCTAGGTTATGACTATTTCATTTTGATAATTACAATAGTAATGATAGTTTCATAGAAATTCAATGTTGTATGTAATGAAATCCAAGTGAATGTTGCGTGTTGTGAAAACATAACTTGTCATATAACATAATGCTGGCATAGTGTTTCTATATAATATAAATAATCAATATTCAGTGTCATGTAAAATGAAAAATATAAAAAAGACCAAAATAATTCAAAAAATATAAAAAAAATCTTGAGAAGGTACATTATACCCCCATAAATTGAATATATCCCTCAAAATTTGTCCTGGTTATCAAAGGATTAATTTATGAATGTCCCTTTCATAAAATCCATTGTAATAAAATTGAATAATAAAACTCCATTTAAAATTAGAATTTTAGAATTCTAATTGTTACCTAGAGTTACTCATAACATGGTTTCAATATAGGATAACATAGGTTGGAAGTGGATTCATGGACACAGAAGAGGAATATAACTATCATGTTCTGATGGAGAGTGATAGAGAATATTGATGGATGAAAGATAACAAACAAAAATACATAAATCAATGATGTTCCATGTGTACATTTGAATAATAGAAAAATAAATATTCTTGGATAACATTTTTTTAATGATATTTTTTCCAAAAGATGAATAATTTTCATGAAAAGGTATACTTACTTGATTCACTAAAATATCACTCTTTGTAGTGCCTTGACTGATATTCATATGAATTCATTCTCTAATAATGGATGGAATTTTTTTCATTCTTGAAGAAGTAACATATCATGATATCCATGATAAGACACCCCATTTATCACAAGTTTCCATCTACACAATGTGGTTAGAAGAGGCTATCTAATATGCATAAATACCTGTATGGTGAGATAATAATTTAATCACACAAAAATTGACATAAAATTCCATCAATAGTTATCCATATAACCATTTTGAAAGATGATATTCCAACACATTAGAAAGAAGTTCACAAAAGCATATTAATATTGATCCCCGATATATCACATTGTCTTTATTCATGGTAACATTGCAATCATGTGAATACCCTCATCATAAATTCTCTTGAAATAAGGTAATAAATGTATTTTCTATAAAAACATTTTGAAAACATTTATTCTTCTTTATTCCAATGATTAATGTTTATATTTCTTAATTCCAATATGTTTTAATCATCTCCCATGATAACATAGACTTCTTGGTCAACAAAACCTTTACTAGATCTGAGGAAATTTATACCGTTAAATTTACTTACTCGTATCAAACATATCATTAGCCACAAATCCTTTTCTCATCATCATGAATAAATTAATTGAAATCTTTCTATAATAAAGATATCAATTTTCATGAAATCATTTATCTAATATGCTTAATCATTCAACATATTCTAATAAATCCTTATAAAATACATAAATTAGACAATAAATAATATATTTCACCATTAATATTAATAAAATCAAAATACATACACACTTATATGCATCCAAATTAATGTTTAGCATGAAATATTCCATTTTTATGTTTATAATTAAATTATTAATTTAGGTCATTGAGTTTTGTAATTCGCTTCTTCTCATAGATAAGACATTGAACTTCATCACTGTTTGTTACAATATAACCCTTTTCCGGCATAGATAACGTCTTACACTATATTTTAAATTCTTATAGAGGTTATTCTTCCCATATTCTTGAAATGTATGAAGTTGAATCGTCATTACACTAAGTTCCTTAACATAAAAACATTTATAAAATTCAATATTCCTCTTATTCAATTAGCTAGGAGTATCACTAAAGCTATCATTGTTAGTCATATATCGTTATTAATGATCTAGAATAACATTAATATAAATCTATCAAGTGATCATCCCATTAAATTATGCATCAAATCATTTATATCACTTTCATAGTCAACCCAGTTTCTTCTTGTTGACTCAATTGAATAAAAACAAAAAAAATTGATTTAGAAACAATTATCATAGTGAGTAACCACGTAATCAGGAAACAATCTTTTTAATATGTTTTAAATATGTATACTTCCTTATTCTATGACACCATAGTTTTATCCTAGGTTATTAATAGAAATATTATACATAAATACTTCATAATAGTTTGAATAGATTTTTTGAATTCCCATAGAATATCCACATGGATAGTCAAACTAGGTGTGCGTTAAGGGTTTTTGTCATGTACTATAATATGATCGAGTAATACCGGTCACGCCTTATAGTATATTTTACCCATACATAAATATTTGCAATACCAACATCAACATATAGTATCTAGAACTCTCTGTACAAATAGTAAACCACATACTCTATCATTTTCTAAAATTCTAGGACATTTTCCTATAATTTTCCTTATCCTTGTACTTATATTTAGTCATTTTAAAAGTGTAATCACAGAGGTTTTACGATCCTAGAATCCTATGGGTAAGAAAAATTTCTCTAATACAAAAAATAGCAACCAAATATTTTCTTACATGGATGTTAAATTAATTTTTTTTAATACTTAATTCATTAAAAAACACACACCCAAAGATCGTATTAGTTTAGTTCCTTTTGAAACATGGATTACATTCTTCTAATTTGGGTCTAATACATTTAACCTATCCCATAATGATCTTCCACATTAGAAAAAATACTTAATTGATTTATTTATAACCTTGTGAATGTAAAACATTAGAAAAGGTATGAGCTAAGATGATTAGTACAGCTATATAAGGGAGACGATTAAACATAATCATGAGAAAATGGGTATTAGAACATGATCATGAAAACATAAAATCAAACTTGACATGTCAATTATCATAAATTTAAATCATGGAATAATGATTGAATTTTCATAAGACATGAATAATTAATAAATAATGAATGTAATCCATGAAATAATAACATAAGAATAAGACATAAATTTTTTTGTAAACACATAAAAACATAAAACTATTTCCAAAGTAGTTAAGGAGTTGCTTCCCAGGGTCATCTCAGTATTATTGGTTTACTCCAAATACCTTCTTGGAAGTGATAATTCACTCCCATTACCATATTATTAGAAAAGTATCACTATAAATAACTTCTTTGAAAACATGGCCTTTTATGTTTATCTGATGAGATATAAATCATTACCCAATACATTAGAGGGAGATATAGGTCCCGCCCATCTCATAATAAAAACAAAAATATATGTCCCATAAGAACAAAAATAATTTATCATATCTAAACAAATGGAATGAAATGGGTTTCATAAAAACATTCTATCGGAACATAACCCATGCAAAATAAATGAGTTTCATAAATATTAATCCATCATAAAAATAAAAAATTCAGATAAAAAATATGAATGGAAACATTTAAGGTTATACCCTGTAAAACAAAATCAACATCAAAAATTGTAATCCTACATGGAAAATAATTTTGAGGGAACTCTTAAAATAAATTCATGGGGAAAATAAATTTTCTTCTTTGAAAAATATTTTTACATGAAATTCAAGCAATTTTAAATGAAATTATTTTCATAGAAATTAACCTTAATCACTGCTAAGGGATGTTTACAGTAAATATGGAATCTTAATAGAGTAAAAATCATTTCATTACATATAAGTAAAAACATTAATCGCATAGTTTTTTTGAATAAGTCAAAAGGTACCTCTCTAGTTAAATGAAAAATGCTTCCTTTTATATTGTTTAATAAAAATTAATAAAAAAGTAAAATTTTCATTAAACATTTGTATATGAATAATAAAAAAATTGGAATACATTTTTATGAAATGTTGTTATGGAAGATTAAAATTTTCCATCATATATTAATTTATAAATAGCATCAATAATAATTAGATTGTGGAATTAACCATTACCTTATCTACAATTCCCTCTGTACTGGTACTAAACTCCTCCTCTTCGACGATCTACCTCTAGATCTCCTATTATGGACACTAGAGCTGGACTACTGAGGATACCATCACTAATAGAATATTTTGAGTTAATTTTATAAGGGAAATCTGTAGGGGGTGGTTGATCTTGAAGGCTCATTGTTATGTGAGGAAGTGAGTGATGATGCACCCATTTATATTTGAGATTGAGGGGTACACTTGGAAATCAACAAAATATTAAAATACAATATGGCTATTTTGGAGAAAAAAACATAAAAATGATATATAAATAATTGGGTTATGACATTATTGACCATATAACATCCCCTTTATGATTATCTAATTTTTTTTTTGTAATTTTTATGAAATTTAATAATATATTATTTCAATAAAATTTCATTATTATCAAATTCAATAATTTACATTTTATTTGGAATTAAATAAATTAAGAAATAGTTGGAATTCAAATCTGATTATTTCGGACATCTCTAATATATCTTATAGATCTATATAAGTATTTAAAAACTAATTATACATCCAAAATTCTACAAAATTAATATTATTAAAATAAATTATTTTATTTTTATATTAATTCAATAACTTCTATATTCAAATTGAAGAAAAATATAAGGTAATTGTATAATTTAGATAAATTAAAAATAAAATTCCATGCTAAAATTATTTAAATTATTATCAAAATAGATATTTACTTTGTTTCATATCTTCATTTTGTCCCAATGATACGTCATAAACGATATTAAATACTAGAGTGTGATATTTTGTAACTATCCCTGACATTAAATAAGATTAATGGTATTTTCAGGGACTAGTGTCCATTAAACAACACCGATTCTATATTAAAGTGATAAGGGTCAAATCCACTTCACACAAAAATTTGTGGGAACATTTTTTTATTTTAAATATTTTTATCTTTATTTACCCTTAATTAATGTATTGTATTTTCAATTGTGATAAACAAATTTCAATTATTTAGAGGTTATAAATTATTTCTTATAAGGGGTAAATTTTACATAAATAGGCAATTTATGAAATTTTGACCATATAATAATTTCTTTGTATTTTTTAATAATTTTTTTATTTTTAATTAATGTAATAAATGTTTTTAAAATAAAATATCGTTAGTGTCAGTTTTGAAACTATTCAGAACATCTTCATTGAATAAAATCAAAACATTATGATATATTCCAACCAAACAATTTAATATAATCCTAAAATTTCATAGTCTTATATAGAGAACATGTAGTACCTTAATTAATTCAAATTATATTTATTTTAATATTTTTAATATCATTAATTCGATCCTTTTTTTAATTAAAAAATTATTGCATAATCATTGTGTCAATAAAAAAGGTAATTATTTATAATAAAAAAAATTAAATAAACTACAATTATTTAAATAAACATTTTATATTTCGAATGAATTTTTATTATCAAATTAATTTTCTATATAATACTATATTAAAAATTTTATAGTTATAAAAAGCATGAGTATCAAATTCTTAACAAATCATTACATAAAACATAATTAATGACATATTATTATCTAAGTGTCATAAAATGGTATAATTTTGGCATAATTTGATTTTAGTCGAATCCCAATTTTTCAATGAAATTAAAACAAGTGTTATTGTGAAATTATAATATTATAATATTATTTATACATTTAATTAAACAGTTTACCCTTTGACAAGGTAAACAAAAATTTACAAAATTTAAATTCTATAATATAAATAATATTAATTAGATCAGATTAGACTCTAAATATCATAATGATTAAAACCGTAAGTTTTTTTTTTGAAATTCAATTCAAAGAAGCAGAAAAATTATATTTTACCCTAATCCCACAGACTATGCGATATGGAAGTTAAAAGGAATGTTCAAAAGTTGATTAAGTGGTTATATATAATTTCAATATAGATATGATTCCAATAAACTACAATTTATTTGTAAATTTTTAATTATTCTATTTTTTCTAAAAAAAATAAATTTAATGTACAATAAATATTTATAATAAAATTCTTGAATTTTACTACAATGTAGTATTTTTTACTATTTTTCATGTTAATGAAAACTATAAGAAAAATATTTAAAATTTCCCTAATTTT
This sequence comes from Viscum album, assembly GCA_963277665.1. Classification (NCBI taxonomy): domain Eukaryota; kingdom Viridiplantae; phylum Streptophyta; class Magnoliopsida; order Santalales; family Viscaceae; genus Viscum; species Viscum album. The sequence continues at coordinate 872,419,653 of OY728163.1, forward strand.
TTTTTAAAATTTGAAATAATAAAATTAGATTTATTTTTTTCAATTTAAACTTCAATGAATTTATTAGATTAATTTTATTATTGATCAAATAAGGACATAAAAAACATTTACTTTAAGAAAGCAATATTAATAAACATATCATGAATTTACTAAGAAATATACATTTAATTAAAAATATGTTTTATTTATGTGAAAAAATTTAAAAATATATTCATTACTATTAATAGTACTATGTTTATTGTAATGGTTATGACTATATTATTTAAATTTCTATAATATTAATATGTTGTTTCAAAAAAAACTTAGTGTAGCGTGTAACAAAACTGAGTCTGTGTTCTATGTATTACAAGATTAAAATTGTGTATATCATAATACAAACATATATTTTTTATAAAATATATATATATATATATATATAGTTTTTTGAAAAGTTAACAATATCAAAAACATAAAATGAATTTGAAAATAAATTAATTCCCAGCATATGAGGTGTTACACAACTATTAGGATCATACCCTATGAAGCCCATTTAGCAAAGCATCTAAGAGAGATGGAATCTCGTACAATTTTACTTAACTAGGAATATTCTGAAACCCAAAAAATTAATCATGAGTAATTTCATTTATGGGACAAGTCTGTGCTCATCGAGATCAGAACCCAAACCATATATACCAAACAACCCCATGAATGTCAAGCCATCGAACATCTTACTATTAAGTTGTTTTCTGGTGTATTAAATAGAGATTTATCATGAACATAGTAACATTAATATGAATAATATGGATGCCATATGCTTTTACACATATCATTACATGATTCTAAACATAATTTACCATCAAATTACAATCCAAGGATCATAATGTTTAGAGTACTTGGAAGATTAATTACCTAGTAAAAAACCATGAAACAAAAATAAAGACATGTTTAATTTATATTTATAATAATATATTAACATCAATTTTTGTAATACATATTAATTATATGACCTTGTGAATCCATGAACATAGGGGATGTCCTCAAAAACATCATAAGAAAATAAGCATAGGAGTAAAACATAGTAGATGGTTTGAAGGAATAACCTGATGGAATAAAGGAATGAAACATGAAAAAAAATTAACATGTATATAATGGGAACATAAAATCATGTATGTAGGGTAATGTTGAAATAATATGTAATATGAGATAAACATGAGACAAGGCTAGCTATCAGGACTATATATCATGGTGGAAGAATACCCATAAAGGAATCAGGATCACTCCATGTCCCAAAATGGCATCCCATGATACTAAAAATTACTCAATGCATTAGAGTTATATATGGGTTCACCCATTATATCATGGACATGAATATGTGGTTGATATGAAGAATAAAAATAAGGGTTACATGTGAAAGGAAATGGGTATCATATTCATATCATAAGGCACAACAAATGAGCATATCATAAATGAGTCCATGAAAGAAAGGATTAAAAACATAAATGAAAATTAATAAAGGAAAATAAGAATATGTCCTGATAATAAATTTTCAATTGATGTAAAAACATGTAAAATGAGTGTTTACATAACTTTAGAAATGATTGCTTTTACTGTGGTTTATGAAAAAATACTGGGGAGTTTTTAAATCAGAAAAGGAATATTTTTTCATAAAACAAGAAATAAAGAATGTTAGTTTTCCCTGATAAATTTATTGAATATAGAAAAATAATTTTGTCAAAAAATACATTATGGTGAACACTTGGTTACCTATATGAAATCGGGAAGTTCCCTTGAAGCGGGCTTTCTTATCAAGAAAATTGAAAAGATATCCTTTTAAACTAAATAATAACCCATAAAATAGTGATGCTATTTTATTTATACCTTGGTTTGGAACATATAAACATAATTTAGATGATTTTTATAAAAATAAAGAATCCCTAAATTGGTATAATTAGAGAGAAATATTATCTTGAAGAAAAAAATGGATGTTCTGGTAGATTCCCTTACCTTTTGTTAGAAATGGTTCTACACATGATCTTAATGACCTAGTTAATCAAATTATATCCATTAATTAATTAATTGAAAACCTTTTATATAAGTAAATTATTTATTATAATTTATTATGTTAATTTATGGCCTTTTTTGAGTTATATTATTCACTTCCATTATTCAAGGTTCCCCATTTTCATAGTTTTCGTGATTGGTTTTCTTGTATAAGAGTATTGAAGTTCATGTAAAATGGAAATAGAAATCCAAAATTGAATCTATAAGTTATTAATTTAAAAAAATAAGGTTAAATGTTTATATAAGTCATTTTATTATTTTTAAGAGTATGAATCATTAGATATGATGTTAATGGTGCTTGTTTGTATTATTTTCTCCGGTTTTTTCTCACAATCAAATTGTTTTGTATATTAATTTAACATCATGTTTATATAATGATTCTTGAAAATTAAATATAATGTAATAAATATTATAATTTTTAAACATAAAAATTGTTTTTCTACCATTTTTTATTGCATTAATGTAAAATCAATATTTTTTATCCTTAATGAAGATAAATTATCACCTCATGAACAACTTTTCCATTATTAGAATATAGAAGCATGGATAAGGGTTTACTGGTGGACTATTTCTTTAGAATAACAAAATTATAGTATATTTATGAAACTTGAGTTATCTTTCAACATATATAAGGGGATATTAGTATATAATAAGAAAACACATTACATTCTAATGAATTTTTATGAAAATGAAAGAAGAATTTTTCTATTGAATATCTCCTCCATGATAACCTCCCTAGGGAAATGGTTTTGGTATTCTGATTAGACCATGTTATCCAAATGTGGGTTAGGGGATTAGTGTGTGAATTGTGAACAATTTGGGAAAGAAAATTTACTTTAAGGTTCAAGGATAAGAGGTGGGGAGACCTGATATTTATAGTGGATGAGAGTGGGGTTATCTCATTAATTTAATCATTAGTTTTTAATTTTTTAATAAGACAAGTAAGCTTGACAATTCAAGAGACTAAATATATGAAATAGTGAATGGTATTTCGTACTAATGGTTCTTACATCATCATTAATTCAATAATGACTAAAAAATTCTTATATTTAGAATTTATCATAAAGTATTATATTTTACTATTCTTCAAATATTCATGTATTTAATGAGAAACCAAAAAATTCACCCTAACCATTTTTTGACATCTATAATACAAAAATGAAGTTCATATTATGAATGAAATTTTCTAAACATGTTAAATTTAATTTTAAATTAAAATCATCATTTACTCAAAAAAGTATATTTTAAAATTATAATTGATTTTATCACTCTTTGAAAAATTAAATATGATGTTATTAAATTATAATAAATTCTGAATACAGAAAAATATTATTTTATTAAAACATTTTATGAAAATAAATTTTCTCTTAAATAATTATTTTAATATTAAAATTGTAATTAATTATTAATAACATACAAATAAACATACACTTAATTAAAAAATTTCAAAATATTAATTTACTAACACAATTATATAATTATATCATAAATTCATTTATCAGATGCCTAAATTTTATTTATACATTGATGGGTGAGTTTTTAATTCTATAATTATATTTAAAATTCTTGTGTCCCGTAATATTGTTCCTATGTTCATGTGACTATTTCATCATTATATGTTTTGAAACATATAGAAATACCTATATCTTCATTCATTCTTCATTTATAATGTTTTTATTATGTTATTAATGTTACATTATGTTTTTATACTCGATAACATAATTATAAAAGGGAATTTTTGTTTATAAAATTTTGGATCACTATATTTCCCCCTTATGAATTTTCACCCTTAAAATTTTGTTTTACATACTATGGGGAAAAATTCTAAGGGTACATCTCCTTCATCACTTCATATAGTTCTCATGTTGCATATTCATATTATTGTTCCACCATATTACATTTTACATGTCAGTATTATTGTGTATATAAATGTAACTCTATGTTACAATATCTTCACATTATCATCCTCTAAAGGGAGATCATTTTCCAGTTGAATGACTTATGAATTTAGTACATGTGAAGGATCTAATATGTACATCCTCAAGAGGGATATGTGGAATACATTGTGTACTTGAGATATGGTAGGAGGATGTCCTATTTTTTTAGTCCATAGCCATTACAAGATCATGAATCTTAAAGGGGCCCATGTACGTCAGACATATAATTCCTTTCTTCCCAAATCTCATTATCCTCTTCTATTGAGATAAGCTGAGGAATATGTTATATCCACCCTTAAAAACAATATTCCATTATAGATTGTCTCTATAGTTCTTTTAGTGAATTTATTGTACCTTTATGTTCTAATTAATGGTTTTCAACATTTCCACCATTTCATCGACAATTTATAGTCCTAGTAGAATAAATTTAATGACATAAACCCACTAGACCAGTGTTCTATATCTTTTCACATATATTGCTTAACATGGATCCATTTGGATGCTCGATTGGAAACTATTGTTGTATGTGAACATATCTAGTGTAATATGATACTTCCACCCTCCTTTAAAGCCCATAGAACATAATATCGACATGAATTCCTATGTCTAATTAGTCTTATCAGTTTGGCCATCATTATCAAGATGATTGGTCATACTGATGTTCATCTCAGTGATAATTTCTTGTTGAATACATTCCAAAAGTTGGAGGGGAATCACAAGTCCTGGTCGAATATATTATATAGTGGTACTCTGTGAGACTTAACACTTTTTATGTATATCCGTTCAATTTGATCTAGTTATAATTCATATTAAATTGTAAAAAATTGATATTTCTTTGTAAGATGATCCACATAAACCTATATATAATTATTTATTATGGATTGTCTTGGATTTTCAGGGGAAAATACTATGGTAATATTCTACCACTTTCATGTTGGTATGAATAGTGATTGCATCATCCCCTTTGTATTTTTTCCTTTCAATAGTAACCTGCTATCATACAAAGCACATTGATTTATATTTAGTCATCTCATTTTTCAAATTTTTTTACGAATAGTTATCAGGATGATCTTGACACATTATCGGGCTCCCTAGGCAAATAGAGAAGGTTGAGCTATGTGAATCATTTAGAAACTCTTAATTTCTCTATGGATCGGATGGTACACATAAAAGTTATCCAAATGACTTGAACCATTCATGATCCATTTTGAACTCCAATGATTTCCATTTTCCCATGGATTCTTCCTTATTCATAATTTCCTCATCTTTTCATTAAACATCCTTTACAATATCCATATGAGATAGTTGTGAAATAATTTCAAAGAGGATTGACAATATTTATTTAATAAGGTTTTCCATTTTCATCATTTGTAGTTCTAAGAAGATTGGATCCTTCTTAATTCTTATCATTGATAATGATGAAGGTTATTTTCTACTTAGTGCATTCACTACATCACTTTCCTTACCAAGATGGTAGTTGATTGAGTAGTCATAATTCATTATGATATCCAATCATCTCCATTGGTGAATATTAATCTCATTTAGTGTGAATATATATTTTAGACTCTTGGTATCAGTATATATGACATATTTCTCACCATAGAGATAATGCTTCCATATTTTAATTTCAAATAACATAGCTACCAACTACAAATCATGCATGGTATTGATTTTCAGAAGAAGTTTTAACTACCATGAGGTGTAGACCATCATGTTATTATTTTGAAATAGTAAAACAATAGTCCCTTATTTGATGCATCCCTATACACAACAAATATTTTCCCACTTTTTGGAAGTGTGATCACTAGTGCAGTGATAAGCATCCTCTTCAACTCTTTGAAGAAATCATTAAATTCACATGTCTTTTCAAACATTACTCATTTTTTAATAAGCTTGGTTAGTGGGTTTAAAATTTGTGAGATGTTTTTCACAAGTCATAATGAATGCCCATATTGAAAAATGAAACTACATATCTCTATTACATTTATTCACATGGGTCACTCTTCAATTACATTCTTCATGGAAGGGTCCAAATATATTCCACTTATAGTGATAAAAATTCCTAATAATGATACTTATATCATCCAAAAGTCACATTTACTAAACATTGTATAAGATATTTCCCTTTAAAATGTATTTTGTATAATATTAAAATGATCCTCATGTTCTTCCATATTCTTCAAGTATATGTTAATATCATTGAGAAAGTATACAAAACATTTGATGAGGTATTATCTAAATAATCAATTCACTAAATATATGAATATTTCTATAGAATTAGTGAGTTCGAAGTAAATCACTATCAAATAATAGTGTTCATACATATTTCTAAATTAAATATTTTTTATATCATTGTCACTCTCCATTAATTAGTTACATCCTAATGGATGTTCTACCTTATAGAAATAAATGGCCCCACACTACTGATCGAGAAAATCATATATCCATAACAAGGTATACATGTTGATTATTATGATTTTATTGATCTCAAGATAATCAATGTAGAGTCACATTTATTCATCCTTGTTCTTGAAAAAGTTGAATGGTTCACCCATAGTGAAGCACTTGGGAATATAAAACCCTTTTAAAAAATATTATGTAATGCCATTTTTAGTACTTCTTGCTCAACAATGCCCATTCATTAAGGTGTATTTGATAAAGGAAGATATTATGGAAAACATTCAATTGAAAAATCATCCTCTCAATAATGAATATGACCAAGAAACTCTTCAGAGAACACATTTGTGTAGTCCCTCATAATGTGAATGAATTCGATCTTGATTTTACACCTTTTCATGATAATTTGAGAATGATATTCATGCCCATATAAAAATTATATCCACACATGAGATGATAATTCTGAATTATATTCATCAACCTCCTTACACTTGTACAAAATCTATGGATTCTTCACGATGTGAAGAGTAATCACCCTTTCCCAAAAGTTTAAATTATCTTTATATAAAGTTATCCATTCCATGCATAAAATAGAAATAAAATAAATGAAATAGATAATGAAAATATTTTATGGGATTTTCAATCCAAAAACATTAATCTGTGAGGATTTATATACTTTAGATGTAATAATTTCACTATTTTCTATTATCATAAATAATTTAACCTTCATATTTTGAGGTGATTATTGAGTATTTCTACTCTTTTATCATGATATAAATTAATGATTACGACTAGAATAAAATAGTATGATCTATATTTTTCAATGAATAACCAGAATACGATTTACCATATCATTGTCTAGAACCACCTTACAAGTGGTGATAGAATATTACCTTGCAGGCTTACATGGATAATGTTGCTGTTTATTTCCTCCAAAAACCCTTGGCATAAGGAAATTTCCTTCATAATTACCATGGACCTTGAAGTTGAAAGATGAAACTAAAGGATTAGTGTTGATCAAAAAATTACTTTATTCTTTCGTATTATTGGGATTCATCATATTACAATGATTTTTATTAGACATATTCCCTTATCCTTTAAATTTGAAGTATCTATTGGTTCCCTTTAAGTAGTTTATATGATTCTTTTTCCCACACTTTTGACACATGGGATGTTGGGGCTTCATTCTATCATGGTATTTATCTATCAATCCCCCCATATTATTCTCCAATTCCTCTTTTTGACTCTGATACCACAGGACCACTATGAGTCTTTAAGCTAAATTTTCACCTTAAGGGAAAAACCTATATTCCCCTTAAACCTATTGAAGTCTTGAATCACCAATTATTTTCATATACCTAGCTATAATATACCAAATAATATATCCACCATGCTTTTGGTCTACAAGGAAATGTTGTAGGTGTATCTTGAAATTATTGTGATGTTTTCTTCATAAACCAAGATGAATTCATATTTATTTTCCTGCGGTCGAAGGAACTCCCAATCAATTTTAAGGAGTATCATTTTGGGGAAATATTTATCAAAATATATTTTGTTGAAATCCTTCAATTCCATTGAATTAATTTCCTCAAAGGACATTTTGTTCTCGATCAGAGTCCACTACTGATTAGATTCCCTATCAAAATGAAATACTACCAACACAACATTCATTTCTTTTGAGAACTTGAGGATATTGAATATCTTTTCAACATATTTGTTCCATTTTTCTGTGGGGAGGGGGTTATAATATACACTAATCAAGGGATTCCTTTTCTATATAAATTATTTGACCACAACCTTCTCTTTAATAGGATAAGTATGTAATTCCACGTTATTGATGCTATTATTCATAACATTATCCAGTCAAGAAATTATTTTCATGATGATTCGATCCCCTATTCTCATTATATTTTTCATTTGATTATGTAAACAATCAAATTTCCTATTACATTCATTTTTGGAATGAGTTATTCAGTTTCTATCCATTAACTAATAAAAATAAGTTAAAAATAGGGGGATTGAATACATATTCAATAAGTATATAAAATGAAACATTAAACATAAAAGTATAATCATTTGAAGGAAAATTATGTCCTAAAAGGTGATTCTCTTGGAATTAATCTCGATTATTCTATATTTTTTTCATAAATTATTTCTTATGGGATTTTTTTATTCCCTTAATAATGGTCATTATACACTTTTGAATTTTCCTAATCATATCCCCCATGTGTATGAAACTATGTGCACAGTAATACTCGTTGTCATGTACTATGTTACCGTATGACAGGATGGGATCATTTTGTCTGAGTTTTTACATGAAGGTATATCTTTTCTAGATCTTTTACCATGTGAAGTAACCATACAATGATATATTTTCATGATAAACCACTTATTGTTTACTAACCAAAAGTTAAGGATGTTTTCTCACATGTTTTCTTATCCCTATGGTTTTCACTATGGTTTTCTATCCACAATCAAAAAATTAACTAAACCTTTCCTCTAATTAAAAATATAGTTACCCTATACTTTTACACATCATTACATGAATTTAAACATAATTAAACATCAAATTTCAAGTCAAGGGTAATAATTTCTTGTACCTTTGAAAGATAATGTACCGAATTAAACAACCGGAAATTAAAATAAAATATAATTTATATAGTATAAAAAATGATATCATGACTAACATTGAAATCATATGTTTTTATAGGATAGCATGTGTATTACATGAACAAAAGCGATGAGTTAAAAATCCTAGAAAGTGAAAATTCAATGGAGTAAAACATAACAAATGGGTTAGAAGGAATAACATGATGGATTAAATGGAATGGAACTTTAAAAACATAATTATGAGTAACACATATTACATGGGAATATATAATAATTGAATCATAGGAATTTCGTAACAACATATAACATTAAATAAACATGAGTGAAGGAAAACATCCATGACTATATAATGTGGTGGAAAAAGTCCCGTATAAAAATCAGGTTCACTCCCTACACCAACAAGATGTCTCATGATAATAAACATTACCCAGTTAATTAGATTCATACATGGGAATGACCATCATAACATGGTCATGAATATGTCTTCCACATGAAGAATAAACATAAGGGTTACGCATGGAAAGAAATGGGAATCATAAACATGTTAGAAGGTATAAAAAATGATCATATCATAAATGGTTCTAGGAATGAATAGATTAAAAACATAAAATTTTATTCATAAAGTATAATATTAATGTATCATGATGATCTATGTCCAATATAAATAGAAAAATGTAAATGGATTGTTTAATAAATGTGATAAATGATATATTGTTTTTCAGTTTCAGAAAAATTAGTAAAGATATTTTAAATAAAAAAAGGAATATTTTTTTTTTCAAAAAACCATAAGTGAACTTATATAATTTTTCATAAAAATATTGGTGATTATATAAAATTAATGGTGTCTAAAAAAAGATTATTGAGGTCACTTGAAAACAGTTTAGAAATTAAGAAGTTCATTTTAATTGGGTTTTCTTATCAGGAAGAATTGAAAATGGGAACCTTTCTAAAACACATATTATACAATCAAATAGGGATGGTATGATATGAATACATTAGATTAGTAAATTTAACATAATTTATAGTAATCATATAAAAATAATAAATAATTACGTAGGGATGAAGTGATATAAAGTGTAACCTAAAGGGAAAAAATAGAGGATTAGGTAGAATCCCTTATCCTCTATCCGAAAATATTTTTAATTTGATCTTAATATCATGATTAATAAAATTAAATCTACTAATTAATTAATTCATAACCTTTTACAAATGAAATTGACATATTATTATTTTATTATGATCATTCATGTACTTTTTTATTAGTTATAGTATTTAATTTCATAGTTTTAGAGTGCTTATTTTCTTAGTTTTCAGGATCGGTTCAATTTAATAAGACTAATATGATTGCGGTAGTTCATATAAAATTAAAATATGTTAGTGATAATAGTTTGGATTATTTTGGGTGGTTTTCACTCACAACGAACTTGTGTGGTTTTATTATTTAAAATCAGGTGAATATAATGATTATAAAAAATAAAAACGAATTTAATAAATAAACTGTAATTTTTTGGAAATATATAAATTTTCTATAACCATATTTCAAGATGTTAATGGGTAATAGTCAATTTTCATCCTTTAAGGTGATAAATTAACACCTCACAAATGAAAATTTCCTTTGTAGAATAAAAGGATTTTAAGATTAGTTCAATGAATTATTGTTACATAATGGTAATAAAAATAATTTATATGGAATATACTGGAGTTATCATTAGTATTGGATAAGGTTAGGTGAGGATAAAATAATAAATAAATATAAATAGGATTGAAATTTAAAGATAATGAATGAGGAATTAACCTCATGATTTTTTCCTGCTTGAGAAATTATATTGGGAAACATTTTTCGTATTTTGATCACTCCAATACCTCCTAGATTCAGGTGAGGGTCTTAGAAATATGATTGGATAAAATTTAGATATGTCTCAAATCATGGAATGTGTGAGAAGAAGAGGTGGTGAGGGGTGGTATTTATATTGTAGGAGAGGTGTGTTTCCTCATTATTTTAATCAATAGTTGTTTACATGGGCTCAAGGCAAGAGATAATGTTGATTCATTTGAGAAATTATTGTAACTAGTGATTTTTAATTCTATTTAATGGTTCATATATTAACATTACATAAAAAATGCCAAAAACATTTTTATAATTATAATTTATCATAAATTACCATATTTTACAATTAAGTTATAAATCATGTATTTTATAATAATCCCAAAAAATCACCGTAATCACTTTATAAATTTTAGAATAAAAAATGAGTTCAAATTCCTGAAAATAAATTTATAAATGTGGTAAATTTAATTTTTAATTAAAATAATCATTTACTCCAAACATAAAAATTTCACAAATTTCACAAATTTTATAATAGTTTGGAATTTTAAATATGATATCATCAAATTATCTTCAAATAATAATAAAATATTAATAATTTTTTAAAACAATTTATGAAAATAAATTTTATTTGGAACATTATATTAATTGTAAAATTATTATTAAATATTTATAACATACAAAAATATAGACTCAAAATTATTAACATTCAAAAAATTTATTTACTTTTATTATCATATAATTATGTCATATGTTCATTTATATAATGAATAAATTTTAATTATACTTTCATGGGTGAGGTTACTATTGTTTTATCCAAATTTCTATTCATAAGGGTCATATTACTATTCCTAATGTCTTGATACTATTTCATCAATATAGGTTCCATAACATCTAGAAATACCTCTTTATTCATTCATTCATTGTAACATCCCAAGTAATTAATGAATAATTGATATTTTTATCTATTCCTATTAATGAATTAGATAGTGTTTTATAGGCTTAAAATGAAAATAAATCCAATCTTAAGCATGGAATACACTAATATTTTTAAAAGATTGTTTTACTTCCTTTGATGGAAAAACATTTTTGAATCTATCTTTTGACAATTTTATAAACTATGTTTTGTCAAAATGAACTTATTCTTTATTATTGGTACATCAAAATTCACTTTTTGTGAATTTTTGGTATTTTTCTGACAATGTTCATTTTTAATGAATAGTGAAAAACACTGCATTTTACATCAAAACGGCTTTTTAATCTAATTTATTTATATGATTATATTATCTTTTGAATTGGTTTTGAAGTGAAATTATAATATATTTTTACCATTTAATCCAATGGTGGTCATTGGAATCAATTTCACTTTGAAATTTGACTTAAAATGGTGTCAATCTTTTGATACTTTTTTTTCATAAAAACACTCTATTTGTCATAACAGCGGGAATTATTATTAAATTAATTAATCTGACTTATTTGTTTTTAATTTTTTAAAATAGACTTCATTTTTAAATTTGGAATATGAAACATAGCTTAGGGTGATTTTTTGGTAATTTTCTGAAAAAATTAAATTTTTGATGAATAGTGAAACCACTAAGTGGTAGTTAAAGAAACTGATTTTTCGTTTAAATGAAACTTTGCCACTTTTGTGTTTTGAATTTTAAAAATCTGACATACATGGTTTTCATTAATAAGTGAAATGTAGTTCAATGAGATTAAAATATTTTTTTGGTGAATAATAACTTATAAAGTTTTTAATCGCGATTAGTGGTAATTAGGGTAGTTGAAGGTAAAAATAATGATTTAATAATATGAAATGACCTAGACACATGTCCTAACCTTATTGGAGGTTTCATGGCCGACCAAGAATATCCATGGGTCAACTTGGGGACCCCATGGAGCCACTTTGGTTGGGAAATTACATAAATAACTTTTTATTTAATGTTAAAGTAAAAATGACACAAACATGAGTTATTTAAAAAAAAAATTTTATATGGGGTTATAAAAGTCATATTTTTGACAATAAATATTCATTGGAAATCTAAAAAGATTTCCTACATCATAGTATTTTTTTTATAATTTTTTGACATTAAATAAATAAATTTATTTATGACATCATGATGGTGCAGCGATGACCTCATTATTTAACGATTTAAATAAAATGGAATGATAATGTAATATCTAAGACCTACACATGTCCAAAACCTATTGGATGAGTGTATTTAGAACCCTTATAACCTTATCCTCTAATTATATTTATTTGGGACCTTTTTAATCCAAAACGCATTTTAAAATAAAGTAACTTATCTTTACTTTCCAAGAGTGCCCCTCCTCTCCTCTTATAAAAGGCCCCCAACTCTACCTCCTTACCCACACTCCCAAAGCCTTTGTCTCGGCCAACCCCTGCTAATTTTGTCTCTACACTTCCCTATATTACTCCTTGAAGCCTCACTTTGGGCAGAAGTCTTCCCAAGGAAGCCTTTGAGCTCAAACCAAAGGGAGTTACCCGATTTTAAGTTAATGTCTTCTTTTGAGTCCTTTTGTTTTATTTTGCTTTTCCAACCCCCTAAACTCTTTTTATTCTCTTATTTTGTAACAAATACAGTATACTCAATATATTAGGATGTTGTTATAAGAAGTATTAAAGCTACACTTACACACAACTACATCTAATGGTTAAAGAACATACGGTTTCCGTGGATGGTGAATTCATGCCTCCCGAAACGATGATTGTTCAACATTCCTTTAACACTTTCAAAGGTGGCCATTAAAATGTCAATATATTTATATATGATATATAATATGTTTATGTTTTCCTTAAGCTTCTGTTTTTTTTTCATTTTGGGCATACCTTTATGGTTTCCATTAAGGGTAAACGCGATATCTTCATTTAAGGAAGTGCGGACTACCGCCCCCTCAAAGTGATTTGATTTGTTAAATACCATATGTGGGACGTATAAAGGATGGAAGTATGATATTATATATGATATTAATCTGGAATTATAATATACCTTTATATCATTATTATTCCATTCTATAAAATATCAAATAGAAATGAAAGTAGCGTTCATGCGTACGTACGGCTTACCGTCTCCATGAATGGTGCATTTCATTTCTTACCTCTAAATGATTATGTAATATTATAAATGAATGCATGTACTGGATATATATGACATATATAATATCTACATCATGAATACCATTCTAGATATAATGGATACATGATCAACTTGTAATTATAAAGGGCTTATTTTTGACTCAAGTACCAATGATCGTTAAAACGACCGTTATTAACTTAAATGGTTACATAATGTTTATAACATGGCAATAAGTGATATAAAAGGAATAATGAACTTTAAGAAGGTTATTAATCAAGTAGAAATTAACTCAAGTTTATTATTCAGGACATTAAAGAACGATCGAGTCAAGTCGGACCTGAGGTATGGGACTTCATCTCAATCTCCTTTCATTGAGGCATATTTTATTTTATACACAACATTCTTTTATATTGTGTATAAACCCCTTTGACTTTTACGTTTATCCAAAAGGAATATTTTTTATATGAAGCATTTATTAAATGACAAAAGGGAATGTTTTTGTCGTACGTATGCGGTGACAACGACTTCTCTCCCGTCGTGACCATTATTTGAGTTTCAGCTTCCTCTATAAGCCATACCTTTTTTTAAAAGAAAAATAAATACCATGTTTTACTTTTCTTTTATTTTGGTATTGAAAATTTGTTTTCATAATGTTTTTATATCAATGTGTTCTATTTATATCTTGTTATTTAATGGTGGGAATTTTATTTTTCCTTTATGCATGTTTTATGTGATACGATTATGTTGAGGTCCTTGGGAATTATTATGAAGATGGGTGGTTCCGTGATAAACTAAGGGCGGATGAGCCTGATATAGCTCTCCAATGCATTGGGTAACACGAAGGAGTGAAACGTTAAGGTTTATCCTAAGAGATTATGGGAATATACTATGATAGGTGTTCCAAACGTAACCAAGAGTGTTACTCCCTACGTAAGAATGTTATGAATGCCTCAAGTTACCTTTATATATTATGATTTCTATGATTTATTCATGATTGGATGAGGTATGTTAAAGTGCTTATGTTTTATGGGTAAAGTATGATTTCATTCTTATGAATATATGTACCCATGTTTCCTTTCCATATTTTTATAACCCATACTGAGCTTTTTATGCTCATCCCATGTTTTTTAGAAATGTTTTTCACAGGTCAAGAGAAAGGTTCATGATATGTTGTTAGTGTCAAGGAATTGTGAAGAAAGAATCCATGTTTTATTTTAAATATGTTTCCATTGATGGGAATGAAGAATACTATCTTTATGTAACCACTTTTTTATATGTGGACTGTAATGAAAGTTTTATGATCTATTTCTCTAAAACTCTAAACCCGAAAAGATCCTCAATGTGTAATCTTTTAATAACTCAAGATTAAGTAAGGTTTAAGGCTGGGGCCTTATAGTTGGTATCAGAGGTCAGTTTAGATAACTTTAGGAGTTAGAATTTTATTAAATGATTATCCAAAAATATTTTTTTTGAAATGATATAGAATTTGAAGATTACCATGTTGCATCGTCTAAGACATGTTTGTTCAGAATGGATTTCCACAGAGGAAACAAGGAAGAAGTGCTAGGAAGGAATACAGAAGGAAATAACCTTCCAAATCAGCAACCTGAGATGGTCAGAATTGGAACTGAACAGTTTTTTGCAGTGATGGCATAGTTGACTCAGGCTATAAATGGTGGTGGTATCCATGCACGAGATCAGCCAGATCAACCACAGAGGAACATGTCAGTGGTGGAATATTTCATGGGGCAACATCCCCCATCATTCAGAGGATCATCTGACCCTGTGTTAGCTGAATGATGGATTAAATCACTGGAGAAGATTTTTCATGTCATGGGTTGTTCATACAATCAAAAGGTTAGTCTTGCTATTTACCGTTTGGAGGGTGAGGCAGATCAGTGGTGGTCGATGGTTAAAATTATCAGGGACGCTGATGAGATTGATGCTCTCGACTAGGAGGAATTCAAAGGTATGTTTCTTGAGAAGTATTTTCCTAAGGCTGTTCGACTTAGGATGAAACAGAAATTCTTGGAATTGAGGCAAGAGGAAGACTCAGTGGCTACCTATGAAGAAAGGTTCACTTCTCGTGAGTTTAAAAGTTATGAAAATCTTGTTCGATGTGCTGAGAAGGTGGAAATGGAGTTTGTCGATGATCAAGTGTTATATAAAAACCAACAGAAAAAGAGACCGCGGTGGCAGGAGAAGGGTAAGAATTTTTCAAAAAATTCTGATGGTAAGAAAACTATGTTTCCAGTTTGTGATAAATGTGGAAAAAGGCATGCTGGGGAATGTCTTCTGAATTCTGGAAAGTGCTACCGATGTGGTAAGATGGGACATAAGGCTCGTGATTGCACTGAAAAGGATCAAGGTCAAGGTAAGACCAAATTTGATTTATAGTTAGTGAAATGTTATAAGTGCAATGAGATGGGTCACTATGCGAATGAGTTTCCGACAAAGAGCTTGAGTGATGAGAAGCAGTAAGACTACAAGCAGAAAGGGGTGGTGAAATCTTTTGCAACAACTTCGGCAGACGTCGGGCCATCTAATGAAGTTGTATCATGTACTTTTTTTGTTTTTTCAGATTTTTCCAGTGTGTTGTTTTATTTGGGGTCTACACATTATTTCATCTCTGAAAACTTTTCTAGTAAAATGTGAATACCATCTCATGAAGTGACTCCTGAAGTTGTGGTAAAAACACCTAGGGGAAATGTTGAGGAAAAAAAATTTATAAGAATCTTCCTATCCTTATCTGTGGATAGAACCTACTTACAAACCTTATTATTCAACCTCTACTAGAGTTTGATGTTATCCTGGGTATGGTTTGGCTCTCTATTTACCATGCTATGATTGACTGTAGAGCTAAAGAAGTTTTTTTTCAGAAAGGCATTCAGTTTGTGCACAAGAATGAACCCTTACTGTTGATAACTTATCAAGAGGCCAAAAAACTTGTAAAAGATGTATATGAATGTTACCTTGCACAGATCATTGAAAATAAAGGAACTGTTCATATTAATGATGTTCCAGGGGTAAATGAGTATCCTGATGTTTTTCCTGATGAGTTGCCTGGAATAATACCAGATCAGGAAGTTGAGTTTACTGTTGACTTAGTTCCTGATGCTAAGCCAATTTCAAAACCCCCTTATCGAATGGCTCAAATTGAACTTTTAGAGTTGAAGGAGCAATTGCAAGATTTATTAGAGAAAGGTTTCATTCGACCTATCACATCACCTTGGGGTGCTCCTGTTTTGTTTGTTAAAAAGAATGATGGTTCTATGAGACTTTTCATTGATTATAGAGCCTTGAATAACATCACTGTTATGAACAAATATCCTTTGCCTCATATCGATGATTTGTTTGATCAGCTCCAGGGAGCTCAGTTTTTTTCAAAGATTGACTTGAGATCGGGGTACCATCAGCTGAAGGTAAAGGAGGAAGATATTCCATAGAACACTTTCCGTACAAGATATGGCCATTATGAATTTGTAGTAATGCCTTTTGGGCTAACGAATGCACCTTCTGTATTCATGGACTTAATGAATAGAATTTTCCATGAGTTCTTGGATATGTTTGTGGTGGTTTTCATTGATGATATTTTGGTGTTTTCTAAAATTAAATAGGAGCATGAAAGACATTTAAGGGTTATCTTGCATACCTTAAAAGAAAAGAAACTGTATGGAAAATTCAGAAAGTGTGACTTTTGGTTGCAACAAATTTCTTTCCTTTGTCATATTGTTTCTAATGATGGAATAACTGTTGATCCTGCAAAAACAAAAGTTGTCGAAGAATGGCCAAGACCCACAAATGTAACCGAGATTTATAGTTTCCTTGGTTTGGCAGGCTATTACCGAAGGTTTGTTAGAAATTTTTCACGATCATCTAGTCCAATGACTAAGCTAACTCGGAAGGGTGTTAAGTTTATCTGGACAAAAGAATGTGATGATTATTTTCAGGAATTGAACAGAAGATTGGTGAATGCTCCAGTTTTGGCACTACCTTCCAGGAATGGTGAGTTTTTTATATACAGTGATGCTTCATTGAAAGGACTTGGTTGCGTCCTAATGCAGAATGATCAGTTAATTGCTTATGCTTCACGACAGTTGAAAATGCATGAGGTAAATTACCCTACACATGATTTGGAATTAGCTGCTGTTGTTTTTGCTTTAAAAATTTGGAGGCATCATTTGTATGGAGTAAAGTGTGAAATATATACCGATCAAAAAAGTTTAAAGTATATATTCACTCAGAAAGAGTAAAACATGAGACAGAGGAGATGGTTGGAATTAATCTAAGATTATGATTGTACAATTCATTACCATTCTGGAAAAACAAATAAAGCGGCTGATTCTTTGAGTCGAAAAAGTAATGCTTCATTAGCAATGTTGTGTTTGGAACGTGATCCTTTGGTTAAGGATTTGATGAACTTTGGCATAGAATTTGTTGGTGCAAGAAGTTCTTCTGTTTTGTTTTAGGTATCAGTGAGATCTTCTCTATCAAGAAGAATCAAGCAAGCATAGAAGCAAGACAGTGAGTTGCAAAAAAAGGTAGAGCTGGTTCAGAAAGGTAAGTTGCCTGAATTCAACATTGATAATGATTGTGTTTTGAGATTTTGGAAGAGATTTTTTGTGCCTTGTGATTCACAGTTGAAGAGAGATTTGTTATGTGAAGGTCATAGTTCTCCGTTTTCAGTTCATCCGGGCAGTACTAAGATGTATAGAGATCTGCGGGAGTATTACTGGTGGGATGGAATGAAAAGAGATATTGCTGATTTTACTGTGAAGTGTTTGACATGTCAACAGGTTAAAGTAGAGCGGATGTCACCAAAAGGGATGCTTCAGCCTTTACCAGTGCCAGAGTGGAAAAGGGAGAATATATCCATGGACATTGTTGTGGGATTACCGAAAACATCTCGAGGTAATAATGCAATCTGAGTTATTGTTGATCGCTTGACCAAATCTGCTCATTTTCTTGCTATACGAGATACTTTTTCTCTTGATCAACTTTCCCGTTTGTATCTTAAAGAGATATTCAGGTTACATGGAGTTCCTCTCTCCATTTTATAGGATCGTGATCACAGGTTTACTTCTAACTTTTGGAAAGGCCTTCCGAAGTCGTTGGGTACTGAATTAAATTTTAGTATGGCGTTTCATCCTCAATCAGATGGGAATTCATAATGAACAATTTAGACCATGGAGGATATGCTACGAGCATGTTCTATGGATTATCAGGGAAGTTTGGACCAACATCTTTCTTTGGTTGAATTTTCATATAATAACTGTTTTCATTCCAGTATACAGATGCCACCATTTCAGGCATTATATGGGAAGCAGTGTCGAACTTCAGATTTCTGGGATGAAGTGGGTGAAAGGAAGTTGATGGGACCAGAATTGGTAGAAGAGATGGCATAAAAAGTTCATCTGATTCAGAAGCACATGAGAACAGCTCAGAGCAGGCAGAATAGTTATGCAGACAACAGGAGGAATGATCTATCTTTTGAGGTAGGTGATCATGTTTTTCTCAAAGTATCGCCTTGGAAAAGTGTGATGCGATTTGGTAAGAAAGGAAAGCTGAGTCCCAGGATTATTGGGCCATATGAATTTCTAGAGAGAGTTGGATCAGTTTCTTACTGAGTGGCTTTACCTCCGAGTTTATCTCAGGAACACAATGTTTTTCACGTTTTGATGTTGAGAAAGTACATGCCAGATCCATCTCATGTTTTGAGTCCAGAGGTAGTTCAGCTGGAAGAGAACCTATCTTATGAGGAATAACCAGTCCAGATTCTTGACCATAGGGAGAAAGTTTTACAGAATAAGGTGATTCACCAGGTAAAGGTTTTTTGAAAAAACCACATGATTGAAGAGGCAACATGGGAATCTGAAAATGCAATGAGGGATAAATACACCGATTTATTCGATAAATAAATAAATTGCGGGGACACAATTTTTTAAAGGGGGTAAGGATGTAACATCCCAAGTAAGTAATGAATAATATATATTTTTATCTATGCCTATTAATTAATTAGATAGTTTTTAGAGGCTTAAAATGAATATAAATCAAATCTTAAGCATTGAATACACTAATATTTTTAAAAGATTGTTTTACTGCCTTTGATGGCAATACATTTTTGAATCTATCTTTTGAAAATTTAATAAACTATTTTTGTCAAAATAAACTTATTCTTTATGATTGGGACATCAAAATTTACTTTGTGATAATTTTTGGTATTTTTCTGACAATGTTCATTTTTTAATGAATAGTGAAAAAATACCGCATTTTACATCAAAACTGCTTTTTAATCTAACTTATTTATATGATTATATTATCTTTTTAATTTGTTTTGAAGTCTAATTAGAATATATTTTTACCATTTAATCCAATGGTGGTCATTGGAATCAATTTCACTTTGAAATTGGACTTAAACTGGTGTCAATCTTTCGAAACTTTTTGTTTCATAAAAAACAAGCTATTTGTCATAACAGCAGGAATTAATTATTAAATTAATTAATGTGACTTATATGTTTTTAATTTTGTAAAATAGACTTCATTTTTGAATTCGTAATATCAAACATAGCTTAGGGTGAATTTTTGGTAATTTTTTGAAAAACTAAATTTTTTGATGAATAGTGAAACCACTAAGTGGTAGTTAAAGAAACTGATTTTTCGTTTAAATGAAACTTTTTCAACTTTTGTGTTTTGAATTTCAAAAATCCAACATAAATGGTTGTCATTAAGAAATAAAATGTGTTTCAATTATATTAAAATAATATATTGGTGAATAGTAACTTTTTAAGTTTTTAATCGCGATTAGTGGTAATTAGGGTAGTTTAAGGTAAAAATAATGATTTAGTAATATGAAATTACCTAGACACATGTCCTAACCTTATTGGATGTGCCATGGCCGACCAAGACAAGCCATGGGTTAACTTGGGGACCCCATGGAGCCACTTTGGTTGGGAAATGACATAAATAACTTTTTATTTAATGTTAAAGTAAAAATGACACAAACATGAGTTATTTTACTAAAACAGTTTTTATATGGGGTTATACAAGTCAGATATTTGACTATATATATTCATTGGAAATCTAAACAGATTTCCTACATCATAGTATTTTTTTAATAATTTTTTAACATTAAATAAATAAATGTATTTATGACATCATGATGATGCAGCACTGACCTCATTATTTAACGATTTAAATAAAATGGAAAGATAATGTAATATCTAAGACCTACACATGTCCAAAACCTATTGGATGAGCGGATTTCGAACCCTTATCACCTTATCCTCGAATTATATAAATTTGGTAACTTTTGAATCCGAAACTCATTTTAAAATAATGTATCCTATCATTACTTTCTAAGAGTGCCCCTCCTCTCCTCTTATAAAAGGCCCCCAACTCTACCTCCTTACCCACACTCCCAAAGCCTTTGGCTCGGCCAACCCCTGTTCATTTTGTCTCTCCACTTCCCTCTCTTACTCCTTGAAGCCTCACTTTGGGAATAAGTCTTCCCAAGGAAGCCATTGTGCTCAAACCAAAGGGAGTTACCCGATTTTAAGGTAATGTCTTCTTTTGAGTCCTTTTGTTTTATTTTGCTTCTCCAACCCCCAAAAATCTTTTTATTCTCTTATTTTGTAACAACTCAAGTATCCTCAATATACTAGGATGTTTTTATATGAATTATTAAAGCTACACTTACACACACCTACATCTAATGGTTAAACAACATACGGTTTTCGTGGATGGTGAATTTATGCCTCCCGAAACGATGATTGTTCAACATTCCTTTAACACCGTCAAAGGTGGCCATTAAGATGTCACTATATTTATATATGATATATAATATGTTTGTTTTTTCCTTAGGCTTCTGTTTTTTTTTCATTTTGGGAATACCTTTATGGTTTCCATTATGGTTAAACGCGATATCTTCATTTAAGGAAGTGCGGACTACCACCCCCTCAAAGTGATTTGATTCGTTAAATACCATATGTGGGACGTATAAAGGATGGAAATATGATATTATATATGATATTATACTGTAATTATAATATACCTTTATATCATTATGATTCCATTTTATAAAATACGAAATAGAAATGAAAGTAGCGTTTATGCATACGTACGGCTTACCGTCTCCATGAACGGTGCATTTCATTTCTTACCTCTAAATGATTATGTAATATTATAAATGCATGAATGTACTGGATATATATTACATATATAATATCTACATCATGAATACCATTCTGGATATAATGGATACATGAACAACTTGTAATTATAAAGGGCTTATTTTTTACTCAAGTACCAATGATCGTTAAAACGACCGTTATTAACTTAAATGGTTACATAATGTTTATAACATGGGAATAAGTGATATAAAAGGAATAATGAACTTTAAAAAGGTTCTTAATCAAGTAGAAATTAACTCAAGTTTATTATTCAGGACATTAAAGAACGATCGAGTCATGTCGGACCCGAGGTATGGGACTTCGTCTCAATCTCCTTTCATTGAGGCATATTTTATTTTATACACAACTTTCTTTTATACGGTGTATAAACCCTTTTGACTTTAACGTTTATCCAAAAGGAATCTTTTTTATAGGAAGCATTTACTAAATGACAAAAGGGAATGTTTTTTTCGTACGTATGCGGCGACAATGACTTCTCCGCCGTCGTGACCATTATTTGAGTTTCGGCTTCCTCTACAAGCCATACCTTCTTTTTGAAAGAAAAATAAATACCGTGTTTTACTTTTCTTTTATTTTGGTATTGAAAATGGTTTTCATAATGTTTTTATATCAATGTGTTCTATTGATATCTTGTGATTGAAAGGTGGGAATGTTATGTTTCCTTTATTCATGTTTTATGTGATACGATTATGTTGAGGTTCCTGGGCATTATTATGAAGACGAGTGGTTCTGTGATAAACTAAGGGAGGGTGAGCCTGATATAGCTCTCCAATGCATTGGGTAACGTAAAGGAGTGAAATGTTAAGGATTCTCCGAAGAGATTTAGGGAATATACTGTGATGGGCATTCCAAACGTAACCAAGAGGGTTACTCCTTACGTAAGAATGTTATGAATGCCTCAAGTAACCTTTATGTCTTATGATTTCTATGATTTATTCATGATTTGATGAGGTATGTTAAAGTGATTCTGTTTTATGGGTAAAGTATTATTTCATTCTTATGTATATATTTACAATGTTTCCTTTCCATATTTTTATAACCCATACTGAGCTTTTTATGCTCATCCCAAGTTTTTTTGAAATTTTTTTCATAGGTCAAGGGAAAGGTTCATGATATGTTGATAGTGTCAAGGAAGTGTCAAGAAAAAATCCTTGTTTTATTTTAAATATGTTTCCATTTATGGGAATGAAGAATACTATCATTATGTAACCACTTTGTTTATATATGGAATGTAATGCAAGTTTTATGATCTAATTCTCTAAAACTCTAAACCCGAAAAGATCCTCAATGTGTAATCTTGTAATAACTCAAGATTAAGTAAGGTTTAAGGCTGGAGCCTTATATTCATCTTATATAATGTTATTATTTTGTTCTTAAGGTGATTATATGTGATTGTAAATTGTGGAATAATTATAATGATGGAATTTCCAATGAAAATGTTTTGGGTTGTCACATATAATGTATTTTTCAATTTAATAATCTTTATATTCTAATATGTTTTTATATTATAATTGATTTTGATTTTATATAATAAAACAAAAATGGTATTTTAATCAGTATTCAATTTAAATTATGATTTTTATTTTGATAAATTGATGAATCTTTTAAATAGAAAATATATTATTGAAATTATTAAATTATATTTATCAAATATAAATGATTATGTACTTTTTATAAAGTCAATACAAATTTTTATAAGGTTTCAAAAATAGTTATGTTAAACAAATCCATCATTTTAAATAAAAGTCATTAATTCTTTAAAATGTGTAAATTAAATATTTCAAAAATTATTTGGATAAATTTAATGTAATTTTTTGAATCATATCATTGAAATTAACTAACGGTGAGGTTTTTTAGTTTTATGAGATAATTGAGTTTTTGGGTAATAATTACATACCATATAAAGGTAATTTGTGCATTATGGAATCATAGTGATTTAAAATTGATGAAATAAATACTATAAATTTGATTAAGGTCCAAATATATATTTTTTACCCTTAAAATAATGTAACTTTATGCTCATTTGGTTGATTTTATAAGTACTTTAGGAATCCTCCAAAACTATTAATATAATTTAAGGTTTTGAAATCATTTACTTACGAGAATGACGCACTTCCACATAATAAAGGGTATTAATTTATAATGTTTGGAACTAGGAGTTATAAAATAATGAAAAATATTAGTATAGGGCTAAACCCATGGGTTCTATATGCTAATGGTAATTTTTTATATAGATTCCAAAACCTATGTTTGAAAAATAAAAATTAAATCTTCAAAAAATTTCAATATAAACTCACACGTTATACTATTTATCTTCACAAAAAATCCTTTTAAAAGGAATTTATTCTTCCCTCTTATCTCTAGAGTCCTAAAAAGGTTCCTCAAATCTCATATGGAGATCCTCTAAATCATTTTGGGACCCAAAGTCAAGTAAGGGATCCTTACATTCTCTTCTTTATTCAAGTTTCCTAATTATATTATGCATTCAATTTCCAATTTTTAATGTTATGATTTGTCATTCCATGTACCTACCACTGACCATTTCGTTTCCAAATTATGAGAGACACCATTTCTCCCTCATCAACAAATTTTAGGTATTTTTATGCGATACTTTTATGATTCCAAAATTTCACCATGATTTTTCCATCCCATAAAAATTGTATAGTGAATAACATACACATTTCATATCCAGGGTGTTCATTTTTATACACATATACGTATTTGATTTGGGATTTGAATTTACTTATTCCACAATCATTATTTGTGGTGAAAAATATAATGATGAATAAATCCATGTTTTATGATCTTTGAGGAACACTAAAGAATGATAATGAAATGAATGAGATAGGTTCACCCAGAATTATATAGCATTCCAATTCATTGAGTACTATTTTGTCTCATTAAAAATATTTTTGGAATATGGATTGTACCTAATTCCATTATATGAATTTTTCCATGATGATTTCAAGGATTTTATCCTTAACCTATGGTTATGATGCAATGTTTTTTCTTGTTTCCATCTTTCCTATGGTATGATTATCATTCTATATCATGCCTTATTATAAATAATTATGATTCTCACAACTTTAATACCTATTTTATAACAATATTTTCAATAATAGAACCTTATTCTAGGTTTATTTTCTTAATAGTATTTATACCTCACCCCTTAATTATGTATGTCCCTAAGTTATCCCTTGAAGTTTAAAATCCATGTAATTTTAGAAGCATGTTAATGAAATTATCAATAATGATGTTCTATCATGTGATCAATATGTTATTTTATATACCTAATTCCTAAATATATTAGACAAACTGATCATCCAGGATTTTTCATGTGTAATTTTATGTAATAAATCATGAATTGATTTTTAATAAATAATATGGTTGTTTTATCTTAAGGGGACCCCTTGGGAATAATAGTCTCCATAACATCGTAAAAGATACATAGGTAGTGAACGTATATAGGTAAATAGATGGGTGTTTATAGGATAACAGAAATAATAGTAAAATAATATGTTAATATACATATTGGAAAACTAGTTTGTTGAAAATACAAAACCTTTGGGTTTCTCTTGGTTTTTTTCATGGTTTTTGTTGTTTTGGACAAATTGTTTTATACATAAATCATCTAGAACTGAAAACCATTTTGAATACATATTTTTGAATGGAATAATAAATATTTGAATTTTTTTAAAATTCTTATTCATTTAAAGACAAAATATTCACAATACTTGTGATTTTTATAAAAATTAGATTAATTATCATGAAAATTACAATTATATTTTATTTGTATCCAAAAATCAAATTACAAAATTCATCTCAATGAAACATATATTTTATTGAAAAAATACTCTTATGAAGAAATGATCAAATAAAAATTTTACTTATACAAATTAATGTATTCATTATGAAATAAAAGTATGGACATGTAACCAATTATTACAAATGTATAGTCCCTAAGGGTAAGGTGTGTGATGGTGGTAGTTTCAAGGGTTCATTAACAAACTTCAATCGCATAGTAATATCCACTAGAATAAACTTATACTATTGGTGATTTTGTTTTGGATTAAATTGTTGAAGCTCTACAAGGGATTCCTCTTGGGTAAACACTAGTGAAGATACATCTCTCTAATTTTCATACAAAATGTTTTTAAACAACATAACTCTACGAGTTGAGGCCATTGATTCTTATTCATGTATCAGTTATACTATGTCATTACTAATTATGATCAATAATTATAATGGTAAAATTATAAAACATAAATATAGTTTCCAATATTGATATTGAAAAATAATCATATTGAATAGCTTTCATATAATGGTCGAATCCCAATGGTACCATTTCCATTTATACACTATAAATTCCACTTCATTCATTCAATCAAAATTCACTACAATTCCAATTAAGGTTATATTTTCATTACATAATATATTGATTGGTTAATTAAAAAATTTCTTTATTTATATATCATTTTCTATGGGGGAAATGATTCTAATAAAATATAGAGATTCTTTCATTCCCATTTTATATATTATATATTATATTTTTTTTCCAGTTGTAATGTTTTTCATTTTAATTAGTTTTGTATCCATTTAATCTAATGATTAAATTATTTTGGTCACTATTTATTTTTTATATGTATAATATTATATAATATGTAAAATCATTTATTTAAGAAACATATATAAGTTAAAAATACTTGGTTATTTCATAATCCCGTAAAGATAATTTTACTTTTGATGATAATGTACATTAATAGTGAAAATGAAGTTTGAAATTGAACTTATATCAAATTAATTATGCTGACATTTTATTTGAAACAATAATGCATGATTTTATAATGAAGATATCAATTATCATTGATGATTACAAAATTCCATTGAATCAAATACCAGAATATACCAATTTATAATCACAAACCAAGAAAGATGTGATTTCATAAATAACTAATTTGAATTATACCAATATATTCTCACGGGAGTTTCATTATAATGGATTGATTGGGAATCCTATATCATATCAGAAAAGTATTAATTAAATTAAAAAGATGAATATATATGGGATACTAGGGAAAAGAAGGGTAAGGGCCCCCATATCCTCCTCATATGTGAAATCCTCCCAAATAATCAAAAAAATTTATCATTTTAAGATAGTGGGAACTACCCCTGCCTCAATATATCGCACACAGACATGAAAAAACAACCAAAAACACTGGGGTGAACATATATTTACCCATTTTATACTGTTTTTAACAATATAATGTGATAAGACCATCCTTTTTCTATATCATTTTCATTTTTTTCATTATGAGTAAACACATAATCACACACCAATAGATTTAACGACTCTAAATAGTAAAAAATAAAAAAAATTAAATGTATTTTATTTTTTAATTATTTAAGAGACGTATCATTATTTCCAATATTAAACTAATACATTTCCATATCCAAATATTTTAAAATATATATGTTTCTTAACTAAATGCATGTAATATTATGTACCATTATATATGTACAACCAAAAGAGGTTGTAATAACACTTTCTTTCATTAATGTAGATCATTTCATTAGTTCGAATATAAACCATATAATATTCAATAAAATTCAATGGAAAAATAATAAATAAAATATAAATTGATGAATTGGTAATCTGTGATCATTTTAATAAATTAGATTTTTCACCCCACGAACAACGCTATAGAAATGATATAGAATATTATTTAACCAATAGACATTTTAGAATATTGAAATATAGAACCATGATAGGAATTGAAATGAATGTTTAATTTGGTAATGTGGTTATATTTATATAAGGTAATATGTTCATTGTATTTGAAATTTTAACATTGTAATAGTAACCATTCTTTTTGGAATACTAACATGACTATTGGGAATAATTACCAGGCCATTAGAATAGTAAATTAAACACAAAATAATAAAATGTAATAAAAATAATATATTCCATGATTAAATTATTAATTTAAAATTAATATAATATAATAACATAACTATGAATATTTAAAATACAAATAAATTATCATCGTATTTAAAAAAATCAATAATAATGTATTTCATAAAAATCATAATTTTTTATTAATAAATAAAATTGCATATGATAGAGAATTATATTGAAAAATGAATGTGTAAGTAGAATAATAAAATTTATACTGTCTAAGGGTAATTCTTTGGTAATTTGTTTGAAATAATTCATTTTTAGCCAAATGTTAAAATTAATTTTCTTTTTGTAACAAATATTTTAGAAATTAAATCATTTAAGATTTAATAATGACCCAATATATCATAGAATTTTTATATTGAAAAATAAAATATATTTATAAATAATTCCTTTAAATTATATAAACATGTTTCCAATCCATGAAATTATTATCCAATTACTAAGGTATAATGTATTCAATTAAAATTATATTTTGTCAGTTTGTCCAAATTTCGTTTTTATTAAATTAATAAATTTGGATTTTTAAGTATTTTATTGTCTTATAATCATGTTACATTACCTAAATAAATATTATAATTTAAAAAATATTACTATTTAATATTTTACCTTATATATAATAATTTATTAAATATATTATCCTTAAAATACACATATTCTGAAGTATAAATAACCACTCACCCATCACAATAAGACCAAACCTCCCTCAAATAGAAAAGAAAAAATATATTCTAAAATTTATTTTTTTATGAACCTTAAAATCCGTAGAGATGTTTTGGATTAATTAAAATCTAATAATTAAAGTATCATAATGTGGTAGAGAAGTATCTACATTGAGAAGAGGGTTAGTATTCATAAATGTTTCTTAAAAAATTCCATTTATCGTACTCTTTTTATCTTTTACATTAAATATAAAGCCTTTTATGATTAATAATGTAATATTTTAACAATATATTAATTTTTTTATATTACATTAATTAATATATTTTTGATATATTTATATAGGATGATATTATTTTCTCTATATTTGACATGGTTCCATCAAAGGTTGGTTAACCACCTACGAAAAAAATGACAACTATTTGATCACCACCACCATCATTGATGGATAATATAAAATATAAATAATATTTCAATATGTAATTACATTATTTGTAATATTCAAGA
Organism: Viscum album; assembly: GCA_963277665.1. Taxonomy (NCBI): domain Eukaryota; kingdom Viridiplantae; phylum Streptophyta; class Magnoliopsida; order Santalales; family Viscaceae; genus Viscum; species Viscum album. The sequence goes on from OY728163.1 coordinate 872,448,872, forward strand.
AATATTTTTACTTATGTATAGATGACCTTGAAAAAAAAGAACTCGAAACCCATATCTAATAATTTAAAGAAAACTTGTTTTTCAAAACAACTTACATTTGATAATGAATATTAAAAAAATAATACATAATTTATAATGGATGAAAAGTTTAATGAATTAATATAATTCAGTTTTGGTTATGTGTTTTAATAAAACTATGTTTATTATAGTGGAGGTGGGATATTTACTAAATAATGTTGGATTTTAGTTAAGGTGATTGTCGAACCCAACTGTTCCTTTTAGCCTATATATTAATGAAAAAAAATCATCATGTATATAACTGTATTATTCAAAATAATTCAATTGAAAATTTATACCTTTAGTTATAGGGATTTATATGTTTCTACCTTATACAAATTATTTCTAATCAAATTAAAATGCGTTACATAAAATGAAATTTTTTAAAAAATATCTTTAATTTCCCATGAGATTCTTTTTATCCCCAAGAAAATTATTATGTTTTATACTATAATATTATTTAACTTATTTATTTTGTAACCACACTAGTTATTATGGAAATTTCTCTTTAAGAAATATTTATGAAAAAATCTATTTTCTATGGGTATATTTCTTGACTATGATTGATATGTATTCCCTTCCAAAGTGGCATGAATAATTTCGATCATTTAATGTTGTGACAAGTGGGCCCTAAATTATATATCCCTCCAATGCATTTGGTAGTGTAATATATCTCACGATATTATTATTACTATTCATGAACATGATTTTATATGTCTTTCACAATTAGGATGTTATGTTTTCCCTTTTTTTATTCATGAATACAATGTTGGATTTTCCACAACTAAGTGTGGTATTTGAAAACTATGAAACAGTTTTTTATTTTTATAAATATTATACATTTTATACATTTATTAATTTTTTTCCCTTATTACTATGATGATGATCCTATGTTTATGATATGATTATGTTAATTATTCTCACCCATGGACTACTTATTCATATCTCATATTCCTAAAATGATATTCCTCACCTAACTAGGATTTTAGATCACCCTTTTGTTTGATGAATATAATAATGTTATTGGATATAGAAGGAGAAAAAATAAAGATTGTTTAATAGGATAAGGAATAAAGATCTAAATATTTTATATGTTTTATTATGTAAATTTTATTTATGATCATAAATTTCCTAAGATTCAAACCATTTTAATAATATATTGTAGCACTATTATATTTCTTTATCTTAAATTTTTTTAATAGTCATGTATGAATAAATTGGAACCCTTTATTTAGAATTAAATAAAGGATCAATAAATATGTAGGTTAAGGCTCAAAACATTTACTGAAAAATATATATGGATATGTATAAGTCAAACTATACAACTGATGTTTTGTTAAAATATATATCATTTGATTTTTGAGAAATAAAATCTTTTTTCTATATAATATATGTGTATATGTGGTTGGTATTGTTTTAATTAAGTTAAATGATACTAAAAATGGTGCCTTGGTTGTTATAAAAATCTCCACTTGGTTCATGAAAAATTTTACTTGATCCACACTAGGTTGGACAGTCAATAGTGATATTAATTTCTTAATGACATCCTCTATACAACCCATTATCATGTATATTTTACTAATACAATTATACCTCTTATAGTTTAAAAGCGATTAAATTACATGAACCAAGAATCATCAGTAGATAGAAAGGCTGAACATTATGATAATTTAATATTTGACTCAAAAATTTATTCGTGAATAAGACTAAATTATTTGATAATTATTTTTTACAATTTTTTTTAAAACAATTATATTTATAAAATGTTTGGAATAAGGAGAAACTAGACCAACAAATGTTTCATGCATAAACACAATGATTTTTATGAACATCATTCCCAATTAAATGGGCGGTAGAGTTCATTAAATTAGTGAAATATTTACCCAGCAATATGAGAATATGGATGATAGACAAACCTTTTGCAATATCCACCTTCCCCTAAGAAGGAGAAATTTTCCATCGATCCATTTATGTGGTTATGAACATAGATGATTATACGATCTTATAAATATTTTTCTATGTAATAGTTTTTATTTAAAATGGAGAATAAACTTTTCTAAACTATTTGAAGAAGGTGAAATTCACTGTGTATGTCTATAATTTAGAATAATACGTAGAAAAATGGTTGGATTTAATTAATAATAACAATATGAATGATTAAATAGGATAAATATAGTGGGAAGACATTAAGAACATATTTTTTAACAAATATTTCACTTGAAATCTGTGTATAATTATAGAGAGATAATTCCTCGATATTATGTAAATAGGGGGCGAATTTTTCATGGATTACAAGGAAACATTCACATGGTTTTCAAGATATTCCTAATGTTTTCTTATCAAAAAAGATAGAAAAGAAGAAACGGTATTTAATGGTTTAAATCCAAACCTCTTAAAGGTTCTAACCATTTAGAAAATTTGGTGTTTTAATGATGTATCTTAATATGATCTAAAAGTTGATAGGAATTATTGAGTGTGGACCCATGGATTTGGATTTAGGAGGAGATGAATAAAAATTCATACTGGTTGATGAAATTAAAAAGAAGGTATGATTCTCCAACAATTGATATATAAAAAAAGTGGGAAGAATAATCATTTTAATTTCCTCAAATAGAAATTCAGTGATTCGATCATGTGATAAAATGACACTAATCTCATGAATTTCGAAGAAATATTAAGGAACGAGACCACGTGATTGAGGAAAGTAAGGTACCTTCCAATGAACCACCCATGGTACACTATTTGAAATATAGGGAGTATGGTCACAATGAAATCTGGTACACTGAACCATGCGTATTTGAGTGTAATTAACATTATAAATTACCAAATATGAAGGGTAAATTCAAATAATATAATGTACCGACCAATATGGTGGGAAATAAAAACTTAGTCATAAAAAGTTCACTACCTCTTCAAAAAATATTTGAAATGGGTTTATTTGATTATCATTATATGAATAACATTATGTCATGAATTATTTCAAGAACTATTGACTAAAAAATATAACTCCACATTATTTTATGAAGTAGTTCTATATAAATCTATATTATTTCATTATATCTTTTGTAAACCATAATGTCGAGTTTAAACGAACCATGATATGACATTAAAATTTTATTATATTATATAATGGTTATTTCTTGTACATAGGAATATTTGGTTTATATAATAATAAAACAATTATTTATTTCATATATATTAATATAATGAATTCAATTATTTTCTATTTCTGGAAATTAAAATTAAAATAAATTAATTATGAATGTTATTTTTTTTAAAAACCATATATATGTGTGCAATATTTTCTATAAAAATTAATTAAATAAGTCAATATTGGTGAATAATTTTAATTAATGTTACATATTATATATTTGATAAAATATTTTATCATTTCTCGTATATTTTTTATAGATATTGGATATGAAAAAAATTCATTTTTTGTTTAAATATGTATTTTTATAAAAAATGATTTGATCATTTATTGGATGCATATCATAAAACTAATTTCTTCTATATATAGCAATTGGATTTTATAAAATTTATTCTATATTTATAATTATTACGTTTAAATTTGGTAAATTATCCCCTTTTATTTTGAGTAATTATGAATAGTAACTTTTTTAAAATTTACTTCCTCAATAAAGGATAAAATTCAATATTCTTGGTTAATCCTAATATATAAAACAATAATTTTTCATTTAAATTATTATAGGATGAATTTAATTCAACCATTATTACCTTAATCTTGATTTTTTTCTATTTAATGGACCATTATAAATGAAAATAAAAAATATATTATATAATGTAAAAAAAATTCAAATATCACCCACTTTTTTTAATATCAATTATGTGTCCAAAAAGAGGGGAAATAAATTTTTTAGAAATTTTAAATGAATATTTTATCTATAATAAATCTCTATTTAAGTTGTTAATTTATTTATAATTTTAGTTATTAAAGAATTATCTTCAATTATTTTTTTAAGGCTAAAATATTATTTATTCAAATAATTTAATAAAATAAATGATATTATAAAAATTAAAAGTAATATAATTTGAGGGATTTATAGTGTTCAATTATTTATTTAGATATCTTTAATATATTTGTGTGGTTTAAAAGAATTATAGTCAATTGGAAATATTGTGTATGATGTTCCGACAATCTACATTCCAGAAATGTGAGATGAAACATCAAGGGAATTTATTTAATCGATCTAGGAGGTGATTTAAATTTTGAAATGGGGTTATATATCCTATGAATGTCTAAAGAAGATAAATAGTAATATTATAATAATGGAGGAAAATAATCCACCAATGATTGATCCACTGAATCTAAAATGACTCCAACTAAAGAAATATGTGGATTAGGGTATCTAATTCATGAATCTGAAAGTTTTATATTATAATTGTCAAAGACCTATAATTCCCACTGTAAAAGGTATATCTCATGTGATCACGACAATCGATGGGGGTTATGATAATTATGTGGTGAAAGGTATAATTGTAATCCTCTCCATAAAAGAGAATATCTTACTTGATTTTATCTATATATAGACTCTTATATCAAATTAATTTTCAATAAGTATCAATGTACAATCTCAAGGATTAGATATTAAGTTATTAATAAAAACATGTAACGGTATGATGCCTACATATCACACATATTATTCTTCTATGGTTGATGTTTGTGGGAATATGATTCCTAGAAATGATGTGATTCTCCCATTAGATGAATATGATGTGATTGTAGGCATAGATCAACTTTATTTATTAAAATCCCATATAATTTTTTACGAAAGGAAGTCACATTTCATATTCCAAAATAATATAAAATCATTTATTTTTGTAGGATGAATCTGAAACCCCAACAGAATTTAATTATATCATATCGGTATTAGTTCTTATAAATGAAGTATATCTATCTTAGGTGGTTCATAAGAAATAAAATAACCATTATATGAAAATTTTCTAAATATATTTTTATATATTTTAAAAATCATTTCCTAGCCTTCCTCTAAATTGTTAAGTATCATTTTTAATATAACACATACATGTTGATGAACCTATTTTAAATAGTCCTTACATAATTTACCACATTTTGTTATAGTAATTAAATAAGCAACCCCATGATATTATTTAGTGGGATTCCTTGAGACATGTGCATCACCCTTTGGTGGAAATATTCATGTTTTGGAAGAAAGATGTATCAATGAGGCTCTACAATGATTATTGATAACATTAAAAGATAACTATCAAGAAAAATGATCATCTTACCCATATTGATGACTTGTTTCATCAACTATAAAAATCTCAATAATTCACCAAATTTTATTTCATTTTATATATCATCCATTTAGGGTCAAGAAATAGGATATTACCAATAAGAAATCTTATAAAAGTTATGGAGAAAATTGAATTTATTTTAATTGAATTCTTTCATACTAATTCCCACAATCTCTTAATTGATTTAATAAATAGATTACTTAGAGTTTACATAGTTCAATTCAATATTTTATTTATAAATTAAATTATTATATATTCCGATATGATGAAATAACATTATGATTATATTAAAATTTTCCTGAAGGCCCTGAGGGTGTAAAGGTTGTATGACAAATTTACCATCTCAAAATTTTAGATTTAGAATAATTTATTCATAAATCAATTAATCTAAAATGGGGGTATATTACTGGATCCTTCAAATATGAAATTTATTAATAAATGGATTAAAACATTTATGGAAATTGATTTCCAAATTTTTCATGGGTTTTTGTATTTTATAATAATTTTTGAGTGATTTCTAATGACTTTTAATCCATTCACCAGGTTGAATTGGTAGATAGTTATGTTTGGATAAATTAATATGAATATAATTTCATGGATATGAAGGGAATAATCGTAAATGATCCTTATCTAACACTAACCTATAGTGGAGACATTTTTCTAATGTATTCTTATGTGTCATATAATTGACAATGATGTTTTCTAATGAAAAATGATATGGTGGTATCTTATGTTTGTTTCTAATTGAAATCACAAGATCCAAAATACCTAACCCATTATTTGGAGATGGTTGCAGTAGTTTTTCTATTAAAGATATTGATGGATTATCATTATGGTGAAATGTTTGAAATACACATTGAACATGAAAATTTAAATTATATATTAGCATATAAGGAGTAGAATATTTTCCATATAAGCTGGTTGAAGATGATTAATTATTATCATTTCAGAATTCATTACCACCTTGGGAAATCAAACAATGTGTCCGATGATTAATGTCAAAATAACCATGATATTTTTTCAATAATTTTTATTGAAATAAATCCCATATTTATGTACGTGTTGAAAATAAAACATTAATCCCAAATTAAATGGATCATATAATATATTACATAATTGAATGTCTAACACTTTGTTTATGTGAGGATTAAAGACATGTGAAATGATTATAATGAGCTACTAATGAATGTAATAAATGTTTCTAAATTAATCATTGATTATTATGAAATTATTATATTCATGATGTATTTATGTGTTCCAAATATTCATGATTTTAAGAGTTCATTGATGAATGAGGATCATAGTTATCCATTATCTATTTCTTGTAGAAATATGATGATCTATATAGATATGATAATGAATTTATGGTGGGAACACATGAATAGAGAAATTGAAAAGTTCATATCTAAGTAAATGTTTTATAAACTATTTAAGGATTAAATATATAATTCTATAGGTATTTTTTCTAAAATTACCCATACAATAATGAAAATGGGAAAACATCACTATGGATTTCATCTTTAGAGTTCCCAAAAGATTTAATGGCCATAATAATAGTTGGGTTATAGTCGATCACCATACGAATATAGAATAATTAATTATTATAAATTAATATTTATATCTGGATAAAATTTCCATATTTTATATTAAACAAGCTATGATATGTCAATATGTGCCACATTAAATTCTATCTAATCTGGTTATGACATTTGAGTCCATATTCTGGAAATGTCTTCTATAGGCTCTAGATACATATGTATGTTTCAATACTATTTTTTAGCTTCCAAAAGATGGTTAGTATAATAGTACCATTCAAATTATACAATAAAATTTTGGGCCTTAATCTATATTGTTAAAAAAATTGGGATCAAAAACTTCCTTTGGAAAAAAATTCATATAATAATATCATTTTGTAGAGAATTAAGATAGCTCCTCATGAGCCCATCAATGGTAAGGAATTTAAAACTCCAAAGAGATTTGATTTTTTTTAAGGAAGGATATTAGGACCTAAAATATTTTATGAATTAGTGGTGAAATATATATATGTATAGAAACATAATATGGTGGCACAATGTTGATATAAAAGTTACGCTTACAATTATTGGTGAGATCTAGAGTCAAAGTTGGTGTCAATGTGTTCCTTTAAATATCTCCTTAGAATAATGTTATGTTGTTTGTAAATAAGGTATTGTTAACACAGGGATATATCATTCCCTTTTAAATTAATTGTTATGATGGAAGGATATCTTATCATTTGGTCATCCACCGAATTACATTCATGTTCACAGTGTGTTATATGTGTCTCTCTTGAGGAAGTATATTCCTAATCCTTCTCATATACTGAAATCATATATCATACCACTAAAACTATATCTCTATTATGAATATCTTTAAGTAGATATTCTTAATTATAGGTACAAATTTTATGAATCAAAATCAGTCACCCAGTCAATATTTTGTGGTAAAACCAAAAATTTTATGAAGCAAAGTGGGGGACAAAGGATATGACTATATTGGAGTATCGTCATCTGTCTATATTGAAGTAATGGAATTTCATTAGAGAAATTAATTTTATGTGGGATATAATGTAACACCATAATATTTTATGAAATATTCATATATAAATAATTTTTTTTTATTTCATGTGTTAAACAACACAGAGTTTAAACAAATAATGATTTACTATTAAAATATTGTTATTTAATTTCATAGTTACCATCTATCCATTGTACTGGAGGGAATGAATAGTAAATAAAAAATTACTTAAAACAAATATTTGAAAAATTAATTAAAATAAACAATTTTAATCATTTAATTAGAAATAGTAAAAAACACTTGAAAATAATATAGTTTTTTTTCATGAAAAATGTTTTTATGAACACAATGTGTTTTTATATTAACAAGTTAAATTATACACTTTTAGTAAAAGATTGTAATTACAATTTAATAATATGTATTCTATATAATTTTTATCTTTTTTCTAATTTTTTATAGACATGAGATAAGAATAAAAAATGTTATTTGATTGAAATGTATTTTTATAAAAACTGATATTCAACTCATTTTGTGTTCTTATATTAAAATTAACCTCATCCAATTTTAAAAAATTTTATTATTAAATGGAATCCATATTTATAATTAGTAGGTTTGGATTTTTTAAATAGGTACCTTTTATTTATAGTCATAATAAATTGTAACCACACTAAAATTTATCACCATATTAATGGTTTAGTTCAGTTAAAACAAGTTAAAACTAAGTGAGATGTTCATAATTTAACATCCCAATTATTATTAGATGAAGTGAATTATATTCCTATCACCATAGGTGAGATGCGAATTATTTTAATTCACAACTTTCCTAGAAAATTTCATATATAATATTTTAAGCATTGAAAGGTACAAAATATCACTCAATTTGTTATAAATACATTTTATGTGTCCACATAAGAACTATATAATCTTATGAATGAATATAAATTTCTATTTTATGTATAATTAAATCATATTCATTATTTTAATTTACTTAGTAGTTTTTGTGATTCAATAATTTCCTTTAATAAATACACAACTCTAATATGGTATTTCCTCAAATAAAAAAATAAAAATAAAAATAAATATATAACAAGTAATATTATTTGAGTTTTTTATATTAACATGAGAATTTTTTAGTTACAAATAACATAATAGTGATGTGTAAACGTAATATATGATAATTTTATCTATATATTTATTTCATTTAATCATAATAAATGATTAGTGTCAAAATTTACATTAATAATATTTTATGAATAAATATATTACTAAATTATATAAAAAAACCATGATGAGGGAAAGGTGTATAATATAATTTGTAACATTTAAAACATTGTACAATTAAATAAATTATAGAAAATTATTAAAATTGTAACCCTTTAAGAGTAAAAAAGTCTTTAATGTAGTTAAGGATAGAATAGCTAAACCAAGTTGTTTGTAAAAACGATATGATATAAAATGACATCAAAACCTATCCAAATTTTATTTTTTGATTCGATGAAAAACCCCTAAATAATTTCTATATATATATATGTAATCTTTTAATAATTTTTATTGAGATTCACTTTATATAATTGGTTAATAAATTCCAAAATATCCCCTCACCTGAAATATCAAATTGTACCCGTCCTTTTAATTTTTCACACAACATTAATCCTTCAGCTCCCCATTCCCACACCAAAATAAATTCCACAATTACCTTGAAACATTATACATGATTTATTATTTCAAAAAGACAAACCCTTGAATCCTAATGGGAATATCAAGAAGAGACTTTTCAATGAATAATTATGTGTATTAACTAAAAATTTTATTTCTAAATCAGCATTTACCAACTATAAATCTTTTATTTAATTTACAATATAATACTTCATTATATTATATATATGTAATTTTTATTATAGTCATGAAACCTCCTTTACTCACCCTCTTTCAATTGAATGATATGTTAATGTATTGATTGTTCATATGTATGGTTTACCCTTCGCACGAAGCGATGAAATACAATTCCCATTTCCATTATTTATGGATGGTTATTATGATGGATTTGAATATTATATATGATATTTATGAAATAATTTTTCATCTTTAATAATAATATTATATCTAAATTATTACACTCCAAATAGTGTAAAAACAGAAATGTTTCTTTTGTTTATATATGGACTACCACCTCCACCGAGCGATATTATTTAGTTTTCATCTATACTATATATTTATGGAAATCATGAAGGAATATTTGAATATATAATTTTTATATTATATATTAATGATTCTATAATTGTAACCTATTATTTACTATTCAATTTTTACATACATGAAAACATTAAAATTTGTTTCCTTGCATATGTACGACATATCATCTCAATAAACGGTGAAAATAATTTTTCTATCTTTTTATTTTTTTGGATGAATATAAAGTTATATATAATTTTTATATTTTATATTAATATCATGATAATATTTTTCAAAATTATTCCACCATGATAAATATATAAGGACTAAGACTTTAGTATCTATTCATGCATTAAAGTGAAGCACTTATCACCCAGAACAATGATTTCGATAACAATTTGTAAATAAATGGGTGAAATTTAATGAATAAAATTTTATCTGATTTTATTTCTATAAATTAATTGGGAACATTTTGATACCAGGTGCTAAGATGGATTGAAATTCTGAGAACTAGTGTTCCCATAATGATATGGTGAAAATGTTAAATTTTTATAAAACAACGTGGATGGTTTATCATTAAACTGCATTAACTTATAAATTGTTACCCAGATTAGAAATATGAGGGAATCATTTCATTTATATCATTTAATTTACAATAGGTGGGGCCTAACCTTAGTTGAAAAAGGTTGAGTATTATAGATATATTTTAGACATATGCATCATTAAAATATCTAAAAAATTATTTTCTTGAATGGTACATGTTCACGTAATGATGGTTTCCCTTTTTAACAAGCCATGTCATACGAATTCAGTTTTATCACCATAACCTTATAATTAAAATAAGGCAGGGAGATGTAAGCCTCTCAAATGAATGATGATGAATTCTAGTAGATCAAGGATTGGCGATGACACAGAACCCAATTCTTTTTCAATGACTCATCCATCCTGGGGTAGGGTGATGATCTCTTCCTTATTTCTTTTCCCCTTTAACAAATCTAACGACGGACATGGAAAAACCCACGAATAGTTTTATCCATCATTTATTTTTTATTGTGGGAAGAGTAATTATTTTGGGATTATGGAGAATAGATCTAGGTCATTAATCTACTATTTGTTTCTTCATGCTCCTGCTAACATGAATTGATCAATACCGAATGAACAAGGCCATGATCCATTATTTGGGTGTGCATGTGCTTAAACTCTCACACATAAATATATTACATTTTTTGTGATTTATTTTCCCTTTGAAATCCTATGAGAATAATCAATTATTTCACCTATGATCTATGGGAAAGAGATTTGAGAATTAAGGTGGTGATCTGAGATAACATTATGGTGGTGATACAAGAGTACAACTGGAAGACGGTTGCTTTTGGTAGAATTAATGATGAATGGTAGGCCACTGGAAGGGTGGTAGGTGGTGATTAAGACACGTGATCTGTAGGGAGGTAGGGTTCTAGTGGGGCGCAAGAGGAAAGAGCCATCAGTGGGGTGGCCAGCGATAGGGCGTGCAGTTGTGGTCCATGCAGAACCGTGCTGGAGGTGGAGCACCTTGTAACATAGGCCATGGGTGGATAAAAGGGGTCATTATGGCTATTGTGGTGGAACGTAGCTCAGATGCTACATTGATAGTGTAATGCCTCGACCCCAGCTACCCAGAGTCGGTGCATTACTTTGTAACATTGGCATGATCACAAAAGATCAAGTCACGAAAGGCCGATTAGTTTAGTAGCCTTGGAAACACTAGATACATTCGTAAACGTTACATTACATTATAAAGTGAAAAAATACAATAACAAAGTCTCCATAGTCCACACTCATATCCTCTTCTCACAATCCCTGCAGGTCATTCATAAAATACTTCTTCACATCCTGGAAAATATTAAAACATTGAAAGGGGTGAGCTCAGATGCTCAGTAAGGATAACAATATTGCGGAAGCTTTCATAAATAAACATAAAAATTTAAGGCAATGTATAACTAAAACAAAAGCCTTTTAAACTTGAACATCAACATAATATGGCAAAAGTAAAATGAGATAATGTCATTCACTTCTTCACATGGATATTCTACTGGTCGAGTAATCACATGAAATATCAATAACCACTTTCATAATGAGGGAATGTATAATTCCAGACATTCTGAAACATTTTGTCAAGTCCTCGGCCAAGACGTATAAAATGATTAAGGCCTCGGCCAAAATCATAAATCAAATTGGGAAAGGGCCTCGGCCAATTCCACGTCTAGTTGTCTCATGAGACCTACCAATGAATCGAGAAGCTATAGCGGGCTCCACCCGTCACTTATTAAGTCCAATACATTCCTCATATGAATAGGTTTAAACATATCATAAACCATAACATAATAGTATCACATAAAACATGCATAAAGGAAACATAACATTTCCACATTTCAATCACATGATATCAATACAACACATTGTTATAATAAAAACGCTTTCAAAACCATTTTCAATACCAAAATAAAAGAAAGTTAAAACTTTGTATTTATTTTTCATTAAAAAAATGATGGCTTGTAGAGGAAGCCGAAACTAAAATAATGGTCACGGCGGCGGAGAAGTCATTGTCGCCGCATAAGTACGGAAAGTAAAACATTCCCTTTTTTCGTTTAGCAAAACTCTTTGTATAAAAAGATTCCTTTTGAATAAACGTAAAAGTCAAAGGGGTTTATACACCATATAAAAGGAAATTGTGTATAAAACCAAATATGTCTCAATGAAAGGAGATTGAGACGAAGTCCCATACAAAGATCATTTTTAAAATAAAATAGATATACTATGTGTATTCACTATAAGTACACATAAATAAAGTACAAATACAAGATATGACATAATAATATAATGACATAATTTGAAAGTAGGAGATTAACCCAAAGAATGGAAGTTGGGTTAAGAAATTCCCTTACAAAGATCATTTTTAAAATAAAATAGATCTATTATGTGTATTCATTATATGTACACATAAATAAAGTAAAAATACAATATAGGACATAATAATATCATGACATAATTTGAAAGTAGAAGATTAACCCAAAGAATGGAAGTTGGGTTAAGAAGTTCCCTTACCTTGCGTCTTGTCCTGACTCGACCGTTCTTTAACCTCCTGAATAATAAACTAGAGTTAATTTATATTTACTTAAGAACCTTTTTCATGTTAATTATTCAATTTATATCACTTATTACCATGTTATGAACATTATTTAATTATTTAAGTTAATAACGGTCATTTTGTCGATCTTTGGTACTTGAGTCAAAAATAAACTTCTTATAATTACAAGTTGTTCATGTGGTGAAATATCCACTATACCCAGAATTATATTCATGATTTAGATGTCATATATGTCATATATATCCAGTATATACATTCATTTATAATATTACGTAACATTTAGAGGTAAGAAATGAAATGAACCGTTCATGGAGACTGTAAGCCGTACGTATGCATGAACGCTACTTTCATTTCTATTTCATATTTAATGGAATGAAATCATAATTATATAATGGTATAATATAGTTCCAGTATAATATCATATATAATATCATTTACTCCATCCTTTATACATCCCACATATGGCATTAACGATTCACATCACTTTGAGGGGGCGGTAGTCCGCACTTCCTAAAATGAAATTATCGCGTTTTACCCATAATGGAAATCATAAAGTATGCCATAAATGAGAAATACAGAAGCATAAGTAAAACATAAACATATTATATATCATATATAAAAAAATTTACATCTTAATTGCCACCTTTGAAGGTGTTATATGAGTGTTGAACAATCATCGTTTCATGAGGCAGAAATTCGCCATCCACAGAAACCGTATGTTCATTAACCATTAGATGTAGGTGTGTGTAAGTGTAGCTCTAATACTTCTTATAACAACATACTAGTATATTGATGATACTGTTTTTGTTACAAAAGAAATGAATAAATAGAGTTTAGGGGGTTGGAGAAGAAAAATAAACCAAAACAACATTAGAGAAGACATTACCTCAAAATCGGGTAACTCTTTTTGATTTGAGACAAAGGCATTCTTGGGAAGAGTTCTGCCCAAAGTGAGGATTCTAGGAGTAATATAGGTATGTTGGGAGAGTATGTTGGCAGTGTTTGGCCGAGCCAAATGGCTTGAAGGTGTGAATAAGGTGGGAGAGGTGGGGGCCTTTTATAAGTGGAGAGGGGGGGCTCTTTTGGAATGATTGAAATGTTACATCATTACACAATGCTTTTCGGATTCTAAAGGTCACAAACATATATAATTCGAGGATACAGTGATAAGGGTTCGAAATCGCCTCATCCAATTGGCTTTGGACAAGTTTAAGCCTTGGATTTTGCATTATCTTCCCATTTTATTTAAATCGTTAAATAATGAGGTCATCGCTGCATCATCATGATGTCATAAATAACTTAATTTATATAATGTCTAAAAATTATAAAAAAAATATTATGATGTATGAAATCTTTTTATCCTTCTAATGAATATTTATAATAAAAATTTGGACTTCTTTAACCCCACTTAAAAACTGTTTTAGTAAAACAACTCATGTTTGTGTCAATTTAATTTTAACATTAAATAAATATATATTAATGTCATTTTCCAACCAAAGTGGCTCCATGAGGTCCCCAAGTTGACCCATGGGTTGTCTTGGTCGGCCATGACTCATCCAATAGTATTAGTACAAGTGTGAAGCTCATCTCATATTATTAAAACATTATTTTTACCTTAAACTACACTAATTACCTCTAATCGCGATTAAGAACTTAAAAGTTATTATTCACCAAAAAATTATTTTGATCTCAATGAACCACATTTTACTTATTAATGACAACCATGTATGTCGGATTTTTGAAAATAAAATCACAGAAGTGGTAATATTTCATTTAAACGAAAAATCTGTTATTTAACTACCACTTAGTGGTTTCACTATTCATCAAAAATTGAAGTTTTTCGGAACAATGCCAAAATTTCACCCTAAGCTATAATTGATATTCTGAATTCAAAAATGATGTCTATTTTAGAAAATTCCAAACATATAAGTTGCATTAATTAATTTTATAATTAATTCCCACTGTCACAACAAATAGCGTGTTTTTAAGAAACAATTTATATCAAAAGATTGGCAATTGTTTATGTCCAATTTCAATGTTAAATTAATTCTAATGACCACCATTGGATAAAATGGTAAAAATATATTATAATTATACTGTAAAACCACTAAATAGTATAATTTATCACAATAAATTATTTTGATTAAAAAAGTTGTTTTAAGTATTTTTCACTATTCATAAAAAAAATTGGAAGTTCTCAGAAAGTTACAAAAAATTCAACATAGGATAATTTCAATATTACGAATTCAAAAATGAAGTCCATTTTGAAATATAAAATTTCTATAATTTTAAAAAGTGGTTATTACTATTCATAACGGCTACTTTGATTAGTCGCGGTGTTTTGGAACTCGAAGTTGCGTACAATGCAAGCTATTGCATTATTGAATGAGAAGCGTATCGTGGAAGCTCGGGGTGTTACATTCTCCCCTCCTTCAATAAATTGCATCCTCGCAATTTGAAATTTTTCTTTGAAAATAAAAGGTTGAAAAGAGAAAATACCTTTGAGGAAAACCCACATCGGAAATAAGGTTAATAAATATATAACATTAAAAGAAAGCAAGATAAGTACAAAGGTCACCCGATATAGCCCATTCTAGGATTCTATGAAAAATATGGATATGGAGGAGAAACAAACCGTCAAGGTCTGATGGAGAGTTATAGAAAACAGGATTAGGAGAAAGTTTAACCACAAGAAAATCACAAACTTGTGATTGGTTAAACGGTCATTGAATCCCCAGTTGGAAAAGTTAGCCGAAAACATTTTTGTTTTAAGTTACCTTTAATAATGTTGAGGAATTTATTTAGGAGATTTACTAAGAACGTAAGGGAATATACATACTTGTTATGTATACATTCATTCATTAATAAATTTTTACCACAAACCCAACTTTTACTCCAAATGGTAACGGAACTCAAAAATATTCTATTTATCCTAATTGTATAAGGTTCCAAATGTTAACACATACCATTTAGATTAGTAAAACTATTTTATAATAACCAGGGACTTCCTGTAGGCTAGTGGTAGGAAATAAAGGCCTGTCGTACTATGGTTGTGGGTTCGATTCCTACAGCTTTGTCCGACGCGACGGGTTATGCCCCACCCTGCAGGTTGTCCTTTTCCTAAAACTATAGTATTATAATTTTCCAAAAATAATCTTCAGAAATTCTTTAACCTTAAACAATACTATCCAAATATCAACTTAATCCACTCCAACCTTTATAGTTATCCAAAATACCTATATCCAGACTTTCTCTAAAAGGTCTCTTAATTCCAAAATCAATTTATCAGATTCCCCAAACAAAGAAAAGTTTCTCTTATTGTCACATACTAAAAATATGATTACCTTAATCATATTAAAACCTTACTGAAATCAACAAGTACTGAAGTACAATACTTATATATATTTCACATTATTCTTATAACCAGAATATAATCCATGAGTCCAAAAGCACCAATACATTAGTTATTCTGCTTCAACTGTAGTAACAGCATAAGATTGTCCTTGATCCCTTTGCCTTTTCTGAGGTAAGTTTCCTTGACGCTTAGGACATTCATTTGCATAATGCCCCATTTCCCGACAATTGTAGCATTCAACTTTAACAGCCTCTTTCTTTCCCTTGCAATCACGAGCCTGATGACCCTTTTCTCCACATTTATATCAAACTCCCATTCCTTTTACGCAAGTACCAGGGTGATTCTCGAACACAATTATCACATAGTGGAAAATCCTTCTTTCCCTTTTTCCCATTATCCGTCTCTTGTTCCACCATTCCCTTCTTTTCTTGTTTTGCTTTAAATTCATGAGACTTAGAGAATTCCTTTTCCGTCTTGATAGCGCACGAGACAATACCTTCGTATGAAGAGAAGGTTTGTGATACTAAAGCTCGGCGGAGAAAAGGTTTTAACCCATAAAAGAAACGATCAATCTTACTTCTTGGGTTACGTATATAATCTGCAGCATGCCTTGCTAACCTTGTAAATTTAGCCTCATACTTTGCGACATTGTCATCCTCCTTTTGTCTCAGACTCAAAAATTGTCTTTCCATATCTGCTCGATAGTCACGAGGATTGTATTTTTCTAGGAAAAGCTCTTTGAACTCCCTCCATTCCATATTCGATACGTCATCATCTTCCTTTGTGTTTTGAATCAATGACCACCACTGATCGGCATCTCCAATGAGGCGGTAAACTGCCATGACAACCTTCTCCCTTTCACTACTCCCCAAGGCATGGAATATTTTCTCTAAGGAATTTATCCATTGCTCAGCTACTATAGGATTTGTACTTCCATTGAAGGTTCGTGGTTGTTGCCTCATGAAGCGGTCTAACATTGATCCTCCACGTTGCGGATCAAGGTGCTCCATACGAGTAAGGTTATTATTCATAACCTGAGTGAGTTGTCCCAGTATGGTAATAAGTTGATCAGCACCAGTTGTATCTCCAGCTCCACAATAATTATCTTGAGCAGGAGGGAAATCCCTACACGGAGTGCGTGCATTGATACGGTTTCCATTCCTTCCACTACGCGCCATTTCTAAACAATGCCATAAACTATATTAGTTTATAAATCAAAATACATAATTCCATACTTGTAAGATACTTAACATAAATTGAACTATTTATGGATATAATCCATAAAAATGTTTTTTTGAGGAAGTATATACTCATAACCCTTCATAGTGGTTTATAAAGAAAATGAGAATTATCCACAGCATATCCCTCGGGAGTGTCGTAACCAAGAGTGCAGCAAGGCCCTTTGTCGTGCACCAGTCCCCGTTCGAGTCTAGCTCAAAGTGGTGTTTTCGGGTTTTACCCCTAGGTACATCTGTGCTAGAGCCGCCTCTACCTGCTCGTATCCAGACAGGGATGTATTGATCGGAAAACTCACAACATCTCTACAATACCAAAATTCTAGGAAGTTCTTCTATACTAATCCTCAAAGTCTATCTTCGGGATATGTGCTCTAATCAGAGTTTATCTAAATCTAGCTTCCAAAGTTAGTACTAAACTGCCTCTGATACCAACTGTAACGCCCCGAACCCATCTACCCAGAGTCGGTGCATTACTTCGTAACATTGGCATGATCACAAAAGATCAAGTCTCGAAAGACCGATTAGTTTAGTAGCCTTGGAAACACTAGATACATTCGTAAATGTTACATTACATCATAAAGTGAAAAAATACAATAACAAAGTCTCCATAGTCCACACTCATATCCTCTTCTCACAATCCCTGCAGGTCATTCATAAAATACTTCTTCACATCCTGGAAAATATTAAAACATTGAAAGGGGTGAGCTCAGATGCTCAGTAAGGATAACAATATTGCGGAACCTTTCATAAATAAACATAAAAATTTAAGGCAATGTATAACTAAAACAAAAGCCTTTTAAACTTGAACATCAACATAATATGGCAAAAGTAAAATGAGATAATGTCATTCACTTCTTCACATGGATATTCTACTGGTCGAATAATCACATGAAATATCAATAACCACTTTCATAATGAGGGAATGTATAATGCCAGACATTCTGAAACATTTTGTCAAGGCCTCGGCCAAGACGTCTAAAATGATTAAGGCCTCGGCCAAAACCATAAATCAAATTGGGAAAGGGCCTCGGCCAATTCCACGTCTAGTTGTCTCATGAGACCTACCGATGCATCGAGGAGCTATAGCGGGCTCCACCCATCACTTATTAAGTCCAATACATTCCTCATATGAATAGGTTTAAACATATCATAAACCATAACATAATAGTATCACATAAAACATGCATAAAGGAAACATAACATTTCCACATTTCAATCACAAGATATCAATACAACACATTGTTATAATAAAAACGCTTTCAAAACCATTTTCAATACCAAAATAAAAGAAAGATAAAACTTTGTATTTATTTTTCATTAGAAAAAATGATAGCTTGTAGAGGAAGCTGAAACTCAAATAATGGTCACGGCGGCGGAGAAGTCATTGTCGCCGCATAAGTACGGAAAGAAAAACATTCCCTTTTGTCGTTTAGCAAAACTCTTTGTATAAAAAGATTCCTTTTGAATAAACGTAAAAGTCAAATGGGTTTATACACCATATAAAAGAAAATTGTGTATAAAACCAAATATGTCTCAATGAAAGGAGATTGAGACGAAGTCCCATACAAAGATCATTTTTAAAATAAAATAGATATACTATGTGTATTCACTATAAGTACACATGAATAAAGTACAAATACAAGATATGACATAATAATATAATGACATAATTTGAAAGTAGGAGATTAACCCAAAGAATGGAAGTTGGGTTAAGAAATTCCCATACAAAGATCATTTTTAAAATAAAATAGATCTATTATGTGTATTCATTATATGTACACATAAATAAAGTAAAAATACAATATAGGACATAATAATATCATGACATAATTTGAAAGTAGAAGAATAACCCAAAGAATGGAAGCTGGGTTAAGAAGTTCCCTTACCTTGCGTCTTGTCCTGACTCGACCATTCTATAACCTCCTGAATAATAAACTAGAGTTAATTTATATTTACTTAAGAACCTTTCTCATGTTCATTATTCCATTTATATAACTTATTACCATGTTATGAACATTATTTAATTATTTAAGTTAATAACGGTCGTTTTGTCGATCTTTGGTACTTGAGTCAAAAATAAACTTCTTATAAGTACAAGTTGTTCATGTGGTGAAATATCCACTATACCCAGAATTATATTCATGATTTAGATGTCATATATGTCATATATATCCAGTATATACATTCATTTATAATATTACGTAACATTTAGAGGTAAGAAATGAAATGCACCGTTCATGGAGACGGTAAGCCGTACGTACGCATGAACGCTACTTTCATTTCTATTTCATATTTAATGGAATGAAATCATAATTATATAAAGGTATAATATAGTTCCAGTATAATATCATATATAATATCATTTACTCCATCCTTTATACATCTCACATATGGCATTAACGATTCACATCACTTTGAGGGGGCGGTAGTCCGCACTTCCTGAAATGAAATTATCACGTTTTACCCATAATGGAAATCATAAAGTATGACATAAATGAGAAATACAGAAGCATAAGTAAAACATAAACATATTATATATCATATATAAAAATATTGACATCTTAATGGCCACCTTTGAAGTTGTTATATGAGTGTTGAACAATCATCGTTTCGTGAGTCAGAAATTCGCCATCCACAGAAACCATATGTTCATTAACCATTAGATGTAGGTGTGTGTAAGTGTAGCTCGAATCCTTCTTATAAAAACATACTAGTATATTGAGGATACTGGTGTTGTTACAAAAGAAATGAATAAAAAGAGTTTAGGGGGTTGGAGAGGAAAAATAAACCAAAACAACACTAGAGAAGACATTACCTCAAAATCGGGTAACTCTTTTTGATTTGATCCAAAGGCTTCCTTGTGAAAAGTTCTTCCCAAATTGAGGATTCTAGGAGTAAGAGAGGGACGTTGGGAGAGTATTTGGGCAGAGGTTGTCCGAGCCAAATGGCTTGATGGTTTGAATAAGGTGGGAGAGGTGGGGGCCTTTTATAAGTGGAGAGGAGGGGCTCTTTTGGAAAGATTGAAATGTTACATTATTACACAATGATTTTCGGATTCTAAAGGTCCCACACTTATATAATTCGAGGCTAAGGTGATAAGGGTTCGAAATCTCCTCATCAAATTGGCATTGGAAAAGTGTACGCCTTGGATTTTTCATTATCTTCCCATTTTATTTAAATCGTTAAATAATGAGGTAATCGCTGCATCATCATGATGTCATAAATAATTTAATTTATTTAATGTCTAAAAATTATAAAAAAAATATTATGATGTAATAAATCTTTTTATCTTTCTAATGAAAATTTATAATCAAAATTTGGACTTGTGTAACCCCACTTAAAAACTGTTTTAGTAAAAATAACTCATGTTTGTGTCAATTTAATTTTAACATTAAATAAATATATATTAATGTCATTTTCCTACCAAAGTGGCTCCATGGGGTCCCCAAGTTCATTCATGGGTTGTCTTGGTCGTCCATTACTCATCCAATAGGAGTAGGACAAGTGTCAAGCTCATCTCATATTATTAAAACATTATTTTTACCTTAAACTACACTAATTACCTCTAATCGCGATTAAGAACTTAAAAGTTACTATTCACCAAAAAATTATTTTGACCTCATTGAACCACATTTTACTTCTTAATGAAAACCATGTATGTCGGATTTTTGAAAATCAAATCACAAAAGTGGTAATATTTCATTTAAACAAAAAATCAGTTATTTAACTACCACTTAGTGGTTTCACTATTCATCAAAAATTGATGTTTTTCAGAACAATGCCAAAATTTCACCCTAAGCTATAATTGATATTCTGAATTCAAAAATGATGAATATTTTACAAAATTCCAAACATATAAGTTGCATTAATTAATTTTATAATTAATTCCCACTGTCACAACAAATAGCTTGTTTTTAAGAAACAATTTATATCAAAAGATTGGCAATTGTTTATGTCCAATTTCATTGTTAAATTAATTCTAATGAACACCATTGGATAAAATGGTAAAAATATATTCTAATTATACTTTAAAACCACTAAATAGTATAATTTATCACAATAAATTATTTTGATTAAAAATGTTGTTTTAAGTATTTTTCACTATTCATAAAAAAATTGGATGTTCTGAGAAAGTTACAAAAAATTCAACGTAGGATAATTTCAATATTACGAATTAAAAAATGAAGTCCATTTTGAAATAGAAAATTTCTATAATTTTAAAAAGTAGTTATTACTATTCATAACGGCTACTTTGATTAGTCGCGGTGTTTTGGAACTCGAAGTTGCGTACAATGCAAGCTATTGCATTATTGAATGAGAAGCGTATTGTGGAAGATTGGGGTGTTACAGATAGGATCACACGGCAGTGGAAAGGCCACCAGAATATGTTGGGAAGAAAGGTTGTCCATGTGAGATGCATTCATGTTCCAGGTTGACCTGGTGAGATTGTTGGCCATTATTTCTCAAAAACCACATGGATAAGGGGGACACAAACATGGTGGTTCATCTCTGGTGGAGCAGAACTAACCCACACAACATATGCCTGCTAGAGATCTGGGTTAGTTTTGTATCCCAATGGGCCGGAATGTGTGGCCCATCATGCCAAGCCAGTTTGGGCTAGCCTAGACTGACTGGGTAATGTCATGTCAACCAATCTGGGTTTTGTAGGTTCAGCCATACCCGATTGGGATAGATCAAACCAGACCCTTTTTACTAAATTGTCCATATCATTCACAAATTGGGTCAATTTTTCTAGCCGTTTTTGTTACTGGGACCCTCGGGTTGAGATTTCCCTTTTATGTTAATCCAAATGTGTTTTTTGTGGAAATAAGTTGACAACCTAATGGATTAAGGACTAGTTGATCCCGAAACAACTGTGCTATGAGTGGAATATTGTGGATGGATGTGTTTTGATGAATACATGAATTCTTTACTATGTGAAATGAAGGATTCTTGACCCCTTGACACTTTTTGTGCCACATACTTTTCATGCAACACTGACGTTCTATGCACTATTGATTTCCCGAGCACAATTTCCACTCTGGGAATCGTCACTGCTTCGAGAATGATTGATTTTATGTGCCCCATTAATGCTCCATGCACCATAGACACTTTGTGCACCATCAACTCTTTATGCACCATCGATGCTCCATGTTCCACCAACACTTCTAGCTTTATATATACTGATATATCTATGGGATACAACTATAAATCCTTATCTTGGTGATTTAGACCTACATCTGTGTGAACATGCCATTTTGATATTACTTCGTGTGTTTCCTTTGTGGTGTACATTGTGTGTTCCCTTTATGGTTTACTTCATGCGTTTCATTTGTGGTGTACTTCCTGTGTTTTTTTGTTTTATAATTCATTTACTTTATAGTGGTATTTTCCTTTGTTGTTTTGGGATCCCTATTGAGTATTGTGTTACTCACTTCTACATGGTATATGATGAATGTGTCGTGTATTATTCATGTGATTGATGCATTTATGGAGTCCTTGGGGGACATGGACCAGGTGGTGCCTAGAGAGTTTCTTGACAGACGAGGTCTGCTTTATCGACATCAGACAATCATTTCTATACCTACCTCTCAGGAATGGTTTTCAAAAGTTGAATTTCAGGAGCTTGTACTTTTCCATTTGTTTGGGCCTATATTATGGTCTCATTTACATTCTAGTTTTATTCTTACATACTATTTGGTTTGTATCATTTTTTATAAATACAATTTTTTAATTTGTGTTTTTACATTCAAGCATTTTGTGATTGGATATTCGGTTTTGTGTACAGGTACTTAGGAAATTGCCTCTCGTTTTTGGTATATGCCATCTCGGTGCTTTCCACTATCCCCTAGAATATTGAAGGTGGGCATGGGGTAGTAATAGAATAGGCCCCAATGGGATGGGTCTTGACCGAGTGGTATCTGATTAGGTTGGTTTTTCCTAATTTATATGAGTATGGATTGAGGAAATAATGTTATGTGTTTCGAGTTTAGATTTCAGACTGGGGACACTATTGTTGGTGTAGTAGCCAACGTATCAATATACCAATCCTATAAATTAATATTTTTAATTAATTAAATGAAAACAGTAGTTGTAGGTAAAAATAAATGGTACATCCACCATATATGATTATGTGTGTTCTCATATCCTTCTTGAGTTAGTGTTAGCTCACCAGGTATACTCAATGTATGGTGGTTCATCTAGATCTATTTATGGATTCCATTACAAATAAAACTATCTAGGATTATGATGTATTTACATGAGGATGATCCACCAAGAGATCAGGCTTTGGTACATGGACAAGTTCTTGATATAGCACCCTTGAGGTGGTGTAAAAATGATTCCACCGCAAGGGGAGTAGTATTTACTACCAGCGCAACCAGTAGAGGATTAATATAGGCTGACTTCATTGCATGAGTTCCATAGGTAGCATCCTCTTAGGTTCATGGGAGATCTAGAACCCAAAGTAGATGAGGATTGCTAGGAAGAGGATACACGTGTCTTCCTACTAGTGAGGGATCCTATCGAATAGATATAAGTCCAAGCTGTGAGATTATTACTTGGATCAGTGAGGAGATGGTGAAGATTAGTGATCAATACACATGCTGAGATGAAGCAATCTTGTGTAGAATTTGAGTACCTCTTTATAGAGGAGTTATTTCTAGAAACAATACACTTAATAATTACACAGAAGCTAATAAATTTGATGTAGGGAAGACGGGCATAAGTATAGTACTTGGAGATATTTATGGATATTTCTTGATAGACCATAGATTTGGTGTGGGGAACATTATTCAGGTCCCTTACATTTTTTATGGACTATTATAATAGATCATGTCATCCATGATATCCCATATCATCCCTACATATAATAGTGTACTTTACCAAGCTCTGCTAGTATAGAGCTTTCTATTATAGTAGACACTGATATTAGGAGCTACCACCAAGCATTTGGTAAGTGAATATTCAATAGAAAGTATCTGATAGATAACACATTGATTCATGAGGATCATAAAGTTCAGGGGATAACCCTAGGAAATTGGGAATGTGGAAAGAGTCACCCCAGGTAGATCAAGTCTATCAAAGTACATATTGTGTTAATAATGTGGCAGTTAGAGATATTTGGCTAGAGATTGTTTGACCCATCGTAGAACCAATCATAATACAGTAGAGGGAGAGTGTAGGTAGTTTAAAAGTCATGAGAATGAAATTTATCCAGTTGGTGGACATGGTAGAGTATCTGTATGGGCAGTAGGAGGTGGTCAGAGGTTCGAGCTACTACCACAAACACCCCTGGGTGGTCCACCATGGAGTCATGGAGAAAGTGGAAACAGAAAAGGCCATATTTAGTCAATAAAGGCATACGAACCTAGTTCAATAGAGATTATTATCGGAAAAATATATAACTTTTTGACCCTACTTACATTTTTTATATACATAGGTACAAATCACTCCTTTCTCTCTATAACCCTTGTTCGAGACATGGAGATTCAAGTGGAACTATTAACTCGATCCCTTCACTTAGAGACTCTCATGGTGGGAGATTAGATGAAACCAAACTAGTGCCGATAGTGTTCACCTACTATAGGTGGAAGAAGATTTAGTTGGGATCTCTTGGTGGTAGCATCGAGGCCTTAATAATTCTTTTTCAATATTGATCGGTTATCCACAGTTCATCCACAGATTGACTATTTTAGGTGTAGAGTGTGGTGTATCCATAAAGATGAGACCATGATTTCCATTATTAGTGAACTGGAAACACATGCATCATAGGAAAAACATACACATAGGAGGTTTCATCCTATTATATATAAGATGGATAGACTGACGCATGAAATAGTAGATGATAAGAGTCCTTAGTTTCTTGCATTGCTGGCAGATTATGAGGAGTTCTATCCAAAGGATTTCCTAGGATATCCTCCCTATGAGGAGGTAGACATCTAAGTTGATCTATATAATGGAAATACACTGATAAATACACCTATATATCTGATTGATCCAGTATATATTTGTGAAATGACGGTACATTTGGAAGACTTACTGAGGAAGGGATTTGTGAGACCCACTATTTCACCTTGTCCGACCGTAGGTTTTTTCAAGAAAGACTACAGGATCTTGAGATTATGTGTGGACTTCTAGTGCCTGATCTAGGTGACCATGAAGAACAATTATCCACTTTATAGTATTGAATAACTCTTTTATTAGCTGAAGGGAGCGAGGTGGTTATCAATTATAGACCCCTGATTTGGTTATCACCAACTTCATATATAGGATCAGGACATCCTGATGTCAGCCATAAGATGATGGTATGAACACTCTGAGTACTTAGTGATGAAATTTGGTGTGATTAATGCCATGGAATTGTTCATGGGACACATGTATAGATCTTCCATCTTTACATAGATAGGTTCATCATGGTCTTCATTGATATCATCTTAGTGTACTTTGTGTAAGAGGATAAACAGACAATACACTAGAGGATGGTCCTAGAAACACTTATAGAGAACTTGGTTTATAATAATCTATCAAGGAGTTATTTATTAATTCAGGAGGTCCAATTTTTGGGTCACTTCATTTCAATGGATAGAGGTGAGGTAGATCTGAAGAATATTGAAGTTTTTCTTTCTTGGCGGCCACACAAGAGTGTCACTATGGTCCAGAGATTCCTGGGCTCGGTTGGTAACTATCATAGATTCGTACCAAAATTTTTCAGGGATGCAGCACCCTTAATGGCATTGACATGGAAGGGGAATCCTTTTATGTGGAAAGAGAAGTGACAATAGTTCTTTCAAGAGCTGAGTCAATGATTGATTAGCACCCCCATATTAAGATTTCTAGACTAGGGTGTCGTGAATGTGGTGTTATGTGATGCATCAGGGACTAGGTATGGTTGTTTCCTAATGTAGGGACTACTTTTGATTGCATATGGTTCGTGCCATTTGAGTTAGTATGACCAGAACTACATGACCCATGATCATGAACTTATAGCAGTAACCTTTTCATTGAAGATGTGGTGACACTACCTGATGGGTGAGCAGTTTACCATATTCTCTAACCACAATAGTCTCAATTATATCTTCTATCAGAAGTATTTGAACATGAGACAAATTTGATGAAAATATTTCCACAAGGACTATTATTTTGTGATTTTCTATACTCTTGGGATGGGGAGTGTGGTGGCAGACACTTTGAGTGGTAGATTCATCTTTTATTTTCTGAGTGAGGCATCAAAGTTGTAGTCCACATTCCAGATATCCTTTGTGGATGTAGATTAAGAATCTTACCTCCAATAAATGGTTTTATCCCTTCCACTCTTATTGCGATTCTGGGAGGCATGGTTTAGAGACACTAACTATGATAATTTATGTGCTCAGATATCCAGGGGGAATGCCCTATATGGATATATGAATAGTGGGGATCATGCCATTAAGTATAGTAGACCAACAATAATACTAGTGACATTGTTAGAGGAGGTCGTGAGGGTGTTTAATAGTTCCCTTTTGGTGGAAAATCTAGGAGTGGAAAAGATGTATCATGACCTCTGAAGTCAATTCTGGTTGTCAGGGATGAACAAGGAAGTGGTAGATTTCTTTTCTCGATGCCTCAATTTTCTGCAAGTGAATGATGAGAAAATAGTTTCAGCAATCTTGAACCTACCACTTGATGTGATAGAGTGTATGTGAGATGGGATATCAAGGGACTTCATGAAAGGATTACCATACCTGTATATGGGACACAATACCATTTTTTTGATCATTGACTGACTCACCAAGTCAGACCACATGCTCTTAATCAGTTCAGAGTGTTTATTAGTAAGCTTGGGAAACCTCTATGTGTAAGAGATTTATAGGCTTCACGAAATACCTTCAATTATCGTCTTATATTGTGATTTTTGTTTTACTTCCTATTTTTGGAAGGGATTACAGTAGGAATTTGGGACTAAGTTGTGCTTCAACATAGAATTTTATCCCTTGATGGATGGCCTGATTAAGAGTACCACCCAGGTTCTAGAGGAAATTCTATGTGCTTGAATACTAGGATTTTAATATAGTTAGGAGGACCACTTATCTCGATTTTATTTTGTATTTAACAATATTTACCACTCCATCATTTGTATAGAACCATTTGAGGCCTTTTACAAGAGACCATGCAGGACACCACTATGTTGGAAAGACCAAGGAGTGTTGGCACTCATGGGTCTAGAGTTGGTACGTGCTACAATTGAGAATGTTCAGATCATCTTGGAGTGTACAAGGATCACACCGAGCTGGTATAATTCCTATGTTGATTGGAGGTAGAGGGCTCTGGAGTCCGAGGAAAGATACCTTTTATTCCTTCAGGGCCTCGATAGGGATTTTGGATATTTCGTAGGGTGGTAAGTGGTATTTGACATACATTGTCCATTTTTTGATTTTGAATATATTTGGTGAGGTGGCATATGAACTAAATCTATCCCCGGAGTTTCAATAGGTGCATTATGTCTTCTACGTGTCGTAGTTGATTAGGTATGTGAATGATCCAACACACATCACTGACTGGGGTGACATAGAAATTGATGATGAGGTAAATTTTTCAAAGTACTTGGTGGAGATCAAGGATCGACAGGAGAATATCCTTAATGGATGGTTGATTCCTCTAGTGCATGTTCAATGGAATCATGGGAATCTCTAGGAGATCACTTAGGAGAAGGAGGCATAAATTTGTTCTTAGTACCCAAATAATTGTTGTTGTGTATCCCTTGTTTTGGATTTTGGGGATGTAATGTACAATGGTGGGGAGAATGTAAGGACCCTGATTTTTACTAGTTTTATTTTTATAAATGAATTGGGAAAATTATGTGATTAGGAAATAAGACAGTGTAGAATTATGAGACCTGGTGTGCCTATAATGATACAATGAAAAATGATATGTTTTTAATAAAATGATTGGATGGTTTATTTTTGAAATGGAATAACTTCGAAATTGGTTCCCAGATCTAAACTATGATGGCACCATTTGGTTTATAAGAATAAGTTTACCTTTTCCGGGCCTAACCTCAACTGGCATTGGTCGAGGGTGAATGTCATATTTTTATCATATAAATCATTAAAATATATAATAAAAATACTTTTCTTGAACCATATGTGTTGATAAAGACGATATTTCTATTTTTAAAAATCCATATCATAGGAATTCAGGGTTATCTCTATAACACTAGAATTCCCCTGAGGCTAGGATATAGAATCCTCTCTGACAACTGATGACGGACACCAGTGGATCAAGGATCAACAATGACAAAAAACCCAATCCATCGTTAACAATTTATCCATCCTTATTGTAGGGTGTTGAAATCTTAGTGATTTATATTTCCCTTAATAGAATCAAATGTCAAACATGGAAATATCCACAAAAAGGTTGATCCATAGTTTGATTGTACTTATAGGAGGGATAATTATTACAGGATTAAAGGAAATAGATCATTGTGATTATTCTGATTTTGGTTTCTTCATGATTCCACTAACTTGATCAAATCAAGGATGAATGAAAAATCCAAATATCCATTATTTGGGTGTTCATGTGATTAATCTCCCCACCCTTTAAATCTATTGTGTTCTTTGTGTGTTCTCCTCAATTTGATATCGTATATGAATGATCGTTTTTTACACCCACAATCCGTTGAACAACAATTAGAGACCTAAGGTTGTGATCTACAATAACATTACAGAGGATTGATGAGAGTATATCTAGAAGTCATGACTTTTAGAAGAGTGGGTGTTGAATAGAGGGATTCTATAAGGGTGTTTAGTGGTGAGGATGGCATGCGGCGTGATGAGAGTCTGGTTCCTACATGGCACAAGATGGATGTGGCACTATCGAGGAGGCCAATGGCGGGGCGTGTAGCCACAGTCCAGGAGGTAATATGCTGGAGAAGTATCTCAATGTAACATAGGACATGGGTGGTAGAAAGGGTTCATGATAAAAGGCTACGACTGTAGCTGAAGTGGGATGGATCTCTGTGGCCATGTCTCTGGGATTTTATGGTTGTGGTGAGGCCCCAGGACTAGGTGGGGAAGGAGGGATAACCACAGGAAATATGGTTCGGTGCCATGTTGACTAGGGGGATCTGGCGTGACATGAAATCAAGAAACCATGTCGATCTAAGATATGTGTCTACGATTGGATACATCTGTTGAACTAGAATTGGGCCACGCAACACTGGTCGGGCTGGAGAAGTTGGCTGCTCTAGGGGCCAAGCAGGTCGTGGTCCAAGGGACCAATGAGCAGAGCCAATTCAGGTTGTTCTGGTTTATGGAGGGCTAGTTTGCCTACTCAGTACTAGTCTCCACCCCTTGACTATCAAAGGCAGGCTTGGGGTAGTCATAACATGGGCCCCTCTAGGATGGGAAATGAAATGATAAGATTTCATAATTAAATAATAAATGGTATGATAGAATTTATTTTGGATATATGTATTTCTAATGTGTAAGGGGAATGTAAAAGTATGAGGTAAGGGATTTCAGGATCGATCATATTTTTAATAGAGGATGTTTATTCATGAATTTATATTAACGAAATTATATTGTCTTAATCAGATGTTTCCAATTAATTTTACATATATTATGATTATGTATGAGTAATAAATTTTATCCATTAATTTTAATCCCTTTTTTATCATGATATCGAATTAATTTTTCTATGTAAAAAATTATTTTTCTATCTTTTCCCACTATTAAAATTTCTTAATGATTTGAAGAATCCATTACAGGATTTTATGTTTCATTCCGTAGAAATTGACTTCTATAATATTTTTTTATTTTTTATATTTAAAATAAGTGATTTAAATATTCATATTGTATTTTCCTCAATAAATATTCATGTGATTTATTTAATTTAAATATTACATTTGATAACATCTATTGATGTTAATTATGTTTTACTTGGGACATTATCAAATGAATCCATCCTAATTCTTTATCTGTATGGTAAATGTTTATGATGATAATATTTTTATGAAAAAAAATATTTTTCAAGGGTCGTGCTTTGATGAATTAATGAAATGTTTATGAAACCCATTTTTTTCTTGTGTTATGATAACATGAGATGGAAAATGTTTTAGGATATTATGGAACTCATATGATTCGATTTATTATGTTATTTGTGGGTAAAAAATTCTATATTACTCTAATGTAATGGGTAGTGTTTAATATCTCATGATATAACTACGGGAAGTAGGTAGATGACTATAAATAATATGGTTTTTAATCTATTATGAGAAACAAGTCAATGTGATTGAACAAATATGTGTAATAGGTGTTGAGACCTGATCCATTATGATTTTTTGTTCTTGGTATCTTACCTAGAAATAAGAAATATTTTCTATACCTTTGGTGGTTCCAGAAATTTATTATATGAAAATATGGTTCATGATTGATTATAATTTATCACTCTTATTATTCATGTCTTTTTAAATGACATCAATTTTTCCATGACTATTGTTTATAATCCCTAGTGTATTTGGTATGAATATTTTATGATGCGGTCGTGATATCATTTCGTTATGTATATCTTATCAATTCAAATGGTTTTAAATTAGATATCTACCATGATTACAATTACTAATAATCCAACAACCACCATTATTTTGTTTGTTTTCTCCTTGTTATGTAGAATGGTATATGTAGGAAATGTTTAGTAAGATTACTAAATCAAATGATATTTGGGGGAGATGGTGAAGACCATCCAAGGAATAATAAGATTATGTATCTTGTACTTGATGATAGTAATCCTTTATAGTCATTAGGGATGGATTTGATAAATTTATTCAATATTCATATAAATATATTTATTATTAAAATAAATAATATCATTATCTTTTATGATAATAGAAATTTCATGAATTTAAGATATCCATAAAAAGACATAGTGGTGTGATCCTTGAAACTCCTGTGAAAAAACATCTACTATTATATTCTTTGTGATGAATCATTGTATGAATATTATAATTCTTACGTTGGTGGAATTTGATGGTACACTAGGCATGTATTATATCTAATTATATAGGCCACACATCATATGATGGGAAATGAAAATATAATTATATATTCCAAACCATTCCAAGTTCATTTACTAATAAATAGAAGATAATGAATCTACTTTGTAAAATCCCTCAATGTTATGGGTGTTGATACCTAATGAAGAAGAATACATTTCCTAAATTTTGGAGTTGAGGATGGAATCAACCATTATAATATTCAAATTATTAGGGAATATAATAATGTTTTATCAAATAGTTACCTAGGCTTCCCACAATTCATGAATAACATGTGTAAAAATACATTATACCTAGAGCCACTCCTTTCTCAAAATTACACAATAGTATGTACCTAATTAAACTGGAGGAGGTATTGATTTTGGTGAAATATAATTTAGAAAAATTCTTCATACTCCATAGTGGATCAGGTTGGTGTATCCTAGAACTCTTTGTTATGAAAATATGGATGAAAAATAGATTTATTTATGAATTATTATGAGATCAATGAGATAAAAATAATTATATAGATTTTAGTAATTTTTAAAAAAAGTTGTTATTACCCATTGAATCGTCATGGTGTTCCCCATTATACTGTATCATGAGAAAAGATAGACCAATCTGGATATGTATGGATTATAAAAAGCTCGATAAGGTTGCCAAAATTATCATGTATTCTAATGTAAGGATTGTTGAATTATTCAATATACTATGAGGTGGTTAGCACTTCTCAAATATAAATCATTATCCATGATATCATCATAAAAATGTATAGAAGGTTTATATTTAGTAGAAAACCATCTATATTAGTTATGAAGACTATGAGTTTATAGTCATTTACAATGAAAATACTAAGACCCTAACAATTTTCATGGAATTGCTGACTAGATTTTGTATATACTACCTTGAACATTTTATGGAATCAATTTTTGATGACATTATATTTTAATCTGTGAATAATGAGGAACATGAAGAGAGTGTATGGATTTTCCTGGTCAAATTAAAAATTAATAATAGGTTGTTTCAGTTCAATCAGTGTGAATTTTTTATACGAAATGCCTAATTTTTTGGACATGTTATGTAGAGACCCAAATCTTGGCGTACATGGACATTACATTAATTTTTCGGAATACTTAATACATAATAAAAACAGACACAAAAGGACTGTAATAGTTTATTGTCTTTGGAAACATGGAACATAATCTTCTAATCATTGTGAAAGATCTTAAACATCTCCCATAAAGATATTCCCTTTTTTTATTACCTAAAACCATTCTTTATATCCTGGGTAAAAGAAAACATATAAAGGGTGAGAAAAAATTCTTAGTAAGGGTAATCATGAAAAGAAATAAAACAAACCATATACATTTCAACTTCAAAACATTAACATAATATTTAAACATCAAAATATTGTGCAATGTCATAAAACATGGCAGTACGCAAGGCATAGATCATAAAGAAATATTAATCATGATAAAATATCATAATAATAAAAAATATAATTATGTAAAAACATTAATCAATTGATATTATTTCCATTGTCACCACAACATTGCTGCCAAGACCATCTTAGTGCACAAAGTCCCTTTCTGAATCGAGTTCACTCCTCGTTCCAGTACTGTATCACTGAACCGGATTAACTTTTCATTCCAGCCATATCTACATAATGAGATATAAATCTTTACCCAATGCATTTTAAGTAGATATAGTTCCCACACATCTCATATTGAAATCATTCTTACTTGTGCCATAAAACAATCATACATCATTCATGATAACCCAAAGAATAAAATGGGTTTCATAAACATCATCCCATCATAACGTAATCCATATAAAACAAATGGATATCATTTAATCATAAAAAGAATCAAACAATTTAAATAATAGGAACATTATACTTGAAACATAATCATACTAAATAATATCGTCTTAGATGAAAAATAGTTTTGACAAAACACATGAAATGAACTCTTGAGGAAAATATCATTTCTTCTTCAATATCATTTTTTACACAAAATTCCATTGAATTTTAAAAGAAAATTATTTTTTTGA
This sequence comes from Viscum album, assembly GCA_963277665.1. Taxonomy (NCBI): domain Eukaryota; kingdom Viridiplantae; phylum Streptophyta; class Magnoliopsida; order Santalales; family Viscaceae; genus Viscum; species Viscum album. The sequence continues at coordinate 872,482,696 of OY728163.1, forward strand.
AAGTAATCATGAAATTTTGTAGAGGAATATTCATTAAAATAACTCATTATGAAACTGTAAAAATCCATTCATGCCGTATATGTTAAAAAAACATTTTTCTCATACATTTGCTGGAAATGTCAAAAAGTACCTAGTATGGTAATCAAATGACAGATTCCTAACATACCATATATTAAAAGTCAAAAATGGGTAAAAATGACTCTAAAAATACATGAAGTAATTTTTAGAAAATAGGTACATGGATGATAAATATAACCTTAGTAAATACTTACGAATAAACAATCTCGGATAAAAACAAGATTGGAAAATTTATCCCTTACCTTAGTTCCAATATGCTTCGTACGTATCCAAACCTCATGTATAATGATTTAAATAATGTCATTAACATATTACAGAATCATATTCATTGTTATGATATCATATATAGTTCACTTATGACTTTATATTACCTATTCTTTTGTAATTTCCATGTTAAAGTAGTGTTTTGGGTAAAATCGTTTTATTTATTGTACATGTTTGAACATGTTGTTCATGATATTATTATTACATATATCATGGTTTAATTAATTTTATAATGTAAATAATGATTTATATATTTTATATATTCAGTATATATATATATAATGTATAGATAAATGAAATGAAATACCTCGTTCATGGAGACGGTAGGTCGTACGTACGCATGAACCTTGTTTTCCTTTCTTTATTGATTGGAATGGAATTAAGTAAATGAAACATATATGTACCTAAATCTAGTATCATTATTATGTAATATCATTCATTATTATTTATTATATATACTTTATAATCATACTTTAATGGTTAATCATGGAAAATGAATCTCATCGCGTTTGTGGAGACGGTAGTCCGTACGTACGCACGAGCGATGATATCATTCCCATGATCATGGAATTGTGTTGAAGTGTATGTATAATATTTCAGAATCAATATATATTTACAATAATCATATATATTTATTTATTTACACCATTATACCCATCCATGTATGGTGGTGGTGTAAAAGAGATTACACTACGGCGTGGAGACGGTATTCCGTACGTATGCACGCGTGGTGATTTCATTTCCATATGATGGATAGAAGATAAAATTGGGTTGTTTAATATATATAATAACATATCAGTATATGAGTGATACTGCTGTTATTAGTTTATGATGAAACAAATAATGAATAAGATGTAGAAGAAGAAATAAATTGGAAGGAATTGGTGAAGGATATTACCTCTTCTTTGATGCGCCTCTTCTTAACCTCCTCTTATGGCACTAGGGTTGGTCTTTTGAGGGGACCAGAACCTCTATAACGTTTCTAGGTAATATTAGAAGGAAAATGGGATGGTTTTTTTCAATCTTCAAGTCTCAAAATCTTGTGTAGAGAATAGGGAAGGGGTTCCCTCTTTATAAGGGAGGAGAGGGGCACTTTAGAAAAAACTGAAAATATTATTTTATAATAAAGTCATATTCAGTTTATAATAGCTTCAAATTGATTTATTTTACAGCTAAATTGGGGATGGGACGAAATAATCTCAAAAAATAGTTTTTTGAGAAGTTTAGGTTACTATTTTAACCTTATCATTTAGATTTACCTCTAAGTTAAATAATTTAACATTTACCGCGTCTTTTTTTTTCTTACACTATATGGTTTATAAACATACTATAACAAGACAGAAGAGACCCAAGTGGTTCCTTATTAATATACAAAACATTATATAATTAATTTGGATGAAACTTATATTTTTAGGAATAGAATAACAATTAATAATATAATATTTGTTTTAATAACTATTTTATGTCAATTTTGACACTATTTGGTACTTGATTTTTGCGAAGAATAATAACAGAATGAATAGTTCTAAAAAAGTTAAATTAAATCAATACTAACATGTCCTATTAACCTATAAAATTAGTTTAATTCATAAAAAGTCTCAAATTACATTTATTTGGGTATTTATAAATAAATATCATAATATATCATTAATAAGGTAACTACTTCATCATCATTATGTCAAAAATAAATTAAATTATTTAATGTCTAAAAAATTATAAATAAATAAAAATTATGTGGGAAATATTTTTATCTTTCTAATGAATATTTATATTAGAATTTATCTTATGTATAACCCTACATTAATGATGTTTTAGTCATTAATCTTTGATTTTAACTATTTTAACTCTTCTTTAAATAAAATAATAATAAATGTCCTAATATAATCAAAGTGGACCTAAAGGGTAATATTTTATTCCTATGGTTGTTTTTGGTCGAATTAAACTTTTATAATAGAATTAGTACATGTGTTAGGGTAATTTTAATATAATTTTACCCTTAATTACCCTATTTACTTTTGACCATGGTAAATAAAAGTAAACAGTTACTATTCACCAAAAATTATTTTATCTTATTAAACCAAATTTTACTCTTTGAGAATAACTGTGTCTCTCAGATTTTTAAAATTCCACTCACAGTAGTGGTAAAATTATGTTTTATGTAAATTTTTAAATTCTCCTAGGAGGTGGGTAAAAGACGGTGAAAAGTTCAATATAATTTTTATATATCTAAAATTATTATAAAATGTCTCAAATGAATTAAAATGAACTTATATAGGAATTATTTACAAATTTGACCTAAAATAAAGTTAAATAAAATAAATAATTATTGAAATAAAATATCAGTTTTCAAATAGTAACCCAGTGTTTTCACAATTCATCAAAAATTGAAAGTTTTCAGAAAAATATAAAAAATTCACCCTAGGCTAATTTTGATATTCTAAATCCAAAAATGAAGTCCAATTCGAATGATAGAATTTAGAAAATTTCGAAAATTTGGTATTACTATTCATAATGGCTAGTTAATATAACATATCGTTGCTTAGTGAAACTCGGTATTGAGTACAACACACACTATCCTCGAAGGTCACAATTGCGTGTAATACAAGCCAAGTCAGGTATGTGTGTAGTGAAAGCTCCTATTGGTGTAGAGTATAGAACTATACCTCAATGAAATTAAAAAGATTATTTTTCATAAAATATCGGGGTGATACATGTGATCCCTAGTGAGTAAATTAACTTAGATCCTTCAAAGAAAAAAAGAAATTTTGGAATGACATAGTTCTTCATGATTCATGGAAATAAATAGTTTTCTTGTCTTCTATGTGTAATATAGAACTTTTTATAAAATTTACCATGATTTCATATCCAGATTACTATGTTAATGTAAATGGGTTGAAATATTTTAAGAATGAAGAATGTGAGGGTAGCTTTATGAAGATCAAAAAGAGGCTTATCTCTATAGTGTAATCTCATGAACTTTAAGAATAGAATGGATTGTGTTATATAATGATACTTTAAAAAACATTATTGAGTTGTTTACTCTTAAAGTATGATAAAATGATAACATATTCCTCATGATAGTTGAATATTAATTAGTAGAACTACCCAACCCAGGATCCTGATATAGAATCTATGATATTTTCCATGATGATGTATTAGAAGTAACTCTTTGGTTAGAAGTGTTAAAAATATATAAATATCATAAGACTATAAATAAAATACCTAAATATAATGTTCAGATTTTTTTCATCAAATATTAGTTTATATGATCAAGGTATTTAATTTTACTTTTAACTTCCATCTGAGAAAGGAGAACCTGGTAGCTGAAGAGGTCATAAAAAAGAACTATCTATCATATATATTTTCAAAGGAACTATATTCATGGATATGTAAAAGAAGGATTTTTAAAATCTAATATATGGGAAAACAACCCAATTCTCAAAAATTATTTCTTACCCAAAAATATAATTGTATATCAAGGAAGAAAAAAATCGATGATCTAGTGCATAAAAATTATATGTATGTTGCAAAGGATGAGAAACATCATGAATTCCATATATATATATTGGGTCTCATTTAGATTTTAAATGATCTTTGTTAGCCTATATAAATTTTGATAGGGGATAGATATTGGTTATTTAATGTAGATCATCATTATCCAACCTTATTGGATGAACCATTATGTTATTTGATCTAAAAGATTAATTATAGTGGGACACTATGAATAAATAAATTTTTCAGGACACATCAATGTTCTTGGTATGTGTGAATGGTAAGGGAGAGAGAAAAATCTTATGGTATTAATGTGAAAATTTTCCATCCCACATAGAAATGGGAAAATATCATCATAGACCTTATCACTAGTGTCCTGATGGTTACAAATGGATGAAATGTGATACGTGTTTTGGGGGACCAACTAGTAAATAATTACCACTTTATATTTCATAAAAAATAATTCCCAGTCGAAAAACATATAAACATATATATAATATAAGTGGTGGGGCTTCATGGGTAACCACTTTTGATAGTATATGATCCTGATTTAACGTTCCCTTATAAATTCTAATAAAGTCATCATCTATTTATGAATATTGAAATGTATTTTACTACCACCTGTCACCTCTAAGAAGATAGAATATCTGAAAGGACCATTAAATCACACATGGACATGTTGAGGGTCTTCGAAATGTAATTTAATTGGGGTTGAGATGAACATATACCATTGGTTTATTTATCGTACAAAAAAAATCCACATGAGTATAAAATTGGATTTATGTGATGCTCTTTATCATATGCAGAGTAAAAATCCTACATGTCCCAATGAAGTTGGATAATGATTGATACTTAAAACTTATCTTGTTAAAGATATAATATATAGGATTCAATACATCAAAAAATATTTCAAATTCAGTAATAGATAAATACTTAGATTCATTGAATGTATATGGAATTTGAAATCAGAGGCATGGTTTTCCATTGAATATCACAATGGAATATTACTATGTGGTTTGCAATGAAAGGAAGACATATCCCTTTGTACATTGGACCATTTAATATCTTTGATCACATAATAGTAGTGGATTATTATATAATACATTTTAGAAACATTCCCCATGTTCATGATGTGTTCAATGTATCATTGTTGAGGAATTAAATACATGATCTCACACATGTACTGAATCTAGAGGTGGTACAATGGGAGAGATACCTATCTTATGAGGATTTGTTAGTGGATATCTTGACTATTTGATAGAATTTTCGACATAAAAAAATTCAAATCATCATATGAAAATACTATGGTTGAACAATTAATATAAATAGGTTACATTGAATCTTGAGGAAACATTGTAGTAAAAGTACTCACATGTATTATCAACATAAAATATGAGTTAAAATTTTAGGGATGAAAATTATAAGATGGTGGGGAGAATTTGAGGACCTGTACATTAAAAACGTTATTTGAATCTTGAATAAATATGTATTAAATTATATTAAATTATTCAAATATGAAAAATATTGAAGCTAAACACACTTTATATCATTTATTAATATGATTATATTAGTCCTGAACTAATCTAATGAAAATTAAAAATATTAAAAAGATAAAGAATATATTAAATGTAAATATTTGAATTGGAAAACCAAAGTCATTCCATTATAATAGAATAATCACCCACAGAAAAAACTATTGAAACGAATCATAATAATTGTTAACCAATTGAAATTTTTTAAAAATTAAAATGCAAAACCTTGAGAGCAATTGAAATTTTTTTTCATAAATAAGTGAAATAATATATATGAAAGTAATATATCCTTTTGAATAGTTATGTGACTTTTGAAATTGTAACGTCCTCCTTGGGATTAGTAACGTGGCCAGTGGAAATAGTAACATGATCATTATAATCGAAATATGACAACAAATGTAGAATGGGTAATATTTATCAATATTAATTTAATAAAATATAATTAAATAATCCATTAAATAAATATCTTGATTAAAAATTAAATTATTCTATAATAACATTTTAAAAAACTATATTTTAATATATTTAAAATTTTTTTTTAAAATGAGAAACCAAAATAAAAAATGATTGAAAAAAAATTTACTAAATTAATTCCATTTTGAGAGTTCTAAAATAATAATTAATTAACGGTTAATTTATGGTATTTTTATCTAATAACTCAATTTTATTTGAACTATAAAAATATTGTTTTTAAATAATTGGGGTATTTTCAAATTCTTATTTAATGACATAATAATAACATAACTATTTCTTGAAGTGTTTTATGGAACAAAAGAAACATTAATTTGATAAATGAGTCATTAAAATTCAATATTTCTTTTCAAAAAATTTATTCAAATTCTAATATCTACACTATTCCATTTAAAAAATATATTTCATTTTTTTACTTTAAATTTGATTAAACAAATAATTTCATACAATAATGTGTTTTATGATTATAAAATCATTTTCAAATCAAATGTATTTTATAATGAAAATAATAATTCTATTGAATAGTTTACATTTGATATAATAATTTATTCAATATTTTATCCTTAATATACCCATCTCCTAAAATATAAATATCCTCTCACTCATTCCATTGAAAACTACTCCACCCATACTTATCTAATAAAACAATCTACCTAAATTACTTCCTTTAATCCCATTACAATCTTGTTGGATGTCATCATTTCATTCAAATAAAATAATTCAAGAATTTTAGTGTTGTATAGAAGAAGAAACCCCAATAATTATGTACGTTTTCATCACATTTTATTCAGATTTCCCACATCTATTATTATTTTTATATACTCATTTAAAATAAAATAATTCCAATATTAATTGAATACTGTTTTAAATATATATTTACAGTTCTATGATACATTTATATCAATAGCTATGACATATTTTTATATCAAGAATCACTTTTCTACACTTTGAATAAATCACTATAATTGGATTAGAAATTTTTTTAGATAGAAAAAACAAGTATATCTAACAGGGCATCATCATTTCAAAATTAAACCATCCACTCCCCATTATTTTTTTCCCCATCACAAATGAATGATGATGTTTTATTCCATAAATATGGTCCCCCTTATTCATTTTAGAACCCAAACAGATATTTATGAACAACTCTATAAAAAAATATGAAACTCATTTCATTCTATGGGTTTATGTCATCAATAATATATACATGTGATCCCTTTACACATTAAATTCATGATTATCATCCTTTTATGACATAATGGGTGGGGAAAAAATATATTTCCCTCTAATGCATTGTCAATTTTAATATATCTTGGGAAATTAAGTGTTTTATTCATGAAAATGATTCTTTATATGTTCACACAAATGATGAAATGACTTGGGCACAAATTTTATACATGAACATGATGATATATTTCATAAAAAATGTGTGTGTTATTTAACCAATGTGTTATGATGTTTAGATATTATTCATATGAATCATTTGATTCCATTACCATGTATTTCCATCCATAATATGACGGTGATATTATTCTTATTATATGATGATGTTGATTATGCACGTCCATGTACGTTTGATTCGGGTACCCTATTTATCCAATTATATCCCTTTCTTTATTAGGGGTTCATAGCAACACATTATTTTGTATATATCCTCAAGTGATTATATATAAAAAAGAGTTTTTCAGAGATTTTATGAGGATAAAGAAGAAGGATGTAAATATTTTTATTCTTTTTTTATTTCCAAGTGATGTGTGAGATTAATTTATATAAGATACTTAACAATTTAACTTGAATTGTATATATAATATATAATTCTTATAAAAAATTATATATTAATCATGTAAAAATATTTTGACTCACTATATACATTGATTAATTCTTTAATTCTTTTAAGAAATTAATATTAAATAAATATTTGATCAAATATATAAATAATTATTAAATTATTCATTAATAATTAATAAGTAATAAAATAATAAAAACAAATATAATTTTTTTATAATTATAAAATATTATGAAAATAAAATATTTTAAAACAAATTAATGGAAAAAATTATGAGACGTGATCATCTTAAAATTATCTAATGTTCACAATATAGTGTAAAAGTTTCATTTATTTATTAATTATGTGATATTTTTTCATAAATAAAATCATTTGATATATAAAAATGGTAATTTTACCTCAAATATAAAAAATTATCATATGCGCATGAAATTCTATAGAAATTTTAAATATAAATAGTAATGCCTTTACATTATCAAACCCTATAAAAAAATTTACGTCATAAAAAATATTAAAAAAAATAAAACAAAATGAAAATAATTGAAGATTGACAAATGATTCCCAAAAAATGATTCATAACCAAAATTTAAATAAGAAGTAAATGTGATATTTTTATTAAATGTATCTTAAAAATGTGACACAAAATTATCCATATAGGAAAAAATAAAGTTTCATAATATCTCATAATAATAAAAAGGATATGGAAAATTACTGAATGGATATGTCAACATTGTTCATAAGAACCCAATATTTCACCATTCAAATAATGAAAAAATATTTAATAATAATTAATTATATTCCAAATCCATGAAAAAAATGTAAATGATCTCGATGACGATATATAACTACTCCTAATCAATCAGAACACACCAATTCCCTATTGAATAAAGAATTTATACCTCAAAAATTCATATATAGGAACTCCACTTCCAAAAAAATTATTACATAAGATTCCCAAATGATTGATCTAAACTATTTTACATCTAAATCATATTAAATTCATGATTAATCCAAATATTTACTTTTTTACTTAACGTAAAAATCATTTTTAAGGTCGTTTTTTTTGTTTATTACATCATGTTTTGAGGTTATGTCTATTAAATAGATGTAGTAAATGTATTTTTATCATCATTTTCACATGAAATTTCAAAACATTTTAAAATAAGGTTTATTTTTTAGAAAAAAATTAAATAAAAAATCACATTATGTATGATTTAATGTTGGTTTTCCAAATATCAAAATTGGGATGTTGTATATTTGTTATAAGTAATTTCAAGGCTACAAAAAAACGACTTTTCTATTTTAGAGAATCAACAATGAAATTACAACTCAATTTATTTTTACAATGTTATTATTTTTAAAATTATAATTACATTAGTTTTAAATCAGATTAATAATAGAAATAATAATCATCCCGAAAATTATCATAATAACCAATGATATTATAACCAAGGAATGGAAAAAAATAAATGACAATTTGTCATGATTTTATTTGGGATTTTGGAAATAATAATTTTCTACATGAATGAGATATTTTTATCAGGAATCCACTTATATATTTTTACATGATATGTAATATTTTATTCTTAAGATGATTGAAAAATTCACAAAGGGAAGGATAAATATAATTTTATTTATAGAAAATACTGATATGTAATATATTTTACATTAGAAAGTGATAAATAATATATTATCTTTATATATATATGAAGAGATATTTTAATTTATTATTTCATTAAACTTGTAATAGATTTTGAAATAATTTAACTAGATTTTGTAATAGTATCCATGATTTTGTAACACTCTGAATATTGACTAACGTTGAGAGTTCTGGAAAGACTATTTTTTTCTCTAGTTGGAAATTTCCAATTCTCATAAGATATTTCTTTGGTATCATAACACATCTATTCTTATAATTTTTTTACATTGAAAAATTCCAAAGGGCTTCAAAACTGAAATACATTTATTGTATTTCGATGTTATTTAAGTCCATAAGACATAAAAATCCATATTTTATTATGTAATCCCATAAAATGGTAAAAGAAATGTAAATTATAATGGAATAAAAATAGTTTTTTATTTATTTATAAACTCTTATGTATGAATTAATAATTTTTTGAATTTTTTAAATTAGAGGGAATCAAAATACGTTTACTAATTGATATAATTGAATTAGAGAAGAAAATCATCAGGACATAAGAGAGTGTGCCATGCTAGAATGGTATATATGATGATTTCTCGACACACTATCATTTCATTACTACTTTCACTATAGTGATCATTTTTTCACCAAATATGATCTCCTAATATTTTTATCCATTAAAACATTAATTCAACTGTGCATTTTTATTATAAGGTAAAACAACCATGTCGGAGGATTTATGATTTAATATTGATGATTTTTAAATGATTAGGATAATTTAAAGTATAAATTAATGAATATTTTTGTGAATTTTTAATTCTACCAATTCATTCATAGATTAATGTATATATTTGTTTACATATAGAGGAAATGAGAAGTAAATACTATTTCATGTCTGATAATCATTCTCAAATGTTACATCAACTCATTGAGGACTATTTATTCAATTACTACATTTAATTTTTTTCACCTTCAATATTAAAATGATACTCATGAAGTTGTAAATTAATATATTTGAATAGTAATATGAAAAATTAATGAATTCGAATATATGAGGTAGAGGGGGAATTGATAAGAATGAGGATTCATGAGTTGGTTTATCTAGGGATGATAAATATCCTTATATAGCTTTGAGTAGTGGAGGCCCACTAGAATTTCCCATTTTAGACATCAATCTAATTCATTTTTATTCTATTAATTTCTTTTGGAAATTATATTTTTTTAATTAGGACGGTTGTTTCATAGAGAAAATAACTTATCATATATGATAAAATGGAACTTTATTAATTTATGAAATAGGTGTAGTTTTTCAGACAATATAAATTTATAATGAAATGTATATCATTTGAGAAAAATTATTTCAATTGGGTTTTATACCTCAAAGGTATTTGATTAATTGAATCACCTATATAGTTGTATAAGTACCCATAATGAAATTTTTATATAGTTTTATGAATGATTATATATTAATATTGAGGTCATAATGTGTGAATTACATAATTAAACAATAAAATAATTTTTGATATGGAATGAGGGAATTTTTTATCCTTACTGCAGTACCAGATGGCCTGATGTGAACCTCCTTATATGTAAGAGGTTGAAAACTAGTATGGAGGAACTAAATTTTAATGTGGGGAGACTATACCATTATATAAAAATATATATAGCAAAATCATGTAAATAATAGAATAATTTTATAAAAAGGTACATTGAAACTAAATAATAATTATTATTTAATTGATTACATGATTGGTATATTAGTGATATACAATGTAATAATCCATGGACCTTACATTTTTTAAATAAAATAGGATTTTGATCACAAAACATGAAAGTAATTAAAGATGATGGATTATCACTATAGAGACCAACACGGTACCAATGCTAAACACTAAACTCTATCTCCTATATTCCCATTCACTTGGCCCATTCCCATTATTGGATTCCAAATCATGAAGTCTATATGCATATTGAGATGATCATTTAGTTTGTGTGTGTGTGTCTAAAAAATTTTGGATCCAACCAATTCATCCTTAACATATGTTCCTATTCATAAATGTAATATACCATGAAAATAAATTAATTCATAAGAAAAAAATAATAAATCATTTGTCGAGTGATTATTCTCTAACCAAGAATCCAAAAACCATACTATAAATTTTGGTTCTCCATTAAAAAATAACAATAAAAGAACCATCATATTTCTTTTTTCCACTAGTCCACTATATATATCATATAGTATCCCTATAAAAATCCATTCTTAGGTCTATCTACAATTCATTTTATCCCCATCATTGACATGGTATAGGCATCATGTCCATTTCCCATCATCACTAGATCAGGTTTGTACACATGGTCATCAAATCCACACAATTCTATTGGACATGCCTCAAAGCTATTAATCACAATATATATCATTGTTCAAGACTCACATCCATCATACCTCATCTCTTCCTTGGGTTGAGAAATAATGTAGTGGTATAATGTCACTATTGCATGCCATGAATCAAGACCATTAAGCCCTGTATCTATTATGGGTCATACATTATGATAATTGTACCATGTCTCTACAAATGGTTGACAAAAAAGTCAATGAATCCAAATACATCGATGGGACAAGTCCAAATTCTATTTCACTATTTCCATTTCAACAATTCTATATGCATTGTCTTGTCATCGTCATCTTCATATGTCACACATTCTCCCCTTATATGGGATAACTAATATATAAAACACAAAAATATAATTATTACTTTATAGAAAACATATACATGACATATATTCACACACAGAAAGAAATAACACATATATTAAGAAAACATAACATATCAGGAGTCCCAAAATCTATAAACACAAAAACATTTATCAATATCAAACATGACAATCAGGGGATACAAATGCACAAAAGTGATAAATATAATTGAATTGACTTTATAAATGGTCTCAATATAATATATAAATTCAGAAAAAAAGGGTATTGGAACCCATATTCCATTAACCTTCATACATAACAAGGAATTCATTACAATTCCCTAATGAGAATCAATTGAATGAATGTTTCCTGATTTACTGAAAAACTAGATGATAATGTGTCAAGTGGTCCATGATTTCACCAATAAGATTTCATCAAAATAGAATAAATTTATCTTAATTATTAAGTCACAATAAACTGCATATTTCATCTACAGTCCATCTCCAAAACAACATGTTTAGTGTATGATAGAGATAAAAACTAATATAAATTGAGAAAGACAATATTTAATTATCTAGTAACTCACAAGAAATCACCAAAATTTTATTCTATGGTGTTAGGGGTGATGCTATGATTTTATGGGATGAATGTGATCATGATGATTATATAGAGTCACCCAAGGATTTGGTGGATTCTAAATCCTTGTTGACACCCAAAATAAAACACATTCATCCCTAGTGAACCCCAATGGACTTCTCCTTCAATCATCATATGATATTTATTTAATATGATTTATAATAAACAACTTCCAGATCAATTTAACCCTATCATATGTATCCTACACATTGCATAGCCTATAATATTTTGAGTGACCTGCCTCAATCCATCAGAGTGGAAAGAGACAAGGATGACTATAAAGAGACTCTGAGGATCAAACTAAATCAATTATTGGAAACAATTTCCTTTTTACATAGAAACCACCAGGCTAGAGGACCATCTCATTCCCCAATTCACTCCAAGATGATTACTTAGAACATATCCACCATGATATAAATCTTCATATACAATTTTAAATCATTATTTACATGATATTTTATACTCATATTTATTGGAGTCCCTAAATTATTCGTAAATACTATAAAAGATTAATATTTAAAAGACATATCAAAATCTAATACAATATTGGATTTCCATCCATGATGTTGTATAATCTCCTAGTAATAAATCTATCAAAACTCGTGTACTACATTATTATCATAGATCACCATGAAATGTTCCACATTTTTATGATTATAAACTATCTCTCATACATCATATAGACTTCTCAAGGTCTTGTAAAACATTATCCTGAAGTATATCATCACTTCCTCCAACATTCCAAAAGATGTTGGAAGTTGGTATTGTACCCTCCTAATCAATGCAACTCTACATTGATCTTATAATAGGTTTGCTGTTGAGATATGAGACCCACAATGTATCTCTTAATCAATTGACTCTATAATCATCACCTATTAACCTAATACATCTTCATCATACTTGAGGGAATTACTCATTGAAAGGAATTATAAGACATCGTTTTGTCCACATGAAACCTATTTCTATATATCACATAAGAAAATTTATTATTTTATCACCGTCCAATGGTTATCCTATAACTGGGTAATATCCCATGAAATTTTCATACACTACAATGAATTAAGGATCTGACTCTTGGATGGTCATTATAAGATCCACCAACATTATCTTGATTTCCAAAGGACCAAACTTCATAATCACATCTTCCTCAAATTCATAAACCAACCATTTAACTAAAAATATTATAAACCATTATTCCTCTTTTGAATGTACCTATCTAATATCCTATTTTTTCAGATGAGAGACTTTATAATGACATTAATCTTCATTATAGTATAATACATCTCTAAATAAAATTTCGATTTTTACTCTACCCAATTCTTCTAGTATGGAAAGACTATATGTAACAACCCGGTTCTGGTGCCACCCAGAGGTTCTCCATACCTAGTTGGTCACATGGCCTCAAGCTGATTTCCCCGAATTCCAGAGGCTGCCGACTAGCAGTGAGGGTTGTAACAACCCAAACATTAATCAAATAAAAATTCATTTTTATCTGATTAAATGTATTAATATGTGAATTGGTTATATAACATATAAACTAATTTTGTTTGATGTCTTGGACTTTAAAATACCATTAATAATTGTGATCATTGCTCATATAGTCGTTGAATAGTGATCACATGATTTGTATAAATATAGGGCTTTAACAAATCCAATTTACTCAGACAAAAGTACTGGCGGCCTCATATCGTAGACTTTCCACGTATGAAGACCATTTGTCTGAGCTAGGAAATGAGGTGGCATCTTTGAGCTTCACTCTGTACCAAGCCTAATCTAATCTTGAATATTTTAATCTTGAGTGGAACTTCCTATGGAGGAAGTGGATGTTATTTGATATTACCACTAGGGCGATGTTATCCGAGCCACCCTAAGAGTCTGTTACCATCGCACTCCTTACCCTAATGTCTAATGCAGGTGTTTTAAGGGGTTATCTAACAATACCATAGTACAATGACTATGTAAATTATTTGTGTATAAAGATTATACAGTTATTTTATGATTGTTACTTTGTAAATAGTTTTTAAGGAGAAAATAGTATTTTTAGTTAATATTCAACTAAGAAATCTATTTTTTGAATTAATGGATTTTTGAATTAAATAAAATTTTCATAAAATATTATTATTATTATTAAATTAAATTTTATTAAATACTAATTATTGTATAATTTTATCAATACAATTTTATTTTTTATTATGGTTTGAAAGCTATTTTTGTCAAAACCCATGAATTTTTTATAAATTTTAGTGGTTATTTTAAAAGTAAAAATTCTCATATTTATAAAATTAATTAGATAAAATTAATATTATATTTGGAATCAAGATGTTTAAATTATCCAATGGTGAATTTTTTATAATTTTCTGAGGCTGTCGAATTTTTGGGTAAAAATTAAATAACGTTTAAATATATAATGTGTTTTATGACATCATAAAGGCCCAATAGTGATGAAATAAAATATTATAAACATTATTTTCGGCCAATATATGTTTTTACATTAAAATAATTTTATTTTTTATTTTTTTGATTTATTTTACAAAGCTTTAGTGGATCATCAAAGACATATAAAACATTTTGCTTTTTTAAATTGTTTTTTTGAGAGTGTGACTAACCTTCACATAAGAAACCCTATTATTTTAATAATTTCAGACATTGGCCTTATAAAATATTTTTTTCCACTCCCTTTTGGGAAAAACCATGGGTGAAAACCATGGGATGGTTTTTTGTTTTGATTAGTTTAATGTGAGGTGTCCCAAACCTAAATAATAAACAATTCCCCCTCTTTTCCTATATAAACCCATCAAAGCTCCCACTTCCTCTTCACTCAAAGTATTTTTAGTTCGTCCAACCTCTAACCTCATCTCTCTATAATCCTCCCACGGTTCCCCAAGCTCTCGAGAATCCTCTCTCAGGCCTCTCCCAAGCCTTTGGGATCAAACATCCAAGTAATGGATTTCTTCTTTTCTCCTTTTATCCAATTTTCTAAATGTTGATATGCCCCTTTATTTTCAATTATAAATGTTGGGGTATGATTTAGAACCTCCCCCATAAATCCGTATTTTTATTGTAATGATAATATACCCCTATCTCTCTCATTAATTCCTCCAATTTATAGTTGTTACCATGTCGAAATTCCTTAAGGAATTTCTCTCTCCTCATATACGTTCAAGAAATTCTTTTGTATTATGAGTCCAAATTACATTATTTATCTTGGTAAATGTATCTATATGACCCCTTACTTTCCATTTTATTTAAATATTATGAGACACCCCTTTCTCTCTCATCAACCATTTTTATGAGTTTTTTTGTCTCGTTGTTACGCTGCCGAAATTATACTGCGATTTCCAATCCAAAGACATTGTGTAGTGAATACAATGCCCATTTCTCTATAAAGGGTATTCACCTTTATGCACATTTTCTAATTGTTTAAATATTTTCATGTAGGAATTCCATATTCCTTTATAATGGAATAAATTATGATTTTTAATGAATCCATATTGTATTATCCATGTGGCACACTAATGCATTAAATGAAATGTTTAGGAAGGGTGTGGCCTGATAGCACCCTAATGCATTGGGTAAAGTATAGTATCATGATATGTAATGTGAAATGAGTATTGAATGATTATAATTCAATTACAACAAGGTTTTATGCGTGCTTCATGTGCAATGAGGTTTTAATCATGCCCCATGTTCCAGGAGCATTGGCTAATGCTAATTCCATATTAATTGGTGTTGCCCCATTTCCATGTTATGATTATCATGTTTTATCATGCCTTTATGTTCATGTTTCTATTATGCTTCATTTATATTCCTATTTTCTATCATGTATTGAATTCCTAATGTTATTCTATTTTTATTCCCTTATTGGGGATTATATATCACCCTTTTCTTATGCATGTCCTCGTGTTATCCCATGCAATGCTAAGTATGAGGGAATGTAGTGTTCATGTAAAATAAGTATTCAATAAAGATATTGTATTCAATGTTTTATGTTATTATGTAACGATCCTAATCCCCATACATTCTGGAACTCTCGATCGTCCATGTTGTATCATGTAAAGGTTTTATGTAATAAATCATGTTTAAGTGTGTAATAAAAAGAAGGGTTGTCATAATTGGTATCAGAGGATAGGTTTAGTTATTTTTGGGATTAGGATTATAAAACCCTAGTGAAGCCTTAAGGATAAGACTAAGTATAATAAAAACATCCCAAAATTTTGGTGGTTATTAAATAAGTGTTTTATCAAGAAAATATATCCTTTTCTAGATATGATCATGTAGAGGCGGCTCGATCACAGATGTACCTAGGGGTAAAAACCTCAGGAAGGAGTTTTGGGCTTGAACTAGGGTATCTTGGTACACAAAAATAGGTCTTGATGCACTCTTGGTTACGACACTCTCGGGGTATATTCATTGGTAAATTAATAAGCTTAGTATGAACCATTATAATGGGAATAAAAAAAATTCCCTAAGAATATGTGTTAAAAAGTAGATCATGGATAACATAGATTGAAGCCTATAGATTCATAAGTTAAAGAAATAAAATTGATTTATATCTCATATGTTTTTTTCTTGGATTACCCCTTTATGTGTTATCCCTACATTTTCTTTAATTAAAGAATAATTAATCATTAGACTTAAAGTAGTTTTACATCTAAATTTTATTATATATAGTGGGTAACTCAAAATTTGATATGTTTCATCAGCAGGATAAAGGATAGTTTCGAGATGGAAGGGGAAGAACCTCATACAACAATATTGTCCCTTTGTGAGGACTCACTAGCTATAATTATTACAATGTCAAGATCACATAGCATCGAATCCTTTTCCAATGTCCAAATTTCTTTAAAGATGCTCTAACACATATTAAACACCTCCTTCATTCCATGTAATCATTAGGGGTCGTGTCTCACCTATGATCAAATATTATACTCCAAACTCTACTACCTTTCAAGACAAGGGAGGTACCATCAGGGTATTTTCAAATATTTTACCATATCCAGAGAGTGTGATGCACAATTTGATTTTAGAATAGTTTCTAAAGAGGGAGACCTTTGAGGATCCTATATATATAGTCTTATCTTCTAGTAGCTTTAGAAACATAGACAATATATTAGAAGAACCGAATTTCAAAAATATCAAATATGACTCTGTCAGACTATTTTACAAAAACCTGGTACATGGTGATGTATCGAAACTATATGTTAGAAATAAAATTTTAAAAAAATTGTATCATATTTTTCATCGGTATGATCCATGTTTCACAGACTACGTTTGGACCGAGGCGGTGGATGACTTTGAATTTGCATTGAGGTATTGTAGCACTGAGGGGACCCTCGCTCTCTGTGATCGACATGGAAATGAGGGTTGGGGAATTCTTAATGTTGGTGGGTAATCAACCCTAAATCATGTTTATATTTAAATTTTCTTTTTATATGTACTCAAATTGCGAGGAAGCGGTTTTTTTAAGGGGGGGTGATTGTAACGACCCAAACTTTTATCAAATGAAAATTCCCTTTGATCTGATTAAGTGTCTTAATATGTGAAATGGTTATATAACATATACACTTATTTTTTTCTGTTTTTGGACATTAAAATATAATGATTAATTGTTACTGTTTCTAATATATTCTTTAAATACTTATCACATGATTATTATAAATATAAAGATTTAACAGATCCAATTTACTCAGACAAAATAAGTGATGGCCTTATCCAGTAGACTTATCCCATATGAAGAAAATTTTTTGGAGCTCATAAAGGAGGTGGCATCTTTGGTATTCACTTTGGACCATAACAAAGACAAACTTGAATATGTTAAGCTCATGCGGAATTTCCTACGAGAGAAGTGGAAGTTTATAGAGATTACCACTCATGAGATGTTTTCCGAGCCACCCCAAGAGTTTGTTACCATAGCGCACCTTACCCTACGGTCTTATGTGGGTGTTTAAAGGGGTTATTTAACAAGACCCTAGTACCATGACCATGTACATTATTTATGTATCAATACTATACATTCATTTTATGATTGTTACTTTGTAAATAGTTTTTAAAGCACAAATAGTATTTTTAGTTAATATTCAACTAAGAAATATATTTTTATGAATTAATGGATTTTTGAATGAAATAATATTTTAATAAAATATAATAATAATTATTAATAAATTATTTTTTATTAAATATAAATGACTTTATATTTTTATGAATGAAATTGTAATTTTTATTATGGTTTGAAAGCTATTTTTTTTCAAAACCCATGATTTTTCGATAAAGGTTAGTTTTTATTTTAAAAGTGAAGATTCGCATATTTAAAAAAAATTAGATAAAATGAATATTATTTTTGGAATCAGGATCTTGAAATAATCCAACGGTGAATTTTGAATAATTTTCTATAACTATTGAATTTTTTGGTAAAAATTAAATACCATTGAAATATATAATGTGTTTTAGGACATCATAATGACCCCATATTGATGTAATAAAATACTATAAACATTAATTTTGGATAATATATGTTTTTCCATTAAAATTTTTTAAGTTTTTAATTTTTTGAATTATTTTACAAAGCTTTTGTAGATCCTTCAAGACTTTTAAATCATTTTTCTTTTGAAAATTGATTTCCTTGATAGTGTGAGTCACCTCCAAATAAGCAACCCTATTATTTTAAGAAGTTTGGCCATTGGCCTTATAAAATATTTCTTTCTACTCACCCATGGAAAAATCCATGGGAAAAAACCATGGTATGGTTTTTGGTTTGGATTAGTTTAATGTGAGGTGTCCCCAACCAAAATAACAAACAATTCCCCCTCCTTTTCTATATAAACCCACCCAAGATCCCACTTCCTCTTAACTCAAAGCCTTTGTATTTCATCCAACCTATTCCCTCCTCTCTCTATAATCCTCCCAAGGTTCCCCAATCTCCCAATAACCATCTCTCAAGCCTTTCCCAAGCCATTGGGGTCACACATCCATGTAAGGGATATCTTTCTTTCTAATTTCTTCCAATTTTTGTAATATTTATATGCCCTTTTATTTTCAATTATAAAATTGGGGTATGATTTATCACCACCCACATACTTACCTATTTATTTTTGAATGATAAGATACCACTTTATCTCTCCTTAATGACTCCCGTTTACAAATGTTACCATGCCAAAATTCGATAAGGAATTTCTCCCACCTCATTTAAGTTCAAGAAATTATTTTGTATTATGAGTCCAAATTCCATTATTTGTTAAGGGACATGTATATATATGACCCTTACTGTCTATTTCATGTAAATATGATGAGACACTCCTTTCTTTCTCATCAACCATTTTTATGAGTTATTATGTCACGTCGTAACGCTGCCGATATTTCACCGTGATTTTCCAAGCCAAATTCATTGTGTAGTGAATACCATACCCATTTATCTATCAATGGTATTCACCTATATTCACATTTTCTAATTGTTTAAATAGTTTCATCTATGAATTACACATTCCATTATTATGGAATAAATGATTATTTTTAATGAATCCATGTTATATGATCTATGTGGCACACTTATTCATGAAATGAAATGTTTAAGAATGGTGTGCACTAATAGCCCTCCAATGCTATGGGTAAAGTACAGTATCATGATACATCATTTGCAATGATTGTTGACTCATGCCAATTCAGGTGAAATGAGTTTTTAATCTTGCTTCATGTTCAATGAGGATTTACTCATGCTCCATTTGTAATAGTCATTGGCTCATGCTAATTCCATGTTAAGTGTAGTTTCCACATTTCCATATTATGATTATCGTGTTTTATCATGCCTTTATGTTCATTTTTATCTTGTGATCCTTTGTTATTTCTATTTTATAACATGTATTTTATTCCTTGTGTTATTCCATGTTTATTCCCTTACTGGGCTATATAGCTCACCCTTTTCTTATGAATGTCCTCAAGTTATCCCATGAAATGATTTGTATGAGGGAAGATAGTGGTCATGTAAAGGATGTTTTTAATGAATATGTTGTATTTAATGTTTTATTTTTTTATGTAATGATTCTATGCACCAAAGAAACTAGAACTCTCGATATTCCATGTTGTATCAAGTGAATTTATTATATAAAAAATCATGTTTAAGTGTGTAATAAAATGAAGGTTTTTCATAAGGGCCTTGGGTGTGGTAGTGAGAAAACTATTCCCTCATTGTCAAAGTACCATAGCATAAACAAAATACATAGTAATAGAAAAATCAGTAATAATACCAAACAATAGTCAGTAGCTGAAGACTGAATGTAATAAACCACTGAAGCACATATATAAATGATTCATGATACATATGTCTAGGAAAGCATCCAAACATGTCGCAATACTATAATATAGTAAAAAACCAATGTACATAAGCAAACAAATAGACTCCAGAAGCATCGCAAGCCTCAGCCTGGCCTCATTCTCTCCATCTCCATGGTAGTCAAGAACCTGATGTCGAGGGGGACATTCCCTTATCTATACCTACATGAATATAATCTGTTTGGGAAAAAAACATGACCCAAATAGGGTGTGCGACTAATCCCAGTAAGCAACCACCCAATGATCTATGCCTAAAATTCAGTGAATATATTTGAAGGAAATAATCAATAAGTAGCAATAAACAAGGAAGTAATTAGAAGTAAACAATCCTACAGTTTCAAAGCATTCAAAAAAATCATATCTCAAGTATGTAGCTAATCAAAAGCAGGGAACCCTTTGAAATGTACTCACAGCATAAACCCTATGGTTTAACCAAAATGACACATGAAATCCCTCGGGAAGTACACACAGTCTCACCCCTCTAGTTCATCATTATCATAAACTCTCTGAGGAATCACTCACCATCAATTCCCATTATAGTATCGTATCGGTAACTAATAGGTGCTCTAGGAAGCACTCAAATTCCAATTCCCCATGTGGCCCGCATCGAGTAACTATAGATACTCTGAGGGATCACTTACATCCATCCCACCTATATTCTCGCAGCGTAATAGTAAAACAGACACTCTAGAGAAACCCTCAACGTCCATACTCCCTATTGTCTACTACACCAGGTTCTCACGGCCCTGTGTAAGTCAATCGTGCACAATGATAAAAGGCAGAAAAATTAAACATTAATAAATACTTGTCTAAACAGTCTAGATCATATCACAGTATGTCACATAATAATCACTCCATCCTAACAACACTAGGCATGGAATGAAATTCATCCTAATAAGAAAAGCGAGACCAAATGATCAAAATAAGAAAACATAGGGAAAACCTCCATAGCATGGAAAGATAACACTATTTACAAAAAATTAACCTCTATCCAAACAAAAAATGAAAATCAGGAAATATAAGGGCTGAAAACCAAAAACACGCAATACCCCGAATGAGGGTATTAGGAACTTTTTCACATATAACTCAAAGGCAGTCAACAGAAAATCACAAACTAACTACCTCACCATTGTACGATCGATATATTCTGGCATCAGACATTGGATCGACCTAGAATGTGGTAGATCTACAAAAACATATAAAACATTAAACCTAGTATAACTTGAGAGAGAGGAGAAATCCGAAGTTGAGGATCAATAAGAAGATATAACTCACTGATGTGATTGCAACGCAACCGACAGAGTTCAATTCAGATAAAGGATATTGAGTTGGGAGCTCCATGAAGATCCATGACCATATGGATGCTCCTAGATGGGATGGAAAAAGATGAATATGGTTCGGACCTTTAGACACTACCCTATTCCATTTAATTAAATAAAAAGAAAGTACATGGTGTGTATTTTTGATATTACACGGTGTGTACTTTCCCTTATTGGGAACCGCTTTAGGTGCCCTCTATTTCACCCCACACGGCCATGTACTAAGCTGTTGCAAATCATATAAACGATCACCCACGCAACCAAGTACACCATGTGTACTTATAAGTACATCGCGTGTATTAATAAAATTTCTAGAAACTCCTATTTTTCTCAAAAACATCAAGAAAGGAAAAACATACCTCAAAAGAAGATTTGAGTTCTTACAAAATTACTCCCTTAAATAAATTTGTTCCCAAATTTCCGTAGTAAGGAGGCGTAGAAGAAGAATCCTCGAATTGCTCTGGCCACTATAATCATTCATCGTCCTCCCTCTCCCAGGTATCGTCTTGAATTCACCTGTGGTTCCGTAAAACTCATACCAGAGAAATAGAGAGGCCATAGAGAACCTTCTCACTTCGATCAAAAATTTCAATAGGATGCTACTGGAACGAGGTGTCACCTCTAGCTAAAACTCTTCTGGATGAAAATCATCAGATGGGTCTGAGAAGTAACGTTGTAACTGAGAAATTTGGAAGACGTCATGCATAGCCCAGTACCACAGTGGTATCTGGAACCGATAGGAAACAAGCCTAACTTTCTCCAAAACCTCAAAAGGTCCAACTTACCTCGGATAATGCTTACCTTGTCCCCTAATCCTCCTATGTCCCAACCTCAATGTGACACACACAAAAACCTAATCACCAACATTGAACTCTAGAGGTCGTCTCTGTCGATCAACATAATACTTTTTTCGAGACTGTGAAGTACCCATCCTCTTCCGAATCAACTCTATCTTCTTTATGGTCTCTAGGACAAGACGAGATTCCAACAAACCTACCTCTCTCACCTCCATTTAGTATAAGGGTGATCGTCATTTCCTACCATACAAATCCTCATAAGGTTCCATCTGAATAGTTTCATGAAAACTATTATTGTAGGAAAACTCCACAAGAGGTATATGTTTCTCCCATGAACCTCCAAAATATAGGACGCATGCTCAAAGCATTTCCTTAAGCACCTAAATCATACACTCGAACTAGCCATCTGTTTGGTAATGGTAAGTTGTACTCAAAAGTACCTGTGTTCCCAAAGCCTTTTTTATCCCCTACCAGACCAGATAAGTAAAATGGGAATCCCTATATAAAACAATGGAGTTCAGAACCCCATGTGGATGAATAATCTCTCAGATTTACAACCTTCCTAGATCATCAACACTGATGTTCTACATGTTTGGAAAGAATTGAGAAACCTTTTTGAGTCATTTAATGATAACCAAAACTGCATCATTACCTTTAGTTGACCTTTCCAAACCTATCATGAAATCCATCGCGACATCATTGTACTTCAACTTATGAATGGGTAACTGCTGAAAAATCCATATCGGTCGCTGAATATCTACCTTCACCTGCTGACAGGTGGAACACCTCATTAAAAAACTAGTAACATCTCTCTTCATACCTGGCCACCAATACTAACGGTGTAGGTCACAAAACATCTTCATGACACCAGGATGATCTTTCAAAACAGTGAAATGAATGTCCCGCATCAGCTCCTCGTGCATGTCTGCTAACACCCATATGCACCCATGAAAACACAAGATCCCATCCTCACATATGGTCCAACAAATAATAGGGTCCTCTCCAAACACAATCTCCCGTATGACTAGGCCTTCAGTATCAGATAGCTACCTCATTCACACCTGGTCAAGTAGAGTAGAGGTAACAGCTATAGAAGAAAGAAACATCTGCCTCTGTATGTCGTGCACCTCCAAATGCTTCTCAGATAACAGATCCATAAGCTGACACTCACTACTATCCTCTTGAACTTCTTGTATCTAGGTCCTCCTACTCAACACAGTAGCCACTACATTGCCCTTCACAGGCATGTAGTCAAGATCCAAGTCAAAGGATTTAAGGTAATCAACCCATCTTCGCTATCTCAAATTTAGGTCATGCTGAGTGATGATGTACTTGAGACTTTTGTGTTTGGTGAAAACCACAAAATGCTCTACTAGAAGATAATGTATCCAAAGGAATAAGGCATGAACAACTACTGCCAACTCAAGATCGTGCGTCGGGTTATTTCTCTCATGTGGCCTCAACTACCGAGACCTGTACGAAATGAATTCTCCCCCCTACATAAGCACAGCTCCCAGCCCGATACCTGAAGCGTCACAGTAAATAGTATAGATATTTCCAAGATCTTAAAAAACTAGTATCAGTGCTGAAGTCAATTTCCCATTCAGGTCCTGAATGTCTAACTCACAAGAATATTACTAAAATAAATTTTTACCCTACTTAGTTAGGCCCATCAGTGGTGATTCTAAGCATGAAAATTCATGTATGAAACATATTTAGTATTCATCCAACCCTAGAAAACATATTACCTCAAAGAAATTCTTCATTTTCTCCCATGAAACTGTTGGTCTCACGTTCTCTACATCTACTGATACTCCTGTCTCTGAGATAACTTGACCCAATAAGTGAATATGGTGAATCCAAAAGTGTCATTTTGACGAATATAACTGATGCTCTCTTAGTTTACTAAAAATGTTCTCAAGATGTGTGGAACGGTCATGTCGAGTGTGAGTTACACCAAGATATCATCCACGAAGACTAACATAAAGGAATACAAGTAATGATGGAACACTCAGTTCATTAGTGCCATGAAAATATCAAGCATGTTCATGAGACCGAACAGCATAACCACATACTCATATAGACCATACCTGCTCTGAAAGGCTATAATAGGTATTTCTGATGGTCTAACGGGCAACTAATGATAACCAAATCTCAAGTCAATATCTGATAACACTTTGGATTCATGAATCTGATCATAGAGATCATCAATCCTCAGCAAGGGATATCATTTATTGATCGTCAACTAGTTCAACATCCAGTAATCCCCAAAAATTATGACGGTATCGCCCACCTTTATTGAAAATATGATAGGCTAACCCCAAGGAGATGTACTGGGTCAGATGAAACCCTTATCCTGTAACTCCTCTAACTGCTTCTTGAGCTCCTATAACTCTAGTGTAGCCATCCTATAAAGAGGAATAGACGCATGGGCTGCTCCTGGCACAAGCTCAATCAAAAGGTATACCTCTCGCAGTGGTGGGAAACCTAAAAAGTCCTCTAAAAATTTATCTCTCAAACAATCCACCATGGGAGGAATGTCTCTATGTGAAGTCCCTAGGTCATCCAGATATAGACTAGAAATCTGGGTTGCAACTCCTCCCAACCTTTGATGATCGAGTCCTACTCTAATCACATGAACATCTCATTCACCTTTATAAAGAAAGGATTTTTCCCCTGGTGATGTGAAACTCACCCTATGATGATAGTAGTCGACAATATCCTGGAAGGGAACTAACCAGTCCATTCCGAGAATGACGTCACAACCAATAATCTCAAGGACATAGAGGTCCCATAAAAAATTACACCCACCAACCTCAAGATGGAACTCTTTTCATTGATGTACACTAGTCATTCTATTCCCTAACGGAGTGTATATCATCATGATATCATTATAAAAAAAGATAGAGAGACCAATTCTCTCCACAAAAACAACAGATATGAAACTATGGGATGCCCTTTTATCCAAAATAAGAGAAGATAGAATTGAGGCATCTAGAATTGTTACTCAAAGTGTAGAGGGTCCAAGATCCTGCTCCACTGCAAAATTCTGGCATGTAACACAACCCTGCGACCCTACCTGTCCACCCTCAGCAGATCCACTATGTTGTCACTGAATGCCTAGAGACTCGCTACCATGGCCATGACCTCCACCTCAACCTAAATGGCCAGAAAAACTCCAGTTCCCAAACTAGTGAGAAATCGGTGGTGCAGGTCCCAAAAGTGGAGTCATAGAAGAACCCCTTTAACCTGCTGCTGGTGAAAAGAACTGGCAGAAATGCTGAAGATGACCCACCTTATCACATGATCGGCACTCCACTAGTACTCTCAGGAAATGTGGCCTCGTATTCCCGCTATTCCTGCCCAGGTAGCTCACCACCTGGCTACCTGAAGATGTCTCTCACCTCTTAGGACTTTGAACAAAGACTCCCTACGGAGCTTCCTGCTATTAGTAGGAGGGATTCCAACCCCGGATGTTAACCCTCCCTAGCTCACAACACCATAATCCCTCAAATTCCACTCTTTGGTAATCTCCTAGTTGACTATAGTGGTGAAATAAGTCAACCTAAAGATGTTCACATGAGATCAGATGTTGTGACTAAGACCATCCTCAAATTTCATTGCTAAGAATAACTCATCTCCTCCTAGGATGGGTTCGAATAACTGTAGCTCGGTAAAGTGAGAAGAATACTCCATGAATTAAAGAGTACCATGCTCCAAAATCATGAACACTTAGGCTTGATCAGCCCTCAATGTCTCAAGATAGAAGTAGATGTAAAAGGCATTCTGGAACTCATCCCAAGCCATAACCTGCTAGAATCCTTCCTGTAATATCCTATACCGCCATATCTTGGTAGAATACCATTTCATATATGTAGAAATATTCACCCTCCTCTCTGAAGGTGTCTCTAGATTCTCAAAGATAGAAAGAATAGCTTCTAACCATGAATTTGCAGCCTAAGGTCCTCCATCCTTTGTGAAAGTGGGAGGATGCTACTACCAGAAAACTTACATAAACTCTACCATAGAAGGGGCAGAGTGTGATACTCTTCAGAAGGTCGTCATGAACTTCATAAAGCCCTCTCAGAACTATGCATCCGCACATATATCTAGAATAACGGTTGTTTCCAAGACTGGCACAACTGGAGAATCTGCTGGTAGTCCTTGATCAGCCATGTCTAGTGTTTGATCATTTCCCTGCAACATGCATACAACCGGAGGATGTCTTGGTGGCATGACTCTATAAGGTCAAGAACATAATAGATACATATTATCAAGGACATAAAACTAGAACTGTAAGAAGGGATAATGGTAAAGAAAGAATTCAAGATTTGAAAAACAAGGATACACGATGTGTATGACCACTACATGTCATGTTCTTCTAAGCCATCACATGGGCGTGTACTCCTGCGAAAACTGGTCTTGTAACAACGCATACACATGAAGTGTTGTCCTAGATCATGGTGTGTACTTTAATCTTCTTCCCCAGCACGAGTTCTTCTACATGACTAACCCACACGGATTTCCTTGGATAAGACTACATGGATTGTTTCTGAGAGACATGGTGTGTACAATTCGAATTTCACCAACTAGTGGTGTTAGTTGCATGGGTGGTTACATAGATGACTCTACACAACGTGTTTATGCCAGACACATCGTGTAATAGGATGATTTCACCGAACCATTTTTTTCGTTACCCTGTCGGATGCTCGGTTTAAACTACATGATGTGTTCAATATTTACACATTTTGTATAACATAATTTTTCACCAACTGTGTCATTAGTCACATGGGTGGAAACATGGTCTACACAACACGGCGTGTACGTCCGGAACATGGCGTGTTCTACAAAGATTTACCAACCCCGTTTCTATGCAACACAACCTATTACATGGTTATAGCCTACAGGAAGTGTATATATAGGACCCGACGTGTACTTAAGAAAAACAGTTCCTTCCCAAATAGAGGGACACACAGTGTGTATTCATCATTACATGTCGTGTATTCTTGGTTTTTCCAAATATTAATCCTCAGAAACTACTCATAAAGACCAGAAAACACTAAAACGAACATTAATGTTCCAAATTCTAATCTATAAGGGCCCATACTCTCTGCGAATCAAATCTTGGCCTCTTATACATGTCATATATAAGGAAAATAAGTCAATGATCCACCTATTTCTGATACATGAGGGCCCATAACACCTAATGAACCAATGTATGGCGTGCATTCAAATGAAACCACACAAAATTCATTAAACTAACAAATATAAGGTATTTTATCAAGGCATCTATCACAACATCATGAATATCTAGCACAACATCTATCACAACAACATATAATCCTTAATCCATCCTAAATGGCATGGCAAGAATGAATGAAATGTGATCACTAGAAAGTGCCTATATGCTATATGAGAAGGTATAACCTCATCTCATTAGGTTGAAACAGAAATAGAACCTCAATAATATCAATAATAATAGCACAAAACATGTAATTCACCCAATAGTGAAATCAAATCAACTGTAAAACTGAAAAATCAGAAAAATTGCAATAATCGAGGTAATTAAGCTTTTATCTATACACGGGTTAGATACTCCCGGGAACAGTTTATTAATAATTATCAATTTTGTCATATAACTTATTATAGGATCCAAATATTAAGTCAAGATGAAAATAACCTCCCTCTAATACCACTTTGTAATGTCCTGGTTCTAGGTGCTGCCCAGAGGCACCCCGTACCTGATTGGTCATATGCCCACAAGTGCATTTCCCCGAATGCCAGAGGTTGTTGACTAGTAGATATGACATTGGTGTGATAGTGGGGAAACTATTCCCTCATTAGAAGAGTAACACAGTGGAAATAAAACAGATAGTAATAGAAGAAGCAGTAACAATACCAAAACAATAGTAAACAGTGAAAGACTAAAAGTAATAAAATACTGAAGCACATATATAAATGATGCATGATATATATGTCAAGGAAAGCATCCAAAATAGTCATAATGCTGGAATGCAGTACTAAAAAATATACAGAACAAAATAGATAGATTCCAGTAGCATCTTAAGACTCAGATGGGTCCCATACTAACTATCTCCATAGTATTCAAGTACATGATGTTGTGGGGCACTTGGCCTTATCTATACCTACAGAAATATAATCTGTTTGGGCCCAAAATCATGACCCAAAAAATGTGTGAGACTAATCCCAGTAGGCAACCACAAAAATAAGTGTGCCTAATAGTATTAATATATAAGGAAGGAAATAACCAACAAGAAGCTGTAAACAAGGAAGTACTCAGAAGTAAATAATCCTACAGTTTCAAAGCATTCAAAAAATCATATTTCAAGTAAGAATATAATCAAAATAAGGTAACCATTTGGGAATTACTCATAGATAACACCTCTAGTTCAACAAAAACAACACAAGAAACCCTCTGGGATGTACACAGATTTTAACCCCTCTAGTTCTGCTTTAGCACAGACTATCTGAGGAAGCACTCACCATCAATTCCCCTTATAGTATCATATTGGTAATTGATAGGCTCTATGGGGAAGCACTCAACTTCCAATTCCCCGTGTGGACTCTATCGAGGAACTACATAAACTCTGATGGTACACTTATGTTCGTCCACCCTATGGTCTCACAACGTAATATTAAAAAAGACACTCTAGAGAAGCCCTCAATGTCTATTCCCCCTATGGTCTACTACACCGGGTTCTCACGGCCCTGTGTAAGTCAATCATGCACAATGATAAAAGGTAGAAAAAGTAAACCTTAATAACTACATGTCTAAATAGTCTACAAGATATCACCATATGTTAGATAATAATCACTCCATCCTAACAACACTAGTCATGGAATGCAAGTCATCCAAACAGGCAAAGTTTGACCAAATGGTCAAAACAAGAAAACATGGAAAAACATCCATAGCATAGCATGATAACCCTATTAACAAACAATTAAGCTCTATCCATACAAAAAATGTAATGTAAGATATATCATGGCTAAAAACCATAAACTTATAATACCCAGAATGATGGTATTATGAATCTTTGAACATATAACTCAAAGACTATCTACGGAAAGGCACAGACCACCTTCATCATTGTTTTACCATCGATATATTCTGGATTCGGCCCTTGGATTGATCTAGAACATGGTAGATCTACAAAAACATCTAAAAAATTCAAACAAGGATAATATGAGAGAGATGAGAAATCAGGAGTTGATGGTCAAGAAGGAGAGAGAACTCACAGATGAGATTCCAACTCAACCGACAGAGTTCGATTCTGAGAACAAACGATAAGTTAGGGTCTTAAATAATATTAGTAGTCATATGAAAACTCTTGGAAGATATAGATGAAAACGATGAAGGTTTTTTCCATTAGACATGACCCTGGTCAATTTAATGGAATAAAAATAAAGTACATGATATGTATTTTTTAAAGTACACAGCGTGTACATGCCTTTATCAGGCCCCTCTTTAGGTGGCCTCCAGGTCACCCCACACAACCATATACTCGGCCATTGCGCGACCTATACATGATCACTCGCAGAAACTGAGTACAGGTTGTGTACTTATATGTTCACGGCGTGTACTCTTGAAACATCCAGAAACTCCTGTTTTTCTCAAAAACAACCAGAAAGGAAAAACATACCTCAAATGAAGATCTAGTTTCTTACACAAGATTAAACACATGCTCTCACATTTTTTATATATGGTAAATTTATCACTAATTATATAATTGTTCTATAAAAATAAGTAATGGACCACAACATCTACCTCTATGTCATGTTTAGGTTTGTTCTTATAATGGGTTCATCTCTAGAGAGTCCCATATTCTAATACAGAATCCTTATATATATCATCAAAACCACTATATGAACATTTTATGAATTATAAAAAACCATATATCCAATCATCAGATTTGGAAAATTCTATCTCGATGGTGTTTCTTATATTATATTTAGATCTAATAAGGACTCTTAAATATGATATTTCTACTCAAAACATTATCCCCTTTTTGGTAAGCCTCATCATATATTTTTTCAAAATGTGTAATTCATGTATTAAACCACTGTAGTACCTTTTGAAATGATGAAAATCATATTTTTGAACACTTTTCTAGGGAATATTGAGGACATCAAAAACTCTAACTTCTCCATATCTACAAAAAATCAGCCTTTCAAACCATATTCTGATGAAAATATACCTCTTGGATCCAAATGTGGCACATTATGAGATTTTCATAGATCATATGTTCTCAGTGAGTACTCAATAAATTGTCTAACTATCAAGAATACATTTTCAGGATTCATGAGTATATTATGATGTCATCAATCAATCCCATAATGAAAGATTCATGATTTGTATGGAAAATCCTTTTCATAGGATCCATGGTAAACACTAGTTCATTTTCCTAAATGAATGTCACGGAAATGTACAAATTTTATCTATCTCTACCATTCAATAGTATCTTGGGAATATCCTATTCTTTGAACTGAAGCTAATGGATACATTATCATAGTTCAATCAGGTATAACCATTGGGTTCCATGAAATTCATCAAAAATGTAATTGATCATCGATAATAGGTATCTATTCTTCATCATCACCTATTTTAAATTAATATATTTCATAAATATATAAGGACTACCATGATCCTATTTTTAAACAATACTGAATACCCTTAGGACGATGTTGTTAGTCTCATAAAAACGTTCACCTAGAAAACATCAAACTCTACATCGAGTTCCTTCATCTCATCTGATTCCATAAAATATGAATGAATTGATATATGAATATCGATGCCTATATTTTAACCTCAATTCATGACTTATTTCATAATGCTATACATAATAGAATCCCAAAATATCATGAGGCCTAATTAATTTGTGAAATGATTTACATAGAATATTATATTTAAAACTAAGTAAAAAATTTATTCAAAAACATAAAACAAGCCCTTAAATTTCCCTTGTTCTCCTAAAACTACATTTGGTAACCTGTTGATGTATATAAGAAATACGTGAGTCATAAATCTCTATATATTAATAATAAAATAATAGAATAATTTAGAGTAGTAAATTTGGGTTAAGTGGAAGATTAAGGAATCATGAGAGGGTCTATAATAATAGACATGAACATCGAAGAGTGACATATGATGGTAATGTAAAGGTAATAAGATAGTGTAGAAACAAAATAGGACATGAAATCATAAACATTAGGAAATGATAACCACCAATAAATCATATTATAGGGTTCTTATAATAACATATATATAACCATAAATTGAATCCGATGATGCATAAAACATTACCCAATTCTTGGGAGGGATATATTAATTTTTTCCCACCCATCACATTAGTAGCATGTACATGCATAGTCTTCCATCTTGATTATTCAACATGCAGATGTATTTCATCAATTTTTTTAAAATGATTAATAACTTGGGGTTACTTTGATGGATGTCCCCAATCAATTATGGATAGCTGCCTCATGGTAAATACACTTGAGTAGAAATAGCGATGTGTATTTAGTACAAAAAATTTTTTCCAGGGAAAATAAATGTATAATTTGTTTTATCATAACAGGTGTAAATAAATTTCAATGGAATATTTTAATGAGATTTATGGGGTTCATATGACATTTTGTAATCATAAGGAATGTAATTGGGAAGTGTAAAAATATATCCCAACATGAAATTTTTTAAATCAAATGGAATACAATA
The DNA here is from genome assembly GCA_963277665.1 of Viscum album. Taxonomy (NCBI): domain Eukaryota; kingdom Viridiplantae; phylum Streptophyta; class Magnoliopsida; order Santalales; family Viscaceae; genus Viscum; species Viscum album. The sequence continues at coordinate 872,515,460 of OY728163.1, forward strand.
ATTAATATGCATGAATAAAATGACAGGTGGAGGATCCATTACCATGAGTGGGTTATTATAAAATATTGGTTAATGATTATTAAGATCATAGTAATTAATTGGGAGGGATCTAGAGTGGCAATTTTAGATTAAAGTAATGTTTAAATGGGTTCAAGTGTAGAAGAATGGGAGGATGGGTGTGTTCTTATTAAAAAATATAGTAAAATAATTTATCAAATTATAAACATAGTATTTGGAATCTATATGAGAAAATAATAAAAAATTAAAAAAACTTACCATGGGGTTTTAATTTTTTTTAAATATGTTTTAAAAAATATTTTATATTTATAATAACTAAATTAGTAAATATAATACCTTTACTGATGTAGATGTCATTCATTTAATTTTTTTAATATCATAAAATATAATATTTGTTTTTGTATTTTTTATGGGTTTATAGAATTAGTAAAATAATGGGGGGACATAATTTTTTTGGTACTATTAATAGAATTTATTACATCAAATTTGTGTTTTTATTCTGTCAAAATTCATACTGTATATTTAAAAAATATTTTTTTTCCAAGAAACTGAGTGGATCAAAATAGTCTAAAAAATCACCATATGCTAATTGTGATGTCATGATTTCAAAAATAATATCTATTTTATCGAAATAATTTTCAATAAATTATAATTTCCAAAATTTAAATAAAAAAATACAATTACTCGGGAATATGGGTTTTTATAACTAAAACATTTTTTGAACTATATAAAATTTACATTTTACTTATTAAATGGATTTAATAAATTTTATTTAAATTATTCTTCTTTAATATGAATATTTTACCTAAATAAGATTAATTTCAAAAATTCTTTATATCAACCAACATAGTTTATCGATATATTCTATATATCTCAAAATATTACAAATTTTTATTCATCATTTAAAATTTCAAATTTTATCAAAATATTTATTTAATTATTTATAATGAAAAAATATATAGGATAAATATTATATTTATTTTATTGGGAATAAAATTTTTAAAATTCATACTATGAGGGTCTTGACACGTAACTCTTTTTTATAATATAATGAGCCTTAAGGATATTTTGTAAAAAATGATACATCTATTCGATGGTTTGCTGAACATGTTTTGGGTCATGATCTTAATGAGCTTGAACATTCCCTTAAACTATTTCAATATTTATTTAAATGATGAATCTTTTCTATATCTTTGCTAATTTTAAATTCTATTGATGTCAACTCCTTTCAAATATATAATAAATGTGATTCATAGGGTACGATCGTATTGGTTTATGTTGCCACTTCTTCAATATTTGGAAATTTCACGTTATCGTAATACTTAATATATTTTATTATTATGGTCATTGTATAAGGGATATATTATCAGTTACTATAATTATTAATAGGTTTTTAAATATAATAAGATATATTTATTAAATGGTCCAAAATAAAAAATATTTCATATGTTTCCTATAAAAATTTACTGAATATGGAATTTACTAAATCAAAAAGATGATAGCATTTATAAATGTTTGTGTCATCAACTTCTCAAACATAAAAAATTCTTATAGTGTATTTTATCTCATACAATGAAATAAATGTGGGTACTTCTATTTAACTTCCTCTTATTGACCACATGGTGATTCTTGAAACATTTGGTTCCACCTTAACACCTTAACTTGGTGAATTCAAATTTATTATAGAAAATTTCCACAATGATATATTATCTTTATCAACTGATTCTCTTATAAATGACCACTGTTCAATTGTAAACCCATTGATTCATTACATGTGTGGGGTCAGGATGATAATTTCTTGAGAGGGATACATGGAACAGGTCATATGCATGAGATTGGTAAAATGGGAGTTATAATCAATTGGCTCAAACAATAATGTGATCATGGATCTAGAAGGGGATGATGTAAAATGGAATATAGTTTCCATTTTTCCCAAAAATCATCAATTTATTCAACAATTATATATGAAATAACACTTTTTATATGGCCTCAAACTCATGATCAAACTAAAAATATCCTTAAAATAATATCTATTTAAAATTTGATTATTTTCTATAAAATTAATTATTTTAACCTTCTATTTCATCTATTAAACACGATTTGGCCACATACACTTTTAATACTAATATTTATCTGAGAATAATGGATTCTGACACCACATCCCATAAATATCCTCATAGGGTGTCATTTTAATATTATAATTTAAAATATTAATATACAAGAACTCTACTATGAGAGGGTGATGAATCCAACATCCTTAGAAAACCATTGAACAAGATATTTTAATATACAATAGAGATCAAATTATTCTCTCATACATACAATCTATATAAGGGTTATAAGTAGTAATAAAACCTAGAACCATTTCTAGTTATTATGGATGGATTATACTGAATCATGAAATAAATATTGAATCTCGATTAGATACACTAGAGTGTGGAACACAATGAATTGTTACCAATTACATTCTTATTATATTATTTTGATGGTTGGGAGATAAATATTTCTTTGTAGTAATGAAATTTTCCGACATTGTATGGATATTGACTATCACCACAATAATGTTATTTCATTAGATTTATGGGGGATACCTATGAAAAAACATAATTATTTTTATCATTTCTATGTTGGTATATAAAATTATTAAATCATACCCTTATAATTCATTCATTTTTCATTGACTTGTAGGAACAATATATATCTATATATAAAATCCATAATACTCACTTCATGATATCTCACCAGATTTTTTTCTTGATACCTCTATACATATTATTTATTCCATGATTAATTGAGGTGGATGATCTTTGGACATCATCCATAAGATCCCTGTTCAAATTTTATTTCCATGGGACACATATCAATGTTTCAAAACATATAAATCTATCATTATCAATGTACAACTCAAAAATATTCAATTAAATTTTTTCTAAAACCTCTTCATATTTCAATGTCTCCCATATCATTTGACGAATTTATCTTTGAGATGTAATTTGATAATGGAAGGATGCCTATACTTTTATAATTCCAAGGTATATCCTGATCATGTCCATGAATATTGGACAACTTTAAATCTACATCATGGATTGGGTTTTGGGATCCTTTATACTCAAAGAAACTATCACCTCATTCACCATAAAAATATGGAAGTGGGTTGAACAATAATAATTTTTGTGTCAACTATAACAACCTTTATTGGCACATATAGTTACATTTTTATGTGAATATATACAATAGTGTTTTATGATCCATATATATGTCACGCTTCTTACTAGGGTATAATTTCTCATAATCATACATTTGAATATATTTACATCCAATTTTTGGTCATGTGTTGTGAATAACTATTCATGAATCTTTAATAGATGATATCCTTTGGAAATTAATTTATCATCCTTCTAGAAGAATCAAACAATATCCTATTTTTTGTTACATCATTATAGATCACTAATCCTTACCCACTAGGGAAAATTTGAGTAGAGATTCCTTAATTATCCTCTTATTTAGATGTTAATCATCCACTATCATTCATCAGTATAGAGATTCTTGGATCCCTTCTGAGTTATATTGTCCATTTGGATAAACAATATTGATCATTGTCTCAAAACCAAATGACACTACCTATCTCATAAATATAAACTTAATATTTTCATCATAAATATTTTCTTGTTCATCCATCAATTCAATTTTTGATGGATCCATATATATCTCTTTTCTAGTGATTATTATCCCAATGAATATTAGTTTCTCCATACAAAACTCTATTTTAGTACACATATAAAAAACATTTCCTTTCTTTATATTCTATAATAAAACACTAAAATACTCATTCTCCTCCTATAATATTTTAAGTGGATTAGAATATATTATATAAAAACTACATCAATGTTTTCATGGTAATACCTATAGACTATATTAATTATTCAAATTAAGATATCAAGATAATTAGTGAGTCTAAATGGAATCAGAGTGATCTCATAGTACTCATAACATGTATAGAAAGAATTATTAAGTATATCAAAATTCATCACATTTCATTGATAATATCCTGACAAATGACTAGATTTGGGGAATAATTAAGGTCCTAAAATTTAATATTACAATTCATCGATCCATGGAAGAGTATATTATTTATTTTCATAATAATTTTTTATTTAATATAATCAATGAAAATTCATTTTTACATATACATAAAATTAATGAATAGGTCTGGGCACCCCATGGTAATGAACACGTGCATATATCACCTTTATTGAGCATCTACATTAGTTACTTATTCAGCTCCTAAAATTAAATTGTGATTGTTATATAGAGTGGTAGATATTAGAAAATATTTAGGTATAAGTTTGATTGACAACTTGGCTATCAAATAACAGAAATACCAATCAATTATTTTTTAAACAAATAATCACATTCAAATACAATGGAAATATCATTAAGACTGGTTATTTGCTTATTTTTAATCATTTGGGATAGATAAAATCTCTGAAAAGAAAATAATATAAATTATTGAGATGATGATTACCATTGAAATTAACCATCCTCTTAGCCATTTTATAAATTGGAGGGTAATTTTCTATATATAAGTTGATTTACCTCTCCCATTAATTTATTTTGTCCCAACAAAAAGAAATTCACTTCATCCCCAAAATTGAAACAAAATACACTAATGGGAGTATCATAAGGTTTTATGGTACATGAAATCCCAAATATTTGATAGGGGATGAGTTATATTATTGAGATGAAACAATAGAACCATTTTCCATTTTTACTAATAAATTAACATCCATATTTTATGTGATTTTGGAATACTTTTATTAATATTTAATGATAGAAAGAATTATAATAACTAGAATCAATTAATATATTAACTTTAATTGAATGAATTACTAGTTAACCTATAAAAACATCATTTAATAAAATCTCCTTTGTAGTTGTGATAACATGATATCTCAATTTCACTCTAGGTCTTTGTGGTCATTATCATTTTTTATCATTAGAAACGCTTGTATTTTTAATTGATTCACATAGTGGAATTTTTCATTAAAGTTAATACACACGACAGAATGGTTAGGTTTTACTGGAGCATTACCATATTCTATTATTTTAGTGTGATTCTCCCATTAGATGTCACTATCCAGGATCCATTCATCAACAAAATTAATGAATTTATATGGCTTTATCAGTAAATTTTCTAAATGCTACTTCGCATAGTTTTTAAAAGTGGGTTGTTTGATTTTTTTGTTCCATGTTAATTCTACATCAATCATCTAGACTAAAAATATATTATGAACTTCCAATATTCAAACCATTATGATATTTCTGATTCACTGATTACAATTTTTGGTTTGAGGGAACATCCGACAATTTTTTAATAGGATTCAATGTATCGAATCTATAAAAGTTTTAATAGAACCATATTTACACAAAAAAATTGGTGGTAAAATTTACATTATGGGAGTATTTAATGTCAAAGGAAGATAATTATAGTCATATAAACTTCACCTCATATTTCTCAATGTAATTTCATCATTTTTATTGAGTCCAAGGAAATACACATCTATTTTATTTCAAATAGTGCAATGAAAATACATATAAAAAAGTAGATCCATAATTATATCTACTCTATAACTTTGAAATCCACCTTGGGGTAGGTATTTTTCTATCAATTCCCACAATTAATTATATTATTCATCCATATTATAAAAAAATAAAATTTCTTCTTCAAATTTTGATAATTTATGGATGGGAAAAAATATTTGTAACATTTTTGATACAGTGTTCTACAATAATGGGATCATGATACCCTCTTTAAGTCAGTGTTCTTTGTCTCAAAAATGTCTCAATTATAAAATTAATTTTCATATGGGAGGTGTGGGTATTCCTCCCAGTTCACGTTTATTTTCAAAAAATGAGTTAATTGAGAATGAATTTCCATGAAGTTCCCACCACGTGCACCCAAAGGGTTCGGTATCTCATTTATGATGTCATCAAATTTCCCATAATAAATTTTATTGACATAGTTCCTCAAATTTCCTTCCATTAACTAAAATAAAAAGGTAAATAAGGGTGAAAATTTTTATACCAATAAAAAAATATGTGTGGAATACATGAGAAATAATTAGATAAATATGAAGTTCATGGTTTCCTTAAATTTTGGATTTCATGGTTTAAATATTTGTTATCCATGATCTATTTAATAATAAAAAATATAATTTTAATTTTTCATCCCATAATAATTTTTCATATGGAACATCTGAAATTATCAAATAATATTCCTCTATGAGTGTTAGACTTGGAGTATAGCAAGGCCATTATTTCTTACTCATAGTGATAATTGATTTAATCCTGATGTAATATTTCCAGGGCTATTTCCCATAAGAAAAAATATACTAGATCCACAAACTCTTTAGGTATCCATACATGGATATATATTTATAGAATCCATTTACTCTATAATTTATCATGTTTTAGGGATTTTTACTTATTTATATACTTATCCTTATGTATTGACTATGTTTTTCTAATATTTATCACCCAAAATAACTATACATTCCTTTGACACAAACTATGACAACCCATATTTTTATAAAAATTAATTAATTAATTAATTAATATAAAATGGCATACATAATATAATACATTAATTTCATGATTCTTACTAACTTTGGAAAATTTTATACATAGAATATAATTTTTGAACATCAGTTTAAATTTTATTAAAATTTCTTACTTACATTCCAATAAAATTCAATTTCTCTTTGAAAAAATCATGGGATAACCTGATGATGTACATTAGAAAGGGATAATATATAGATATTTGTATGGTAATAATCAAATTATAGAATAAAATAATGTAGTATATGTGAGTCCAAAGGCATATCAGGGTAACATAAGACGGTAATAATCATAAACATGAAAAGTTAAGAATGATATAACATGAAAAAATTAAGGTAACATGAGAATACAGAATAAAAATAATACATGAAATCATAAATGTTAGTTAAAGATAACTACTAAGACATCCTAACAAAAATTTCTTCAGATAAACTCCCAAGAACCATTCATGATATCTCCTGAGATGAAAAAAAATTACCAATTTATTAGATGGATATATAATTCTAGGCCCACCCGTCATAATCATATCATGTAAATTGATAAGTGTGTCACATAGATCATACAAAATTTGGATTTAATCTATATATTTTAATACAATTATTATGGATTGCGGGTTATATACATTGGAGTCCCAAATAAATGAATGATATGTGTATATAGTTGGATATAATTGAGTTGATATGGGGATTTAGATTCATTTAATAAATTAGTATATAATAACACTGGATAATTTTGTGAAAATATTGTGGGTACATAATAATTCAGGGATTGGTTTAATGATAGTTAATGTAGATTATAATCAGTTGGAAACCAAAAAGACATTAAGAGTTATGTTTAAAAACATATATCATTATGAAAAATTGGAAATCAAAATGCATAATATAATGAATATGTTCAAATAAATAGGAGTAGTATATACCTTGAATGAGAGAGTTCTTATATGATCTTGGGAAAAGAATCATCAATGAATCAAAGCACTTTGGGTGGGATCTAGAGAGGAAATTCCAGAGTGAATTCATGAATAAATTGTTTTAGTGAAGAAAAATGTGAGGAATATTTTGTTTTAATATAGAAATAGATTGGAATTAATTATTAATTTCAAAATTTGTGATTTGTAATCACTGTTATAAAATAATAAAACCAAAATCCATTCACATTTTTATAATGGTACTTAAAAAATATTGATGTTTTAATATATTTCGTAATTAAATTTACCAAACTAATTAAAATATTACATTTATTGATGTGTAAGTGAGTCATGTTCAAAAAGAATAAATTTTAAAACAATAAAATAAAATAATTTTTTTTATGGATTCTTGAAGGGATTATAAAAGTAATCAAATAAAATCAGAAAAAAATAATTCTAAATGATAAAAAAAATTTGTTCATGTTTAATATTTACAGTATTTATTACAACAATTTTTGTCTTTTATAACATCATGATACGGAACATATATTTTTATCGTATTCAATTTTTTCCCATAAGTATGAATATCATGGAAAATTTTTAAAAATTCTACATTGGATAATTTTTATTTGATGATTTTAAAAAATAATCATATCTATAATTATGTTAATATAAAAATCAACACATTTATATTGAAAATCCCATTTTTTTAAAAATATTTTTTTAGGACAATAACAATTCTGATCACATATAAAAATTAAATTTAACATCATGCCATTTATATTTTAATAAATATTCCTTAATAATATTTTATGAAAATATTTTTTATAAATAATGATTAAATTTAAAATAGTGACTTGATTGAAACTATATATTTCTTAAAAATACCATTTCTTATTTATCATATCAAAATCTATATTTTATAAAACATTTTGTTCAATCATTATGTTGTAAATTTAAAAAGGATAAATATAATCAATATTTTAATAAATAAATAAATATATACATTCATATTTTTAGTGTCTAGTTATTTATCCTATAATTACACTAGTTTATCCCATCATTTTATGGTATGTGATGATGATGTTTTCATTTTTTGGATCAATAAACATGGTTTTGGTCATGATCCCAATAATCTTGAACTTATTCTATAAAAAATAACTATTGAAATGTATTTTCTGATCTTCGATTGAAAATTTTTCAAGGGACATGTTCAGTGATGTAAAATCACCCATAATCTTTGATAAATTTGTTTCATAGGGTATAATCCTATTGTTTGAGGTTACCAATTCATCAATTTCTGTTGATTTTCCTTTTTCATTACCCTCAATATATATTAATTTTAATAGTAATTTTACAATTAATATAATTTCAATGTATATGATGCTTAATTATCTTTTAAATAAAAAATTATATTTTATATAATTGGTCAAAATAAAAAATTTAATTCATGTGTTTCCTTTGCCTACTTATCATAATAAAAAAATTTCTAAATCAAAAATCGAATTCCATTTTTAAATGTTTACATCATCCTAATATTGGTTGTGCCTAAGTTATGTGTTTGATCCCAAAATCACCTCTTCTTTCCAGATTAAGTCTTGAAAAAGTATTTTGGAGGATATCCTAGTTTTGGTCAACTATCAGAGGAAAGGATGGGAAGGATATTTATTAATATATTGTAAAACCCATGGGTATTGTCTCTATTATAGTTTCTCAAAATTGACACATGTTCATTATTGGTCTTCTTTCTCAATTTTCCTATTAACATATTTATACAGCTTCTAAACATCTTCTTCTTACTACTAAAATATCCATACACTACAACACTAAGCGTACCATCATTTTATTCACTAAGAGCTAGATGAGGAACCATAGTTTTATCCTCCTATATACTAGTCTTGATAATTAAGGACTTGATAAACTCCTCTAGATATATCATCAATATAAAAGATCGTAAATTATGATTTTTTTCTCGATGAATGCGCATCTAAAACATTGTAAATTCATTTTCCTCATTTTCACCTATGAGTGGTGATAAGTGATGAAGCGTTATAAAATGAGGTGGGTGGGCAGATGATATGACCTTTAATTCATGCATATATCACATAACTTATGTTCTTAAAATTAATTTTATGGCATAGAATTCCATTATTTAGTTAATTAAGGTTAATGGGTTTCTTCAATATCTAATTTAAAAATTTTATAATAAGATGTAGGTTTTTAAGTTTAAATTAAAAAAATTTCCTTGTTTTTAATTTTTATTTAAATAATATTCTTCATTTAAAATAATATTATTAATTTTTTTAAAATTTTATCATTTATATTAATTAATACATTTTTTATTTTCTTGGATGAATAATTATTTAATCATAAAATTGAACTTAAATTTATTTTTTAGTCATTTTCATTATTATTTTAACATCATTATTTTTTATTTTCAATTTTTCTTCTTAATTAGTTGAATTTGATTTTAAAATTTATGTCATTCATTATGAATGATATATTTTTTGGAAGGGTAATTAATAATTTTTAATCAGTTTGTCTATTTTTTTAGTTGTGGTCAATAATGACCTCCTACCATTTTAGGGCAATATCTGTCATGACATTACTTTCATGAAGAAATCTATCTACTACCATGAATGTGGTACTACAAAGTGATTTATAAATATTCCTGAGATTGTGAGTATACATCAATGATTCTATTATGGTGCTATCATGACCTACTACCATGTTAGTGTCGCATTGAGTCCATTTTACATCATATCAACACACATGTTTGTGTTGAAATGGATGTGTTAAGAGTTCTATTTGAGTATGTTTAGATTACTATTTCTGAGGAGTACCGATGTGAACAACGTGTGGTCAACGAATCTTGGATTGTCTTATATACTGTATGAAAGAACTTGGGATAGTTGATGGATGATTTTCAATGGGGATCAATTTCCTAAAAATAATATACGAAATGGTAGTCGAATGGAGTTAAAGGCTCATGTTGACGTAGGTTTTATGAAACAGATGACAACTTGTATGGAAGGTACTGTTCGGGGTGTTCTCTCTCAAGGGGGTTCACATAAGGACCAGGGTGTTTTGCAATCATCACCACCTGATTTTTGTGGGAAATAGGGGGTATGTGGAGGAGGAGAGTCTTTATATTGTCTTATTGGACCACAATGTGGAAACTGAGGTTTGTGATGGTTTGGTTCAAAGTGATGGAAAGGCTTCTAGTTTTAGTTGGTCGAACACTGTTAAGGGGAAATAAGTATTGTTGTTTTAGGATAACCCAAAGGTATCTAATGTTATAAATATATTGATATAGGATGTAGTTTCTCCCACTATGTTAAACTCTATTAAAAATAATGAAAATTAAAAATGAAGAGTGTGCATCACCCTGAATGAAGCTACTCTAAGAGAATTAAAAAAGGATGTGAGTAATGTTGTTTGTGTTCAAGTTGTGGGCGGTGAATAGGTTGTTATTGATTCTTTTTATGTGGAAGTTTTTATCTCTAGTAGTGGTTTCATTCGCAAGGGATGTCATTTGTATACACTGGATGTAGATGATCCAATTTTAGTTAGAAAGGCATGGGTTCTACTCTAACGAACTAGAATCCAATTCACTTGAGAAATAGCTTTGATGATCAGAAATGGATGGTCTGACCACTGACCATGAAGGCTTGGAATACACAAATTGGGTTAGTGTTGAGGAGCAAAATTATATTGATAAAAGTCTTTCCATAGGGGAAGTTACAAGGCTGAGGATTAGTAGGAGTAATAAGAGGAGGAACGTTTGGAAGTATTACTTCTTTTTGCCACCCCTTTGAAGACTCGATCAACAAAAAAAGAAAAATGACAAGAATATGGATAGTGGCGTTGTGTTTCAACAAAAATCAGATGTTTTGCATGAAAAACCAATGTATTTTCTTCTGATTTTAGAAGAATAAGTTATTGAGTAGGTTTTTTTACTCAATTCGTCTAATGATTAGCGGCCAAAAAGATGGGGAGGTCTCGAAGGGTGACTTTAAATGAGGAGAAATACACCCGGATTGATAATAAAGACCTGATCGTGGTTGGGGGATTCAACATTGGGAAAGTCATCCTCAAGGAGTATATACAGGTATGGGAAAATCTAGCCTTTACAATTGAATATCTAATAAGGGATGAACCAAGAAATCAGGTAACTACTATATCCTGGAATTTGTTTAAGTAAATGGATTTTGGTAGAATTAATTTGTTTTTCCATGACTCTGATTTATCCTTATGTTGTTGAAGTTTGGTTTCTCACTTTTCCTTAGAATTTTCTGAAATAAAAATAAAAATTTTCAGCCACAATGCTAATGTGAGACATATGTTTCTCCCTATCTTGTATGGTAGTCATGAGACTATGATTCAAATATTTTATACTATTGGTTTTTTGATATTGGAAGGATTCATAAAAGAACCTACCAACAACATTAAGGGTGATGAATATTTAATTCATGTTAAATAAGAGAGAGTTAGATTCATTGGGGTATTGATCGGAGATAGTGTTAGTTGAACTGGGATAGATTAACTATGTTATAAAGAGAACCCAATTTTCTCAATGTCTTTAATTATTCATTCCCATTAACCAAACATGAAATATATGATGAATATATACATCACATTTTAATGTATTTAAGATAATGAGGTTGAATGAGGGAAAAATTAACATATCAGATAACAAGGTTGAACCAGGAATAAATGAGATATGAGTATTCTTCATGGAAAAGTATTGTTGGATTGATGATTCCACCTAATATTAATTATTTCATCCCCAATTTTGAATGTTTTCTTACTATGAAGGGGAAACTAAGGATGAATCCACCAATAAATATTAGGAAATGATATTTATTGATAATGATAGATTCCTAATCTTACACAATAGAATAATGCACACAAGAAGTCCTATATAACATTTGACATCATTGATGTCAACGCTATTGTGATAGATTGAAGAAGAAAAATAGGGGAAGATGATCATGAACTAGGGATTAGATTTGTGGAATATATTAGAGGATGGTTATAAACATAGCTAGTTGATATGATTTATATTCTGTAGTGGCCATTTATTAATTTTGGTGTGTCAATAATGTTTTATCTGTAATCGATATTGGATTATGAAAATAGAAAATAGAGTCTCATTTTGCGTTTGTTTGAATAGAGATGTCATGTCAACATCTAGATGATGACTCACTAATGAATTTATAATGAATAATTGTTTTCCAATTATGTAATTTTCAACTAGTTTGTATTTTTATTGTAGCTTCGATATTGATATTTAATATTGATGGAAAATATTTATTTTAGATGAATTAGTTGTTGAGATGCTAATATTTTGATGATGGTTTTTGACGTAGAAAGATATTATTCCACTGTGACTTGGTTCATAAGAATTTATCAAAGTAGAGGACATACGGTGGAGTCTTTTGAAAATTTTATTTTATGTGAAATATCAAACAGATATTAAAAGTCAAATGTGGGTCATTTGATTTAGATAAAATGTATTATATTTTTTATTTGAAATTTACCTAATATTTTAAAATTATCAACATGTATGTTATAGTGGAAACGATCATGTTTAAGTGGGTGCTCAATATGGTGAGTTGAATAACAATAAAAATAGTTCAACATGAAATGAACAGGGGAAGAATTATTTTTATGAGGAATGCATAGATGAAAACAACATAGTTTACACAATAATGAAATGATTGTAGATCATGCTAAAGATAACATTATGGAGGTAAAATCCAGATGTTAGAACTATAGGAAGGTGTTGTCCTCAATAGTGAATATTTATATCTATTTCCCTCTCTGGTGTATTTTTTTCAAATTTTTTCATCAATTTAATCTATCATCATTATTTCTTTTAATTTATGTAGCTAGAAAATTTTTATTAAATCATAATTAAATAATATCCTAAAATCATTGAATTTTAATCTCTTTTATCAACTATATTAGTAAAAATTATGTTCACTGAAATCAATTACATAGATTACAATTTTCATTTATACCAAACACTATGTAATGAGATGAGAAGGAAGTGCAAAAATAACTATTTGGTGTCTAAAATCACCAATAATGGAAAATGGTGGTGTCTTTCAGTTCTAGTTAGAATAAATTATTTTTTTTTGTTTTGACATTAAAAAAATCACTAAAAATTCCAATTAAAATATATTATACATTGATAAAAAACTCAATGAGTTAATATATATTCCCCATGTCATTCTATAATTTCAATTAATATGAATAAAAATTGAAAAATAGTTATTAGGATATTATTTTTTAATTTTTATCTCCTCTTCATGATTTTTTAATGAAAATATGTGTTTTAAATATAATATTGAGATTTTTTTATTTTAAAATGATTGAGCATTTTGGGATAATTCTTCAGGATATAGAATTAAATATTGTCTTTATATAACTTGTAAACAATTTAAGCAAAACACTATGGACTCAATTAATAGTAATTCATACCCATTGAAATATCATGGTTAGAATATCTAGGGGTATGAATAGTATATGACACCAAATGATTTATTTCATGGGAATCTACCAATTCTTTTTTCTTTTAGTATTATTTTTCAATAAATATTTATCTCTATTGTGTACTGTCCTTATTATTAAATCATTCTCCATATTATTCTTGATATTGATTTCTATATTTTTATAAATGGATTTAATGATTAATATCTTTTGCATGGATCTTTTATAGAGGTTCAAATGGATTTATACATTTAAATAGTTTTATTTCTGTTCTGAGGGTTTAAATTTATAATTGATAGGATAAACTAGTGGCCTGATAGGTTAAGAAATCCTAAGGTGATGTGTTCTTATTATTGTTCCAAGTACTAAGTACATCGGGATAAATTATCATTAGATGGTTACCATGGTCTCCACTTGTACACTATCAACGTTATTTCCTTTCATTTTTAGATACATGAATTTCCAGAAGTGTTTATTAATTCTTGAAAAAATATTCTATACCTTTACAGTTATTTTATTCTTAATTGAGCTTAAAATTATGTAAAGACATGAAATTCTATTTTTCTTGAATTATGCTTAAATTTTAAAGAAGGATACCCATTAAATGATCATAACTAAGGTTACACATACTATACTTTGATGGAAAATGATTTTATATTTACGGGTGTGTTTATATTTAATAACATTTTCTTATTACATCCCTTATTTCTCAAAATGATACTACTTATTGTTTAATAATTTACTGTGATATATTTTTTATTTATTTCTTATCTTGTCATAATTTTCAATTATTAGGTGTAAAATTATGATGTCATTGAATTCTAGTTTTTACGATTCTTTTAAATTCATTATTTAACACACCTAACACATCCATCTTTATGAAATTATTTTTTACTTCTAAGCATTAATAGTAGTGGTAAATTGGGATATTTAGGGGATGTTTTGTACTATTATATAGTAACATGTTTTTAAAATTACATGTCACCCATGAAACCAATATTTTTATGTTATTCATGTTCAAATCTATTAAAAATAATTTTTTCCATGTTTCTAAAACGTTTTTATTTTGAGATGAGGATTTTTTTGGTATTTAAGTGTGTAGAATCTTTCTAAAATGAGATAATATGTGTTTAAATGTTATCTCACCAAACCCCTTAATTTTTTACAAGAATATGAATTTTTAAGAAAAACATATGAATATTTAGTGGGTGAAAACTTTTTTGAAAATTGAATATTTTGGTTCCAATTTTAATAGATTAGTGTTCATAATATTTTAGATTTAATTATGTAAATAATTTTTCAATACCCTGGAATAAATTGGCATCCGGTAAAAAATTGAGTATGTGTTATACAATAATCATTAACATCGATCTTTTAAATAAAAATAGATATCATATAATATGAATCCCACTGGATTTTGAAATGAAAAACCTAATCCATGGTGAAAATTTAATTTTTATTGTTTTAATTGATTTAATGATTCTTCATTCATTCTTTGGTTTATTATTTGTATGCATCTATTTTTATGAATATAAATATTTTCTATTTTAATTTACTATGAATCATTTATCCTATATGTAAATAGAACAATGGACATTTCTATTGATAAAAAATGATCTGAAAATTCATACTAAATATTTCACGTTTTATTAATTTTTTTTAAAAAATTAACCACTATTTCTCATGGATTAATTTCAACTAAGAGGGTATTCACACTTTCTACTTTAAATAATATATGAGAGAAATTGTTGTCGAAAATAATTTTGTGTTGGAATAACTTTTATTTGATCATAATATTCATTTTCTACAATTTAATCTATAATAAGTTTTTTCTTGAGGACACACAACAACCTAAGTGTGGAGATATTTGACGTGACACATAATTTTCTTTTTACAAATTACATCTGTTGTTAAAAATATTTAATTAATGGGAAATTGTGACAATATATAGTTATTCAATTTATAGAGTTATTTTCTTGTTGAATTACTCAATTTATTATTTTAATGTTTAAATATATGTTTTTATATATTAATTATAAATTATAAAAATATGATATTTTTATTTAATTATGATTCTTCCTTAAAAAAATTAATTTTATGAATTTTTTAAATTAATTTTCTATTTAAATTATTTTTTTTCATTTCTTTATTAAATAAATAATTATTTGAATAAAGCGAATTAGATTTATATTTTAAAATTTTATATAATTATTTTTAATATTTAGCCTTATAAATTTTATTTAATTATTGAAATTTTATTTTAAATATAGATTTATTTTTTAATGTTTTAATATTTAGGAAGTGTAATATTAAAATTTTAATCTATTAATGTTTTTCTCAAGTATGGTCGAGTAAGCACCGATACAATGCCTGTGCTCTAGTATTCATACATATGCTTCCATGAATAAATCCATCTATAAATGTGAAAGTGATCCCACAAGATGTTTTTAACCATGCTTAAAACCATTAGAAGGCATCCCTTATATAGTTAATGTGATACTATTGACATGCTAACCAGATCTAAAACATTGCTGGTGAAATAGTTTCTTTCATGTATTTTTCCATACTAAGGAGTTAATTTCATACTACTATTAATTTTTCCTCCTTTATAATATAACCATGTATGTAATTATGATACTGTGGATTCACATTGATTTTTTAGAGGGAAGTTACCAACTATAGTGTGAGGTACTTATAAGACTATACATCACCTCAATTTAGCCACAGGTGTCTGACTATGGAAGGATTTGAAGAACAACCTAATGAGTGATCAAAGGGAGACAGAATATATCTTTATTATTGGAAAAGAGTGTGCTTGATACATGAGAGTAACAATCTGAGATGATGCCAATTATAAATGGTTCGATTAATTTTCTTAGGAAGATGAATCAATTTAATTCATTATGAAAATAAGATTTCCCTTAAATCAAACTTGTAGTAAAAAATGAATCAAAAATTTTCCTTTTAAAAATATATGAGATACTGATATTAAAAAACATTTGAGCTACATATATCAGGTAATAATATATTACTGAGGCCGATTGATATTTGATGCATTTTCATTGAATGATATTCATTGATTGAAACTACAAATTGATAATTAATATTCCCTCACCCAAGATGCACTGGTTATTAATAGGACAGAGAAACCATAGTTGGATCATCCAATAATGATTAAATAAAGTTATTAATTAATGATGGTCATATTACAAGCCTTTCCATGTGAAGAAGACATGAAATAGGCTATGACTGTAATTTCAATATTCCAACCTCATCATTAAATTTACCAATTTATAAATAAGTGTTTATAATGTTCAGCATGAATTGTGGCTCAGTTTTGTGGATGTTATCATAATGGTGTTTCAAACTAATATGGTTGATGACATTTAGTTTGGCTGGTAAATATTACATTATCCTAGTATTCTGATATTTTTATGCATAACTGATATAGGATAATGTAAAAAGTAAAGTGGGTATGATTTGGAATGTGGTTAGATGGAGATATAGAGTTGTAGTATGTAAAATTAAACAATACAAAATTTTTAAAAAAGTTTTGAGTTTATAATTTAGTTATTTTGTATGATGGGATGTATTTTGAAAGCAACTATGACATTGATATGAATATAGATTTATTTTATTTGGTTTTCAGGGATACAAAGATGATAATTAACACACTCAAACATAGATGAAATATTCACTAGAGGATTTCATATCATGACGTAATTCTATGTTGACAATGGTGGTTTTGCACTGAGTTTTAGAGTTTAGATTATTGTGTGGGTCAATTATAATGGAATATCAATGGATATATTTTGTTAAATCAATACTATATATTTCTATTTTTTCTATTTTATGCTAAGTTTTGGAGAGGTTGTATATTACACCAATATTATTTGGTACTTCATAATTGACCAAGGAATAGGATAGATGCTAGTGTCCCATGTTTTGATTTATAGAGCATAATCTCAATGGGATTTTACAATCTGCATGTGGGACTATCAAGTTGGTTAGAAGTGACATTTTTTCACATTTATTTTTCATAAAATAGTTAATGTGTCTGCATGTAGGTTGTATTAGAAAATAAAATATTTTATTCACTTCTTGATGTGATGACTTATAGAATCATAAAAACAAACTATCATGTAATGATCCGTTTATGAATAATTTTTAGAGGAATTCATAGAGAATAAGAATATAGAACAAAAACTTCAGAAGATATTGGAGAGTAGAATGTAGATAACACTTTGGTGGTAAGAATTTGATTTTAGAGTCAGGGGAAGAACCTCTACTAAACATAAAATCTTTTTATCACTATCTCATTTTACTATATTTTTTTTCATGATGTGTTAATTTATTAATTTTATCATTGGCACTATCTCTATTATCATTTACTAAATAAATTCAATGGAATTAGAATAAAATGAATTGATAAACTAAAACTACAATTATTTTTTTAATGAAATTACTATAGTTCTAATTAAGTTTAGTGTTCCAAATGTTGTTCATTTTTAGTATCACTTATACACTATAACGTGAACTAAATTAAGCATTTAGTGGATACGTAATTATGGAGAATATAATGATGTATTGAATAAGGAAATGGTAAATTTCAATATTTTTTATTTTTATCAAATCAATTCCAAAGTGATGATCGATGGATCAATACTAATAGGGGACAATTGAACTATGTTGTACATATAAAAACTACTCAATGAATCATCATATATTCTTATATTATGTTTAAAATTAAAATAATTTCGATTAAAAGTAAAAAAATTATTAAAAAATTTAGAATACTTAAATACCCATGTTGTCATTGTAACATCCCCAAATAATAAAGGGTTAAATGAATAATTGATATGACTCATGTCAACAAGGTGAAACTTCCTTTTTGGGAGCCTTCCTGATTAGAACTCCACAGTTAAGTGTGCTTGGCCTAGAGTAGTGATCAGGATGGGTGACCTTCTGGGAAGTTTCCCAGGATGTGTGTGAGTGAGGACAAAGCACACTAGAAAGACATGTGTTGGCCTGTGGGGATTGTCATTAGTCAGATGACCCGTTCAGGCATGTTGGTGGACCCTTGGGTGGGCCCCACGTGTCTGCGAGGGCAACTGGTGGTACCTGGTGGGCCAGGACCCGACGTCCATGTTAAGGCGGGGTGGTTGTGCTATCACCGGGACCCGGTTGTCACATTTGGTATCAGAGGAGGAACCCAGCCTTAAGTGCGCGGTGCACTGCCTAGGTTGAGATGTAGGGCCCACAACGAGGGCGTTGTGCTCTAAAGGGGGGTGATTGTAACATCCCCAAATAATATAGGGTTAAATGACAAATTGATATGACTCATGTCAACAAGGTGCACTTTCCTTTTCGGGAGCCTGCCTGATTAGAACTCCACAGTTAAGCGTGCTTGGCCTGGAGTAGTGATCAGGATGGGTGACCTTCTGGGAAGTTTCACAGGATGTGTGTGAGTGAGGACAAAGCACACTAGAAAGGACATGTGTTGGCATGTGGGGACTGTCATTAGTCAGATGACCCGTTCAGGCATGTGGGTCGACCCTTGGGTGGGCCCCACGTGTCTGCGAGGGCAACTGGTGGTACCTGGTGGGCCAGGACCCGACGACCATGTTAAGGCGGGGTGGTTGTGCTATCACCGGGACCCGGTTGTCACAGTCATCTTCATGATGGATTCCATTCCCCCCGATTAATGTCCTTTTTCAACACCAATTTTCAATACATCCAACTCCTCTATTTTCAACATATTACACAATCATTTCAAACATTTTTCATCACTTTCCTATTTTTTTCTTATATTTTTTTCACATCAATTTATGTTTCCTTGTGTATTTGATACTATAATAACCACTACTTAAGAAGTAAGTGGGGTTAAAAAATTATTTTCAATAAAGTTAAATAATAAGACAATTACATAGTGAGTTACAAAAGACCTAAAAACTTGTGAATGCAATCCAACATTAGGGTATCTATTATAAAATCCTAAAATAAGATTTTAAGGGTTTCCCATGTAAGAACCTCATATTTTCATATAAAGTTCTTGAGACCCCAACATATCCTACTGGGTCCCCAAAGCATGATAGTGTCCAATATAAGTCATCAATCCCCTAGAGAATCCACAGGATTAATCTATCAGTCAATTAAATAATATTAGAATTCCTATAATAACATACTTAATATATTAACACTATAATTCTATAGGTAGAGTCAAGTGATTTGATAAGATGAAAAATTATAGTAAGATTCCCCTAATGATATCGCATAACCATCATAACACTACTAAAGGCTCAATTATATTTCATCATACATATATGTTTCTCACAGTAACATATATACAACAAAAATAATAATTATTCTTCTAATATCTTGAATATATATAATAATATTTAGTTTATAATAATTTTGAATTTTTTTTGTGAGTGGGTAACATTTTGATTGGATATTCTATATGGAATTCAAAAAAGATGAACAATTAAAAGAGATATTATGAAATGTAGAATGAGCCTTGGAAGGTATCTTGATAGATCATGAGTGTCATAGGGGATCATTTATATGTTTTTCTAGTTTGGAAAACTCTTAATTGGGTACATGAATTAGAGTGAGCCTTTTATGCTCCCTTGTGGAAGAGTATTTTAGATTAATTTTAATTTTCATAGCTTTCTGGAATGTCAAGAGAATTATTTTCAGGAAACCATTATAAATATTGGAGAAACTAAGTTATTTTTTTCCTATATTATGAGAAAAAATATTTATCCAGTTGAATAGAGACTTTTTAGATGTTAAAAATCAATTCAAAGACTACCATAAAGTTTGAAAAACTGTGTGGACTAGGTAAGTGATATATGTGTTCTTGTGAATATCCACATATGTGGTTTACTCATGCTTTCTATATCCAAAAATCTAATATGTTGGGCTTGTTAAAATTGTAATTATTTTTACTTTTCTCACTTTGATAATTTAAATCCCCAACCACATTTTCTAGCCCCATTTCATGCACATGATCCATTCGTTCGAGATCCTCCTCTCTTCATCAATCCCCTTCATTTTCATATTATTTCATATGTGTTTCTTAAAATTTGTGGTCATTATACTCATCAAACTCCATCCATTTCTAATTTTACCTTGATAACATCTAAATCGAATTAACTGTACTTATGGGTTGGGTTCTGATTCTACTAGTGTATGGTGGAAACTATCAAGAATGACAAGACTTCCATTTTTTCATGGATGTGGACATCTCAAAATTCCATCTATACCTAGTTGCTTTTTGAATCACCAAAGGTATATCACACTAGCTAATATATTTTCATTTTACATTGAAATTAAAATTTGTTTTTTATTTAATTTCAGTAATACGTTATTCATTTAACTTTTTTTGGTTCTGAGTTTACTATGTATTTTTGAAAACCCATTTTCCAGTATTTTACTAATCGTTGGACACCTTGTGATTTTTATTTATTATAAAATCGTTGAATAAATGGTATAAAATATTATAATTGGGAATAAATATTTAATGGTTGAAATTGGTAATGATTTTAGAGATTGCTTTTAATAGATGATGTTGGTCATGTTTTTCCATTCCTTGGAATCTACTACCATCCCATTCAGTAAAATGGGAAATATTAAATGTTAAGGTAACTGTTCACTATAACTTACACAAAGTCTCTTCTCTTTATATATGTTATGTTATGTGGTGTCATATTAAATCTTCATTAATTGGAATAGTTTTAATTAAAAGGATTGTTTATGGAATTAATTCATTTAAATTACTAAATTATGATTCATCAATTTTAAATAGAATTAATGAGATACATCACTAATTTTAACATGGTACATGAAAATCAATGATATTTTTAATTTTATTTGACATTGTATATGGACTGAGGGAATTTTAAGATCCAAATGTTAATTAATTATATCTATTTGTAAGGATTAAATATTTTTTTGATAATATTCTAGTATTTCTTAAATATAATTTCGCAATTTGAAATGGGTTTTCAGGATTTTATAATTGGAAAAGGTGAATTTTTTGTAATGTAAAAATGTTGAAATGTGGAATTTGGTCTATTTAATTATGTATAAATTTGAATGTGGTTTGATGATATATGGTCTTCCTATATTTCACATTTTATTTTAAATAGTATTTGAAATGGGGTTGGAAATTGTATGTGTTTTTTAATTGTTGAAATTAGGTTTAAATGGTTCTAGTCTTATAATACTTGAATTATTTTTTAAAATAAAATTTTAATGATTCGCTATTAACTAATTGTTTTTTATAGATATTTTTATATTTTTCTTTTTCCATGTTTTTTTATGATGGTTAAACCCTATGTGAACATGAACCCTGGGTAGATGTAGGATTATGGTGAAACATAGGGTAAACATTCCCCCCACCCCCATATGGATGCATGGTTTATAGTTAAACATTGGGTGAACACAGTCCTTGGGTGGATGACTATTTTATAGTTAAACCCAAATAACCCTCAAATGGATGTATAATTATGAAAAAACCTTAGGTGATCCCATACCCCCATGAGGATGGATGGTTTAAGCTTAAACCCTGAGTGAACATGACACCTGAGTGTGCATTGTGGATCGATTGATATGCATATTACCCCTGGATGCTACTCAAACCAAAGATAGGTATATTACACATGGTTTAAAGTTGTTTGGTTTTTCATAATAATGAATATGTTCTTGGAGATACCAAAACACTAGATGAATAAGGGATATATTTTTTCATGGTTGATCCCATCACCCCAGTTTGGTTTCTATTTAAAAAAATTATGTGAGTGTTTTAAATGGTTGGTTGGTACTATTTTACATTGAGAACAACTGCATAAACTTTTGTTTAGACTGATTATTTTTGTGATGTCGTTGGTGGTGGACTTCTGAGTCCCTTTCAAACCTTTCTAAAGCTTCCTTGTCATATGGGTAGTCGAGAAGCCATCACATACTACTAGATCGTTCTGGGAGGAGGCATGAGATTACATGATGAGATGAAACATCTCATTCAGGTTTTGGTGGTCACAATTAGGTGAGGCTCATAGATTTTAATGGACACTCATGTTATTTTATTTCAGTTTTAGTCTTGTAATTATTTTATATTTGTTTATGATATCACAACTTGGGTAAATAGATCTCAATGATTAAATTATTGTATTTTATTTTATTATAGCATGTTAACTGAAATTATTTATTTATGTATTATGACATGGTGTATTTTTTTGATAATTAGTTTGTTTCCACAATGATATATAATCAAATATAATAGGTATAGTCTCCCAATAGTACCACTAAATATCCATAATTATATTTAGAACCATCAAGCATATGGTAATGCTCACCAGAATTCACAAGGTTGTCTTATTTGGTTACTATTCTGGATGATCCAGGCTGAGAATGTAAAATTATCAAGTTAAGTAAATCTAAATGACAGTAAAATATAACATGAAATAAAAATGCAATAAATTTTTTAAAATGAAAAACCATTAATAGAATTTAATGATTTTATATGACTTTTGATCCTATATACAAAATCATGATACCTGAATCCACCCAAATCCAAAAAACTATAATATCAAAAAATATTCATGTTAATCATGAAACCATAAAACCAAAACAATAATAGTATTCACATATTCGATAAAATGGTGGTTAACCATAGAGGATATCATCAGGTGCATATGTGGCACCCTTAATAATGCCTGAAGTGGACAACTCCTTGTACCTTTCAGTAATCATAATCTAGAAGAAACTAAATGTAAAATTCAATTGTACCACTTTGTAACACCAAGATGCAAATCACAGAGTCTAGTATAGAGTTCCACAAGACCTCATGTGTGCCTCCCCTTACACAAGTGGTTAATGATTAGCATAGGTTTTTGGATAGGTTTAGTGGGGAGACAATACCAATAGTAACAATAGAATTAAATTAATATCATATAAAGTAAATAATTATAATAGAAAAGGGAAATTTTGTTTTTAAATATAATAATTCTAAAATAAATGACATGTAACCAATTTTGGAGTAATAAAATGTAATTAAAAATGGACCCCAAATGTTCCAGGTAAGACTAAGGTATATTTATCAAGTAGGAAAATAAAAAATACAGTGTGAAATCACTACGGGTTCCATCCCAGTGTATCCTAGGAACACTAAACATCATCTCCTCTTCCCCATATCTTTAGTCCCTTTCCCTCTCCCAAATCTATGTCTATAAAGACTATAAAAGCATTGATAATACCAATCATGGATTTATTATTTACCTTGTGGGATAGAAAAAAAATCTCCTTGGGATAATTTCACATTCATAATAGCGGTATGTCATGATAATATAAAAATGTGCAAGAAAAAATAAAACAATAATTATTGAGCGATCATGTATTTAATAAGCCACTAAAAACTCTAACTATACATTCAGTGGCCAAATACTGAATGATACAAAAAATATTTATTTATCATAGTTAATCGACAATTCATCCGTATATATCCAAGAGTAGTTACATAGACCACAAGTATTTGGTTGGGCCATAAGGTTGTCTAGACTAGTTTCTATCACAGGTAAGTCCTCAAGGCTATTGTACCTCATCATTAACTCATGTTTATTGACAAGGTCATTATATCCCACCACTACCACATTCCATGCCATAAGTCCATATTTTCATTTCCCTAGCATGGGTGAGGCTTAAATCCCGTCATAACCCATCCTTTCCTCTAGCTATGAAATGTGGACATCAACTTTCCCCACTTGAAAAAGTCATGCCAAATGGTCATCGAGCCCCATATCAATCATGACCCAGAATTTGAGGACATCATACCACATTTATACGTCTATCAGGTCCATGTGACATTGTAAACTACCCTTGCCATGGTTTAAACCTCATATAAATCGGACCCATCCTTATGTATTGGTACATTAATTCCTTTATCAAATGTCACACATGATCTCCCTATAAGGGATAATAATTCCACGATAGTCAATATATACATTTTTTCTATAATTAATGCCTCCATAACACAGAAAATCCCACGATATTTGGAATACAACATATATGATCAAACATAGCATTTAACTGACGAACCTTAGCATCCACATAGACACACGCATGATATTTATATCATGTATGGGTCTCATATTCTACACAAGAACACACATGTGATCAAATGAATCACCACCCAAATGTAATAAAACATTCTATGATATGTTCAATGGGACCCAAATCCCATGAATCACCACCCAAAATGCGTCTCATGTGGAAAATACCCAAAAAGAATCCATAGAGTGAATAGTAATTGAGTTGGTGAGGAATCAATATAGAAAGCTGTTTGATGTGTCATGATTGCACCAATGATATTTATTCAAACAATAGCACATTCCCCTTCACCAGTTTCTCACAATATAACACAATGTTTATCATTATACCACATTCAAAATCCCATCCTTAATGAATGAATGTGATAAATCCAAATAATAAAAAAGGAAATCTAAATCAAATGGGTAATGAACTCACCAGAATTTCCAAGAGCAGGTCCTCTAATATCATGGATGATGCCAATAGTTTGCAGGATGAATTTTCTCTTGATTAATTAATAGAGTCACCAATGTGATGAAAGAATAGTAAATATAATAGTATAAGGGTCTTATTAGTTTATAGTAAATCGTGGAAAACATGTATCACATCAACATATATTCGACTATGAATCAACAAGTTCCAAAATTAGATCTACCATTATGACAAGGATATTTCAATTACATATTATTTTATATTAAATAATTGTTCTGAAATTTATGTTTTGGTAAATGATGATATCTTTCCATCCTATAAAGGTGCCCTGCTTCAATTATTATCACCTTTCCATAGTATGAAAGCCTTCACAATAACACCACACTGTAACCACTTTATAAAGTGTAAAGATGAAAAATATTGAAGAACATACCATACTCATCCTTCTAATCCTTTTATATAATTACAACACTCCACACCACTACTATTCCAAATTAAAATGAATAATCAAAACTAGATTCAACTATGAAGTTCTCCAACCATTCTATACAACACCCTCTATTAGGTAAAATATTCACCAAAATGTGGAATATAATTCCATATAAAAATTGTGTTTAACTTAACTCATCCTCCTCTAAAAAAATATAGACGATTAATTCCACTAAATAATATTGAAAAAAAATTTAATTAAACCATAACACAAATTTAAAATCTATTTGTTATTACAATTTCTCAATAATTTTAATCAAATTTTTATTCTCTATTAAGACCTTTACTCCGATTTCCCTTAAATAAAATTTATTTAGTGTGAATAATTTTTTTTACAACTTAAAATAATCCCCAATTTTATTATATTTTATATAAACAAAAAAATTAAAAAAAATTAATATAGGCATCGACCTATGAGGAATTTTCCTATGTCGAATTAGTTTTCTTTTAAATTGTTTTGGTTTGAACAATATTATACCATTTGAAGACTATGAACCTAAAAAAGGATTATCACACAATATCCAGAGTAGTTAGGATTAGATAAGGTTAACATTCAGTTATTTAATTTTTTAGTGTATAATATATTGATAATCATCCAGATACATCAATTACATCACCCAACTCACAATGATGAACAATTTTCAAACCTAAATTCATGATAGAAGAAAATATAATTATTAAATAAATTTATTGATCATATCAGTAAAATAAAAAAAATTAATTATCTGATCAATCTACTAGAAATGAAAGTAAGAACATAGTTAACTTTTCTTCAAAATGAAAACACCTCTTGTAATAAAAGATAATATTAAATTTATATATTTCCCATTTTATATAGAGAGAGTGTATAAGGACCTAGAGTTATTACAATAATGATCATTAATTTAGTCAAGAAAAACATCCTTTTACATTGAATATCATTTCAAGTTTAGATCTTTAGATAATTAGGACATAATACATTCATAAAATTACACATTGTTACAGAGTAGATACCATAAAAACAGTTTCCATTTTTTCAAAATATAAATCATTAAATCTTAAAAAATGATTCCTTGACAATTATTCAACATTTAAAAAGGATTAATTATTTGTCTTACACATCCATTAACCTGTGGATATCATTTAAAACTTGGTATGATTACAAAAACTCAGTAAGGGATATAAAACTAAGGAATGAACACATTAGTCCATAAATAATTGTAATGTATAAAATCATTTTTAAAAGACATACATATAACCTGTATATATATACCTAAATTGTAAAACATGAGATTTAAAAAATAAATATAATCATAAGTAGAACAAAAAAGGTATATTGGGTAATTACTTACATAATATTGTAACCCTCACGGCTACCTTATGATTTATAACCATCACTGCTACCTTACAATTTGTGTAACCAAAGCAGTCACACATGGAGTAACCATAAGGCCGACCTACAAATAAAATATAACCAATTCATTTGAGGGAGATATAGATCCCACCCTTCATCATAAACAATTCCCAAGAACCAGAACATAATCATACAACATGAATAATAGAACAAAAAAATTGTTTTTGAATGTCGTAAAATAGAATTTTAAAAGTGAATTTTAAATGAAAATCCCCTTACATAAATCATATAATTGAAGATAGACTTAATAGAGTGGATGGAATATGTATATACACAATAATTAAACATAATTAAATGTAATATAAACAAACCCCATCATATAAACAATTCTAATACCACATAAATATTGAAGTAGGATGTTAACCCAAAGAATGAAAATCGGGTTAAGAATTCTCTTACCTTGAGCTTGTCTAAATTAAAAATTGTTTAAAATTTATGTATAATGGTTAAAATAGTGTTATTATTATTTTAAAGAAACATTTTCATGTTTCTAACATGTTATATGGTCATTTAATAACCTCATTTCCACCCTTAATTGTTAGTACTTTGTTCCTTGCATTGATTTGTGGGAGTTCTTTACATGATTTTCATGATCGGTTCATGATGAATTATTCTTGTCGATTAGAAGTGAAACTCCATAATTATAATGTAATGGTATTTAAATATTTCTAGTACCATAATTTATACCATTTATCATTTTTTTGTTTTATATGCGGATTAATTATAAGTTAAAACATTAATGATGTTCGTTTAGATCATTTTAGTGGTTCATTGATAGCAACAACCTTATTTTTTATTATAAATTTTAACCATGAGTACAAAAGAATTCCAGAACCATGTATGAGAAATAATACATATATTATAACCTAGTTCAACCATATAAATTCTTTCATTACAATACATTAAAGAATTAATGTAAATTGAAATCACATCATCCACGATGTCGGTAATTCGACACATCACGAACAATGTTTTTATTCCTTGAATAAACGGGAGAGGAGAAGAATAATGATTATCAATTTTCCATAAACAAGATAACATCCATAATATACATGTTTTTTTTAGATTTCATGCCTCTTTGTTAAGAATATATGAAGGATTAATAAGAATTAAATGGAACTCAAAATAAAAGAATAATCGAGAAATTCCTTACAAACATTCGGCAGCCTAATGACTATGCAACATGGTTTTAAAAAATATTAAAAATAGAGGGGACAAGGGTCACCCATCCATAAATGAATAATAATACATAACAGATAAATAACAAGAATGAAATAAAAAAATGGTATAGAAATAAGAATGTTATACCACATAAAAGGGAACTTGAATAGAAATAAGAAAGAAATTGAGATTTTTATTACATTGTAGACTAACTCCTAAAACATGATAGTTGGATCCTTGCGGCATGAGGAAACCTAGGGAAGAAAAAAATTTATGTAAGGTGGTCAGAGATTCGTTGAATATTAATTTGGAATGAAATGAATGATGGAATGTTTAGGTATTTATAGAAAAATTTGGGGATTATTTTAATAATTTCTATAGGACACCTCGTTAGTGGTATTTGAAAAATAATGGGCTTGCCAATGGTATTTTACAATACTATTGGCCACTAGGGACACATCATAACATATATTACTATTCACAAGTCGACCAGATTTATTACATCATGATTACATCTTCAATGATGGCATAAAACACCCGAAACATAAAAGTGTTTTTTTACTACTCATTGAAAATTTGAATGTGTCAGAAAAATTTCAAAAATTCTCCCTACTATTTATCGACTTGTAGAATTCAAAAAAAAATCTAGTTTTTTAAAAATAATTTTCTAAATATTCTTAATTTATTTATTAAATAAAATAATACATAATTCAAAAATTAATAATTTAACAACTATAACGGCTTTTATTTCACATTGAAAAATTAATCAATATGTCATTATCTTAAATCCTTAAGAAAATAAAATAATAATACAATTTACATTTCATTAGGGTCATATTACTATTCATATTACTATTCACAAGGGTATGTTACTATTCACCAAAAAAACAATTTTCTTCTAATAGACTCTAAATAATATACTGAACACAATTGTAGATGACCATTTTTCAAAATTCAAAACATATAAGCAATAAAATAATGTTTAAAGGATACTTATAAATATCTAATTTAAACAAAATATCAATAATTTCAATTTATTTTTAGAACACCTTGGGATGTTATAGAGTGGACGAAAATAGTTTCGTCATTCATCCTCCACATTAATATGAGAATGTTTTAGTTAAAGAAAAAATTTACTGAAATTTTTTCAAACCTCTTGGACAAAGACAATACGAATAGAAATTAGTGGAATGTAGAAAAAATAATAAATGTTGAATGAATGTTTATATAGATTTGAAATATTTTGTTTCATTCACCCCACCCACCACTATATTTGTGATGAATTATTTGATTCAATATTTATATGATGGTATTTTTCTAACTGGAATTATAATGATAGATTTTTATTTAGAATGGTCTTTAATTGATAAAACACTATCTCATAAAAATTATTGATTATGATTACAAAAAATGATAATTTTTATAAAAAATATTGATACTTCATGAAAAATATAGAGATAATGTGCCATATTCCAATACTAAAAATAACATGATTTTATCTCAAATCTGTTATTTTATTACTCTATTGAGGTTAATGATGAAGCCCAACACATCAAAAACCCAGCACAAAATTAAAAAATGTTTTCATCTACAATATAATTAGAGAATTATCTTATTGAAATGATATTTTTAGTGGTTAATGCTCACAAATGAAATATACATATAAAAAATTCAATATTATTTTTATAGGAATCCATTTGCAAAAAAAACAATGTTTCCACCAAACAATAAATTCATCTAGGGATGGAATAATTAATCTAATAAAAAATATATAAATAATTAATCATAAGTAATATTTTTCTATACATAATAATCTAATTCCATACGTAGAATAAATAATGTGAAATAAAACACTAAATTTATGAAAATATTGACCCTATGAATCCTATTAAAAAATTAAAATGACCTTGAAGAAATATTTGAAGCAAAATTGATTTTCTTGAACACTTGGATGAATCAAATGGGAAACATTGAAAACAATGATGGAACTATAAGGAATTAGAAGTGTGGTGATATTGCTTCGACACTCAAGGGAATAACAAGGAAATAATATATAAAAAAATTAGTTCAATATAACCCATAAGTAGAACTCATATAAACAACCAAAGAAATGATAATTCTAAATATTTCTTTGACCCTAAATTTTTTTATGGAAATTAAAAATCCCATTTATATAATTTAAACTCTATTTGAGAGATAATAAATATTAGGGAGACTAATCAAACCTTAAAATATATTTTATAAGGAAACAAAATTTCAAAAGAAGAATAATTGTTTAAAATTACCAGGAATGATTAGTGACAAACTTTATGAATATATTTTTATTAAAATTCCAAAAACAATTATCAAGATGATCAAAAACCTCCACTACATTAACCTAGGAGAATAACGAGTGAATAAGATTATTGGGAGTCACTAGGATAAGGAAATTTCAGTAACATTAATGAATGTTAATGTTCATGTTCCTTTTCATGATTCAATTAAATAGATTCCTCTGTATACCATGATATTAAAAGAAATTTTCTCTTAATAAAGGATGATATAGAATCTGAACATTTTCATACAGGACTATTAAATAATTTTAATGATATACAAAATAATTGTGATACAATCTAGTTTCTAACGGATAATTATATTCTCAAATTTACGCTTATAAATAATTTTTAATAAATAAAACAGAAACCCTCTTAAAATAATTATTCTCTATCCTTTAATAGATTTAATTTTCTATTTAGAAAATTTAATCACATGAGAATATAAATAAAATAAATGGTTGAGATAAAATCAATGTAAGTGGAGGAATATCATAGAAGTAATAAGGGATATAAATAAATAGTACATGGGTGAACATAATAAATATCATCATATCATGATCATTGTATAATATTAATAATCTTGAGAAATTTTTTTAATAAATGAATGGAATGTGGGAAATGATTTATAATGAATCATCATAACATAGATATAAAAATCCAAAAAACATTGGGAAAAATAGAGCATCATGTTCATAAAGAACATATGTGTATAAATCATAATGTAATAATTGTTATTAAAAATAGAGTCTTGTTAATTAATAATATATATAATATCACAAGATACATCATATTACACAATTAATTAGCAGTCTATTTATGTTTTAAATGACCTATCACATCATGAAATTATCATAATCATGCATGCCCCTTAAAAATATAACACATATTAGTCATACTAATGAAATGACCCATGGATTGAATTAGGATTAATAATGATTTCAGAAATAGTTCATTCATATATAACATTTGTTTCTCCCAAATGAAGAACAAAAATCATATTTATTTTTCAGAAAACATTATCATTGTAGAGTAGACATGAAGAAATTTAAGAGGTTCTAAAGATATATTTTGAAAAATATTCCCCATTTGATAATCACTATAAGTGTATTCAAATTCATTTTTTCCTGATAGAAAAATATGTATCCCCATAAATGAATGGGGATAACTATGAAAGATAATTTTATGTAAATTTTCTTAATATATATGATCTATAAAATTTGAATAATTACATATCCCAAAATGAATTCTTCAGTACAAGAATCCCCATAACATAAATCCTGATTTATTTCATCAATTTTCATCCACCAAATGAAATAGGTTTATCAAAACATGTAACTAAAAGAGAAAAAAGATATTTTATATCACTATTTATAAATTTAAATTATTTAATTAAATTTTATAATATTAAATGTTAAACATAAATTGTTATAATTTCAAATTTTCATGAAATTATCGAATCATCGTTCAGTTTTTTTATTTTTTTTCGAGGTCATTTAAACATAATTAAAAAATATTGTCAAGATAAATAAAATTACATTAACACGCACACATATATATATTATAAAATCCATATTATCCATCATTTATGGTGTTAGTGAGGAATGTTCTTGAATTTACTATATAGGGGGTTAACCAACCATTGATTGGTTATTGTCAGAACTAGAGAAAAGAGAATATTTACATATAATTATATCATAATTATAGAATTAATAATATTTTATAATTTAAAATATAATATATGTTTACTATTAAAATATTTATAGAAAATTTAGGTTTGAAATTAATATTAAAGATGATGAAGAGGAAAGGAAAGTGTGAGGAGAAGTTGATGAAAACAGAATATGTTCGTGGTGTTTCTTATTTTCAAAGGCATTGATATACTTGAATGATTTGTGTTTATTGATTCCATAACATCAATTAGGACTCTAAAGGGATAAATTGATGTAATTTAGAAAGTTTCTTTTCTTTTATAAGTGATAGAGGAGTAGTTTTATTGTGATGTGTTGAGGGGTTATTTATACTCGACGATAACAGTATTTTAAGGATAAAATACTGAATAAATTATTATATCCAAGAAAATAATTTAACTAGAAATTTTTTATCAGTATGAAATATATTTAAATAAAATAATGTGTTTTTATTACTTTTAAACACTATATAGTTTTAATTAATTAATTTAGTCAAAAAGAAAGGGGGAAACTGAAAATATATTATTTTAATGGAATATTTTATACATTATACATTATAATATATATTATAGATTAATAAATAATTCTTATTTTATTTAAATAATTAATTGATCTAATTAAATTTGTTTTTTATGATCCAAAAATTTTACAATTGACTTCAAATTTATTAAATCATAAAATAGGTCATTTAAAACATGTTGCTTACACCAAAAAACGGTATTTTATCAATTCACCTAAAAATTGATGAATTCAATAATAGTATAGAATAATTACTCTTATACAATTTCAATGTTTTATTTAGATAAATGAAATTAATTAACTTTGAATATATTCCTATCATAATTATTTTCATTTATTAACATAAAAATTAGGATTCTTACGAAATACATTAAAATAAAATTTCATAAAAAATAATTTTTATAATTTCTCTTTTTTTTAAATATTTATATTTATTTTATTTTATTATAATATGTATATGTTATGAAATTCAAATTATTCATTATTATTTATATTCCATTTAATTATTTTTAGGTGAAAGTATTATTTCAATAGTAAAGTTACTATTCCAAACATTCATGTTACTATTCCCAATAGAAATTTCAACATAAAAATAGTCACATTATTATTCCAAATATCCTAAAACAATTCCATAGTCACATTTTCAAATATTTATAAATATTCATTAATTTATATATTATTCACTATACCTCTTTCTATGGTTATATATTTTACTTTCCTAAGATATCGATTGGTTTATTAATAATATATTAATTTTCTATAGTACTGTTCATGTGGTTAATAATTCTAGATGATTGGAATGATACATGTTTTCCTATTATATTTATTCTATTCAAAATTAATCCCATTTTAATAATAATAATTTTAAAGGGATTATTTCTTGGATAATTTAATGATATCCCTTAATGTTATAAGGTTTTGTTTGTTTCTATACGTACTATATTTGTATGATCCTATATATAATTAAACTAATTTATTTTGGAAAAATATATCATTTAAAAATTGCTGAAAGTTACGTTATTACACTTTTAGAAATTTTATAGAAAATATTTCAATTCATATTGTGAATTGGGAATAAATTAGGGAAATTTTATTTCACTTTTAGCTCTAGTTCCCATATCACCTCATTATTTTTATCGTTCCACCATAGTAATTAGACATGGTTATTTGTCTTATTACAAATATATTTTCACTATAGTTTAATATACTCATTTAATTATCTTCATTATAAAGGTTTTTCCATTTTTACAACCTATAAATCTTGTACATGTGATGGAAAAGGTATATACTTCCTCCAGAGAGATAGGTGGAGTGAATAATGAACTTGATCCATAATTGGCTGAAGTTCTATTAGATAGGACAACTCAACTAGGTTATAAAGGATATCAAAAATACCAATATACCTAGGTATAATATTTAATCTCTTTAAAAACTAAATACAAATCTTTTTTCATGCTATTTAATGGAAGTTTTTTTTCCAACATCAAACATTAAGTCCATAAGTTGATTGTTAGTATAACTCTTCTTCTATCTGTGATAAGATTTTAAAACATTTATATGGTTTATTGTTTTTATAAATCTCCAAAAAATATTGTGTTCATGTATATTTTTTCACTGTATTCATCTAAATAATTATGGGTTCTATATCGCTTCCATAATATAGATTCATATGTATTTATTCGAATACTATTGTTGAAGTGGTTGTTGAATAAGAAATCAACTAAAGGAAGATGTTGATCCCATAAAAATTTAAATTCTATTTATAATTATTTTAATACCTCCTCTAGTGTTTGAATTTTTCTTCTATATTGGCTATAATTTATGGTAGAATATCTATAATAAAATGAAATTAAGTATTCTAATCATGTTAAAGACGTCTCAAAAATTTTGAAGTCAACATCAGATCATGATCAGAGAATATCGAATGTGGTACCCAATGAAACAAAACCCTTACTTCACATATATATTAACTTATTTTTCATTTGATAAATATTAATTTTTTTTGATTATGTGTGTCACGACCCGTCCTCGGGGCTCGTGCCGTGACTACCCCAATCCCGCCTTCCATAGTCCAGGGGCTGGAGACTAGCACAAAGGTGTAATTTCTGGTAAAAAGGGAATGCATTGCCTTTGTAATGTAAAAAAACACCATAGGGAAAGAAGGTAGAAGGAAACACTGAGTAAAAACTAGGTACAACAGTAAGTGCGGAAAAGTAAGTGGGCTAGAATACAAACCCAAACTGAATGTAAATAACAACTGAAAAGTGAGTACAACAACTGAAAAGTATGTACAACAACTGAAAAGTAAAGTCGCAGTATCGAGTCGTCCACTGGATGTTCCACCTGAAGGGTGGGTACAGATAGCCTCCACAGCTCCCCAGGTCCAGCCATCCGCTCTGAGTAAGTCCCGCCTAGTGGTCCACCTCCGTGTATTGATCTACTACTCGTGCCGCAACCACGATCAGCGATGTCCATCGTCTGCAACCAACACAACGTAGTGCGGGCATATCCCATGCAGGGGTGAGTATAAACTACTCAGTAGGGACCCCGAGACTCCTGAAGGTCTCCCAGAATCCACAAAGGATAATCCACAAAGGAAAGATACAAACACGAAGTAACATCCGGCACTTCTTAGGTATATGACCATACATATACCTAAGTCATCAATTCGCGTTCGGCTCCAACATCCGAGCCTGAGTTCGATCACATCCACACAGGATAGCACAACCCAACCCACATAGGAAAGAAAATCAAGATTCAGCTCACACAGGTATACTTCTTCGTATTACAATAGAGATGATCATATATAGCCACTGATTAATCTAAGCTATTAGACCCACACATGATCGATAAGTACTAACCCCCGCAATGACCCACAAAGGATCGATAGGTACTAACCCCCGCAATGACCCACACAGGATTTGACCCACACATGATCGATAGGTAACTATCTCCCGCAATAACCCAGACATGATCTGACCCACATAGGATCTATAGGCACTGGCCCACACAGGACCACTGAGCGCTGACCCACATAGGATCGATAGCACTAATCCAAATAGGATCGCTGAGTGCTGTAGTCGACATCATCGAATCCACAGAAGATTTTTGTATAGTCGCCATCATCGTCGCAGTCACAGCCAACTCTAGGGTTCCCGCACACAGTAAGCTCGTTCGGGAGGGTCCGCTGATTGAGCCGAGGGGTTGATACATCAACTGACACATATTCTATATTTTATGTATCCAAAAGTTCCACAACGTCAACAGGAACTCAATGTCACAGACTGCGCATCAATCGGACACCCGGTCTGAGAGTTATTGGCTTTTTCGTTCCAGGGGCCCGGTTGGTTTTTTACTCAATACCAACCCGACCATACTCCAACTGCATCCAAACCTCGAGTGGAGTAAGACAAAAGGTCCATCTCAATAAGAGGAATCCAACAAAGTTGATGACACGTCCATCGGACGTCCAGAGCTCATGTTATAAGCGTTTCCTCTCTGAGGGCCCGGTTGGTTTTGTGTACGAACCAACCTGGCCAAACCCAAAGTACTCCGAAACCTTGAGTGTAATATACCGAAATGACCGTGTCGATCCAAGGATCACTATACAACTGACAGTGCATAGATCTTACGTATGTAGCCCATGTTATGGGTAAAAGACCGAAAACGTCCGATATTAGGGGGTTCGGGACCGGTCCAACCCGGCCTGGTACCCCCTGGGTCGGCCCGAACCGGGTCGAACCGACCCGACTCCAGGTCCGACCCACTTGGGCGTGGCCCGGCCCGGCTGGCGCGGCGCGGCCTGGCAGTCCGATCGGGCGGCGCGACCGTTTCAGCCGAGCAGTGCAGGGTGGCACACTGCCCCCCGCCAGCACGAAACTGTGGCCCCATGGGGTGCCGCTCCTTGTCAACGGATGCGACCGAGCGCCACGTCCCGCCTCCTTCAGTCCCACATAGTTGCGGGACAAGCTGCCTGCCACTGTGGCTTTAGCCGCGGCGGCCCATCCCAGCGGCGCGTCGTGCGACGCCGCCTCCGGCCGCCGGCGCGGCTGTGCCGGTGAGGCGCACCGGCGGATTGCTTCGTAGACCACCGGACGAGCTCCGGTGGTCGGATTCGCTTTCCGTCTTTGCCATCGGCCCTCCCAGGACCCGTCCTTTAATGCGAGGACCTCACAACGCCTGTGTGGCCTGCTTCATCGTCGCCTGCCAATCTGCACTCTAAGAACGAAGAGACGGTGGGTTCGGACTTGTTCGTTGGTCCGCACCCACCGCGTTAGTGGTTTAAAAAGGCTTCCGAAAAATTTTAATCATAGGATGAGGGTATAAATCACAAAGAATTAATTTAATTAAAACCCCTACCTCAAGCGTCGTCGGTCGAGGGTTCGTCGCGGAGAAGCATGTCGCAGAAGAAGGCGTCGCGGAAGGGGGATCGTCGCGTCACAGAGAAGGAATGTCACAGAAGAAGCATCACAGAAGAAGCGTCATTGGGGTCGCGGTACACGGCGTCACATAGTCAATC
Organism: Viscum album; assembly: GCA_963277665.1. Classification (NCBI taxonomy): domain Eukaryota; kingdom Viridiplantae; phylum Streptophyta; class Magnoliopsida; order Santalales; family Viscaceae; genus Viscum; species Viscum album. Next base: position 872,553,105 of record OY728163.1, read on the forward strand.
TCCAAGGATTTGGCGTTCTTCATCGTAGATCGGTGTGTTTTTCGCATTCTTCGCGTTCTTCATCGAAGAAGAAGGCATTTCTCCAAATCTTCTCCATGCAACAAGTTCCCACCCAAAATTAAATAAGTGTTGTCTTATTTTATTAACACTCAATCCAAATCATAGAAATTCAAAAAGAAAAGAAACAATCAATTAATTTAGGAGTTTTAAACCGCCCAATTAGTGAGACGTTTAATATCCCGATTAAGCGCAAGAGTTGACTTCATTTAAAAAGTGAGGTGCAGGTGCGTTACATAAGAAGAAAAGAAACGGTGGGGCTCGTGTGGGCCTCACCTCACAAATATCCTACCATGTGCGTAGGCTATTGTGGGTCTCACATCATCCACATAACATAGGTTGAGTGACTTAAAATAAAATAAATTGGTCGCCCCATTTTATTTTATTCATTTATATAACCTGAAAAATTTTAAAAACCACACCCGAGCAAACACAACTCCGAAAAAGGTGTTTCTAAGAAAATACTGGCGCTGTGATTCAATTGGTGCCCCTCAGAATCTGATTACGAGCACTAGTTCAGAAGTTAGAAAAACCCGCTCATTCGTTCACTGAACGTACCCGAGATAAACATCAGAAAAAGATTCCGGGCACACCGGGCCTCAGAATCAGGTGCCGTCAAAAACTGTGTTCTTGTAAAATTCCAATGAAAATAAAGAAAAAAAATTTCCTTGAATTTTACGAGTCTTTACATCACTCCCACCTCAGGACTTTACGTCCCCATAAAGATACATCAAAAACTAGGGGAACAAATGTGGGTACTGAGCACACATCTAAGCCTCCCACTCTCAAGGGCCCTCCTGAAGGTTTCCGTGCTGCCATGTGATGCGCACTAGGGGAATCGACCATCCACATAGGACCCGCTCCTTTCGACCCTCAATCTCCATAGGGACCTCCGCAAAAGTCTCCTCATCATCAACGTCCAGATCCCCAATGTCAATGATATGCATTGGGTTGTGCATATACCTCCTCAGCTGGGATAGGTGGAAGACGTCATGCACCTGGTGCAACTGAGGTGGTAGAGCCAGGCGATAAGCCACCTCACCAATCCTGCTGAGGTCCTGGAATGGTCTGATTAAGCCTGGAGACAACTTTCCGCCATGGTCAAATCTCTGTAATCGACGTCGTGGTGAGACCCTCAAGAAGACGTGTTCGCCATCCTTGAACTCTAGTGGCCTCCGTATCCTATCATCATAAGACTTCTACCTGCTCTGAGCTGTTCTCGTCCGCTCTTGGATGACCTGACCCTTCATTGTCGTAGCCTGGACCATCTCTGGTCCCACAAGGGCTGACTCCCCAGGGTCTGTCCAGCACAGAGAAGATCTGCAAGGTCGGTTGTACAACTCCTCTTATGGTGTCATCCCGATGGTGGAGTGGTAGTTTTTACTGTACGTGAACTCCACCATGGGTAGGTGGTCCTCCCAGCTGGGACCAAAGTTGAGGACACATGTACGGTGCATGTCCTCAATAGTCTGATTGGTCCTCTCCATCTGACCATCTGTCTGAGGGTGAAAGGCGGTGCTCAGACGTAGGTGTATCATGAACGCATCCTACAACCCCTTCCAATGCCAGGAAGTAAAGTGAGAATCTCAATCAGAGAAGATAGATGATGGCCCACCATGAAGTCGTACAATCTCCTGAACGTAGATACGTCTGAAGCTCTCCACCGAACCCTGCTCTCTGATGGGTAAGAAGTGTGCCAACTTAGTGAGTCGGTTGACAATCACCCAAGTGGAGTCATGACTTCTGGAAGTGCGTGGAAGTCCAGTAACGAAGTCTATAGATATGCCCTCCCACTTCCACTCTGGGACCTCCAAGGGTTGTACCAAGCCTGCTGGTACCTGGTGCTCTTCATTCACCTGCTGGAAGGTGAGGCATCGAGAAATGAACTCTACCACAACCTTATTCATGCCCGGCCACCAATGCTGTCGTCTGAGATCCGGGTACATCTTCGCCATGCTATGATGTACCGCCAATGGGGAAGTGTGAAACACTCTCAGAACCTCCTCCTATAAAGCAACTGGTACCAAGGTATGTCCTATGAAAAGGACGTCATGCTCTCCTCCTACAGAGAAACCATCAGGTGCCTATCCTGAGGATATCTGTGCATGCCATGTCTCACAGTCAGCATCCCCACACAGTGCCTCTCTCACCCACTGCAGTAGTGGAGGAGTGATTGTGAGTGACTGAAGAAAAGCTTCTCCATCTCTATACACAAAGGATATCTTCAAAGCGGCTAGCTACTCTGTCGCCTCCCCAAGTAGCTGAATTCCCTTCATCCTACTGAGAGTATCGACTACTACGTTCCCCTTCCCAAGAGTATAGACTATCTCAAAGTCATAGTCCTAGAGAAATTCGAGCCATAACAGCTGTCTCAGGTTATTTCCTTCAACGAGAAGATGTACCTGAGACTCTGATGGTCAGAATAGACTGTAAAAATCTCGCCCATCAGATAGTGTCGCCACCTCTTCAGAGCGAAGACCACTACTGCTAACTCCAGGTCATGGGTAGCGTAGTTCTGCTTATGCTTCCTCAACTGACGTGATACATAGGCGTTCGCGGCTTGATCCTGCATTAGGACACATCCATGTCCGGTCCCTGATGCATCGCAGTAAACTACGTACCCTATTCCCTCCTCTGGCAACCTCAAGATAGGGGCGCTGGTCAATCTCCGTCTCAGCTCCTGGAAGCTCTGCTGACATCTGTCTCACCACACAAAGGGTTTCCCCTTCTTCATCAAAGCTGAGAGTGGTGCCACAACTCTTGAAAAGTCTGGCACAATTCTCCAGTAGTACCCAGCTAGTCCCAAGAAACTCCGCACCTCCGTCACGCTCCTGGGTGGCTCCCAAGCTAGAACTGCCACGATCTTCGCTGGATCCACTGAAACTCCCACCTCAGAGATGACGTGTCCTTTAAAGTATACCCTGTGTATCCATAACATACACTTCGAGAGATTTCCATGATTCTGGTGCTCTCGGAGTGTGTCTTGTACACCCCGCAAGTGGTAGGCGTGCTCCTCCTCAGTCGTTGAGTATATCAAAATGTCGTCGATGAAGACCACGACAAATCTATCGAGGTATGGCTGAAATATCCTGTTCTTGAGGCCCATGAACACTGTTGGAGCATTGGTTACACCGAATGGCATAACCATGAACTCATAGTGGCCATACCAACATCTGAAGGCCATCTTCTGCACGCCCTCGTCCCAAACTCTGAGCTGATGATATCCTGAGCTGAGGTCTATATTCGAGAACCACTGTGCTCCCTTGAGCTGATAGAAAGGTCCTCAATCCTCAGTAGTAAATACATGTTCTTCACTATCACCTGGTTCAGGCGACTATAGTCGACACAAAGTCGCAAGCTCCCATCTGCCTTCTTGGAAAAAAATATCAGACAAGCCCAAGGTGAAACACTGGGTCAGATGAATCAATTTCCCTGCAATTCCTCCAACTATACCCGTAGCTCTCGAAGCTCAGAGGGGGCCATCCGATACGCTGTAGTGGATATCAGGGCTGTCCCGGGGTACATGTCAATATAAAAGTCTACCTATCTACGAGGATGTAGTCCTAGAATATTGTTGGGGAAAACGTCCGCAAAATGATCCACCACTGGAGGAAAACCCGGACTCTGCACGTCAACTGTTCCTAGGATGAGTCTAGCCAACTAATGAGTGATGTGCTGTCCTCTCCTCTGCGTGAGACCAACCTGTGCTGCGAAGGCTCCCTTCTCGCCAGTGAAGGTGGACCTACTCTTGTCGGTGCATACACATCACACATTTCACCTAATACAGTCAATCTGAGCATGGACTGTAGATAACCAATCCAAGTCCAAGATGACGTCGTAAGGCCCTGACGCTGCTACAAAAAGATCCCAGCCGAAGATCTCGCCTCCTAGAGTAAGATCACACTACCGACACCAGTGCTAAATTGTCGAGTCTTCTCCCATAGGATTCTCTAGCCATAAGGATCGAGCCAATGGCTCCGTCGGAATCTCCGAGCTCCGAACAAGGGCAGTGAATGACTCGCTCCTGTGTCTATAAGAACTACAGAAAGGGTGGAATAGACACAGATAGTACCTTGAATCATCTCAGGCACGCCGTGGTCATAGGCCTTCGCTTCCTAAAGCAGTGAATGTCTTTGCCCGCCAGCTCCCTGTGGTCGGGGTAGACCTCCTGGTGGTGGTGGTGGTAGACCCTCAAGGTGTCTCCCACCACCTGCTGCTCTGCCAGATCCTCTTCCTCGTCCTCCTGGTCCCTACGGACCGCCACGATCAACCCTCTGCCTCTGCATGGGTGGCCCCTCAACTGTCTGCTACTCCTCGGCAAGGCGGGTCGGGCAGTCAAGAGCCGTGTGGACCTTCCTGCCACATGCGTAGCACTGTCTGCCTCTTGAAAGACAAGCTCCACGCTGTGTGCCCCGCACCACTGAGCCAGTGTCCTGAGGTCATCTACCTGAGGGTCTAGTTTTCCTGGACCCATTAGTCATCTGTCGACTACCTACTGTAGAATACTCTACTACGTGCCGCCCGACAGTAGGTCTCGATGAAAAGGTCTCACTCCAGTACTCCTACCTGGGTCGGAATTCTGATGGAGATCAGCGATTCCCTGATCTCATGCCTCAATCCCTGATAAAAGGTTTGGGCCTGGTAGAATGGGTCTCGTACCATGTCTGTCGAGTAGCGTGAGAGATCGGTAAATCTCGCCGAGTACTGGGCGACCGTCAAACTGCCATGTCGCAGCTATAGAAGCTCCTCGATGCGTACCGCATGGAGGGTGGTTGGGACAAACTCTGAGCGGAAGTGGCTCTCAAAGTCCGTCCAGAGGAGAGGTTCCACGTCATGCACATAGAGCATTAAGATCCACCAACTGCCTGCTGCCGTGTGCAGGAGGCTTGCGGCGAGGATCACCATGAGGTCTGCTGGTGTCCTCAATAACCTGAAAACTCATACAACTGCCTCCACCCAATCCTCGGTGGCCTGAGGGTCCATCTCCCTGCGGAACATGGGCGGTCGCTGACACTAAAACTCATGCAGTGCACTAAAGCGACGTGCATTGTCAGTGGCTGGGGTTGGTAGCATCGGTGGCTTGGCAGGTAGAGGTACCACCAGTGCCTCTGCTGTCAAAGGGTTTGTACCAAGGCATCGTCGCTCGGTGGGCTATCGTTACGCACAACACTCATAACCCTAGCTGCATGCCGTCGTGGGGCCATCCTGAAAAAAATAGGTGCGCCATGGTCAAAAAATATACCTGGTGAGCTGACACAATGTAATCACGAAGAAAACTTGAAACTCACATGCAATCAATGTTTTTGTGCATTAAGTCGGAAATCAGAAGTCGGGGTCCTTGTGTACGGACACGTCGGCCGCCGCACCAACACTGGACTAACTGGACTGATAACTACACTTAATACTCTTAACACTATTGCTTCACATAGAAAAAGATCAGATTCCTGAGTTCTGCGGTAGAACCGAACTCCTTTGATACCAATTTTTCATGACCCATCCTCGGGGCCCATGCCATGACTACCCCAAGCCCGCCTTCTATATCCCAGGGGCTGATGACTAGCACCAAGTCATAATTCTTGCTAAAAAGGGAAGGAATTGCCTTTGTAAAGTAAACAAACACCACAGAGCAAGCATGAAGAACGAAACAATGAGTAAAATATGGGTACAACAGTAAGTGCGAAAAAGTAAGTGCGCCAGAATACAAACCCAAACTGAAAGTAAGTACAACTTAAAAGAGAGTACAACAACTGAAAAGTAAGTATAGCAACTGAAATGTAAATCTACAGCGTCGAGACGTCCATTGGATGTCCCACCTGAAGGGTGGGTACAGATATCCTCCACATCTCCTCGGGTCCAGCCGTTCGCTCCGAGTACGTCCCACCCAGTGGTCCACCTTCGGGTACCGATCTGCTCCTCGTGCCTCAACCACAATCAGCACTGTCCATCGTCTGCAACCAATACAACGTAGTGCGGTCATATCCCGTGCAAGTGTGAGTATAAGCTACTCAATAGGGACCCCAAGACCTCCGAAGGTCTCCCAGAATCCACAAAGGATAATCCACAAAGGAAATATACAAACACGAAGTAACATCCGACACTTCTTAGGTATATTCCCATACATATACCTATGTCATCAATTCGCGTTCGGCTCCAACATCTGAGCCCGAGTTCGATCACATCCACACAGGATAGCACAACACAATCCCCATAGGAAAGCAAATCAAGATTCATCTCACACAGGTATACATCATGGTATGACGATAGAGATGATCAGATATAGCCACTGATTCATCTAAGCTGTCGGACCCACACATGATAGATAGGTACTAACCCCCACAATGACCCACAAAGGATCGATAGGTACTAACCCCCACAATGACCCACACATGATCTTACCCACACATGATCGAAAGGTAACTGACCCCCACAATGACCCACACAGGATCAGACCCACACAGGATCTTTAGGCACTGGCCCACATAGGACCGCTGAGGGCTGACCCACATAGGATCGGTAGCACTGATCCACGTAGGATCGATGATTTTTGTAGTCGTCACCGTCGAATCCATGGAGAATTTCTGTACAGTCGCCATCATCGTCGCAGTCGCAGCTAGCTCTAGGGTTCTCACACACAGTAAGCTCGTTCGGGAGGGTCCGCTCCACGAGCTGAGGGTCGGATACATCAACTGACACATAGTCCATAGTTGATGTATCCAAAAGTTCTGTATCGTCAACATGAACTCAACATCGCAGACGACGCGTTAATCGGACCCCCTGTCTGAGAGTTATTGGCCTTTTCGTTACAGGGGCCCGGTTGGTTTTTAATTAAAAACCAACCCGACCATACTCCAACTGCATCCAAACCTCGATCGGATTAATCCAAAAGGTTCATATCTCTAAGAGGAATCCAACAAAGTCAACGGAACATCAATCGGACGTCCGAAGCTCAAGATATAAGTGTTTCCGCTCCATGGGCCCGGTTGGTTTCATGTACGAACCAATCCGGACGAACCCAAAGTACTCCTAAAACATCAGTTTAATATACTAAAACGACCGTCTCGATCCAAGGATTACTACGCAAATGATGTTGCATCGATCAGAGGTCAGTAGCCTATGTTATGGGTAAATGACCGAAAAGTTTCGGTATTAGGGGGTTCGGGCCCGGTCGGACCGGGCCCGGTAGCACTTGGGTCGGCCCGAACCGGTTCGACCCGACCTGGGTCCGTGTCCGGCCAGCTTGAGCGCGGCCTGGCCCGGCTGGCACGGCCCGGCCCGACCTAGGAGTGGCCCGACCTTGCGGTCTGGTCGGGCGGCTCGTCTGTTTCGGTCGAGCAGTGTGGGGTGGCATGCTGCCCCCCGCCATCATGAAACCGCGACCCCATGGGGGACATTCCTTGTCAACAGATGCGGCCGAGCACCGCGTCCGGCCTTCTTCGGTCCTGCACGTTTGCGAGAGCAGCGGCCTGCCACCACGGCAATTCCCGGCAGCGCTCCGGGGGCCGCCGCCTTCCAGCGGGCGGCCGGTGCTGGCAGGCGGAGTGCTCCGTAGACCACCAGACGAGCTTTGGTGGTCGGATATTCCTGCCTTCTTTTCCATTGGCCCTCCTGGGACCCTTCCTTCACTGCGAGGACCATACAACACCCGTGCGTCTTGCTTCATCAACGCTTTCCAATCCACACACCAAGATCGAAGAGACTATGGTTTCAGACTTGTTCATTGGTCCGCACCCACCGCGTTAGCAGTTTAAAAAGGCTTCTGACAAATTCTGAACATATTCCAAGGGTATAAATCACAAATATTTAATTTAATCAGACCTCATACCTCATGCATCGTTGAGCGAGGGTTCGTCACGGAAAATCATGTCGTGGAAGAAGGCGTCGCGGGAGGAAGATCGTCGCATCGTGGAGAAGGAACATCACGGAAGAAGCATCGCGGAAAAAGCATCATTGGCGTCGTGGTACACTTAATCGCATAGTCGATCTCCGAGGATTTGGTGTTCATCATCAGAGATCGGTGCATTCTTCATGTTCTTCGCGTTCTTCGTCGAAGAAGAAGGATTTTCTACAAATCCTCTCCACGCAACAAGTTCCCACCCAAAATAAAATAAGTGTTGTCTTATTTTATTAACACTCAAACAAACTCTTAGAAATTCAAAAAGAAAAGAAACGATCAATTAATTGAGGAGTTTAAAACTACCCAATTAATGAGATGTTTAATATCCAGATTAAACGCAAGAGTTGACTTCATTTAAAAAGGGGGTGCCGGTGTGTTACATAAGAGGAAAATAAACAGTGGGGATCGTGTGGGCCCCACATCCCAAATATCATACCAAGTGGGTAGAATATTGTGGGTCCCACATAATCCACTTAACAAAGGTTAATTGGCTTAAAATAAAATATATTAGTCACACCATTTTATTTTATTCATTTACTTAACCTAAAAAAATTTAAAAACCACACCCAAGAAAACAAAACTCCAGAAAAGGTGTTTCTAAGAAAATACAAGTGCTGTGATTACATCGCTGCCCTTGGAATTCTATTCCAAGCAACGGTTCAGAAGTGAGAAAGACCCACTCATTCATTCACTGAACTTACCCGAGCTAAACATCGGAATAAGATTCCAGGCACACCGGGCCTCAGAATTAGGTGCCGTCAGAAACTGCGTTCTTGTAAAATTCCAATGAAAATTAAGAAAAACAAAATCCTTGAATTTTACAGGTATTTACAATGTGGGTAGCCTTGGTGAGTTTACTCATCACATTCAACATAACATTACATCTATTGGAAGTGTTTCAAAGACCATTGACAATGTCCAAGGTGATGTTCTTGCATTTTTTTGTGGGTATGGAAAATGGATACATCATAACCATAGATTTATATTTCAATTACATAATATGATGATATACTATTAACTATGTGGTTTAATCAGATATTTATAGCTTCACATTGTCTCACTATAACTGCACTTGATGATTACAATGCATCTCAGTAATTCCAGGAATGATGTAGAATGATGAGCAATGTGCATAATCCAATGGCTATTTTTTATCCAAAGATATCTATGTATACAAATTAATTCTCTAAACCAACTGAACCCATATTCATAAATGTGTATCTCGTGAATCTTCTACTCCATTAATAATTCCACCTTCTTTTTATGTTCCATATCATCCCACTGTGCCTCCTTGATCTTAGCTTGGATTGATGGTTGGAAAATAATTTGTGAAAGGTATGATGTATTCCCTAAATCCATTTTTTTATATCTATGAATATAGGGTTTTTCTCTAACCATGTCATGGATAGAGTATGGTTTTCTTTTATTTTATGAGTATCATATAAATTGTTCAAATTGCTAGGATATTAGTCCATTGAGAAATCCAAGTCCTTTAAAATATCTAAAAGTATTAACTGATGGGTATTTAAATATTTATGTTGAAATATATTATATATAAATTTTCGATTTATATTTATAATAACTCACTGTATTGTTACATCCAAAAAATCATTATGTGGAAGATACCAACTAATGGCTCAAGATCAATCATCAAGGTGTTCTGTTAAATAATCCTTAAATTTCATTAGGAATATTATATTATGTTATCATTTTGTATGAGTAGAAAACCCATTACATTCTTCGGTGAATAATTATATATAAAAAATACTTATCCACTTGATGGATGAGTCAGTATTTTTATAGTGAGTATCATATTATTGAGCTCCTCAATGCTCCCACCCCCATTCTCCCTAGAGAAATAAATTTTCCCTTTTAATTTTATCATAGTTTATATTATATATAATCCTGTTTAATTTCTAACACAACATCATCAGTATCCAAATATAAAATAAAAACTATGTATTTGAAGAAAATAAATTGGGGTCTATTTCATTCCTTAATTGCCATTTGATTTCAAGTGTTCATCAAAATTAAATTCTTTCTAATCATATTTACCAAGAATGTGACCTATTTCATCCAAACATCAACAATGTGATCATTGCATACATTATCGCCTTTCTAAAATATCACTATAACAATCATTAAATTATCTATATGATCCTCATTACACTTTGTGTGAATTATATTATCATGAATAAAGAACTCCAAATATTGAAAAGATATTATCTACATAGTTTATTCATTAAATCCATGTGGTTTAAGGGAGAATTAGTATTTACAATGGGAATCACTTTGAACTCATATACTTCATCCATTTTACAGATGAATATATATTGAATATCTTACATATTTACCTTCATTTCATTATATCTAGAATGAATATCTGTATTTGAGATGTACTGAGTTCCTTATTCTTGGATGATCAATTAATAAATCATTAGAAATGGATATGTATTATTTATGGTGATCATGTTGAGGTCATGATAATCGATGAAAAATCATACAGATCTATCCTTATTTGATAAAAATAATACCATTAAACCTAATGGTGATTCAAAATGGAATATGAATCATTTTTCTAAATTCTCATTCATCTACATTTTTAACCACTCCATTTCAATTGGGTTCATTATAATGGGTAATTTTGAGGTAGAAGTGGCTTTGTGTATAATATCCATTGTGAAAAAAACCACATAATATAGGGGATGTTTAGGTAACTAATTGATAAATACATCATTATATTTTATAATAATTTTAATTCCTCATATATGATACTTTTCATTACCTCATCCACTTGGGAAATAAATATTTATTTTTTTATTTCCAAAACCACACCATTTGGGAGAATTTCCAAATGATATTCCTGATATTCATAACATTCCATTAATTTGTATTGAACGATGAGATGGTTTTTAATATAAAAATATCTTATCATATACCAGTAGTATATATATGAAATATATGATGAGATCTAATCCATACCCAGTATAGCATCACATCCCATCAGGTGAGGTATTAAAATATTCACTCATAGAATCATCCTTTAGATTCTAAAATTGGTAGAGTCCCATACATGGTTTACATTAATTATACCACTATTTTTTATGAAAATATACACATCAAGGTATTTATTATTTATTCATAAGTTCTAGAAAACATTGAAGTTATAAAAGAATGATTGAAACAAAAAACTAATAAAACATATTAAATTGTTGAGTGAATAAAATGTACACTTCATATGAATTCATATTTATTCCCCTCCTCAACAGTAGTGATGGAATAAATTTTCCTTTATTATTGATATTTGGTGATTGATGAAACTTATTACCCTCAAATACTTTCTTCTTAGCACATTTCCTTGCAAAGTAATTTTCCTACCTACTATTTAAGAATTTATAACATGGGTAGTGCATTGGGATGTTCCTTTCATTACACAAACATGTTGTCCAAATTATTTAATCTAATAAATATTCAAGATCATGGTGTATATCTCTATATTAATTTAATAATTTATATTCATTGTTGAGAAAATTATGATGATGCTACTTACCACATTTTTGACATGAGGGTGGTTCAATTTTCAATCCACTTTTTTCATTTCATCTCTCATCCGGAATATTTATTTTTTATTCTAATATACATATCCAATGATCCAATATAAAAAAAATTTCTATACACTAGGAGGAATTAAATCAAATTCATCATAACTAGCAAAGTATTAGATGGCTAGATGTTTTTGGAGGTGTGGATTTAACCCTCTATATAATCTATGCGCTTTTCTATCATTGTTGAAAATAAAGTTCGAGGTGTTTCATACAAGCCTTTTAAAAAGTTCCATCATTATCCATAAATTATTCAACCTCAATTTTCATAATATTTATTAAATATATCTCCTTTTTTTTAAAGATTTATAGGTTTATTCTTATAAATAAATATCATCTAAAATTATTCTCATACTACTTTTTCCCCTTCATCTTTCTACTTTGTAATCATTATCAGTACCCACTATTTGAAAGACCACATTATATAAATGATATATAATGAATTAGACATTCTTCTTTTTATAATAGTGAAAAAAAATTAAATATTTTCTCAATTGAATTAACCCAATGTTCCATGATAAGTGTATTGGATGATCTGCTACACATCAATGATCAATTACATTTGAAGGAGTTGATGGCTAGTTTCACTTCATGGGTAAAGATTGATATAAAACATTATTCAGGTGTCTTTTTATAGTTTTAGAAATATGGGTATGAAATTTAATTATATTTTAAACTCCACATCCCATTTCATTTTGGATGTCATTTAGACAATAGTTTCATTATCCATCACATGGGTTCTTGGTATTCTATATCCTAGATCCCATAATTTTCAAAAATTGAAAAGGCATAAAAAATATATGACTAAAAAGGATGAATAAATATCTTATTATTTATAAAAAATTCATATCATATCATATCATTGTTTACATAAATCCAAAAATTATTCATCAAGGATATTTTACTTCACTCATTTTATATATTATCAAGGAATAATTAATTTTGTTATATATCCCATAAAATGGTAAGTATTGAACATATTATTAACCAAAGTATTTCCCTTGGTAGTTTCGATATAAATGTGAATCAATAATCATAATCATGCACTATGTGATGATCATGTCAGTAATAAATCCTCCCTATTATGGTTATTGCACCTAGGATACAATTTTCTAGGACCAAATCCTAGTAAAGTATCTTGATAGAAATTTAATTTCATAGAAACAATATTCTATTATTATTTATCAAAACATGATATTTTTATGTAAACATATAAATATACTTTTGTGTGTCACAAACATTATATAGTCATAAATCCTAAATTCACAAAGCAGTTCTCTAATAGAAACTATTCTGACCCAACTTTTTCTTCCATCACTATTTCATTATTTTCAATATTAACAACGTAATTGTGAGAGAATCTAGTATCCAAAGAATTATTAGAATGGGTAAATTATTATCATAAATCATTTGTACTTAATAAACCATAAAAATTATTTAAATAATTATTCTTTTTTCTCATGAAAGGTTTCAGTTATTCCATGGTAAATCAAAACATCCAAGGATATACATCAAACAAAGTTGCGAGGAAAAAAATAATAATTGGTTTAATATAGTGGGAGTAATAAGGGACATTAATTGATAGTATATGTGTGTGAATAATAAACATAATTATATCATAACCATTATATCACCATTATAATATTGAGTGAATATTTTGATAATGTCTTGGAATTTAGAATATGAATTATAATGAAACATCATAATATAGTGTTCAAACTGAGTACATTGTTTTGAAAAAATCTAGTATCATGTTCACCCACAATGTATGTGCATAAATTATAACATCATAATTTTGATAAAATATTTCATCATTTTCACATATAAGAAACATTATCCCATGATATATATCACATTACCCAATGAAATTGTGGGTTATATAATACTTATCGCACTCATTAAATCATAAAATGATCATAATCATGCTTGTCATTTAAAAGATAAACACATATCATTCATGGACATGAGATAAACTGTATAAAGGAATTGGATTCATAATTTTTTTTAAATATTTTACAAGAATAATAACTTGGGTTCCCAAATGAATTTGAGTAATAATATTTCGGAAAAAATAATAAAAATCATGATTGTATAAGAAAATACTATAGAGGTTCCAAATTTTTTTTTTGAATAATAATTTGATTTATGATATATCATTATAATTGGAGTAGAAATATTTAAGATAATGTGGAGTCATGTATGTCCCCCTATGGAATGTGAATAATTTTGAAATGATTATTTTTTATAATATAGGAATATTTGTAACACCCAGAGTTTTTATAGACATTTTTATTCTCGAATAAATATAATTTTCATTTATATGTTTCATTAAAATATTTTAAAAAATTCCATTCTAATGAAACCGACATAGTTTTACTTATATGCAACAATGATATTATTTGTAACATTTTTTGGTTAGTTTTATAGATGAGGTTATTATAACTTATAAATTAAAATATATAATATGAATAGTATTAAGTAATTTTAAAAAAAATTATATTTTTATTTTATATAAATAGAAAATATTTATAATGAATGATATAATTTTTGGTAAAGTCCGTATATGGTAAAAATGTTATTTTTTTCCAACAAACTACTTTTCATACCCTTCTATGAAAAAAATTAAATTAATTTTTGAAACATTAATAAATTGAATTTTATAAAATAGACATCATTTTTGATTTTATAATGTTGATATTATCTTAGGGTTAATTTTTGATATTTCTATGATAATCTTCAATTATAGAAGAGTGGTGAGAATACTAATTTTTAATTCAAAACCTCATATTCATATAATTTATTTATAACGATAAATTACATAGAGAAATTATTCTTTGGATTCAAAAAGCGGTTTTTTTTTAAATCCTTTCCCTAGTTGAATTTTTTAGAAACAACCACTTTCAGTCAATCATTCATATGACACCTTATGTATCCCACTATGGGAATAATTATAGATCTACAATGTGTTGGAATGAGGTTGGATATAGAAATATATTAGGGGATGAGATCATTGATGAAATGGAATAGAAGGGTTGATCCATTCAGTAGTATATAATGGATGTTCAAATTCTATAGAAATGTTACACTGATAATGGAATATGTCATCTATATTTATATGTTGGTTAGAAGGTGCTTCAATGAATCTCTCTATATAAGAATGTTACGATATTCAGGAAGAAATAGTACCTAATCCCTAGGTATATTAAACACATTGATATTCATGATTATATACAGACACTGCCATATTTCATGTAACTTCCTCCAAATATCAATCCATTAAATGATGTGTTCTATATATCTCTCATGTGGAAGTATATACCTAACCCTTTACATGTACTAGACTCATAATTCATGCCACTAGATAGGGATATTTCTTATGAGAAACAAATAGATAAAATTATGGATTATACAATGATTGTCCTTTGAAAAAATACCATTCACCAAGTAAATGTTTTCTGGAGAAATCAATAGTTAGAGGAAGCTATGTGGTAACATTATGATATGATGATGTAGAAGTATCCTCATTTTCTACTTGAATGGTGAATTTAGTGGGAGAAATTATATATAATGAGTGTATAATGTTACATCAAGAGTTTTTAAAGACCTTTTTTTATTTCTAAAATTAAATTTTCATTGATATATTACACAAAACTAAGTCCAAAATTCCTTTAACAAGACACCATTTTTCATACATTACAAACAACACCGACCTGGTGTATATTACATGTAACCCAAGGTTTCTACAAACAATCTCTTTTTATAAATATTTAAATGAGATAATGATAACCTAGCCATTAAAGTTATTTATACAAATATTAATAACTTATTTTAAAAAAAATACATAATGGTTTTATATAAATTAAAAATATTGATAATGAATTATATAATTTCTGGTAATTTTATTATATGTTTATAAATACTATTTTCTCAAATGATCTAATTTTCATTTCCATCTCTGAAAAACAAAAAAATTATTTTTATACACATTATGAAACTATATTTGATAAAATAAACATCATTTAAAAATTTATAATTTCAAAATTATTTTGGTGTGAATTTTTGGAATTTTTCCGAGAAATTTCATTTTTTGATGAAGAGTGAAAAATATTAAATTTTAATTCAAAACTAACATTTTATATGAATTATTTTTAAAGATAATTTATATTTTTAAATTAATATAAAGAGTAAATATATAATATTTTTATCAATTACTCAAATATAGTACATTTTATTCTATTTAATATGGAAATTGGATATAAAACATTACAATCATTTGATCATTTCTTCTTTAAAAAACAACATTGTTGTCTCGTTAGTGGAATAAATTTAAATACATTTCTACTACTAATGTTATTTGAATTTGGAAAAATAGATTCCATATTTTGATCCATAATAATTTATAACTTATAATAAATTCAACTAAGAATTTTACCAAAAATATTAGTGAATGTAATTAAAATTAATGGAAGAGATCAAGGTTAAATTAATCTTAACAAGGAAAAAGACCTTAAACATATTTTTCCAAATGACCTATCAAGCTACCAAAAACTCATTGGATGGACATTTTTCTACTATTATCCTTACATTATTGATTTTTTGGTTTTTATGACTTCTTTTAGGTAGGAACATGGGTACACGCTACTTCTTTTAAAAATTTCAATGTCTTTCCCCTCCATTCCCTATAAAAAGAGGCCAACTCTTCCCATTAGTCAGACATGTAAAACCACTTAGAATTAGACAATATCCTCCCAATACACTTCCCAATATACATACCCTCCTCCTATAATCATTAATTTGGTTATAAACTTATCCAAGGAATCCCTTTGTTGGAAAAAAGAGTTTTCTAAATAAAAGGTAACATCCACGCTCAAGCTCCATTATTTTATTATCTTTCTCCACTCTTTAAATTATATGTATTCCATGATTATTTAAAAAATTAATTTTTGTAAACATACTTATATGTTTGTATACTAATTTTTTTACCTACACAGATACACATATCCATCTAATGGTTAACAAGTATACTCTTTATGTGAATGATGTATTATCGTCCCATGAAATGATTATTGTTCATTTTCCATTTCCATAATTAATGGTTGAAATTATTATTGACACACTTTACATAAATGATATATAACATTTATATATTATCTATTTAATTATTTTAAAACACATATCTTTATACTTTACATTTTTTTAAATATTATAATTTTGTTTGAGGATGTGTAGACTAGCTCCCCCTCAAAACAATGTTATTTATTCACACACTATGTGGAATGTATTAAGGATGGGTTTAGTGATATTATATGATATATGTGATATAATAAGTATACTTTAATAATTATATATAAACATATATTTCATTAACTTTCTTCTTTTCAATAAGACAATTAAATAGAAACATTGTTCATGCGTACACGCGACCCACCATCTCAATGAACAGTGTATTATATTTCATAATATTATATGGATTATCATAATTATAAGATAATAAATACACATGAAATTTATATAATGGTTTAAATTCATTAAATCATGATATAAGTATAATGACTAAATATATAACAAATCAAGACACACGTGAAGAATAAAGCTCATATTCCTTGAAGTGAAACCTTAACATGTAATTATTAACAATATGGTAATATAAAGTTACAATCAAGACATATTAGTATTAGATTTAAGAATATATTTCTATATAATAAACATATATTTATTATACAGGATGTTTGAATGACTACTGTGGGAGTCAAAACAAAAGATTAATGGATTTCTAAACTCACTTCTATTTCTTTGAGATTTACGCCTTATTCAACAATCATCCTTTTTGTGTGGTAATTATACAAACCATGAATGTATTATATGTTTTTATCCTTAATGTTTTTGGTAATAACATATACATTTTAAAATCTCTATTTCATGTGGTTTATGATTAAAGTGTTACCAAATCATGAAAGTAGGTTTGTCTCAATTTTCCTTCATTGAGACACATACCATGAACCCCAAAAACGATTTTTTCAAAAATGTTTTCAAGGAAGATCATTTATACTCATTTTCATTGAATATTAAAATTAATTTTTATTTCTTCGCGGTTCCTTTAAATTTTTTAATTGTGTGTTCTATGAAATGGTTTTTAAAACGCTTTGAACTTTTTTTATAAGCTTTCAAAGAAAATAGCTTTCAAAACATTTTCAATCATTCATAATATTTTTTCAAATAAAAAGGATTATAAATTGTTTTCCATGATATCTTTATATGTTTTTAGTTTTCATGAATATAGTTTTCAATAGTTTCTATGTTTTAGTGATCTTTTTTCAAACAAGATGGGATATTTTCTTCAAACATTGTTTTCAAAATATATTTCCTTGATATTTTTCATATAAGATTAAATCCATTAATGTTGCTCATTACCTTATGGGAAGTGATCCCAAGTTTACATTTAGATTATTTCTAGAATTGATTATGATTTTATGGAATGAAACTTATAAAAACTATTTCTCATCTATATGATATATTCATTTCAAACCCGCTTCATTTCATGAGATATACTTTCATGAAATGAATATAAAACCAATATCTCTTCCACTGGTTAGGATGTGATGAAATGTTATTATTACCCATTTCATTTCATGGTATTATGATTAGATGTTTTAAAAACCCATTTTATTAAATGTTTAATTATATGATGAATGATTTATTATTTTATGGAACATGAATGAATGAATTTATTATGAGATGGGTGGGACCTATAACTCCCTTAAATGCATTGGATAAAGCATTATATCTCATCATATAATGCTGGGAATCTTGTATCCACGATTGATCAATAATAGGAATATGGGGAAGCATGATCTGTTACTAGTAAAGGGCTACATTTTGGGAGGGTGGTGTGTCTCTCCTAGTAGGTGTAGTCATTATGATGTTGTATGATGGGGAAACTTAATCCATACTTGGAATATAGGAAAAACTGATCCATTAGAATGAAATGACTATAATTGGGGATGATGGTGTGTTTTTCAATATAGTTTTGGTTCCTAATAAGTGCCTTTATATGTTCTAATATTTTGTTTTGACTTATAGGGAATGATTTCACATTTTTATATATTCCCAATTTCCATTTATTATTCTTTTGATATGATTTCATGGATTACATTCATTATTGATTTATTATTAATGTATTTGAACTTCTTGGACTCATTTCACAATTAATGTTTCTCATATAATGATATTGAGTTTATGACCATCTAATGTTTTGATCGTGTTCGCATATCACTATGCTCACAATTATCGTTAAATGTCTTGCTTGTGAATGCATAATGAGCATTTGAGATCACCCCTTTTTATGTCTTCGTCTAAAGTTTATGATAATATGTATTATGTTTTATGTGTTTAGGGAGGAATCTAGTCCTGAAGAACATTTTGTATATAATATAGGTCACTTATGTACTAGTGTTTATGTTATCATGTTTCCAAAGGCGATAGATTAAGACATTTTTTGGGTTTCTGTCTGTATAATGTTATACATATTACAAAAATTTTATTTAATGTAAATTTATGAAAGGTGAGTGTTATTATAATTGTTATTCGATAAAATGTTTAGCTAAAATTTGGAATAAAGGATTATAAAACCTTAATGCGAATCTAAAGGATATGAATAAGGATAAGAATAAGTATAAGGAAAAGTATAAGAAAATTTAATGAATTTTTTTTGAAGGATAGAGAAACTGGTTTTCAGAAAATACATCCCTGTACGGATACTACCAGTGGATGGGGATCTATAATAGTCATACCTAGAAGTAACAACTCTGAAAATGAGTTCCAGACCTAACTTGACAAAACATAGTACATGAAAACATGCCTTTTTGCTCACCTAGATTGACACCCTCAAGGGACATGCTTTGGGAATTCACAGACTCTTCAAAATCCATCATTAAGGATTTAAATATAATTTGTATATGAATAATATTTGATAAACCTATGGTGTCATATATTAAATAATTTTTCAGAATTTAGACATCTAATAAGTAATTGTTCATGATTATGTGGTTCCATATTATGATATCTATTTCTTACTCTATGATTTTTTGTTTTAGTAAATGGATGGAACCCAATGGAACTACATTAATGGTAATTTAAATGGATAATGAAATTATTTTTTGACCATGAAAACAAATTATACGGGAGGAGGAATGAAAAATAACGTTTCTATGATCACAAAAATATCTTAATCTATGAATCATGGTAGACATAAAACATAGAAAAAGAGGAAATTCATTTCTTTTGAGTCCATCATGAGGAAATACCCACCTAATTTGAGGAGGCCTTATGACCCACTTATTTATGAACACTGGATATATACCAATTAGAATATATTAATTGTAACCTAGTGCTCAAATCAGGAGAATGAAACTATATATGTTAATAAGTTAGAATATTAATCATTATAGTGGTGGTATAAAACAAGTAATATGAGGAATCAAGATGAAATTTAATCCATAGATTGGGAAAATTTCAAGAACTTATACCTCAATGATTACTTCCCTCATGTTCATTATATTAATATGAAAATTAATTTCCATGAGTTTAAGAAAATGGTTGATGAATTAGTTGTTACCTACAAGGATACCTTCACAAGGCTTATCATATAAGCTTCTAGAATTATCAGCTATCCAGAAAGTAAATTTGATAGTTTCTTCAGTTCCATAAATCATTTTCATAGAATTGTATTAGCGATAAGAAACACTAGTACCTATGAAGACATTTTTCATTTTGAAATAAATATTTAGTTGTATATTTGTTTCATATTAATCTCATGATTTTGACTAGAAAATAATTATAGAGTTCAAATTAAAATAAAAAAACCATGAAAATAATATTATGAGATTTTATTTAGGATTTAAGGGTTGGAATAATTATAGCAGAAATTTATATAAGGGATGTAGTAAATTCATTAAGATTGTAAGGGAAGGACTTATAGAAAATGATGTATAAATTGATTGGAATAATTTATCTAATAGTGTGAATGAAGAAAAAGTATCACAGAATGCTCCTCTAACGATTCAGTGTTACATGTGTAGGGATAATGAAAATTATGCTAACCAATGTCAAAACATAAGGTCTAATGATAATGATCAATGTTAGAATAATCTTAAACCAATTTAAGAGGGGAAATCTCATGAATTCATTGTTTATGATGAGGGATGTGATAACAGCATGGTAAAAGGTACATTTACTATCAACTATATAACTGTTAATTCCTTATTTTGATTTTGAATGTACCCTCTGTTTCATATATAAAGAATGTTTTATATGTATTTAGATTAATATGAAATGATTAAATGTGGAATTAGAAGTGAAAATCCATAATGGTGTGATTATGTAATTTTATGTCTCTGATCTTTCTCTAGTACACAACTGTAGGAATGTGCTTACTGTAAATATTTTCATTTTTTCTATTTTTGATTTTAATATCATCATAGTAATGTATTTTTTTCTCTAAATATTTCCCATATCAATTATATAATAATTTAATTTATGTAATATATTTCAAACCATCCTATTATCATACATAAATTTGAAAATATTTATGAAATTCCTATGGATATTAAATCTAGTGTATGTGTCAATATTCCAATTAAAAAGGGTTATTTACCTCAAATGGTTGGGTGAAAATTGACAGTGATGTTATGCATATTTACTAAGAATTTGTGGATGTCTTTCCTATATAGTTCCCTATCCATCCAACAAAATGTGAAGTTGATTTCTAAAAAGGACTCATACCAGGTTCCAAAGATATTTCATAGACTCTTTATAGAATGGTCATAATAGATTTGCAGGAATTGAAGAAGAAAATACAAGAAAACCTTGTTAAGTTATTTATTAGAAAAAGTGTTTCACCTTAGGGTGAACCTATTCTTTTTTTGAATATGAAATAAAAATCAATGATACTATTCATTTATTATCGGGAGTTGAAAGATACCACAATGAATAATAAGTTTCAATTCCCAATATTGATGAGTTGTTGATCAACTACCTGAAGATCAATAATTTTCCACGATTTACATTCATTATGGATATCAGGAATTGAGGGTCAAGAAGTTGGGTATACCAGATAAAAAATTCCATACAACGTATATACACTATGATAATTTAGTAATTCTAATTATCCCTATAAATTCCCATGTTATCTTCATGGAATTAGTTAATAGAGTCTTTTTGGATTACCTCAACCAGTTTGTGGTAGTCATTGTAGAAGATATTATTATCTATTCAAATTGAAAGTAAGAAAATTAGGACAACTTGATAATTGTACTAAATACCCTATGGATGGATAAATTACATGAAACATTTAAAATGTGAGGAATTTGGTTGAAAAAGGATTATTTTTTTCTCACAAAATCTCAAGGGATGGTATTGATATGGAACTATAAAAGATGGAGGCTAATGAATGATGTCCAAGACTAGCCACTATGATTGAGATACATAGAAATAATGGTTTCACTTTATATTATCAATATTTTATGGAGATTTTTTCATGACTGTCTAATACACTGACCAAGTTAACTCGAAAGTGTGTCATGTTATTCTATACAGATTAATGTGAGGAAACCTTTATGGAAATAAGGAGAAGGGTGTTCAGTAAACCTATTCGTACATTACCCTATAGTAGATAAGGGTTTTTAATATATAGTGACTAATCCAACAATGTATTGGGATGTGAACTTATGAAAAATAACATGGTTATCAATTATGCCACATGGATGTTAAATATTGATGATAAAAACTTCCAAACTCTTGATTTAGAGTTAGAAGCTGTAATTTTGGCCTTAATGTTATGGAGGGACTATGTTTATCAAGAAATGTGTTATATATATACCAATCATAAAAGTATAAAATATATGTTCACATAGAAGGAGTTGAACATTATCCATAGAAGATTGTTAGAGTTGGTAAAGGATTATTACTTCTCAATACATTACCACCATGGTAATGAGAACAAGGTGGGCAATACTTTGAGTCGAAAGGATTATGACATCTTATTCTTAATGGGGATAGAAAAGGATCCAACATTATTGGATTTCCAATTTATAGAGTTATAATCCCTAAAAGAACAGTAAATATCTTATCTATCTCAAATGAATGTTCAAGCCACTATCGATGTGAGGAATAAGGAGGCCCAATTGGATGATGTAAAGCTGAAAAATAATGTTAAAAATATTCCTGATTTTAAAATTGATCATGAAGGAAAAATGATATTTAAAAACTGTATATGTGTTTCTTCCATACCATATTTGAAGATTGTTCTATTAGAGGAAGCTTATAATTTATCATTCTCAACTAAACATGTATGTATGAAGATGTATATAGAT
This sequence comes from Viscum album, assembly GCA_963277665.1. Lineage (NCBI taxonomy): Eukaryota > Viridiplantae > Streptophyta > Magnoliopsida > Santalales > Viscaceae > Viscum > Viscum album. The sequence goes on from OY728163.1 coordinate 872,576,027, forward strand.
TTCAAAGAATAAATCTAGTGGGATGCCACGAAGAGAGATATCTCAATGTTTGTATCACAGTTCCTAGTATTATAAAAATTTAAGGATGAAATAAAAAAATCAATGGGGATGTTGCATCCAATACCCCCACCATAATGGACATGGTTGAAATACATTATATAATTTTTTGTTGAATACCCAAAACCTCTAATGGGTTTAATACTAAATGGGTGGAATTCAATTGCCTTACAATGTCAGCACACATTATCTGCATTAGAGACGTCTTATGTTTGGATTAGATTTCTATGATATATATTAAGTTACTGGTAAGGTTTCATGAAGTACCACATTATTTTATATCAGATCAGGATTCAAGGTTTACCTCTAATTTCTGGTAAATTCTTTATCAAGAACATCATATGAAATTTATTTTTAGTACTACATTTCATCCTTATACAAATGGTAAGTTTGAAAAATCAATTCAAACCCTTAAAGATATCTTGAGATCTTGGCATCTAGATTTAAAAATTGGTTATGATAAAGACCTTACTCTAGTTGAGTTTTTGTAATATAATACATTTCACTCAAGCACTCAAATGAAACTGTATGATTCCCTATATTAGAATTAATTTAGAGCTATAATGTTCTGGGATGAGTTTGAAGAAAGAATGATATTGTATCATGAGATCCATGAAGGAATGGAAATGAATTTTATAACCATTCAATATCATGTCATGGTAGCTCATTGTCAGAAGAAATGTTACCCTAATATCAAAAAATTTGATCAATAATTTGATGTTTCTGAGAATAGTTTTCTATGAATATATCAATGGAACATGGTTATGAAAATTCTTTAGAAATAAAAACTAATCCTTTTATATATCAATCACTTATATATGTTTTATTGTATTAAGAGGATTACTTATCACAAGGAAATTCATCATAATTAATCACAATTTCACTATTGTTTCCATGTGTTTCTCCTAAATAAGTACATTTCGAACCCTTCACATTAACTAAACTCATATGTCATACCACTGGAGATAGTTCTTTTGTAATAGGAACAACCAATTGATATTCTAGATCATACAGATAATGTTCTACAAAACAAGACCACTCACCTAGTCAATGTTTTGTTCAGAAATCCCCATTTTGAGGAATCTACATGGGAACATGAAGATATGATAAATTATATGTATTCTCTCTTTTTTACCAAAATAGAAAATTTTGAGGGGGAGCTTCATTTAATGTGTTGGTGAATGTAACACTCTGATTTTTTAAGGACCCTTTTTTCTCAAATATATTATAATTTCATTGATATTGTTAATTTCACTAATTCACAAATTTCATTCTCATAACACCAACTGGGAATATGTTACCCACAACACTAACAAGGAATATGTTACACGAAACCCTGAATTTCTATAAATAATCAATTTTTTAAATAATTATATAAATGATATTTCTATAACCTAGTCATTAAACATGGTTATATGAATACAAATATATAATTTTTTCTATTTTTATAATTATTTTATATAAATAAATCATAAAGATAAAGAAATATATAATTTTTCTTAAAGTTCTTATATGTTTTACAATATTATTCTCTCAAATGGTGTTCTTTTCATTTCCTTCTATGAAAAATTTATAATCAATTTTAGATACACATTGCAAATTGAATATGATAAAATAAAGTTAATTTTTAAAATTATAATTTTGAAATTATATTAGGATGAATTTTTGGGATTTTTTATAGAAATTGCATTTTTGGATTAATAGTGAAAAATACTGAATTTTTATTCAAAATGTCCTTTTTATATAATTTATTTATATAGATAAGTTATATTTATAAATTTGTATATATTTTAATTAGTTATTTTTTTAACAATTAATCAATTATTGGTTAATTATACTGATTTCATATTGAAATTGGATAGAAAACCCATTACAACCTTTTGATCACTTTTACATTAAAAAGTTGTATTGTTGTCCCATTAGCGGGATTTAATTTAAATTAATTTCTAATAAATTAACAATAATAACATAGAAAAATTAATTCCGTATTTTATATCAACATAATTATTAATTTATAATTTTTCAATGTAGTTTTTTATGAAAAATATTAGTGAATGTAATTATAATTAACTACAATTATTATGGTAAAATTAATCATTACAATGGAATAAACAAGAATCTCAAGGAACCAAATGAACAATGCACTTCTCCAACACAAATTGGATGTTAATTAATGGACCATTCACCTACCAAAATATAGTTTTTTTGATTTGGTATTACTTTTTGAAGTAAAAATAGTTGTACACCAAACTTGTCTATAAAAATTCCATGAATGTCCCCTTCCCACCTTATAAAAGACCACCACCTATTCCAATCTTTCACACTTATAGAACATCATATATTCATGCATCATATAAACAATAAACTACTAAAAATTCATCCCTTCCTCCTTGAATCTGACCTTTTGGAATAAAACCTTCTAAGGAATCTATTTTTTGAAATCCAAAAGGAGTTACCTGGTTGAGAGGTAACACCCTCCCTCATGCTCCATTCTTATACATTCTTTCTCCATAAATTAAATTATATTTATTCCATCAATATTTGTCAACAATAGTAAACTAAATATAGTTATATGTTTTTATACAAATGATTATAACTTAACATACACACACTTGAATCTAACTGGTAATGAACATATTGTTTATGTGTATGATGAACTACCACCTCACAAAACAATGACTGTTCGCCTTCCTTTACTAGCTTTCAAGGTGAGAATAATGTTGGAATGTATGTTTATATATTATAAATATGATATATTTTATATATTATATCATATTTAATTCCTTTGAAACACATATCTTTATACTTTCCATTTTTCAAATACAATAATTTCGTTTGAGGAAGTGTGGACTACTACCCCACAAAACGATGTTATTTATTCACACACTACATGGAATATATTAAGGGTGGTTATGGTGAACTTATATTATATATATGATATAATTATGAAACTATAATAATGATATATATACATATATATTTATATATTTCATTTACATAATTTCTTTCACTATGAAAACTAAAAGGAAACAGTGTCCAAGCGTATGTATGGCCTACCATCTCCCAGAATGGTGTATTCCATTTCATGCTTCTATATTATATGGATTATTAAAATTTAAATATAATTAATATTAAAGTATTTTTATCATTTTTTACATTCTTTAAATCATTATATAAGTATAAGGACAAAATATATAACAAGTTATGATACTTTCTAATAACCAACCAGATATTACTTGAAGTGAAAACATCCAATAGAGTTGTTAAAAATCATATAATATAAAGTAATAAATAAAAAATTATGTTATTATATATTATAATATGGTTTAATTTAATTAACATGTATTTATTATAAATGATGTTTCAACATGTATGAATAGAGTAAGACACAATGTAATAGGATTTATCATCACACTTTTATTGCTTTGAGATTTTCACCTTATTCACCATTGATCTCTTTTGTGTAGTGATTATACTAGACATGATATATTATATTACTTCTATTTTTACTTTTAGGTGTCTTTTAATATCCCATTGATTATCTCTATTTCATAGTGTTTATTTTTCAATAGTTATGAAATTAGAAAAGTAGTTTTGTCCAATTTTTACATATTTGTGACACATGTCATGAACATCAAGAACCATGTTTTCAAAAATGATTTCATAGATGATCATATATGATCATTTTAAAGAAAAGGGTTTTATTTTTATAGGTTTTTCATGCTTCCTTTTGAATTATTAATGTGTTTTCAAAAAACCTATTTTTAAAAAGATTTCATGATTCTTTTATAAGTTTTCAAAAACATATGTTTTCAAAAAAATTTAAAAACACATTAAATGTTTTAAAAGAAATGGGTTTACTAAAGGTTTTAAAAGATTTAATTATATTTTTTCATGATTATTTTCATGAAAATTGTTATCAATATTTTTATATTTTGAAGATTTTTTTTCATAATAAATTATATTTTCCTCGATATTTTTTTTCAAAATATATTTCCCTGTTTTTCATCAATTATTACATCAGTTGATGTTAATCATTCCATTCTATGTAATTATCCAATGGTCCCATTCATATTACTTCTTGAATGGTTTTTTTATTTAATGATGATTATGACACCCATTTATCTTCCATTGGTTATATAACATTGAAATTGGTCTTTCCCATATGTTATGCTATGATGAAATGATTATGAAACCTATCTATTTTCCATAAGTTTTGATGTGATGTATAGTTCATGTTACCAATTTAATATAATGTTATTATTATAGTATTTTTATAAAATCCATATCTTTTTGTGTGTCATGAAATTAAAAATGTTTTATTATTTTGTGGAACATGTATGAATGATTTTATTATCAGATTGGGGGGAACAATATCCACTCAAATTAATTGGGTAATGATTTATATATCCAGATATAATTATTGAATCAATTTTATAAGAATAATCCAATATAAGAATATAGGGTAACTAGATCCTTTATAAGGATTGTACAATTATTGGGTATGAAGGCGTGTCCCACCTATTAGGTGTAGTCATCATGAATTCGGAATATGGGGAATCTTTATATAATATTGGGAGATGGGGAATCCCAATCCCTTAAAAGGAAAGGATTATGATTGTGGATAGTGGTGTGTCCCTCTTAGTAGGTGTTGTTCACATGAAGTGACTTGGTATGTTATGGTAATATATATATTCATATATATAATGATATCACATGTTTATGTATGCCATAATTCCATATCTTCATCCCATGACATGATTTTATATACTATGTTCTTTATTTACATATGATTAATTTATTATAAACTACTATGAATTATGTTGAGATTCATGTTTCTAATATTATGACATGTAGAGTATGATATTATAATGTTATGATCATGTTTTCATGCCCCTATGCTCATGTTCACTCATACATGTATCCATTATTTAAGCTTACTGATAATCTGAGCTCACCCCTTTTTATTTTTCCTTTCATAGTTTTTGAAGATATGTATTATTCCTAAGGTATCTATAAAGTTTTATAGTAATGAGGATCCTAGTGGGAGATAATATTACTCAGTTATATACAAGTGTTTATGTGTTCATGTTTCTAATGGAACGAGTCTAGTACAGTTTTGAGGAATCTATTTTTTATAATTTTTTATGAATTCCATAAAATTTATAGAATTTAAATGTATTAATGGAAAGAGGCCTAATAATATTAATTCTAAAATAATGTAAATAATGAGATAACATAAAAGGGAGAGTTGGATTTAAGAATCCCCTTACCTTAAATCCTGATTTATTTAATAACATTTGATCCCCCTTTAAAATAAATTTTTTTATTATAACATATAATGAAAATTAATTTTTTTTATTGTACATTAATATTGACCAATTATAACAATGGAGTTCTATTTTTTAATAATATTTTTTAAAACGAAAGTGATTAGATATAATGTTTTAATTAAAGTATCTTATCTTATTTCGACTTTCCAACTTTTTTAGAGGTCATTTATAAACCATTAAAATTAATTCCAAGGTTATAAAATAAATTAAAAACAAATTTATATATTATATATAATTAATAAAATCTTTCCATGAAGGTTGTGGTGATTAGATATTTGGAAGTCTCTGCATAGGAAGATAACTGACCATTGATGGTACAATATCAAAAGGATAGAAATTTGAAACATGCCATATAAATATGAAATAAATTTTGACATTATATTATTTTAACATTATAAATATTATTCTTATATATTTCCATATTAATATTATAATATTTGGGTTTGAATGAAATGTAGAAAAATATGAGGATAATAAGAAAGTGATAAGATATGTTAATGAAAACATGTATTTTAACTGTTGTTGCTTCTCATCTGCAACAGTAAAATCGTTTTATTCATGGAGTTGAATGAATTTTGAAAATCCGTAAGGATTATAATTGAATCATAGTATAGAGTTTGACAAGTATATTATTTTTTGTCAGTAGGAGAGGAGTGGTTTTCTAAGGGATAGGTGATGAATTATTTATACAGAAGGACGATGTATTCTAAAGATAATATATTTTGTAATTTAGTGTATCAAAGATAAAATATTAAATAGTAGTATTTTATAAATTATGTGATATATTTAAACAAAATAACAAACCTTTAATACTTGTAAACACTTTAAAACCCAAAATTTTTAGATTTAAAAAATAGAAAGGTGGAAGAATTTTATAATATATTTATAATGGAATTATATAGAGATTAAACATTTAAAATTAAATTTTATTTGGAAAAGAAAATTAATTTATTTAATTGACTCATTTATCACATTAAATATTTTTTGGCTGATTCATCATTAAATAATTTTATTAGGTAATTAAAAGAACGTGAATTATTTCATCCATAACATGTCAACTATAAAAATTTGTATATTTATTATTAAAATAATAATTTTTTTAATTTATAAAAATTATAAAAAATTAACCCATAGAAAATTTTTACATGGTGCTCATAAAATTATAAATATTATAAATATTAAATTTTTTATTTTTAGGTGATATTATATTTCCAATGGACTGGTTAATATTATAAATGGTCATATTACTATTCTCAACAATCTAATTACTATTCAAAAAGTCACCTTTCTATTTAAAAGTTAAAATTACTTTTATAATAACAATATTACTTGCTATAAGAACCAAATTATTACTTCATACATAATTTGATACAATTTCTCCAAAGCATCTATATCTTCCATTTCTAATATATTGATTGGTTAAATAATATTATGTTTCATTTCAATAGTTTATCATTATGGGGAGATAATTCATTATGATTGGTATGGTCCTTGTTTTCTCATTCTAAATTTTTTATTTAATACATTTTCAACTGTATTATTAGAAATTTTTAGGGGTTCTGATGTTGAATAATGTAACGATGTCCATTAATAAAAAAATTAATTTTATTTTCTCTTTGTGTCGTACGTGTATAATGTTATATAATATAACACAATTTTATTAAACAAAAAAATACCATTTATAATGTCTCGTAAATTATAGAAGGTCAAGGGAGGATAAAAAATAAAATGTAATAAGGATGGTTTCCTCTATTATTAAAAATTTCATGCGTATCAGATATAAATATCCAATGACTTTTTACATTCCATACAAAAATGGTGAGTGTTATTTCAATGATGTTTTGTGGGACTTATAATTTAAAATAAATATAATCAAGAAAACTTGTTACTTAACATTATTGGTTAGAGAGTTGAACCATATTCCAATTTTTTTTTAAATTTTATATGATGAGTACATCCATGCATGGTAGTATCATTAAGTAGGTTGTGGAATAAGAAACCTGAAATTCTTCGCTATGTTTTATGATCTTCATGTGGATAGTGATTAATTTAGAACCCCAAAACCAATAATTATTTCCAAAACATTTCTAAACAATACTAATGAAATATTAAATGTTCAAAATGTAATGGTCTCATATTAATTTTATGCCAAAATAGTTCATTTCAAAAAAATTTAAATCCATTAAATAAACAATTGAATATATTTTATCTTACTAAGTGAATATGATTGATTGGTTTTCACTTCAATTATTTTGTAATTAAATAAATAATGAATAATCCATTTATTTTTCTAAAATTAAGACCTAGTTTTAGGCTAAAAAATATATTCAAATGATCAAAAAATGAGGCTTATGATTATTGTTTTAATGTGAGATTTGATATCTATAAACCTACTAAATTTTGAAATATTAATTCGGATTTTATAGAATCTAATGAAACATTAAATTATTAAGAGTTTTTTTCGATTTTATTGATTTTGATGATAGTTTTTCATGTGAAAATGATTACTATTTTAAAACATTGAAAAACTATATAGGAATATAATTTATTTAATTATTACTTTAAAATATATTTTTTGGCTCTCACATGTGTGAATAGATTGAGGGGAATTTTGTGACACAATTTTTGTCATATAATCTGATTTCCATGGGAATAATTACAGATATTTATTTAATGATTTTAAACCATTAAAGTCATATCTATAAATTAAAAACAACCCATCTAAACTAGAAATGAAATCGTTACATGAAAACCATAATTATTATTGCATAAATGAGAAGCGGAAATTTATTACGATCATTTATAAAGGGATGTCAACATAATAATGAAACAAACGTTTAAGTGTCATTTTAATCACAAGAAATATATATGGTGTACCTTAGCTATTTTGACTAGGATTAGTCCATTAATCTAGACACATGGTTTTTATTAGAGGAAAATTCCAAACCAATCAAGATATTCAATATTTAGTTATATAAAATTATTAAGGCAGTTGTTAAAATGAAAGGTACTCCCTTGATGAATTTTTGAGTAATTTTCCCAATATCATATATCCAATGGGTATATTTTTTGTATATTATTCCAAAATGTAGTGAATTTACTATTTTAAATAATGAATTTTGTGAAATCATTCATTCTTGATAATAGAAACATGTTAACTTTGTATTTTTTATAGAGAACTAACACTAGAGTATTAGAAATATCAATTTAATCTCACTTTTAATAATCTTGTACTTAAAATGATAGTTATTCAATATCACTACTCATTTCATGTTGAAATTTGTGGCTACTTTTATACTCACATTACACTTGATAATTAATACAAATCCACATTCCGTTTTCATTTTGGTACTCTTTCATATTGAATAACGAGGATTTGTGTGTGTATTGGACCATGTTATTTTAAAATATGTATAATGAGAATTTTACTAAATTTTTATAAATTTGTACATATTTTTTATTTTAAATCCTCACTATCTTGAATTATTATTTTAGATACGAATAAAAAATATTCTATTAATCATTATAGTAAATATTGAAAAATGTATTTTTCTCAATTATGAGAAATTAAATTTTTTGGTATTTAGTGGAATTATATTCAATCATGTTTTGTAAAAAAAATGGAATCCATGTTTTTTAATCTAAGTATGAAATCATTTATTCACTTACATGACCAAATAAATAATGACGTATTTGAGATTTTTTCATTAAAATTATGATTTTTATAGGATATTAATAAAATATTTTAGGAAAATCGCTTTTTCCCATTCAAATTAACTTAAAATGATTCCAACTTATTCATAAAGAAGACTTATCAACATGAATTTGTGGATCCAAATCATATTCTAGTTTCCCACCCCTTATCTAATCATAAAAATGGAATTTTAATTTTGAATTGATTATATACTCCTAAACCATCCCCTCTAGGGTACATTTAAATTAAAAAATCAAAAATAAATATCATGTCATAAAATAGGAATTTATGGATGTAGATTAAGGGAAAACTAACTATAAAATCACATAGAAGAATCTATTCACTACTATTTTTTCAATGAAATTTTTAAATGAAAAATTTTTAGGTACTAAGGTAACCATTTTCACTAAGCATCCTAGAATCATATTTTCAATGAAGAAAGATGGTATAAAAACACAGTTTATATGAAGAATATCGTTATTATGGAAGATCTATAATGAAGTAAATTGTGACAAGTGTATTTATAATTTAGTGTCTTACCATTTTAAGAATTCATTCCATTGCATTATGTTAGAACATTAAATGTATACACCTCTTATGAAAAAATTATCTGATAAGAAATTGAGTTCCATTAAGAATGTTAGAACATGGTTTATAGATATTTTAAATCTTTTTATACTAATTATGTTCCCCCTATTTATATATTTAATAATATTATCAACAGGTGATTTAGATAATTATATATAGTTCGGATGTTCTTTCTTTACAGAAACATATAAGTGACCAAATAATTACGAGATGAATTCCCAAATATTATATATAGTTTATCCTAAATTGTTTCAAATAATTGATTTATGGTGGTAATTTTATAATCTAATGAATATATAGGAATATTCTTTCATAAGGTTTATATTAAACCACCAAATTCATCCATTCCTTTTAAATTTACATAACGGTAAATCAAACTGATTTCAAACATAATATCCCAGATCAATGAAATAGAACAAGAAACCTTATTATTTTTCATTGTGTTTTATGTTTGGGTTTTGAATATAATGTTTTTATTTCTAAATTATATATTCTTCCTTAAATTATTATGAAAAATTAATTCTATTTTTAACTGGATGTAATCTATTCATACTAGATTTGATGATGATAAAGTTTTCTAGAATTTTTTGAGTGGTAATCTATTTTAAGGTTTTGGATTCCAAATAATATCATTAATGATGAAGTAACCCTTTTATAATAGATTTTTAGAAAATATATTGATACAAATAGATTCCATAATAGGCTATATGTAAAATATGATAATCAAATAAATAAAATTATTGAGTTTCCAAATAGTGTGATCAACCATATTCGAGTGAAATTTGTCCACCCAAAAAAATATAAGAGTTGGAGGTTGGATGATACTCATTTGGATTATTATACATCATTAATAACTCTAATTGGAATACCACTTATATAATTTTTTATGTAATGGATTTTAATTTTACAATTTTGTAATAAAAAAATATTTTTGGGCTATCAAAAACTGAAATAATAATTTGTTTAAAGATTATAAAGATATAAAATTATACTTATAGGAGTTGGAGGAAATAAGAAATCCCATTTTTTTAAATTTATGTATATATATGATAATTATTATCATTCAAAATAAATTCTGAACAAATACTTCAATGGGAAACATAATGATATTTTAATCTATACAGTTGATATTTCTAGGTAACTGTTATCTCAAATGGGTTGGAATCTTTATAGTTTGTATTGTTTTATCATTTTATATTCATATTAAAGATTCATGGGAATGGAGAAAAAATTACAGGAAATGGTTATAGAATAAATTTTATATAATATTTTTTTAGGATTATTAAAAGTAGGATATTCAATAATATTCTACTTAATACTATTTTACCCATGTCACGTGCTTATTTTTCAATTATTTTAGTTTTTTCTAAATTTATAGATTTATTTTTTTCATTTGAATTAATTACATGTGATGAAAATGAGGTAAATGCAAGTCTGTTCTTCTTAGGGTTAGAGGATCCTTTATTCTATTTATATTTTTTTATCTATATTATTTTTTATTATACATTACAATTTTTTATATTAATTATTTTTTCATTTATTAGTTCTTCCAATTAAAATTGTGTTTTTTATTCTTATAAAATCAAAATTCATAAACTTTTATCTTTTGAAACATATTAAAATGTGTGAATATATTTTCCCCATGAAACTGAATTTCAATGAATGTATAAATGATCATTGATTTAGATTCAATGTTTTTGGACATTCATGAAATAAAATTTAGAATTTTTAATTCATTTCCATAAATTACTGTTGTAATTTTCATATCATTTACCTATATGTATTATAATCATTTTTTGAATATTTTAAAGAATAACCACACTCCTTGAGTGAAAACAAAAATGGTTTATTTAACCATAATTTGTTTATTTACTATCAAAACCTTTTATCTTTGTGGTAATTTTTTTGAATATTTTTATTTAAATTAATATTTATTTAAATTCTATTTTTAATATTGAAATCTCTATTCTATCACATCATTTATATTTTTCTTTTTCAATCCCATATTTTCCATAAAAAACCTATCATATTAAAATATTATAAACAGGAATCTCTATAGAACCTACCAAAGAAGTAACATTCACGATTCAATTTGTAATTATGCATATGGTATGGTGATATATTTTGGTTTTTTATTTAATTTGATAGTTATTTATGAATAAAATATAAATAAGAATATATTTCCAAGATGCATTTAATAAAAAAATTAGTTTATATCTGGTAATTAAAACTATTTTAGGGATGATGTATATAAGATAAAGATCATGATTAGGAATTCTATGACAATTTCCCTCATTCAAATTATTGGATGGAATTTTAACACAACTTATTAAATTTTAGGAACACCTCTATTCCTTCAAAATTCATCATTATATAATGAATATGAAAAAAATATATAAATATTCAAATTTTTTATGGCAGATGAGTGGAAAAATTCACGCTATTGAAATTTTAATTGTGTCAATATAGGAGATGATTAATTTCCAAGTGATGTAAAAAAGAAAACCAATCATTAGAATAAAATTATACCTTGAAGTATTAGATTAAAAATATCCAAAAAAATTTATTATTCCTTCTAATTTATGTCATATAAAAACATATTATTACTTAAAAATAGAATAACCTTAAAAATTTGCTCAATATTTATCCACATTATTAATTAATTTGGGGTGAAATTTAATAACTCCAAAGTCCTATTTTGACCATTGCATGTGTATGGATAAGAAAATGATATCTAAAATTTAAAAAGACCTGTAAAGTGGTAATATTTCATTGAGTGACGTTGATTTTTTTAAGGAGGATAGAATATGTGGGAATAAGATGAATGAAAATAATAGATAATTTGTAATAAATATTATTGAAGTGGAATGATAATTTTTGGTGTCTTTTTTTGAATTTGGTATATTGCATGGAATTTTGTTTTGAATTTTATTAGGTATGACTTTTAGTTACTAAATTCATTGATTTATAAGCATTACATGGGGTAGAATTGATATAGATATTATTTTCAACAATTTTTCTTATTATATCATGTAATAAAACACCACCATTTTTTCATTATTTGTGAAATTACATCATTTAAATTTCATGGTGAAATTTATCCATTTATTGTGAAAATTGATTAATTAACTGTTTTTATGTGTTTATAATTTTTATGTAAACTATTCCCTCACTGGAAGATTTTACACAGCTAAAAGAAAATATTATACAATAGCGGAAGAAGTAATATTATAAAAAATAAGTAAACAACAAAAGACTGATTATAATAAAACAATTGGAGAATATATAAATTATGCATGTCACATGTATCTAGGAAATAATCCAAACAAGTCACAATGATAGAAATAAAATGCAAAATCCAAATTAAAGAAAAGAAAGTAAACTCTAACAACATTTAAAGGCTTATCTTGGTCACATGCTCTCCAACTCCAAGTATAATCATGTACCTAATGAGGAAGGGATCTTTCCCATATCTTTACCTACAATCATATAATCTTTTTGGGTCCAAATTCATGAACTAAGCATGGTGTGAGACAAATCCGAGTATGCAACCACCAAAAGATCTTCTTCTAACTATCATTGAAAATATATACCATGTAATATATAGAAATGAAGAAATAAACTCAAAAGTTCTCAAAAGTAAACAATCCTACAATTTTCAATTATATTCATTTAAATTAATCAGTTAACATTTTAATCTTATAATCTCAAGATTTATCCAAATCCATGTATCCTCTATGTAAAACTAAATAAATAGATGTCCTAAAATACCATCAAAACAATCTAGTAAAATTGAGTCCAATATAATGCTTTCACTTTTATGACTCATCACAATCATGCAATTATTCATAAATAACCCTCTAGAAATGTTCTCATAGTCTAACCCCTCTGGTCTAACATAACACGAATTAAATAAATAAAAACCCTCTAGGAATGTTCTCACAATCTAACAGAGTTTGTCCCACATAGTATATATCAATTTCAAATTAAAACTTCGGAAGCTCTCATGGTATATACCCATTGGTCAACATAGAATCAATAAAATATAAATGACCACCTGATAGCTCTAATGGCCAATTCCCTATGGTCCAAGATTCATTTAATAAAATAATAATGATCACCTGGGTATCGTTCACAGTCTAACCCAATTAATTATAAATGAAATCCTAGGCAGATCCCATGGTATAACCCCTTTGGGAAGCTCTCATAGTTCAATCCCCTTTGGTTAACAATCACAATTCATAACACAAGCATTTCAAATAATTAGTAACTCCATCCTAACATAACAATGCATGGAAAATATGACAATCCTAACAGGCTTCCTAGACGAAACAACCATAAACAAAAAAACATGGAAAAACACCCACTAGGTGTCCTATAAAAAAGGTGTACAACCTTATATATAATAAAATACATTTTATCAATTAAATAAACCATAGAATGTGATAACTAGGGTTGAATTCCAAATCAAGCAATTCCCCAAACATTAGTATGTAGAATTTTAAGAATATATAATCAAAATATAGATAATTAAAGTCACAAACTACCTACCTTAATGTCTCATAATCTATATACTCAAACATCAACCCTCGAATAGGCATAGATCAGAATAGATCTATAATATGGTGAAAAATCTCAACCAAGAATAACTCATAAGATATGAGAAATCATAAAAAAAGTTTTAAGGGGTTTTAGAACTAACCTATGGGATTCCAATGCACCTGAAATTTTCTCAATGAGAGTTAATATAGAGAAACATGGGTTCAATATTTCTTCTTCATTCCCAAGAAATATTATATGAAACACAAGAATAAGACAGTGTTTTCAAAGATGAGACGCGACCCTTATAAAATTTATCAAATAAAAATAAAAATGCATGGTTTGTTCATTGAATGCACACACCATGCCGTAACCTTAAACAGCCCCTACCATAAGAAGTCTTCTAGGTCACCACACGGCCATGTACATGGCTATTACACAACCAATACATGGATTTGTGTGGAAACCAGGTGCATGACGTATATTCATGAGTACATAGTGTGTACATAGAAAAACCATATTTCACATGTTTCCCTAAAAAAACATGAAAACAAGATTCATAACTAAAATGAAGATCCGGGTTATTATAAGAATCCCCCATTAATTCAATTCATCCTCAAATTTCCCTTCCAAGGGTGGTGAAGTAGAATCTATGAACAACTCCAGCCACAATGACCATGCATTGGCCTCCCACTCCCATGTCACATACTATACTCGTGTGTGTTGTCATAAAACCCTTACCAATGAAAAAAACTGACCATGGAGAACCATCATGTTTTAATCCACAGTCTGAATAGGGTGATCCTAGAAGGATGCATTCACCTCCAACTCCACCTCCTTGGGTTGAAAAACATGAAATGGGTCTAAAAAGTAACAATGTAACTGAGAAACATGAAAGACATTGTGCATAACCTGGTACCTCTTTGGTAACTACAACTGATAGGCCACCGGCCTGACTCCCTCCAAAACCTCAAATGGCCTGATGTATCTCGATTAAAGCTCCCCATGTATCCTTGTCCATATATGTTCTAAACTCGATGTGACATTCAGGAAAAACTGATCTTCGACCACAAACTCCAGAGGTTATCTCCACCGATCAGTGTAAGATTTATTTCAAGGCTATGCAGTAGCCATCCTCTTCTCAATCAACTCCACCTACTATGTGGTCTCCTAAATAAGATGAGTTCCTAGCATAGCTTCATATCTTGTCTCTATCCAACATAGGGTTTATTGGAATCTCCAACCATACAGATCCTTAGAAGGTTCCATATGAATATTTTCCAAAAAAACATATTATTGTAGGTAAAATCCACTAGGGGTATGGGTATCTCCCAAGATCCCCTAAAATATAGGATGTATGCTCGAATCATGTACTCTAAAACCTAAATAGTGCACTCATACTATCCATATGTATAGAGATGGTAAGTTTTATTCAGAAGTACATGTGTACTCAAAGCCCTGTGTAGTCCCTTCCAGACAAGAGAAGTAAATCAAGCATTTATGTCTGAAATGATATAGTGCAAAACCCCATGCAAATATACTATCTCTCATATATAAAACCTTCCAATATCATCAAAAATATTTTTTTCCTTAATTGGAAGTAAATGTGAAACCATCGTGAGTATGTTGATAACTACCCAAACTACATCATTCCCTCAAAGATACATCGGTAAACCTGTCACAAAATCCATCGAGATGCCATTACACTTACACTTGGGAATTGTTAATTGTTATAATAGACCTACAGATTGTTGATTCCCAAGATTAACATGATGAAAGGTATAAAATATCATAACAAAACCAATAACATCTCTCTTCGTTCTGGTCCATTAATACTGAAGATGTAAATCTAAATACATCTTGGTGACACCAAGATGAACTACCAAAACTGAGGAAGGAAAACCTTTCATTAAGTCCTCATGTTTTTCTGCTGACACCCATACACATCCATGAAAATATAAGACATCGTCATCACCAATGGTCCAACCAAGAGTAGGGTCCTCACCTGACACACTCTCCCATAGGACTGGGCCTTCAGAAAATCATAGCTACCTCATTCGCACTTGATCTAGAAAAGTATAGGTAAAAACTAAAAGAGAATGAAATTTTTTCCCCTTCCATTTTTTCACCTTCAATTTCATCTTCTATAACATATCCATAAGCTTCTACTCACTACTGGACTCCTAAACTGCATGTATCCGAGTCCTCATGTTCAACGCATCCACCACTGAGTTTCCTTCTTAGTAATGTAGGCCAGGTCAATATCAAAATACTGAAGGTACTCATCCAACCATCGATGTCTAAAATTCAGATCTTATTGATTAATAATGTAATTGAGGATTATGTGTTAAGTGTATACCAAAAACTATCCTACCATAAGATAATGTCTCCAATAGCGCAAAGAATACTCAACTACTTTTAACTCGAGATTGTGTGTTGGGTAATTCCTCTCATGTGGACTTAGCTGCTAAGACCCACACACAAGGACTCATTCCCTAATATATGAATTGATCCTAGCCTGACACGTGCGACATCATAGTAAATGGTATAACTCATGCCTGGCACTGGTAAAATCAGGTTCTTTGTTCAATTAAACATCTCTTTCATCTCCTAAAAAGATAAATCACATAAATCTTTCCACAAGTAGATTTGCGCACTTCATATTCATGCCCTTCAGTGACACTGCTATGCATGGAAAGTCCAGAATAAAGTGATTTTAGTAACAATCCATTCCCAGAAAAATCTATTCCTCAAATACATTATTCAGATACTCTCATAAAGCTTCATCTCTCAGTTTCTCTAGGTTTACTGATAATCTTGTCCCTAAGATGACATGACCCAATAAGTGTATCTTATCCATCAAAAAGTGGAACTTTGAGGGAATATCATTTTACTGATTCTCTCTCAATGTACTCAATACGATCACAAGATGGTGGCATTGTTGTGTCGATAGTGACAGTACACCAAGATTTCATCAACAAAAACTACCACAAAAGAATCCAAGTAATGATGGATCACTCGATTCATCAGTGCTATGAAAACTTCTGGTGCGTTTGTGAGACCGAATGGCATAACCAAGTACTCTTATAGACCATAACTACTCCAAAAAGATTTTTGACAAATATATAATATTCTAATATGAAACTGATGACAATCAGATCTCAATAAAATCTTCAAAAACACCCAAGAGACTAAATTCTAACGATTGAAATCATCAAACCTCGGTAAGGGATATTGTTTTTCGACAATAAACTATTTCAACATCCGATAATCCGCACAATGTATGAGGGTAACATCCTCCTTCTTCTCAAAAAGGACAAGAGAACCCCAAGGAGAAGTACTGGGTTAGATGAAACGCATTCCATATAACTCCTCCAACTATTTCATAATCTCTTGTAACTCTAGTTTTTCTATCCTATATAGAGGAATGGATGTCCGTTCTGCTCCTTCCACAAGCTCAGTAGAGAAATCCACCTATCACTCTAGAGGTAAACATGAGAATTCATCTAGAAATACATCTCTAAAATGATCCACCATTGGAGGAAAGTCAATGTTTGAATTCCCCTGGTAATCATTATATAAACTAGAGATATGAGGTATAATTCCACATAACCCATTATGATCAGGTCGATCTCTGCTCGCATGGACATCCCATTCTCCCTTGGGTAGAAAAGATCCACCCTATGGTGATGTAAAACTCACCCTACGATGATAGCAGTCAAAAACGGAATGGAAAGAGACCAACTAATACATTCTGATAATGACATCAAAACCCTTCATCTATAAGACATATAGGTCCCATATTAAGTGACACCCACCAACCTCAAGAGGGAACTCCTTGTAATGACGTACACTAGCCATCCTAATCCCCAATAGAGTGTCCAGCATCATAACATCCTCTTAAGTAAAAATATCGATCCCAATGATCTCTATAATGGAAACATATATAAAACTATGAAAATCCCTTGTATCAAAAAGTGTTGAAGCTAAAACTAAGTCAACTAGAATTGTACCTCAAACTGTGGAGGGTCTGGGATCCTTATCCTACTGGTTCTACTCTATTGCAAAAGTTTGACCTGTACCATGGCCCTATAACTCTTCCTAACTACCCAAAGTTGATACACTCTACTATTGCTGAAAACCAGTCATCAGGAAACCATGACCACGACCACCTCCTCATCCTTAATGACCTAATAAACTCCATTTTTCTGACTGGATCAAAACCAGTGGTCTTTCACCATAACTTGGAGTCATGAATGATACCCTCTTACTCACTGCTAGGGAGAACATCCAGAAAAAATGTTGAATATGGTCCATCCTTCCACAATATTGGATCTCTACTATGTATTTTAGGAAATGTGGTCTCATATACCCACTCTTTCCGCAATGGTATCACACCACTCTGCTACCTCAATAAACATCCTTGCGACACTTCTAGTAATCGTTCGAAGGAGTACCAGCCCTGGTTACTGAACCGAACTAGCTCACTACTCCAAACTCCCTTAGATTATGATTTGTAATCATCACCTGGTTTACTATAGCAGTAACCAAATTTATCCTGAATACATTCGCCTGTAATCAGATGTTATTTCTAAGACCATCCTCAAATCGCCTAGCCAGTGATAACTCATCACATAAAAAACATGTGTGAATCACTAAATCATAGTAAAACTAAAATAATAATCCTTCATGAAAAGATAAACCTACTCTAAATTCATAAACTACTGGGATCGGTAGGACCTGAACTTCTTAGGGTAGAAGAAATAAAAAAGGTCATATAAAAGTCTTCTCAAGCTGTATCCCAATGAAGTCCCACCTATGATATTATATTATACCATCTCTTGATAGAATCATGTAGCATGTATGAAGCAAGCTTCACCCTCCTCTCTAAAGGCGTCACTAGATGATTGAAGATAGTAACCATGGCCTCTAACCATGAATCGGTATCCTTTGGTCCACCATCCCTTAAAAAAGTGAGAGGTTGATAATGTTGAAACACCATCGTCAACTCCTCCATAGTAAGGGTAGGATGTGGTGCTCCCTGAAAATTATGCATCATCCTCATAAAGCCTTCATGGAACTGTGAATAAGCACCTACAACCAGTATAACAGTTGGTTCCAATATGGGAATGACGGGAGGATCTGCTAGTAGTATCTGATCTACCATTTTCAGTGTCTGGTCATTTCCATGTACCTGGAGTACCACTTGAAGACGACATGGTGGCATGACACTTTATGGTCATGTGCACACCTTAGTATAAGATTTCTAACACAAACAACATGGAAGTGGAATAAAATTATAGTAGAAGGAAAACATTAATGTTCTAAAAAAGACGGTTATAGGGCATGTATAACCACTGCATGAAATGTTCCCTTAAGCTTTAACATGTGTCTGTAACTCTGCCAACCTGGTCAGGTAACATACCATAAACACGGTGTGTTCCCCATGAGACATGTCATGTGTATGAATATTCCCGCCTTCCCAAACTCTTCTATAATACAAGAACTACATAGTTCTATAAAAGTGTAGCACTAAACAACGTTTTCACCCTAGACACGACATGTTCCACTTATGTTTCTTCCACAAATGTTATTTTTCACACGACTGAATATATGGTCGATTATTACACAACATGTATAAGACAGAAACGACATGTTCAACCCATGTTTCATCCACCCATGTCATTAGTCACATGGTCGGATAAATGGTCTCTTACAACATGGTGTGTACTCCCTATGTGCAGATTGTTTTACCAAAATGTTTCCCCACCTTGTGTCTCTTCTCACACAGTCAGTTACATGAACTACCACTAAACACCATGTACTTATGAAATTTTGTCTCTTCCAGAACAGAAGACCACATTATCTTTGTTCATAACATCACACATCGTGTTGTCTGGGTTTGCATATGGAAAGCCTCTAAATTTTTTTTGGAACCTCCAAAATCATAAAATTTAGTCCAAGGAAGTACAAATTCTGACCCATGGGAGCATATACCCCCTTAAATCAAAATTTGGCATCCTTATAAACATCATAACTTAAGAAAATTCAATTAAATACCAATCATGATCCATAAAATTATGATCCAAGATGGCCCATAACACATCAGGGTCCAAAGCATGGTATTCATACAAATGAAACATTACATTTACCAACACCTTATCAAACTAGAAGGTATTTCTATCATGGCATCTTTCACAAAAGCATACATATCTAACACCACATCTATCAAAACAACAAGAAATCAATAATTCACCCTAAATGGCATGACAATAATACATGAAATTTGATCTCTAGAATCTTTTTATATGATGCATGAGATGGAATACCCTCATATAAAAGGGTTGCAATAGAAATAGAACCACACTGATATCAATAATAATAGCATAAAACAAGTGACACACCCAATGGTGAAATAAAATCAACTATAACAATTTCAAAACAATAGATACTACAATATTTTAGGTAACTTGTATTTTACCTATACAGAGGTTAGCTTCTCCTGGGAACAACTTATTACCCACTACGTATTTCTTCCTATCCAAATCAATAGGCTCTAAATAGTAAGGAAAAGTAGAAAGGAAAACCTTCTCTGATACCACTTTGTAACATCCTGGATCCAGGTTCAACCCAACGGTTTCCTGATCCTGGTTGGTCACATTACCTCAAGTGTATTTCCAAAAACACCAGAGTCTAGTGACTAGAAGCAAGGGCCAAGGTGTGATAATGGGGAAACTATGCCCTCATTGACAGAGTATACACAGTGGAAGGAAAATAGTAAACAGTAGAGGAAGCAGTAATACCGTACAAGAGAAGTAAACAATAGAAGATTGATTGTATTAAAAAAAATGGAGAATATATAATTGATACATGTCACATGTATCTAGGAATGCATCCAAACAAGTCACAATACAAAAAATACAATGTAAAAACACACATAACTAAAAGAAAGAAAACTCTAACAGCATCGGAAGCCTCACCTTGGTCCCATGCCCTTCAGATCCAACATCAATCAAGTATCTAATGAGGAAGGTTTATTCCCATTATCTATACCTATAACCATATAATCTGTTCGGGTCAAAAAACATGACCCAAATAGGGTGTGAGACAAATCCCAGTAGGAATCCAAATAAATATCTATGCCTAACTGTCAGTGAATATTTATAGTAGGTAATATGTAGAAATGAATCAATAAAATTTGATGTACTCAAAGTAAAAAAATCCTACAATTTTAAATTAAATTTATTTAAAATTACAATTTATCCTTTGATTCTTGTAATTTTGGGATCTAGCCAACGATTTTTATCCCCCTATGTAATAGTAACAATCTATATATCTCAGAAGACCATATAAAAAATCTAGTATGACTGAGTCCAAATTTGTGCTTTTTCTTAACAGTCTCATCAAAATCCTACAATCATTCATAAAAAACCATCTAGGAAAGTTCTCATTGTCTAACCACTATGGACTATCATAAAATTATTTCAATAAATAATGAACCTTTGGGAAATATTTCAC
The DNA here is from genome assembly GCA_963277665.1 of Viscum album. Taxonomy (NCBI): domain Eukaryota; kingdom Viridiplantae; phylum Streptophyta; class Magnoliopsida; order Santalales; family Viscaceae; genus Viscum; species Viscum album. Next base: position 872,597,756 of record OY728163.1, read on the forward strand.
AGTCCAATCCATTTGTTCCCACGTAGTATAGATCAATTTCAAACGACCACCTAGGAAGCTCTCATGATCAATAACCCTAGGTCAATATAGAATCATTAAAATATAAACGACCACTGGGTAGCTCACAAAGTCAATTCCATGGGGTCTAACATTCATTTAATCAAATAAAAATGGTGATCTAGGTAGCTCTCATGGTCAAACCCAATTAATTATAAATGACAACCTAGGAATCACTCATGGTCTAACTCCTTTGGGAAGCTCTCCCGGTCCAATCCCCTTTGGTCAACAATCACAATGTATAACACATGCATTTCATATAATCAAAAACTCCATCCTAACAAAACAAGGCATAGAAAAGAAGTCAATCCTAATAGATATCCTAGAACAAATGACCATAAACAAAAAAATGAGGAAACTCACCCACGGGGTGTCCCATAAACAAGGTATACAACCTTATGCATACGAAACTAACCTTTAACAATTAAACAAAACATAAAAAGTGAAAAATAGGGTTGAATTCCAAATAAAGAAATACCCCAAATGTGGGTATGCATCACTTTATGCATAGATAATCCAAATATGAACAAAAAAAAAGGAAAAAACCACCTACCTTCATGACTCATGATGGATATACATTAAATTAGGCCCTTTAATCACCCAAGATTTTCATAGATATTAAAAAAGATATAAATCTCTCAACCATGAATTACTCATTAGAGAAGAGGAATCCGGAAGAATGTCTATTGGGGATTTGAGAACTCGCCAGGGGGATTCCAACGCACCTGATGGTGTCTCAATCCAAGGTGGGATGAAGAAATGGTGGTTTTTTCTTTGTTTTTCATTCTCGAGTGCTCCTATATGGAACACGAGAAGATGAAGGTGTTTCTGAAGATTAGACACAACCCCACTCATATTTATCAAATAAAAAGAATATTACATGGTGGTTTCATTAAATGTACACTCTGTGTAGTAACCTTAACCGGCCCCACCTTAAGCGGTCTTCCAGGTCACCACATAACAATTTATTTGGGTGTTAAATGGCCAGTACACAGTTGTACACAGAAATAAGGTACACATAATGTACTCAAGTGTACACAGTTTGTACATATAAAACCCACATTTAATCATTTTTCCAAAAAACAACCTTAAAAAAAGATCCATACTTGAAATAAACATCTGGGTTCTTACAAATTAATAGAACAACCAAGTATTTTGTTTGTGTTTTTGATAAAAAGGCCATGAAAAGGAAACAAATTTGAGAAGTCATGATTGTGTAAGGTGTTTTGAGTGTGATGCGTAACATTTTGTTCATTAGATGATTTAGACATTTCTAAATGGAAGTATTCATATTATATTTTTCAAGGGGAATACTGATAAATAATTAATATTTAATTAGAAATGATATATCAAATATATTTTATTGGGAAACTAATATGAAATTTTGGGTAAATATTAATTTACAATATTTTCAATTTCATTCATAATACATTCATTGGATTTCAAAATAATATAACTTATTAAATAAGGCATTTATTCATATAAAACATTAAGACCTCCCATGATACATTTCAAAGAAATAATAGGTTATTGATATTAACAATAACTCTTTTCCAATATCACAAAAAGAATATCATAAATATTTTCTATTCGAATGAATTTCATATATGTAATTGAATGTAATACATCCAAAGTATTATGAAAATATATGAAATTGTAAGACGTAAAATTTCATTTAAAATAATATATACATGAAAATATGAAAATTAATTTAAATAATAATGATGTAAAAAATGATTGATTTATGTTAATTGAATTTTACATAATTTTATTAAATTTTAAGATTATTGAAATTAGTGTGAATTGGATAAGGTGTCAATATAAAATAAACTCAATAAGAAAATTGTATCATAATTCTTCCATGTAGTAAATCATAATACATAGATTTTTTGGATTAATTTGAGTTTCACTTAAATTTAAAAAGGCTATATTCCATATAGTTTCTTGTTTTCTTATAATGGATCTCCAAATATATTTTGATATAAAAAAATTATTCTTCATAAATAATTTAATACACAGTAACAAAACCACATTATTGGCTTGAAGGTTGGTGAAAAATTATTTATGAAACATTATAAGTATCTAGTGGATAATGGAAATTATATTGTCTATGAATATATAATTTTTCAAAATCACAAATAAAAGAAATAATAATATTGTTTAAACTTACTAGTAAGAGGAATAAAATACTAATGTATATTGGAGAACATCTCTCATTCATCACTCAAACCTACAAAAGCCTATTAATCTCATTACATCCATTAATATATTAGCTCATTCAATATAAATATTAAATTTAACCAATATTCATTATAAAATAATATAGGGTGATCATTACATGTTAAAGGATAAGAGAACTCAATCTTTTTGTGGTTGTAGTAGGAAGAATGAATTTATATAATGATTAGACATTACTTTCTAAACTCCAAGTGAATATTTAAGAGGTGGAGACATGAACATTCTTATCGTGTGAATTTTAAATATCATTTTTTTCGTGGTGTGGAATTTTTTAGTATATTATAATTTTGAAAGATGTCCATTGTTTTTATTTCTTAAATTTAAATTTATTTTAAGCTATTTTCTATTTCCTTTAAATTTATGAATGTAAGTTGATTATTATTACAATTCAAATATCTAAATAAAGTGATCTATCTTTAGGATACATTTTTTGATGATTCTTTTTCACTGAAAGGTCATTCAATAATTAAATAACTTTTCAATGTGGATCAAAAACTATATTAAGGTATTAGAGTATTATTCATATAGGATTGGGTGAAATATTTTAGGACTAAAATTTTGAATATATAAATACTATAATGAAATACAATTTAATAAGATAGATTTTACTATCAATAAGATTGGAATATATTCACTTACAATTCTTGTTAATTAAATTTCACACTTCTTATTAAACTAATTTACATTTTCCTATAAAGTTTACATTCATAGTTTCTTTTAATTAAAATTATATTGTTCTCTTTAAATTTTTTACAGCTAAAATTAATCCCCATTTTTTTTATTCTAATCAAAAATAGAAAACCATGTAATACTTATGAACTTATAATGCAGACTCTTTGATAAACAATAATATAAAATGTTATATTGCATTCCATTTTGATAAAACATTTATTAGATAACAATGTTAAATTTTCTTCTATCATATATAAATTAATTAATTATTCAATGTGGAATAAATAAAATTTCTTTAATATAGAAATTAATTATCATGTACATTTGTGTAATATAATTGATAAGTAATGAAAAAACATTACAAATATTCTCCTTATAATTAAATTGTAAGAAGGATCATGGCCATTGAAATACAGACTGGATAAACATCCAAACTGTTCATATTACATATAGAGATATCAAAAATATCTCAAGAGAATTTTGATGAATAAAAATAGTTATGTAATAATACAAGAATATTTATATGTTTCCCTATATATAATAAAGTAATAACCATATAGAAATGTTTTATCCATCTTTGATTAGTTTATGATTTCATTTATTAGTTTTTCATTTTACCTACCATGTTTCTTAAATAGTATCTACAAATTCAAAAATATATATTGATAATAATACAATATTATTACAAGGACATTATCTAATGTTATTTCTAGGTTTTCTTTCGATATTTCAACATTTATTATTTTTTTTACTTTTTTATATGAGTTATTATTGTTTTTGATAGTGTGTAGAGGTGGAAATAATCATTGTTTCAATCCCTTTTTACCACTTTGGAATATTATATAATGTAACATGCATAAAAACATAAATTTCTATGGCCTAACCTTCATATTATGGAGTTTAGATGGATTATAAATATTATGATTTATGATTTTGGCCATGTATTCTGTGTTATAGTACCTAGAAATTTGTTTCTTAATAGATAAATATATCTATTAAGGATATTTCCACTAGTTATATCCCATTAAATCAAAGAAACACTATTTATATGATATAATTATTTATTTATTCGAATTCATAGAGTAATACATATGAATCTTTGTAATCAAAGATCATCAATCTATAATTTTTATAAGAGTGAATGAGAGTTGGTTGAATGAATAATATTGATTGTAACCTCCACGTTAAGAAAACGTATACCTACAGCGAGTGAAAAATTATATAACTGAACTATAAATTCATCCAAAAATAAAAAATATTATTACTTTTATTAATATTTATTACATTCATTTAAATATTTTCATAATATTAATTTCATATTTCCTGTATTTCAAATACTCATAATTACTAAAAACATAATTAATAATAGTGATAAGCATTGTGTAATTTTTTTGGAATTTCGGGGAGAAACCAAAGGGTTTAAAATATAATTAATCCAGTTCATATCATGAAATAAATTTAGTTTGATAGCCCAAGAATTTTACCTCATCAATTTAGAACAATTTTAATTTAAGCCAATAACATTTCATATAGTTTTCTTTGTTTTGATTGAGACTACTGTATTATATTATCTCATATTTATTTATTTTATTTTTATTTTTATTTTATTATTTTTGTGAAATAAAATCATTCTAAATGGATTATTAAACTGTATAATAATCTCAAAAACTATGTTGGTATTGAACAAAATCATTGATTAAGCAATTTATTAATTTATTTAATAATCAAAATTCATTCCTACAGTTCTAAGAAGAGGATAAATATGTTGGATATGAGTGATGGGATTAAGAAAAATAACAATTGTATAAACCATGATAAGAGGAATCCTGTGATTATATCGTGGATAATAACATACTATATTTTAGTGAAAAAAATACATTCACCATTTAATTATTATAATAATTTATAATTGAATAGGTTTTTATAATCCAAGAGAATAAAATAATATAAATTAGGGAAAATATATCACATGTTATTATTATCTTCTAAGAGTTGATAAATTGTGTATTGAAAAATCATAGGTGGAAGGAGAAGTTTCCAATATAACATTTGATGTTGTGGTATATGAGGAATAGCTGGAAATCATCATATCAAATTTTAACCCAATGATATAACTTCAAGATGAATTTTATACGTAATATATTTAATTATTTGATAAATATTTTGGTGTTACATCATTATTGAATTCATAATGGGTAATATTATTAAAAATGAGGTTAAAATAGAACTTCCTTACATTATTATTGAACTGCCACCCCATTTCATTCTAAATTTGTGTTACTAAATATATTACATTTATATTAATTGTGAATTGTATATAAAATTCATATGGTATTTTAACTTTAACTATAATAGGGTCTCTATATATTGTTGGATTAAAAAAATAATATACCCTTAAAAATTCAATAGAAACTATTTCTTAAGATCATCATTATAATAATAAAGTAATAGAAATTCACTTAAGATGATAAAAAAAAGAACCTATACATTATTTGACATCCCTTGGATTATATGGTCATCATCATATAGTTTTGAATAAAAAATACTTCAAACATAAAAACTTCTATAAGAATCAATAATGAATTTGGAGTATTGAAACTAAGAATATTTGGTGTTTCATGCCAATAAAAACAAGTTTTTATTCTGACTAGGTGTATTTTTACTGGCTCGCTAACAAAAAATAGTATAAATGAGGTTATTGAATGGATAAAACCAATTTTTTAATTTCTTTTTCAATAATTTCACTTTTTTTAAATGAACTATATATTATAATTTTTCATAATTTATTCATAATGGAAATATATTAATTTTCAATTATTTAAACTAAAAAACCATTATATAATATAATTCCACCACATTTAGTTTATTATTTAATTATATAATAATTTTAAATAATAAAATGAATAATCACAATGTAATACAATTTTTTATGATAGTGGAAGTTGTAATTAATAAATAAATTTGTTCTTAAATAAGATGCTTATTGAAAACTATGACACCATGATTTCAATGATCACTAAATATATCACATATTTTGTTTATTTATTTTTATATTTTGTAAACTATAAGCCAATGTAAAATTATTTTCATCATTTATCATATCATAAATCAATATAAATGATCAAATCATGAAATATGAAATAATTATATCACTAAATAGTCAATTCACATTGTCTTGTCAATATTCTGAGAGGAAATAATATCTCCAAATATAATAAATTAATAAAACTTATAGTATAATGATTCAAATATTTAAAAATATAGTAAATATGTATATCATTAATTAAATCAATATTTGTTGTCTAAGATGGTCTAATTGATGATATAGATATTATTGAATCACCAATGATGACAAATAATAAATTGATACAATCGATTATGATATTCCAATTTTGGATAAAATTGCATTGGATGGTGAATTTAAAAATGAAATACCTTGAAAAAATACCATATTTAATGTGAAACATCTACATAAATCAACATTAAGATATCATAACCCAATAACCGAATGATTTCCATACATTCCACTAGATAAATACAAAATTATTCTTCATAATAGAGGATGTCCTAACCATGGGTGAAATCATTCCATTTTGGAATAATGTAACCCACATATAAAAAATTAAATGGATTTAGAGATATAGGATACAAACTTTTTTCCTTATCCTTTTCATAACACAATTCAATAAACTAACCGAATTATCTCTTTTAGGTATATAATTAATAGATAAGGATCATACATATAAAAATGATGATAATCAAATGCAATGAATTTTCACATACCATAAGGAAAAATAAAAATAAACCCAAAAATGTGTGGATGAATACCAATGAATATGTAATAAACCATGGATATATTTTGGTTTACTATATAATAATAAAAAATTGGTTAAAATAAAATATTTCAATAATCTCAGATTAGTTAGTTTTAACTATATTTTATTTTTATTTTTTGAATTGAAATTATCCCCATATATTTATAATATCTATACATATAGAGATACATATAAATATATAGATAGAATTTAATATCTAGGGTAACTTTTGAGTTACCATTTCTTGAATATTTATATGTTTATTGTTTTTTATTTACTCTATAATATTATTTTTTATGGTTGTGTGTTAATGTTGGAATCACCTCCAATTAAATATATTTTCATCACCATAGTAAATTATTTCTATTTATAAGTTATTAATACATTCCTTACCTTATCCAAAATTCATATAATGTATTGAAATAGTATACACTCATGGGATTCCATAACTGGGGTTTTTATTTATTGATGGAATCATCTCTTGAATTAAGATATGCTATGGTGCTCAGATCAAGTGCACCATTGGATCACTACTAATATTAGAATGTTGAGTGTTCGGGATATTCAATTAATATGAGATAAAGGTTAGTGGACTCAATTATCATACTACACCAATTTTAAATACATATACCATGAAATATAGTTGGATGAGTGTTTTTTAAATTTCCATTAAGTGTGAATAAAACTATAATTACCCAAAGAAAAAATGATAGACATAAATAACTAATTACCTAAATTAATAAACACTACTATTTATAATTATTTAATTTCAATTTATTTCATTTTATTGTTTTTTATAAATTCTGAAATATAATTTACTTTTCAATATTTTATAGAAAAATAAAAAATCAAAAAAATATGTAATTGACAATGAAATAGTTATACCTACTATGGAATAATATTTTAGTTTGTGTTGTATTTAATTCAAGGAGGATTTTAATATACTATTGGTTTCAAACCCTTTAATTTGTATTTCATCATTAGTTATCAATAAATTGATGTTCTAGTTATAGTTTTTGATGCATTTATAGGTACTAATTATATTGTTTCAAAACTATATTGGAACATTATAAACTCCCATATCAAACTATAGCCTCTTCTATATATCATGAAGATGGTTATTTTGATAACTATATGATTACAAATATAAAATTAAATATGATTATTATTTTCCAAATTAACAAGGATAAGGTAAAAAAATGATTTTAAAACATTTATATGAATGATATTATTATATTAATGGATCATTGTAATTATTTCACATTCATTTTCATATATTATTTGAAAACTATAGTTATGGTGGTAAGGATGGTTTTTTATCCTATAGTAATTCTATATTATTTTTAGTATATCACATGATATAAGTCCAAATATGTTAAATATAATGCAATATAATTGAATATATGCATACATCCCTCACAAATGGATTTTATCCAATTTATATACATTAATTACTAATATAAATATTTACTATGAAATATTGAAATTAAATTAAGAAATATCTAGGGGAAAAAGTATTTTCACTAATAAAAAAATTATTATGTTTATTAAAAGTGGGATTTGGCTATCAAAAATAGAACATTCATTACCTCAATGACCATTTTAACATGGATATCAAGGATTTATTTAGTACATCGCTCTATAAATATGACATATATAGGATATCCATATAGAGCCTAATTTCTCAGATACAGAGGAATATATATTCCTTAAAAAATTACAATATCATATGATGTAGTGGGGAAAAAATATTATTTATAATAAGGTCATGGATTTTCCTTAATTATAAATGGAATGGATAAATAAAATATTTGATAAATTTTTAGTTGATTTTAAAACCAATTTAATTTTTGACAAAAAAATTATTCAAGTATAACAAATAATTAAGGGTTGTAAATAATTTTGTAAATATGAAATTGAAAACTATTGGAATCAAAATAATCTATAAGATTAAAATTTATGTCTTTGAAGATGTATAAAATTTTATTTTTATTAGAAATATATGAATTGTTTATGCGTAAAGTGATCACTAGAATCTAATCATTGGATTTCATAAAGGTAATTCAATGTAAATACATGAAGGATTCCACTAATTGGTGAGGTTTTAAATGTAGAGAGAAATTAGAATCAATGGTTGGGATATGTTCAGTTAATCTAACCTTCTGATATGTGATTACTCAATATATCTCACAACAAAAAACACCCCACAACCTCTATGATTATGTTCATTGGAGACTATAATCTTAACAATAATTTTTTCCTATCATTATTCAAAATCTCTCATAAATACTATTCACACATAATAAACTTATAGATATATAAATTTTAATAAAATATATTTATCCTAGGGAAATTGAAAAAAAATGTATGAATGAACTAGGAATATTAGTATTAGGTGCGAGAAAGAGATATCAAATAAATATAATAGGTGGGTATAATATGACCATGTGGTTATAAGAACATAATAACATTACATGAATATAATATAAATAAATCTTACTTAATATAACATGGAATGTAAATCACAATCCATGAAAAAAACTATTGGGCATAACATAAGTCACGAGTAAAAGGATTGTGAAAAAATTAGATAGTAATCATGATCCACAATAACATATCATGTGGATCATTCATAATATATGAATGTGTAATAATTATAAGAATATAATATCATAACATGTGTCAAGGTTAACCATAAATACAATCATTACTTAGTGGATTGATAATTACTACATGTGTCTCATAATATAGTTAATGAGGCATCATTACTACCAAGGAATTGTAATATCTTGAGATATATAACATTAATCAGTGCATTGTTGGGATATATCATATAAATTATTCACATAGTGATAACCCCTATATTTGTGTACCAAATTATCTTTAAGAAATTATAATTATATGTATCATAATTAACCTTTGTAAAATATATATCTTTTATGAAGATTTCCCAAAAACATAACCATAAAACCTCAAAAGAAATAAGGTATATGGTATAAAAAATTATACCCCTTGTGAATCATAAGGATAATTAAATTATATTTAAATATGTGAAAAATTCTTCAAAATAGAATTAAATTTTTGAATTAAAAAACAAGATTCAATACACTTTATTTTTTCAATAAAGTTCATTTTATTGAAAATATTTGATAAAATAATTAGAATAAAATTTTCTTAAGAAAACATTAAAAACATGTAAATTTATCTTTTTAGAGAAAATGAATCTTACATTGGGAAAATTATATCACATGTAATGTGTTAAAAATTTATTTCATTTTCAATTTTCTAAAGAATGTAAATTTCAATGGAAAATGAGCCAGACAAAAAAACAGTACAAAAACATATGTTTTACACTATTCTACCAATACAAACATTTAGTTGAAATTTTATTCATGAAATCATAAATGTTTATAAAACATAATCCTTAATATAATAAAATTAATATTTATGTGGACGTGAATTATTTTTTACTAAAAATAGGAGATATAGTCGACTTCATTTATATGAAATATTTTATTTTATTTTTGATCCAAATGGAGATGAAATGGTTATAAGAAATGTAATACCCATATATAAGGAAACTAAATTTGAATTGGTGTGTTTATATGGATATTATATAAAATTTTAACAGTTTATATTTTATATGGAGAAAATTTCAATTTCATACTGACACTAGAAAATGAACGTTTACATCATACATCTTCTGGGTTGGACATATCCAAGATCCATATATTATGAATATATATTTATCATTCCAGTTTACAAGAACCAAATTAAAATTTATTTTATTTAATACAATTCATTTATATTTATTTATTACCAACATATAGTTTTATTATTTTTAAAATATATATTCAGGTGTCAATTCATTCATATTCAATGCGTGCATTAGTTTTTTTAGATCCAATCCTAAATCCTTGATCATTAATTCCTCAAAAATATAATTATATTTATAATCTAATATTTTTTTAATATATTTTGTGTCCCATTATCATTTAATCAATTAATTTTCATGGTTTGTAATAAAAAATTCCAAAATACCTTTCGTTAGTGATTATATATATAATATATATCTTAATTTATTGGTTATTATACATTAGAACATTTCCAATAAATAATTGTGATTATTTTAAAAAAAATTATTATATTATAATTATTTATGTTTATATTTTCATTCATTATGTAATAATTATAACAACATTAATTTTTATGGTTAAACCGACTGAAACAATAATAAGTTATTACGACTAAATGTGTATGAAAATTCAATATTACATAAATCATATCAATTTTTAATAATTTTATGGATTTAAAATAAATATTATAAAATATATAAATCTAATTTAATATGGTTTATCTGATGAATATAAAAAATAATGATTATGGAGATGATAAGACTTTTTTTAAGACATAAATTTCTATTAAGAGAGCCTCTTTGAAATGAGGGATTTTGGACTTCTTCCTATGACTAGTGGTTACCAAAACTGAAATTATATAATTAGATATAAAATTAACATAATTATTGCATTTAAAATTTAATTAATGCTGTGTGTTTATATTGGTATGTGAGGGATCCATTTAATGAATTAAAGGCATGGCATTTTTCTAAATACACATTTCTTATGATAAAAGGAATTTCTTTTTCATGGAATTGAGATAAATAGTAAATAAATATGGGAATAAGTTAAGGTTAGGTAAATAATTATCTCTTACAATAATATATTCATTATCTTTTCTGATATCATATCTCTAGATAACTTAATTAATCCCTTTTACCTCATTTTAGCCTTTACTTTGTTAAAAAACCATTACCTTGGTTATATATTTGGGTACCAAAAAATAATATCAACATTATTAGCTATTTTTTACATGATAATTCATAATATGAAAAACATTTCGTTGGATATAATATCTAATAGTTATAAATATTAATATCAATATTGTAACATCCCGGTTTCGAAATCCATCCTGGGGCGCCACGTTCCCGATTGGTTACATGGCCTCAAGTCCATTTCCCCGAACACCATAGGCTGCCGACTAGTAGCGAGGGCCTTGGGTGTGATAGTGGGAAAACTATGCCCTCATTGGAAGAGTACATAGTAGAAGTAACAATACATACAACAGTGAAAGAAGTAAATATCCAACAACAGTAATAGCTGAAGACTAAAATAAACAACTAGAGCACACACATATATATATGAAATGATGCATGATAAATATGTCTAGGAAAGAATCCAAACAAATAACAATGCTGAAAACAGTACTAAACCAAAGTACAAAATAAAAAAATAGATAACTCCTCAATATTGCAAGCCATAGCATGGTCTCATGCTCTCCATCTCCACGTTAAGTCAAGCACCTAAAGTAGAAGGGTTCTTTCCCTTATCTATACCTGCAAAAACATAATCTGTTTTTTCCCAAAATCATGACCCAAATAGGGTGTGATACAAAATCCTAGTAGGAAACCACTTGAAGATCTATGAAAAATAGTCAGTGAGTATATGGTAGGTAAATTACAGTAAATAGTAAGCAGTAAGCAGTAAACAAGATAATACATAGCTACAGACAATCCACAGTCTCTATCGTATAATGTACAAACAAGAAAGAAGCCACTCAAACAAGTAAAACAAACAAGTAATCCTCTGGGTAGTTCTCACAGCCTACCCATTATGGTTGAACCTACAAGTACTATTAACCCTCTGGGAGGCACACATAGTCTCGCCCCTCTCGTTCCGCTAAATAATAGACTCTCTAGGGAATCACCCACAATCAATTCCCCCTATATCCTCGTATCATACTAAAGGTGCTCAAGGGAAGCACTCAACATCTCATTCCCCTTGTGGCCCACGTTGAGGAACTACAGAAGCTCTAAGGAAACACTGAACATCAATTCCCCCTATGGTCTCACATTATATAATAAAGAAACTTTGGAGAATCCCTTATGTCCATTCTCCCTATGGTCTACTACAGTAGGTTCTCACAGCCATGTGTAAATTCATCAAGTATCGCATCACATAACTGCTAAAGTGATCCTCATGAACTACTTGGATAGAAGTCTTCAGCATCTGTGCATAGAAGAACAAAAGTCACACCATCCTACAACTAGTCATGGAACTAGCAAAAACATAACAGGAAAAACTAGACCAAATGGTCATAAACATGAAAAACATGCATGGGAAAAACATCCAAAGCACATTAAAATACCCTATTCACAAACAATTAACTCTACTAAGTAATATAAGAAAATCAGGAAAACAGAAAGGGAAAAATAGGAAACACACAATACCCCGTTCAAGGGTATTGGTGGAATTAGCACAAAAATACCTAATTACATTCTACAGAAAGGCACAAACCAACTATCATAGGGTTAATAGATCAATATACATGAGCCACAAGTCTTGAATCTCCTTATAATGTCATAGATATATGAAAATACATAAGGCGGTCAACCCATAATAACATAATAAAGAGGAGAAATTGGAAAACAAAGCTCTAGGAGAAGGAAAATATTACCGCTGGGGTTCCAACGCAATCGATGGTGGTCAATTCGGAAAATGGACGGAGGATCGGGGGATCATAGAAGATCCATGGCTGTACGGGATGCTATTGGTCAAAGAAGCTGGAGAAGAAGACAGTTTTGGGGTTAAGACGTGACACTGGTCTGTTTAATGAAAAAAACAAAGTACATGGCATGTACTTTTAGAGTAAAATCTGTGTAATAGGATTTTCCATACTCCACTTTATACGGCATCCTCATCACCCCTACATGTCCATGTGTACAGCCCGGACACGACCAGCACATGGCCTCGAGTGGCAAGTGAGTACATAGCATGTGCTTATAAAGTATACGACGTGTACTTAAAAAATTTCTAGAAACCCATATTTTCTCAAAAACTTCAGAAAAAAGAAAGGAAACCTGAAAAGAAGGTTTGGGTTCTTAAAAACTTCCCCCTTAAAAAAATTCATCCCTGAAATTCCCTTGTGCGGTGTTGAAGAAAAAACCCCGCACAACTCTAGGCATTGTGATCGTACATCGGCCTCCCTCTCCCAAGTCTTGTCATGTACTCGCCCTTGCTACCATAGCACCCATACCAGAGGAACAGACTGGCTACAGAGAACCTTTTTACTACGGTCGATAATCTAGATAGGATACTCCTCAAATGATGCATCCACATCGAACTCATCCTCCTCAGGTTGAAAGACATTAGACATGTCTGAAAAGTAACTTCGAAGCTGAGAAACGAGGAAGACGTAAAGCATATCCTGGTACCTCTGAGGTAACTGCAACCAATATGCAACTGGACCAACCCTCTCTAACACCTAAAACGGCCCAAAGTACCTCAGTGAAGGTTTACCCTATCTCTGAATCCTCTTGTGTCCCAACCTCGGTGTGACACATAAAAAAATTGATCCCCGACCTCGAACTCCAAAGGTCATCTCCGCTAATCAGCATAAGACTTCTGTCGAGGCTGTGTCATAGCCATCCTCTTATGAATCAACTCTATCTGCACTGAGGTCTCCTGAACAATTATAGGTCCCAGTAAAGCTTCCTCTCCTACCTCCAGCAAATATAAGGGTGATCGGCATGGCCAACCGTACAAGGCCTCGTAAGGTGCCATCTGAATAGTTTCGTTAAAACTATTATTGTAGGAAAACTACACAAGAGGTATATGCTTCTCCCAGGAACCTCCAATGTCCAGAATTCATGCTCGGAGCATGTCCTCAAGCACATAAATTGTACACTCGTACTGGACATCTGTCTGGGGAAGGTATGATGTACTAAAGAGTACCTGTTTACCCAAAGCATTTTGAAGCCCCTTCTAGACCCAAGAAGTAAAATGTGCATCCTTATCTGAAACAATGGAGTTCAGAACTCCATGCAGACGTACAATCTCTCGGATGTACAATCTCCCCATCTCATCAACACTGAAGGTTTCCTTGATTTTCAAGAAGTGAGAAACCATCGTGAGTCTGCCAATGACAACCCATACCACATCATTCCATCGCGGTGGCCTTAGAAACCCGGTCATGAAGTCCATGACGATATCATTCCACTTCCACTCCGGAATGGGTAACTATTGTAGAAGACCTACTGGTCGCTGATGTTCCGCATTCACCTGCTGACAAGTGGAACACCTCATAAAAAAACCAGAAACATCCCTCTTCATACCAGGACACCAATACTGGCAGTGTAGATCACAATACAACTAGTTGATGTCAGGATGAACTTCCCAAACTGAGGAATGAATGCCCTGCATCAGCTCCTCGTGTATGTCTGCTGGCACCCATACACGTACCTGGAAACGCAAGATTTTATCCTAGCCTATAGTCCATCCAGTAATATGGTCCTCTACATACACACATTCCCGTAGGACTAGGCTTTCAGAATTTGATAGCTACCTCATTCGTACCTGATCAAGAAGTGTAGAGGTAATAGATACCGAAGATAGAATAGTTTGCCTTTGTCTATCATTCACCTCCAAATGCATCTCAAAGAACAGAGCCATAAGCTTCCACTCACTACTGGCCTCCTGATCTTCTTGTATCTGAGTCCTTCTGATCAATGCATCACCCACTGTGTTGCCTTTCCCAGGTGTATAAGCAAGCTCAATGTCAAAGGACTAAAGATACTCAACCCACCTATGCCGTCTCAGATTCAGATCATGCTGAGTGAAGATGTACTTGAGACTTTTTTGGTTAGTGAAAACCACAAAATTCTCTCCCAGATGATAATGTCACCAACAACATAAGGCATGACCAATAACTGTTAGCTCCAGATTATGCATCGAGTAATTCCTCTCATGTGGCCTCAACTACCAATACCCGTATTCCACAACTCCATCTCTCTACATAACCACATCTGCCAGCCTGATACCTAAAGTGTCTCAATAAATAGTAGAACCCTTGCCCAGATCTGGAAAGACAAGTATCGGTGCTGAAGTCAACCTCCCTTTCACCTCTAGAAAGGATGACTCACTGGAATCTGACCATAATAACTTCACACTCTTCTTGATCAGAACAGTCAGTGGTGATGCTAAGTATGAAAATTCTCGTATGAAGCATTTGTAGTATCCAACCATCCCTAGGAAACTCTGTACCTCAAATAAATTCTTTTAATGCTCCCAGGAGACTACTACTCTCATTTTCGATGGGTCTACTGATACCCATGTCTCTGAGATAACATGACCCAATATGTGAATTTGATCCATCCAGAAGTGGCATTTTGGGAGCTTAGCATATAACGGATGCTCCCTTAATGTACTCAAACAATCTCAAGATAGGTAGCATGGTCATGTCGAGTATGAGAGTACACCAAGATGTCATCCACAAAACCACCACAAAGGAATCCAAGTATGGATGGAATACTCAATTCATCAGTGCCATGAAAACTGCAGGCACGTTCGTGAGACTGAACGACATAACTATATACTCATATAGACCATACCTACTCCAGAATGTTGTAAGCAGTATATCAGATGGTCTAACGCCCAACAGATGAAAACCCGGCCTCAAATAAATATTTGAGAACACCTGGGATCCTCGAACCTAATCAATGAGATCATAAATACTAGGCAAGGGATATTAGTTCTTGACCGTCAACTAGTTTAGCTTCCGATAATCTACACAAAGCCTAAGGGTGATGTCTACCTTCTTCGTAAACGGGACAGGAGAACCACAAGGAGAAGTACTGGGTCAGATGAAACCCTTTTCCTATAACTCCTCCAACTAATTCTTGAGCTTCTGTAGCTCAGGTGTAGCCATCCTATATGGAGGAATGGACACTGGTGCCACTCCTAGAAGGAGCTCAATAAAAAAGTGTACCTCATGCTCTGAAAGAAAACCTGAAATGTCCTCTATAAAGACATCCCTGAAACAATCCACTACTAGAGTAATGTCTAACTATGAAGTCCCCTGGTCATCCAGAGAAAGACTAGTGATCTGGGTTGTAACGCCTCCCAACCCATGATGCTCTGGACCCGCTCTGCTCGCCTAGACATCCCACTCACCTTTATGAAGAAAGTATCCACCCTTTGGTGATACGAAACTCACTCTACATAGATAATAGGCGAAGAATGCCTGGAAGGGAACTAGACAGTCCATTCTGAGAATTAAATCATTGCTCGTCATCTCTAGGACATAGAGATCTCATAAGAAGTGATACCCATCCACCTATAGAGGGAACTCCTTACACTGACATACACTAGTTGTCTTTTTCCCCAACGGTGTGTCTAGAGTCAAGGTATTGGTAGAAAAGAAGATATAGAGCCCAAGGATATCCACAACAGAAACATAGATAAAGTTATGGTATGCCCCTGTGTCAAAATGAGCAGAAGATAAAACTAAGGATACTAAGATTGTACCTTGAACTGTAGAGGGTCTGGGATCCTGCTCTTATTGGGTCTGCTCAACTGAAAAAGCCTGACCTATACCTCGACCCTGTGATCATGCATGACCACTCTTAGCTGATACTCCCTGCTGTTGCTGAAAGACCAGTGACTGAATTCCAAGGACATGACCTCCACCTCGGCCAGGATGGCCCGAAGAACTCCAATTCCCAGACTGGTGAAAAACTGGTGGCACTACTCCTGAACAAGGAGTCATTGATGAACCCTTGTCACTAACTGCTGGTGAGAAAACCTGATAGAAGTGCTGAAGTTGACCCATGTTGCTGCAAGATGGGCACTCCACTGGGTCTCTCTATCACTACTGCCTCATATGCCCAACCCTTTCACACTAGTATCATACCACATGTCTACCAGATGAGGCATCTCGCCGCCTCGGATCACCGCATGTAGACTCCATACGATGCTTCCTACTATCAGCAAGTGGAGCACTAACTCTTGAAGAGAAACCGCCCTGGCTCTTAGCTATGGAGTCTCTCATATTACACTCTTCAATCAATTCCTGGTTGAGGATGGAAGTGATGGATGTCAACTTGAAGATATTCACCTGTGAGTGGATCTCCCGTATGAGACCATCCTCAAACTTCCTTGCCAATAACAATCCATCTCTGCTCAGGAGGGGTGTAAAATGCTGAAGCTCAGTGAAACGAGAGGAATACTCCACGATAGAAAGTGTACCCTGCTCTAGGCTCAGGAACTCCTAGGCTTGATCGGCCCTCAGGGTCTCTGAATAGAAGAACTCATAAAATATGGGCTGAAACTCCTCTCATTCCATAACCTGGTGATGACCTTCCTATGAGATCACGTCCCACCACCTATTGGTAGAGTCTTGTAGCATATAGGTAGAGAGCTTAGACCGCCTTTCTGGATGTGTCTTGAGATTCTTGAAGATCATCATCAAGGATTCTATACATGACTCTGAAGCATGAGGTCCTCCTTCCCCTGACAAGGTCGGAGGATGATGTTGCTGGAAAACCCACGTCAAATCTTCCATAGTTGAGGCAACAGGCGTTACTCCCTAGAAGGTCTACATCATACTTAGAAAGCCTTCCCTAAACTATGCATCGGCACCTACAACCAGTATCACTGCTGGTGCCAATGCTGGCACAATAGGATGATCTTTGGGAAGTCCCTGATCAGCCATATCCGGCATCTGATCACTGGCCTACAACTGGTGGACAACTGGAGGACATCTCGGTGGCATAACTATGAAAGGTCTAAAGAACAACTTAGATTCAGGATTGACACGGACTGAAAAACTAAAGGTATAAGAAGGAATAGGGAAAGAAGGCATTAAATTTAGGAAAAACATGACTACACTACATGTTCTTTCCCTACACGGCTTATTCACTTAGGTCATTCACATTGGCGTGTACTTCTACCTGAACTGGTCGTGTAACAACCCAAATACACGGCATGGTGTCCTAACACATAGTGTGTACATGAAACCACATCCCCAGCCTAGTTATTCTACACAATTAATCCACATGGATCCTCTAAGACAAAACTATGTGGTGTGGTCAAGGCAGACATGACCTGTAATAGACATGCCTTACCTGGCCCGTGTTGTTAGCGACATGGACCGTCACACGACTGACACAACACTGCGTGTTCCAGACAGACATGAAATGTGCGATAAAGGGTAACACCGACCCATTTTGTTAGTGACATGGACAGGTACCTAGATCAAACTACACGGTGTGTATCATTCAGACACTGCGTGTATGGAAAAAGATAACATGATCTGTGTTGTTTGTGACATGGTTGGGGTGCCTATTTCATACTACACGGCGTGCTAAACTAGTACACAGCATGTTATTACAGGTTTTTTCACAACCCCGTGTTCCTGCCCACATAGTCAGTGACATGGCTGTAAACTACACAGTGTGTAACCATAATGTACACGCCGTGTATTCTAGGTTTTTCCAGACAGTATCCACAGAAACTGCTCTGGATCCCATAAAACACAGAAAACAAGAGTTAAGGTACCATATTATGATCCTTGAGGGCCCATACATTCCACGAAACAAATTTCGACAACTATTATATATAATATACAATGTAAACAAGTCAAATATCCACCATGTTCTGATTCATGAGGGCCCATAACACCTCAAGAATCAAAATAAGGTGTTCATTCTAGTAAGTCCCTACACAAACAATTCCCAATCAAACACCAAGTATTTCTATCAAGGAAACTATCACAACATCATGCATATTTTACAAATCATCTATCACAACAACATGAAATCACTATTTCATCCAAGATGTCATGTAAAAAATGAATGACATGTGATTTCTAGCAAGTGACTATGTGATGCATGAGATGGCATAGCCTTATCTCATCAGGTTGCAACAGAAATAGAACCTCAATAATATCAATAGTAACAACCCAAATCATGTGAGCCACTCAAGGTGAAATCATATTAACTGTAAAAATTAAAAAACCTAGAGAAATTGCAATAAACGAGGTAGATTGGCTTTTCCCTATACACGGGTTAGCTACTCCCGGGCATTGCTTATTACCAAGTACCTATTCTGTCCTATCCCTGGCCAGTGGCTGTCGAATAGCAGTGAGGGCCTTGGGTGTGATAGTGGGGATTCTATGACCTCATTTCCAGAGTACACAGTGGAAGTAACAACACATACAAAAGCAGAAGCAGTAAATATCCAACAGCAGTAACAGTGGAAGTCTAACAGTAAACAACTAGAGCACACATATGTATATATGAAGTGATGCATGATACATATATGTCTAGGAAAGCATCCAAACGAATCACAATGTTGAACAAAGTAATAAACCAAAGTAAAAAAAGCAAATTAAATAGATAAATCCTCAGTATTGCAAGCCATAGCTTAGTCCCATGCTCTCCAGCTCGACAGCAAGTCAAGCACCTGAAGTAGAAGGGTTATTTCCTTTATCTATACCTGCAACAACATAATCTGTTTGGACCCAAAACCATGACCCAATCAGGTGTGAGAAGAAATCCTTGTAGGAAACTACCCTAAGATATGTTCCTAATAGTTAGTGAGTATATGGCACGTAAAATACAATATGCAGTAAGCACTAAGTAGTAAACAAGATAATACATAGAAACAAACAATCCAAAGTCTCTAACATATAATGTACAAACATGAAAGCAGAGACTCAAGAAAGTAGAACAAACACATAACCCTCTAGGTAGTTCTCATAGCCTAAACCTGATTATTCAACCTACAACTACTAGAAACCCTATGGAAGGCACACACAGTCTCACCCCTCTGGTTCAGCTAAAAAATAGACTCTCTCGGGAAGCACTCACCATCAATTCCCCCTATAGACTTGTATCGTACTAAAGGTACTCTGGGGAGTTACTCAAAATCTCATTCCCCCTGTGGCCTGCGTCAAGAAACTATAGACACTCTGAGGAATCACTCAACATCAATTCCCCCTGTAGTCTCGCATCGTATAATAAAGTAACTCTGGAGAATCCCTTACGTCCAGTTCTCCCAATGGTCTACTACACAAGGTTCTCACAGCCCTATGTAATGTCAGCAAGTATCATATCATGTAACGGCCAATTTGAACCTCAAGAACAACATGGATAGTAGTCTTCAACATCTCATCATAGAATAACAACATTCACACTATCCTACAACTTGGAATGGAACTGGAAAAATCCTAACAGGAAAAACTAGACCAAACGGTCATAAACAGGAAAAACATGCATGGGAAAAACATCAAAAGCACAATAAAATACCCTATTCACATAAAATTACCTCTACTCAGGCATATAAGAAAATCTGGAAAACAACAAGGGAAAAACAGGAAACACACAATACCCTGTTCATGGGTATTGGTGAAATTTGCACAAAAATACTCAAAGAATTTCTACAGAAAGGCACAAACCACCTACCGTGGGTTTAGGAGATAAATATACTTGAGCAGTGAGGCTTTAATATTCTTAAAACATCATAGATCTATTAAAATGAAAAATACGTTCAACAGATGATTACTTGAGAAAGAGGAGGAATTGGAAAACAAAGCTCTAGGAGAAGCAAGAGCTTACCGCTATAGTTCCAACACAATCAACTACGGTCGATTCAAAGAATGAATAGAGGATCAGGGGTTCAGAGAAGATCCGTGGCCGTACAGGATGCTCTCTGTCAAAGAAGCTAGAGAAGAAGAAATTTGTGGGGTTAAGACGTGACCTGGTCCGTTTAATGCAAAAAAAAGTACACAGCATGTACTTTTGGAGTACACGGTGTGTACTAGGCTTTTCCGTACTCCGCTTTAAGTGGCCTCCACAACACCCCAACATGGACATGTGTACTGCCCGGACACGGCTATCACACAACCTCGAGCGGCAAAGGAGTACACGGTGTGTACTTCAGAAGTTTCCAGAAACTCTTCTTTTCTCAAAATCTCATGAAAAAGGAAAAACATACCTAAAAAAGAGTTCTAGGTTCTTAAAAATATAAGTATTAAAAATATTTAAAATAAAATATTTATAAATTAATATTTAAAATATATGTATTCTTTCTTTGTATCCAAGTAATAATAATTAGATTATTAGTAATTACTTTATATATATATATAGAATTCATCTCATTAAAATAATTCTCTAATATAAATCATGTTCATTTATTTCTACTAATATATATAATAAATATATATTAAAAGTCATTATAAATACATATTTTTAATATTAGATTATTTTATCATTATTACGAAATAGGTAAATATAAATTCATGAATGTTTATTCACATATATATAAAATATATTTCATCAACGTCCATACATTAATTATGGGAAATATAACATCAAAAAAATATATATTATATGTAAAAAATAATGAATTTAAATATAAACTTTTTTTAACAACGAATAATTAAAATTCTATTCCTAGTAGTTACTAAAAAAATTATAGGTTATAAATTTTTTCAAATATTAATTAATATAATCTTATCAATAAAATTTATTAATATCATTCATTGTACACAATAAAATTAAAATTAATACCTAATTTTTAAAAGAAGGAATCATTATTGTAGTCTTTTGTTGAATAATAATGTTTAAATATATTAAAAAACAATTTATTTTACTGATTATTTTTCATTTTTATAAATATTAATTTATTTATTTTTTTATTATAAATTTACTTTCATTTTTATTCGGTGTTTTATGTATCTTAATTTATTAAACATGAAATATTTATTTTAAAGGAAAATAATCGATGGGTGTTACAAGTGGGAAAGATGAATCCCCAACTTGGATATACGTATTGAGAATTCATCTATAGGATACACATACCTCATAACAAAATTGGGGTAATGAATTTATATTTAAATTCATATATTCATACTTTATATTTTTTATCATCAATATTATAGAGGAATTTAAAAATCCATTTTTAGTATCATAATTCATATGGCTAGATGTTTCTGAAATTAACTCTCATAGGTAAATACATGTGATGTGAAGGCATATGATAAGGTGATCGCATTACATGGACCACTATTACACTTAATAATACCTACCCATGAATCCTTGGGTGGCTCTTATATTGAATCCACCTATTATCTTTAAATTAGTGATAAATTAATATAGAATCATCACTATACCCCCTTATGATATTGAATTAGTTTATCTTATGTAACCCGATCCATTATTATGGATCACATAACCACATTCAATAATTAGAGGATGAGTATTTTCACATACCTAATGGAAGATTCATTTTCAAAAAAAATTCCCTCAGCAAGAGAAATATATTATGGCGTTTCCATCATAAAATCAATATGCAAGGACAAACATTATCATCCAAACACCCCTATTCCTGAATCATTACGAATCCACTTATAAAAATATCATTATTTATTATTGTTAGTTACTATAAAATAGTAGAGAAGTCAACATGATTACATATATACTTGATAATTTATATTTCATGTTATAAATATGATATCTACTCTATTGCATCTCTTCTTGTTTTTCTATCATAGGTAATTCTAAATATCCCCCATTGTGATACTATTAATAAGTAACCTTTAAGGGAACATTGTATACCACATTAACCCAATTTTTTTAATTATTTTTGGATTCAGAATATTAATACATTGGAAATAATTCTAATGTAATATCAACATGTTTCCCTATATCTTACATAAAAATCATTTAAGGATTATTATCATTCGGCCCAGTAAAACAACCAATCACGTTAGAGAAATCCATTGAAAGATCTACACACCATAGGATGCCTCCATTTTAATAAGACCAAATGTCCTCCTAAAGATTCATATCTCCCATGTTTCATTACATCCTACCATTTCCATTCATTATTTGGTAGAGAAATTTCATTAAATAAGATTTTATTTTAGTCTACCCATTTACAGGTCCCAAACTTATCATATCACAAGGAACCTTCATCTCAATGTCCAAATTGAATTATCATAAACTGTAAGATGTATGAATCAGGGATACATAACCTTAAAAGAAACTCCATATCTCATGGGTCCATGTCTTTAAAATATATAACATTAGTCTTAATTAGATTACATTAAAATGTATGAAAAACCCACCCATGACTACTGATATTATGACCACAAATTATATGGAATTTAATTAACTAATAAGTCATATTAAGGGATCCCATTGAGAGTGTGACCTCTTCCCATGGTACATTTCATCCCATTATAAACATAATGCTTCTAATATACCCCTATATCCCAAAGTAATCCTTATGAATTCCCAATGCTCTATATATAATAGTGTGTGTACTATGTTTTATTGGAGAACATTAAATCAAAAATAATAATTGATTATTCTTGGATACACTTAATCATTCCATAAACATAATTTTTATTCAGGGACCTAAAATACCATGTAACCCAATGTCTTCATTAGAGGGATTAAATACAATGATAACCATAGGTATTGTTAGAGTGCTTTAAATCTCAACCATACATTATGTGTTCATGTGGGGCCATATATACCTAGAATAATCATAATTATTTTAATGAGACCTAAAACAAAAAAAATAAACTATTAAGTCTTCCCTATGGACATAAACTATAAAATAAGTCGTTATTCCTTTAAAAATAAGAATAAAATCTATTATAAACCTTCAGTCTTTATGTGGAGACATAAAAAAATATTAACTACAATACTCATGGAAGACCATATGATCAGATATACCCAATTTATAATTTTTTGTTTTTATTAAACTCTAAAATAACCTAAAATATCATTATTGAAAATTTTTAAACCAAATAATCAATTTACCTAATAAACTTATACATGAAACTCTAACAACTTCCTACCTAGAATAAAACGATCATAATTTTACTAAATACTACACAAAATGGATTTAACCTCTAATGTAACATAATATATGACATTGTGAAATATATTTTACAAACATACAGAATACCTCATTAAATAATAACAAGATTTTATATGTATCCCACATGGGTGGTTTTTGATTCATGCATTATATAATCGAATCCATAAACATCAATTAACTCAATTTATAATAGGTTTACGACTAAATAAGGAGGTAATATATATTAAATAAATCATTATTATTATCATGTAGTATTTTGTTAATAAGTATTAAAGTTATAAGAGAGTTACACACTATACAATAAGATCCTTGTATAATGATTTGACCAAAAATACTCGTGGATTTTACACATATAGGTGAATATTATTCATGAAAATTAGTATGGGATGAAATGATAATAAAAATGGAGAACAAGAAATGAAATACATTAGTTATAAAATAAATATAATGAATATTAAAGTGGCCATTTGATACTACACTAATGTGTGTTTACTTATGATGTAAAAAAACTAAAAATGTATCCTACTGATGGATGATATACCACTAATATTTCCAAATTGTTTTGGAGAAATTAGATCGATATTTGTACATTATTCACCTATAGTAGACGTGCTTCCATCTCTCCACGAATGACATAGCCTCAACTATGATGAACAACTATTCTAAGAACCAACTTCCATTGTCCTCAAATCAGCGTCCTCATCATTAGATGGTGAACTATTTAAACCAAGATTATATATTAGAGGGAACTATCTTGACACACTTAATTGTATAATATATCCTTGAAGGTTTGAGTCCAAAATTTCATAACCCATTTAACAGGGTATGCATGAAATACATTCTAATCCTCACTAAATTGAACCATATTTAGAGCCTCTCAACCCGAAACGAAAGAAATATGGATTTTCTTGAAAAAATTGAAACATTTAAATGTTTGGATAAGTTAATATTTATCATTTTATAGTTTCCATTTATCAAATGACTACTATAAATATTTTGTTTGTTGATCCCCTCATAAATTAATTCTCACACCTACCCATATGAAATGAGAATCTAATAAAACATTAGACTTATAATATGATTAAAACATTATCTCCCAATGTGTGTGATTATATCTATAATATGTTTATGTCAGGTTTGAAAAAAAATATCTAATATAATAAAGTTATTACAAATTGATAGAAGGTATATTACATAATAAAATAATTAAATCATGTCACACATTATCATCATTAACAAAAACTATCATTCAATTTTATTTACTCGAATAGTATAATATGATATCCTTATATGTTACAATTTTGTTAAAATATAACGAGAAAAACCCAACATCATATGGCTGCTTCCACACTGAATTATGACCATCCACTGAGCCATTAAAATTTTAAAAATGATTAAATTATCACTTGTTCAATATCATCAACATCAATATGTTATATAGGTTTTGAAATATCATTGGACATGAAAAATCATATTAGAAATATGAAAAACAATTTCCTCAATTATATGATTTTAATGATATATAGTAGTTTCCTATTACATCATTCATCCCTAATTCAAATAATATTTTTTCTATTTATAACAATCATTGAATATGGGAAAAAAAATTAAAATGTGTAAATGTATCCTCTGATAATTTTCCATTGAAATTATTCATTTCTCAAAGTTGAATAGTTCACATTCAATTATTGGTATATATTATTTATAGCATCCAAAAAAATTTATATTTAATCAAAAACATAATAATAATGATATCTATTTAATTCTGTATATCTATAAATCATAATAATTATTATAACTACACTAAGAACATCACCTTTTCATTATTTTATATCCAAAAGTCTTTTCATTCATACATTTTTTGTAGGATCATACATACATATTCATTCAATACATTTTCAAATCATCTGTATACAATCATCAATTTATTAAACTATTTTGATAAATGTGATTTTAGACACTTCTAGTATAGTTTAACATCATTTATAACTATATATCTAAGAACATACTATAATATAGCATCAAAGTGATTATTTTTACAGTCCATCATTTCAAAAACTAAATAGTTTTATTTTTTGGAATCTCCATCAAGAATATCAATACATTTTTAATTTTATGCTTATATATTCACTATATAGTTCAGGATACTTCATAGAATATACTTTAGGATTTTGATAATTATCCTCAAAAAATTATCTATTCTCCTCATTTACATGTTTTACAAATCTTCTCAATGAATAACACTTTTCCACAACTACATTATAAACTGTTATATGGATTTACCAATTTCCATTGACTCAACATAACTGACTAATAATACATATTGAAGAAAACATTTGATTCATATATCCTCTTCAAACAAAATAATATCCAATATCAACATAGATCAATGGATATATTTTTATGTTTCACCTCTAAAATATAAACTTCTAGATTGCACATCAACATAATTCACATAAAAAATTATCTATACATAAACTATTATTATTAATATTATTTGAAAATAAATATATAATATGATCATCATTTCAATAGGTTATTCAATATCCCACAATTGATTTTCATCAACATTAAAAACTCTTCATGTTTCGTCAATTCACTACCTTTCCCAGATATAATAATCCTAACACCACATTACAAGATTAATCAATGATTTGAGTGAATTTTTCTCATTTAAGTTAAAATTTATGGCTTATGAATTTAGTGAGTTTTATTTTCTCCACCTAAATAAAGTAAACCAATAATAAACTTTTCATCTAGAAATTATATTTTGATGCCTCAAACCTAGTTACACATGACTAATATAGTATCTTCACTTCATAAAATTGAATCGAAAGGATTTTATAGAAAACACAAAACTCTTTAAGTAACTAGGAATGGTTGAATGTTTATTCTCATTCTTAACAATTAAAAAATATCCTTATGCATATCTTTATTTAAAATTTCAGTATTATAATTTTATTTTGAATTTTATTCTGACCACATATCACTGTTTATAACATTATTGATGATGAAATGATATTTATCATTTATATGCATGGATATATAGTGTCAAAATAGAATTTTAGATTGATCAATTTCAGTTTGATTATCATAGAAAATTATGAATTAATTATCAACATTGACATATTTTTCATCTATATAATTTAATTAGAGGAATTTTTAAAAACCACATACTCTATATCAGAATTGTTAAAAGTTAAATTATTTAAATTTAAAAATTCTAGATCACATAAAATTTACCAAAAATAATAATAGAACTTTAGATACTTATTCCTTATTAGCAGAGTGCACAAGATAATCTGTATTAGTTTATAATACATTGATTAATTAATCACTTTTTTACATCAATGCATAACTCAATGTTACGTTGATATTTTTGATGATTCTTTTAGAAGATATAATGTGTGATTAATGTGGATCACTTTGCTATCTAATACATAATTTCATTTCCTAAAAAAATATTTGGTATTTCTATTGTAAGATAATTCAATGCTTCAATAATCAATCTACTGTCCTTAGGAATTACACTTATCACTACTTGATCCTTAATTAGTTTCACACAATCATTCATGGGTTATGATACATTTTTTTTATTCCATGCTAAATTTCGTAAAAAATCTGTTGAATATTTCCACGGATATATGAGAATATATTTCCCATTCTAAAAAACTTGTAATGTCAGAAAGAAACTAATTAATACAATAATTGATGTCCAAATTGAATCTTTATTTATTTATTATTTTAAAAATGTATTTCATCAAAACCAAAAATAAAAACAAGAGTATGTATTCTCATTTCATTTACATAATGGATTACTTCCCTCTATACTTTTAATTATTTTACCTTTTTCAAGATGTTTTCCATCATGGAATAATATGATCTAGGGGACCATTTCAACCCATATAAGACATTATTCATATTTAAAATTGTAACACTATCATTATCATGGATTAATTATTTAGTTTTACAAATAATATTTTTTATTCATAATCTCTATGTAAGAAGTAATATTTTCAATTCATTTCATAAATTTTATAATAACTATGTACTATAATTATTTTTATCATCCAAATTGTCTCATTTCCAAAAGTAATTAAAATAGTTTCAATAAAGTATATACCTTCCACTATAGAATAATTATTTCAATAAAATACAGAATTAATTCTTAAAACCTAAACATTATCATTGAGTTTTATTTTTAGCAACTTAGTTCGAGTAAAATTTGCTACGACATGTAGTATAAAATTTCCCCTGAGTTATTATCCCAAATTTAATCCAAATATAAATTAATAAAATTTATTAACTCTTTTTGTTCAACAAAATAAACAAATTACATTGTATTAACATGTGAAACAAAATTATTTTCATTATCAAAAAATTTCTTTATTATAGTATTTAATAGTGCTACCAAAATTTCAATTTTTTTTTCAGGTTTATAAAGATTTCTCACCCTATTAAACATTAATTTTATACTTGAATGAATATACATACCATAATTATTTTGATTGTAATTATTATCATATTAAATGGTATTATAATCATCATCCATTTAATTAAATTTTATAGCGTAATTCATCTTATATTCAACAATTAATCAAAATATTCATTACATTTCAAACTCATAAGGAAGTTTTTTTAAATGATTTTCACATAATATAAATATCTAGGATAATTTTATATTTTATCACATTATTTTAGCATATTCCATTGGATAGATGAAAAATGGAAATTAATTATTACCTTTCTCACTTATAATTACCAAATATAAATTGATTGTCTTCATAAATAATAGATGGAAAAATAATTTTATAGTGGTTTTACTCTTGAAATTTATTTCCAAAGTATTTTTACTTTATTAATATATCAAAATAATTCAATTTTGATGACATATGTCTATATTTACAACAAATCTCAAAAATAAATTCATGAGTTTGAATCGAGTGGGAATTGTTCTTTCAATTTCCACAATTCATTATTTTTTCCTACTAATAAATAATGTTTACTGGTGTGTATAAGGGGAAATATATTAACTTTTAATACAACACTTAGAATTCTAGTATTCAAAATTAATTGTAGGGATATTTTTTTATTATCAGCTTTCATCTTCTAGATATAGACTCCTACGTCTTTATCAACATTTTTTCTGAAATTTTTTTAGCATATCCACTACCTCTTTATTTTGATTCGTGAACATATTATCAGTAATCATGGATGA
The DNA here is from genome assembly GCA_963277665.1 of Viscum album. NCBI lineage: Eukaryota > Viridiplantae > Streptophyta > Magnoliopsida > Santalales > Viscaceae > Viscum > Viscum album. The sequence goes on from OY728163.1 coordinate 872,627,485, forward strand.
ATATTTGATTAATTTAATAATTTTAAAATAAAAAGTACTGTATTTTTGTATCAATTACCTAAAAAATTATATTATTTTTTTTCATGTAGCCCAGTTGATTGGATTTCTACTCTTTTGAGACATTTTTATATAATATTATCTTATGATAGGTTTCAAAAATTACATCTCGTTATCTATTAAATTAGGGTATGTCTCTCACCATAATATCCATTAAGACATTTCAGAAATCCTTTCTGATTTGGGAAATTATTTTAAGCTAATAATATTTTCATATTTTTGACATAGATAATAAGAGTTACTTGGAACTCCAAATTAGAATATATTAACTCTTGTTTTTCCCCATTAAAGATAAATTTCCCTTCTTTTTAACAAATTTTAATATAATATTTTCTCCTACTTGAATCTTTATTATCATTATAAAAAATTTATATTACTGTCAAAACTTTTTGAATGATTCCTTATAGAATAAAAAATATATTTGGATTTCAATATCCAATATTCAATCTCAGTTGTACCGAATTATATATTTTTAAATAAAATTTCACTCCAAAATTTAATTAAATAAATGTGAGGAAATTCAAAATAAAATAAGACATTAATTTTACACGTAATGTGAGAGTAAAAACTATCATTAATCTGTGAAATTCAATTCCTACTATATTTTAGATCCAATTAAATAATTTTCCACCATTTTCTATACTCTTTCTATTTACTAAATTACCACCTTACATATGACGAAACATTCAATAAAGTGTATTCATAAATTAATTATCACAATGACCATAGTTTTCATAGTATCTATACATTTCTTCAAAATAATCAATCCTATTTTTTGTGCATTAGTTTTTGAGATATTTGTTGTTATATTTAATTTTTTTAAATTCTTATAATTATATTATTCCCTATTTGAATATATATAAAATTCAAATTATCACAAAAAAATAAATTATTTGTTCATAATATTAAAAAACACTAATAATTTCCTTTATATTTTGATCTCCAATTATTCTATGAGTTATTACAAAAAAAATTAATAGTAAAAACTAATTTTTTTGAATAATTATTAAATTATTTTGGGGTGGTATTTCTTATTAATTACCCTCATATTATTTTGATGTGGAATTATATTTTTCTTTATTTATCAACCCAGACATGATCAGTTCTAGTTTTAGGTTTGAAATTATTATTCAAAACAACATTTACACAATTGAATTTTAATAGGAACATGATTTTAAAAACATTTTGTAAAACCAATATCAACATTCAGAGATGATTTAACCTTTATAATCACTAATTTTTTGTATTTATATCCTTCCATTTTTAATATAAATTATAAATAAACACACCTTCAATATTACTAATTCAACTCCTCTTATTATGACATATATTGTTTGATAAAATTCTTTTTATATTTTATCATTTTCAACAATTTTACCTTTGATAATATTAAGTTTATCAATGTAATTAACATAAATTTTTAATTGATTTTACTCTCCTTAACATCTTCATTTATTCAGTATAATTAATATATTGTTTTACTTTATCAGTTAATAATTTTACTCATGACAAGCCTCATGTTTATCTTTAAACATTTCTTAAATATGAGTCTCATAACCTTATTAGAAATTTCTTTAGATTTATTATTTATTATCAATGTGATGTATAGATTTCCTAAATTGTTTATTACAATATTCATTTGATTGTGTAATATTGTTGTATGTTTTTTTACCATTATTACTCAATATTATACTTTTTTTATGAACAATTTCTCTATCTCTAAATTGGTTTCATATTTTAATTTGAGATTATATCCATTCTCTTACACTATATCAAAAAATTTTCATCATCCTAATACTCACCAAATTTATGCATTGAATAATCAATTTTAAATTGAAAATTTTCACCACACATATATCATTTAATTGAGATTTTATAGTTTCACTGTTTATTTATTTTTTTAACGATCATTGAGATTATATCCACTATACTATAAGACTCTTATTCATTTTTTTCATTATATATACATTCATTGGAGTAATTATCTTTAATTTCAATGATTTTTAGATTTTTATCTATTCTAATTCTATATCCTTCTACAAAAAAATATTTTCATTAGAATAATGTTTCTTTATTATATCATTTGAATAAGAATATTATCTATTTAATTAAGATAAATTTCATATTTGTCTTACAAATTGAAATAGTTTTGATAAAAGATATAATAGAAGAGTATGATTAATTTTTTATAAATTGTAAATTCATTTATTGATTCTCCCAAGCCAATAATGTTAATAACAATGTCATACCCTCAATTAAAATTTCATCAATTATTTTATCATCATCCATCATTATATAATCAAATATTTCTTTCTATGTCATTATTATATCTTATATAACATTGATATTTTCATTATAAATTTTATTTTTTGTCATAACATTTAATTAATGTTTTGAGTTTCATCAAATTTTTGTATACATTTTTTAATAATTTAATTTTTATTTCATTAATTATTTTTAAAATAAATTCAGACTTCAATTTATTAGAATGTAGAATATTAGAATAATTGTCAATATTTTTTAATCTAAAATCTCATACTTAAATATCTTCTATGGTAAGTGAAAAAAAGATCTATAATCATCGTATTCTCCCATACATGATATTTATTTCCATAACATGTTGGTATGAATATATTATTCATAGAATTAAGACTTTTTATGTGATATTTATAATTGTTTGGATCATATTGTTTGAACCTGGTTTACACTAATAACACCAGATGTGCCTAGGAATTTTATATATCACTAAGAAGGGGGATTCATTTATTAGTACTCATTTTACAATTTCCACAATGAAATTTACAATTTTAGATTATTAATATTTAAATAATTATAAACATTAAGAATTAATATATCATATATTTTATAATAATATAACTTAATAAAAGGAGAAACTGATTTTAACATGGTTTTCCCCTACTTTTGGTGACTACAACCATACATTATTACTATTTAGTCTAAGATATAGAATATATCATTGTAATAAACAATTGATCAACTTTTTTGAAGGTATATTTTTTATCACAAAAATTATATAATATGTAATGATATCATCTTTAACTAAACATTATCTACTAATAGTTGTCTCCCAACTATGACTATTTAGGATTCATCTAGTTTTTAAATTTTAAAAAAAAAATTAAAATGAATTTATTCGTCATCGACACATCCAAAATAAATAATAAAGTTCATACTGCCCTTTATAAAATTTAATATTAATTCATGTGATGTTATCTAATAATTAAAACATTTTGATGCTCCTTAGATTTAAATAGATCGTTTGTATTTCTAACTATTTTTTTGATTCTCAAATTCTTCCCCTTTAATTTATAAATTTTCAGAAGATGTAGCTTAGTTTATCATATTCAAATACATATCTAATTTTATATATTTATTTTATAATTATATTCTATAAGTAAATATAGATATTCCCAAGAAATATAAAAACACAAACAATTATAGTTTTTCATAATTTTGAATTTCTCACTTTATCAATCCAAAAAAATACTCATTTAGTTATTATTCTTTTTATCTATCTCTTACATAAAAAATCCATAAACTAAAGATTATTTAACATGATATTAGATTATTAATAACATTTAAACATCAAAATAATTAATATAAAATCACTAATATCATCACTATTTTCTTTCATTAAATAAACCAAATTTGTTTTTCTATGATTTCCAACATATCTTCCAAACATATTATTAAATATAACTATTATAGATTTTATAATTTATCTTTCATATCCCCAAATAAATAAATAAAATATGCCATAAGAACCTTATGGAACATTTCAATTTCATTCAATTATATATCTTCTAAATCATACTATTACATAAATTTTGAGGTATTTGAGTATCCTTTTTATAATTTTAAATAATTCATCACATTGATTATTATAAATCAGAATTATAAATTATCATCACATAAACATTATGATCCATCTAGATTTACTTTATATATCAAAATTCATCATCCACTATTATAATTATTTTTTTAGTTTTCTTTTTTTGTATACACATTTTAGACTAAAATCTAACTTTCATTGATTTTGTTTGGGATTTTGAAAATCTTTTGTAAAAATAATCTCTAGTATTATCATTAAGTGGTTCCAAATAATAGCTTTTAGAAAATTAAATTTATATAAATTCAATGAAGAATATTTTATTTTATTAACAATTATATAATACTCAACTTGTCTTACCAATATACCATCTTATAGAAATTCATATTTCGTATATTGTTTTTCAAATAATACATATATAGAGTTTCTTGCATCCATCTCTCAACATTATGTAATGTAGCTTAAATATATTTCCTTTTGTAATATACATCTATATAATTAAACTTAATAAATTCTAAAAACTCAAAAAAAAAATCATCCAAAGAGCTGAAAAAATAAAATACACAAATTTATAATTAAATGGGTTCTTCATTATCACCATCTCAATCATGAGAGAATATAATCTAATTTCACAAAAATATAACTTTTTATATATGAGTCATCCAAGATATTTCACATTCTCCATATCCATATCTAGCACTATGATACCCCTATCAAAACATAAATTATTGAGGGAACTCCTACTCTAGTTGTTTAAGAAAAAATTCCTACAGTAAATAGCATCTTGGAAAGAAAAACCCCATTACTTAGGGTGATTTTAATTATTTATTTATTTCAATTACCACTATGTTCTATCATCAGACAAATATTGTTACTAAGGTAGTGTTCTAAGTTAATTTTGGCTAAATGTAACAATCTCTATGTAGACATATGTTGTTAACCACACTTATTTTTTTTATTAAATTTTCACGATAAAGAACATTGTGGATGTCTAACCCATGATTAATTTATAAAACCATGTTTGTGGGAAACATCTTTCAAATTTGATTATTTATTTATAACAATTTAAAATAGGATATAATAAAATACATAGCAATAAATTAATTTTGGGTAAAGTAAAGATCATCAATATAGATACACCATCTATGTTTATCCTAAACCATTGTTTTATACAAAATCATAACAAAGGCGTAGATTAAGAATATCTCAAAATTCATTGACACATATTTTCACTAAGTATATGATTCTAACATATACTCCATAGTAATATTACCTTGAATAATCTGAATCTAAGATAATATTTTCAATAATATATCGATAATAGAAAACCTAAACAATGAACAAAAGTCCAACTTTCAATGGGAACCTTCAGATGAAGAGTTAATCTAAGTCAACTACGACTTCATTGGATGATGGGAGTTGACACAGTTTCTAGATGCATAAAATATAGTTGATTTAATATATTTTTATATTGAACATCATAATTATAGGTGGGATGATATTGAATATGAATCTCTAACATTTCCTAGAATGGATGTCATGAGACAACTTTTATGTTATGAATAATAAGACGATCCTTCTAATATTTAGGTAGTCATTTATGATGCAATATAGGACTATTTATTAAGATACAAGAAACAAATGCAGTATTGGAACCTAACCACCCAAAAATCAATATTACTTATGTTCATTATAGTATAAAATATGTCATATTATTTCTTATACTGATGGGTGAGGTATAATATATTTAGTGGTTGAAACATTCCAAACAACTGATGTGAATAAAATTTTGATATAAATAATGTTAAAATCAAAAAAAATTATTCCTTATAAAATCTGTATACCTAGAAATACTATGTTATAATGGTAGTGATAACTTATCTAGCATACATACATAAATACCCATATGGAGTTGTGTTGTATAATAAAATAATATTCACCCTTATTTAAATTTTCGGATGAGAATTATATATAATATCAAATTTCACAACCCCCATTAATTGATTTTAAGGCCAAGTATAATAAACTTAGTGCCACACACCTAGATCCAATGGTTTAAATAGAAATGTTAAACTTATGTATTTGATAAAGATAAATAGAACCAAATTGTCTCTCTACACCAAAAACATGAAAATGAAATTGAAATATTTGATAACTTACCTTCCCAAATAAATGTTAGGTTTATTGTTTTAGAGAATTAGGAAATAACATTCAAAATTTGTGTTCATAAACAACCAGATTATAAATATAAACACTCCCACTATACTCATGTTTTCATATTCCCTATAATTTATTCAACATATCCAATAAAACTCCATAATTATGAATACTTTCTAAAAAATCATTGAGAATCGTTATTCAAAGCCTCTTGAAATGAATCATATGAAAAGAGTGATCTCGAATGTTCAATAAATGTAAAAAGGGGATATATTGATGACTAAATAATAAAAACATGATCATAAACGTATAAGAACATGAACATAACATTTTTGAATTTTATCCAGAATAGCGTAGAGGAAAATATGGAGTAATTGAAAAAAATTCATGTAAGATCATAAGACTTGAATCATAATGGAATCAATGGAAATGATACATGATTTCATATCATTGGAATAATTCATGAAATTGTGACACACACAGAAGAAATTAAAATGATTTCCTTGATATTTGAGGATCTTTTCCAAGACTATCATATTGGAATGGGTTCACTCACCAACCTATTATAGTATTGATGGATCACTCATGTGAATATCATAAATGGTAGTATCTCTTACTAAACTAGGGTCACTACACATTCTTGTCCTATGTATTTCATGACATATTAATATTTACCAAAATTATATAAGGGAGGTATTAGTCCCACCCATCTCATTATGAATATAATAAAAATATGTTCCAGATGATCATAAAATATATAACGTATTATAACCCATAAAAAGAAATAGTTTTCAAAGATATTTATTTATAAATATAATCCCTGCACTAAAGGAATACAAATTTTATACTGGTATCATATCCACAATAAAGATTCTTTAACAACAAAGGATGTCTTATTGAGTTTATAATCATTTTGAATGAACAATTGAAATAATAATTTAGGAAAATAACCTTTCCATTTTAAAATCAATTTTATTTTTAAACATCTATTCCCATATTTAGAAAAATGTTTTTTTTGAAATGGATTTTTTTAAATTGTAATGTAATAATCAAATAATATATTAACCATGATAGTGTGAAATGACGTTCCAAATGAGTTTGTTAAAAACATTCATTAAATATTTTTATATGAAAATTCAAGGAGTACCTCATTGGAAAACAATAAAAATATTAATTTCAAACCATTTGGTTAAAAATTATATCAAAAGTAAAAAATCAATTAAAAAATAATTAGAGAATAATGAAAAAATCAAATTTTTTCAAAGAAAAATATATTTGGAAAAGAAATATTACATATCTAAGATTTAAATATTAAAATTCTCGAATCATGATGAAATAGTGAAATAAAAGATATAGTATATACACCAAACAAATGAAATAATTATTAAATAAGGAAGTTGTCCTAAAAAAAGAAACGTGAGATGAGAAACCATTTCCCTAAGTCTGACTCATCACGTAAATTCATTAAATTCCTTCTTATTAAAATTTTGATAATTTATACTTTCATAATAAATATTTTCTTATTATTTGTTAAATTATTTTATTTTCTAACTTGTTATTAATAATTACACAATTAATTATGTTCACCTTAGATATTTGGTATATATTAATTCCATATGTTCATAATGAAATTGGTTGGTCGACTATGGTAATATAGGACATTATTCTATCATCTAAAAAATAATTATAATGCAATATTTATCATTTTTATACTATTATTATACTTTTATATCCAAAAATTAGATATGGATATGAAAAATGGACTATGTTATAACCATTGAGATGGTAGGCCATATGTGAGCTTGATTAACATTTCTAATTCTCAACAATCAATATGTAAAGGAGGTAAGTATTATATTATCTTACCATATTGATAAAAATATCCGAAATATAATATTAATTTTTGAAATATAATTATATATATCTTCCATGTGATGCGGTGGGTAAAAAACAAGTCACATCACTTCATGGAGGTGGTAGTCCACACATATGCACAAATGATGTTATCATTTTATAATATATTGAAACGTAAGAAAATATTTTTATTATTATATTCCAATAAATAAAAATATTTCTGGAATAACACACACACTGATATATATATATATATATATTAAATCTATCATTATAACAATTATAGAGAGATGATGATGGATAACGAATTGCATAAGTTCACAAACAGGTAGTCCACCATACACACAAATGATGGTTTAGTCTCTAATTTGATGGAACGTAAGATGGATATAGGTTATTAAATTCACATTAAAACACATTATAATATATTAGATACTGGTGTTATCAGGTATGAATGATTTTAAAAAATTGTGGAGGTGTATATAAAAATAAAACTAAAACATGATGTTAAAATTGTACTTATTCCTTGGAAAACATTATTTTCATAACACATTAAGAACTAAAATATTATTAGTAATCCCAATATAATTACTCTATAAGTTGTAGATGGATATAAATAATGTATTCATGTAGATCATGTTGGAACAAAATGGAATTTTAAATATGAGTAATGAAAAGAAGATGACCCCTTTTATAAAATATGTGCGGGGAAATATTGGAATTTATAAAAATATTTTATTCGTATAAATTAATATTCAATAAAAGCTGCATCCATAAAATTTATTTAGTATCATGGATAAGGATTGGAAAATATACTCTCATACCATAAAAATTATATACGTTTTTACTATTTTTTTATTCTTTACATTTTGTTTTAACCCTTATTTATCTACTTTTAATCCTACCATGAAAATAAGGTTTTTTACACTTGGAGGGCCAAGTTAATTACAATTAATGGAAAATAAAACATAAATGTAATGTTTTTTAAATAATAATCCATATCATAGTCATTGGAAAATATATAATATTATTATTAATTTTATAACAATTAGTAAAATATTATTTATTAAAAAATATCAATGATGCAAATTTTTAGAATTATTTCTTACATTGAATTTAATAATATCATGGTAAAAAATATAATTAAAATAATTACATTAAAAATATAAAATTTGTCATATTTGTTTATAAAATTCTTTTGTGAACATAATTTTTATGAATTATATTTCTTAAAATAATATTAATATGAATTATTTGTTTTGGACATTAATAAAATAATTATTATGACACCATTTTCAAATATTTAAGAAATTTATTTATTCAATATAAATTGAAATATAAATTACAATTATGAAGATTATTATTTCATATTTAATAATAAAATTTATAATTGATCATATCATCTTCATAACAACATATTAAAAAATTACAGTTATTAAAAACTAGAGACTGACACTTTTGACTTTTCATGGACTAAAATTTCATAAAGATCATAATCTCACCCAAATAGACATAAAATTAAATATAATATAATATTGGATGACTACAGAAGATATTAACTCCAAAAGAATTGTGAATAAATTTAGGGTCATTTTATAATCCTTATCATTTTTATCATTAATTACCCAATTTACCATATACTGTGGTAAAAATTCCAAAGTATTCTATTCATGTTGAAAAAAATAAATTGGTATTATTTTATAAATCTAGACCTCCTGACATAAAATATGGAATCCATTATTAATGATTAAAAAATATAGGTTTATTATTTTAATTTCAAATAAAACTAACAAAATATAAAAAAAAAATAGTTTTTTCATAAAATGACCATTTTAAATATAAAATGTTTTAACACTTATTTTTATAATAAAGTTAATTTTAAATTCCACTATAAGATCATTTTAAATCAGAAGTTACTATTGAAATTTCAAAACTGCTCTCAAATATAATTTTACATAGTAAATATTTTAAAATCAAATATAAAAAATGTACATGATGCTAATTTTGATAAACTAATTTCGAAAATGTATGTTATTTCATCATATAAATATTTTATATTATAAAATAATTTATTATAATAATAACTCAAAAAAAGTAATAAAAATAATTTTCAAATTAAAATTTTTTTATAATAATAAAATAAAATTAAAATCTAAATTTGTGAATATTTTGAAAAAATCATAATCAATAAGCTTATATTGATTAGAAACATTACAACTGCATTTCAAGAATTTAATCATATTCATAAATTCCAACTTACATATTGTTTTTAATCATCATTAAACAATATTTTGTGTGTTGATTATGCTTAGTATTTCATATGTTGTATTCTATAAACATTATTTTTTAAAATATTGGAATATTTCATGCTCCCACATTATTAAATTTCATCCCGAAAATTATAAATAAATCATAGTAATAAAGGGTTTTAATTTTCTAAACACCTTTTTGGAAATTCCACATTATAAAAAGGGTTAATAAAACCTCCAACTGATATTAGTTAAAGAGAAGTATGATGGTCATCTATAATAACACATAACTATGAATCCATGTAGAAAAACATTGGCGAGAAGTGAAAACAAGTATATAGAATAAAAATCTCTGTTCTAATTACTGATAAAGAGAAATAGAGAATCTGGTAAAGAGAATGTTAACCACCACAAAATATTAATTTTTTGATGGGTTAAAAGGGCACTAATTTCTCACCAGGAAAAGTAAATAGATAATGATTTTATGTCGATATCATTATTCTTTATTTTAGGAATTCATTTTTCATCTATAGAAATAGGATACGAAAATATAGTCACTTGTCAAGAAGTATTTCTCATTTTAATTAACTTCATCTCATAAGTCATGTTTTTTTGAAAAAATATTTGTATTCAAAATTATTTTTTAGACCTTGATAACTAGAACAAATATCTAAAGGATCACATAATCCCAAAAAGCTAAACAAGATATTCCTCATGTATTTAGACATTAACCAAACTCAAAATTATAACATCAAAATAAGATAATTCCCAATGTTAATAAACATTCATATTACGAAAAATTACTTTAATTTTTTAATTTTAATATTAATTTCCAATCATAAATATATATAATTCAATAAATATCTACCCATAAAATACATAAAAATATTCATGACTAATATCGAAACCCAAAAATCAGAAGGGCTTGATCACATAGTCTTCCAATATTTATTTAACAAGTTTCATTAGAAAACATTAATCTATATTTATATCTCATCCAAAAAATTCAGATTACCTAATAACATAATATCCAAGATAAGATAGTTATTTATATAAATATCTAAAATTAGCACAATTCCAAAATCAAATAATTTTTTAAATGAATAGACAATTTAATCAGTATTCATCAAATACAATCCTCTAATATTCTATTTAACATAATCATATAAGGTTCTTAAATTTGAATGGTTTTTCTAAAGTATTGTTAATCATTTAATCAGAAAATCACTTTCAACCTCATAGTTATTTAAATATATCTCCAAAAATTATCATAAAATTTCTCATTAATATTGTTTAAATAAATAAAAATAATTTCATAATATACATGCCATCACAAAGTACAATAGTAGGACATGCACTCGTGTCTCTCTTCAATTTTGGGTTTACACCTCGTGGAATTTCCCGATGTGATTGGTTGTAATTATGCCTTCGGTTTTTTATTTTTTAAACTATATTAATATATTACAGATTGATATCATATAAATTAAATAAAAATAATAAAAATAATATATTAAAAATTAATGAAATGTTTTAACATCAAAGGTTAACACATTAATTTAATTTTGAATCAAAAAAAATTTAATAATACATAATTAATTAAAAATAAATGTTCATATAAACCATAATTGTTTTCCATACTTTTAAAAATATGTCCCCAATATAGAATGATAATTATTCCTCATATAAAAATTTTCATACTATAAACATATTGGATATATATACCTACGGGCAATAAAATGTCTTCCAAAATCACATTAATCAACCTAAAATCATATAACAAAAATCCTAAAAAATGGGAATCAAAATATTTAAATATTAATAAACCAATAAAATATAATCCCTTAATGGAATCTAGAAAATTTCATGAAAACATTTTTTATCCAAAATTATCTAATCCCTACACCGATACCAATTCTAATTATTGGAGACAAGAACTCTCTATTCTATTGTTATGAAAAAGTTAAATTCATGGATTTTATTCTGATAAATGTGAAATAATTTTTTGTTTCCATAAAAAACATACATAGAAAAAGGAAATATTTGATAACTTAAATACCCCTATGAAATTTTAGGTTTAGATATTCTTTTAATTATGAAAAATAACATACTAATTTGGGTTCACAAACAACTTGTTCAAAATGATCAACATCGTATCCAACTATACCCAACATTTAATATTGCATGTAATGTCTTCAATGACTCTTATAAAATTTCATGTAAATAAAACCCTGCTAAAAACACTGTTTGTATATTTTTTCATATACTGGGGAAGTGAAACATACTAAAATGGTGAGATAGGAAGCATATTAAGGCTAAATGAGGGATATATCAATGATTACATAATCATAACATGGCTATAATGGAATAAGAACATGAAAATAAATTTTTTAAATTATACCATGTTTATAATCGATTAGAATATCGAGTCATGGAAAATGATCATGGTAGTTCATAAGATAAGAATCATAAAGGAATCAATGAACATGATCCATGAGAGCATATCATTCTCATCAGTCAAATAATTTTGGAATACATATAATCATCGAAGATAATTCATTAGTAGTTAAGATTAATTTATTGAACTATCATAGTGGAATGGGATCACTCCCCAAACCATCATAGTAGTCGAGGTTCAATCCATAAACTTTCATAGTAGAAAATATAACTTACTAAAATATATTAACTCTCCATTCCTACCCATTTTATCTAACGACATATCAAATATATACCCAATGAATTGGAGGGAGATATAGGACACACACATCACATAATTAAAATAATATATATTTTTTCCATAAGATCATAAAAATTTTGTCATATCAGGTCCCATGAAAATAAATGGGTTTCAACAACCTTTACTCATAAATATGAACGGTACATAGAAATAATAATAATGTTATCCTTGTATCATATACCAACTAGTGGTTATATAATACCAAAGGGTGTCATCTTGGATGAAAAATAATTTTGAAGGTTCGCTTTGAATAATTCTTGTGGAATATAACAATTCCATTTTGAAATCACATCTTTTTAAAAAAAAAGGTTCACAGTTATAATAGATAAATATTTATTAGAAAATAACCATGTCAACTTGTAAATATAGAATTAAATCAATGATTATCCATGACTGTGGGAAAATTATTTCATTTTATATGAGTTTAAAAATATCACTTATATTTTTATTGAAGTAGTCATAAAGTACCTTATTTGGAAAATGAAATGAATATTCCATTAAAGTCATTTTGTAAAAAGTTTAACATGAGTAAAAATTATTTGAAAAAATCATTGGATAATGATAATAATAATTGAACATAGTTTTCAGAAACAAGAAAATTGAATGGAAATATTATCTAATGGATATTTAATCATAATAAATCTCAATTAATGATGACATTGTGAAATTTACCCCTTACCACTTGCGTATATTTTGAAGATTAAGCCCCATGAAATTAGTAAATTGAAATGAAATGGTAAATTTCTTCAATAAAAAGAGATTCATTGTATAATTTTTTAAATAGAATGTATATACACCACATAAAAGAAATGTGTGGTGAATAAGGCATATGTTTCAAAAGAGAAAATGTTGAACAATAAATACATACCATGAGTCTGAATCAGCATATAATGTCTTCATATTCTTGAATAATAATCATAGGTTAATTTATAATCACATAGTAATATTTTTAAAATTCATTATTCCATTATTTTTATTTAATACCATGTTATATATAATTATATAATAAATTAATTTCTCCTTGTATATTTTGACGTTATCTATTTCATAAGTCCAAAATGACTTCAGTTAGTCGACAATGGCCTATAGGTCATTATTATATAATATATATAACAATAATCATGAAATAAATATCCTTTTTATAATTAAATTATAACTTTCAATTTAACAATTAAATATGGTTATGAAAAATTTACTTTGTTACAACTATGGAGATAGTAGGTTGTATGTATACATGAATAATGTTTCCATTTTTCCACTATCAATATGGAAGGAAGGTAAGGGTTATTTAAAATTTAAATATGGATAATAATATAATATATATACTATTATTTATTTATATATATGTATATATACACACATCAACCATGTAATGTGGGTATGAAAAAAGAATCGCATCACTTCATGAAGGTGGTAGTCTGCACGTATACACAAAATGATGTTACAACTATACTATGTATAAAAAGGTAAAAAATATGATTTTTATTATCCTTATATAATTATAAATATTTAATTAATAAAATACATATATCATAAATCAATAATTATAATGTTTATTGAGATCAAGTGCTAGAAAATGAAATATGTTGGTTTGTGAGTTGATAGTCCGCCATACTTAAGAATACTGATTTAGTTTCCATTTTTTTAGGAAAGGAATCAGATATAGGATATGAAATTTATATGAAAACACATTATTATATGGTATATAATTGTGGTACTATATAATAATTTTTTTGAAGATTTTACGGAGATGAAACACTACTATAAATACGGCTTTTATCAGCACTAAAAAGTCCTTTCACAGCGATAAAAAAGCGATATTAATGCCGGCGAAGATAAAGGGGGGGGGGGGGGTCCCTTTAATAGTGCTCATGAAAGCACTGATAACGACCCCTTTTATCAGAACTTTTTTTAGCGCTAATAAAAGTTAAAAAAATTAAAAAAAAATTCAAAAAATTAAAAAATCTGTAAATCGAAGGGGGCTTTTAACAGTGCTCCCCCCCATTTATCAGCGCTCCCTCCCCACCCACTCCCCCTCAAGCCCCAACCATGATCCCCATATTTTTTCAGCGTTTTGTAGACCCATTTTACAATGCTACATCCCCCCCCCCCAAATTAACACATGCGCGCGCCCCTGCCTGCCTCTACCAGGTTTTGATCTCAAGACCTCCCCCCATGCGCACTAATCCTTTACCACTACTCTAATTTGATTTGTTCTCCCACTAGTGATATAACTATATATATATATATACATATTTAGTTATATTTAATCATGTATTAAAATAAATTTATAAATTTATATTAATGTATATATATATACATATATAGTTATATTTATATATTTATATATTTATTTGTATATTTGTATATTAATATTATGTTATATATATTATTTATATATATTTAGTTATATTTTTATCCATATATTTATTAATATATTAATATATATTGATAAGATTAGTTTTCAATACAATTATAAAATATGTTTTGTTTTGTGTGTGTATAAATAAATACATATATACAACACACACAAACACATATATATATATATGTGTGTGTGTGTGTGTGTTTCTATAAGTATATTTATACATATTTATATATATATATATTCATGTACATATGTTAGAATATATATATATAGATAATATATATATTAGTTTGTTAATATATAGACACACACAAATAGACACACACACATTATATAGGTACATATATAGTTTGATTAATATATAGGTATATAAATACTGATATATTGGTATTTTAAATAAAATGGATAGTAGTTATTATTTAGATAAACATAATATATTTTATATGTAAATATGTTTAATTATTTATTTAAAAAATTAATTTTTATGGGTGAATATATAAAAAATATGTATATATTGTTATATATTTGATTATGAATTGCAGTGAATTATAATAAATGATAATATTTAAAGGCATTATATCAATATGGATGTAATACCTCGGAATAAATTCATCCCCCACCAAAAAAATCCAATAATACCCCCTTAAAAGAGGCTGAAAATCCACAAAATGTTAAAAAATCGGGGTATCCAAACTAAAAACTCAGTTTTGTAGGCCTTTGGGCCTTTTTTTGCATCGAAAAATCTTACAAAGGCTTCTCCTAATTAATTAGCGTGTAGAGATCGTCGCTGTTTTTGATTAGATATGTTGTAGAGCTCAAACTGACACCCAAATCAAAAGTTATGGTCGTTTGAAATTCGCGTTGCGTTTTCAACATGTTTTGGATCTTTTTTTATTTTTTTATTTTTTTAGCCTTAAAATTATTATTAAATGACTATTAATCCATAATAATTTGCAAATTATTAATTTAAAATATTTTTTGAATTTTTTTTATACGCCATTTTCACTAAATATCTTATATATTAAGTGTAACTGTATATTTACACTTCTCTAAAATATATTTAAAATTATATATAAAATATATTTATTATATTTATATAAATATATCTATATCTATATATTTAAATATTAATAATTTTTTTAAAGAATTTTTTTTGAAGCAGACCCTTTATCAGCGCTTTTAAAAAAAGACCTGATAAAGACCCCCCTTTATCAGTGCTACTAAAAAAGTGCCGATAAAGGGGTACCCTTTAATAGTGCTAAAAAAGCACTGATAAAGGTACCCCCCTTTATCAGTGCTTTTTCGTTAGCGCTGATAAAGGGTTGCTCCGGGAATGCCCAGTTTTTTGGTAGTGAAACAAGATGTAAAACTAAAAAATGCATTCAAAAACCACACTTCCACATTAGAAGAACTCATTTTATAAACACCATAAGACCAATATGGTCACGACCCATCCCTTGGGGCCCTTATTGTGACTACCCGAAGCCCGTCTTCCATAGGCCATGGGTTGGCGACTAGCACCAAAGGCATAAATCCCTAAACAGGGAAGGAATTTCCCATATAATAGTAAACAAACACAATAGAGTACACAAATGGAAGTAAACACTATGTAAAACTGTATACAAAAGATGGTGCTAAAAGTAAAGGGGTCGGAAATACAAGCCCAACAGAAAAATAGAATACAACTAAAAAGATAGTACAACTGATGTAATGTAAAATAGCTACTGGATTGTCCTCTAGTGGTCCTACATAAGGGTAGGTACTGATGGCCTCTACAACACTCCACGTCCGTCCATCCACTCCGTGTACCATCACGCCGAGTGGTCCATCTCTGGTTACCGTTCAGTTCAGCTACTCTCTGCCCCGATCAGCGATGTCTGTCATTTGCAACAAACACAACGAGGTGCAGGCATAACCCGTGCAGGGGTGAGTATAACAATACTATGTTGGGACCCCGAGACCCTCAAGGTCTCACCAAAATCTAACAAGGATAACCACTATGTATGAATTCAACGGATAACCCTCACTTAGGTATATGCCCATACATATACCTAAGTTATATAGTAACCCATCTCAATCATGAAGAAAACATGAAAGTCATTGAATCATCTCAAAACCAGGATTTTCAGTGAAGCATATTAATACAGATGATTATTCACGAAGATAGATCATCTTATTCTATCAAGGGGCACTGCTTCTGACCATACGAAGTCTGACCCACAAAGGATTGATAGGTACTAACACCCACAATGACCCACACATGATCGGTATTCGGTGACCCACAGAGGATCACAGAGCACTGACCCGCACAGGATCGGTATGCACTGACCTGCATAGGATCGCTGAGCGCTGACCCACATAGGATCTGACCCACAGTTGATCGGTATGCGCTAACCCACACAGGATCGCTGAGCGCTGACCTCCGTATGACCTGTCTCCATCCTTTGCCTCACTATCAGCAAATGGATTCCTCGCACATGGTGTGCTCGAGTTCCGTAGAATCTGCCCTTAAGATATCGTTCGTACCTCGACCGCCACTAAACTCCAAAAAAGAGTAACCCAAAGGACCTCCATGTTGTAAGGGTTCCAACGTGACTGATGGTTCATCAATCGGACGCCTTGTCTGTGAGTTATTAGCATTTCCATTCCAGGGGCCCAGTTGGTTTTTAGGTTCAAACCAACCCGTCTGTACTCCAACTATTTCCAAACCTCATGTGGGGTATGCCAATAGAACTGTCTCACTCCAAACCTTCCATCCCCATAGGGAGTTCGTCAATCAGACACTTGTAGCCCAAGATAGGGGCGAAAAGGTGTAAACTGGCCAAACGAGTGCGGGTCCGGTCCAACCTAGTCGGACCGACCCGGTCTGCGCGTCCAGCTCAGTCTGAGGAAGCAGCCTGGCCCAAAGGGATTCCCGGCCTGACGGGGTGGCCTGGCCGAGGGTGGCCCGGCCGAAGGCGGCCCGACGGCCTGCCCTAGTCGCGCCCAGGGGGGTGCATGCCCCTTGCACCCGAATGACTCTGTCGATCGGGTGTGAGCCGAAACCAGTGGAAGGTGGTGTCTATCTAGCACACGCCGTCCCTAGAGGGGTCCCGCACCCCCCGGTTGGCCTGAGAATCCAGCCTCTCCCCACCATGGCGCGGCGCGTTGGCACCGCGTCCCTCCGCCGCGGCCAGCCCTAGCCGCCGCTTCCCTGCTCAGCAGGTACGGTGCGATGACCCCGCATGCCTCCACAATGGCTCGTCATGGCCATGGCTCTCCTTCCACGTGGCATAATGGTGATGTACCATCTTGGCGTCCCGGCAGCCTTGCACCGCCGGCTCCTTCGCGGTTGGCCCCATGTCGGCTACCGTTTCTCCACCTCCGCCATCAACACAACGAGAACAACAACAAGGGGGAGGGTCGGACTGTGTTCCTACGGTCTGAGCCCTCCTCGTTAAGATTATATCAATTTGCAACAAGGATAACAACAAAAAAAGAATAAAAAAGGGTAGAAACTCATACTTAAAACAACTCAAACCCCTACCTTTTGATTCGTCACTTGACGCTCTTCGTTTGTTGACCGAGTCGCAAAAGGAAGTCGTAGGAGACTGACGTTCGTTGCGTCTGCCGTACATCCTCAATTACGAGTTGTGTGAGATTGTTGATGACATTTCGGAGGGTTGATTGGATGGTGGTCATGGATAATGTTGAAGAAGAAAGAGCATCGCCGGCGTATTCGCGTTCTTCGCGTTCTTCGCGTTCTTCATTGGGAGATTTTATCACTAGCTTTCCTCTCCAAGCCTCCTCCAAAAAAATATTATTCCAATGAAAATAATAGGAGGTTTTTCCTATTATTATGTTGGATTTTAATTCAAAATTTATGAATTATGTGAGTGGGCCCAAGCTAATTAAATTCTTGAGCGGTGTCACATTTAATTAGGTGGATGGCAAAAGGCTCCCCCTTATTTAATAGGTAGACATGGGACGTTTTATCATGCATCATCAATAGGGGTCGGGTGGGCCCCACCCCTAACATTAAATAGAGAGGTTATGGGTTTTGGGTGCTCCCCACATCGTAACCTCTTGTGGGAGGTTATGCACAGGTGGGCCCCACCACCATAACCTCTCATGGCAGGTTAGGGTGTGGCGGTCCCACCATCAACTCCCAAGTGGAGGTTCTAACTACCCACACTCACAGGGTGGCTCAAAAATAAAATAAAGAGTTACACATTATGTAATGCACCGACCCTATAATCCCAGAGTCAGTGCATTAATTTAATACATTGGTATGATTATAAGGAATCAAGTCCTGAAGGACCGATCAGTTTATCAGTCTTGGAAAATAGATTACATACATGAACATTACATTACACTTTATGATATACAACACAACATAAATATTCCTTAGAGAACTCTATTGTTCCCTTTATCTCAACCCTACTAACCAATCATAATACACTTCTTGGAAATCCTGGGAAAATAAAACATAAGAAAGGGGTGAGGTCAGATTCTCAGTAAGGGTAAATAATTTAGTGAAATCTATAAACTTTTAAGGCATGATGTGCAATAAAAACAACATCCTTTTAAACATAAACTTGAACTTAATATGGAAAAAATAAATAAAACATTACCATATAAACATGCACATGGATATTCTACTAGTCTAATAATCACATGTAATAACAAATATCATAATGAGGGAATGCATAAAGCCAGAATTTCATAACCACGTAGTCAAGGCATTGTGCCAAGACTACAAATAAATATTTTTTCCAAGTCCTTAATCCAATACAGTAGTTTGTCTCATGAGACCTATCGATGCATTGAGTATCTATAGTGGGATACACCCGTCACTTACTAGGTCCAACGCATTGCTCATATGAAAATTATTAAACATAATATAAACATTCGTATTAAAACTAGCATACGAAATGTCAATACTTTATCCACAAACCATGAATGGTATAAAAATAGAACATTCACAATTAAACATATCATAACTCAATCAATAAAATATGGAATGTTGTATCATAAAAAATCACCTTCAAACCTATTTAAAATCCATCAAATGATGTTGACATTGATGAAAATGATCAGTAAAATGCTTTGAGAGAAATACCGATTTTTCATGAAACCGTTTAAAAGTTTCACAATTTATAAAGGAATTCATTTATAAGAGATTTTTTAATCAAATTTTCCCATAACACTTTTAAACTTTTGGAAAGAATTATAATTTCAAAACATTAATTTCCATATAAATAAAACCTTAAAATCATTTTGAAAACATGGACATTAATTAAAATGGGTGAGAAAGATAAATCATTAAAACATTTAAAATATTGATCTAGTTAAATTGAACATCCCATAAAACCTTAGAAGATTCCATTTGAAAACAGTTTTATGAAATATGGACATGGATAATAGATATGTCCTAGAAAATACTTACACATAAACAATCTCGGGTAATAATGAGATTGAGGAAACAACCCTTATCTTGGACTTTCCTTTGGTAGAGGGTACGTTTAACATCCTATATAATGAACATTATATTTTATTAAATTATACCAAAACCATATTCATATTTATTATATATACATGATTCATTTATGACATTATACTATCCATTTAATAATTATTTTTATGTTAAAATTAACGTTTTAGGTAATAATCGCTTTCTTTATCGTACGTGTTTTAACTTGTTATTCTTGATCGTGTCATTTATATCATGATTTAAATACTTCCAGAATACAAACCAAGATTTATATATATTATATATTTAGAATATAAATATTTATAATAGATAGATATATGAAATGGAAAACACCATTTATGGAGACGGTAAGCCGTACGTATGCATAAACGATGTTTCTGTTTTCATATCGTATTGAACGGAAGTAAGTGAATAAGATATATATAAGTACATATATATATATATATAAATCCAGTAGCATTATTATGTTATATATTACATACTTATTAACAATATGTATTTTTATAATCATCAATGAATGGTGAACGTGGAAATGAATCTCATCGCGTCGTGGATACTGTAATCTGTACGTACGCACGAGCGACAATATCATTTCATTAATGATTAAAAGGTGTGGAATTGGATGGTGTATTAATTTTACAGAGACATTACCGTGTTAATTTTATTATTTATATACATATTAATCATCATTATATCCATCCAAATAACATTGTTCCGAATAACTAATTACAGCACGGTGTGGAGACGGTATGACGTACATATGCACGCATGGAGACATTATCATTCATAGGATGAATAGAATAATGAATATTGTTGTGCCATAATTATAGTAACATATCAGTATATAGAAGATACAGGATTTATTATTTTATAATAGAAACAATAAATAAATAGGAAGTGGAATAAAAAAAGAACTTGAAAGAGGATGGTGAAATCATTACTTCTTCTTCAGGTTCTTCCTTTTGATTTGATAAAATGGTATCCAAAGGTTTGCTTTCTGACAAAATTAAGGCCTCTAGGATAAAGGTAGGATAGTTTAAAGGATATTTGGGAAGGTATGGGCTGAGCCAAATGGCTTTGGAGGTGTGAAATTGAGAGAAGGGAAAGTTCCCTTTTATAAAAGGGGTTAGGGGCGCCTTAGGAAAAACTTAAAACATTATTTTAGAATAAATTCATATTCGGTTTATAATTCCTCCAAAGTGACTTATTTCGAGTATAAGGTAGTTATGGGTCTAAATACTTTCAACCAATATGCTTTAGACAGTTTTGTGTCATTATATTAACCTTATCTTTTAGATTTAACTATTAGATAATTAGATTAACTTTTACCGTGCCTTCTTGTATTCTTACACTATATGGTTAATATATATACTCTATACTTCCAAGAGAACCTATAGTGGCACATTAATGACATATATAATATTACTTAAGCCCTTTTGTGGAACATTACATTTTTAGGAATATTATATCAACCAATAATATAGTATTTGTTTTAAATATTAATTTATGTCAATTTTGACACTATTTGGTATTTTGTTTTTGTGAAAGTCATCACAACTTTATTACTTCAAAAACAATACATTGAATCAATATTAACATGTCATATTATTCTATAAAATTCGTGGATGTCATAAAAACTTTGAAATTATATTTATTTTGTTATTTATAATACAATTTATTTGATTGATTCATTAATAAGGTAATTACTGCATCATTATTGTATCATAAATAAATTTAATTATTTAATGTCTAAAAATTATAAATAAAATACCATGATATAGGAAATAATTTTATAATTATAATTAATATTTATAGTCGAATGTATCTTATGTAAATCCCTATATTAAAAATGGTTTAGTTAATAAACATTGAATTTATCACTTTTAACACTTAATTAAATTAAATAATAATAAATGTAAAAATCTAATCCATGTGGACCTAAATGATAATATGTTATTAATAAGGTTGTTTTTGGTCTAATTTAACTTCTCCAATAGAATTAGTATATGTGTTATGGTAAAAATAATATAATTTTCCCTATAATTACTCTATTTACTTTTAACTATGGAAAATAGAAGTAAAAAGTTATTATTCACCAAAAATTATTTTCATCTCATTGAACCAAATATTACTTTTTGATATCAACTGTTTCTCTCATATTTTCAAAATTCCATTCAAAAAAGCTGACAAATTAAGTTTTATGTAAATTTGCAAAAGCTCCTAAGAGGTGGGTAAAAGATGGTAAAACTTTCAAAAAAAATTGTATATATCTAAACATATTATAAAATGACTCCAATGAATTACATTGAAAATATATAGTTATTATTTATCTATTTTGAACTAAAATATATTTAAATGAAAAAAATAATTATTTAAATGAAAAGCCAGTTTTAACCAATAACGCAGTTTTTTTCACTATTCATAAAAAATTGAATGTTTTCAGAAATATACCAAAAATTCACCCTAAGATAATTTTGATATTTTGAAATCAAAAAAGGAAGTATATTTTACCAAATTCAAAACATAAAATTTTATTTATTAATTTAAAATTAATTTCTGTTGTCAAAACCAAAAAGCATATTTTCTAGAAATAATAACTACCAAAAGATTGACGCTTATTTATGTAGAATTTCAAAGTGAAATTACTTCCAATGACCAAAATCAGATTAAATTTTAAAAATATAATATATTTATACTTCCAAACCATTTAATTGTATAGTTGAACACTATAATTTATTTTGATTAAAAAAGTTGTTTTCGGTTAAAATTTAGTATTTTTCACTATTCACCCAAATATGAAAGTTATCAGAAAAACACCAAAAATTTATCAAAACTAAATTTTTATGTCCTGATCCTAATGAAAAAGTTTATTTTTTTCAAATTGAATATATAAAAATTTCAAATATTGGATTAAAAATGGTTCTCCATTAAAATGCGGTAAAATTGCATTTTTTTGAAATATACTTCTTTTATCTGAAAAAAAATGACTTTGTTCTTACATTATATCTAAGAAACTCATAATATGGATTCTAAAATTATAAGGATTATATAAAGATCAAAATTCAGTTAATACTATTCATAACCGCTTTTGAACGGCTAGTTTGGTACATCGTGGTGCACTTGAACTCGGTGTTGCGTGTAGTGAAAGTTATTGAATTACATTGAAAAAGAATGTACTATAAAATAATGGGGTGTTACACTTTATTTTATTATTATTTTTTAAAGAAAACTCAAAAACTGACATTCATTCACGTTAGAACGCAACTGTGGTGATTGTCTCACTAAGCAATCACTGATGCTGTGAGTTCAACGGTTCCCTCAGATTTCAGTTCTAAGACCCTGTTCAGAAGATATAAAATCTCGTTCATACGTTTACTGAACATACCCAAACCAAACTTTAGAAATTGATTCCGGGCACCCCGGGCCTTGGAATCAAGCGCTGTCAGAACCTTCGGACTCGTAAAATTCCCTTGAATTTAAGAAAAAATTTCACAGAATTTGTGGGTCTTTAAAAACTCCCCACCTCAGGGCTTTACACCCCCATATGCTACAATTCCCACTAAGGGAATGAATGGGGGGTACTAAGCATGCATCTGAGTCTCCCGCTCCCATTTTCTCTCCTAGAGATTCCCATGATGCCAGTGAAGGAATCCCAGAGGAATTGACCGTCCACGCAGGACCAACTCCTGTCGATCCTCAAACTCCACTGGAACCACCATGAATGTCGCCCTTTCATCCATTTACAGCTCCCCGTGGTTGATGATGTGGGATGGGTCATGCACCTATCTCCTTAGCTGAGATACGTGGAAGACGTCGTGCACTTGATGCAAATGAGGTGGAAGAGTCATGCGGTAAGCCACCTCGCCTACTCTGCTGAAACCTGAAAAGGTCCGATGAAACGTGGAGATAACTTGCCACCCTGGCCAAATATCTATAGACCTTGTCTAGGTGAGACCCATAGAAAGACATGGTCACCATACTCGAACTCCAGAGGTCTACGTCTCCTGTCAGCATACGACTTCTACTTGCTCTGTGCAGTCTTCATCCACTCCTGGATGACATGCACCTTCTCCGTGGTAGCACGTACCATCTCTTGTCCCACTAGTGCTGACTCCCTTGGGTCTGTCAAGCATAGTGGTGATCTACAAGGTCAACCATTCATGGCCTCAAATGGTTTCATACTGATGGTGGAGTGATATATGTTGTTATAGGAGAACTTCACCAAAGTAAAGTGATCCTCCCTGCTACGACCAAAGTCGAAGACAAATGCACAGAGAATATCCTCAAGATTCTGATTGGTCCTCTCAGTCTGGCCATCCGTCTGAGGATGGAAGGTTGTGCTCAGATGTAGCTGCATCCTGAAACCTCCTTCAACCCCTTCCACAGTGGGGAAGTAGACTGTGTGTCACATTCGGAGACAATAGAAGAAGGTACTCTTTGAAAACACATAATCTCCTTCACATAGAGGCATCCCATGATCTCTACTGAGCCCTACTCTCTGATTGGTAGGAAGTAGGACGACATGGTGAGTCGGTCAACGATCACCCATATCAAATCATGACTCTTGGATGTATGTGGAAGACCTGTCATGATGTCCATGGTTATCCCATCCCACTTTCACTCTGGGACCTCTAAGGGCTGAATCAAGCCTGCTGGTGCCTGGTGCTCCGCCTTCACTTGCTGAAAAGTGAGGCATCATGAGAAAAACTCTCATACTGCCTTCTTCATACCTGGCCACTAGTGTTGTCCTCGAATGTCCTGGTACATCTTCGCCACTCCTGGATGTACAGCTAATGGGGAAGAGTGGAAATCCCTTAACACTTCCTCTTGAAGTGCAACTAGTACCATGGTAAGTCCTCTAAAGTGGATTACATGCTCCCCACCTTCAGAAAATCCATCAGGTGCTTGCCCTGTTGATATTTGAGGACGTCGTATCTCACAATCAGTGTCCACACACTATGCCTCCCTGACTCGCTGAAGTAGTGGAGGAGTGACTATAATAGACTGTAGATAGGCTGCTCGATCCCTATCTTAAAGGATATCTGTAAGGCATCTAACTCCTCTGTCACCTCTCATAACAGTTTTATATCAGTCTTCCTGTTGAAAGCATCTGCTAAAACTTTCCCCTTCACTGGAGTATAGACTATCTCAAAGTCATAGTCCTGGAGGAACTCAATCCATCGTCGTTGTCTCAGGTTCATATCCTTATGAGATAAGATATACCTGAGACTCTTGTGATCTGCTCCATCCCTATCCACAACAAATATCAGTATGGTAGCTAGATGCTCTTTCACCTCTCCTAACAGTTGTATACTAGTCCTCCTGATGAGAGCATCTGCTACAACATTCCCCTTCCCTGGAATACAGGCTATCTCGAAGTCATAGTCCTGGAGGAACTCAATCCATCTCCACTGTCTCATGTTCAGGTCCTTCTGAGAGAAGATATACCTGAGACTCTTGTGATTTGAGTAGAATGTGAAATACTTGCCCATCAGATATTGCATCCACATCTTCAAGGATAATACCATTGCTGCAAACTCCAGGTCATGGGAAGCATAGTTCTACTCGTGATGTCTCATCTGCTGAGAACCATACACAATCACATATTGCTCCTACATGAGGAAACATACCAAGTATAGTCCCTGATGCATTTCAGTAGACTACATACCCTACGCCTTCCTTTGGAAGCCTCAAGTCAGGGTCACTATTTACCCTTAATCTCAGCTCCGGGAAGCTCCATTGGCATCTCTCCGACCACACAAAGGGTTTCCCCTTCTTGGTAAAGGCTGTTAGTGTTGCTGAAACTCTAGAGAATTATGGAACGAATCTCTGATAGTATCCCACCAATCCCAAGAAACTACGTACCTCTATCACACTCTTGGGTGGATCCCAAGAAAGTACCACCTTGATCTTCACTGGATCCACTGCAAATCTAGCCTCCAAGATGGCATGTCCCAATAAGTAAACCTCTAGAATCCAAAATTGACAGTTTGAGAGATTACCATAAAGCTGGTGCTCTCAGAGTGTGTCCGGTAGTACCTGAAAATGGTAGGCATGCTCCTCCTTAGTTGTCGAGTAAATCAGAAATCCATCGATGAAGGCTACGACAAAGTGATCACGGTAAGGCTGGAAGATCCTGCTCATGAGACTCATGAACACTACTAGATCATTGGTTACACTGAAGGGCATAACCAAGAACTCGTAGTGGTCATAATGAAAACTGAAGGCCATCTTCTGGAAATCCTCATCTCAAACTCTTAGCTGGTGATAGCCTGATCTTAGGTCTATCATCAAGAACCACAAAGCTCCCTTTAGCTGATCAAAGAGGTCGTCAATCCTTGGGAGTGGGTACTTGTTCTTCACAGTCGCCCGGTTCAGGTGACGGTAGTCAAAACAAAGCCTCAAGCTCTCGTCTACCTTCTTGGAAAACTGAATCAGGGCTACACAGGGAGAAACACGGGGTGGGATGAATCCCTTTCCCTGCAATTCCTCTATTTTTACCCACATCCCGCGAAGCTCAGTGGGGAGCCATCTGATATGCTATAGTAGATATCGGTGTTGTCCTAGGGTACAATTCTATGTAGAAATCCACCTCTCTATGAGGAGGTAGTCCTGGAACATCATCAGGGAAAAGATCCGCGTACTGGTCCACCATTACAGGATAAGTCGGACTCTCCACATCAACTGATCCGAGGGTAAGGCAATCCAACTAGTGAGTGATCGGCTGTAACCTCCTCCGAGTACATCTGTCCTGTGATGAAAAGGTTCTATTCTCTCCGGTGAAGGTAAACCTGGTCCCATCCGTGTGGACACACCACACTTTTCCCATAATACAGTCAATCCGAGCATAGACTTTAGATAACCAGTCCATACCCAAGATAACATCGAATGGACTTGACGCCGCTATGAGAGGATCCCATCCGGAGATCTCACATCCTGGAGTAATCTCACACTGCCAACACTAGTGCATAATGATCGAATTTTCTCCCATATGAGTCTCTAGCCGTAAGGATCGAGCTAACGAATCCATCGGAATCCCTGAGCTCCGAATGAGGGCAGTGGCTATGAAAGAGTGACTGAAACTTGTTTTTATAATAACTTTAGATAATGTGGATTAGACAGATATAGCACCTCGAATCATCGCCAGAGCATCGTGGTTGTAAGCCTCAGATGCCTAAAGTTGAGCTCTCCCATGTCCGCCAGCTCCCTGCGGTCAGGGTGGTCCTCTTGGTGTTGGTGGTGGAAACACCTCGAAACATCATCCACCACTAGATACTTGACTAGATCCTCTGCAACATCTTCCTAAGCCCTACGGTCCACCTCGATTGAATGTCTGCCTCTTCCTGAGAGGTCCCTCAACTGACTGTTGGTTGTCTGTACGGCGGGTCGGATAGTCACATGCCATGTGACCCTACCCACCGCATGAGTAGCACTGTTTCCTCCTGGCATATAAGTCTATGCTCTTTGTTCCCCGCACAACAAATCCTGAGTCATATGGTTGACCACCTGTGGTGGTCCTCTTGGATATCTGCATCATCTGTCTACTTCCAGCTGCAGAAGACTCCACTACATGTCGACTAGTAGTGGGTCTCGATGTTGGTGATTTTTCAGTAAGAAAAGTCTCCACTAGGAGGGATCTCTCTAACACCCCCGCCTGTGTTGGGATGTTGAGGGAGATCATCTAGGATCTGATATCTCACTAGAGCCCCTTCTTCAAGTTCTATGCCTTGAAGAATGAGTCTTGCACCATATCTGTGGAGTTGCACGAGAGGTTGGTGAACCTTGCTGAGTACAACGCCACTATCATGCTACTCTAATGTAGATGCAGTACCTCCTATATCTTCACCGCAAGAAGGGTGTATGGTACAAACTCTGCCTGGAAAAGGATCTAGAAGTCTATCCTGAGTAATGTCACCTTTTCGTGGACCTGAAGTATCAGGCTCCACCATCTGCTTGCTGCTACCTGAAGGAGACTAGAAGCAAGAATCACCATAAGGTTTTCTGGTGTCCCTATCAGCCTGAAGGCTCTCACCATAGCCTCTAGTCAATCCTCAAACACCTGTGGGTCTGTCTCTCCCTAGAACATGGGTGTCCTATGGCGCTGGAACTCATGCAATGCGCTCAAGCGGCGTGCATCAGCTGTTGATGGGGCTTGTGGCATCAGTGGCCCAATGGAAAGTGGTAACACTGGTGTCTTCACTAGTAAAGGGCCCTGCACCGAGGCCTCATCTCTCAGTGGGCTGTCAGAGAATAAGACTCTATGGGCTCTAACTGGTCATCTGTAGAGAGGTATCCTGAATGAAATAGATGTGACATGGTCAAAAGATTTCTACCTGGTGAGGGACCTGGTTGAGCTGATTTAAGAAAAGTTTTAAAGACACACACATAATAAGGGTTTTTGTGCACTATGTCCGAAATCAGTAGTCATGGTCCTGGTGTATGGATACGTCGGCCGCTGCACCAACACTGGACTTCCTGAACTAAATTCAACACTTAGTACTCTTAACAATATTGCTTCATAGAACAGAATGATCAGAGTCCTATGTTCTGCGGTATAATTGACTCCTTTGATACCATTTTTTCATGACCCATCCCCTTGGGCATGTATCGTGACAACCCCCATCCCACCTTCCATAGGCCAGGGGCTAGAGACTAGCACCAAAGGCGTAAATCCCTAAACTGGGAAGGCTTTTCCTTTATAATATAAACAAACACAACAGAGTATGCAACTAGAAGTAAACACTATGTAAAATTGTATACAAAAGATGGTGTTCAAAGTAAAGGGGCCGGAAATACAATCCCAATAGTAAATTAGAATACAACTGAAAAGCTAGTACAACTGAAGTAAAGTAAAATAGCCACTAGATTTTCCTGTGGTGGTCCAACCTAAAGGGTAGGTATTGATGGCCTCCACATCACTCCACGTCCGTTCGTCCGCTCCGTGTACCGTCACACCGAGTGGTCCATCTCTGGGTACCGTCCAGTTCTGCTACTCTCTACCCCGATCAGTGTTGTCCATCATCTGCAACCAACACAAAAAGGTGCGGGAAGAGCCCGTGTAGGTGAGAGTATAACAATACTCAATAG
Source organism: Viscum album (assembly GCA_963277665.1). Classification (NCBI taxonomy): domain Eukaryota; kingdom Viridiplantae; phylum Streptophyta; class Magnoliopsida; order Santalales; family Viscaceae; genus Viscum; species Viscum album. The sequence continues at coordinate 872,657,314 of OY728163.1, forward strand.
GGACCCCAAGTCCCTCAAGTTCTCACCATAATCTAACAAGGATAACCACTAAGTATGAATTCAACAAATAACCCTCTCTTAGGAATATGCCCATACATATACCTAAGTTATTTAGTAACTCATCTCAATCATGAGGAAAACATGAAATTCATTAACACATCTAAAAACCATGATTTTTCAGTGAATTATAGAAATACATATGATTAGTCGTGAAGCTAGATCGGCTTGTTCTATCAAGAGGCAATTCTTCTGACCATATGGAGTCTGGCCCACATAGGATCGATAGGTACTAACACCCGCAATGACCCACATAAGATCTGACCCACAAAGGATCGGTATGCATTGACCCACATAGGATTGCAGAGTGCTGACCCACACAGGATCTGACCCACATAGGATCGGTATGCGCTGACCCACACAGGAACACTGAGCGCTGACCTCCCTATGATCTGTCTCCAACCTCCGCCTCACTATCATCCACTAGATTCCTTGCACCCAATGCGCTCGATTTCTGTAGAATCTTCCCTTGAGATATCAGTCATACCTCTACCACCACTAAAATATATAAAATAGTAACCCAAAGTACCACCATGTTGTATGGGTTCCAATGAAACAGAGGGTGCCTCAATCAGGTGTCTGGTTTGTGAGTTATTGGCATTTCCTTACTAGGGGCCCGATTGGTTTTTAGGTTCAAACCAACCTGTATGTACTCTAACTATGTCTAAACGTCAAGTGGGGTATGCCAATAGAATCGTCTCACTCCACGCCTTCCATCACTGTAGGCAGTCCGTCAATCGGACACCCATAGCCCAAGATAGGGGCGAAAAGGTGTAAACTGTCCAAACGGGTCCGGGTCTGGTCCAACCCCTTCAGAAAGACCAAGCTTAACCCGGTTCATACTTGGGTTTGACGTTGTCCATGGGTCCGACCTAGTCTGAGGAATCGGTGTGGCCCGAGGGGGCGGCCCACCCGAGGGCGGGACGATGGCCTGCCCTAGCCATTCCCAGGGGGGAGTCGCGCACCCCCTGGCACCCGAACGACTCTGGCATTCGGGTGTAAGCTGAAACCATTGCCAGGTGGCACCGGTCCAGTACACGCAGGACCCGATGGTGTCTCACACATCCCACCTGGCCCGAGCGGCCAACCGCTCCACACCACGACACGGCGAGACAGTGTCATGCCCCTCCACCGCGGACATCTATTGGCCTCTGTGCGGTGTGATGGCGCCACACGACTCTGCCCGGCCCATCATGGTTGTGGCTCTCCATCCGCGTAGCACAGTGGTTCTGTACCCTCTTGGCCACCCTATGGCCTTACACCGCCGGTTCCTTCGTGGTCGGCCTGATGCCAGCTGCCATTGCTCCGCCTCCACCATCAACACAGCGAGAACAATAACAATGGGGGAGGGTCGGACCATGTTTGTGCAGTCTGAGACCTCCTCGTTAAGATGATATCAATTGGCCACAAGGAGAACAACAAAATGACGAATAACGGAGGGTAAAAAAAACAGACATAATACATCTCAACCCCCTACCTTTTGATTCACCGCATGATGCTCATCGTTTGATGACGGAGTCACAAAAGGATGTCGGAGGAGACCGTCATTCATTGCATCTTCCACACGTCCTCAATTCTAATCTGTGTCAGATCATTGATGACGTTGCAGAGGGTTGATCAGTAGGCGGTCGGGGAAGAAGTCGAAGAAGAAAGAGCATCCCCGGTATTCTTCGCGTTCTTTGTTGGGAGATTTTCTCCCTAGCTTTCATCTCAAAGCCTCCACCAATAAGAAGATTATGCCAACAAAAATAATAGGAGGTTTTCCCTATTATTATGTTGGCATGTAATTCATAATTGATGAATTAAGTGAGTGGGCCCCACCTAATTAAATTCGTGAGAGTTGTCAAATTTAATTAGGTGGATGGAAAGAGGCTCCCCCTCATTTAAGAGGGAGATGTGGGAGATTTTATCCTCAATCATCGATAGGGGTCGGGGGGGTCCCCACCCCTATCATTTAATAGAGAGGTTATGGGTTTCGGGTGGTCCCCATGTTGTAACCTCTCGCTGTAGGTTATGCTCGAATGGGCCCCACCACCATAACCTCTCTTGGGATGTTGGGGTGTGGCAATCCCACCATAAACTCCCAAGTGGATGTTCCAACTTCCTGCACTCACAAGGCAGCTCAAAAATAAAATAAATTTTTACACTTTTTTTTATTACTATTCTTTTAAAGAAAACCCAAAAACTAACATTCATTCACATTAGAAAGCAAATGCGGTGAAGGTATCACTAAGCAATCACAGACGCTGCGAGTTCAACGGTGCCCTCGGATTTCAGTTCTGAGCAACGGTTCAAAAGATATAAAATCCCGCTTGTACCCTTACTGAATGTACCTAAACAAAACTTCATAAATTGATTCCAGGCACATCGGGCCTCGGAATCAAGCGTCATTAGATACTGTGGACTTGTAAAATTTCCATGAATTTAAGAAAACATATTCCATGGAATTTTCGGGTCTTTACAAATATGATTGGTGTTATTTAAAAAACAATAAATATAGAATGATGAGTTGTGTTAAAGGGAAGGTATTTTTGATGTTATTGACTAAAATAAATGGGGTTTTAATTTCAGAGGAATGTGAAGTATATGTTCCCTATTATAAGAGCATGGAGGTAACACTTGACATTTATCAAAAAAAATTAAATTAATATAAATTAATATTTAACTATAAATGGATAAATAACAATTTATTTTAAATATATTAAAATTATGGGTATAAAGTATCTCATCCATCAAATAATATATAAATTTAAAAAAATGTGTCATTTGGTAGTAATCCCTCATTAATTCATTTTAAATTACAATTATAACATAGTTGTTTAATCATTAAGGTTCAATATAATTTATATAAATTGAAAACATGCCTATAAATGTAATGTGGTTGATATTATAGACCATACCCCAATATATTTTCATAATATATATTATTTGGTATTTTATATCATTTGAAAAAATATTATTTGTTATAAAATATCAATAATTCCAATTTTAAAAAATATTTATTCCTTTGACATTAATAATATCATCAAAACAAAATGAATTATAACAAATTGATTTAACACATACCCAAAATTCCATGTCTATATTATTCTTCTACCACATTTATTATCTTAAATAATATATATTTTAATATTTTTAATAGCATTTATTTTATTTTATTCATTAATTGAGTAATTGTTCTGTCCATATAATATAAGGTAATTAAATACGTACAAAAAATTAATAATAAATTAAAATGATGTGATGAAATCTATTATATTTCAAAATAATATTTATAGATGAACAAATCCTCTAGTTAACCTCTTATAAAAAATATAATATTTATAAAAAACAAGAGTGTCTTGCTATTGATTTTATATTAAATTTAATATTAAATATCATAATCTTTTCCAAATGGTTATAAAATTATATATGGCCTAATATATGACGAATATAGTCTAATGTTACTATCCAAATACAATTAAGTATTGTTTTAGGTTCATTTTAAAATCATTATCATTTGATTTCATTAATTACCTAATTTACCATTACTATCGTAACAAAAATTACTAAGGTTACTATTCATGTTCACTAAAAGGTACCTATTTCCTAAATTTGGCCCACTTGATTATAAATTACAATAAATTTGAAAAATTAAAAATAAAAAAGTGGTATAATTTAATTTAAAATTATACCGGAAAAAGTAACGAAATTGTTTCCCTAAATATTGCTTCATATAAATATAAAATGTTTTTATACAATATTCAATTATAAAATTCATTTCAAAAAAATAAATGGATTATTCTATTTCATAATGAAATTTTTAAATTTTAATATATAATAAAAATATAATTTTAATTATGATATATATTTAAATAAAATATATTTTTCAATAAAAATAAGAATTTATAATTATACATTGAAAAATACATCTTATAATAAAAATATCAAAATTTCACCCAATTAATTTTAATTTAATGATTTAAAAATTAATATTTACTTATTATTTAATATTTTTAATATTTAAAAACTATGATAATAATATTCACTCAGAAATGAAAAAAAATCATTTTCTAAGAAAATAAGTTTTTGATGAATAAAATAACATTAATAAAAAAAATTAATTCTTAATTCATAAGAACTAATCAATTCAGTTGTATTTATTTGATCCATTAAATATTAAAATCATAAATATTTTAATATTATTCATTCCAACATATTTAATGGTTTTGTTATAATGGTAAAATAAAAAAAATTAGTTCAACTGGAAATAGTGTTTCGTCTCGTGTATACTGTAGCCTTTGTTTTTGTAAATATAAGGGTATAATCCCGGAGATTAAATTGAGATCCATTGAGTGAAACAATCTCCAAAATTGTAATTTAATTATTCTAAAATTAGTGGAAGGTTATTTATAGGAAAAACAATGATGATAGATCTACTCAATAATATCTTCTCATATCTAAGGAATAGAGGACAAATTCTATGTGATATCATGGGATTTATGTGGAAACTAAAGATTACATATATAAATATTTCATTATTTCACATTAAAATTACATACATATCATAATAAAACACCCCATAAAAACAAAATATTTATTGTCTTTGGATATCAAATAATAAAAAACTTATTTCAAAATATTTTCCAAATCATCCACAAATAATATTATAATATGATACCATTTTAGACATATCATACACAATTATTTTATATATAAATGGGAAATGGAAACATAAGAAAGGGTAAGATCATATGCATAGAAAGGGTAGACAAAATAGATATCAATAAAAGATCATAAATGATTATCTGATTCCTATATGGGAATGACACAAAAATCAATTTTTGTGTTCATAACACAGTATAATCATAATCAATAAATCATATATCATAAATCTAAATCCATATCATAATTTATTTACATAGAATAAGAAATGAGTAATAAGATTATTAGAAAACTAATTGATATTTATTGGCTAAAGAATACATAAAATAAGAATAAGAATGAGTGATAAAAATATAACTATAAATGAAAAAATACATCATGGATAACCACTAAAAAATCCATATCAAAATAGTATAGGATAACCACCAACCTATACCATACTTGACTTGAGCTATCCCCCCATTTTCCATAACATTTTAGGCATGGTACAACCAACCACACCCCATTCAGAACCCATTTACCCAATACATTGGAGTTCTATAATTAACTCATCCATAAAATCATGATAACACATATTTTTTTATGCCATAGGTACTTGAAAAAACTAATGATTTTGTTATAGATTAATTAACCAATGTTTAATTAAACAGATTTTTGAAAAAATAAAAATTTCAATATCATAATTGATATAGAGAATGAAATTATATTGTATCATTATATAATATCACAACTTTATAATAAGAATCGTTAAATTATTTTGTCCAAGATGAAATAAACTTTTATAAAATCATTTAAATTTTTTCTTAAATGATTAGAAATTCCCATTATATTTTTAATAAATTTTATAATTGAAGTTAATTTGAAAAAAATGGAATAAAAATTTCAATGGAAAATATGAAAATGAAGAGGCGAATATTCATAAATAAAACTAAAGAACATGATATGAGAAATAACTCATGAAAAATTCATTAAAATGAATATTCTTTTCAAACATTTCTAATAAAAGTCATGAATTTGTAAAAACACTTGATTGAAAATTATTTAAAAAAATTATATTCATGATTTTGTAATGAAATTAAAAAATAATTAAATAAAACCTTATATGAGCCCAAAATATTGTTTTATTCACTTTTTTGATGAAGATCTCAAAAGTTTGAAGATGTAACATCTCAGATCCGGGTACCACTCCATGGGTGCCCTGAACTCGGTTCGCCACATGACCTCAAGCACATTTCCCCAAACGCCAGAGGCTGCCGACTAGCAGTGAGGGCCCAGGTCTGATAGTGGGGAAACTATGCCCTCATTTTCCAAATTGTAGCGCAGAAGAATGAAATAAAACATACAGCATCAACGGAAGCAGTAACAGTACACATAACTGAAATGGACAACTGATAACAAAAATGGAATCCAGCAGTCATATATATATATATGAAGATGCAGCATGTTAATATTCTCTAAAGCAGTCAAAAAATGTTACACTGCAATACAATACAATACAACTGAAGTAAAAGTATAGGAAAACAAAACAGAACACCCAGCGGCATCGCGGGGCTGAGCTCGGTCCCATGCTCCCCTACACCTCAGCAGCAATCAAGTACCTGTATAAGGACCTTTTCCATTATCTACACCTACAGAAACATAATCTTTTTAGGCTGAAAAGTGTGACCCAAACAGGGTGTGAGAAATATATCTCAGTAGGCACCGACCAAAGGCCCATGCTCAACTATGTGTAATACATTCAACAATAGCGTGTAGTAGTAAAATGAAATAAAGTGAGCAGTACAAAAATGTAGCTAACGTAACCAATTATATTTCCATTTTAATATCAATTTAATCATTTCATTAAAAATATCACTACAATTAATATTCTAATTAAACAGCTAATGTCCTTAGACGCATAAACTCCAACCCTCAGGTAAAGAGTATCCAAACCAAGAATCTACACATAGGTACACTGTATTTTCCCACAGGCGTAAGAAGTGTCACCCCCAGGCACATAATCAACTACCCACAGGCATGGAAGATGTTTCCCATAGGCTAAGAAGTACAACACTGCCCTCAGTCTAAACAAGTAACCAGGCCATGCCCAAAAGGTAAATAAGCATTCAATTCACATACAATTCTCCTCAAGGAAAAGTAATGCATAATTTAAACAGGGCATACCCTCTGGTTTCCTGGATAAACGGCTAAGTGGAGGACCGCACCCCCAGAGTGGTCCTGGATCAAAGCAGTGATCCAAAATAGCAATTTCACAATATTATTTAATTACATATACAGCTCTAGGTATTTAATATAGCCACAGCCTCAGCTACATGACACCTCAACATCGGTTCGTGGCACTAAAGTTCACAAAACACACAACAGTTGAAAAAATAAACACGAAGCCACCTACCTTAAATGCCAAAGAACATTATATGTTAATGTCGATTAAAGAAATACCCAAGAACGACGTAGATCTAACAAAGAAGAAAACCCATTCATACATAAATAACTTTCCCGTGGGAAAGAATTGGTAAGAATGTCTTCAGGAGAGTAGAGGTCTTACCCGTGCGGTTCCAATGAGATCTTCAGAGGTGGAAAAGGATTCCAGATGAACACTTGGAGGATCATTAAAGGTTCAGTTGTCCCCTACTACTCCTTCCTCTGATTATAATCCTCTGCTATGAAAAAGGCAGGCTATTTCCCATTATAAGCGAAAAAAAGTACATGGCAAGTACTTCCAAGTACACGGCATGTACTTCCTTCATTTAACTATTCCTCTGGTGGCACCACATCACTGTTCATCCATCTACATGAGTACATTTCTTGTACTCCTGACTACACGGCCTGTACTATCGCCCAGCTGGCAGCTACTTCACCGCCTTACTGTTTTGGCCTGCTGACTGACTACAAGGCATGTAAAGGACTACTACACGGCGTGTATTTGGTTCATACACCCTTCATCCTAGGCATGGACACATGCCCCTTTTACCCATCCCACATGGCCAAAAGTACATGGTGTGTGGAAAAAGTACACGGCGTGTACTCTACAAAATTTAGGATTTCCCCCCATTTTCCATATTTTCTCAAAAACACTTAAGGAAAAGAGAAAAGAAGAATCTCATACTTCAAAACAAGATCCTGGTTTTTAAGAACATCCCCCTTAAAGAAATTCGTCACTGAATTTCCCTTCCATGGGTGGTGAAGATAAAGCTGAGAATAACTCTGTCCAGTGAGCACGTACGTCAGTCTCCCGCTCCCATGTTTCATCCTGCACTCGGCCATGCTTCCATAGCACCCGTACGAGAGGAACTGACCGTCCTCGGAGAATCTTCGTGCTCCTATCAATGATAAGAATCAGATGCTCCTCAAAGAACACATTCATCTAAAGGTCAACCTCCTCTGTCTCTATGGTGTGAGACGAGTCTGAATGATAGTGGCGCAACTGAGATGCATGGAAGAAATCGTGCATGTCCCAGTACCTTTGAGGAAACTGCAACCGATAAGAAACCGACCCGACTCTCCCAAGAATCTCAAATGGCCCCACATACCTCGGTGAATGTTTACCATGTCTTCTAATCCTCTTGGGTCCCAGTCTCGGTGAAACACGCAATAAAACCTGTTCCCCGACCACGACCTTCAAAGGTCATCTGCGGCGATCTGAATACGATTTCTAGCGAGACTGTCTGGTAGCCATCCGCTTCGAAATCAACTGGACTAGCTCAGAAGTCTCCATCACGCGATGTGGTCCCAGTAATGCTGCCTCACCAACCACTAACCTGCACAAAGGTGATCGGAATGGCCTACCATATAAAGGCTTGTAAGGTTCCATCTCGATAGTCTCCTAGAAACTATTGTTATAGGAAAACTCTACTAGGGGTATGTGATTTTCCCAAGAGCCCCCAAAGTCTAGGACGCATGCACACAGCATGTACTCTAGCACCTATATCGTACTCTCTGACTAGCCATCGGTCTGAGGATAGTATTCTGTGCTCAGAAGCACCTGCGTACCCAGTTCCCTCTGAAAAATCATCTAGAAACGAGACTTAAAACGGGCGTCCCTATCTGAAACGATAGAACGAGGGACCCCATGAAGACGTACGATCTCTTGGATATACATCCTTCTAATCTCGTCAGCACCGAAGGACTCCTTGATTGGAAAAAGGTGAGTGACCTTAGTGATTCTATCCACAACAACCCACACGACATCATTGCGTCGATGTGACCTCGTCAAACCAGTCACGAAGTCCATCGCGACATCATCCCATTTCCACCCCAGAATGGGTAGCTGCTGTAACAGTCCGACTGGACTCTGATGCTCCGCCTTCACATGCTGACATGTGGAACACCTTGTGAAAAAACTAGCTAAATCAATCTTCATACCTGGCCACCAGTACTGATGTCTCAAGTCACGGTACATCTTGGTAACCCCGAGATGAACTGCCCAAGCTGAAGCATGAAACTCCTGCATCATCTCCTCACGTATATCCCCTAGAACCCAAATTCATCCATGGAAATGCAGAACCTCATCATCACCTATCGTCCAACTAGGAGGAGGTTCCTCACATTCCACTGACACCCATAGAACTAGGCCTTCTGGATCAGATAGTTCACTCATCCTTACTCTATCGGGGAGGGTAGAAGTCACAGCTAAAGATGAAAGATAAGTTTTCCCCTAACTGTCGTGCACCTCTAGATGCATTTTAGAGAACAAGGCCATGAGTTTCCACTCACCACTGGCCTCTTGTGCAACCTGTATCTGAGTCTTCCTGCTCAGTTCATTAGCTACTTCATTACCATCATCAGGTGTATAGGCAAGCTCGAAGTCGAAGGACTGAAGGTATTCACCCCACCTTCATTGTCTCAGATTCATGAAATGATGTGTAAAGATATACATGAGACTTTTTGTGGTTGGTGAAAACCACAAAACATTTTCCCAATAGGTAATCTCCTCAACATCACAGCACATGAACAACTGCGGCCAACTCAAGATCATGCGTCGGGTAATTCCTCTCATGGGGCCTCAACTACCGAGACTTGTACACAACGACTCGATCTCCCTGCATCAACACTGCTCCTCGCCCAATACATGATGAATCATAGTAAACTTTATAGATCTTTCCCAACTCTAGGAGTATCAGGATCGATGCTGATGTCAACCTTCCCTTGAGTTCCTGAAAAACATCCTTTCAAGCTTCTGACCAAACGAACTTCACACCCTTCTTAGCTAGACCTGTCAACGACGATGCTAAGCGGGAGAAGTCCTGGATGAGATGTCTATATAACCAGCTAGCCAAAAGAAACTCTATATCTCAAACAAGTTTTTAGGTTGCTCCTAGGAAACTACTGCTCTCACCTTCTCTGGGTCTACAGCAACTCCTGCCTCTGAGTTGATATGACCCAGGAAGTCAATCTGGTCCATCCAAAAGTCGCACATTGAGAGCTTAGAATATATATGATGCTCTCTCAGTGTACTCAATACGATCTCAAGATGGATGGCATGGTCGTGTCGAGTGTGAGAGTACACCAATATGTCTTCCATGAATACTACCACAAAAGAATAAAGATACAAATGGAACACACGATTCATCCGAGCCATGAAAACTGTTGGCACGTTCGTGAGTCCGAATGGCATAACCGTATACTCGTATAGACCATACGTACTCCTGAAAGCTGTGAGTTGTACATAAGATGTTCTAACGCACATTTGACGATATCATGATCTTAAGTCAATCTTTATGAACACTCGTGCTCCACGAAGTTGTTCAAAAAGATCATTAATTCTTGACAAGGGATATCGGTTCTTAACCGTCAACTGGTTCAGCTTCTGATAATCCACACAATGTCTGAGAGTACCATCCTCATTCTTCGCAAAGAGAATCGAAGAACCCCAAGGAGAAGTATTGGGTCGGATGAAACCCTTTGTCTGTAACTCCTCTAATTGCCTCTTGAGCTCCGGCAACTCAGGCGTGGCCATCCTATAAGGAGTAATGGACACCGGTGCTTCTCCTGGCACAAGATCAATAAAGAAATCCACTTCTTCCTCTGGAGGTAGACCTGAAAAGTCGCCTAGGAAGATATCCCTGAAATGATCAACCACAAGAGGAATATTCGTCTAACAAGTCCCCTGGTCATCCAGATATAAACACACAATCTGGGATGTGATACCACCTTGCCCACGATTCTTTGGTCTAGCTCGACTCGCCTGAACATCCAATTCACCCTTGTATATAAACTCTCTTCCCTCTGGTGATGTGAAACTCACCCTGCGATGATAGCAGTCTACAAAGGCTCGAAAGGGAACCAACCCGTCCATCCCGATAATGAAGTCATAAGCTGTCATCTCTAAGACATAGAGGTCCTAAAGGAAGTGACACCCACCAACATCAAGGGGTCACTCCTTGCACTGACGCACACCAGTCTTTCTAGTCCCCAAAGGAGTGTCTATCATCATGATATCAGAAGAAGTAGAAACACATTGCCCTAGGCCATCCACAATGGGAATAGATATAAAACTATGTGTCACACCCGTATCAAAAAGTACTGAAGATAAAAACGAAGGTACTAGAATAGTACCTACGATGGAAGATGTTATGGGATCCTACTCATGCTGGGTCTATTGCACCGCATATGCATGCCCAGCGCCGCAACCCTGCGACACAACCTGGCTACCTTGAGCTTTCCTGCATTGTTTCCTCTGAGATCCTGGTGTCTGGATACCACGGCCATGACCGCCATCTCTACCTGCACACCCTTTCACTAGCCATCGGTGGAAACGCCCTGCAAAAGCACTGCAGATGACCCATCCTACCGCAATCTCGACACTCCATTAAGTCTCGTGGACACTGTGGCTACTTGTTCCCCTCTCTACCACCCTGGTAGCACATGACCTGGCCACCTGAAGAATTATTCTGAAAGGTAATTCCACCCTGAGAGAAGTCCATCAGTCTCTTCCTCTTTCCAGCAGAAAAAGTACCAGCAACTTTTTCTGAACCGTCCTGGCCCACAACACTAGATTTCTGAAGGTTCGTCTCTGTAATCAGCGCCTGATTCACAATATCATGTACTATTGGAAACCTAAAAGCATTCCCCATCACCCGAATGACATACCTAAGACCATCCTCGATGTGTCTGGCTCTCAGCGTCTCATCGCCCACCAGAACAGGTGAAAAATGATGAATCTTGATGAAACGAGCAGAATAGTCCATCACCGACATAGGGCCCTGCTATAGATTCATGAAATGTCGAGCTCTATCTGCCCTTAGTGTCTCTGAGAAGAAGAAGTCATAGAATACTACGTGAAAATCCTCCCATGCCATGCCTCTGTGATACTCTAACTGGGTGGTAACATCCCACCACCTCTTGGTGAAATCACGCAGCATGTATGTCACGAGCTTGACCCTCTGCCCTGGAGGTATCTCAAGATGCTCGAAAATAGTCTACATCGATCCTAGCCAAGACTTCGTATCATGTGGTCCTCCATCCCCCAAAAACGTATGCGGATGCTGCTGCTAGAAGATACGTGTCAGCTCTGCCATAGATGTGGCAGCCTGCGGTGCTCCCTGAATGGTCTGCATGAACCGCAATAAGCCTTCACGGAATTGCGCCTCCGTGCCTGTGTCTGGTATAATAGCTGGTGCTGCATCTGGCTCTACTGGAGGATCAACTGGTAGCCCATGGTCCACCATTTCTGGAGTATACTCATTGCCTCTCTCCTGGCGAACAACACTCAGTCGTCTAGGCGGCATGACACTACCAGGAAAACAATACGCCTTAGAACAAGATTATCAAGACAAAAAACGAAGAAACCGAAAAGGGAACAGGAGGAATAAGGCTTTAAAAAAGTGAAAACAAGACTACATGACGTTTATACTGACTACATGACGTGTACTTGACATCGCTTTCCCTGCCCAGGTCGTTCTTCACGGCTAAGCCACACGACTCCTGTTTCAACAAAACTACATGACGTGTATATTATCTACACTGTGTGTATGGTGTTATTTCCAACTGCCCGTGTCGCTTGTGACATGGCCGACTACTTGGCTTGACACTACACGACGTGTTACACCCGCACACAGCGTGTTACACCTGCACACGGCGTGTTACACCCGCACACGGTGTGTACACTACCCCATTTCCCAGTCACATGGCTATGTCCACACGGTCTGTCATCGGACAAGACTACACGGCATGTCCCACGGGTCCACGACGTGTACTAGATGAGCTCCACCGACCAGTGTTTTTTGTTACACGGCCGGGTACATGGATCAACATACACGGTGTGTTTTATATATACACATAGCATGTACTCGATAGGATTACCACGACCCATGTTGTTAGTTACACGGTCGGGTCCCCAGGTCACACTACACGACGTGTTCTTCATTGACACAGCGTGTATGTCTTAAGGTTTCCTCTTTCCGTGTTTTCAGTTACACGGAAGACACCATGTCATCACTACACAGTGTGTACAGAAGCTACACGACATGTTCGCCCAAAGCATTACCCTTCCCTGTGTCACTTCCCACACGGTTTGTGACACGAGTACAGACAACACGGCCTATACTCTGGGTACATGGCGTGTACTCAAAAGTATATTTTTCCTCCCGAACAGAAGACCATACACTATGTGTCTATAGTAAAACATGGCGTGTATACTGTGTTTCTAGATAGTATGCCTCCGAAACTTCTCTCGAACCCAGAAAATACAAAAAAAACAACAACACCTAAGTGTCAAATTCCGACCCGTGAGGGCCCATACTCCCCACGAATCAATGTTTGACATCTTATATATGTTATAACAAAATAAACAGTCAATGATCCACCAAATTCTGGTAAATAGGGGACCATACTCCCCAAAAACCAATTTTTTGCATCCATTCTATAAACAGGCTCACACAATAATACCCTATCACATAGTAGGTATTTATCAAGCAGCTATGACAACATCATGCTTTACTAGAACACCAAAAATAACAATAACATGAAATTTCTAATGCACCTACATGGCATGAAACTATGCATGGCACATGATTTCTAGCATGTACCAAATTGATGCATGAGATGGAATACCCTCATCTCATCGAGTTGCAACTAAATAGAACCCATGAGTAACGTATAAACAACACAGTACAAGTGCGTCAGCCAGTGTTGAAAATCATTTCAATTGTAAAATTACAAAATCAGAAAAATTATAATACCAGGTAAATTGGATTTTCCCTGTACACAGGTTAGCTACACCCAGGCATAGCTTATTACCAACTACTGTTCCCGTCCTATCTCTGACTATGGCTCTAAATAGTAAGTCAAAGGAAATAAATCCTTTGATACCACTTTGTATCATCTCGGATCCGGTTACCACTCCACAGGTGCCCCGAACTCGGTTCGCCACGTGACCTCAAGCGCATTTACCCAAATGCCAGAGGCTTCCGACTAGCAGTGAGGGCCCAGGTCTGATAGTGGGAAAACTATGCCCCCATTTGTCAAAGTGTAGCACAGCGGAACGAAATAAAACATACAGCATCAGCAGAAGCAGTAACAGTACACATAACTGAAATGGATAACTGATAACAAAAAGGGAATCCAGCAGTCCTATATATATAAAGATGTAACATGTTACTAATCTATAAAGCAGCCATAACATGTTTCACTACAATACAATATAATACAATACAACTGATGTACAAGTATAGGAAAACAAAACAGAATAGCCAGTGGCATCGCGAGCCTGAGCTCGGTCCCATGCTCCCCTACACCTCAACAGCAATCAAGTACCTGTATAAGGACCTTTTCCCTTATCTATGCCTGTATAAACGTAATCTTTTAGGGCCGAAAAGCATGACTAAAATAGGGTGTGAGAAATATATCTTAGTAGGCACCCACTAAAGGGTCGTGGTCAATTGTGTGTAAAACATGCAACAATAGTGTGCAGTAGTAAAATGCAATAATGTGAGCAGTACTAAAAAGTAACTAACTTAACCAGTTATATTTATATTTTAATATCCATTTAATCATTTTATTTAAAATATCACCACAATTATTATTCTAAGTAAACAGCTAATGTCCTCAGACACATAAAGTCCCTACCTCGGGTAAAGAGTATCCAAACCATGAATCCGCCCACAGGAACACTATATTTTTCCATAGGAGTAGTAAGTTTTTTCCACAGGCATAGAATCAACTGCCGACAGGCACGAAAGAAGTTTCTCATAGGCTAAGCATTACAACATTTCCCTCAGGCTAAATAGGTAATCGGGCCATTCCCAACAGGTAAATAAGCATTCAATTCACATACAATTCTCCTCAAGGAAAACTAATGCATAATTTAAACATGGAATACACTTGGGTATCCTGGAAAAATGGCTAAACAGAGGAATGCGCCCCCCAGGGTGGTCCTGGATCCAAGCAGCGATCCCAAACCATAATTTCACAATATTATTTAATTACCAATACAGCTCTAGGTAGTTAAAATAGCCACGGCCTCAGCTACATGACACCTCAACATGGGATTGTGGAACTAAAGTACACAAAACACACAACAATTAGAAAAATAAACACCAAGCCACCTACCTTAAATGCCAACGAATGTTATACGTGAATGCCGATTGAATAAACGCCCAAGAAATATGTAGATATGATGAATAAGAAAACCCATTCATAAGTAAATAACTATCCCTCAGGAAGGAATTGGTAATAACATATTAAGGAGAGCGGAGGGAATACCCATGCGGCTTCAACGAGATCGTCTGAGGTGGAAACAGATTCCAGACAAACTCTCAGAGGATCTTCAAATGTTCGTATATCCCCTCCTGCTCCTTTATCTGGTTCTATTCCTTCCTTGTAAACAAGGGAGGCTACTGCCCATTTTAAGCGGAAAAAAACTAAGTAAACAGCATGTACATCCAAGTACACGGCATTTACTTCCTTCATTTAACCATTCCTCTGGCGGCACCGCCTCACTGTTCATCCGTCGACATGAGTACACAACATGTACTCCTGATTACATGGCGTGTACTGTCACCTAGCTGGCGGCTGCTCCACCGCCTTACTATTTTGGTCTGCCGACTAACTACATGGAGTATAAAGGACCACTACACGGTGTGTATTTGGTTCCTACACCCTTGATACCCATCATGGCCACACGCCCCATGTACCAATCCCAATCGGCCAAAAGTACACGCCATGTGGATAAATTAAATCGCATGTACTTTCCAAAATTTAGGATTTTCCCCCATTTTAAATATTTTCTCAAAAAAACTTAAGGAAAAGAGAAAAGAAGAAACTCATACCTCAAAATAAGAACCGGGTTCTTACAGAAGAAAATAAAAAATATCAATGTATATTGTGTAAGATACATGGAAGATGTTTACTTATAGAATGTTCTATAAGGGAATATATTTTGGCACCCATTTTTCACCAATTTGAAATATAATATTTCTCATAAGATTTATGGGTTTCCCTTAGCCCAATATATAGGTAGCATAATCCAATGAGACAGCCAATGCAACATGATCACTTGTGGGAGTCACCTCATATGTAGTGAGGGAGATAGATATCCATCCAACCGAGTGACATGGGTGTGGGAGAGAATATCACATCTAGTGCACACAATGGGTCTATGTGGTTGTGCCTATAAAATATGTGCAATGGGAGGGGATGTTCAGTGGCATTTTGAGTGAAGGTGTTGCGTGTGACTAATATTATTCTAGCTCGAAGAACAGAATCTGAAAGATAATTTATTAAGAATGATACTCCTAGAAAAAAACAATGATGTGCGAAATAAAAGAAGGATGCATTTTTTATCAGTTAAAAAACATATGGAAACAACATTGACCACCCGATCAAAAAAAGTTTTCTATTCCCACTCATATTTCTTCTCTAATCTCCCACTCTCCCAATCTCCCACCACTATCAGACACCCCTAGTTAGACATAACAAGGATGACCTGAATTCATACAACACACTCCCACAATACTATTTTGATGCTATTGAGACACTTTATGTATACAAATTCTTCAAGATAGACTTCTATGACCAGCAATCCAATGACTTTAGGTCTCACTATATATCTCTAATTCATGAATACATATTATATTGAATACATGTGGTGTTTTTAAAAACCAACCCATGATGAAACATGATCTAAATACATTCACGTGAACCATGAGAGTCCATATCGATAGAGGCTTTCAGAAAAAATAATGAAGATCAAATGATGATATTTACATCCATAAAATATTCACATGATAATCAAAAATGTCATATCATTCAATTTTTGTCATTTTATTCACCATTTTCATGTATTATTTATTACTGTGGATGTCCACTAGTACACTTAAATATCTTATGATGCCCCTAATTCAATCATTTTATTCCATCATTGGATGAATTTCACCTTGTCTCATGGAGGATGGGAAAGCTGAAACTGCTATTTCCAAGCATACAACCCTTGTGAAATGGTGTCTTTAATCTACTATAAACCCCATGGTAATTGTTTCAACATATCTCAAATGTCATCTATTTGTTTCATGACATCAAATGTGTAATAAAACTTCATGCAACGTGATATTACATTCCCCACAACATATAATGTTCCCATACTATTTTCCATTGATATAAACCAGTGGACATGGAATGTCAAAAACCCATTGTCCCATGATTCTTGCTTGCAACCAAGGATGTGTTTTCCTCAAAACATAGCATCCCCACAGATCCCAATCCATTTTAGGAAACATAAGAGGTCACGAACCTCATATTCCATTAACTCATCCCCACCATGAAATGTGTACCTTCATCCATGCACATGTATAATTTGACACACCACCCCTCACACAGGATCATCGTGTCATTTTCAAGACCCCATATAGGTCATGTAATCTCATGAATAATATATATTCACAAAACCCCACTATTCTATAATTACTCATCCAAAAAAAGTCATTAAATACAAGATAACCCATGTATTTTCCATTCCCTCTCCATGAAAACCTAGGAGGTTTTTTGTTGAAGAAAATCCTTATTAGTGAACCCCTCATACTGAAATAATTGATTTTAATGCTGCTAAGGAATGATAAATATTACCATGAAGATCCAACACATAATTAGGTTCTTGATCATAAACATGATCACAAGACCTCAACCTATGATTAAATTAAGATCATGTGATCATAATATTATTTACTAGTCTTGTGGTTTTAATAGGTGACTTTGCGCATGTCACTTCGGTCAAGAAAGACTACGGACAAGTCATATTGGTCCCATGATAGGCCATGGGAAATTTAGTTTGAATGTACTACAATTTATCAACATGTCACCATTTTTGTGTGATAGTCCCTTAACATATCACCATTGTCATTTAACGGCCTAATGACATGACAAGTTGATCATATGACAGTGTATAAATATGTCACTATTGTCATGTGATAACTTGAAGAAATGTTATATGACAGTGTGAAATATATTGTACATGTCCACTTTGAACATGGAAAGGCATCCTGGAAATGTTGGTTCATCAGGATAAATACACTAAATATTTCCACATTGTTCATGTTAATACATCCCATAAATGTCAAATTTATTACGAAAATATTATTGCAATGTTCACATTGATCATGAAAAGACATCCAATACTAGTTATATGATCATGATAAAGACCATGGACATGTCAAATATGGAAAAAAAAGATAATATACATGAAAATTTTGAATATGTGAAACATCTGAAACAATTCACTTTGATAATGTGATGATTTTATACATCTCAAATTTGATCATGCGAGGATGTCCAAGACATGTGAACTGATCGTACAAACAATAATGTATTTTTTGACATTGATCATGTGAATGATATTCGATATGTTATCTTCGACTAGGTAAATTATCTTGGACATTATAGGAAGACAGACTTGGGTTTGTATTCTATTTCAGGATGACACCACTAATATTTTGGTAAAATAATGAAGACATGTCATGCAGTCAACAAATACTTGTTGAGAAGATCCCCTAGGACCTCTACACATTTTCTAATAGACCCACTCAGACTTCTACTATATGGACCCCATGATAGAACCTTCACCCAAACACCCCATTTATATGTGGAGTGTCCTTAATGTGGTCTGGATATTCACTCATTCAACCATTTTTGATAAATTCTCCCAAACATGCCCTCCATGTCATACATAGCATATTCAATAAACCTTTCATGGTAGCAATATTTATTTATCTATCAGAATATATAGAATTAAGATGATAAAGGTAATCCATCCTTGTATAAGGCCCTATAATTCCAAAAACATATGTGATAACAAAAATGTATCTATGTATGATCACATAAAGAAGATCATTAATGGTTTCGGCATTAACTAAACTATGAGAATTTTAATTTCTTCCATACCCATAATCTATATGAAACCTTCCCACGACCCATGTTCTTATGTGCATCCATATCAACAAATGTCCCTTCATATTCAAAATATTCATATACTAGGTGATTAAATTCTTCAATTAGTCTACCATCCTTCGTCTTTCTCTCTCAGATGAGAACTAGGATCATGCATGGAAATTATGTTATGTATAAGCCCTGACTATGCCCTCAAGTACCTAAAACCCATTAGTGGCTTAGGGATGAATTGAGAATAAATGACTATGATTCTTTTTAAAAAATGGATATGTAATGAACCTTCCAAAGGCCTGATATCTACACCAAATCCTCTATGATATTGTTAATCAGATGTCTTAATGGGAAACACTTAGGTTTATGAACCATTCAAATATTTTATCATTTGATGTGTTTGATCTCCCACTAACTCTTTATTCTCAAATAGATAATGACTCATGTCGTCTTAGATACTGGAGGTGATTTTACAATATCATGATGAGGATTCCCTAGTTTGGAAAAATTATTTGGATGTAAGTCTTATTAAATTTCATATTTACTCAATGGGTAATACTACCCATGAGGTAATTCATGTTTTCCTTATTTCCATATGACCCAGACAAAGACTATTTTCTCACACATTTCATAACAATGAAACAAGCTAAAAATACATTAATTACTATCCTAAAAGGATAAATAGGATTCATCATCATGTTCTCAGCCTTATATTTATATCCTTACCTCATGAAGTTAAATTGCATGGATCACTCCAATAACATATCCTTAAACAATGTCAAACACACTATGTGGTTTTTCATTCATGTCCTCTTAAGATACATAGGAAAATTCATATATATTCAATCCAATATCAAAGACACAAAATTTCTCCCTATATGGTAATAAAATCAAGAGTTACCAAACATGGTTATAAACCAGAGCATCATTAATAAATAAGAGAAATATAAAGAACCTTAGATATACACATAGTTATTTTTATCAATAATACATCTTAATCATATTATTGAAATTGGTGTAATCAGTCCCATATAAAGTCCAAGGAAGGATTACATGAACATATCATAAATATATATGATATTCTAGTGGTAGGAACCAATTCCCACCAAAATAATGTGATGATCCTGACATTCTATTATCTAAAAAATTGTGAGTTATTATGCATCATTGTGTCTAAATTAACAAGGGAACACGTTCCTTTGAAAAGATGGTTTAAACTAATGGATTTCTATGGTGAATGTTGAGAGATTATGTTGAATAACAATATGGTAAGGAAAAAATTGATTTTGAAACCACCCTAAATCACCCACAACTGAGCAGAAAGACAAAGAAAATTTTAATTTTTTTGTGGGAAAATTGTCAAAATGGAATTAAATCCATTAAATGTGTCATCCATTTAATAGGTTAAAAATAATATACATTCTAGTTCTCATTCATCCATTCTTTTCTACACTTTTCATGATTTAAAATGGTGAAATTGATATGTTTTTATTTTACTATGATGAACCTTTCATAAATTGAAGGGATCATCTCGTTATCATTTATCTTTGAATTTAATTGATCAAACAAGTACTCTTATATATGTTTTTTTCCATAATATTGTGTCTTCGTGATTCTAAAAGACATACATAATCATTACAATCAAAATGTCACCATCAAATATTTTAATAGATTCCAAGACTATTGGGAAAGCCTCTTTATCCCCAAGGCACCGATTTATGCTACCAACAATGTAAAACCAGAATATCAATTGGTGATCATCATGGTTCAAGTGTTCAAAATAAAATACCCAATCTATGAATTGGAATTAAATCATGAAATCCTTCATAGGATAAATTCCCATTGTCCATCCTCCCCATTATAGGCCTTAGGAGAGGAAGTGGCCCTTATTTACACATTAAAATGTTTTGGAAACATATCCCGAGAGAAAAAAAAGCACAGAAAAACCCTACATCAGGGAGGTGGATAAGGATGCTTACGATATAAAATAAATCTTTCATAATATTCCAAAGACAGATCTCATCCATTCGGTTTATTATCATCATTATGTGACAGTGATTTCACTAGGATATGAATAAAAAGTTATTAGTACATTAACTATCAAAATTTGGTCCTAAAATTTGATTGAACATAATGGTTATCCAAATAATGAAGCATTGGAGTAGTCTTATATCATTATTTACACCAATATATAAAAGGACCAATATTGTATCCTGAAAGTGGGCCAAAATCAATCATATATCATCACTAGCCAGGAGCCTCAGACTTCATCACAGTTAGCCTCAATGAAAATGTAATCTTATGGAGCACCCCAGTTGATAGTTATAGTGTAATTTTTATCATAATATACCATGGGACCATGTTTGGTATATAAAATTACACACCAAATGGTATATATGGAACAGTAACATCAAATGGAATATCAAGAACCCACCCACCACTGTTAATATCTAGAATATACATACCAAATGAGATAATATATTGAGTAGGGGCTCATGCCTAATTATATCATTATAAATTTTATATGAATCTAATTTGAAGAATACTCATCGAATCCTAAAAAACTCACTCTTTAAAAGTATAATAATGCACTCTTATAGTAGGATTAGTCACATTATGTTGGCCAAAATTCAGCCTCTCACACATGAAAGAAGGTATCATAAGTATATTTAGAGTATCTATAGATGGTATTACTTACCATGTTATTATTTTATTGGGTAATAAAAAAAGATCACATGACCTTCAGAAGTATTGGATTCAATATTTGGGGTCCATGTTAAGACTGTCATCGAAATACAATCTCCCTAATATAGATACAGGAATTGGTGCTGTTAGGGATCCTTTCAGTCAACCCCCAAAGGATTACAAAGAAATTTCTATATAGAAATGACCTTATCAACTCTGATGAGATAAAAGGGATATTTTTGAAATAATTTCTTGAATGTTCTTGGTATCCCTACCCTGGAATTATGTACCAACACATTCTTACAACTACCCAAATTATTGTGATGTTTCATAACACATGTTGTGGGATGGATTTTAAAATTTGTATTCCCTCATCAAGTGATATCTAGAAATTTTACAACTTTTCCAATCACTTATAGATGCTAAAATACCTATATTTTCAACCTCCTCATTTCAGGTATTTTTGAAACCATATATCATCTACTATTTATATTAAACCTCTATGATAGTCAAGGTATTTTAATCATTGGGAAGCATATACATTATCCAAGGCCTCCATTTCATCAAATACTAGCCTCATACCAATAATTAACACTATTCTACAAACACAGCTATGAATCCACATGAATGGAGTTATAGATAACATGTAGGAGAAGTATCATTTCCTCCCATCTCATGAAGGCAGATAGAGAAGAGTATATTCCTTCCAAAAAAATCACACCACTTTATATATTTATTATTCCATAGAGAATAGTTTGATAGAACTCCCTTTAATAAGGAAGCTTAATGGAACAGATTTTATAGGACATGACAACCACTTCACCTAACACTGACGCCTCGTCTACATAATATGGAGTTCCATTGCCTTCAAAGTATATCATCAGAAATAGATGGAAAGGGGTTGTTGGAACCACTGAAACCAGAATCACTGCTTTAGTCACATAATACATTTGAACAAAAAACAAAATTTTTGAAATATTTTATTGTCTATATACATCCCATGGATAGGAGACTCTCTTTCAACACAAGATTTAACAAAGTCCATTCCTTCCCATAAAAACCTTTCCTTATGTATTTTGATTATAGCACAAGGGTTAAATTGATGGAACTCCCAAAATTTTAAATATGTGTGAG
Source organism: Viscum album (assembly GCA_963277665.1). NCBI lineage: Eukaryota > Viridiplantae > Streptophyta > Magnoliopsida > Santalales > Viscaceae > Viscum > Viscum album. The sequence continues at coordinate 872,680,201 of OY728163.1, forward strand.
GAAATGTTGACAGAACACAAAAAGAATTTACCCTATCATCGAAAACTCAGACACATAATAATGTTCTTATTTTTATTTAAAGATTGGTTGAATACATGGTGTGTTAAGGCTCGATAAAATTAAAGGATCCCAAAAGCCATGAAATATGCATAAAAGTCATTATCAAAATAGTTTACTCTCCTTCATCCATACTACATGATGTTAAAAGTAATGGATGATTCCCAGGTCACATGACTCTAAACTTCACATCAACATCCTAGTCTCATGATGTTAAATTTCATTGAAAATCAAATATTTGTGATGTTATATCCATGATATTTCATTACCAAATGATGTTAAACTAAAAAAAAGACATCCTTAACACATGATGTTAAACTCTACAGCTAAAAAACATGTCCCATTATGATAAATTATAGGACCCCTAAAATGACTCATGAAATTAATGTCCCGGATTCATCTTGATTTTATGACATTAGACTGGACAATATATTCTTACCACATGAAGTTAAACTGAACCAAATCCATCCTTACTGCATGATGATAAACTACATAAGAGGAATATTTTCACCAAAAATTCTTCTCACATGAGTTAGATATAGTATATAGAGAAATAGTGTGCCTCGTGTCCCTTTATGGGAGTCGTATCCACACAGGGGATTCATCATCCAAGAACATATCATGGCTTTACATGATTCCTTCTAATATAAGATACATAGTGAAACCTATGACACAATTATTTGGCCAAACCATAATATTAATCTTCTTTCTTGTTGATTAAATTTTTTCCTTACTACAAGACATTAAACTATTTGATTGATTTCCTCTCTATTTAAAATTAAACATCATTATTTTTATAGAACTACATAAGGATTGATTCTCATTATTATGTGATATATAGCAATGAATATAGCCTATATATTTTCCCATCCACCACATGATAGAAATTTACAATTTCATTTATTTCCATTATGTGTTGAGATAATATCTTTTAATTCATTGTTACTCACAATTTGTATATCTCACATGAGATTAATAACTCTAGTAGATTATTCCCTAAATGATAGAGACATATATGAAAATGAAAGGTGTAGAAAAGTCCAAGATTCTATACCATAAATAGGAACACCATTAGTTATTTTTTCATAATGATAAATTTAATGTTTGATGTCTCTTACATGACATCAAACTAAGCATTGTCGTGGACCTCACCCAAGTGAACCACTATCTTTGGTGTTGTTATCCTGCCACACCTCCATTCAAGTACTATGAATGGGTTGATTCCTCTCATCATGGGATATGTAATCACACCTAAATCTCTCATCCTTAGTCCATATAACATTTTTAATGGAAATAATAGCCCCCTCTGTGTGTGGGTTATATCATTGTAGATAATTTCTCAATCAAGATCTACATGTGGGTTTCTTGTTTTTATCAGAATATATGTAGTGATTCCTAGAACTCCCAACCTTGGCTAGATGTAATAATAAATAGGAACAAATCCCACCTATTCGTATGGGTTCAGACCCCATAGAGAGTTTCCCATTAATGGAATATATGTGTATTGATTATAGAAATAAATAGATACATAGTGTAACTTATGTCATGAGTCTTGGGTCCATCCATAATATTCACTTTTCACATCACATAGCCCATGGATTTTCCTCATAGTGTTCAACATACATGGTTTCTTAAGAACAATGTGTTGCTTTATTCTTATTATCATAGGATATGTAATCCCAACCATATCTCTAATCCCATGTCTATATATAACAATCTATAAAACAATCCCCCATCCAGATGTACGGGTCAGTCCCCTATGGGGTTATTTTATACAAGAACTACATACAACCTGATTTAAATTATCATAATATTAAAAATTACACACAAATACAAGAGAAAAGGATAATCCAAGAAATTATGAAAAACATCACCCCTAACTAAATATGGGTTGGATCCATACAATAATGAATCTGAGTCACACTCTCCCATAGCTTAGTAAAATTAACAGTTATCCTTTGTTTCTCATGCTGAGAATGGATCATTGGAGATTTTGGAGCCTGTCAGGATACACTAGCCAGTTTAATTGATCAGATCATAAAAAACATCCTTACAATATGAAATGAAATTATAGGGAATATTTCCATACAAAATTATTTTAAACATAATGGAAAACATATTTAACACATGACATTAAACTGCAATGAAAACATCCAAATCATGTTGTGATAAAACTACATGAAAAGTACATCCCCACTATATGACATCAAACAGTGTGATCTATCTCCCATCTTCATCCCTTTCATTATACCACATGATCCTAACACAACTTGAGTACAATACATAGTTCTTTCTTCACCTTTTATGATCCTCATCCCATAAGTGGCACTTTTTATATTGAGTTCCTCTAGTTGTATAAAACCTCTAATGGATCATGTAAATGAAAAGAGACATCTCATTTTTACTTTTATTTATTTATATATATATACTAATAAGGTATTATTCATACCATATGTAGACATATTGGACCCTTAGAAAGGGCATTATCATCCTTAAAATCCTAACATCACTATTTTTTGGAATCAGTACATGAGGATATCATGGGCCATCCCCATCATGATTTTCCCATTTATGTAATAACGGCCTAAGGACCATGATTCATGATTTTAAAAAAATTCAGCTATTGATTGGAAACAATGGTGATGTGCTCTTTCCCCGAGTATCCTCATTAGGATTTTGTGTAACATTCCCGTAAATCCATGTCCATGTGTATGAAAAAATTAAACTTGTTGCACATTGGTCAAAGATATATGACAAAAAACTCAATCCATTAATGGTCCAGATCACAAGATACTAAACTTTTAATAAAAGACACAAAAAATTTATCATTTTCAAAAATAGGTAATAGATCCCCATATAAATGTAAAGTATCCTCATTATAAAATTTTCATCTCTATATTTGTTGAAAATGTTATAGTATTAATAAATAAGGCATAATGATCATGCAACCAACTTTGAGTCCAATGGAAATGTTGATACCTGACCACTATATCCCATTATCTTTGAAAAAGATAGACTAATGGGTTTTAAAAAATCCTTTCCATTATAACTTGTTCATTATGTGGTGACAAAATATTTATGGCTCTCAATCCCTTCATAAATAATACATTTTCCCCAAATCATACTTCATGATTTTGGTTCCAATTGTAACTACACACCTTTAAATTTCCTTGGAAAAGAAAATATAACTCTCTCTTTGATATTTCTATTTAATTATAAGGTATTTGGCCAACCAAAAAGACACATATCGATCCTATAGGAATGAGTTTCTACTCCTTGTGAGATAGATGTCTCCATGTAAGAATTTAGTGTTATATAATGTTATCATCCATTCCTTATATGATTTTCCATATCCTTACTCACGAGTTGAGGAATATTGAAAATAATTTATATTCCCCATAACTGTATTATTCAAGAGGATTAAACATCATCAATGATACATCATCATGTATTATACAATTAATAAAATAAGGAATGGAATACCCCAATCCAATATCTGTTGATGGACCACACCATGTGGCATAGGGTGTAACATCCCAGGAAAATAAATAATATAAAATTTTCATATTTAATATTATTATTAATTAAATTTTAATTTTCATTTTATGGGGATTATATATTCGATGTAATACTTGACACATAATAATGGGTTTTTTCGAAATCTTATATTGCACACGATGCTGAGTCATACTAAAATAATAATAATGTAATATTATTATTTTAAATTGTAATTAACACCAAGATATTGTGTTAGAGGGAAAGAACATATCTGACCATATTATGATTAAATGGGTTTGTTAAATGTTTTTACATTTTTCCAATAAAATTTAGTGGCTTAAAATGAGATTGAATCCAATTTTAAGAATAAATACTCTAATTTTTTTTAAATGTACTTTAACAACATTTTAATGGAAAAACATTTTTAAATGTAGTTTTTGTCACTTTTATATATTCCATTAGAAAAAATAAACATCTTATTTAGAATAGGGACAACAAAAATTATTTGGGAAATTTTTTTGTATTTTTTTTGATGATGTTCATTTTTTAATGAATATTGAAAAATGATCCTTTTTTAGTCAGAACTATATTTTCATCTGATTTATTTATCCATATAGATTATATTTTTAATTGGTATTAAATTTTAATTAGATTGTTTTTTACCATTAAATCCAATTTTTTTCATTGGATGTAATTTAAATTTTTCATTACATAAACACATGTTAATATTTTGATAGTTATTATTTATCAAAAACAGGATTTTTGGTTTTGACAACAAGAATTAATTTTTAATTAATTTCTCTAACTTCTGTGTTTTGAATTTGGAAAAATTCATTCCATATTTTTAATCTGGAGGTCCAAATTGTGTAAATAGGCAACTTTTATTTTTATATATTATGAATTGTATCATCACCAAATATTTTATTTACCATGGTTAAAGGGTAAATCTGATAAATAAGGGTATAAAAATAATATTATAATAATATTAAATTACCCTAACACGATTCCTAATCAAATTTGATGAGATATTTCTGATCATAGTCATCCTTGGGTCGATTTTAGGACCCCATGGAGCCACTTGTATGTGAAAATGACATTTAATTACTTTTAATTTAATGTTATGGAAAATATAACCTAAACATATATCTTTTTGTAAAATAATTTTTATATGGGGTTATATAAGATATTTTTTAGACTATAAATAGTCAATATAAATCTGAAAATATTTTATACATCATTGTATTTTATTTATTATTTATAGATATTAAATAAATAAATTTATTTATGACACAATGGTGATGTAGTGGTTACCATATTAATGATTTATTTAAAAAATTGAGATTATAAATATTAAAATATATTTATTTTGAAACTTTTTATGTCATCCATGGATTTTATGGATGCTTATTACTTTTTATCTTTTAATTAATGATGTTTTTTCAAAAGAATCGCGTTTTTATGGATTTTGTAAAAGTCAATATATGAATAGTATATAAATTGATATAATTCAGGTTTAAAACAAATACTAATTTATTAAGTGAAATAATAGTTCTAAAAATCTAAGATTCAACAAAATGACTTATATAAGGTTTAAAATTTGATTATTGAACCACTTGTGGTTCTATTGGCATTTTATACTAACTATATTAACTATATTTTATGAATATACAAGAGGACATGTTTAAAGTTAAATGAGTTAACTAAGGGTCAAAGCTAAAAGGTAAGGTTAATTTTATGACTTAAACTTGTCTAAAAGCCATTTGGTGAGAGTAATTATACCCATATTCATATTAGATTATAAATATATCACTTTGGTGTTATTATAATGAACAGAAATTTATAATAAAATAATATTTCAAGACATTTCTAAAGTACCCCTCCTCCATATTATAAAAGGACACCAATTCTAACACATTAATGACAACTATAAATCCCCTTATATCATCCAAAATCTACTCAAATAATCTCTCAACATTCCCCAATTCTTACTATAATCCTTCCCATAGGCAGAAGGCAATTCAAGAAATCCCTTTGGCCAAAATCAAAAGAAGTTACCAGAATTGAGGTACCGTCTTCTCTCAAGTTCCTTCCAATTATTTTTCCTTCTAAACTTTCTATGATATTATTATTAATTTTTATATAACAAAAAAACTATACTCAATATACTACGTTGTTTTTATGAGAATTATTATATCTACACTTACATACACCTCTATCTAATGGGTATAGAACATATTGTTTCTGTGGATGGTGAACTACTGTCTCATGAAATGAAGATTGTTCAATCTTCTCCTACAACCTCTTATGTTGGAAATTATTATGGAACATTAATTATACAAGATATAAAATCTATTTATTTTATCTATATGATTCTTTAATTCTCATTCATAACACACCTTTATGCTTTTCATGTTGAATAAATATGATAATTTTATTTAAGGAAGTGCGGACTACCGCCCCTGAAAGGTATATGACTCGTTCATGCTATACATGGAATATATAAAGGATGTAATTAATGAACATATGTACCATATATAACATATATATTATACTGTAATTCTTATATACCTATGTATCATTTATTTTGCATTCCTCTAAATATGAAAAATAAATGAAAGTAGAATTCATGCATACGTACGGTTTACCATCTCCATGAACATTCAATTCCATTTATTATATCCAAATGATATTGACTATTATAAATACATATATACTTGATATATATGATATATATCATATCTAAATCATGAATATCATTGTCAAGATATTTTAATTTTTCCCACATGGACAATTTGTAATTATAACATGTTTATTTTTTACTCTGGTTCTGAACATCGACAAAATGTCTGATATGAACTAAAATAATTAAATAATTCTTATAGAAATAACAAGGAAGAACAAGGATCATACGAGACAAGTCAGACTCGAGGTAAGGGACTTCATCTCAATCTCATTTCATTAAGGCATGTTTTGATAATATACACCTCATTTTACATGGTGTATAAGAAACCCATTTGACATTTACATTCATTCAAAGGGAATATTTTATCTACAAAGTAGTTTACTAAATGACAAAAGTAATTTTTTTAACATTTTCAGCAACAATGATCTCTCCACCACTGTAATCGTTATTTTCATTTCTCTATAAGTCTTCGTATTTTTTAAAGGAAAATAAATCCCTTATTCGGTTTTTGGGTCTTTTCATATTACAAATGGTTTCTGAAATGGATTGATTATGTCAATATCTTGAAATTTTTTCTTCTAGTTTAAAATGAAATATTGTTAGTGAAATGTTGATATTTTCAATATTTTATGTGTTATGATTATATAATGGTACTTGGAAATTTTACAGGTGGTTACGTGATAAACCAATGATGGGTGGTTACATTATAAACAAAATTACAGGTGGTTTCATGATAAACAAAGGATGGGTGGTTACGTTATAACCTCTAATTCATTGGATATGGAAGTCTATTGTATGACTAATCTATTTAGTGATATGTGTAGAATTGGACTGTATGGTTTATCCATTTAAGTATGTTTATGTCCAAAGTTACCATTATATGTTATATGCTTATTTATATGGGTTTTATTGTAATATTTTGGTTATAAAAAAGGGTAAAAAATGTTCTTATATTTACTGATTTTTTTTCATCTTCTTTAAGTTGAAATGTATTACATTATGATAATGTATTCATGGTTTACATGATGTTTAGAAAACTAACTGTTTTCCTTCTTTAGGTATCCCTTGCTGAGTTTTATATGATCATCCCATGTTTTTGAAATATTTTTCACAGGACATAAAGTGAAATAGGTTCAAGGATGGGTTCAAGGAAAATTCAAGCTGTTTAAAACATGGAAATAAACATGTTTCAATTTTTGAGTTTTAATTTTATGACAAGAACCATATACTGAGTAGAAGTGTCTACATGTAATATTCAAGTTGTTATATATAAGTTATGACCTAATTATCTAAATATGTAATACTAAAAGTATTTTCAATATGAATTATTAACCTAATTCATGATTATGTAAATTTTAAGGCTGGGGCCTTATAGTTGGTATTTGAGGTCAGTATAGAAAACATTAAGAGTTAGGATATTGTTAAATTAACATCCATAAATTAATTTACGGTAGGACTGAAATGATATGGCATTTGAAGATTACCATGTTACTTCATCTAATATATTTCTATGTTCAGAATGGTCTTCCACAGAGGAAATAGGGCAGATTTAGCATAGTTTACTCGGGATATAAATTGTGGTGGTGTCCATGCATGAGATAAACCAGATCAACCACAGAGGAACATGTCTATAGTGTAGCATTTCAGGAGGCAACATCCCCCATCATTAAAAGGATCATCTGACCCTGTGCAAGATAAAAAGTGGATCAAATCATTGTAAAAGATTTTTGATTTCATGGGTTGTATATACAATCAAAAGTTTAGTCTTATTGTTTACAATTTTGAAGGGGAAGCTGATCAGTGGCGGTTGATGCTTAAAAATATAAGGTGCAGTGAGGATATTGATTCTCTCTGTTGGGAAGAATTAAATGGTATGATTCTTGATAAATAATTTCCTAAGGAGTCTCAACTTATGATGTAAAAACAAATTTGTGGAATTGAGTTAGGAGGATGACTCAGTGGCTACTTATGAAGAAAATTTCACTTGACTGGTAAAGTATGCTTCAAATTTCATCTGAGATCTTGATAGTAAGATAAATCTATTTTACTCAGGATTGAAGCCATGATATCATAAGTGTTGCAACCATGGTCTTATATTCATTATTTGGAGTATGGTTTGTATTTCTTGTCAATCCTCAATGGATGTTTGGAACGTGTACCTACAAAGAGATCATATCGTTCAAGCAGACAACATTATTGAATGTGGTGTCGTTTCCCAGTGTTTGCCAAATTTTTGGGGTCCAAAATTTTGAATTTGGTGAGCATCGCGAAAATAGGATATCCATGAAGAGCATAATTAAATATGGCAATGGAAAAACTTTCTCGAAGAGTGACTTAATGGTTTGAAATTCGCGAATACCATAATTATGGAGGTAGAGATTCTTCACCATTACGTCAAAGCATTGCGAATGGCAGAGGATGAAGAGCATCACTGTGATGAAGATCTTTGCGAGGGAGCTTCGCGGAGAAGGCACAAATGAAATGATGGAACACTCCGTGATTACGACAAGCTCTGCGAATGGAAAATTGCTATAGTGATTTGCGATTTTGAGAGAATTTCAGCGGGATCATTGGAGATTCGCGATTTGATCTGACATGGCACTGACTTTGTGCAGAAGGGTCGAGGGTCGGTGGAATCGCCTTTAAATATAGTTCAACCCCCTCGATAGGAGGGGAGAGATATCTAAATGAAAATCTTTTTCTCTCGGTTCGCAAAGGACACTCATGTTGGCTCGGTGAGCTTTGCGAAGAGGGAGGTGCTCTGTGAGAGCCAAGCAATGCAAAGACTTGTGCATCGCAAGAGTGCTTCGCGAAAAGGCAGGGTCTCTGCAAAGGCTTATTTGTGCTTTTCAAAAATGGGATCCTTGTGAAGTAGGGTACTTTGCGAAGGCCCTATCCAAAGGTTGTTTGCCCAGTGGACAAGGGAAAAAGTGGTATTCATTAGTGGATAAAATTTGTAGTCTTCTTGGTTTGGTAGGCTATTACAGGAGGTTTTTTAAAAAAAATTCATAGTTATCTAGCCAACTGACTAAGTTAACTCAAAAATGAGTTAAGTTCATCTGGACAAAAAAATTTGATGATTGTTTTCAGGAAATGAAAATAAGAATAGGGAATAATCCAGTTTTGGAATTACCTTCTAGAGATGGTGAATTTGTTATCTACAATGATGCTTCATTGAAATGACTTCATTGTGTTTTAATTCAGAATGATCAGGTAATTTCGTATTCTTCAATATGTTGAAACCTCATGATTTAAATTTCCCTACACATGATTTGAAATTAGCTGCTGTTATTTTTTCTTTAATAATTTAGAGGCATCATCTGTATAGGGCATAATATGAAATATATAATAACCACAAATGATTGAAGTATATATTCACTAAGAAATAATTGAACATGAGACCGAGGAGATGTCTAGAATTAATCAAGGATTATGATTGCACGATTCATTAATATTTTAGGAAAATAAAATAAAGTGTTTGATGATTTGTGTTAAAAAAGTAATGTTACATTAACCATGTTACATTTGGAATAATATCCTTTTATTAATGATTTTATGAAATTTGGAATTGATGTTATTGGTGTACGAAATTACATTGTTTTATTTTAGGTGTCAATGAAGTCATCCTTATCAGACATAATAAAGCAAGTGAAAAAGGAATATAGTGAGTTGAAAAAAAAGATAGAGTTGGTTCAGAAGGGTAGGTTTCCTGAATTTATCATTGATAATGATTTTAAATTGATATTTGGGAAGATATTATGTGTTCCTTGTGATTTACAGTTGAATAATGTGTTGTTATGTGAAGATCATAATTCTCTGTTTTCAGTTCATCCCAGCAGTACTAAGATGTAAAGAGATCTTTGAGAGTATTACTCGTGGGACGGTATGAAAAGAGATATTGTGGACATTACTGTGAATTATTTGACTTGTAAATAGGTTAAAGAATAGTAGAAATTACCAAAAGTGATACATTATCCTTTACTAGTACCAAAGTGAAAATGGGAAAATATATCCCGGGACTTTGTTTTGGGATTACTGAAGACATCTCAAGGTAATAATGAAATCATGGTTATTATTGACTGACTGGCTAAATCTTCTCATTTCCTTTCTATTCGAGATACTCTGTATCTAAATCATCATTCTCGGTTGTATGTTAAAGATATAGTTAGGTTGCATGGATTTTCCCTCTCTATTGTATTTGATCATGATCCCAGAATAACTTATAACTTTTATAAAGGCCTTTTGAAGTCATTGGGTACTAAATTAAATTTTAGTACATCTTTTCATCCTCAATCAGATGGGAAATCAGAATGAACAATTCAAAAATTGGGAGAAATGTTATGTGCATGATCAAATGATTACTAGGGATGTTGGGACCAACATCTTGATTTGGTTGAGTTTTCTTATAATAACAGGTTTCATTCTAGTATTCATATGACTTCATTTAAGGCATTATATTTGAAGTGTTATCGAACTCTAGATTTTTGTGAAGCAATAGGTGAAAGGAAACTGATGGGACCAGAATTTGTAGAATAGATTACAGAGAAAGATCAGTTGATACAGAATCACATGAGGATAGCTCAGAGCAGGTATAAAAGTTATGTGGATAACTGAAGGAATGATCATTTTTAAGGTAGGTGATCATGTCTTTCTCAAATTTTCATCATGGAAAAGTTTGATGAGTTTTTGTAAGAATAGGAAGTTGAGTCCACGGTTCATTGGACCTTAAGAAATTATGGAGAAAGTTGGATCAGTTGCTTACCGAGAGGATTTACCACCGAATTTTTCACAGGTACACAATGTTTTTCATGTTTCAATGTTAAGAATTTTTATTCCAGATCCATACCATGTTTTGAGTCTAGAAGTAGTTTTGTTGGAAGAAAATATTTTTTATGAGGAATAGCCTGTCCAGATTATTGACTGCATAGTGCAAGTGTTGCAGAATACAGTAATTTATCAGGTTATGGTTTTTTGGAAAACCCATATGGTTGAAGAGGATACACGGTAATCTTATAATTCTATGAGGGAAAAATACCCCCCACTTTTTTGATAAGTGAATAAAATTGAGAGGACACAATTTTCAAAAGGGTGGAAGAATGTAACATTCGAGGTAAATAAGGAATATTAAATTTTCATATTGTTAATATTTTTGAAATAATTATTAATTTTACTTTAAATTTGATTCTATGTTCAATGGCGTACCCGACATGCAACAATGCATTTCTATGATATCTTATGTTGCACACGATGCCGAGTCATACTAAAAAAATATAATATTATTATTTTAAATGGTAGTTAACGCCTTGTTGTTGTATTGGCGATAATGATCAGAACTAACCATATCATGATTATACATGTTTTTAAATTTTTTTACATTTATAAAATAAAATTTAGAGGCTTAAAATGAGATTGATTCTAAATTTATGCATAAATACTCTAATATTTTTTAAAAGGTAGTTTTACAGTCTTTTGAAGGAGAAACCTTTTTAAATCTAGTTTTTTCACATTTATATGTTCTATTTTACAAAATAAACTTCTTATTTAGAATTGAATCAACAAAATTTACATTGGGCAATGTTTTGGAAATTTTCTAATAAAGTTCATTTTTTAATGAATAGTGAAAAATACTCATCTTTAAGTCAAAACTATCTTTTAATTTGATTTATTTATATGGTTAGATTATATTTTGGTTAAAAGTTTAATTATATTATATTTTTTCCGTTTAATCCAATGTTGGTCATTGGAATTAATTTAACTTTTTAATTAGACATAAACACATTTCAATCTTTTGATAGTTATTATTTCCTAAAAACACGCTTTTTTGTTTTGACAACAAGAATTAATTTTTAATTAATATAGAATCATCTGTGTTTTGAAATTATAAAAATGGATTCAATATTTGGAATCAAGAGGTCCAAATTGTGTATATAGGTAAATTTTATTTTTAGACCATATGAATTGTATTTTCAGTAAACATTTTATTTACCATGGTTAAAGGGTAAATATGGTAAATAAGGGTAAAAAATAATATAATAATAATATTAAATTAACTTAACCTTTGTCCTAATGCTATTGGATGAGATATTTCCAACCATAGGCATCGTTTGGTCGATTTTTGGACCCCATGGAGCCACTTGTGTGTGAAAATGACATTTAATTACTTTTAATTTAAATTTAAGTAAAATATATCCTAAACATGTATCTTTTAGTAAAAAAAGATTCATATAGGGTCATATAAATTATAATTTAGACTATAAATATTCATTAGGAAGATAAAAATATTTTATACATCATGTTATTTTTTTAATAATTTTCAGAGATTAAAAAAATAATGTTTCTTATAACACAATGGTGATGTAGTGATTGCATTATTAAAGAATTATTTAAATAAATGAGATTATAAATATTAAAATAAATTTAATTTGTAATGTTTTATTTCATCCAATAATTTTATAGATTATTATTAATTATTATATTTTAATTAATGATGTTTTTTTAACGAATCATGTAGTTTTGGATTTTTTAAAAGTGATCATATGAATAGTATATAAATTTACCTAAAAGTGTTTTTTTAAAAATAATATTTTATAAAAGGATATAATACTCCTAAAAACCTATGATTCGTCCAAATGACATAGCTAAGGTTGAAAGTATCCTTTAAAATCTACTTGACATTCCATTTTCATTTTATAGTAATTATATTAACCATATAGTTTGAATATACAAGAAGACATGATAAAAGATAAATTAGTTAACTATGGGTTAAAGCTATAAGATAAGGTTACTTTTTAGACCTAAAATTATCTAAAACACATTGTCTAAGAGATTTTCAACCAATACACATCTGATATTCAAAATATATCACTTTTTGTTATTATAATTCTAAATTCATTTGATAATAAAATTATATTTCAAGACAGTCCTAAAGTGCGCCCTCTTATAAAATGACACCACATATAACCAATTACTCACACCTCTAAAGCCCATTGGATCATCCAAAATCTGCTAAAATTAGCTCAAAAAATTCCTCCATTCCTTTTAAAAGCCTTCCCCTAGAAAGAATGCAATTCAAGAAATCCCTTTTGATCAAATCAAAAGAAGTTACCTGATTTGATGTAATGTATTCTCTCATGTTCCTTCCCATTATTTTTCCTTATCCACTACCTATGATCTCTTTATTATTATTTTATATAAAAACACCAATATAATCAATATACTAGGATGTTTTTTATGTTATGAATTCTAACTAAACTTACACACACCTCCCTCTAATGGGTAAAGAACATATAATTTTTTTGGACGGTGAACTATTACCTCCCGAAATGATGATTGTTCAGTCTTCTCATACCACCTCTTATGGTAGACATTATGATGGAACTATAATTATACATGATATTTATTTTATCTCTATGATTCTTTAATTATCATTTATATCATACCTTTATGCTTTTCATGTTGTATAAATAAGATAACTCCATTTGAGGAAGTGTGGACTACCGCCCCCTAAAAGTGATATGACTTGTTCATGCTATACATGGAATGTATAAAGGATGAAATTAATGAAATTATGTAAAATATATAACATATATATTATAATAGAATTATAATATACATTTGTATCATGTTTTCACCTATTTAAATATTAAATGGAAATGAATGAAGAGTCCAAGCGTACGTAGGTCTTACCGTCTCCATGAAGGGGTCATTTCATTACTTATATCCAAATGTTATGGACTATTCTAAATACATATATAATGGACATATATGATATATATGATACCTTAATCATGAATATATTTATGGATATAATGTAATTTTTACCACATTGACAATTTTTAATTATAACATGTTCATTTTTGACTCAAGTTCCGAACATCGAAAAAATGTCCAATATGAATGCAAATAATTAAATAATTGTTATATCAAGGTAATAAGTGATATAAAAGGAATAATAAACTTGAAAAAGGTTATAAATAAACTATAAATTAAATTAAGATTATTATTTAGGAATAACAAGGAACACACAAGACAATTCGGACTCAAGGTAAGGGACTTCATCTCAATGTCCTTTCATTGGGGCATGTTTTGTTAATATACAACTCCTTTTACAAGTTTTATAATATACTCCTTTGAATTTTACATTCATTTAAAGGGAATATTTTATCTATAAATCATTTTAGTAAATGATAAAATGAATTTTTTTAATATTTTCGGCGACAATCACCTCTCCACCTCTGTAATCGTCATTTGGATTTCTCTATTATCCTTCATGTTTTTAAAATGAAAATAAATCCAATATACCCTTTTGGGTGATTTTGTATTGAAAATCGTTTTTGAAATGGATTGATTATTTCAATATATTGAAATGATTTTTCAGATTGAAAATGAAATGTTATTAGTGAAATTATGATATTTTCAATATTTTATGTTTTATGATTATATAATGGCACTCAGACATTTGACAGGTGGTTACGTGATAAACCCATGATGGGTGGTTATGTGATAAACCAAATTATGGGTGGTTCCAGGATAAACCGAGGATGGGAGGTTACATTATAACCTCTAATGCATTGGTTATGTAAGTCGATCATATTTCTATTATATTTAGGGATATGTGTGTATGTCGACCATATGGTTATTTGATTTAAGTATTTTTATATCCAAAGATACATTTATATGCAATATATTGCTTTATATAGGTTTTATTGTAATATTTTGGTTAGAAAAAGGATCATAAATGAGATTATATTTACTGAAGTGTATTTTATACTTTATTAAGGTGAAACGTATTTCTTTATGAATAAAGTATTCATGGTTTACATGTTGTTCTGAAAAATAACAATTTTCCTTTTTATGTATCCATTACTTGGCTTTTTATGCTCATCCCATGTTTTTGAAATGTTTTTAACAGGATATAAAGTGGAATATGGTCAAGGATGGGATCCTGGATGTGTCATGATGTTTAAAACATGGAACATAATAGATTTCCTTTTTTAAGAGTTTTTATTTTATGAAAAAATGGATACTAATTATAAGTGTCTATATGTAATAATCGAGTTGTTATGTATAAGTTCTGACATAATTATCTTATTCTTGCAAACTAAAAAGATCATAAATGTAAATTATTTACCTAATTAAAGATTATGTAATGTCAAATATTAGGTCCTTATATAGGGATTGACCCTTCTAACCTATAACACCTAGAGTTTTATGTGATTTTTTGTGAAATATTTTAATTTTTTTTGATATTTTTCATTTCAAGCAAAAATAAATATAGATTTTTTATATGAAAGTACCAATTTATTATTTATTTTTAAAACACACAATGTTATCATTTAGTAATAATATACCCTAATATATATTTTAACTATATGAAACTCGAACTAGATGTGACTTATACACAACAATGACATGGATTGCATTACATGCAATAACGAGTTTCTATGAAATAATTTTTTTATAATTAATTAAACGAGATAGTTATAATAAATATTATAAACATTATAATATTAATATTAATAAAAAATTAAATATTATTTATAATGGTTTTATATAAATAAAACATGATTACAATAAAGCATATAAATTTTTGTAGAGTCTTTATATGGTTATGAATTCTATATTCTCAAAAGAACTGCATTTTATGTCCTTTTGTGAACAATAATAAAATTCATATTATAAATTGTTAAAAAATTTATTTCAAAAAATAAACATCATTTTTTATTCATAATATAAAAATTCTATTATGGTTATATTTTTTGGATTATCTGAGAAACCTCATTTTCGAGTGAGTAGTGGAAAATAAAGGTTTTTAATATAAAACTACATTTTCATCTAATTTATTTATATAGTAAACTTTTATTTTAAGTTTTCATTAAATTACTAATAGTTAAATAAAAAATATATTAATCCTATTTAGGTCATTGGATACATTTTTAGGTTGAATTTATATTTAAATCTATAATGAACCTTTGAACATTTTCACTTTTAAAACCATCTTTCTTGAAACAATTCCAAGGTTAGCAGTAAACATAATTTTAATGATTATGTGAATTGAATTTTTATTTATGTACACAAACATTTTTAATCAGTATAATATTTATATTATATTAATGTAAACATAATTTTTGACCAAAAATATTAGTGATAGTGATTAAAATTATTTACAGAGTTTAAGGTAAAAGTAATATTAACATGGGACTAAATCTTAAATGTATGTTCCAAAATGACATATAAAAATGTTCCAAATACCATTTTTTGGTCATATATCGTCCACATACCTTCCATTATTTATTTATTTTTATGCATTATTTAGTTAATAACATCGGTACACATAACTTGTTTTCAAAAATGTCAAGTGTGTCACCTCCCTCTATTATAAAAGGCCACCACAGATCTATATTCCTCTCACCTATCAAACCACTTATGATAGAAAAATATTTACCCAATTCAATTACAAATATCACTCCCTTACTCCTTGATTCCTATATTTAATCATGAATCTATCCAAGGAAGAGCTTTAATGCAAACCCAAAGGAGTTACCCTAAGAATAGGTAACATCCTTCCTCAAGATCATTTCCTTCATTTTCTTTCTACAGTAATTGAATTATAATTTTTTTTACATTAATACATAGTAAAGTAATAATCATATATAAAATAATATTTATTTATGATAAGGGTTAAAAATAAACATATACACACTTACATCTATTGGGAAACAAACTTACTATTCTTTTGTTTAGTGATCTACCACCTCATGAAACAGTGTTGTTTTTTTTTCAGTTAAATCCTATCATGGTTAGGAATTTTTATATAGAATATGTTTTCATATTATATATATTATTAATAAATTATTTTGAAATAATTTTATTACACATAATTTCATGTGTTCTATTTTTTATGAATACGATAATTTCATTTCTGTAAATGAGGACTACTGCCTCCTCAATGTGATGTGATTCATTCACACAATACAATGAATTTATTAAGGATGGGTTTAGTGAAATTATATGATATATATAACATATTAATTATAATTAAATGATATATATATATATATATGTAATTTAATTACATTCTTTTAATATTATAAATGAAAATGAAAACATTATCAAAACGTACATACGACATATTATCTCCATGAACTGTGTTATCCATTTCATATTTATATATTATATAGATTGTTATTATTGTATATATAGTTAATATAAATTATATTTACATAAAATTTTATATTCTTGAAATCATGATATAATATGAGGTCTCAAAATTAATGACACATGTGCAAATAAAATTAGATATTACCTGAAGTGAAACATTAACTTGAAATTTTTAATAACTAAGTAATATATAGTCCAAATAAAACTATATATAGAATTAGATATAATAATATTTTTAATTAAAATATATATAATAAAAAAATTTATTATAAAATATTTTTTTAAGAGTATGAGGAGAGTCATGAGACATGGTAATGTAATTTCATCACACTTTTTATTTTTGTGAGATTCTTTCCTTACTCACCACTCTTTTCTTTTGTGTGGTGTGTATATTTCTCATGGATGTATTATAAGATTAATATCATTTAATATATTGGTATTTACATATCCTTTATATAAGTTTTGATTCATGGGTTTCATGATTCCAAATATAACATATCAGTAAGTAAATTTTTCCTCATTTTTCATTCTTTGAAACACATTCCATGTTATTCACTTATATTTTCTCATGTGGTTTATATAATACCATTGAAATTTAATATCATGAATATCATTATATTACTTATTTTTTATTATTAATTTAATTTTAATATTTCAATTGTGTTACGATTCAAATTTACTAAATTGGTAATGGTTTATTGCTGTAATCTAACCATTTATCGATATTGTTTATGATTATGCTCCCATTTATGAAATATTATGATATATCTCTCAAGAAAACTCATGATATATCTTAACCCTTATTTATCCATGTTATATCCAATTAATGCTACAATATTTACACTATTTGTTACAGTATATGTTCAAGATGATGTTTTTAATAATTTTCTATTCTACCTATCTCTTTGATCATAAATCATTGTTACTTTAAAACATGGTTCTATAAAATGTATCAACAAATACTTAACTATATTCTATTATAATTAAAATAAACTTTTACCCATGATTTTAATTTTTTAAACAAAATAAAAAGGAATCCCCTTGTCATTTTCTATTCAACCTAATTTCTGCACATTTTACAGTATAAGAGGAATGTTTGGCTTGTATGTACTTACCTATTGGCAGGACCATAATTCACTTAAGACTTCCTTTTCATGAACAAAAAGTTATTTTTAAGCTAATTTATATCCTAAAGTTCATCACATACACTATTTCAAACAGGTTTTCAATGTAAACTGTTTTCAAAAATGTATTATGTCTAAAAATTATTTTAAATGATTTTCATAATACCCTTTATAACTTTTAGAAAGGTGGGTCTCAAATAAATGGATTTAAATTATTTTGAATATTGTTTTATATGTTTTCAATTTCCCTTAAAAAATTTCATAATTTTTAAATCTTTTTTTATTTTTTTTGAAAGGAAAAGGTTTTAAAAATAATTTCAAAAAATAATTCTATGTTTTCAATGATTTTTAAAATAATAAAAGGGATTTAAAAATGTCTTAGGACACTTTTATATGTTTATAAGGGGAAATGTGTTCAAAATGATTCTAAGACTTATTTATATGTTTTCGAAGTGTGTGTCAAAATTAATCTTTCAAAACAATCATTCTAATTATTTATGTTTTCATTAGAAAATGTTTTCTAAAATTATTTCAAGCCATCCTTATATGTTTCAAAAGTGGTTTTAAAATGAAATTATTTTCAAAAGTTTGTTATGTTTTAAAATAAGTCTATTAATGAAGAAATTATATTTTCCCCATTAATTTTATTTAAAAGGATCTTTCAAGAAAACTTCCATATAAAACAAAATCCATTAGGGATCCTCATTATTTCATGGAAACGGTCCAAAGGATTCATTCATATTAATTCTCTAAATAGTTTATGTTGTACTGTCATTATATTTATGAAACCCATTTATCATTCATGGGTTATATGTTTATGAATCATATTACTCTTTCATGGGTCTTATAATTATGAAACCAGATTACTTCCATGAGTTATGATGTGATTAAAGACTATGAAATCTGTATTTTCCATAGGTTAAGATATATTTACATTTTTATAGAACCCATTTCATTTCATGGGTTTTGATATGATGTTTATAAAACACGTCAATTTTTATTGGTCATTATATTATGTTAGATTTATTATCTTTAGAAAAATTTATGAATTATTTTATTATGATATGGGTGGAACCAATATCTCCCTCTAATTCATAGAGTAACAATTTATATATCATGAGGTAATTATTGTAATCAAATTGACGGTCTTGATCAACTTTGGGATGATGGGGAAACTTGATCCCTTATAAGTAATGTACAACGAATAGGGATTGTGGTGTGTCCCACATGTGATGTGTAGTCATCATGAAGATGATAGATGGGAAATAATAATCCAAAATGGGTGGATTTAGAAACATGATACACTATGGTTTGATGGGAAAACCTGATCCACAATTAGATGATTGGGAAACCTGATCCCTTATAAGGAAAGAACTATGAATATGTATGGCTCTGTATTTCAACCATTATGTGTAGTCCCCATTATGTGGAATTATATGTTTGATAAATGAGTCTTAAATTATAGGTAATTATGTTAAATATTTATGATTATGCCATAATTCCACGTCTTATTCCTATGTTTTTCTTTCATGGATGCTTATTTAGTTTACCTTATGATTCATGCCACATGAACTACTAATCATTATATCATGATTCATGTCCATGATATTTTATTTGTTGGGTATGATCTTATAATGTAACAATCATGTTATCATACCCATATGCTAATTTTTATGCTTATAGATCTCCCTTATTTAAGATTACATAGAATTTGATCTCAAAATTTTTATTTTATCCTCCCCAATGTTATGTGGATATACATCATGTATGATATATACAGTATGGGTCATATTCATAGAGAACCAAATGAGAGTTTATTTATCTCAATCATGTATAATAATTTAATTTCAATGTTTCTATAGGAACAAAACTAATATGGTATTTGGGAATCTATTTTTCTATGTTTTTATGTTTTCCATAAAAGTGATGTAATGTCAATGTATATTATGACTGGGTTTTTGTAGTTTGTATCATAGTGAATGATTAGTAATACTTTGGAAACAATGATCAGAAAACATTCATGATATACCTAGGTATATTTTTAAGTATATTTCTAGGGATGTATATAAGTATAAGTATAATGATGAGTTTATGATTTAGAAAATTTCCTAGATTTTTGGTTAAGGATAAATTGAGTGGATTCCAGTAAATACATTCTTTTTTGGATACTAAAAGTTGTGAAGGTTCAGGAAAAGATGTACCTTTGAGAATAAACCCTAACAAGGTTTTTTGGGCCTAACTCAATTATAATTTGGTAAATGATAATGATACTTACTTCAAACCTAGTTTGAAACTCTCATGGGATATTCTTTGGGAATTATAAAACACCCTATGAACCATATCATAAGATTAAAATAGAATATCAATAGAATTAACCTAGGATAAACCAAAGGATTTTTAGATTTGATAAGTAGGTATCGTTATTTAGAAATATGATAAGTAATTTCACATGATTATATGGTTTTCTACATTGATAATTGTTTCTCACATTATGCATTCTAGTTTTAGTAAATAAAAGGAACTAGAAGGAATTGTGTAAACATTGAATGTTTCATATGTGGAATGTATGGCCATGATAAAAAAATATTTTCAAAGTGAAAATCTCGTGACGATAATTTGGAAGGTCCATTATTTTAGTTATACTTCTAATGTTATGGAGACAACAAGAGACATGTCAATGTTAATGGATGTTAATCCTATATTATTTAAATTAAACCTGATAATCTTGATTGGATTTATTTTTTGGAACCTTGATACATGATACATATTTCATATTCTAGGAATGGGTTTTTAAGGGGTAAGACGATGAAGTCGGAGTAATGGTTTATAATAAATTTGGAAATTAATATGTATATATTTTGGAATTATAAGATTATGCTATTTGAATGATGAAGTATATATGTATTTTTAGTACCAGTGTTCATTAAGTATTTGAAATTATATGTTTAATGGTTCTGGTTTGTTAGAAATATGATTCATGGAAAGGTGGTATTTTGGTTATGTTAAGGGAAACATATATCTATTCTCAATGTTGAGATAATGATATTTGGAAAAAGATAAGTTGGATATGAATAAGTAAATTGGACGGTACTAAGGACCTCATAACACATAAAGGATTATTTTAAAAAGTAATATATTTTTTCATGGATGGTGTTTGAAACATCTTTTATTTAAGGAATATATCTAGTAGTATTTGAAATAAGAAAGTATACCTATCTCTAAATATGATTTATGGTAATTTAGGTTATTACCATATTTATTGAGAAAAATGACTATTGTATTCACATATTTGGAATGTGAAACCCAAGAGAAATTTTATGATATATGTTGGATCAATGTTAATCTTGTCTCATGACCTGATTTTTAAATTTTGGGATATTCTTATTTCAAAAAAATTATACAGTTAACCAATCATTTAATTTTTATGTTAAAATTCACATGTTTTTTGTGACATTAAAGTATTATATCACCACATACCTATTTATATATATTATATAACATTATATATCTACCATTTATTGACAGTAACTATTGATATATGTTGTTACTTATCATGGATCTCCTGATCAATTAATGCTTCAGAAATGAAATTTTCCCCATCCTTTTTGGAGAAAGAAGTGATGTGGAAATTGGTGAATACCTGACCAAAGGATGATATTTTACATATGAAAGGGAATTAAATAATGGATGAATAACATCTCATGAAAATTATTCAACTCTAGGGATATAATCTTGAAATCAAATTGGATATCATGGAACCTTCTTTTCCAATGAATCAAATAGCCCCATAGATCATTACAGATTTATGGATTTATCATTGATAGCATTCTCATTATTATGTTCTGTATCACTCTACTTCAAAATAGGATAGTTAAACTTCCCTTTTGAGTAAATTTTATTTCTTTACGTATATTTTATCCTACAATGGAACTCATATATGAGTTACTTTGGATATCATTTATGATTCTTACTTACTTTTTTTGAAATGATGGTTTACTGTTCATTGATAGGATATTGGTTTCTATTAAAGAAACATAAAATTGTTAAACCATTTATAGGCCAGAATAATTTCATTGGATAAATTATTTTTTAGGGTGGTATAATGAAAAAACTTTAGTTTTTGTGAAATATTTATCTTTTTCAAATTAATGTAATCATTTTGATATTTTTTATTTCAAACGACACTGCATATAGCTTGTGTTATAAGAAATAAAAAATTTTATTCTTGATTTTAAGGGTACTCCATGTTTTTATTTATTCATATGATACCCTAATATATGTGTTTTCTAAACAAAACACCGACTTGGATTGTGTTATATGTAATCCAAACTTGGCATGATTTAAATGCAACAATGATTTTCTACAAAATAACAACTTTTTTACAATTTATTTAACAAGAAAGTTGTAACATATACTATAAACATAATAATATGAATAATAATAACTTATTTTAAACTATTATTAACAATGTTTTTATATAAATAATATATAATTATTATAACACATATAATTTTTGTTAGACTTTGTATATCTTTGGAAATACTATTTTCTCAAAAGAATAACTTTTCATATGCTTCTATTTATAGTAATACAAATAATTTTATAAAAAATTAGAAATTAATTTTATAAAATGAACATAATTTTATAATTCATAATATAGGAATTAACATAGGGTTAATTGTTTGGTATTTTTCTAAGAAATGTCATTTTTAATGAATAATGAAAATTACTAAATTTTAATTAGTGTTTTTTTTGTCTACATTATTTAAATAAATAAATTATATTTTATATTGTTTTTAAATTATCAATAGATACATTAATAGTATTTTAATATAATTTTGGTCAATAAAATAATTTTTTTGTGAATTTAGATATAAAACCTCAATGATCATTTTAACATTCTATCTTCAAAAACCCACTTCATAGCAATGTATATGAGATTTGTATTAAACATAATTTTAAAGCTTCTATGAATTTAATTTAAAAAAGTTTAAATACAAGGGTTTAATTTCTATAATATTTATAGTTAAGTATGATCTATGTAAATTTTTACAAAAAATATTAGTGAAAGTGATTAAAATTATTTACAATGATTAAGGTAAAATTAAGAAAAACGGGGCCCTAAACATTACAAATAAGTTCCAAAGTTACCAATACACTTTTAAAATTTCCTTATTTACCCATATATTTTCCATATACATTCCATTATTATGTTTTGTTGGTTTCTGATTGACTTAGTTAGTGAAAAATTAGGGTACACCTGACTTGTTTCCAAAAATGCCAAGTATCTCTCCTCCCTCTTCTATAAAAGGCCACCACCTATCCCCACACATAAAAACTACCAAAACAATTATTTTCGGACAATATATTCCCAATTGACTTCCCAAAATCACTCCCTTACTCCTTTAATCATCCGTTTCGATAGAAACCTATCAAAGGAATCCCTTTGGTGCAAACCAAAAGGAGTTACCCAAATAATAGGAAACATCTTTCCTCATGATCCTTTCCATTATTTTCTTTTTCCACGACCTCAAATATTATAATTTAATGATTAAATAAATCCATCAGTGTCCTAAGTATAAATATATATTTATATTATAGGTTTTAAATATAACATGACACACACATCCATCTTAATGGGTAACAAATATATTGTTCTTTTGTACTCCAAACTATTTTCTTTGAAAACAATGTTATTCATTTTTCCTGTACAACATCTCATAGTCGAGACATATGATTTAAACACTATTATTAAATGAGATTTATTAAATATATGATTTAGGTATTCTTCCTTAATTATTATATAATAGGTACCTTCATCCTTTCCATTTTATGTAAATATAATAATTTCATTTGGGGAAGTGTGGACTACCTCCCCCTCAAAGTGATGTTATTCATTTACAGACTACATGGAATGTATTAAGGATTGGATTAATTAAATTATATGATATATATATATAATATTAATGAAACTATACTAATATTATATATATATACCTATATTAAATTTAATTTCCATTTTTTCAAATTTACAAAGATAAACAGAAACAAGGTTCATCCATACGTACGACTTACTGTCTCCATGAATAGTGATTTATTTTTAATATTTATATATTATATAGATTTATATAAATAATATATACATAATATAAATGATTTTCATATTATATTTTATATTCTTTTAATCATTATATATTTATAAGGAACCCAAATATAAGACACGTGTGAAAAACAGAGTGGATATTACGTGAAATGTAACCTTAAATTTTATTTATTAATAAATGGTCAATATAATGACATAACAAAACCAAATATGGTATTATTTATAATAATATGGTTCTTTAAATTATTTATAATAAACTTATATTTATTAAATAGATTTTTTTGTGAGTATAAAAAGGGTCAAAACATAAGGTAATGTTATTTCATCTCATTTTTTATTTTCATGAGATTCATGCCCTACTCACCAGTCATTTATTTGTTGTGGTGTATATAATTTACATGGATGTAAAATATTATTAATATAAATAAATTTATTCTTATTTACATATATTTTTTTTATATTTATTTGATAAGCTTTATGTTTCAAAAGCATCCAAATCGGTAATGAAATTTTATCCCAATTTCCCCTCTTCGAGAAACACGCCATGTTTGAACCAATAGTATTCCATGAAGGTTATATATTGAATTTCCAATTTTATTTCATTAGTCTTAAAATTTTAATTAAATTTTAAACTCTTTGTAATGTTATTTTTTCAATCATTTTATGATTCAATTTTAAAAAGTTGGTAACGGTTTATAGATTCAATCCCACCATTTATTGATATTTTTTATGATTATGATACCATTGATGAAATCATATGATACAACTCCCAATAAAACACTCATGTTTTATAACCCATATTTATTAATGTTATATCCATGTAATATTATTGTTCTCCACTCTTTTTTACATAAGATTATAACGAAATTTCTCTTAGAAAGTATAACATTACGTATCTCTTTGTTCAAAATTTGCTGTCCTTCAAAACCATATTTTCTAAAATGTTTCCAAAATTATTATACTGTTATTATTTTATATTTAAAATATTACCCATGTCTTTACAATTTAAACAAATGGTTTTTTAAAAATAAAACATCTTGTTATTTTCTGATCGAGGCAGTTTTGTAAACTTTTTATGGTTGAAAAAGAATGTTCAACATGTATAGTTTTACCTAATATCATGAATGACTTCCCTTGATGATTATTTTAAAATATTAGAATGTTATTTTTAAGTAAAATGGTTTCCTATGATAATAGAAAATTTCTATTTCAATGTTGTTTTCAATGAAAAATGTTTTCAACAATGTATTATATTTTAAAAGTGTTTTAAATTATTTTCAAACCATAATTTTTAATTTTTAAAAAGGTGGATTTAAAATAAAATTGTTACCGTGATTTTGAAGCATCTTATTCATGTTTTCAATGTATTTTTAAATAAAAATGATTTCAAAATGTTTTCTATCTTCGTATATATATTTTCAAGGGAGATGGTTTCAAAAATGCTTTCTAGTCTTCTTTCTATGTTTTCAATGTATTTTTAATCAACAAAGTATTTAATTTTTTTTAATATTATTTTATATGTTTTTATCGGAATATTTTTTCAAAATGTTACCAAGACATATAAATATTTTTTTATATATTTTCAATGAAATAGGATTTCCAAAAAATCATGATTATTTTATAAGTTTTCAAGGTAAATGTTTTTCAAAAATTATTTCAATCCTTCTTTCTATGTATTAATTTTTTTTAATGATAATATTTTTCAAAAAGGTTTTATGTTTTAAAAAATATATTTTAAAAAATAATAATGAATTTTGAAGAAAAATTTTAAAAGGATCTTTCCCAGTTATTTATTCATATAATGTTAAGTCCATCGGTGTTAGTCATGTTTATTTTTTATGGAAATGGCCCAATTGTTACATTAATATTATTTCTATAAATGGTTTATGTTTCGAAGGAATTATGTTTATGGAACACATTTCCCTTTCACAGGTTATATATTTATGAAACTTGTTACACTTCTATGGGTTTTATTCATATTAAACCTACTTCTTTTAATGGGATTTGTTGTGATGAGATTATTGTGAATCCTATCATTTTCAATAGCTTATAAAATGACTATTTGACGATGACACCAATTTCATTTCATTGTTTATGATAGATTGTTTATGAACTATATCTCTTTTATAGGTAATAATATAATGAAGGTTTTGTTATCCTGTGGATCATGTAAGAATTATTTTATTGTGATATGGGTAAGACTCTCAACAACGAATTTGGTAATGTTTTATATCTTCTGATATAATGATTAGAATTAATCCATAGAGAAAAATCCACTATTAGGAAATGAATAAACCTTACCCTTATTGGGAATAGAGTGCTACTATGAATGTTGTTGTTCCCCACCTATTAGGATTATCAATTAGGATGATTTGATATGGGGGTACCCAGTCCATAATGGGAAGATTGGGAAACATTGTCCACTATAGGAATATGGGGAAACCTGATCTAATATGTGATGATTTGGAAAACTGATCTCATATAAGGAAAGGACTAAGACACTGGATAGTGTTGTTTCTTTCCCTATAGATGTTGTCCCTAGTATGTTCCCTAATAAGTTATACGAATGTTTCTTTACTTATATGGAATGATATTACATGTTTATGTGCATGACACAATTCCATTTATTATTCCTATATTATTATTTCATGGATTACTCTCTTGTTTCCCTTATAATTCATATCATATGAACTACTAATATTTATTCCATGATAAATGATTATGTTATTTTATAAATAGGATATGGTCTTACAATTTTATTATCATGTTCTCATAACTTTATTCTCAATGTTATGCTTAAATATCTCCCTTTAATACCTTAATCGAACATATAAGATCACACATTTTATTATTTCCTTCCCCATGTTATGGATACATATTTCATGTATGATATTTCTAAGAGGGTTTCTAGTCTTTCCATTCCTAATAGGATATAATTTTTCTCACTCATGTATCATCTTTTACATTTCCAAGTCTCCAATGGCCCTAAAATATAAAGTTATTTGGTGTCTATTAATGTATTGTTTTATGTTTTCTTAAAAAGTGATGTAATGGCTATGTATGTTAAGACTGGGCTTTATACAACCCAATATCTAAACTACCAAATTGTTCTAGAACCCTTCATGGAATGTATATTTCACCATACTCAAGTTAATATTCCATATGTTCGAGCCATCAAAAATCCTCCATGGCCCGTGGAAAAGGGTGGGAATACCCTTAATTTTGTGTAGGGGAAGAGCTTTATTGGGTTAATTTTGAAAATGGGTTAATTTTGTGGAATTATTTATTTGAGGCAGGCCTCTACTTCATGGTCCATTTTCCCTTTGGGGCTATAGATCCTTATAAAAATATTTTCATGAACTCTTCTGGGAAACTATCCCATTTTCAAAATTAACCCAATAAAGCTCTTCCCCTACACAAAATTCTCCCCTATGAACTGCTTTAGACATCCTAAAATTTTATCCAATGATGATATCTATAATTAAGGTCACTATCCTTACTAATATTATTAGGGTTTTTTATATACTAAAATAGATCTAAAACCCCTCTAATTGTTGACACTCAAAAATTTAATGTGGTAAAACCTTTTCTACGAACTGCTTATGTGGTACACATAGCGGCATTCTCCTTTGTAGTGTCTAATATATTCTACAAACAGAAACCCCTTATGCTATACATAATCATAACCTTGTTTCTGAAATTTGTTAACCTCTTTCTATGTAAGTGGCAGAGGCATAAATTTGAGAATTTTTTAAATGAAAAGGATATCATACAAATATTTTCCTTGAAAATATGGCGATATCAAGAAAATTTGAGAAGTTACATCAATGTGGAATATTACATTGGTGGGAATTAATTATAATTTCTCAATTAAAATATTTAAAATGTTAATCACTATGATTATTACTCATTCATAGGGTCTTGCCTACACATTGACACATGGTGCACACAATATCATTCTTGTTTCCCTATATCCTGTCTTTCCAAAGGTGTGTGGATTTCATCACATTAAATGGTGATGTATGATCCTTGATTAATACATGATGTTCAAATGGTAGTTCCTCCTTCCCTATATTTCTACCTAGACCTCATTTTCTAGTGTGGGTCTCCCTGATAGTTTAATGTATTATTCATGGAAATCATTCTCAGTGCTATATCTTTGTGGATTACTATTAATTAAAATATTTCATTCTAGAAAGTCTACTTGTATTGAAAGGTATGAAACCATTACTTAGGAGAGTTTTCATATTTGGTATCAGTGGAATGCCTTGGTGTTGGTAGAATTAGTCAAATGTGTTCTTCCTCTTAGTATGGAATCTCATGGAATAATCCTATGGTGTCGAACACACAACATCCCAATTCGATCACAAGGTAATGACTTTAGAGGCATAAATATTGTCTTTTATCATATGAATCCCATGATTTTCATGGAGAATTGGTATTGGTTTTGGCCACATGTTCTAAATCATATTGAAATGGTTCATAACATACCTTATAGATTTATCGGGGCATGATTTTAAATTCTTATTGAGATAGGTTCGGTGAGGTTTTAGGGACTTGTAATGAATTTATTGATTGATCAAGATGACCCTTAGAGGTAAATCCATGAATAAAGATCATAATTCCCCTTGAGGTGAATCATGGATGTGTGTCCTTAAGAGGAGGATTTCACACCTTGGTTTTATGGATCAATACTACCCTTGAATTGAATATAATATGGATTTATGTGATTGAAAATTGAGGAAAACCCTATATGGGTTGAGTAAAATTCCCCATGATACATATTAGGTAGGTTCCCCCAATAAGAGAGAATATATTTTTAACAATGGATGAGATTTCAACATTTAATTGAACCTGGTATATGTGTATTATATTACCCCTTAAGATAATTTGGGATGGATGCATCATAACATCCTGGGAGTAATATCCATGATGTAAAACCTATTAAGGGAGAACCTAGGATTATCAAGTGATAGGAATTCCCCTTGGAGGACAACCCGTTAGATGTGCATCAAAAAACCCCTTGAGGTAGATTCATGATGGATAGATCTGAATTCCCTTTTAAGTATATCCAATTCTTATTTACCTAGGAGGAATCACAATGATTTTCCGATGGGTGTTAATTCCCCTTGGAGGCAAACCTGGTAGATGTGGATCATAATGCCACTTGAGGAAGACCAAGGAAGGATAGATAAAAATTCCCATTAAGGTATATCGAAGCAGTATGTCCCCATTAAGGAAATCATAGTGTTATAATTCGATTAGTATTGATCCTTAGGGAGGCCTTCTATGTACCATTTTTATAATAATGAGATCAAAACCCACATACTTCGACTCTACAGTTTAGGGTACTGTGATAGGACTGGTCCCTGTAGATTAACATCATGCAGTAAGGATGTCGTGTGTGGGAGTTAGGTCAAGCATGACCAAGGAACCTGGAAAAGATATAGTCACCTATTTATAGGGAATAATCATACTAGGGTTGTCTAAAAGGTGAAATTAAATAGAATTTGGTTTTCAATTTTGGTCCTCAGGGATGCTTCTTACGCAACAGAGTTAGTTGGGAATCAATGCCCACATATATTAGAATGGGTTCGTTCTTACACAGAATAAGATTCCCAATTCAGTATGGTTGTGTATAATAATGAATAGAATGGCCATTATAGTATTATTGGGAATGTATAGAATAAGTGTCCCTTTTGAGTATAATTTGGAATTTTTACAAATAGGAGTCCCATTAGTTGTTTTGAATCATGCATATTTCATAATTGCTACTAACCTCTAATCCAATGTGAGTCATGATAAGTGTGAGAACAATGGGAAGTAATATATGTGAATATAACATGATCCACTTTTCCCAATTTTGGTTGGATTTTGAAGCGAATTGATACATGGAAATAAATAACTCTAACACAGATATCCTCTCTTACTTTCATAGACAGTTCCCAAAGGGAGAGAGAGAGAGGGCGAGGGTTTTGAATGTGACTATCTACCTTATTTTATTTTGGTAAATATGATAGTGAAATGTGATGATATATTGATCTATGTATTGGAATATTTTATATGGGAAAGAGTGTTGCATCCCATAAGAATAATTGCGGTCATACTCTAGGAGGTATTCTAAGAGTGTCTCATTCAATGTGAGTGGTACATCAGACATGTTGTGGAGATCATCCCATGTCACTAATACATGGATAATTTGGTTTTTATTTTTCAATTTATGATTTAATTTTTATGTTATGTGTTAATGAGTTTTTCATGTAGTTTATCATCATACAACTTGAAAGTGAAACTGATAATCTTTACTTCATGCAACATGCATGTGGGGGTACTAAGTACTAAATCATTTAGCTTACATAAACATAGATCATGGGAATTTGGTTGGGGCATGGCTTTGGAACATCCAAGGTACAATGATTAGAGGATTGTTCAGTACCAAGTTCCACCTTATAGTCCATCTACTGGGAAGAAAAATATTTTATGATACCTATGCTGTGATGAATGATGTGTAGAAATGGTTGGGAACATCAAATAGGGTACTCGAAAGTTGTTACATACTATTTTGATGTGTTTGACAGAATATTTTCTTGATCAAGGTTCTTTATTAGAATGAAAGAAATTTTTTCTCAAGGAGTAGGCCTACACATGAATTGGAATTGAGCACAAGGTTAGGGTTTTGTGCAACCAGATTATTTGTGCGAACCCAAATTGCATTACGAGATGTTCATTGAGGATTAATAAACCATTTCATATGCCATGTTCAGTCCCATAAGAGGTCTATTGCATAATAGTATCTACCACGGGTAATCAATGATTAATTTTTCCATGGTACAGTTGTACATGCATGCATGAGAGAGTCATTTTATTCTTTCTAAGAACCTCCTTTATAGAGGTAGTAATCTTTTAGTTATATCCTAAAAACTTTGACAGTGGTCACATAAGTCTTTAATAATGGAAGGTATTTTTAAATAATTAATTATATGTTGTGTGCATGTCATCATTATTACATGAAAACTCCATTGAAACCCTATCAACTTGTGTGGGATATATGAAAAATATAATCACCTTATGATCATAATAACATTTTACACTCAATGTGTTTTCTACATGTATAAGTGGAAACTTCCATTCACACCACTCATAAATCCGGAAATGCACTTTAAGGTGGGGGGAAAATCAATTCATCCAATACTCACCATCATGGGATTCATATGGACATTCAACATCAACCCCCACCCCGTCAGAATCTATGATGATTGGGGACCATAAGATAATGTTTCAATGGAAATTTCAAAGAGAGTGGTCAATCCCCATATGTGTGTGATAAAATTGGGATTGGGGAAAAAATAATGACCCACATGTGAACAAAAAAATTGGTTGATGCCAATAAATATGTAGATTAGGGAATTATGTATGGTACCATGACTTATCTTTAAATAGGATTTATTTTCCTCATGTGTGTATGTCTGTATATTGTTTGAAAACCTAAACCTTGGCACCGTACTTTTCGAAATTCCTTCATTAGATATGCTTTAATGTCCAAACTATCTTTTTGTGTTCACCCTTATGAAATTTTGTAGTACCTCTCATTTTTGTGTGATAAAACTTAATATCAGTCACACATTTCTTAAAAGGTTCTAAAATCAATAGATATGGGAATTGACTCAAATACGATAATAATGATGTTTCTTATCCTACTATGATAGTCGAGATGATTGGAAATAATCAAATACCTTGAGCTAGTAGGATCATTTCAGATAATATATTGCTTGTGGTCATGCTGACATAAGCATGAATGATATATCCACTATGAAACAACCTTCTACTCTAGAATTTTGGAATGATGAATGACATGAACAACTTATATTTTGAGGCCAACACACTGGGATTGTTTTTCAAACGCGAGTCCAAGATCAATCACAAGAACTCATTATTCCTAGCCATCATACATGAGAGTGTGACGATATATTCATCTACATTATCATTTTGTGGAACTAGATGGTCACATGGGAGGATATATAGGATTAATAATTCCCCAACCTCTACACCGGCATTCATTATAGATTCATGTGGGACAATATAATGGGTTATCTCAAATTCTATGACCTTCAATATGTAAAAAACATAAAAACTAAATGGTCTTGGGAAGAATGGTTACACTCCAAAATTTTATATAATAGTGCAGAGCTATAGTAGATAGAAATTTATAAGTCTCTATAGACATCGTAGTTCCACATCAACCACCAATTGGGGCTCGTTCTGGAGCTCCTCAGTCGATGATCCCTAGATATGAACAAATTCTATATTCATCATGATTATGTGAGAAAAATGTTGTTGGATATTCAGTATATTGGTTGAGTCCCACTGGAAAGGTTTTTTTATGGTGAGTTCCTTCCATTAGATAACACCTATGATGATAGTCAGTAGACTCCACTCCCAATGCAACACTTTCTGTAGGGATTGAACAAGTAGATGAAACACTCTCCCATCATCCATAGGGGATTCAGTTTAAAATAATGGTTTGAATTTTTTTAATAAGGATACATCTATGAAGTTTTTGGGGTGGGGAAAGTAGTGGTCAAAAACACCATAGGGGAAATTCCAAGATCATTTTTGTTAATCATAGAGGAGGAGATGATCAGGATGTGGGGAACCCAAAAGGTGGATGGATGAGATATACTGGTACTCAACAGCAAATTTCATTAAACATTACTTCATAGATGAATTCTTCTAGTCAGGGATACCATGATTGACCTATGCATGTAGATATTGGTGATGGAAGAAATATTTCCATCCAACAACAGAGTAATCATGGGGGTACTCGTGTTATCGAGAAACTAAAATTTTAATGGCCATGTGGATAGGTGGATCAAACAACATATGATTTTTTCCCCATAATAGTTCATTCATGGATAGATCTTAATAAATTTTGCATGTTATGTGTTCCTTAAATCCATTATCCCTCCAAATTCATGTCTGATTCCATTTATTCTCATCATTTATATGGTCTTGGAGGAGATTCAAGATGAGTTCGGGGTTATGATTAATATTGAAATCTACAATAATATCAACATACATCCCTTCCCATCCCTAGTTGGCCTAAATGTGGAGAACTTACAAGGGACATGGGAATATAAGGATTACTTACATAAAAGTAGGGGTAGATATGTAGTGGCAAGGATTGATGAATTTGAATACAATGAGGTATATACTCCATCCCGATTCACACGGATGATCATGTGCCACCAGTAGTTATAGAAGATGTTCAACACTAGGGATAATCAAAAAATCATCCATGTATTATCTATTGGATATGGTGTATGATGTTGAGTATGATATTAGGGTAATCAATTTTTTAGCACCAACTAATGTCGACACAATCCTCTTAACATACTTTTCTATAAACTGGGTGGAAGAATACCAAAAGTCATTCTTATATATACAGATTTAGGTGATAAAACCTGCAATCATAAATCTTGAGAAATAATGTGAAAGGCGGGATACCCTTCTAAAATTATTCTAGGTATCAAGGGAATCTTGAGTTGAATATGTAATGGGGATAATGGATGGATATATTGAACACATTCCTATTGGTGGAGAAGGGTCCCATAATCGACCTTTTTGGAAATCTGGATGATTCAATGATAGGGCATGCCATGGTAGTGAAGATCCTGGGAAGAAACTGAGGTGACTCATACAAACACTAGTACAAGATGACATTCATTCTCTATGGTCTTTTTAGTGGATGATATGAACATCATTGTTGATGGGGGACATGTTGAGTAATCTTTTATAAGATGGAATCAAGCTTCCTGAGGATGGGATCATCCTTATTTTTCTCCAATGTGAGATTCTACAAAATATATGTGCACCTGACAAACCTGGATATCTACACATGGTATATAGAGGAGTTCATTCCTATTTCCATACCAGTGAGAGTGATTATTAAGGGTATATAAGGCAAGAGGAGACACCAACCATTAATAATTAATCTATATAGGAGATGAAAAATTAATACACATATTGATCTGGTGATGATGAGTTGTGGAGGATATATACATTTCAAGAATATCCTAAGGAAAGTGGAGAAATTTTATCCTCATATGATGACCAAGTCATACTCCTCTTGGTAATCCTACCAGATCACATAATTCATATTCTTTTTCTACATCATTATCAATAATCTATAATTATGGGTTTTTGTATAAAGGAGAATCATGATAATGGGAGAGGGGCCATGCTGAAGGGAGTGAAGGTCCAACACCTTGTTTAGGAGAGTAAGAATCATGTCCTTTACCTATGAATAAATTTTATTGTGGGCCATTTGATGATGGAAGGGTATTGACATTAGACCCTCAGATATTCATTGTGATCTATCTGAGTCTAGTCCTCAGTATTTCAATACTGAATCCCAATAATGAAGCATTGGAGTAAGATATGATCATCATTGAAATCCACATTTCCCTAGGTAAGGGTGCACTTTAATCCCCCTAACCCTTTGATCCCATCCATGTTTATTTTTCATCAATTTGTGTCTATCCACTGGCACCTCCTACTTGATTAGTGAACTCATAGTCAAGACCATCCATCGATGGGACGACTGGAGTCGAGGTGTCTCACATCATGGATATCTCTACTGAGAATCCAAGACTCAATATGATGAATCTCTAATCTCTTGAGTCTTTTTATATTACATAGTTTATAATTATCATGTTTTGATCAAATTTACTAACACACTCTTATGTTAAAAAGTAATAAAAACATTACACACCATGAAAGAGGCTATTTATAGAACTTCTAGGGCCCATTCATAGATGACTGTGATAGTATATTTAGAACAAATTTTCCATACTCACCCAGTTCAGGTCCCAAGGAATCAATATGCTATGGCCATGGGTGATGCCCCTAGTGTGGTAGAGCATGAGGATAGTGGATATGGGGCTTCCATGGAAGGTTCATGTAAATATGACGATACAATTAAACTATATATTTACCTAATTAAGAGAACCCCATAAAAGGATCTTATTTCTTACATCAATGTGACTTTACATAAGTATGGCCATACACCGCACGATGAAAAATAAGATTTCATGTCCATATACACTAAATAAAACCATATAGTGTGATTAATGTGTTGTAGTAATGTTCAACATTTCATGAACCATACCTAAGAAATTGAACTTTTGAGTCATATGGGGTCCATTGACCATTGGATATGTAATATGAGAACTAGAGGAGTAGATTCTTGTGGTCATAATGCACATATTCATAATATCCTTACTGAGTATGTGCATAATGGGAGGAAATTTTTGTATGTCTTATGGACAAAAAAATAGTGTAAAATCATCCAAAATCTCCAATAATTCAACCATGAAATACATCATTTGTTGGAGCAAGTAGTTGAGCATTCATTCATTCTCAACATTCAATAAGAGATTATTTGTAGACTAAGGGATCATCTAGAGGAGTCCAAGAATAAAATGATGCATGATATTTATAAAATAGATGATATCTATGTTGAGTGGGACTGGGCATCAGTTAGAGATGAAGAGATTTTTTCAATTGATAATGAGGAAGAAGTAGATCATGACAGGTGTTAGGAGGCCATTTAATCCAAACTATAGGATTTGGAGGAGATGAAATGCTTAATTTTGGGTAGAGAGATGTAGCATAAATTTTTCAAATACTCAAGAGATGATCTAGTTGTTGGAACCACTTTGTGTATAAGGTTGTATTTGTTGTCAATAGTTGTCAATGCAGATCAAAATGAAGGAGATCATGAAGTACTCCGATGAAGTAGAGGAGTGGTGATTCAGACGATTGTTGTACTGATCGGAAGTTCAAAGAACATGTGTCAAAGGTGATACATTGTTTACAACAATGCAGAATGTGAGGTATAAGCCATCCAAGGATGATCAAAGAAGAATGAGGTTTTTGGATGAAGTTCATGCAATTACTCATGATTGCATGAGAACCATGGAAGAGACTTCCTGACGAATTGAATCGGTTTGCATGAAGTACATCATACCGGTTGATGAAGAAGACAATGTGCAATGATTGGACTTCTGAGATAGTCATGAATATCACATTGTCATAGAAGATGATGATGCTAAAGCTGTTCCTTCAAAGACTACATATCACAATAGTGGAGGTTGTGATAAAAGCAGAAGAGTTGTTGAAGTATACAGATCACCAAGATGAAGCGCTGTTGAGGTGATCGTCCTTGTCGACAAAGCAAACAAACGACATACAAATTTGTTGGCAAAAGTGTTTCTATTGAGGCAGGTCGAGTTCGAGGACTGTGGAATAATGATCCATGTTTTTATTCAAGGAACGTCGACAAAGGAATGGATGATCTGGAGGCGGACTAAAAGAGCAGATACAAGGTGGCGCCGTTTTCCAGTGTTTGCCAAATTTTTGGGCCTCAAAATCGGAAAATGAAGACATGGATTGTCTGCAAAAGGAGGTTCGCACAAAAAGGAAGTGGTGCGCGCAATATAAGAGGCTTGCGCGAAATACTTAAGATAGGCGCGAAAAACAGCGGGATGCGCGAAATAGTTTTTCGCGCAAACAGTGTTTCGAAATCAGAGAGCTGAAAAATGGAAAAGGCATGGGCTGCGCGGAAAATCAGGGATGTGCGCGAAATACTTAAGTTGGGCGCGGAAAACAGCGGGATGCGCGAAATAGTTTTTCGCGCAAATGATGTTTCAGAATCAGAACGTTGAAAAATGGTAAAGGCATGGGCTGCGCGAAAAACCAGAGCTGTGCGCGGAAAAATGGGAATGTGCGCGAAAAATGTTGTGCGCAGAAAAGCTGGGTGAATTTTTCGCGCAATCAGCGTATCGAATCAGAAATACAGAAAATCGACAAAGGCAAGAGGCGCGCGAAAAATCAGAGATGTTCGCACCATGTGCGCGGAAAATCGAACTGGTGCGCGTAAAGTTAGCTGTGCGCAAGAAGGGGGGTTTTACGCGCAGGATCACAAACGTCTATAAATATGAGGTGAAGCCCTCTCATTCGTAGAGGCTCGACACTTAGACAAATCCTGAGCTCCGGCGCGCGGAAAAATTAAGGTACAGAGGGTTGCGCGAAAAAGAGGGCGTTGCGCGAAAAAGGGAAGTTTTGCGCGAAAAAGCAGAGTAGCGCGAAAAGCCTTTTACGCGACAAAAGTTATTTTTACGCGCAAGGTTTGAATTTTATGCGCAAGCTCCCGGGAAGGGTGCGCGGAAAATTTGGGGGTCCCGCAGGCCTTTTGATAGGTGCTTAGCACTCTCAAATCTGCTTTGCGAAGAGAAGAAGAACGATCGGGCAACCAAAATCTGATCTGCACAGAGAGAGAAATATATCGATACACTCAGGTGTCAGAATTGGGAATTGAAGGAAGAGAAGGAGATTTAGTGCATTCAGGTATTGCACTGAAGTAGAAGATTGATTTCAAAAGAGCATCAACTCAGGACTCTGATGCAAGCAAAGTCTCATGCTGAACAGGAGACAAAGACTTCAATGCATATCTATTGAAGAGACCTTCACGTCTATAAACTGAGTGAGACTTCACCAACGGCAGTGAGCCAGGGGGAGTCAACGGGAGTGACCCGAGGGACGCAGTGAGCTATCCCTAAACAATTGTAAAGGCAGTGAGCCTGGGACAGAGTGTCTGTACCCGAACATTTGCATCCGCAGCTAGTGAAGCATAGTGGATTTAGGTACGACCGGCAACCTGTCGGCGTATACTCCTTGGACGTAGCCCTTAGTGGTGAACCAAGTAAAAATAGCTGTGTCATCTGTCTCTGCATGTGAATGTTTAATTGCTGATCATATCCATCATACAGGTTTAAGTAGTTCCTACCAACGTGGGAACAAGATCCACAACTTTAAGAAGAAAAAGTTGCCACCCTGATTCACCCCTCCCCTCTCAGGGTGTCCCGGGGTCCTACACTAGTGTGTGGATGATACTCATAAAATTCCATAGTTTATTTAATCATTAATTTTATGCGTGGTCATATATTTTCTTTAATATATAAATTTATCCATTCATTTGAGAAAACTAATTAAAAAACTAAAAGATCATGTGAGTCATTTTTTGTGTGAGAAACATGGTATGAACAAGTGATTATTCATCCATATGAGAGAGTCCATGACAAGGGATATTGTGGTTAGATAATATGGATAATATAATAGCTAATTTTATTTTATGATGTACCCTAGTTCATGAATGAGTTAATTTATGGAGTGATGAATTATACCATAATAATGGGGAATAAGGAGTGTAAATCATAATTCCCAAAATTTTAAATAGAAGGGTAGTGTTTTCATGATATAGAAATACATATTACCATTTCTGAAACACATCAACAATATTTCTAGCTGAGAATGGACTCATAAAAATGATCGTTGACCACTGAACATTTTTGAAACATAGAAAATGCCTCAAAATATCATCTATATTCTCTAGTATGTTTTCCAAGAATGGTAGGTGTGCCTGAGATAGACACCATTCCATTTAGGGTTCCCTTTTCATTATGAGGATGATGAGGTTAAAAACAAGGGGCACTATAATCATGGAAATGAAGTGATGTAATTTTCAAACTGATTACAACATCCCAACAATTACACCCCCATGGAATAAAGAACATTAGGATGGGAATATAAGTTTGAATAATAATAATAATATCCCCCCTTGAATAGTGGAGTCATCTTGGTCTAAAAAAACCAAATAATATGAACGATGTGGCGGATAACTCACACTGAAGGAGAGTACCTCACAAGTAAGGGTCTAGGATGCAACACGGTTCTAGTTCATGTCATGAGGATGATAGACTTGTAGTTTAAAATTGTATAATGAGGATTATGGAAACACAATTTAGCATCATATGATGAGAATGATTTATCAGATAGTTTAATGAGTCGTGATCTGTACATATCCCAATAATGAAGGTTGTATGTAATGGACTATAGAAAATAGTTTACATTCATTTTTCATGGACTAAAAGAGTTATTTTCTCAAAGGTTAGTATGTGGAATCGAAGGAATATTATTGAATTTGAATGATAAGTCCTAGGAGGTCACCAAATTCTATATTAAACATCCTTGAGACAAATCTATCCAATTTTAATGTCATGATGTCAGACTTGGGATCTTATATTAGATATTCTTCATAGAGTTTTGACTGTAATGTTCCATAGGGTGTTTGACATGGAATGAGGGGGGTACCAGCCTAATGTAAATTGAGTCCACGATATCATGTGTTTCATGAAAAATAAAAGGGGTGGTTGAACATAGTTTTTGGTAGTATTTTTTGGACCAATGGTTGGCTTTTTATTCTCACAAGTATGATTTTATGGAATAAAAAATGATAACATGAAGTGAATGGAAGGTACAAGGGTCACCCTTTCTAAACAAATCCTGAAAAACATCACCAAAGTTCAATATTATGACAATGAGAATGAAAGGGAAACATGGATGATAATCAGTGGGGATAGACCCAAGATAGAATATTTTTGGAACTTCTATAGATCTTATGAGGATGGGAATCAGGCAACACATAGTTCTAAAACATGGTGTGGTAGAAGAGAAACACCAATAAAGGGGTACTCTCTTGAATAATGGTATTGAATCTTGTCAATCTTTGATATGAGTAATCCCTTATTTACATGGGTTAAGTCTAATGTTTAACATCATCTACTAAGGATGTCAATGATTGTTCGTCCCATATTTTCTATATAGGTAAGACTGGTTTATCCAAGGGTAAAATAATATTTGATTTAAAGGAATTATAAACAATTTCAGTGAAAAATAATGTTTAACATAATGAAATAAGGATGTTCTTTTCGCATATAAGTTTATGTGGCAGTCATATCCCACTAGTTGGCCAAGATTATAAATTGGTGTTCATAATATGAATGAGGCATGTGGGGAATATTTTGTGATTCAACAAAAATAATGGATGGTATCAGGGTGAATCCAAAGTTGATCTTAGAGATGAAATGTCTAGACATAACTATGTATACCATAATGATAGGAATCAAGCGACACATAGTTTTGGGGTGGATACACCAATAGCATGA
Source organism: Viscum album (assembly GCA_963277665.1). NCBI lineage: Eukaryota > Viridiplantae > Streptophyta > Magnoliopsida > Santalales > Viscaceae > Viscum > Viscum album. The sequence continues at coordinate 872,720,890 of OY728163.1, forward strand.
GTTTATACAGATTGGACCACAAGATGTAGAGGGTTCAAGGATGTTAATGCATCACAAGAGTCAAAACTCAATGTGAATGTGCAATGGTGGCCCTACACCATGTGAAGTGATCCTAAATCTGGTTGAATAAAACATAGGGTCATGTGTTTTGGACCACGAAATGAAGTAGTGATTCATCATTCATAGACTACAAGCAATTCACTTAATGTAATTATGTTTCACTTTTACTAGTGTTTATTTTGCTGATTTTTGGGCGTCATGAAGGGGGTAAAAGCCCGAGTTGGAGGAGACTAAGAGGGTCACATACCACATTAATACTATGAGAAGAATTAAATATATTTTAAGGTCCTAAATAATGTATCCTAGATCGGGTTAATGGGATGAATGGTTGATGAATTTTTATCTTGTCATGGAAATGAGATGTCTAGGTGTTAATTTGTTTCCCATGTGGATTAGAATTAATCCTTTTGTTGTTCTGGAATAAATAATACTTACATTATGATGTAAAAAAGGAGTGATTCTCTAGGGTGAGTTAATTAGAGGAATTCCATGGTTATTATGAGTCATCCCATGTTCAGGACATGGGGTTTGTTTTGTTGGCCTTACCATATTTATCATTTGAGGTTTCATGATATGATATGGTTAAATTATAATATCTTTTTAATTTGATTATTGGTTTTGAATGGGGTAGAATTTAAATTTAATGTCCTATGTTGAGGACGTCATGCTTTGTATTTTATTGATTTAAAACCCGTACTGTAGTGAATAAAAATTATTTAATTTCATGATTCTCAGACATATTATACATAGATTAAGTACATGTTTCATGTACCATTATATGGATATTTTTCTAAGGGCATAATGTTTCAGACCATGGGATCTTAGGTTATGGTCATTGAGTTTGGACCATGTGGGGAGGCTTCTCAAACTGATATAACAAGAGAGATTTTACGAAAACCCTGATGTGAATGAGATCCAATAATTCCTAACCACATTGGATACATTCAATAGAAGGACCCTCATACAGTTTCATGACTTGATGTTTCGATGAGGACTCCTAGTTTAAGGTTATAGAGTTCAGATCATGCGGTGATGATCATTACTAGGAGGAATATCTGTGAAATAATATGAAAACTCTTATGTAAATTTAAACTATTATGGACCATGCTACCAAACCCATTCCCCAGGTGGAATCAAATATAGTTTAATATCATGTTTTATAGATTAAGTCTCTTAGATTGAGGTCATAGAGTTCAGACCTTGAACCCAGTTTAACATTATGTGACTGAGATTTTGCACTCTCATTGTGTGAAGTAATTCATTAAAAAATTGGCATTTTTTGGTGGAGTTATATGGTATTTTTCCATAATGATAAAATAAAAAGAACCAATAGAATATAACTTATGAATAATGTAAGGTCCCTCCCACTTAGGATCCAACATTGATCGAATTTTCTTTAGAATTATCAGTGTTTTGATATCCAGTACTATATCACATTGGATGGATGTGTAGAGTAGAACCCTATTTTTGAATGATTTTTATATAATTTTTTATCTCATTTGTAGACTTTGAATGGCATGGATCTTATTATATTCACGGTCCACTATTTCAACAAGATGTATTTCTGTCATTTTTTGTATCTACTGGCCATAGACAACTATTCGTAGTGATTTAAATGGAACCTCTACGTGAAGGACTACCTCTATTCCATATAACTGGTCACACAGGGTCCCCTAGGATGAATCCTGAGTTATTTTGTAATAGTATTAGTGGGTTTTAGACAGCATAACTATACATAATTTCATATAATAGGCCAATATAATCTGTAGAATGATCGATAGTGTGTTGTTGAGTTCCTTAATCTATCCATATTTAATTTCATGTTCGAGGGAATTTTGGTTTATATGGGTGGTATTCTTTTCATAAAACCATTACAACTTGAAAAAAAAGTGGTTGGATCTATTCTTAGTGATAACGATATAAGGAACTCCAAGTCGATGGATGAAGGGGGACATCACTTATTCAATCAAAGATCAAGTGTTGATATACATAAGGGGAATAACTACTACACAATTAGAGAATAAATTTGTCATGTTCAAAAGGAACTGAAATGGAGATATATTTTGGGATGATATGGGTCTACAACATCAATTCTACACACTCTTGGAATACTCAATGTATTCATGGACTATAGTGGTCCAAAAATATCTAGCCATCGAGACTGCTGGGATGGCTTAAAACCTACATGATGGGCACCATATGATCCAACATGATCTTTCTTTGTAATAAGTGGAATATCATTTCCCATGAAGAAACAGAAGATAATAGCACTAAACCCATGTTTGTAGAGATTTTATTCAATTGAGGCCCACATTAGAGTGTTAACTATGCTTCATCTAGGAATATTCACTCACACTCATCTTGATCTATTGGAATAACTCCATTATAGTGATACATAATGAAAATAGTTTTCTAGTCATGTTAGTCCTCTATTGTGGGGGAACCGAGAGGTCCATATATAGAAATAAATAAACTCATCTAGTTTACCTTCTTCCAATCATCAACATATATAATTAATGGAGTGATGAACCTATTATGTGATACATGAAGGAAAATTTCATCAGGGTAAGGATCTGTAAGAAATGGGGATATATTAGATAGTAAATCATCATGACCATTCTATGACTGGTGTACATGTGTCACTTCTGGTTAAGAAGGAAACTGATCTTTTAGCTGATGATCGTGTTCTACCATGGAAAAGAGATCTTTAATTATGAAAAATTATTCACCATTAATATGTTTTATGACTAGATCAAAGTCTAAATTTACATGTATGTGTGGGAAATAAATATCTCAATACAAATCAATACCATTAATGAGATATTGATAGTCTACATCATTACTGGTGTAGTATTTTATCTGTAGGAAAAATTTGGGTATGAGTGACCAAGTCATGTTAATGAAGATGACCCCCAAACCTACTCAATTGATCATAGGATTTTATGGAATTCTACCTGTTGGGCTCTGGTAGGAACCATCAATATGTATGTTCTCGCATGGCATCTACTAATGAACTTAATTTATGGCCTCATATAGGAAATAAAATTAAAATGTAAATTATTTAAGAGCTGGATAGGCAGCCATAAAGTCTTCCAATGCTTGTACCTTGATTTCCCTCTATGGAACAAAATTCACAGTGATCTATAATACCTTTCAACATTGATCAATTAATTATATACATTAACGGGTCCACGATGGAAAATAGTTATATCTCATGATCCTTAAGATAATTCTATATGTTCTATACTGTGAAAACCAATGCATTGTCTTCCTTTTCAATAGGGGAGTATATAGTCCCAATGTTAAGGATAATTTAACAAAGATAGTATAAACTATTTTCCCTTCCCTCATTATTCTTCTAGGGGAAAAGGGAATCTATGACCTATTTAGGGTGTTTATGTAGTGGACTAGAGGATTCTATGATATAAAGGCCATTAGAACCTAAGGATGTTGCATATTTTATTATATTTCCTCAAAGTCAGTCCAGTACTCTTCATCACACAATCAGATGCTACCTTTATTCAGGAGAATCCAAAAGGTCATTCACATTCCAAAAATATTCAAGATGAAACCATGTATGTATTCTAGGTTTCCTTGAAGATACAATGACTACCAAAGGTTTATGGGAGGGGCATCTTGATAATGGATTTAACATTATCTGGGAGGATTTTGATACCATTGTATCTGACAATGAAATCAAAAAACATCCCATAGGTAACCCTGAAGGAACACCTTGTGGGGTTCATATTCATTTTTAGGTGGAAACAAAGCTGATAACATTCTGAAGGTCTCCAAACTAGTCCTAATTCTGGTGGAATATGAACACCATGTTATTTAAATAACATTCTCATAATATCCTAAGAATTGGTTTGATGATCGGATTCATGGACCGCTGAAAAGTGGCTCTTACATTCATGAGGACTAGTGGCATAACCCTCTAGTAGAAGGCCTCTTTTATATCCTAGAAGGTATTATATGACTCATCCATAGGGTCAATCATGATCTCATTATACCTTCAATATCCATCCATGATGTAGAAAAATTGGAACCTTGTTTAAGCATTGTAAACAGCTCTATCACTATAAATGGAAACCCATCCTTCAGAAAATGGAAGCTGGGATCATGGAAGTTGATAGATACATATATCTACATGTTCTTCTTCCTTATAGGAATGGTGTTTTCTAGGAAATTGGGGCACAAGACGTCCCTATTGAATCTGGATATGATATGATTATAAACCTCATTCTCGACCAGAGTTCCATGTTAATGGTTAATTTTACTAGTAGGCTACATGAAACCATGATGAATCCTTGGGAGACCAAGATGATGGATAGTGACCTGAGGATCTTGTCATGGATTCAATTCACATCTCAAAGAAATGAAGTCATGATGATACTTATAGAAAGAAACATACCACTGATTCTCATATGGTGGCATGGTCTCCATGATCAACATCATCCTTGGGTCTTCCTCAATACCAAGATTACATGAACCAACTCATCGATGGTGGTGGTGACTCCCTATTTGAATGTGGAAGGAGATTCTTCCAAATCATATTCATCATCTATGGTAGGGAAATCTGTTTGAGGAGGTTCATCCAAGCCAAATAATTTTGGGAGAACATTGGTGACTGCATGGGAATATACCAAACCTTCACTAGGGGTTTTTTGTACTTCTGAAACTTTAGAGATAGTGTATGTCAAGAAAATTAGATTAAGAAATCAACCATGAGGTACATGATTTTTTTCAATAAATTGGTGGATTTTTGAGTTTTATTGGTTCAACCCTTTCCTATGGAACATTTGGAAATGTTGTGAAATGGTTATCAAATGAAAATAATCTTGGTACATCATAGTGTTGGGGGCTTCTTCTAATACTAAGTCATTTCATATTTTAGAGTATGAAGAAAACCACAAATGTTGTTTCATCTTATGGATACAATGAACCTTTATCTTGTAAATGAAAAATAAACTAACCAATTCTGGGGTAGAGGCTCTAGATAATGAATAAGAATAAGGAAATGATCACCCATGTATACCCATGGACAAGATGCAATGGTTGTCCGCCTAACCTCATTAGTCAGACCCATCTTTCCATACCTCTTATTATAACACAAAACTAGATAGTGGGTTCCATAGGTTTGAAACAGGTAAATCTCACCTTAGAGTACCCTAAATTGATATTATATGAAGTACATGAGGCATTTGTTATTATAGGAGGGGATTGTCATGTGCAAATGAATCCAATTCCTACCCTACAATGTGATATAAGTGGTAACATGAAACATTACCATAAATTTTTTACTTTCAATCAATCCCCTAAAATTGTTTTTTAAAATAATACTTCAACATACTTTATTCTCTGGCCTCTTTTATCCCAAAATCATTAGGACTAAAAGAGGAAGATCTACATTGTTCATCCCCATATTTTAGATTGTTACAGTTGAGATGAGAATGATCTTATATCCTATTTAAACCAAGAAAACAATTATCTCAAATTCATTTAAATGACTTATGATATATAGAATATTAATGTTCCTATTCACGATATATCCCTCATATTTACCGTATAATGATATAATGTCTTTGAATCCCTCTTCCTTTAACTCCTCAAGAAAAGGACTCTACAACAGCTACCTATTATTGGAACTAGATGGGGTCTTCAACAATTATTTAAGGAGATCAAGAAATTATTTTTACATGATGTGGGCCCATATGATTAAAAGATTCTCATTTATTATGGTGAGGTGAATAATATAATCATAATTCAATGAAAATTTCATATTTATTTTTGTGGGGTGTGTTCCTTAGTATGGGACACAATGAGTGTTATTGGATGTACCACCATCTTCTAGATGGTGATGAAAATATCATGATACTAACCACCTAACTCACAAAGAACCACTATTAGATGACTGTCTAATGACTAAGACATGGAATTACTTAGAGGTATATGATCATGGTGCAGTCAAGGCTGCTCTTCCAGGTGAGTTTTTATATTCGACAATGGCAGGGTATATGATGGTGTAGGGTGAGATGATAGTTCCTTTTATGCTCTGCAAAACACATACCAACTAGTGTCGGTATCATCCACATCATGTCTTGAGGAACTATCATGAGTATTATGGTGCTTTTTATTTCGTTGATCATCCATTTGATAATCCCATCGTGGGGAAATCAACGGATTTTAAGGGAGTTCTTTATTGTCGGATAGTGTAAAATAGTCCAGAAATTCAATGAACTTCACTAAGGAATAATCCATCGCATAATTAGAGTGGCCTTTCAATAATGGGGATACCATAGGGGATAGAAAAAAAGCATGAGGCAAGAAATCATAAGGTGTTTGGGATGGCCTCAACACCAATGGTGGAATCATATTTCCCTTGGGATATCAGTGTATTCTATTCCATGAATTCTAATTCCATGACATATAAGTAAATGAAGTCTCCAAGGTAGTTTCATCGACCATGGGAGTCTCTATCCTACCTACTAGAGATTATATTACACCATCGGCATGAGATACTACCATTAGGGAAGACTAGTTGTCATACATATGGTTTTAGTGGTAGGAGACCTGCATTCATTCATTCGAACTCTCACCACCACTATCTGGATCGGCAGTTATATGTGCTACCTATGCATAAATTCACCCAAAATGACAAAAACATTATCCACCTAAGCCAATATTTAATCCTTGAACACATATAATTCTATTACGGCATGTCCATGAATCTTAGGGTATGGAAAATGGCTGGGGAGGTCAGTTTCTTTTTATTCCTAGGGCCTTCTACTCTCTTGTATCTTCACAATCCTCTACTCTCAAGAACTAAAAAATTAACTAGTGAAATATTCATCCATGAATGAATAGGTCTAATTTCATATTTATTTAAAGTCTACTCTGGGAGCCTTTCCCTGATGAGGGGTTGGAGATTACATAGGTTCTAGAGCCATATACTCTCATCTAGGAGGATGTTCATGGTGAGGCAGTACAAACAGATTCAATGTTTTGTGAGGATGGGATTGATAGGGCTATTTTAATCTTTGAGACTCTTCAAGGATAGGGGACAATAACTCTATCTTCTTGGGGTTCTCTATCAATACGGTGGTGGTAGTCCCTTCCTTGGAAGACCTTCTCAGAGGATCTGATATAGGCCACATGTACGCTTTCATAGATCGATATAATTGATTCCTACAAATTCTAATCCATATCTAAAAATAATTGAACCCTTTAGTGATGTTCTAGGAGAAAAGGGTAGGGTGCATATTTGTCTTAAAATTCCACATGAAAATCATTTTATTTGGCACTTGAGTGAATGTCATACCAAGTGAGTACATGAGGTATTTCCACAAGGAGAAATAATCTAAGGCTCTCTCATTAGATTTGTCTCATCCACTTCATGTGGTCATAAATACATATTTTTCTCCCGTTGGTGGTGAAATGGTAAAGGAACTACCTTCCAGGGTCCTCCCAACCAGTGAAGTACCATATATATGGATGGATACACCAAACAGATATAGATCCTTCTAATGTCTAGGTGAAACATCGAATCAGGGCAGCCTACTACTCCTCTGGGGTTCCCAACATGGGTGATCACTTTGACATAGAGTGGTAAAAAAGATAAATCTATATTCACATCCCTTTAAATGGGGAAAATATAAAATTTACAAAATCTAGGGGGGTTCACAAGTCATCCAATTGTTTTGGTACATTTTTCAATCTGTTGGGATCGCCATCTGTAGAATCTCATGGTCATCAAGAAGAGAAGTTAAATACGATACTAGATCATTGTAGTTAGGTAATATATCATAATGTAATTATTATTTACCCCTAATTGATTTATTATCTCATCAACATTTTAGTATACCTCTACAGCTCATGGAGCAAAATGACCTGGATCCTTATTATAGTAGTCACGCAACTAAAGTAGGTTTGGAGACTCATAACTCATAATCATGAAGTATTTTCATCTATATTATCTTTGACGATGTGTAATTATTCTATGTTGAGGTTGAGGAAACATGAGAAGGGGGACTTTTTGTGGCCCCAGATGAGGTGAAATGTGATTTCATCAAATGACACTATAATTTAGGTACTAAACAGACATCAAATCAGTAAAAAGATTCCCCTATTATGAAAGATTCTGAAGTAATAATGACACAATGGGATATAATTCTTCATTAAGTTCAATCTTAAAGTGATTTTAAGGGGAAATGTATTCCCTATCCTTGTTAATATTTTTATATGGATGAAATCCTCCATTTGACGGTTCTCCGAGGCTAAGCACTTGAATCTTATGGAAAGTGAGAACATCTGTACAAGTGAATTTGTGGTATTGTGCTTCCCCTAGGGAAATATCTTTAGTAACAAACTCGCCTTTAGTTTTATATTTTAATGGTGATCATTAAATACCATTATTAACAAAAATATAAACATAGCGTAGTATTATTTGTCAATGGGTAGGTTAGGATATCACAGAATGCTAATGAATTAGATAGAAATGTAAAATCCCTAACCCACGATCTACACATGTGGAGATGCCTCCTCTATATTCATGTGGGGAACCATGATGCTCTTAATGTATCTCCATTAGAGGGCATGGTGGTAGACATGTGATGCAGGGTGCTGAACCACTAATATTGATGCCAACTCAACCATTTGGCCTAGTTGATCAATATCCTCAAGATTCCCCTATCTTCCCAGATAGACCAACTAAAGATCATAGAGGGGGTGAATTTCACCCAGATATTATAGAGGAAACACATGGAAATTCCATCAATTAGGTAATATAGGATGTTAATGTTGGGATTTGTATCTAGATAGAACAATACTATCAACTAATTGGAGACCAGAGTATCCCATAGGATTTTATTATCCAATGAAGGGACCTATTCTTGGTAATGCTCAAAATCATTTGAAATTTTATAGTACATGGGTGGTGGAACCGATGTGGATTAGTTTCATAGCTATTTGGATGGTACATGAACAACACAATGCATCAAATATTCACTAAACATTAGTGTGTATCTTGGAGGTTTCACCAACCACATCATCACATCCAAATAGGACTTGGTTTTCACCACATTATCTTTTTTAGGGGTTGTAGTGATCATCAGTAGATTTAATAGGTTCATATCATTTGGAGTAAGTCCAATCCAATCATACCTCCATTATATTGTGTAGAATTAGGGAGGGAGACTATAGATGATGGGGATGAATTTACTATGATCCCATGAAGGGAGAAAGAACTTCATACACCTATATATACATGTGGAGGGATCTGAGTATTGTATATATTTCAACTTCTATGATGGAGAATATGACATGTTAAGCTCCCACTATAGACTCTCGATATTATTGTTGAATTTCCATTCATTAGTAATTTGTGTCCATGAAGTCTGATATGCAAATGGGGTTGATGACAATATATAACTTCATAGGATTTCACTATTGGAGAAAATGTTGTCTCCCTTATTCCCTTATATTGTTAGTTTGGGACGGGTATCTCTTCAGTGTGGGGATGACCTCTATGCAAGTGGGATAGATCATGAGAAAGGTATTCATGCTAGGTGAAGTAGACTTATGGAGGACCTCTGTGTTGATGATCAAGATAATAGATAATACCTATGTACTTTTAATAAAAAGATCTTATAGGAACACCTATTTAGTTTGGGATAGTATGGGTGAGACATCCTTAATGAATCTCATCATTATGGCTTGTCCGGTAGTGGATTTTGGTGGTGTCAGTGATTGAAAGGGAGAAACCAACCTCTATATGAGGTGGATGGGGTCTCTCTCCAATTCAATAAAAAATGAATCCATGTTTTCTTATTGTAAGGAACTGAGAAGATATGTTGGTGGAGGAAGGGACCATTGGGGCTATTGAAAATGATGATCCTTATCAAAAATTCACTTAGGACTTCACATGATGTTTGATTCAAGTGGTTTAAACTAGGGCTAGTTGAGTAGGGGTGAAATGCACAATATCCTAGGCCTAAAATACGAGGGATTTTTGGCACTGATATGTCATGGTGGTAGCCCCTACTAGTTTCTACGAGGTCATATTATCTTCCAGGGTTACTCAAGTATCCCCCACCACCTCAACATAGGGGAATGAGTCATAGGATCACTCTAGGAAGATTCTCCCAAATTGATTTGTAGTTGGAATGAGGAGCAGTTCCTCCATGTATAGCCCTTGAGGGTGGTGGTGTCAGTGTGGATAATATGATTACATGTTCTAGTGGGCCATGCCCCTTTGGGAATGACCCCATCCTACTCATTGAGGCAGATAATGGTGTATATATCTGTTTATTGCATAATCTATCAGGGTCATATCGGGGCATGAATGCTTAGTTTCTGAATGTGTGGAGGATGTTGTGGAGGAGGTGGTGTCATGTTTGATTGCAGCATTGATGCTTCTACTTCCCCTGTGTCATTAATAATTGGGTGGATAGTTTCTTGTAGTTGGAATGCCTCAAGGTAGGTGGATTAATCCATCTATACAATTATAAGTAAATCATTTTCCAATTCCCCATGATCATCCAATATTCCAAAGACTGCGATGGATCAACACTCAAAATGTCACAGACTGGGGATTCCAAATTCGTAATTTCCCTAATATCAAGTGGGTTCAATGTTGGACAAACAATTTCATGGTGGGAAAAAGATCAAGATTTCTAAATTTGGTGACATGAAAATTTACTGATTTCCTAACTGCTATTAGTCCCCGTGTTGAGGAGAATATTTTCATATCGGGTTCATCACATCTATTTTTGGAAAATTCACCAGGGATTTACCATGAATCGTTATTATGTGTTCACAAATATATTCATGTTACCTCAAATTCCCATTTTTCGAAGGTGGGAAGCATTGAATACTTTCAATGGGTGATTCCCCATTGGAGATCAAAGTACCAATATCCCATGTGGTCATATATGTGTGTATTTCTAACGATGTTAAATTTTAATTACATATAACAAGGGAACCTCTAATTATTTATTAAAATTCCCATAAAAAGTCAAGAAGAAACATTATAATAGATATAAATCTATGAATATATTTGGTAGATCAATCAGTAGAGTTAATGATGAAGACTTGATTTAGATGTATTTTAGTCCCAATTAGGCATATTATAACATGGATATCGATGATGAAGCAATCCCTATAGTATAATCCTTAGTACTTTTTATTTATGGATTTTCAAATTCCTCTATTTAAAATATTGATAATGGTCCTGATATGGGTAAACACTTATTTGAAAATTCCCCATAGATCAAGGTATTTCAATAATGAGGATAATGCACAAAAACATATTTTTGGGAATTTATCCAAATTATCCATTATCATTTACATAGAAACTGGACAGTAATTAGAATGGTTGGTGTGTATCCACATCTATAGCTTACATAACACTTAATGTTGATGATCCCCTTTTAGAAATGTATAATATCACCCAACTAGAGAATGGATATTTTACTATAAGAATAAATTACATTATCTCACAAGGATATATGACATGATACAATGACACTTATATTGGTGATCAACATTTACCAATTTTTCAACCAAGGATAGAAGACTTTATATAACTGGAGGGTGAAGTGTATTCTCAGCATATAGGTCCTTAGAAACTTACAACATTTATATTCAATACCTATTTATTATATCCCAATGAGTTTACCCCAATAAAGTTATATCAAAATGTTTCTATGGCTACCCATTCTGGGTACACATCAATATGGGTAGTGGAATTAATTTTTATGATACTTGATAAATTTATAATTATTTAATTGAAATTGAAGAAAATACTGCATTAGTGGGAAAAATATAGAAGATATATCCTAATTGCTTTATTATTATCCCTTAATGACATATCATACATAACTCTAACTTCCCAATGATTAAAATTTTATGCTATCTTATATTGTGTATAAAACACATTTATTAATGATGTATCATACATTTGGGAAACCCAATGTTTCTATAGGTAAAACATAGGATTTTTATCTAAAAAAAGAGGGATATAAATTTATTTGATAATATAACTCTGAAGATAGGTGGAACACCATTTGGGAATAACTTCATTGAAAATTTGTATACTAATTTATCTTGATATTGAGATGGAAAAGAATACATGATCCTTATAATATTAAATTATGAAAGGGAGTATCCCCAAATTCCATTATAATGGAAAGGTATTCATATATAATATTTTTGATACAATAAATTTAAGAAAAACTTTTTAAAATATAGTTGTGGGAGATTAATAATTTGAAGTCCAATTAAAGAAAATCACATAGATTTTCATTATTGGATTTTATGATTGAGATATAATGTTGTAACTATAAGAATATTCTTGCTCATTGATTTTGAAAAAATTAATAGCCATCACTGAAAACCTATTGTAGCTGACCCTGGAAGGTAGATTTGAACATTGTTACTCTTAAATTAGAAACAATTGCAATAATAAATCTATAACAATTTTGCTTCCAGGTGCCACAACTATTTATACCTAACAATATTTTGAATCTCATGCACTAATTCCCAAACCCACAAGATATTCACGGGGTTTTAAGTTGTTTCTATTTTAAATTTTACCAAGATACTTTATCAATAGAATATATTATAACTCGGTAATGATACTAAAAATCTCTAAAAAAATATCTTAGTCATTTTTGATGGTCATACCCATTTCCTATATAATTGAATATTTTGGCATGACAATTTGTTCTATATCATATTCATGATTTTCTTCTAAAAAATATTCAAAGAAGTACAAGTGATATTAGAGGGTCCAAATGAATACATATCCCAAGTTGTTGTTTCACATCTCAAATAAGATTAAGGATATAAATAATTTATAAATAATCTATTATAGATGTTCAATCACGTGATTCATTTTATGTTTTTTAATCACACTCATGTTGTCATCTTGGAATGAATGATTCATACAATCAAATACATAATTATCTCAATAGCCCCAATGTTGATCCATTCATATTTAAATCAATACCTACAATGAAAAATCTATTTTAATCATAATGGTGGAGGATAATAAACATTATGTAGTCCTAAAATTATTCTAAAAACTAATAATATTTATTTCCCCAAAATTGGGAAGACATGAACTTCCCAAAAAAATAGATTTAACCTTATATTAATAACATAAATTAATATTAGTCAAATTTATCTAGTTGATAAATTAGAAAGGATAGGATAAAGTGTTCTATGAACTAGATATTCATGAAAACAGTTATAGAATTATCCATTCATGTGAGGAAATAAATGTCTACAATTTGAATAGGAACTAGTGAGTTATTTCATATTATATAATCCATGGAACTAAATGTATGAGAATTTTGAAATAATTATTTATATATATATTTATTTATAAAAGAAATAGTATTACAGAATAAACTTAAAAACTCACATAGATTTAACCTAGATAGTTGAATTCATAGTTATATTACCATAAATGGTATATACTTTATGATCCATAGTACATAATTCATATAATACATCAATATAGAGAAATGGTTTCCAAATATTTTGGATCCATTAGTCTTGTAATCCCTTTAATAATAGATGATTTATGTCTTCGGGATGAATCAAGATAGAAGACACTATCCCCAGCCCCAAAATATTATTCTTGGAAGCACTAATATATCAAACTAATGAAAGAGTCGATTATATATTATATTTACCTATCTAAAGAATTCATATAATCCCTCATCAAATCCCTAATCAATAAACATGAGTTTGAGACTAAATTAGACCTACAAATAGATAGTGTGTGGAACTTTAACGTAAAAAGTCCTGTATATTCATATATTTTACTATTAGAGATAAATTATAATTTTATTGAGAACATATTATAAATATCAATGCCTTATATATCTCAATAAGGTGATCATATACTATGATTTACTATATAAATATCACATGGTAAACTAAAACCCTTCCCAAACTAATCGAAAACTCAAATTTATGAATGCATTTTTTTGAAAATTTCATTTGATAAACTGGGGTTATAATAAATGTTTGAGGGATAATATGTTAATAATAATATAGAGAATGTAATTTAGAGACCATTTATCAATATTGATATCAAACACATATAGAATACTCTTAAAAAGGTTTATATAATACATAGTTAATTCTATAATATAAGTGATTTATGGTGATTTATTACTTTTTTACTCCTTTAAAACAAGATAATGTCATGTCATGTATTTGAAGAGCGATATAAAACTACACCATGAAAGAAAAATATATGTAGGTGAACTAATTATAGTGGAATATTCCCCTCATAGTCTATATAATGATGCAAAAGAAAGTGTTATTCTCACTATTCATACAATATTGGAAAAATTAAAACTGACAGAGTAATTTTTTTCTTATTTACAGAGGATGATATTCATTTAGTAACATGTTTTTCGACAATTTTTATCTTGATGTAGTATTTATACCATGCCCACTTGTGGTAGAATTAATTTTTTACCATATATAACCCATAATAATAGATCATGTGATTGAATATATTGATGAAATTACAGGGACAATAACACCGGACTGACCCATTTAAGGATATTTTATTTTTTTACTGAATTGTCATGAACAAATAAAAAATATTGGATGCATCCTTTGTATTTCAAAATGTCTTTATTAAACCATCAGGCTCTTTATTTCCCTCAATAATTTTATACCTAAACAAGTGGGTAATGATTTTATACAGTCATTTTTTACATAGATGGAAGAAAACATCTATATCGTCTATGATATCAATGAGTGTAATATCATTAAATCAATACAAAAATTTTCAAAATGAATTTTTACCGCTTTTAACAATATTTAATATTAAAATATGGTAACTAATCCATTTCTATCGAGGAATATAACAATTACATCACATTAACTAAGTGACATTAGGATTTTTGTTCATAGAATTATATTGAATTTATTATAGTGGACCATCAGTCCATCAATCATAATCTTGGTCACTCTATTGTGAATAATGGATAAACATGTAATGCAAGGTAGATGCATCCATACCATTAATCAATGGTGTAGTATGATGTAGAAAAACAAATTTATGTTTATTTTATTCTATATGTTTGTTATCCACAATGATTAGAAAATATTTTCCATCTAAATAAAAAAGAAATAATAGATTTGTGATATTCCCAAATCAATATAGGATCAAGGAGATGGGGAGGGTGGAAATAGAGATCACTTTATTTTGATAACAATTTTTAGTAACTAGTCTTATAAAACATGTCAATATAATGATCCACATAGAGATATTTATCAACATTACTTCATATGTAGTAATATATAGTGTGAGATAAAATATCATATTTATGATGTTTGGTACAATTTCCAACACATTTCTATGTTGTTTCTCCCCACCAAAAGAATAATTTTACTAATATCATTCAATAATACGATGTCATATGTAGAAAATTGGTCCTCACCAAAGTAATCATTCCTATATATAGTATTGGTTCTATACCCAGATAATCAACTTTAATCCCATAATTGATTATACCAACCAATAATCATTATCATATCCACTTAATTTAATGCTAGTTATTCCAACAATCCAAAATATTTTCCCAAAAATAGTTGTACACCCCAACTACAAGATCATCCTTCTTATTTTCCTAAACATTGTAGAAAGATCCATTTATTTAGATATTATTTCTCCAAATTAATTTCAGATCACCTATACTTATGTATAATCTTCGTGATCATCAATAAGCACATAAAATTAATATTTCCTCAAAACATATTATTGATCATGGTATGAAATCTTTAACTCAATCTCACAATACAAAATATTTTCCTATAAATTACATTAATAAAATTATATCGAATCAACATCAATACAGTATTACCATTATCCAATAGATCATAATATATATATATATATACATATATATTGTTTCCCCATCCAATACTTCTAAACCATTTGTACCTAAGTCGAGTTGGATCAAAATTATTCATCTCCATTTGATTATCCTCTTTCTAATGTTTCTCAATCTAATGATGTGGGATTAGTTTGGTTTGTATCTTTTTTTCTTTCAATGAAACTCAGCCTGATAAATATTATCCCCATTAGCATAAACTCAATCATGAATTATCACTAAGAATTTTCTTCAATTAATTAAAATTAGTTAGATAAACATTAATTAAAAATTCTAAGTCTAATACACCTCCTTCAATATAGTAGAACTGTTTTGGATACTCATATCACAGATCCTTCATCACTTATACTCCTCCAAATTTGAATAGTTTTTAACCTCTATTATTTCACATTTTTATATAGTTTTGGTTCTTATGTAAAAATTAAAGAACCCAAAAATTATTTGAATTCCCATAAAAAAAATGAAAACTCAAATGTCACAATCAATTGGATTTTCTAGACGGATTATCAACAAGGTTAGAACATTTTTTATGATTCTAACAAAGTCATTGTATGGAAATTTCTATGAAATTATCTAAAACAATATTTATAGAACATTGTAAAACATCCTTAACAATGAGGAGTTAAAAAATTGAATTAATAAATGCACAATGTTATATTTATGGAATTTATAATTTCTATATAAACCCCCATTGATGTTTTTTTTGAAAAAAATCTATCTGATTTACATTTTAAAGTACAATATATTTTTTGGTATAGCTTCATCACTCTATATCAAATGGAATAATAAGAAAAATCATTCTCTATTATTCCCTTTCAAAATTCCATTCTATTAGGAAAAAATTATTAGTTAGGATCAACATATTTGTGTTCGATAAAACTCAACCTTGTCTAAAAATATAAACTCTATTATCTGCCTAAAATATCTCCATCCAATGGAGTTTATGTTCTCCATCTCATTTCATCATAATAATCCATCCATTGGATCCTTATAGTAAATTTCTGTTGGAAATTCATCTAATGTATCCTCATGGATTCCTCTACCCATTGATATGATAGTATTATCACTTTTTTGATAAAATATGCCTGGAATCCTTCATCTGATATATCTTTCAACTCTACACCTTGGACATTTTATAGGATTCTCAATATGTGCCTTGTAACCGAACAATTGTACAATAGAAACTCCACATATCTACCATCATAGAGATTCGTCATCAAACTCCATAACCTAAATAGTATGTAGTTAAATAATTTCATATCTGGCACCTCTATCCAATGAATGTTTTCAAATTAATTTATCACATAACACAATATTTCCCTGAAGGAATAATTCTCACCATTGTTACAAACTCATTAACAATCAAAAACTCCAACATCTTACTACTGTCCATCTGGTAAAATTGTGAAAAAATAACATTTTACTTCTCTCCCTTTATGAAAATTTATAAAAAACATTGTATCATGATTATGATAATTATATTATGTACTTGAATATTGACATAAAAACATTCAACTATAGTATTATTTCTTCACATAGATATGAAAATATTCCTATACCCCATAAAAAATGGTTCATACACAACCCTAGAAACATATTTATCTAAAAAATCTCTAGGATTCTTATAAAATGTTCTCTACAGAAACATATTGATATATTTGAAAACAAATATACCATAAATTACTATAGAATAATAGTCTCCCACATTTTTTTGGTGTCAACATCAATATAATACATCAAACATCATCAAAGATCATATCTGTTCTCAATAATTTCTAACCATATGATGTTTTCATTTTCTTTGTCACTCCGTGTTATGTATCCACCTTATTGATAATAATATGAAAATGGTAACATTCGGATCATACCAAATCTATAAGGCCCCAGCCTTAAACCTTACTTAATCTTGAGTTATTAAAAGATTACACATTGAGGATCTTTTCAGGTTTAGAGTTTTAGAGAATTATATCATGAAACTTGCATTACATTCCACATTTAAACAAGGTGGTTACATAAAAGACAATATTCATTCTTCCCATCAATGGAAACCTATTTAAAATAAAACACGGATTCTTTCTTGACACATCCTTGACACTATCATCACATCATGTACCTTTCCCTTGACCTGTGAAAAGCATTTCAAAAACTTGGGATGAGCATAAAAAGCTCAGTAAGGGTTATAAAAATATGGAAAGGAAACATGAGTTCATATATACATAAGAATGAAATCATACTTTACCCATAAAACATAGGCATATAAAATCATTGATAAATCATAGAAAACATAAGACATAAAGGTAACTTGAGGCATTCATAACATTCTTACGTAGGGAGTAACCCTCTTGGTTACGTTTGGAATACCCATCACAGAATATTCCCTAAATCTCTTCGGAGAAACCTTAACTTTTCACTCCTTCGCGTTACCCAATGCATTGGAGAGCTATATCGGGCTCACCCGCCCTTAGTTTATCACGGAACCACCTATTCTTCATAACAATGCCCAAGAACCATAACATAATCGTATCACATAAACATGAATAAAGGAAACATAACATTTCCACATTTCAATCACAATATATCATTTTAGGATATTGAAATAATGAATCCATTAAAAAAGAAACCATTTCCAAAACCATTTAAAATATTTAATAAAGAGATTTTTGAATCAAAGTGTCCCATACCACATTGAAGCTTTTAACATTTTAAACCATTAATATCCATATAAATAAATCCTTAAAACCATTTTGGAAACATGGATATTAATAAGAACAAATAATTAAAACATTTAAAACGATATTTTGGTTAAAGGGGTTTTACCAAAATTAGAGACACTTGAATACAATAATCGAGGAATAACATTTAGTCAGAACTTTATAATATCATGAGAATAAAAGGATTCATGATATAATACTCCAAAGGACAGTATATACACCATATAAGAGTGAATTGGTGCATAACAACAATGAACCCTCAATAGAAATGTCAAATGTGATGAAATCCCTTATAAAAAAGGTATCCTTAAATTAAGGACAAATAAATCTCAAAAATATGTGTGACAAATATATATACACCCAATATAAGTGGATATTAAGTGTAAAACAATAAAAGGTCATTCACACATATTCAATGGATGACATATTCAATGACTACAAGTTGAACCCAAAGAAATCGAAATTGGGTAAAAAAGTTCCCTTGACAGCCTAACGGCATGACATCAAAATGAGTTGATGAGAGATAAAAAGTGTATCTCATAACTTGGACATAAAATTTACATCAATAAGGATGTATGAGAACATATCCCAACATAAAAATATGTAAATTAAAATACCCAATAAAAGAAATATTTTAAAAAAGAGGAGGGTGAAAGGTTCCCTTACTGACTTGGGTATCTTTCAAAACATAAACCCCATGAAAGAAAGACAATAGGTCATTGATGTAAATACTCATAAAAGAAATTATATTACACAAATATTAGAATAATTGGCAGTACATACACCACTCAATGGAATTTGTGGCGAATGTAGCATAAATCTCACGGGAATAAAAGTGAGATGAAAAATCCCTTACGAAAACTCGGCAGCCTAATGGCGCCACATAAAACTTCCGAATATGGATTGATGAGATCAAATAGAGTATCCCATCATATTACAATAGAATTTACAGCAAGTGGGATATAAAATAAAATCCCCCAACATTGCAAGGAGGAGTTTAAAAGAAGTGACATAAAGGAGAGTACTTAAAAAGAAAGAGAGAGGTTAGATCTCTTACGAAAGTTCGGCAGCCTAACGGCGCCACTCAAAACTTCCAAAATGGATTGATGAGAGAGAATAGGGTCTCTCATCACATGAACATAAAAATTACAGTAAATTTAATATAAAATAACATCCCAATCATAAGAAAGATGAGCTTAAAATAAATGACATAAAAGAGTGTACTTAAAAAGAAAGAGAGTTGTAGGATCCCTTACCTCGGGTCCGACTTGACTCGATCATTCTTTAATCTCCTGAATAATAAAACTTGAGTTAATTTATAATTACTTAAGAACCTTTTTCAAGTTAATTATTACTTTTATACCACTTATTACCATGTCATAAACATTATGTAATCATTTAAGTTAATAATATTTGTTTTGCCGATATTTGGTTCTTAAGTCGAAAGTGGACTTCTTAAAATTACATGTTGTTTGTGTGGCCAAATGTTTATTATATCCAGAATTGTATTCATTATGTAGATATCATATATGTCATATATATCCAGTACATGCATGCATTTATAACATTACATAGTCATTTCGAGGTAAGAAATGAAATGCACCGTTCATGGAGACGGTAAGCCGTACGTACGCATGAACGGTACTTTCATTTCTAATTCGTATTTTATAGAATGTAATAATAATGATATAAAGGTATATTATACTTCCAGTATAATATAATATATAATATCATATTTACATCCTTTATACATCCCACATATGGTATTTAACGAATCAAATCACTTTGAGTGGGCGGTAGTCCGCACTTCCTTAAATGAAGATATCGCGTATACCCATAATGGAATCCATAAAGGTAAGACAAAATTGAAAAATACAGAAGCATAAATAAAACATAAAAATATTATATATCATATATAAATATAGTGACATCATAATGTCCACCTTTGAAGGTGTTAAATGAGTATTGAACAATCATCGTTTCGGGAGGCAGAATTTCACCATCCACGGAAACCGAATGTTCTTTAACCATTTTATGTAGTTGTGTGAGAGTGTAGCTCGAATAAATCTTATAACAACATCCTAGTATGTTTAATATACTTGTGATGTTACAAAAGAAGTAAATAAAAAGAGTTTAGGGGGTTGGAGAAGCAAAATAAATCAAATGAACATGAGAGAGTGAATTACCTTTAAAAGTGTAACTCCTTTTGATTTGAGCCTAAAGTCTTCCTTTGAAAGGATTCTGCCCAAAGGGAATCCTGTAGGATGAGGAGAGAGATGTGGAGAGAGTAAAGTTTCAGTGGTTTGCCGAGCCAAAGGCTTGAGGAGTGTGTTAAATGAGGTAGACGTGGGGGCCTTTTATAAGAGGAGAGGAGGGGCACTTTTGGAAAGTAAAGAAATATTACTTTATTTGAAAATGTGTTTCGGTTTCAAAAAGTTCCAACATTGATATAGTTCATGGATAAGGTGATAAGGCTTCGAAATACACTCATCCAATAAGTTTTGGACATGTTTAGTTCATAGATTTTACATTATCTTTCCATTTTATTTAAATCGTCAAATAATGATGTCATCGCTGCATCATTATTATGTCATAAATAATTTAATTTATTTAATGTCTAAAAATTATAAAAAAAATACTATGATGTAGGAAATCTTTTTATATTTCCAATTAATATTTATAATCAAAAAGATGACTTGTATAACCCCACTTAAAAATTGTTTTAGTAAAACATATCATGTTTGTGTCAATTTTACTTTTACATTAAATAAAATGTTATTTATGTCATTTCCCAACCAAAGTGGATCCATGGGGTCCCCAAGTTGACCCATGGCTTGTCATGGTCGGCCATGATACAACCAATGTGGGTAAGACATGTGTCACGCTCATCTCATTTTATTAAAGCATTATTTTTACCTTAAACTACACTAATTACCACTAATCGCGATTAAAAACTTAATAAGTTACTATTCACCAAAAATTATTTTAATCTCATTGAACAAAATTTTACTTCTTAATGACAACCATGTATGTCGGATTTTTGAAAATCAAAACACAATGATGTCAAAATTTCATTTAAACAGAAAATTAGTTTTTATAAGTACCACTTAGTGGTTTCACTATTCATCAAAAATTGAAGTTTTTCAGAAAAATCCCAAAAATTTACCCTAAGCTATATTTGATATTCTGAATTCAAAAATGAAGTCTGCTTTACAAAATTAAAAACATATAAGTCACATTAATTAATTTAATAATTAATTCCCGCTGTCATGACAAATAGCGTGTTTTATGAAACAATAAGTATCAAAAGATTGACACTAGTTTAAGTCTGATTTCAAAGTGAAATTGATTCCAACGACCACTATTGGATTTAATGGTAAAAATATTTTCTAATTTCACTTTAAAAACAATTCAAAATATAATCTAATCATATAAATAAATTAGATTAAAAAGCGGTTTTGAATTAAAATACAACATTTTACACTATTCATTAAAAAAATGAACTTTATCGGAAAGATACCAAAAATTTACACAAAGTAAATTTTGATGTCCCGATTCTTAATAGGAGTTTTATTTGGTCCAAAAGAATGTTTAAGAGTGAACAAAACTATAATTAATGACGGTTCTCCATCAAAAGGTGATAAGTGAACCTTTAGTGAAAACTAGGGCATATACGCCTAAAATTGAATTCTTTCCGTATTTTAAGCCTTTATCTTTTATTGTATAAATGTAAAAATATTTAAGAACATATATAATAATATTTTAGTTATTTCTATCCATTCCCGCCATTACAACGGCTACATGTTAACTACCATTTTAAAAAATATTATTTTATTATTAGAGTGCAACGTAAGATTCCCATGAAACTCGTTGTTGCATGTTGGGTACGCCATCGAGCATAGCGTCCCCTTTAAAGTCATATTAAAATTTTATTCACAAATATGGATAAATATGAAAATGTCATATTCCTTATTTACCTGGGGTGTTACATCCTTCCCCCCTTTTGGGAATTGCATCCTCGCAATTTTAAAATTTTTCTTGGAAACATCCTTGAACGTCCCACATCGGAACAAGAGTCGGTAAAACAGTCACTTTAAAATAAAGAAAGATAAGCACAGAGGTCACTCGAGTTAACCCATACTAGGATTCTAAGTATAAAAATATGGACATGGAGGAGAAAACATAGGTTCATGTTCCGATGGAGAGTGATAGAAAACATGTTTAGGAGAAAGTTAACAATAAGAAAATCACAAACTTGTGATGGGTTAAACGGTGTTGGGTTCCCCAGTAAGAAAAGTTAATAGAAAATATTTTTGTTTTAAGTTACTTTTTATTGAGGAATTTATTCATAAGGAAGCATAATCACTTTTCATGTTGACTTTCAACTTTTACTAGATTCCTTAGTCAAACTCATATTTTTTTTCGAAAAGACGAGTATTTAGGGAGACTTGTTCGCGTTAAGAGTACTATAATCAACTTCTAGAGAATCCCCTAATCCCCAAAAGAGAACTACATACATCCCATGTATTTAGGCTTTAACCAAACCAAAACCAAAAAGGTTAGTACAAGATCAGATAATCCAGAAAAGGATAACCCCTTAAAAAAGAAAATCTATTCTTAATCTCCAAAATTTGTCCAACAAAACCCAAAGTTCAACTAGGACCATCCGATAAAAAATTTGTCCATAAAATTCTTCAAAGTAAACCAATATAAGATTGAAACCCAAATATTTTAAGGATTTAGTCACATAGTCTTCCAAGTTAAATCGTAACATTTATCTCCAAACAACATCAGTTGCTCCTAAAGTCTCACATTGAAAATTAATTATCCTAATCACATATCCTCCAAAATCAACTTACTCTTAATTCATAAAATCATATAACTAAAAAGAATCAGTCAAACTAACCAGGGACTTCACGTAGTCCAGTGGTAGGCGATAAATACCAGTCGCACTTTGGTTGTGGGTTCGATTCCCGCAGCATTGTCCGACGCGACGGGTTGTCACCCGGTCTGCATGTTGTCCTTTTTCCAAAACTATATAATTCTCAAATCATTACCCAAAAAGGGATAAAATCATCAAAAATAACCATAACATAATTTAACCTCAATTTTATCTCATGCCTTTCACTTCAATCATAACATATAATAACCCATAATTACCTCAAAAGTAAGGAACATATAAACTCTAATGGTTACCTTTATAATTATTACCTGAACTTCCACATGGACTAGTCATCTCGTACATGATGCATTACAGAACATTCCAAGGTTCAAGTGGTTGATCATGACTCCTTGATATTTGTTTTAGAACAAACATGAGTTTCCTCATTGAATACTCCATTTTATCTAGTATCTTAATCGGAGAACCACCGCAGTTTCCTTCAAACCTGTTGTCTCTTTGGTGCCTACTAGATCCATCCATTCACTAAAACAGAAATGTCAGTGTGAGTATATAAACAAAACCATCATTTACTAATGAGGAAGATAAACACTAACATATACTTACTCTTTCACTTTATCTAAAACTAGGACTCTTTCTGAAATCCTAACCATTATGGTAATGTCACTTATGCTTAAAGAATACCCTAACCTTTAAAGTTATCAAAACCGACCTTTGATACCAACTATAAGGCCCCAGCCTTAAACCTTACTTAATCTTGAGTTATTACAAGATTACACATTGATGATCTTTTCAGGTTTAGAGTTTTAGAGAATTAGATCATCAAACTTGCATTACATTCCACATTTAAACAAGGTGGTTACATAAAAGATAATATTCATTCTTCCCATCAATGGAAACCTATTTAAAATAAAACACGGATTCTTTTTTGACACATCCTTGACACTATCGTCACATCATGTACCTTTCCCTTGACCTGTGAAAAGCATTTCAAAAACTTGGGATCAGCATAAAAAGCTCAGTAAGGGTTATAAAAATATGGAAAGGAAGCATGAGTTCATATATACATAAGAATGAAATCATACTTTACCCATAAAACATAGGCATATCAAATCATGAATAAATCATAGAAAACATAAGACATAAAGGTAACTTGAGGCATTCATAACATTCTTACGTAGGGAGTAACCCTCTTGGTTACGTTTGGAATACCCATCACAGTATATTCCCTAAATCTCTTCGGAGAAACCTTAACGTTTCACTCCTTCGCGTTACCCAATGCATTGGAGAGCTATATCGGGCTCACCCGCCCTTAGTTTATCACGGAACCTCCCGTTCTTCATAACAATGCCCAAGAACCATAACATAATCGTATCACATAAACATGAATAAAGGAAACATAACATTTCCACATTTCAATCACAATATAACATTTTAGGATATTGAAATAATGATTCCATTCAAAAAGAAACCATTTCCAAAACCATTTAAAATATTTAATAAAGAGATTTTTGAATCAAAGTGTCCCATACCACCTTGAAGCTTTTAACATTTTAAACCATTAATATCCATATAAATAAATCCTTAAAACCATTTTGGAAACATGGATATTAATAAGAACAAATAATTAAAACATTTAAAACGATATTTTGGTTAAAGGGGTTTTACCAAAATTAGAGACACTTGAATACAATAATCGAGGAATAACATTTAGTCAGAACTTTATAATATCATGAGAATAAAAGGATTTATGATATAATACTCCAAAGGACAGTATATACACCATATAAGAGTGAATTGGTGCATAACAACAATGAACCCTCAATAGAAATGTCAAATGTGATGAAATCCCTTATAAAGAAGGTATCCTTAAATTAAGGACAAATAAATCTCAAAAATATGTGTGACAAATATATATACACCCAATATAAGTGGATATTAATTGTAAAAAAATAAAAGCTCATTCACACATATTCAATGGATGACATATTCAATGACTACAAGTTGAACCCAAAGAAATCAAAATTGGGTAAAAAGTTCCCTTGACAGCCTAACGGCATGACATCAAAATGAGTTGATGGGAGATAAAAAGTGTATCTCATCACTTGGACATAAAATTTAAATCAATAAGGATGTATGAGAACATATCCCAACATAAAAATATGTAAATTAAAAGACCCAATAAAAGAAATCTTTTAAAAAAGAGGAGGGTGAAAGTTTCCCATACCGACTTGGGTATCTTTCAAAACATACACCCCATGAAAGAAAGTCAATAGGTCATTGATTTAAATACTCATAAACGAAAGTATATTACACAAAGATTAGAATAATGGGAAGTACATACACCACTCAATGGAATTTGTGGCGAATGTAGCATAAATCTCACGGGAAGAAAAGTGAGATGAAAAATCCCTTACGAAAACTCGGCAGCCTAACGGTGCCTCATAAAACATCCGAATATGGATTGATGAGATCAAATAGAGTATCCCATGATATCACAATATAATTTACAGCAAGTGGAATATAAAATAAAATCCCCCAACATTGCAAGGAGGAGTTTAAAAGAAGTGACATAAAGGAGAGTACTTAAAAAGAAAGACAGAGGTTAGATCTCTTACGAAAGTTCGGCAGCCTAACGGCGCCACTCAAAACTTCCAAAATGGATTGATGAGGGAGAATAGGGTCTCTCATCACATGAAAATAAAAATTACAGTAAATGTAATATAAAATAACATCCCAATCATAAGAAAGATCAACTTAAAATAAATGAAATAAAAGAGTGTACTTAAAAAGAAAGAGAGTTGTAGGATCCCTTACCTCGGGTCCGACTTGACTCGATCGTTCTTTAATTTCCTGAATAATAAACTTGAGTTAATTTCTATTTACTTAAGAACCTTTTTCAAGTTAATTATTACTTTTATACAACTTATTACCATGTCATAAACATTATGTAATCATTTAAGTTAATAATATTTGTTTTGCCGATATTTGGTTCTTAAGTCGAAAGTGGACTTCTTACAATTACATGTTGTTCGTGTGGCCAAATGTTTATTATATCCAGAATTGTATTAATTATGTCTATATCATATATGTCATATATATCCAGTACATTCAAGCATTTATAACATTACATAATCATTTCGAGGTAAGAAATGAAATGCACCGTTTATGGAGACGGTAAGCCGTACGTACGCATGAACGGTACTTTCATTTCTATTTCGTATTTTATAGAATGGAATAATAATGATATAAAGTTATATTATAATTCCAGTATAATATCATATATAATATCATATTTCCATCCTTTATACATCCCAAATATGGTATTTAACGAATCAAATCACTTTGAGGGGTCGGTAGTCCGCACTTCCTTAAATGAAGATATCGCGTATACCCATAATGGAAGCCATAAAGGTAAGACAAAAATGAAAAATACAGAAGCATAAATAAAACATAAACATATTATATATCATATATAAAAATAGTGACATCATAATGGCCACCTTTGAAGGTGTTAAATGAGTATTGAACAATCATCGTTTCGGGAGGCAGAATTTCACCATCCACGAAAACCGTATGTTCTTTAACCATTTGATGTAGTTGTGTGAGAGTGTAGCTCTAATGAATCTTATAAAAACATCCCAGTATATTGAATATACTGGTGTTGTTACAAAATAAGTAAATAAAAAGAGTTTATGGGGTTGGAGAAGCAAAATAAAACAAATGAACATGAGAGAGTGAATTACCTTTAAAAGTGTAACTCTTTTTGATTTGAGCCTAAAGGCTTCCTTTGAAAGGATTATGCACAACGTGAATCCTCTAGGATGAGGAGAGGGATGTGGAGAGAGTAAATGGGCAGGGGTTGGCCGAGCCAAAGGCTTTAGGAGTGTGTTAAATGAGGTAGAGGTGGGGGACTTTTATAAGAGGATAGGAGGGGCACTTTTGGAATGTAAAGAAATATTCATTTATTTGAAAATGTGTTTCGGTTTCAAAAGGTCCCACATTGATATAATTCGTGGATAAGGTGATAAGGCTTCTAAATACACTCATCCAATAAGTTTTGGACATGTTTAGTTCATAGATTTTACATTATCTTTCCATTTTATTTAAATCGTCAAACAATGATGTCATCGCTGCATCATTATTATGTCATAAATAATTTAATTTATTTAATGTCTAAAAATTATAAAAAAAATAATATGACGTAGGAAATATTTTTAGCTTTACAATGCATATTTATAATCAAAATTATGACTTGTATAATCCCACTTAAAAATTGTTTGAGTAAAACATATCATGTTTGTGTCAATTTTACTTTTACATTAAATAAAATGTTATTTATGTCATTTCCCAACCAAAGTGGATCAATGGGGTCCCCAAGTTTACCCATGGCTTGTCTTGGTCGGCCATGATACAACCAATGAGGGTAAGACATGTGTCAAGCTCATCTCATTTTATTAAAGCATTATTTTTACCTTAAACTACACTAATTACCACTAATCGCGATTAAAAACGTAATAAGTTACTATTCACCAAAAATTATTTTAATCTCATTGAACCAAATTTTACTTCTTAATGACAACCATGTATGTCAGATTTTTGAAAATCAAAACACAATGATGGCAAAATTTCATTTAAACGGAAAATCAGTTTTTATAAGTACCACTTAGTGGTTTCACTATTCATCAAAAATTGATGTTTTTCAGAAAAATCCCAAAAATTCACCCTAAGCTATATTTGATATTCTGAATTCAAAAATGAAGTCCGTTTTAAAAAATTCAAAACATATAAGTCACATTAATTAATTTAATAATTAATTCCCGTTGTCATGACAAATAGCGTGTTTTATGAAACAATAAGTATCAAAAGATTGACACTAGTTTAAGTCTGATTTCAAAGTGAAATTGATTCCAACGACCACTATTGGATTTAATGGTAAAAATATTTTCTAATTTAACTTTAAAACCAATTCAAAATATAATCTAATCATATAAATAAATTAGATTAAAAAGTGGTTTTGAATTAAAATACAACATTTTACACTATTCATTAAAAAAATGAACTTTATCGGAAAGATACCAAAAATTTACACAAAGTAAATTTTGATGTCCCGATTCTTAATAAGAGTTTTATTTGGTCCAAAAGAATGTTTAAGATTGAACAAAACTATAATTAATGACGGTTCTCCATCAAAAGGTGATAAGTGAACCTTTAGTGAAAACTAGGGCATATACGCCTAAAATTGAATTCTTTCCGTATTTTAAGCCTTTATCTTTTATTGTATAAATGTAAAAATATTTAAGAACATATATAATAATATTTTAGTTATTTCTATCCATTCCCGCCATTACAACGGCTACATGTTAACTACCATTTAAAATAATATTATTTTATTATTAGAGTGCAACGTAAGATTCACAAGAAACTCGTTGTTGCGTGTTGGGTACGCCATCGAGCATAGCGTCCCATTTAAAGTCATATTAATATTTAATTCACAAATATGGATAAATATGAAAATTTCATATTCCTTATTTACCTGGGGTGTTACAAAATCACCATCCAAAATCATATAAACATGAAAACATATATTAAGATAAAAATAGTATCACTATATTTTCTTAATAAAGAGACTTTACCAAAATAACTCTAGGCCTATGTGGGTGAACTATGTGTATAAAATAAGATGTATAATCAAGGTGATAAATATTTATATTACACATTTATCATGTTATACATTCCTCAATATCATTCCAACATCATTGTTTCAATAGAAATTTCAGTCAGTTTTTTATGATATAACCTACATCCATATCCAAAATCTGAAAAAAAATAGTTCAAGTGTATATATAAAATATCCCCTGAATCATATATTTTCTAACAACATAACATTTTACGAAAACTATGATTTTAATGTGTCATCTATTGTATTTCTCCCACATTATGTTAGTAGTATAAACCACACTATGTAGGTCACAATGATTCATGGGGGATGTTTCTTCTAACTAAAAACATCTCTAACACTCATCCAAATACATTACTTATTCACCTTCAAATACCTAAAAGCTAGTACAAATAAAAATTTATTAGTGAATAAAGGGTAACACTAATTTTCCTTATAAGTAATGAGCTGAATGAGGTTCTTATTAAAATATATAAATACAATCTATGATTAATATCATAAGATCATTTTTAATAACCTGCATTGGAATGAGAAACCTGAAGGATGTGCGTTCAATTAATCCCCTCATTTGAGTTCAGTAAAAGGGTATTTTGTGACATGGTGAATTTAGTAATAGGATCAAATGAATGGGATACTATGATTTAGTGTAACTAGATCCTATCAAAGATTAATATTTTGGGTTGGAAGATGATGAATCATTAAATTTTACACAAATGATAATGTGATGAATAAAAGAACAAGTTTCCTATCCCGCTACCAATGTTTCACATACTTGAGTTTTGAAAAATAAAAAAATTATTCATTAACGGTGAATGGTCATCTTGTATTTAGAGATCCCTTGATCGTGGTATAGGGATATTTCTGTAAGGGGACTCGATGAAGGAGATGATAATATCTTGGTTATAGGGAACAGAACATATCACACTAAAGGAGAGAGGGAAGGGAAACACATCCCATAATTTCATCATTTCGCCCATTTGAAATATTTAGTCGAAAAAATCAACACACTTTTTAGAAATATGATTTCCTCAGTGCATTTGAGATTATTCATCCCAATAGTGGTGTTGGATACTGAAAGAAGATCATGTACCAATCAAGGGCCATGGGTTATAGGGAAACCTATAAGGGAGGGGCTCAAAATCATTGTCCATAAATATTGTATTTTAGTTATTATTAGATTAGGAGATCCAGTGAGAGATGTAATAGTCTCTATTAATTTTTGTTGTAGTTGATTTTATGGATTAGGTAATGTAATGGGAGTAGAGGTGGGGTCCATTATAAGTGAGATCAAGATGTGGAATCTTTTTATCATTGGAATTACTAAGGTAGAATCCGACTCTAATGTTTTGGTGAGTCTCATATATGGGATTACTAGATGTCCATCAGACTTGGATTACCTGATTTAGAAGTGAAAGATTTTCATTGATCAAGGTGTTGAGTTGAATTAAATATCAATAGAAGAAAATTTTTTAGCTGATATATTGGCATGAATTTGGGACCTAATTGAGACATGTATCCTTTAATTTTATACTAGTTCTCTTTCAAATGATTTTATGATGATTTTTAAGGTGGTTTCTATTGGAAATCACCAATTCAATCCCCCATGACTTCTACACCTATTATTTTGAATAATAAAAAGATAATTTTTAAGAATACCTTTTATTGGTACATAAATTTTATACCATCATGAATGTTATTATTTATCAACAACTCCAAAACACTAGTAGTCACCTAAAAATACCTATAATTCATACTATGAGAAGTATTAATCTTATTTTTTTGTAATTTTTTCTTCAAAAAATGATAGTGACTTTTTTCAGGTGAGAATTCTTATTGATGAATTCCATTAATTCATATAAATATATTTTTTTCAAAAATAATAACTTTTGACCCATTATTGTTAGTAGAATAAGTTTTAAATTTAGATTCTTTGGGAATAAGAAAAAACGACATATTAAGACCCTTGTTTTCACAAACTTGATAAGATTAAACTTTAACATCAACTTAATTGGTAAATTATTCCCCAAAAATAATTAAATAAATTCATACTGTAAGAATGTATTATTGTGTTGATCAAAAATATTATTCTTTCTTAGTAAAAAATCTTTAAGATAATTCAATGTCCTTTATAATTGAACCAACATCATCTTTTTGTACATAAATTTCTTAACATGTGTTGTTTTTATCGTGCTTCAGTTCTTCAATTAGTCT
The DNA here is from genome assembly GCA_963277665.1 of Viscum album. Taxonomy (NCBI): domain Eukaryota; kingdom Viridiplantae; phylum Streptophyta; class Magnoliopsida; order Santalales; family Viscaceae; genus Viscum; species Viscum album. Next base: position 872,752,375 of record OY728163.1, read on the forward strand.
AATGATCCTTCAGAAGCATTTTTTTCCATTGATCTTTACTAGATTAATTTTCTATGAACTATTCTCATTATGTTTTTTAAATAAATTGTTGTATTATCACCGTTATAAAAAATTATATCTTTAATTTCATTCTTCAAGAAATTTATATTCATTTTGTGCTATTTAGTTTTCTTATGATAATATTTCATATTTTATTTTAGAATCCAGTATAGATTAGTAATCTTTTTCCATCATTATCAAAATCTAATAATTCAATTTATCATATAACTTGATCTATGAATATGACATAAATTATGATTCATTACAAGATCAATTATCATAATTCTCTATTTTCAATACCAATATTTCCTCCTTTCTATGAAGCATTTGCATATACATGAACAATATCTATTTTCGATAATTCTAATTTTTTTTTCTGATCCAAAATAATATATTATCTTATAATGATAGCTTCTTATGAAATGACCTATATTATTATAATGAAAATGTTTAATATATTTCTTATCTTTTTCATTCCAATTTCACTAGTTTATATATTAGAATAATGTATAATGAATACATTGATGTTCACCTCGTTTTCTTCATCATTTGTAACACATAATTCTTTTACTACTTCTTTATCTCCATATTTTCATTTTAATAATGTTTCAAACCCTATCTCTTCCTTATAATTATTATTAAATAATGATTCCTTTCTCATTTCAAATTTGACAACAATAATTTATTTTATATATGGAGAAAACTTTTATCACTACTAAATATTTTCCCTATTCAAATCAATGTATCCAAAAAGTTCCTCACTTGTATTTTAATTATAATAGAATCTTTTAGATTTTCACAATAAACCTATAATATTAATAACAATATAATCATATCTTGTTATGTTTTCATAAATTTATTCTTCATCAGCTATCCTAATATCTTTGAACCTACACCTCTAGGATTATTTCATAACCTCCTTAACTTTTTCATTTACATCATCAATTCTCTCCAAATTATCCCTCAATTGTTTAACTATTTTAATCCTTATAATAATTTTATATAAATTAATTGAGTTATCCATAATGATATAATTCTATTATATTGTATTATCATCTAAATTTATCTAATCATCATCTATCATAAAATCATAATAAATGAGAGGAAATACCACTTTTATAATTACTCTAATTTCATGGGAAATAGTTGAAATATATAATTACATACTATTCTTCCAACTATGATAGTTGCTAACATCAAATATAGAAACACTAGTTATGTTCATTGGATTACTATTACTGATCCAAAATATTTATCCATGTATTTTAGAGGAAAAAATGATCTAATATCATTTGATGTTCATTCATCAATATATAATAACCGGGAAGGGGATGGGTGAATCAATAATAATGTTATTTTATGAATTATTCTTATGAACTCAATCTATGACACATGTTATTATTATTATATACACAATGATATCACTTTTACTCACTTTTTATTCTGTAATATAATATGAGAATTCATATATGTCAAATTAAAAGGATTGGTACAATGAATATACTCCATGCTATGTTGGATATCCATAAAAACATTGATTATTTGACAACATTATTTTAGGAATACAATGGAATATGAAGGAACTAGTAATACACCATGGTAATTGTTCTTCCATATAAACCTAGTTTTGTATCCTAGAAATAATATCATCTTTCAATGTTGGTTATACCCCCACCCAATGTTCTTCTTATATCCACTTCATTCCTTTTTAGTTATACACCCTAGAAACATTCCTTTTTTTCAACTATTTATACACCTTATATAAAATATCATTCTTCCATATTATTGATCCACTGTATAAACTTCACCTAATCTAGATTGCCTTTCTCAAAAACCAATTTGGGTCACATTTTCCCATGTACAAACTTCATGATGTTCAAAAAATATCTTAAGATTCATTTGGTATAAAACCATGTTCTTGATCATGGAATGGTATTGATAAAATAATCTCAATATGTATAATTTTATTTTGAAATTATCCTTAACAAGAGAATATTTATTCAATCTATGTCAGTTTACCATTTTTTGAATCGTTCATGATCTCTATCATGTATGTCTACATCCCATACTACCCAAATAAATGCATATACATATATTGTTCTCTATCTAATGCAGCTCACTCTAATTACCAAATGTATGATGCTTCACTATTGGAAGGAGAAAAATCATTCCAATGTTCCTCATTATTCGTCTATTGATACCCATCCTAATGAATCTTCCTCCACTACTTTGTAATTCCCTCACAAATTCTAAATACTCTCCTTCATCCATTGACATAGCTTAGTTTAATGAACATTTTTGGATACTCCACATTTTGATTCTCCTCCTTCATCTATGTAGAACCTTGTTTGTGTTACCATGAAACAAATCCCCAGGAAATTTTATTCATCCACATTTGAATAGTGTTATATTCAAATTTTTTCATCACAATATATTATTTCACTTCACAGGTCAAAGGACGGAATCCAAAAATATTTTCCTAGTAATCCAAAATTTGAAATTCCAAATTCTTGATCTGTTAAATTTCATTAGCTTATTCTCAATACTTCATTAATTTTATTGAAACATATTATAAACTCAACACATTCATCCTTATGAAAAATTCATTAAACACATTTCTAAAAAAATTATTAATATTAATTAACCTTTTTAAGGAAATATCTAATGATAATTTAACATAGAGTCATAAATTTTATTTTTTAATAAATTTAATGTAAAGATTGTTAGACTCCATTTATAAATTTTTTTATGATGCACATTTTAGGAAATCCTATATATTATGTTACATCTTTTGTATTCTCTATTAGATAGAATCAAAACAAAAATCACTATCCTTTATTTCCCTATCTGATAGAATCACAATTCTCGATCAAATTTCATCATAATAAAATACACATTAAATGTTTCTAGTATCTTTCTCATTGATATTCATCAAATATAAATTCAAATATTTCTTTATCTGATTATCTACATTGGTTATCTCTATCTGAAATAATTTTCATGATATCCTCCTTACAATAAATAACTAAACAATACAAATTATACATTAAATATACTTCATAACTTTTATATTTTAACTTATCCATTTTATATCTAAAACTCCATGGGTAAGTAACTATACATATTCATCTTCATACTTCATAGATTAGACTATATAATGTTTAATATGTTTACTGTGTGTATATCCATCAAATAACATTATGCTTATTGATAAATCCTAAAAATCTAAATTTATCTTTAAATGAACTTATCATAATTTTCTAAACTCATACAATGATATAAATTCCCTCTTCCACAACTCTATATATTTTAATACTATACAACATCAATTTTTTAAATTCTTTCACATTGTATAAATTTATACGAAATCAACATGTTTCATATTTATTTTCAAGATGATATAAACATGATGATAATTATATAATTTTATGATTATATACATGTTTCCTAACATTGTTTGGTAAGTTTCATACACACCATAATGAATGTTTCTTACATGAATCTAGAAATACATCATCCCTCAAAATATTCTATGATTCGTATGAAAATTATTCTACCAACACATTTTAAAGTTTTGAAAAAAAAATGTTGATTCACCTTGGGAAAAAAATTATGTTATATATAATCTTTAAGAAAAAAATTACCATTTCATATAATATTTATTTCTTATTTATATAATAACACATTTCTTGATATAATGACCAGTCTTCAATCTAGTCCCTTTAAGGATGAATACTTTGGCTATATTTAAATTTTTATGGATTCAAAGGATGAACAAACCATAGCCTTCAAGGAATCCCAAGGGGTACACTAGTATAATATGATTCCCTTTAGATCAAAAAATGATAAATCTACCTAATAATGGGTGTTATATCACATATTAAATTCCATCAATGAGATATAATTAAAATTCAATGTGGGTGATATAGGAATCAATTACATCAGCTTCTTGATCACTTTCTTGACATTTGGACAGTGTTTGTGTGTCTTTGATAATATAAATGAATTTTAGTCCAATAAATAGTGTATTTAAAAACACATGTAATAAATATATCAATTTCTTAATAATCAATAGAGGAATTATTTTTACCTTAAAAATACTACAGTGACCCGTGAAATACCAACCCTATGGTAAGGAAAACCCATGGGTCTCTTAATAATTTGTAATTTGGGGAGTCGATATCCTAAGCCGATTCAAACTAGTGACTATTAAATTTTTAAAATTCAACATTAATACCCTTCTTATTTTAATTTGATATGCTAAAGTGTCAATCTAGAAGGTATTCAAGATAAAATTTGTGATCAATTTGGTAAAATTCATCATCATCTATAAATTTACATTAACTTGAACTTACCTCATGGAAAATCTGATGGATTTATGTCTATATGAGATGAGAAAATTGATTATTAAATATCAAATGTTTTACAACAACAGTTGTTTATTACCATACAGAAACAAAACAATGATTTAGGTATTTTAAAAGACCCTTTTAATCATATTTCTTGTAATGGGTGATTAGGAAAAATTAATATGGCCTAAATCATTTTCCAATATATTTTGTGCATATCATACAATAAAGATAACTCTTACCCGTGTCACCCAATTATACCAGGTTCATCGAAAAGAGGTTGTGATTTTAATTATTATCAACATCCCTAAAATGTTAATATCCATTTATATCCAACTGATTTTAGAAAAATGGTAATTTATTTAACTATAATATTCATATGAACTCAATTAAATGGGTCCATGAGACTTGCATAAGCATGAGTTTAACAAAAATGAGTGACCTATGATATTGGGAATAATTATTCACTTCTTCTTTAACAAAAATTGAATTACCATAGACTTGGTGATACTAATGATTCAATGTATGAAACCTCCAATCCCAATTGATATTGGACATAGATCATACACAATTTTCAATTCAATAATGAATTCTCCCATGTATCATAGAATGGAAATTATATTAGGCTACTAAAAACAAGAGATATTTAAGGATGTAAATTTATTTAAGATTCATGTTAGATTTATTAAATCATTGTAACAATACTATAGGTGTTAAAAATCATTGTCATCACCACATAACCATGAACTGTATACTATATGGTAATTTAAATGGTCCATCAAACTAAATGACTACTCGGTCTTGACCATAACACTTTAAACCAAAAAACAACTTTTTTATCATTAAATAACAATTATATATATGGTATTGAGTCCTTATCACAATTTCATAAACATTAAGACACATATTGATTTAATAAAATACCATAATCTACATGAATCTAGGAACTTGATTCATGACTTCAAATTTCATGACACTTTATCATTTCAGTATGACATAAATCTAAAAAGGTTGGAATTTATCACATGACAATAAATTACATAATGCATAGTTCTCATATCATGACATTAAAAAAAGGGTTATTGGAGGAACTTAAACACACATTCAATTGGATAGGTCGAGGAAGGCTCGGATTGTTCTTGGAAAACCATAGGAAAAACGATCAAATATCCTTCTATGGAGTTTGTTTCAAAAATCCCCAAACATTCACAAATGGTTGAATCTTATAAAGCCCCAAGTAATGTCAATAACTAATTATAATCTCCAAAAATTATAGGCCTGATTAGTGGTCCACCATCATGAATGTATTAAGTCTTAGTAATGATATTGTGAAATGTCAATTCAGACTTCTGAAGTAATTCATGTGTATATGAAGGTATGAAAAGAATCATCATGTAGTAAAATACATACTCACAAGTCTATTTCATTCCAAAAGATCATAATTTTTTACGTATGGCACCAATATTCTCGAAACCCACATTACAAAAAATACCCACTCATGTAAGATATTTAAGTTGATGTAGACCATTCAAGTTTCAAAAAAAATTCCCACATTCATTAATCATATAGTATGCATGAGAAAAAGTGAAAATTGATCAAATGATCAATCCAATCACCATGAGTAACATAAATTTTTTTATAGCCTCCACCAAGATTTGAGATTCCTTTAATGAAGGGTGATTCGTTCCATAGAAGAATAATTCCCATGAGGTACCTGAGGAAACATGAAAAATTCAACCATTATGAAGGACTCCTTATATGAATAAGAACATCACTCTGATTAAGGGGATCCCTATTTTACAAATATTAATCCTTCATGAATCCCTTAACCTCCTATTATCTCTTGACATTTTTGAATATATTCTCGGTGAATCCCCATGATTTGTGAACACTCCATGTTGGGCCTCTCCATGTTGAATCCCTTCTTCTAAAACCCCTTCAGGATTGTAAATTTTCCAGGACACCTATACAAATAATTGAATGGTTAAATAGAATTTTGAGACCCCATGCAACCAATTCCACCCACTACTATCTGCACCCATATCACTATAGGTGTGACCTAGGGATCAAATGTGAACGGTTCTTTTAAGAAAATCGACTCTTACCCCTTTTTATTTTAACTATAAAGCCACTAATGTCAACCTTGTTCTTAACGACTGCTATATGGTAGTGCCTACACCATGACCCACCTAGAGGAGCATGAGTTATGATCACATTATCTCTATGTTTTAGGAGTGAGTCCCCAAAAATTAAAGTCTCCTGATGTAAAATTTCATAGCTCCATATCATAGTCTACTAAAGTTAGACTACATGAAAATTTCCTCAGTTCATGATGTATAATTTTAGTCTTACACTATGTGATCAACATAGGATGCACATGTATGATCATTATGGGATACTACTATATTCTACCATAGGTAACCAACCCCTCATTCCTAGATTATTATATGAATAATCCAAACACCATCCCATTTAGATGATCCCTTCACGGCACAAACTACCTTTACACATGATGTCAAACTCCTTGGATTGGTCCTATCACACAAACATTAAATATGATATTGAACTATGTGAGTTTTCATCCATATCATCTAAATAATGTACAGAGGCTTCCTATCAATGCTTCAATACTGAAAATTTAAACTATCTAGTTGTTCTCTGCTAGGGATTCACCTCCTAAGTCCTTCTCCATTAGGGAATTCTGATCTATAATCCCACACTCGCCTCCATGTGGATTTCTGATTTACAATCCGGGATCTTCCTCCATGGAGAATTATTATTCATAGATAAACTATACTGGTGTTCCCTCATAGGGATACACCTCCTGGATCAACCAACATTATGTGTTCTAATACACAATTTTGGATCTGCCAGCATAGGGTGTTTATATCCCTTGGAAAACTTTCTAGGGGTTCTCTTATTGGGATTCAACTCCTAGATCCTCCTATATCGGATGTCCTAATAAAAAATCATAGATATGCCTCTATAGAGGATTTGTAACCATTAGTAAACACTTCGTGCAGGAAAAATTCCATCATAAGAACACACATCACTAATATCTCTCCATGGATCACTCTGATCCACAATCTTAGATCCGTCTTTATGGGGTGTTCTGATCCATTGGTAAACTGTTCTGGTGTTCCCTCATAGGGACTCACCTCCCGGTTCTACCTTCATGGGAAATTTGGATTCAAAATACATGATCTTACTCCACATATATTTCTAATAAAAAATTGGATTTTACTCTATGGGGAGTTCTTATGCATTAGTAAACAACCAATGCATGTTGTCTTCCCTCCTAGGGACAAACCTCACTTATCTCCCTTGATTGGGAATTTTGATCATCCATCCCATCTCCAAAAGGGATTAAACATATGCCCTAATCCATCTCAAAAAAATCTTATAATCTATCATTAGTGTATGTAGAACTTATTTCCTAAACCATAATACAAACCCCATGAAATAAAAAAAATTATATATTGGGTAAAAATCTAGGAGGATATACACCCCTAGCCTCAATTACCTCATCCTAAACATGGTATAACTTGGGTTCTACACCTATTATTCCAAATATAAGACTCCACCCCAAGAAGAATATTTACATTTGACCAATGCATCCAATGATCAGACATTACCATAGATTCCTAACTTGACTACTATCATCGCTAGAGATTAGTACCCTTTCAGGATAGAATCATTTAAATTATCCAACATCCACATAGATATAGTTCATTGAATGAGTTCCAAAAACATGAATTAAATATACAAGTGAGACCATTACTATGATAAAATAGCCATGTAAGAATCCTTAAAAGGAGTAACCATCATCCATAAAACTTGATTCAATGAAAGAGCATACATCACTATTGAATGTGATGACAGACACCCACCTTTTGAATTGGGTAATGTAGGGAAATAGAAATATATCACACATTATTTGTATAGTTAGGCCCTAATGAAAGCATTATAAAGAGAAATGGTGAACCATGAATTAATAAATTTTCCTCAATGTGGATACTAGATGCATTGGGGCATCAACAAATCTTCATGTCACCATATTCCAGTCATTCAGTGAAAATTCTCCCCAAGAAAGTGGTGGGTATAACATGGAAGTCACACGAGAATTGGTGAAATTATCACTGGGAATCCAAAATATGTTACACATTCACTGCATATCCCTCTTCATTATTAGAATATTGTAAAGTTTTGGTACATTAGACATCACATTTCTTATTCTTGTACTAATGGCTGAGTCCACATGAATTATAGGATCCATGTTACATGATATCAGCAACCCAATGCCCCGAGGCAGGAGTGTAAGAGAAATATTGATATATAAATCCCAACATACTCACCTTCTTCTAATACATTGGATACCAGGTTCTCTTATCCCATATTACCCTATGATAGAATCTAGAGAAGGGTGATCGAATCCCATGTAAATTAGAACAAGTTAGAGGGGGGTCATTCCCTTGAATGATATTCACTAATACCAAATTAATCCATCGACGTGATTTTTACACTACCTTCCTCGAGTTCCGCACAGGGGAGGGTACCACCCTAGTCCAATAATGAATTTCATTAGGTCTCTCTCCCTAGATCACTCTAATGATTGACCCCCTATGATGGGTAGGGACTTGATTCTTGAGTATCATCTTTGATGACTAATTCTATGAGCTACCATGGAGGGATACTAGTAGGACAGTCCAATTATAGCATTTTCCAGTCCCACAAGAAATAGAGATGTTGGACTTCACCCCTTCCCCACTCACTCTAATCTAAATTACATGATGGAAAAATTGGGGATTGGCTGAAGAAACTACATTATAAGGTGTCTCTTCTATAGATAAAATATTCACTACCACTATCGGCACATCCTATAATATCCCTATAATAGGTGATTAGGGATCTGTATTTTATTGATTTGGATTGATACCCCAATGGACACATATGTAGGGATGGATGAACCTTTCAATATTTGGATCTATAGAAAGATGCTACCAGACTTTCCATGATGAAAAAATCAAGGCATAGGTTCTCCACAATCTTTCATAAACTAATAAAGGGGTCCTCCTCATATTTCCTCTTTCCTAAAAAGAGGTCCTCACCATGATGATACTAGTAAAATAGGAGTTCATCACCCTTGGGAACCAACCCAAGTGGATGTCCTTGTAGATCCTTTACAAACAAACATTAAGTCCCTCCCCATTCAATCAAAAAGCTAAGAGTTGGTCTTATCCTATCCAATAATATTAAACATGGTGGTCTTCCCCATGAAATAATCAATCATTATATATATTATCCTTATATACTCTATTTAAAATATGGAATTCCTACACCTATTCCAATCAACCAGAGTTGAGGTCATCCCCACTCCTTAAAAAGTCAATGGGGTGGTCATCAAATGTTGAAAACATGCTGAACAAAGGTCCTCCCCATGATAAAGATGTACCTTTATAAAAATATCCATCCTAGTGTAGAATGGGGAACACATGTTGTCGAAGTAAAAATTATTGGAAATAGTATGTTATAGTTAACCTAATTGATCTATAATATTTGAGGGGACATAATAAATGATGAAAGTGTCTTCACCATATCTCCTATTTTATGGGGAAGGATCCTAAAAACTACGGTTCACCTTTATTGAATCTATGGTGCACTTGATACTTAAATCCCACTACTGGTACGTGTGGTTGGAGGATGTGTTGGCCCCCTTCAAGGGGCTCACAGTGTAGCTATCTCCATCACCATCAATCTACATCTGATCAACCTCTACAAAATATTTGTGAAAGATTTTGAGGAACTAAACTAACTCCTATAAATGGTGATCCCTCTACTGGTCTGTAGATGACCACTTCCGTCCTCACAAATGAGGTAGTGGAGAAAACCCAATTCTATAGGGATATTATTATGTGGTTTTCACTACCCTCATGATACATCCTTTGGTGAAGTGAATATTTGACTCCTGAAGTGATTCTTACACTAGTCAACCACCCATTGAACAGATCCACATTGGTGCCACCACCCATTTCTCAACTAGCACAAATCATCTCTTAGATTGACCAAGAAAAGGACCCTTACTATTAGACAGATGGCATGTGGGATATTTTTTCCATGCAGTAGCTATTAATGGTCTTATAGCTACCTGCATCTCAGAACATTTACAACCTGAATTCTTATACTACTGTCTTCGATGTTTTTTTATCCTGAATCATCTGGGAGATGTTTCACTACTTATGTAATAATCATTTGACATATCTGGGAATATAGAATCACCTAAATAACATTTACAAGTAGTTCTAAATAGTTGAAACTATATCACTTCTAGTGGATTAGTACCCCTATTTTGTTCCCCATATCTATATGCATCAACATATTTGCATTAAGAATCACACGATGCTCTATTGTTATATGGAAGAATAATATCTACATGTATATATTACATGCTAGGGACTATATGTTTCTTTCCACACCACCCCCATAATACAACATTATTGATTTTTTTCAAAATATGAGGGTTCCCCTCTAGGTACTATTATGTTAAACATGGTTATACCCAACATACAATTTTTTTATGGGAAAATGGACAATGAAATGGATAAATACAGTGAAAAATATTCCTCAATAGGTTGTGTAGTACATGGTAGATCTTCCCACTCGTTTTCTCATTTGTTAATAGAGGCTAGTATGTGGCCTCTGAGATCCCTCTAATGAGGTATTACATCCCACTAATCAAAAATTCAACCAATTTAGGGAGAATTTTTATTCTTCTGATAAATTATAGGTGACATCCAAAATACATGTACATCCAATGGTATCCATCCTACTCCAGTAAATCAATGACAATAAAAATCTCATAATTGATCACATTTTTTGATCGATGCATGGGTTATTGAAATTCCATAAGAGATCCTATATCTCCTCCATTGATTTAAAAAAATCCTCCTTTTATAGATTACCCTAAATGATCTTGGTAACCCCACACATTTATGAATAGTATAGGTAGGAGTTTATTGCATGCTTTGGAGGTATGATTAACAGAACCCACACGAGAAACGTAATTATTGTCCTCAGGATCAAGGTCACATTGCTACCCATGTTGATGAGCCTATAAATTCATTGATAGTTCAGGATAATTGAATTGGTAGGGACCCTCTCCAAGATGAATTGGTAGACACTCTCAGTACTCGAATTGAGGCCATGGAGGCATGGCCTATGGAAATACCACATAATGAGAAGTTATATCCATCATGGTCAGACCACAAACGAGCACCCAAATTTTTTACGAAAGCCATATTTTCCAATTCAATGATATGGATAACCTACTATAGAAATTTATAATCACCATCTCAAGGTGTGTTCCATTCTAGAGCCCATATAACAAAAGGGGAATCATGATTTAGTTTTCCATTCAAACATTGGAAGGGCCCAAATTTCTCTACTAATGCTAGCATCCCATAGAGTTTATTACTAGATGGGAAGATAATCGTAGGATATTCCTATACATATTTAGCATCACCATTCCCAAGGAATGTATTTTGGACCACTTCATTTTTATGAAATTACATAGTGAGAATGTGGTCAGTTTTGTCTACTGATGGAAAGGCCTCACTTACTAACTTGGCATGTTTTTAACTCAAGACTAGATAATGAAGATATACATGGGTAATTTCATGACTTATATGGTTCCTACCATGATCCCATAAATCAATATAGGTTTAATCATTGAATTTTTCTGATAAGTCCTAGTGTCTGGAGGAATCCATGTAGTATAATATAAGTCAAACCCATTGCCTCTTCAAACCCTTGTGAAAATGCCTTCAAATTCAAAGACTATCATCACTGTAATGTTATATTCCCTTGAAAAAATAGATTAGTTGGACCCATTTCTATATTATCCTCACTAATAATAGTTCTATTAGGTGAATCATCAACTACTGCATATCCATTAGGTACATCCTCTCCATGAGAAATCACCTAGGGAAGATAGCATTTCTCTAGACCCTCAAAAATCCCAGGTTCCCAAAGAACCTTTCCTAGGAATAAGAAATCCCACTTATTCCATAAAAGATGAACAAGTTATAGGCTAAATCATTTTTTACCTAGAGAAGGATATTTTAAATCATCTATACTATAAGAAAAACCTGGTGGATTTACACACTGGCCGCCCCAACCATTTCACAAGAAAGTTTCTCAGGTCCATGCTGTAATCAATTACCATATAGTATGTCTAAAAAATCATGTTTTTTCACACCTCATTCGATAATTTAATCTGTATATATATTTTAGGCCTCCATGTCTTGTAAGAGTAGGTGACGAAGGCACTAGGGATAGTAAAGCCACATAGTGAAAAAAAATTGATCACACGCCCTTTGCGATTTCATTCCCCTAAGTTTAGCTTTATGCCTGGGGTCTTTCCAACACTGTATAGATTCAATGATGATGAACTGAAGTATACCACTATAAACTCTATCATGTTTTTAGACTACTTCAAAATAACCAACAGTGAAAATTAAAATGCACCCCTGAATGCCTCTAACTGAAGTCTTTGATCAAAAGTCCAAGGGCATGACATCAATCAAAATTATTAGGCTAGTTCCTTAAACTGAGTAATAGATGAAACTGAGACCAAAATGGTGGTTTTGTATAGAGCTCAACAAGAACAATCCTTCTTATCTTCTATATCATTTACATTATTGTTTCCACTAGTGTCAGTTGACCAAGACTCTCAACAATGATCATTCCATTACAAACAAACTTCAAGCAAGATCTAGGACTCACCCACCTAATGGTCATATTATAGTTGTTCGTATTAGGTTATCTATTTTTTTATGATATTTCCATCACTATCTATTACCCAATTGTATTTCCAGAAACATCTGGTATTCCTCCTACCAAGGAGAGGCCCCTTCAGGAAAAACATTCCTTTGGAATATATGTATGACAGGTCAAAGAACCTCAAAATTATCCCCACATGGATATAAATTCCTAATGACCTCCTATATTCAAATAAATGGTCCCGAAATTGGTGGAATTATATGTGGATGACTTGGTGGTCAAATGGATCAAGCTCCAATACCATCTTAGATATCATGTGAAATTGGTTTTCTTCATCCACTACTGTCATTTGATGATTAACCCCTTAAAGTGTGAATTTTGGGTTTCCATTAGGATGTTTCTCAGCATTACATTAAGATACAGAGGTATTGAGATCATCACAAACAAGATTGAATCCATCATGAAAATGCCTCTGTCAAGAAATCCATTGCATTTATTGAGTTTTCAAAGCCACTTAGCCTATAGATGTAGATTTTTCACAAATATTTCAAGTATGTTTGAGCCCATTACAAGGATCATGATGAAAGGAACTGATTTCTAGTAATATTAGAAGTTACATACAACATTTTAGGTAATCATGAAATATTTACTATAGCCTCTATTTCGGATTCCTCTAGTCATAGGGAATCCTTTGGTCATCTACACGACCTCCCTAGAATAGTCCCTTAGTTAACATATTACCCTGGAGAATAACGAGGGTAGATAATATAGTTTATACTATATTAGACACATGATCCTCAACATGGGTACAAAATATTCCCTAACTAAGATGATATCCCTCATGCTTGTTTTTTAGGGTAGAAATTGTGGAGTTATTTGCAACATCATGAGATATACTTGGTGTCCCGAGTAGACTTGTGGAAAAATATCCATATTTTCTCAATGAAGATGGGTTATTTAGCAGGCTAGGTAGTGATCATCTAGAAATTTGAATTCCAGTTCATTCCATAATGATCCATCAAAGGACATAAATTGGAAGTAATTTTTGTTTCTCATCTGACACCTTACAAATTTCCCATAGATGTTGATGTCCTATATGAGGCTCTCCTATAAGTGGATCAGGCTATTTCATATTGGAATATTCATTTCAATGGAACCTCTTGGATCTTAACTAGTAGAAAGATAAACAATACCAAACTCAATAGAGAACATCTAGGAATCATCATCATCACTCTTGCACAGGAAGAACATCCATAATCATTCATGTCTTCAGAAGGTTGAAAAAATAATAAGGTAGTGCATCTGTATCTCTTTACTAGTTTCGATCTTCTATTCAAGATTTATTTCCCCCTCTTTCAGGTGAAGGGATATTATGAACAAGTCATAAAATTATAAAATGGTTACTATTTCATCAGATTTCAAGATAATCTTCCCATGATGGAGAGAAAATTTCAACTAATGTCACATTTTATACCTCATTCAGAAATTCCTTTTGTCCCTCTATCAAATAATGGTCATAGTAACTCCTTAGATAGATTATCCACATCCCATTAATAGGCTACTAGGATAACCTATTCATTCATGTTTTCCCCTTTTAGGTCATGTCTCCCATTATTTGAAATGATGATCGAAAAAAATAGGTAAAGTAACCTTCATATAGTAATTATGTTTTATTCACCTTAGGTTCCCCCATAGTTAAGGAAACACATGATTGGATGAGAATTTTCATCAACTATCTCTAGCAAATAATTATCCCACCAGACTAAGACAAACATTAGATAATCTATCAGAGTGGAGAGTGTTTTACCCTTTAGAGTAGGTATAATATTAATTATAATCTCTGTAAACTTGTGATTTATGGAATTATACTATATTTAATCAATGGAGATGATTCCCCTAGGTTATTCAAGAATTTCATGTCGGGTTCTGTGGAACCCATCTTCTAGGACTAAATCCCTGACACTAAATTCAAAGACTGGTCTACTTTTCCCCACCATGGTTCATTATTACATTGTGTTCTCTAGATGGTGTTATTCATATCAGATCTAAGACAACATTTTTCATATAACACTTGAGATTCTCTACACCACCTTATATTCTTCTCCCATTTTAGTATTGGGACTCAGTGACATTGGACCATACAATCAAGTGAAATTTCACCTATAAAAATTTACTCATACTATAATTGACTTCATATTCATGGGGAAAATGTGATTCTCCTTATGGATGTCAAGACTCGATTCATGATTGAATTTTTGACTTCCCACACCATCCATCAATTCTGATTTTATCACACTATTCTCATAGTCAATAGAACCACCTTCTAGGTAGATTATATGATGAAATTGTATTCCAAGTAAATTTTATGGTCCAATAATACATCACTCTATAATTTATAGTAATATAGAAATATTGAGGAATTCAAGATGACACTCTATCATGTTATAAAAAAGTAGTTTTTACATAAAAAGGAAGAGTTGGACATATAAGCTCCGCAATTTAATCTGGGCATGTTGGATGAAAACTCAAAATTCTAACCATGTCACCCCACAATACCTTATATATTTAACATCGACAGTCATTCCCATTAAGTTTTAATTTCCATCGATATGAACTATTCTTTACAATCAACAGATTCTATAATTTATTATATATGTCTATCTAGATGAGTTGTAATCCCTCAAAGATAACTGGCTCTAGGCCTTTCACAATTTAGAGAGGCACCAGAATATGATATAGAGAGTTTTATACAATAATGTTTTCCTCCTTCCCATTCTCTAGGGAAAAAAAATTCAAGATCTCATAAATCCATAGACACATAGAATGATTATTATAATGTGGGATACTATGCGTGAAGGACCATATATCATTAATAAAATTTATTTAACTAAAAAACACTCCATTCAAAGTATAGATGGAAACCATATCACAACTCCCACCAACTACAAGTTTCTTAAGTAGTTTTTCACATAAGACATAGGTTCAAACACTATGAAATTAAACTATGATCCCAAATTCCATGGTTTTTGACCTTACACTTTGATTTATAGCCCATGTGACACAACCATAAATTAATTATGACAGTCTAAAGAATTATGACCATATATAATTTGCTTCCCCTATAGTCTATGTTTCATGAATTTGCAATTTATATCATAAATTCCTCAGTCCATGTTGTCAAAATTCAATTTTAGTATCTATAAGATCTGGAAATCTCTTAATGAGAGATTATCATACTCAATATGAAGATGGTATGCCCCATAAAATACGTATTCAATAAATCATAACACATTTTAAAATAAAATACCTCATGGGATATTAGATGATAAAAATAATCCTTATAAAAAAATTTAGTTGTATCCTTACGCCATGCTCTGAACAAGGGATGACCCATGAAAAATGTTGGATTCCTAAATTCGCTCATCAAAGTGAATTTCAACCACTGGAATTAGTCTACTACCATGTAATGATCATAACTATGTATGAATTGATTCCTATAATTATGATATATTTAGTGATTCATGTGTTTTCTATTTATAATCACAATTATATATTTTCCATCCCTTGTCCCTTTCGGAAGTTACATGCCCCAGGTCATGACATTCAACTATTTGAAGTTCATCTCAACATGTGCAGGTGGTACACATGTAATAACCTAAGGGTTATTTAAATAAGTTTTTGGTTCCCAAAACTATTTTAGATAATATATGAAACATATACCAAATTCATAATAAAACAAACTTTTACATGACAACTTATTCAAATGTATTCCTATGTAATTTTTTATTGGACAGACTATTTATTCTTCTGTGAAATTGATAAATATAAATAAACAAGGAAATATATTTTTATGATTTAGTTATAATTATTAGAGAACTTTTAAGATGAAATAAAATTAATTTTTTTAACTAGAACTTCCAAATTATCTTATGGTAATATTTTTGGGAATTTTCTAAAAAAAATATTTTTCAATTAAAAAGTCAATGTATTATTTCACAAAACTTTTATAAAATAAATATTATATGATCATGGATTCATATATATTAAACCTTATTCATTGTAAAAATTTATTTATGGTAATTCATAATGAAAAATTTGTTACATTTACAAATACATGCTTCACATTTTTGAAAACCACGAATTTAACCATTTACAAAAAATAATTTTTATTAGTGATATGAGAATCCCATTAGAATTAATTTCAATGAATTTTGTAAATTTAATCAATAAAAATGGATATTATATTTGGGTTTATAAGTTCCAAATTATTTAACAAGCTAAATTTCATTTTCTTACATAAAAAAGTAACAATTGTAAAAAAAATTGTAGTATAAGTTAAACAACATAGTACTTTAATGTTAAAAGGTAAAGGATTAAAATACCTAAAAAATAAAATATTAATTTACGGTTGATGTTTTTATATGTCATTAAAATCCCAAAAACATTAATTTTCATCCAACATCTTAGAAATTGATGCCAACCAAAGGTTTTTGGGTTTTAATATTATATAATCATTATTTAATCACAAAAAACAACACCTCAACATGTGCAAATAGCACTCATAAACGACCCACTTCTCCTTTAAATCCATAATTCTATTCAAATATATTCCAAACCATCACTTAAACACTATTAATGTGTAAATTTTATAATAGTACCACCAAAATACAAATTCCTTGTTCTGTAAGGGGTCTATCAAGGAGGTGATATTTAAGAGGTAACTTTCTCAAACCACCTCTCATAATTTCTTTTTATAGTCTACCTTCTACCAACCTCATTCGTCAATAAAGGAATAATAAATATGTTATCATGTAGATAAAAGGAATATATATTTTAGTAGAATATATTATATCCTTCACAATTATTATATCATTTAATTAAATAAAATGAATCCATTGTCCAAATAATTGTACTTAACCGCCTTGGAGGATAATGAGTTTTTGTTTTCCACTACCACCTTCAAGGATGGTCATGAAACAATTATTCAGGGTAAATAAAAGTTTAATTATAATATTATAACTTATTTAATGTTATGAATGTAATTTATATACATAATATTATATTAAATGAAAGAATTTTGTGATTGTAGGAAAACCAAACAAATTAAACTAAACATTTATCATTAACATTTTATCAATCCAATCATCCTCATGTTAGAAATAATGTTATATGGGGACATATAAACTTTATTAAGGCAATAAAGACCATATAATTTCATTTTTTTAGTTTTATTTAAATTTGAAAAGAACATATATAATTATATAAAAAAGAGTTGACTATGAAATGGTGAAATAAATACTCCCCAACTATCGAATATGACCATTATAACACATCAAAATTTATATAAATGAAGTTAATAAATTTATAATAAATAAAATATATATTTAAATGGTTCATAATTAATTAATTAATATAATTTTATTATTTTTGAATTTATGTACATGTGCAGAACACATTCATATATATGGCTGGTGATCGTTCCAAACCATCATTTTTCATTTCAGTTACACTTTATATCTCTATAATATAATGTATTTATCCATTATTATTATATAACTATCAAATATTATTTTTATATTTACAAAATATTTGTCTGTATATCAATTAATATTTCATTTATGGAGAATAAAATTTTATAAAATGTTCCCTTCTCAATACTTCTGGATAAGAAAACACCATTTAAGGAATCTTCTCTATTTCTCAATGATTTTTATGAACACTCCATAATCTATTTTAATCCTAAAAAAATTTATAAGATCACTCCATTTATCATGAAAAAATATTTAATTTCATTTATGGTTCTAAAAAAATAATATTATTTTATCCTCTTTAATGAAACTCTAATATTTTCCTTAAACCCATGCTTACACAACACATTTTTAAAGACACCAAACCATTATTTTTAACATTTTCTCTTCATTATGACATAATTATTAATGATGTATTTTTATATTTTCTTTAATAATATTCAATAGTGATTTAAAACCCTTCTTACATGGATAAAAGTTTTAAACACACTGTGGTCAATACTTATAACATGATTATAAAATATATTAATTCCCATGGGTAACCATTGTGTTTATTCCTTATATTTGACACATTATGCAGAAAACATATTCTTGAAAATGATTGTATAGGTGTTTCTAGATAGTGATGAAATTCATTGAATATTTTTTTATAGTATCATGAATCATTATGTATGGGATTAGGTATTAAACATAATCCATTATGGGGCATTGGCCACTATGTGTTACTGTCTTGGTAGTTATCCTTGACCCATGTTTATGCCATATTATATGTTTCTACCACCATCATATGTTTCCAAAATCATACGATTCCATGTCTTATATTTTATTCGTCCATATGTTTATATATGATAAATTACTTTTTTATTATAATGATATGCCTTCTCACTTAGGTGTTATGCTTCTATCCCATGTTTATTCCCTTACTGAGACTTTTAGCTCACCCCCTTTTTCTATGTCTTCCCCAAGCAATCCTATGCAGTTATGGGAGGTCAATGGTAGTTAAGAGATAAATTATTGATATTAATAAAATCATTTTTCATTCTATTTTAATGTATTCTTATAATAAACCAAGTATTCAAAATACACTAGACATTTTGATTCTTGGATTGTATTTCATGTATAAATATTCATAAAATATTGTAATAATATGATTAATAAACATGGGTTTATATATATGTTATCAAATAATTTTCTACATATATTTTGGGATTTAGACAAGAACGAAATAGTGATAACCCTAGCAATAATTCTATCACAATTTAAAACATATTTTGAAACATAGGTATAAGTTATGATATACTATTGATTTATATGTTCATAATTATATAATTATAATTTCCTTTTTAAATTATCATTATCTATGTATTAAAGACCCCATTATTATATTTTCTCATTAATATTATTTCTTTTTAATAGGATAACCCAAGAAAATAGTCATGGTGATAGGAAATGTTAATATTTCTCTATGAATATGACATACCTAATGAGAATGGGAGATCAGAACTTCATTACAACACTGGATCAACTATATCATGTTATGAATATAACATCAATCATGTGGAACACCCTTATTTTATTAAGAAGTTTCATGTTTTGTTGAAATCCTTTGTATAAAAAGGCCACCTATATTTAGTGAATCATCTGATCCCCTCATCATCTAAAAATTGATTAACTTCATTAAGAAAATATTATCTATCCTAACATTTTTAGAAAAAGTGATAGTTGTACTAGTGGTCTATCATTTTGAGGAAAAAGGTGATTTGTGGTGGAAAATAATCCAAAAAATGATATTTGAGGTGGAATTTAATTCCATGGGATGGGAAACAATAATGAAAATATTTTTTAGTAAATATATTTCATGAACTATGTAGATTAAGATGGATAGGAAGATCCCTAGTCTTAATAAATGAATTAGGGTCTATCAAATCATATGAAGATAACATCACAAGTTTGTCATGTTATTCTTATGGAATTATATTAAAAACTGAATGAAATGTAGGATAGTTTTTTTTGGATTTAAACATAGTTTCTTAAAATCACTAAAAAAATCCTAAATTTGATTATAGAGACCCTCTCTTTTCACACATTTACAATATATATGTTTTTTGGAATATATAAAACGCTGTACAAATATAGATCCAAATACCATACTACTCTACTACCTTTTAAAACAAGGAAACATAAATAGTGGTACAAAAGTGATATACATTATCTACCACTAGGTTCTTCTTGAATAGTACCCTTCTTTGATACATGAAACATAATACATATCTTCATAATAGGAGAATGAATCATAAAAAGTGATGAGATCATATTATTATTAAGAATAAAAATGGGAAATATGTAAGCATAAACATGACTATAGGGGTATACAAACATGACCATAACATTAGAATATCATAACTTTTATATCATATGATCAGAAACATGAATCATGGCCTAAATATTTATAGTTTATAAATCATTAATAATATGGAAATAAATAACATAATTCATGAAATCATATCATTTGAATATGACATGGAATTTTTCCATACAAAAAATATGTGATATATTTTCCTCTAATTATTGATTCATTGCTAGAGATTATCAAGGAACATTATAGGAACCACACCTACTCGGTGGTTCTCACCACCATCCCTAGTCATAGTCTATTCTGTGTAAGGGATTTCTGTTCCCAATCTTACAATAGTGGATTAGGTTTCCCCATCATCCAACTTCATGGGGACTACATCTACTGGGAGAGACACACTACTATCCCTAGTCGCAGTCCTTTCCTTATAAGGGATCGGGTTTACTCATCTTCCAATAGTGGATCAATCCCATAGAATATATTCACATCATCATCTCATGACATGTAAATCACTACCCAATGCATTGGAGGGAGATATAGGTCTCATCCATCTCATTAAAAAATTATTCGTACATGTTCCATATGACAAAAAAAACTACCATCATATCATGACTTTTAAAGAGAGATATGTTTTATAAAAATAATATCATAATCCCATGAAATTAAGTTGGTAAAAATATCTTTTTATTCACATAATAACATATAGAATAGATATAGGATACATAATCATTTTATCAAAGCATAACTAATGATAATAGGATAGTTTCAATATCATATAACTCATCGAAGGGAAACAAGTTTCATAAACAACATCCCATCAAAACATAAACCATTAAAGAAATAATATGAATGCATCATATGGATAAATTCACATAATGAAATGTGTAACATCAACGAATGACATGGTATATGGATAATAACTTGGAATGTTTTTTAAAAAAAATTTCTTATAGAAAATATCAATTATTCTTTGAAAATAGATTATTAATATATATAATATTTTGAAGCATGTTTTCTTTAAAAAACCTCAAAACTTATGAAAAATATTTTAAAACATTTGTGAAACATTATTATTCAAAATCATTTTAAGAGAGCATGAAAACGTTTTGAAAATGATTTATTTGAAAATAAATTGTAAATGTTAATGGAATATTCAAAACCATTAAACATTTGTAAAATAAAATGTACATGAAAATAATTTTAAAATGTCATCTTTGAAAAAAAATTAAAAATTGGTCCTTCATGTTCATGGAATGTGTCTCAACGAAGGAAAATTGAGACCAAACTACTTTTTTGTTATCCAAATCTTGAAACATAAACCTCCAGAAAGAAATATCATAAAATTATTACGTAAATATTCCTAAAATTATGGGTTAAAATCATAGAATATATTCATGGGTAGTATAATCACCTCAAAAAAGATATTAGTGGTGAATAAATCATAAATCTCCCAAAAATTAAAGTGAGACAACAAATTTCTTTACCTTATGTCTTGAATATAATCACACACATTCAAACATATTTATAATAAATATAAGTTTATTATACACAACAATTTTATTATATATATATAACTACATATGGTTTTATTATTACATTTTTATAGGATTTCTAACAATTTAGTGATATTGTTTCACTTCGGGTAATATCTTCTTTGTTCTTTGCATGTGTCTTAATTTGTTATATCTTTAGTCCTTATACGTATATCATTATTTATAGAATGTAAACAATAATATAAATATAATCCATATTCTGTATAAATTTATTATAATAATCCATAGAATATATAAGTATGCAATGTAATAAACTGATCATGGAGACAGTAGGTCGTACATACCCGTGAACGATGCTTTTATTTAGTTTTTATATTGAAAGGAAATAATTAAATGAAATTTATATATATTTACATATATTATTATTATCAAAGTAGAATTATTATATCATATATATCGTAAAATATATTTAATCTCATCCATAATACATTCCATGTAGTTTCTGGATGAATCACATCGCTTTTAGGGGTGGCAGACCACAGTTTCTCAAACAAAATTTTCATCATTGCAGAAAATTGGAATTATAATGATATGTGTTTTAATATAATTACATAAGAATAAATATATCATATATATCATATATATATCATATATAAATATATTTTTCTTCAAAATTACAACTATGAGAGGGCTTAAAGGAAAATGAACAATCATTGTTTCGAATAGTTTTCTGTCTCTAATTACATACAAGCATGTTGGAGATCTAAATTTCTTCACATATAGGGAATCATAAGGTTCTATCTGAATGCTTTAATGAATTCTATTATTGTAAGTTACATAAAATAGATTATGGTTTGGATCCATGGAACTTTTGAAAACCCTAAAATAAGATCCCAATATATCATATAGGGTCTGAATTGTTAATTTTCACTGATCATTTATCTAAGGATGATAATTAGTCCTGAAACGCAATTCTATATCATGTTATTTCTGATGAAAAAACCATAGAATGTGGTATTCCTCATATCCCAATCTGATAAATTTGTACGTGATACTCTATAAAACCTTAAAACTTACTTCATTTATATCTTGGAATGATGATCCAGATAGAATTCTCCTCTAATAGTAATGAAGTGTGATAAATTTTTAAGTAGATCAACTACACCTGATATATCAGAAATCCTTTAGAGGTTTTTGTTATTATAATGATAAAATCCATATTTATATTCTCCCATTTCCATTCTTATCTGTGTAGTGGATGAAACATCCCATTAGAATTTTCTATTTTAGCCACAACCTCATACCATACCAAGAACAAAGATAAAAACTATGCAATACCATTATTCATGCCATCCCACAAAAATTATTCTTTCAAATACATATACTTCTTCATAATTCCATGATGTATATAGAATGAAGAACTGCGGGAATATTTTAATAGCTCCTTCTCTAAATATGATATGGAAAGAACACAAACATGATTCCTAAACCTTTTTATTCCATCCCGGTAAAGGATAAACTCAGGAAAATTTATCAATTTATTTTTTATCTCTACATTTTCCTTCCACACATCCTTAATATTCACATGGATATAGGTGTGGATGTTCATTTAAGAAACATATTATTTTCCTCATCCTTCATGATATCAAGATCCATTCATTGAAAATATGTAAATAATGTATCTTTTCATATCCTTATCATGGATATAATATAATGATCCTTCCATATCAAAGAATTGTCCACATTATTCACTTTCCTAGTGAGGTAATGTATTGGTCAATCATAATCCACAATCAATAATAATTATCTTCTCTAGCTCATGTTGAACTCATTTTATGTGAATATATATTATGATCAGTATATATATATCTTTTATCTGTAAATATAGTGCCTCCATATCATTATTTCTAAAATTACCACTACTAACACAAAAAAACGAGTAGGGTAATTTTTATCATGAATATTAAACTGTCACGACACATAAGATATAACAATGATATTGTACACTAGAACTCATCCCAATACCTTCTTGGATGAATCACTATGATTTAAAAAACCTTCTCCACTACAGGTTATTATAGGAATAAGTCTGCTGACCAACCATCTCCTCAGTTCACTAAAATATTCTTCAAATTCATATGTCCTGAGAAATGTGAAACCCTTTTTGGTTTACTTGTTCAAAGTATTAGATAGTTTTGAATAAATCTCCAAAAACCATTGATAAATTAATCTAAAACATGAATTTTGTAGATCCTAGTAACTATGGTTGGTCTATGCCAGTATTCAATATCCTATGTCTTTTATGGATCTATTAGTACACCATATATTGAGATTATGTTTTGAAAAAATTAATCTTTTTCATCTAAAATTCACGTAGTTTAAAATTTTTCATACAGTTTCCCTTCTTGTAGGGTATTTAGTAAAATTATCACGTTTTATTCATGATCATCAATTCACATTGAATAAATAATCACATCAACATTAAATACTACAACAAAATGATTTATGAACTCTCTAAAAACTGTATTGATTATATACATGATGAAAATAGGGGCATTAGTAATTCCAAAATGCATTACAATATATTCATAGTGTTCATACCTTGTATAGAATGAAATATTGGGTATATACACCTTTATGAACATCAATTGATGATATCCAAATTGATGGTTAACCATGGAAAACTATTGATCTCTATGAAGTTGATCAAACAAGAAATCAATATGGGAAAATGATACTTTTTCTTCATTGTGATATTGTTCAACTTCGAATAATCAATGCAGATTCACATTGATCAACATTCCTTTTTCACAAAAAGAATAAGTGCACCCCAAGGTGAACCACTAAGCTGAATGAATACCTTATCATGGTTTATTTGGATTTCCTTTAACAATTTATATAACTCAAAAGTGTCTATTAAATAGAGAGTCTTTGAAATTGATGTGGAACTAGGTATGAGTTTTATTCAGAACTAAACATCACGTTTTGATGTTAAGCTATGCCACTATTCCTGAATGACATCTACAAATTCCCAAAAAATAGGAATATCAATGATGTCTATTTTTATCCCCAAACATTTCAGATAAAAATCCCTTTTAAATGGAAATTAAGACCCATACACTGGTTGTAATCTCCATAGGAAGTCCATACATATCGTTACATTAATGGACGGTCACATGAGGGTTCAAAACTACAAGAGTAACTTCCCTTCCTAAAAAATTGATGTGGAATATATGGTGATAAATCCAATCCATGATTAAAATGGCATCAAACTCGTCCAAGGTAAAAATGACAAGTTTTATTAGAATTACATTCCCACAAACATAAATCAAAGAAGAATCATAGAATTGGGATGTAATCATCATACCATTAGGTGTTATCACTCCTAATAACACATAAAATAATTTTGGGGGAATCATAATACCAATATAAAATTAATTATATATAAATGAATGGGTAGATTAAGAATAAAATAATACATTAGCAGTTATAGAGTAGATGTTACGTGAACCTTCCACAATGTTGTTATTGCACCCCAAATTGGAAATACTTATCATATGGGATATCCCCATGTAATTTGGTTTAAGATGTTACTAGAATCCTTCATCATCATTAGTACGTGGTAATGGGAACTGGTTAACATAACTTCCACTCTCCTTACACTTGAATCATCATATTTTGGAGGTGAAATCTCTATCGATTTCCCCCTATTTTCATCATTTCCCAACATCATCCCATCAGTGTGGAAATTATTTGCTTGATGTCCTTCCCTTAAACACATAAAACACTAAATATAATAAATAAAACAATTCCCTCCATTATTATTTCCACACATAGAACATAAAATAAAACGCATATTCTTTGCTACATTTCTTTTAGATTTTCAATTGATCTTTATCATCTTTTTCTTGTTAAAACCATGAGATTGATATGTAACTTCAAACACTATTTATACATTGATTAAAAAATTCACAATATATTAAATATTCTAATTTCTATTATATTAAGGTCCCATTAGTGACTTTTAATTAATCCATTAAAGAACCTATCATATTTACTTTCAGGTTGGACAACAATTCAAGAAGTTTACCATGCAGGTCTTGTGAAATTAGCCATGTAGGTACAAACAGATTCATCATTATTTTTCTTCACCTCAAGGAACTCATTTTACTTCATCCATTAAAGAAGACTATATAAGTAGTTGTTTATTAATAAGTTGTTGAGGCATCCCAATCCATTGATTCAATTTCATCATGATTCCTCATCATCTTTATTAGAGTCCACCCTTAGTCGGTTTCTCCTTCTAATTGATAAATAGATTTATCATGATTTGAACACTGGAGAATGTTTAATATATTTTCAGTGGTACTTTTATATTGTTAATTAGCAATTTCATCACAATACTCTCTAAAATAAGTTGGATGTTTTCATGTGATGCATTCAATAAAAAAAATTCCTTCCATTACTCATTTAGAGGCTCAACATCATTCATTTCTTATGTAAGATGTGTGATTATAGAAATGAAGTTTTACATTCCATCTTACATATAATTTGGAAGCTAATGAGAAATATAATTGAATTTTTCATATCAATACCAATTAAATTAGATCCTTCTG
Source organism: Viscum album (assembly GCA_963277665.1). Lineage (NCBI taxonomy): Eukaryota > Viridiplantae > Streptophyta > Magnoliopsida > Santalales > Viscaceae > Viscum > Viscum album. Next base: position 872,779,531 of record OY728163.1, read on the forward strand.
GTTACATCCATTGACTAAACCAAAAAAGAATATAAAAGAAACAATTATTACAGTGGTGAAACACATAATCACGATAAACCAATTATTGGATGTCTAAATTAGGACACAAACATTAATATATGAAAACATAGGTTTATACTAGGTTATTAATTTACAATATATATTATAATCCTTATTTATGGTTTGTGATGTGTTTTTTTGAATTCCCAAAGAATGTCCCATTTGAGTGTCAAACCAAGTGTGCACCAAGGCCCATTGTCATGTACTAAGTTAAGTTGAGTCAAGACCGAAACACCTTGTCCATGTTTTTATTACTATGAAAACATTCTCTACATCCAAATCCATTTTAGTATCTAGATAGTGATTTATTTCTAATAAACCACCTATACTATCTTATTATAAAATTCCGATACATTTTCTAATAATTTTCCTTATCCTTAGACTTATCCTTAGACATTCCATTCCTGATCTCATTTTAGTTTCCACATAAATGATTCTAATGGTAAAAAAATATTTTCTATGATACCCACTCTAGTGACCCTGAATTTTCATACAATTATATTAAATAAATCTTTTGTGTACTTAAAACATTCAAAAAATAGACGTCCAATGACCATAGTACTCTACTTTATTTGAAGACATGAAAAAATAAACATAGGTACATAAGTGAGATACATTATATCCCACAAGGTTGTTTATGAATAGAAAACTTCTTAGACACATCAAACATAATACATATCATCATAAAATTAGGATGGAAACATAAAAAGGGGTGATCTCAGATGATCATTAAGGGTAAACTAGGGTGTCATGTAGGCTTAAACATGATCTTAGTGGTATATGAAAATGATCATACCATTTGAAGATCATACCATTATTATTATAAGATTAGAAAGATGAATCATGGAATAAATCATGGTAGTTCATAATAAATGAATCATAAGGAAATAAATATAACATTCCATGAAATAATATAATAGGAATATAACACTTAATTGTGGAATATATTAACATATTATAACATTATCTATAAGGTTATACTCATTTGTATAGATTATCACGAAACTTAATGGGAACTACACCAATTGGGTAGGAAAGACCACCACCCATTTTCACATTACATTCCTTTTAACGGATTTTGTTTTCCCATCATTCCAAAGTTGATCAGGTTTCTCCATCTCCAATCTTCATTGTAACTACACAAAATGGCTGGGACACACCACCATCCCCAGTCACAATCCTTTCATATTATGGGATTGGGTTTCCCCAACTTTTTATAGAGTATCTATCATATAAAATAGATTCCAAACATCATATATTGATATTTAAATCATTACAATTGAATTGGAGGGATATATATGTCACTTCCATCTAATAATAAAATCATTCAATCATTAACCATAAGATAATAAATAGTTCATCATATCATGACTTGTAAATAGTTATTGGTTTTATAAATATCATACCATAATCTAATTAAACGAAATGGGTTATGATAACTTCTCATCCCATCATATCCTATTGAAAAGATATATTTTTAATAGTCATTTCCACAGAGAATAATCCATGAATAGATGTGGGTTACAAAAGTATATAACAAGTGGAATAGAATAATATGTCATAATAATAATTCCATCAATATATAAACCATTCATGATTGAATATTGAAGGATAATTTGGATAAATTCATAGATGGTCAGTATTAACATCAACTATGAAGTATTATATGTTAAGTATATTGGAATGATATTTTGAAAACATTTATTGTGGAAAATACCCTCTCTTATTTGTAAAATGATATTAAGAACATAAAACACATTGAAACCCATTTCCATGAAAATAAAAATGAAAACATATAAAAAATTGTTTTAAAAAAATTGGAGACCTTTTTCATTTAAAACATATAAATAGATATTGAAATCTTTTTCAAAATCATTTTCCTTGAAACCATATAAAACAAGCGTGAAAAAATTATGAAAACCGTATCTTTGAAAATAAATTGAAAACTTTTAATGGAATCTTTAAAACCATTATAAATTAAACAAATCCTTGTAAATTAGAATAATATACCATATTTCATTTTTTTTAAACATGGTTCCTGAAGTTCATGGCATGTATCACAATAAATGAAAATTTAGACAAAACTATTTTTCTGATTTAGTAACACATGAATCATAAATAATATGAAAGAGAGATCATAAAATAGATATGAAAATACCCATAAAATTAATGATATAAATAATATTATATATTCACATGTATTATAACCACAACACATTGAGATGAGTGGTGAATAGTGCGTAAATCTTACATAAAAAGTGAGACTATAAATCCCCTAACATTATGTCATGAATCTAATCATATTCATTAAAAATTACAATATAGTAAAAATAATTTTATTATACACAACCATAATATTATATCTAATACAATATATGGTTTGATTATGACATTATATTACCCTCTTGTAAACAATTATATGTCAATGTATAAATTTGGGTAATATCTACTTTGTTCTTTGCATGTGCCTTAATTTGTTTTATATTTTGGTAATTATATATATATCATGATTTATAGATAGTTAAACATGATATAAATTTTATTCATATTACTTATATGTGTATTACAATAATCCATGGAATATAGAAGTATAAAATGTAACACATTGTCCATTGAGACAGTAGGTCGTACGTACTCATGAACATTGTTTCTATTTAATATTTTTATTGAAATAACAAAATTAAATGAAATATATATATATATGTATATATAATTATATAATAATTATATAATATATAAAATATAATTTCAAACACCCCATCCTTATGAAATTTGATGTATTTTGTGAATGAATCACATCACTTTTAGGGGGAGGTAGTCCATAATTCCTCAAACAGAATTATTGTATTTATAGAAGATGGAAAGTATAAGGATACGTATTTTAAAAGAATTAAATATGATTAAATAAATAATATATTTAATTTATATCAAATATAAATAGATTTTCCATCATTATTACAAACATGATATGTGGTAAATAAAAATGAACAATCATTGTTTTTTGAGGCGATTATTCTCCATAAACATAGAAAGTATGGTCACTACACATTAGAGGGAAGTGTATGTAATTATAGGTAGAAACCATAGTATTAAAACAACTTAGTATATTTAGGAAATATTTTTTAAATAATTATGTAATAAGGATAATTGAAATAGTGAATGAAGAAAATAGTTGAAAGGAGCTTGAGGGAGGGTGTTATAACTTAATCGGGTAACTTCTTTTGGTTTTCACAAAAGGTCTTCCTTGGATGGTTTTATTCCCAAAGGAAGGATTCATGGAGGAAGGTATGAACATTTTGAAGTATATTGGATAGATATTGTCTCACCCTAATAGGTTTGAGAGTTGTGCAGCATGGGTATAGGTTGTTCTCATTTATATAGAAGGGAGGGGACATTCTTGGCATCTTTTTAAATAAATGTTCAGGTTAACCACGTTTTTACCTATTAAACATCATAAAAAAAACAAAAATAGTTAATGTATGATTTATTGATGAATCATCTCCCTATAATTGGTTCTACAAAATATTCAAGGTCATTTTTTCCCTTAATGTTAAAAATTATTCCCTTGGTAAGCATAATTTTTCATTAGACCTTGTAATTTATTAATTCATTTTACTGGTATTGTTGATAAAAAAACTAAATTGATTATATTGGATATTATAAATTATTATTATCTAAAATTTGGAATAAATTTTCATAACTTATAATCATAGAATTTTAAGAAATTAAGTTAAATTTAATCCCACTGATGAGACAATTCTACGAGTTTTTAAAGTAAAAATGATCAAAAGTTGTCTATGTTTATATATCCAATTACAATGTGAAATTGGATAGAATGACCTATATTAAATTATTTAAGAAAAAATTATTCTATTTAGACATTAAAATAATTTAACAATACATTTTAAGACTATTTGTAAATTTAATGAATAAAAACATTTTTAAATTAATATTCAGTATTTTTCACTTGTCCTCCAAAAATGAAATTTCTTAAAAAAATACCAAATATTCACCATAATATTAATTAAAAAATATAAATTAAAAAAATATTTTATTTTATAAAATTAACTTTTTAAATTTTTCTAAATTTTATTTTATTTTTTTCTTATAAGCATATGAAAAGTAGTTCATTTGAAAAAATATTATTTAAAAAAATATAAGGAGTTTACAAAATATTATATTTTTCATTATCAATATATTATAATTACATAATACCATTGTAAACAATATTTTAAATATTGTTATTATTATTCATATTAATATTTTTAATTTCCAGTTATTTATTATCTCATTCAAATGATTATATTAAGAAAAGGTGTTTGCTAGAAACTCGGTGTTGTATGTAATGTACACCAAGTTAGTGTTGTGAGTTACATACACCAGGTAAGTGTTTTAGGTAACATATTCTTATTAATTTTTCATGTAAAATATGACGATTTGATGTTGCATTAAATGAATTTATGAGTTATTAAAATGAAATATATCAATAAAAATTTATTTAATTAGATAAAAATGGTCTATAAAAACATGAGGTGTTATATTGAATATTGTTAAGAGATTTTTAGTTTTTTCCTTAATGTTGAGATGAATATCTATTATTTTAAGTGGTATGAAGTTCTTAGGGAAAAGAAAATGTAGGATTTCATTCTATTTAGAAAGGCCAATGGGAAAATAAAATAGAGGAAAGTTACCCTAGAATCCCATTTATTAACATTGTTGGAATAAGCATCTTGAAACTACAAATTGGGGGACATAGAATGATTCATATGTGGAAAAGAGTTGAAATATTCTAATAAATGTATAATTGATGTGAAGAATCCCAATAATGAGTATGTGGAAGGAAATTTTCAGATGTACACTATCCCTAATGTCAAATTCATTAACTGCAAGGAATACATGTATTATGTGAGCCTATTACTTAAGCCAAGGTTTTTCATGTAAAATATATTAAAACAATCACCAATGAAAAAAGAAAAGAAATGTGTTATCACTACTGATGAGGTGGAACCAAAAAATGATTTTTAATAGGCCCACTAGATATTAATTCATGAATATCAAAATTATTATTTGACTCTGGTACTATTAATTATTTGTTATCTTTGATGTTTTCTAGAACTATGAAAACAGGGCCTCAAAATATTGAATTTCAATTATTTGTGTGAATAATCCAAGGGAAATTATTTCATAAAAACTATAAATAATACCCCCCTCACTTTTTTGTGGATTGAACCACCTAAAAAATATCATCTTACTTTATTTGGTGGAGATTGATTCTATATTGGGCAGGGATTGGCTATCTGTATACAGTTCTAACATCATATTTTTTGAGACTAAGATCACTATTCACATTTTGGGGTACCCTTTGATTTTTTAAATGTGTAATGAGGAAGCTAAATCTCCTTCATAATCATCCATTCATGCGTGGAATTTTTTTCATTGTGTGCAATAATATCTAGATAAAACAATTGAGATAAAGAAGACAATTATAATGGCCCAAATCGCAATCTACATAAATTACCTTATTATAATTATTTAATATAGTATAAAAACATATAGAATACAATAAAATCTTTATAAATGATGAATTAACGAAATAAGAAGCGTTTCTTTAAGTTAAGGAACTTCTACCGATGAAATAGTAAATTGACCATTATAATAGTAATCTGATCCTTATTAATAGTAAACTAGGAAATTGAGTAACAACCACACAAATGAACTTATTAGTGAAACATATCCATAATATAGTTGACAATATGTAATAATTATATCATAGTATAAATAAATAAACATTTCAAAATTAATGTTTATGTGATTTTATATTTTTATGTCATAAATATTTAATTACAATTTTATGAGTAATTTATCTATTTAAAAGATAATTTATTTTCATAAAATTTATTCATAAATTAATATTTTGAATCCTTGTGAGTATGAGTTAATTTTATAAGACCTTATTTAGTTTTTCAATGTTTTAGATAATATGTTTTAATTTTAAAAATTGTAATTTCTATTTAAATGATGATTTTAATTAAAAATTATATTTCTCATATTTATAAAATTATTTTCATAAAATGGAGTTAATTTTTTAATTCTACAAGTCAAAAAATGGATAGGGTGAATTTTTAGGATTTTTCTAAAATACTTGAATTATTGATGAATAGAAAAATATGGTAATTTTCGGTATATATATATTATAAGTTAAATTCGCTATTCATTGATTCATGGTTGATTTGAGAACAAATTTTTTGATATAAAATGACTTAATTACTTTATTTAGTGTCAAGAGTCAGCACTATTACTATTCATTAGAAAAATAATAATATAGTGAATTAAATAATGAGAAAACACCTCTCTCCACGACTACAAATACCATCTCACACCACCTCTTCTCCTCACATCTCTCAAGCCTGAGAGTCAACCAAATTCATCCCAAAAATCATTTGAATCCCCTTACTCTTGTCCGAGAGATATTTTTATTAACAAAATAAGAAAACCAATCCCCTAATTAGGTTTTCAAGAAGAAAGAATCAATAGGTAAAACCTTATTCCATTTCTTTTAATTTCTTTTTTAATTTCCATTCATTTATATTTATCTCCTAAGATCCCCTCATCCAAATGGTATGATAATTACAGTAACATATATATAATATAATTTTGTTATGGTAATGGAAAAATTAATCATCATCTCTCTCTACCCATCCTTTCACAAAAGAAAAAATAAAACATCGCCTGAGATGTGTTATTTTATCACATTCAATGGAGGTGATGATTTCAATTTCCATTACCATATTAAAGTCTATCATGAAACCATATTTATAGTTAAATAACATTAAAATATATGTGTTATATATTATTTAATTTTCTACAATCATTTCATACACGTGATATTAATTTATAAAACAAAATGAGTTCATTGTTATAAAAAATGCTAAATTAATCTAATTGATTATAATTAATGATTTATCTAAATAATAATCCTCATATATAGAAACAAAATGGTATTTTATTATTCTATATTTTCATTAATAATATATTTGTTTAGTTTAAGACAATTATTCTCATTCTACTAGATTTTTCATGCACATATACATGTAAACTGATCAAGAAATCCAAGGAAGTTAATGATTCCAAATAATGAAATTAAAACTATTACCCCATAGAAAACCATTAATGAAGTCAATAAAGTTATAATAAATCATATACATATATAAATGATTATATAATTATTAATTAATTAATATTATTTAATATTATAGACATTAAGATCAAGTGATGAATCATTTTGTACCTAAGGTAAGGGATTAAACTAGAACCTCCATTATCCTTTCGTGTTGCACTTCCTCTCCTTTTACCAAAATAAAATTCTCTATTATTTTTATGTAAATATTCTAAATGATGTAGATATTTTCAAAAATTCTGTATCATAATCCATTCATCCTTCTTTTCTATGAGGCACTAACCTTAAACATTACATAATCTTGAATTAAGTTAATAAGTCGCTTTGAATATCTTTTCAGGTTTAGTGTTTTAGAGAATTAGGCTAAAAATATTACATTATATCTCAAATGTTACAAAGTAGAAACTACTACTCAGTATCCCATTTTTCATTAAATAAAAACTCTTAAGAAAATAATAATTCTTTTCTTGATATAAATCTTCTTGAATTCTTCCTTTCTCTTACCCTTCCTTATACCCTATGAAAAAAAATTCAAAAACATTAGATGAGCATAACAAGATCAATAAGGGTTATAAAATAAATAAGGAAATCATTGTACCATCAATACATACACAACATAATTTCTTTAACATACCTCATGAAATCATAATATTTATGAATAATACATAGAAATCATAAATCATAAAGGTAACTTCTGTCATCCATGTCATACTTAAATTATAGATTTCATAACTAAATAGGGAGTTATGTTTGGAATACCCATCACAGTATATTCCCTAAATACCTTCGGAGAAATATTAAAATTTTCTACTATCACATTACCTAATGAATTGGACAGATATCTCGAGCTCACTCTCCATGGGTTTATCAAGGAACCACCTATATGCGTAAACAATTCCCAAGAACTATAACATAATCATAACACATGAACAAGCATAAAGGAAAGATAACATTTCCACATAGCAATCAAAATATAACATTTCAATATATTGATTTAATAAATAAATTCTCCAAAATATATTCAATACCAAAATATGTAAAAAGAGTATATGGTATTTATTTTGTTATTAAAATCATTGTGTCTTGTTAAAGAAGCCATAGATGAAATAGTACTCACAGCGGCGGAAAGGTCATTGTCACTGAGTACGTTAAAAAGAAACATTCCCCTTGTCATTTAGTAAAATACTATGTATAAAAGGATTCCCTTTTAATTGAAATTAAAATTAAAATGGTTTTTTACATCATATAAAAGAAAGTCATGTATAAATCATAATATGCCTCAATAAAAGGTGATTGAGACGAAGTCCCTTACCTTATGTCCAACATGACCCATTGGTTCTTTAATCTTATGAATAATAAACTAAAGTTAATTTATACTTGATTAAGAAATTTTTCATGTTCATTTTCCCTTTTATATCACTTATTACCTAGTTATAAACATCACATAACTATTTAAGATAATATCAGTCGTTTTGTCATTATTTGTTACTTGAGTCAAAAATGAACTTCTTATAATTAAGAATTGTCCATGTGGCCAAAAGTAAATTATATCCAGAATGATATTAATGATTTAAATATCATATATATCATATATATCTAGTCTATCTATATGTATTTATAATTGTAAATCACATTTGGAGATAAGAAATAAAATGCACCATTCATGAAGACTATAAGTGATACGTACGCATGAACGCTACATTCATTTCTATTTCAGATTTAATGGAATAAAAATGTAATGATACATCAGTATATAATAATTCCAGTATAAAATAATATATAATTTCATTAACTCTATCCTTTATACATTCCACATATGACATGAATGAGTCATATCACTTTGAGTGGGCGGTAGTCCACACTTCCTCAAACGAAATTATTGTACTTTTCAATTATGGAAACCATAAAGGTATGGTTTAAATGAAAAATACAGAAGAATTAATACAATATAAATATAATATATATCAAATATAAATACAGTTCCATCATAATGGTCACCACGAGATTAGGTAAGATATATTATAACAATCATCATTTTTTGAGGCAGTAGTTAGTCATCCACAGAAACAGTATGTTATAAATCTATTAGATGGAGGTGTGTGTAAGTGTAGTTTAAATCCTTATCATAAAAACAAACTAGTATATTTAGGATACTATTTTTTTTATGTAAAATAATAAGAAGAAGATAATATGGAGTGAATAAATAAAATAAAAGAAGAGAACTTGAGGGAATATGTTACCTTTAAATCGGGTAACTCCCTTTGGTTTGAACCAAAATACTTTCTTGAAGTGCCTTCTACCCATGTTAAGGCTTCTAGGAGTAAGAGAGATATTTTGGAAGCTTACGTTGGACGATTTTTGACGAGACAAATGGCTTGATAGGTGTGATTAATGGATTAGAGGTGGTGTCCTGTTATAAAAAGGAGGAGGGGCTCTTTAGGAATGTTTTAAATTATTATTTTATTATAAAAAGATTATTGCTCTCCAAAGGTCCATAAATAATTAAATGAAAATATTATATGACTAATATTCAAAATAATTTCAACCAATAGGATTTAGATATGTTTTGGTTTCATCTTTATCCTTATCATTTAGCATTAACCCTTTGTTAACTAATTTAACTCTTACAGTTTCTTCTTGTATATTCATATTATATGGTTAATATAGCTACCATAAAATGAAAATCGAAGATCTAGTGGTTGATTAATAAAATTTAAAACCATATCTATTTCATTTGGCAGAATGTTATATTTTTAGAATTGTTATATCATTTACTAAAATATTTATTGATTTAAAAACACATTTATGTCAATTTTTATACTATTCATATCATGAATTTTTAAAAAATCCAAACCAACTTGGTTATTTCGAAAAAACCTCATTAATTCAAATATATAAAGTCATAAACCTCTTTAAAATTCGTTTATGGCATAAAAAGTTTGAAAATAAATTTATTTTAATATTTATGATCTCATCTATTTAAAACATTCATTAATGAGGTAATCATTGCATCATCATTGTGTCATAATAAATTTATTTATTTTATGTCTAAAAATTATAAATAAAATACCATGATTTAGGAAATATTTTTATAATTCTAATGAAAATTTATATTCAAAGACATAAATTATATAACCTCACATTAATTTTTTGTAGCAAAACAACACATGTTTATGATATTTTTATTTTTACTTTAAATAAAGAATTATTAATGTCATTATCTTTCCCAAATGGATTTAGAAGGCCAAAATTATCACCCAAAGATTTTATTGGTCTGAAATGACTCAATAAATATGGTTATTACAAGTGTTAAGAACATTATATATTATTATAATATTATTTTTTCCTTGAATTAACCTATATACCTTTAACTACAGTAAATAAAAATCTATAGTTATTATTTACCAAAAATTATTTCCATACTATAAATCCAAATTTTAAAAACTTATGACAACCATGTATGTAGTATTTTTTAAATTTAATTCATAGATGCTGTAAAAATTCTTTTAAGTGAAAAACTCAGTTTTGTAACTATTAAGTAGTGTTTTCACTATTCATCAAAAATTGAACGCTTTCAGAAAAGTACAAAAAATTCACCCCAAGATAAATTTTATATTACAAATTTAAAAATTTTTTCTAATTTTCCAAATTCATGACATATAAGTTTCATTAATTAATTTAAAATTAATTTCTATTGCCATAACTTGAAAGCGTGTTTTTAAGAAGTAAAAACTATCAAAAGATTGACCTTTGATTAAGTCCAATTTAATTGTGAAATTACTTCTAATGACCAAATTTAAATAAAATAGTAAAAATATAATTCAATTAAACTTTAAAACAATTTTAAAATATAATTTAACCATATAAATAAATCAGATAAAATGACATTTTTTACTTAAAATGTAGTATTTTTCATTTTTCATTAAAAATGAACTTTATCAGAAAAATACCAAAAAATACCCAAAGTAAATTTTGATATCCCACTTATAAATTAAATGTTTATTTTTTTAATGGAACATATAAAAGTGAAAAATAAATAAATTTAAAAAGGGTTTTCCATCAAAAGGTGGTAAAACATCTTTTTAAAATATTAGAGTTTTTCATGCTTAAAATCAGATTCCTTCTTATTTTAAATCTCCAAAACATATTGGATAAAAGTAAAAAAAATTAATAAACATTTTTAATCATATTTTAGATAGTTTTATTCATTCTCTTCAATAAAATGTCTAGGTGTTAATTACCATTTAAAATAAAAATATTATTATATTATTTTTTGGTATAACTCAAAGTTGTGTGCAATGTAAGATTTCAAAAACTCATTGTTGTGTGCTGATAATGATATCAAACATAGAATTAAATTAAGCATAAAATTAATATTTATTTAAAAAAAATTAATAAATATGAAAACGTCATATTTTTTATTGACCTAGGATGTTACATCTTCTAGGACATACATGTTTTAAAAAGGTTCTCTAATCAATTCTTCCTGATAAGCAAGCCCGTTTTTGGGAACATACTGAATTCTTACCTAATTTCAAGTGTGATCAATAATCTATTTTATTCCACTATTTATTGTTGAATCAATCATTTTATTACTTGATCAATAGTTTTTAACATCAGTTTTAATATAAAACCTTATACCTTCTCCATCCTTAAATGATCTTTTATAATTTCCTTAAATAGTATTAAAATATTTCAATTAAAAAGTTAATTAAATACTATGTTACATGTTATCACTTCAATTTGATATCACATATCATGATATATGACTATTTTCCATTATTAATTTCCTTTTATGGTTTAAATAATTATTTATGGACACTATTGTAATAATCCATAATGTTACACCTTTTGAAATAATTTTGAGACCCAATTTTTATCATGGGTAACACTTATGTTTATATTTGGTCCCTTTTGTGTGATTTTATCATGTGGAACACATAATCATGAATATGTTATGATGTCTTCACGTTAATAGTGCTCTAATTCATTGGTAAATATTTAGTCTCATGAGATGTTATATGCAATAGCCTTAACGGTTAGACATGACTCGTTCTCCTATATAGGAAATGATACTTGACTCATGCTTCACTTTGTGAAATGAGCCTTGACTCTTTCTCCTCTATGTGAAAAAAGACCTTAACTCAAACTAAAATCATGTTTTATGTTTCCTAAATATTACTATGAATCTATGAATATATGATCCCATTTTATGATTTCTTATGTTTTATCCAATTATATGCCTTTATATATCATTATGATATGCCATCTAACCCAGGTGTTATGCTTTATTTTAATCTTTACTCCCTTACTAGAATTTTTAGCTTAAACATTTATTGATGTTATTCCCATGAATTCCTCTGAATATGTAAGTAGTCAAAGGAATTTATGAGCTCGTAAAGGATGATGAATAAATAAATGATTTATTTAGTGCAATTATTTTAGTTTTATATACATAGTCTTACAAGAAACATGGCATTATGATCCTTGTATTGTAATTTGTTGTTTATAATTCATAAAATCATGTAATGATTTTCTAAATGACTACAGTATGTAGAATTTTTATCATAAAAAAGTTTTAGTAATTTTTTAGATGAGGAATATAGAAATTTAGTAAAAACCTAAAGGATAAGACAAACTCTATGAAAACATAATTAAATTTTGGGATGTTTAGAGTAAGTGGATTATCAAGAAAATACATCATTATCTGGAAAATAAATGTGGACCTAGTTTTGGCACATATGTACCTAGGAGTAATAACTCCAACAAGGTGTTTCAGGCCTGATTCGGGGTAACCTATTACTAGACAATGTGATTTACTAAGAACCTCATTTGACACTCCTAGGGGATATGATTTGGTAAATTTATAATGTCATTACAAACCATTAGTAAGTCACAAATAAAATTTTTAGAATAATATATTTCAGGAAACAAATCATAGATAATCTAGATTTGAATATATGGAATCAAAAGTATGGATATACTTTTACATTAAGAGTGTATCATTTTAGGATTAAATTTTCATTTTTATACATATTAGCAAGGAATTCAAGTTCACTAATTTCATGTTCTATTATAATCGTTAATGGATATATATATATATATAAGAACACCTTCCAAAAATCAATGTCATAGAAGATATGACAATTTCCCAATGGATATTCCAAATATGATGGAAATGGGTGTTAAAAACTTCATGGTATTATAAATTTCATCATGTTATGAATAATAACTTAGCTCCCATGGAACACCTACATTCTCTAAAGAAAGAGAATTTTTCCATATAATTCATCAAGTGAAAAAGGATTCCCATTTTTTGTGGATCTTTTGATCCCACCCTCAAGGAAAAGTATATTAACTCCCTTGAAAATATATTCTTTGTCCTCTGGTGCATGGAATAAAAGAAATTTTTTCTTCTGGTCTATATTTTTCAAGGGGAACAAGATCAGTGGTGGACACTGATCTAAAATACGATATTCAAGGAGGAAATTTATTCCATGTATTTGGAGGAATTCAAGAATACTTTTTCAATAATTATTTTCCTTAAACCCTCCACATCATAATGGGATGATAGTTCCTTGGACATAAGAAGAAGAAAGATTAATCTATCAAGGTGTATGAGGAAATATTTATGAGCCTTGTAAGATACACTTTTAGCATTTTCATGAACACCAAAAGAAAGGTGGATTTCTTCTTTAATGAACTAAGGTAGGTTCTATGAAAAGTATTAGTGATTATAGCTTCTAACAGTTATGAGGATATTTTTCATTGGGAACATATGGTTGAAATGGAGATCAGAGAATCTGAATGGTATCATGGACCCAAAGAAAAAAAGAACAAAATGAGGTCTTGTATATGTGGATAAGTAGATAAATCCCAAGATGAAAAAAGACTGAATATACCACATGTAAAACTAATGGGAGTAAGCTTATTGGGAACTTTCTAAAGGATTCAAAGAAATACATAAAAAGTGGAAGAATGGGGAATTTGGCTATGAACTATTGAAGATGTATTAATAATCCCAGTAATGTATAAGAATAAAGGTGTCTTTAAATTAATGCTCAGCTAGTAGTGTATTGTTTCAATACCAAGAAACATGGTAATTTTTTGAACTAATAAACTATGTTGTGGGTTTTCATAGTCAATCAACAACAACCTCCAAAGAAACAATAAAGATTTTATTTTATCACTACTACTAATGTGTAGTCAAATAACGATGTGGGGATATGTACAATGGTTACTCATTCAATAATAGTGAACATACACTTCAATTCTAGTGCTACGCATTCTTTAAAATATTTCAATTTTAGTAGAACTATTCATACACCACTTAAAAATTTGGATGTAGATATATCTTTGAGAACATATAATGCGGTAATTATTTGTTGGGAAAAATGCCTCAAGGTAACATTGCAGCATTTTTGAGATGATTGTGTTTGTCAACAAAGCAAGTTTCCATGGTGAATTTTCAAGTTCCAGAGATGCTGTTGACAATCCATGTTGATAAAGAACCATGAAAAAAGACTAGATGATTTGGAGGAGGTATAAAAGAACATATACAAGTTGGCATCATTTTCCAGTGTCTGCCAAATTTTTGGGGTCAAAAATTTAGAGTATTGTGAGCATCGTGAAAATTGTATTTCATTGAATATCTAATCAAAATATAGCAATGGCATGAGTTTTGAAAATATAGGCTTCATGGATTGGATTTCACGAAGACCAAAATAATGTTGACGGGGATGCTTCGCGATTACGATGAGCTTCGCGAACGGTACAGTGGAAGAGCATTGTGGTCGCAAAGGGCATTGCAAGTGGAGCTTCGCGGTGAAGGTGAAAAGTAAATGATGGAATGATCCACGATTATTAAGAGCTCCAAGAACAAAAAAAAGTTTCGTGATGCTTCACAATATTGAGATAATTTCGGAGGGAACTTTGGAGCATCACAATTTGAGATGACATGGTGTTGACTTCGCTCGGAAGGTTCGAGGGTCAGTGGGATCACATATAAATAGACCTCGACCCCCTCAAGCGAAGTAGAGATAGTTTTTGAAGAAAATATTTTACTATTGGCTCGTGAAGGTGGTTCATGAAGACAACATGCTTCGTGAAATAAGAGCTTCACAGTGGTTATTTTAGCTCCTTGAAATTCGTGTGCTTCTTGTTGGCTTAGTGAGATTCACTAGAGAAGTCGCTCTATGTTTAATTGATCATCACGAGAGTGATTCACAAGAGTGCTTCACGGTAGTGATTCACGAGAGTGCTACATGGGCATGCTTCGTGAAAATGAAGGAGCTTCACAAAGTCTTGTTTGAGCATCGCGAAATTGGGATCCTCGCAAGTAGGGTGCTTTGCGAAGGTTTCTTCCAAATAATTGCCCAGTGTTCTGGGGAAAAGGGGTATTCATCAGTGGATGAAATTTGAACTTCAATAGAGAATCTACATATAGTGGAGGATGCATTAAATAATGGTAATGAAGAGAGCTACATGTCTATAAACTGTGAGTGGATCTTATGAAGAATGAGTGAGCTCACTTCAGTTGAGAGAGCATCGAGTTCTTAAATTTTGAGTGGTTGTAAGCTATAAGGGATAGTGAGTCTTCTTCGAACTTGTAAACAACAGTGCACTTATAGTGGAATTGGTACATCGACACACTATCGGTGTATACTACTTGGACGTAGCCTAGTGAGGGTGAACCAAGTAAAAATCACTATGTCTTGTTCATGCTTTAAGGTTTATTCATACTCTATATTGGGAAGGAGAGAGGGAAGAGGGTTTTTTCTAACAGAAAAACAAGATAAAAAAGGGGCAGTTGTTTTAATCTGTCATACCCTGATTCACCCCCCTCTCAGGGTATCTAGACTAGATGACCTAAAAATTGGTATCAGAGGATTTATGATATCAGTGCCTCTCTCAAATGGAGGTTACCAATCATATTGTGATTTTGATCTTCGACGAGAACAATTTTCATCTATGGAAGAATCATATGCAACAATACTTCTAATCCTTCGGAATGGATGTGTTTACAGAAGCAATTCACGTTGTCACAACTGATATTAATAGTGGTAAATTATCAGAAGCTGAGTGAAGAGAATTGGATTTTTTCTCAAAGGGAATCAATGCTTTGGGGGATCCCTATACAATGTTATCTATACAAAGGTGATGTTATAAAAAACCTCACATGCCATGTGAAAAAATCTATTAAATATATATGAAGGAGATACAAAGGCCAGAGAAGAAAAGCAGTATGTTTTGTGGAAAAATTATGTAGATATGAGAATGAAACTGAATAAATCTGTTGATGCATTATTTGATAGGGTATATTTTTTAGTGGAGGACATGTGGGGTCTTGGAGAATTTATTGAAGACATAATGATTTTGAAGGGCATGTTGAGGAAACTTCCACCTCGGTTCAATCCAAAAGTTTCATTATTGGAAGATAAAGACCTGAATGATCTGACATTGGATAACCTACACAACACCCTTGTTTCTTATGAAATGAGAAATGATGACAAACTTGCTTTGGAAAAGGGAAAATCCAAAGAAGTTTCATTCAATTCCATGAAGAAGTTCACCATTGAAGACTCTTAAGAAGAAGAATAGATAAATTAGGTGATGTCTTTCCTCTCCTCAAACCTTCAAAGAGGAAAAGGAATTTTTAAAGGGAAACTTTCACTATATTGTTTTTTATGTGGAAAGGTTGGAAATATTGCAGCAATATCCCCCAAAAAGTTCCATGAGGATGATGATGTCGATGAAATTGAAATTCATAAGATGTCTTCAGCCTATGGGAAAGGAAAGAAATAGTTAAAGGGAAATTTATTTAAGAAGAAGAACCTTCTGTGAAAAGAATATAATAGTTTAGACAAGTCTGAGGTTGATGTGGTTGAAGAAATAGAGAACTCTAGAGATCATGGAGAAAATTTTATGGTGGAAGTTATCAGTAGTTCTCAGAAGAAGAATGAAACTGAAGCTGATGAGGAAGAAGAATAATTTGAGGGAATAGTTGATATGCAAGACGAGTTAGAGGATTCTCTTAATGAGATAGATGTTTATAGAGCCAGAAAAATAAATCCAACAAAGTTCTTCATGACGCCAAACTCTATATACAGCAGCAGGAAGAAGAGAAGTCTGAGTTGATAGATGATATTTAGAAACTCAAGTCATCAACACCAGTGGACTCAGAATCAGTTAGTAAGTATAAAATCAAGATTGAAGAACAGAAAAGAGAGATAAATGGATTGTATAACATAAGGAAAGATCAAATCAATCAAATTGAATAACATGAAGGATAATTTGTTAGTTTTCGGAAAAACGTTAAGGATCATGAAAAACTATTGACTCCTACAGGGACATCAGGAATGCAAATCACTCAGAAAACCAAGAAGCTAAAAGTGGAGCATAGTGGTTCGGTAGAAAGGAACCATAAATTATTTTCAGATGATAAGGAAAATTGGAGGCATGATCAGAAACAAAAAGATGTGAAAATTAATGTCAGACCGCAAGCACCCATTCTGAGAATAAATGTTGATTTGAGCACAATGAAGAATCAGAATATTCAGAGATCCCAAGGGGAAACTAGAAGTGAAGAAGTGACACAAATAAATGCACCTTATATTAGGTGTTATAATTGTGGAAAGATGGTACATCCACAGTATGTGGGTTCCATAGACAAGAGATATCTAAGGGCATAAGAATAGAGGTGTCATCCAAACGGTTAACGGTTGTTCAAAACATTCTTTGATGGACATTGTTTTTGGTGTACAGGATTTGGACACATGGCTAGGAACTATACTTTGGCCACACATCAGAATGAGCCAAAGGAGAATCAAAATTTTCACAATAATTAGATCAATGAACCAACAAGTGAGTTGAAAATGAAAAATAGATTTGCAGCTTTGCAAGATGAAGCTGGTCCATCATACTCTGAGAAAATTCAAAAGTATCAATCCATGTTATGTGTAATGGAAAAAATATGGACCAAGAAGAAAACAAATGAGAAGGTAGTGGTGGAGGAAATTTCCCATAAAGCATTAGATCGCTCTGGTGTGTGGATCCTTGATAATGGTTGCACATCTCACATGACAGGTAATAAGGATCTTGTTACAGGTGTAAAATATTACAAAGAAGAGTTTTTAAGTTTGGAAACAATGAAGGCCTGAAGATTATTGCCTCAGTAAAGGTCATGTTTGGGGGCAATGAGATGAGGCATGTTGATGTCTTAGTAATAGAAGGCCTCAGTCAAAATTTTCTCAACGTCCGTCAATTATGTGACTCAGAATATTCAATAAGGTTTACTAAGAAGATGTGTACTGTAAAAGGAAGAGACAAGGCAGTGGTTCTATAGGGAAAAACAACAAAGGTAAATCTCCAACATGTAAGTGGAGAAGAAGATATGTGCTTTCTGTTCTGAGAGTAAGAAAACAAGTTGTGGCATAAACGACTTGGTCATCTATGCCAACCATATCTGGAAGATCTGGTAATGTGTGATGCAGTAAAAGAACACCCTAAACTATCACATCATCCTACTCATGCGTGCGATGCATTCCAACAAGGGAAGTTCATCAAAAAGATGTATAAGTCAAAATAAAAGAAGTCAACAAGAGTGATCGAATTTGTGCATGCGGATGTTTGTGGTCCTACCACGCAAAGAGAAATTGACAGAAAGAGGTACTATGTTCTTTTCGTTGATGACTATAGCAGAATGGCATGGGTATTTGTTATTTCCCATAAGTCATATGTGTTCAACAGCTTAATAAAATACTGGAGGGAGTGTGAAAGGATGCTTGGACATAAAATTTTGAAGCATTGTACTGACAATGGTATAAAATTCACAAATAGTCAGGTGGAAGGATATCTTGAGAAACATGGGATAAGGCATCAAGTTTCCTCAGCAAGAACACCCCAGTAGAATGGAGTGGTTAAAAGGAGAAATTATATCATCAATAACATGCACAGAATGATTCTCATTGAAAAAGTCCTACCAGAGAAATTTTGGAAGGAAGTAGTTTTTACACCGGTCTACATTTCAAATAGGGCTCTGTTGTGTCTAAATGAAGGAAAGACTTTGTATGAGATGAGGTAAGGAAAAATCCAACAATAAAATAATTTCGAACATTTGGAAGTAACTAATTTATCCTCAATAAGGAAAAACATAAGAAATACGAGTCAAGAAGAGATGAAGGGATATTCCTTTGCTACTTAGGAAAAATTAAGGCATATAAATGCTTTAACAAAAGGCTGGGAAAAGTAGTTGAGAGAAATGATGTCACTGTAGTGGAGAATGAGGAGATCATTTAACAGCGCAGTGAATAATTTCCTGATGATAGTGATGAGGAAGAAATGTAGGGGAAGAAGAAGTGGATGATGTTGATTCATAAGAACATACTGATGATGAACATGAGGAAGTAAAATATGTATCTGCACAAAAGACAAGGAGTCGAGCTGAAATTGATAGGCAGAATATAATTGGTGATCAATCAGCTCCAGTTCAGAAAAGAAGAATGAAATAACTACAGGAGAAATCTTTCCTATCTCAGGTTGAGCTGAAATACTTCGCTGATTCAACTGAAGATGAAAACTGAGTTCGGGAAATGAATGAAGTGCTTAATCATATTGAGATGAATCAGACACGAGAGATTGTTTCGAGACTCGTAGACAAGAATGTCATCAAGACTAAATGGTTCTATCTCAATGAGATGAATGAATATGGAATAGTGATTTGGAACAAAGCATGATTGGTGTGCAAAGGATACTCCCAGATAGAGGAAATAGATGATGATGAGAAATTTTCACCAGTTGCGAGACTAGAGACAATCAGATTATTCCTAGTCATTGCAGTGCAACGGAAGTTCAATGTCTTCCAGGTGAATGTCAAATATGCATTTTTGAATGGATTTCTGGAAGAATAAGTGTATATCGAGTAGCCTGGTGACTTTCTCATTCATGAGAATGAGAACAAGGTTTGCAGACTAAAGAAGGCGTTGTATGGGCTGAAACAAGCACCAAGAGCATGGTACTCAAGGCTTGATCAGTACTTGAAGAAGCTTGGTTTTCAGCATGGGGGAGTTGATTAGAATCTATATTTCAACAAAAACATTATTCAAAGGATGATGTTACTAGTTTATGTTGATGAAATAATATTTGGCAGACCAGATGAAGCTCAGTGCAGACAATTTTATGACTTCATGAAAAGTGAGTTTGAAATGTAAATAATTGGAGAGATAACTTTTTTCCTTGGTCTACAGGTAACACAATGAATGAATGAAACAATCATTTCTCAATCTAAATATTCCATGGATTTATTGATAATATTTGGAATGGAAAATTCCGAGGAGATGAAAACTCTGGTTGCTACCCGGATAAGACTGTTTAAAGATAAGGATGGAAAGGAAGTTAATATCACAGAGTACAAGCAAATCAGAGGAAGTTTGTTGTACTTAACTGCGACAAGGCCTGACATTGTTTTCTCCACATTCCAAGTAGCGAGATATCATAGTATTCCCACGGAAAGCCACATGCATTCAGTAAAAAATATACTTTGGTATATCAAGGGCACGGTGGATTTCGTCCAGATATATAGTGAAAAATCTCAGTCCAAATTATTGGGATATACTGATGCAGATTGGGACTGTTCGGCAGATGACAGGAAATCAACGTTAGGAGGTGATTTCTATCTTGGTGTCTTGTGTGTTTCTTGGCTATGAAAGAAGCAGGATTTCATTTCATTGAGCAACGCAGAAGCTGAGTATATTGTCGCCACTCAATCTTGTACACAATTATTGTGGATGAAGCCTCAGCTTGATGATATGGGCATTAAATTGAATTCAATGATTGGAATCTAGTGTGATAATTCATGTGTTGTAAATCTTATCAAAAATCACGTTCATCACTCACGGACAAAGCACATTGAGATAAAGAATCATTTTATCATTGAGAAGGTTGAGCCGGGAATCATGAAGTTTGAGTATGTGCCTACAGAACTACAGGTTTTAGAAATTCTGACAAAGGTCATACCCAAAGAAGCATTTGAAAGGCATCGACTGGCTCTGGGAGTTCAGTCACCTCCCTGCACTTGAATGAGTGTTGATGTGGACCCCCCCTCTACCTGATGTACGGTGTGTTTTTATCTATTGTGATAATATGTTTTCTTTCCAATGTCTCTGACCACAGATGAGTTCCCTTTTGGGTTTGTTGAAAAAGGGAGAGAAATAGTTACTCCTTAAGGGGGACAAAATATCTTTGTTAGAGACCTGTGGAGAAGCTGACAGGTGGAGTAGTGAGATTGTGGGAGAGAAATGAGATAGGGGGAGCATTTTAAATCTGACTATGCTAGAACTGATCCTTCAAATAATAGACATCATGATAACTGAGGATCTTGATAAAAGCAGAACAGTGATGTTGGGAAGGTGTGAGAAGGTTTCCAGCTTTCACAAATTGGTATCAGTTTGGTATCAACAATTGGAATCAGTTTAGAAATTGGTATAAGTTGGGTGTCAATAGTTGGTGGCAGAAGTTAATTGATTCATTGATCATCTTTTCATTTACTCGTGTTTCTCACGATGACCATTCCTCATGTGGGCTTAGAGTATGCGGTGATTGAATCGCTGGTCGCAATCTATCTTGTAAGAGACGAAGGGTGGTTGATTATGGAAGGAGATTCAGAGAGGCATCAAAGTGCAGAAATTCATTCTAAGAAGAGTTGTCAACAAACCCAAAGGGGGAGATTGTTGGGAAAAAATCTCTCAAGGTAACATTGCATCATTTTTAGGTTGATTGTTTTTGTTGAAAAAGAAGGTTTCCATGGTGAATTATCATGTTCTAGAGATGTTGTTGACAATCCATGTTGATAAAGAACCATGAAAAAAGAATGGACAATCTGGAGATGGTATAAAAGAATAGATACAAGGTGTCACTGTTTTCCAGTGTTTGCCAAATTTTTGGGGTCCAAAATTTGGAGTTTGGTGAGCATCATGAAAATAGTATTTCCTTGAAGATATCATCAAAATATGGAAAAGTAACGAGTTTCACGAAGATAGGATTCGTGGATTGGATTTTGCGATGACCGGATGAATGTTGACGGTGATGTTTCGTGATTACGATGAGCTTTCCAAACGGTAGAGTTGAAGATCATTGTAGTGTTGAAGGGAATTGCAAGTGGATCTTCGCGGCGTGTGAGTGGAGCTTCGCGGTGAAGGCACTAAGTAAATGATGGAATACTCCACGATTAAGATGATCTCCGCGAACGGAAAATTGTCATGGTGCTTTGCAATTTTCAGAGAATTTCAACGAGATCTTCAAAGCTACACAATTTGAGATGATGTGGTGTTGACTTTTGCAGAAGGTTAGAGGGTCGGTGATATCGCCTATAAATAGACCTCGGCCCCCTCGAGAAAATTATAGATAGATTTCGAAGAAAATAGTTTTCTCTCGACTCGTGAAGGTGGTTTGAGAAGATAGCGTGCTTCATGAAAGAAGAGCTTCGCAGCAGCTATTTTAGCTTCTCGAAATCTGTGTGTTCTGTGTTGTCTTAGTGAGCTTCACATGGGAAGTCTCTCTACGATGACTTGATCATCGTGACAGTGCTTCGTGATAGTGCTTCGTGATATTGCTTCTTGAGCATGCTTCATGGAAATGCAGGAGCTTTTTAGAGGCTTGTCTGAGCATCACAAAATTGGGAGCCTCACAAGTAGGGTTCTTTAAGAAGTTTTTTTCAATGTAATTTCCCTGTGTTTAGAGGAAATTGTGTATTCATCATTGATTGAAATTTGGACTTTAATAGAGCATCTACATACATTGGAGGATGCTTTCAATAATCATAATGAAGAGACCTAGAGTTCTATAAACTGTGAGTAGAGGTTCTGAAGAAGTAGTGAGCTCACTTCAATTGAGAGAGTAGTGAGTTCTTAAATTTTTTGTGGTTATAAACCAGGAGGGACAGTGAGTCCACTTCAAACTGGTAAACAGCATTGTACTTAGAGTGGAATTGGTATATCAGAACACTACTGGTGTATGCTCCTTGGACGTAGACCATTGAGGGTGAACAAAGTAAAAATCATTGTGTCCTATGCATGCTATAAGGTTTATTCATACTCTACATCAGGAAGGAGAGAGAGAAGAGGGTTTTCTCTAACTGAAAAATGAGATCAAAAAGGGGAAGTTGTTTTAATCTGTTATACCCTGATTTACCCCCCCCCCCCCTTTCAGGGTATCTAGCCTTGTGGACCTAACATTATTGCATCCAAAGTACATTACTCATCCCTAGTTAATGTTTATGGACTGATCCTCCCAGAAAATATTAGCATACTCCCTTAAGTGGAGTTTGATTCTATTTTTTGCATGGTTTGGATATATTTATACATTTGGGTCATCACTTTATGGGAAAGGGAGATCAATCTTCCCACACCAAAGAATCATTCAATTCATTACAAGTGAAAGGAGGAAGATGAATATCCTTTAGAATAATCCACTCACATGAGAATATTACTACCTCGTGAGTATGTATATCATACTCAAATGATTAAGAAAATGGGTTTGATCATTCTTGAAGACATGGCCATCACAAAGGATTACCTGGATGTATTCCCTAAAAAATTTCATAGTATTTCTCATGATAGATTGGTGGTGTTATCAATTGAACTTATTCATGGATGTCTTCTTATATCAAATAATATTTACAGAATAGCCACCATTGAGATAGAAGAACTACAGAAGAAATTACATTAGAATCTGGACAATGGTTATATAGGCTTGAGTGCTTTAGCATGGGGTACGCAACTACTCTTCATCAATTGGAAGGATCGATCAATATGGATATAAATCGATTTTCATGAGATCAATAAAATTTAAATAAATAATTATTATCCCTTGCCATGGATAGATGATTTGTTCGATTAGATACGTGGGGCTAGTTATTTCTAGAAGATGGACTTTCAGTTAGTATATCAACAATTAAAGGTGATAAAGGAAGATATTCATAGGAATGTTGTTAGTACAAGGTATGGACACTATGAGTTCATTTTGATTCCCTTTGGACTCACTAATCTCTATAAATATCCATATATTTGATGAATATCCACTTTAGATATTACCTCGATAAATATTTGGTAGTCTTTATCGATGAAATTTTGATATACTCCAAGAGCAAGGAGGAACACGAGGAGAATTTGAATATTTTTCTGAATACATTGTGATGGGATAAAATATTTGAAATGTATAGTAAATTTGAGTTCTGGATGGTGGATGTATCATTCATGCAGGTTTTTATCACCAATAAAGAAATATTTGTGGAACCTTCTAAGATAAAAGAAATCGGAGAGTAGCCCAAGACAACATCTGAAATAGAGATCCACATCATTATTGGATTAGAAGGTTGTTACCGAAGATTTTTTAAGAAATTATCACAATATTAAAATCTAATAACCATGATGACATATAATGTTGTGATGTTTTTCTGGATTAAAGATTGTTTGGAATGATTTACAGATCTAAAAAAGAAGACAGTCCATGTGCTAGTACTCACACTCCTGATAGGTGGAGAACACTTTATGGTATATAGTGGTTCTTAAATGAATGTTTTAACATGTGAACCAATTAAAAAATATATTGTTATATTCTATGCCTTAAGAAGATGAACATTCATGAGGAAAACAATCCTATGCATGATATGGAGTTGGCTATTATGATCTTTCAATTTAAAAACTAGCTGCATTATCTCTCTAGGGAGAAGTGTGATATATATAATTTCCACATGAGTATCAATTATATATTCAAATAGAAGGAGAAAAATATATTTCAGTGAATATATATAGATCTCATCATGGATTACGACTGCTCAATCCTCTAACATCCTAGTCAGGAAAATAAGACAATAGATACTCGATGTATAACAGATACTAAATCTTTATCAATGATGGGAATTTTTGTGGATATAATAATCATTGAATTATAAAGGTTGTACATGGGAATAATTAAGGGATAAATACCATAAATAATTTCTCAAATTATTTCTCAACTATCTCTTGTAGAGAAAATAAAGGATGCATAATGATATTTTGTGGAAATTCAAAAATGGTATGATGATATCTAAAATGGGAAATTCTCAAAGTTCATGATTTATGAGTATAGATTCATAAGATATTGGTCACAACTATGTGTATCGTACAATCCATAGATGAATAATAATATTCTAAATTATGGAAATACCTCCACATTATCTATTCACCTAGGGACACAAAGATGCATTTAGATCACTGAGAGAAAATTTGGTGGGAAAAGATGAAAAAGGATATTGGTGAATAAACATTAAATTTCATGGTATTATATCAAGTGAGGGATGAAAGGAAAATTTATAAAGGGATGATCTAACCATTACCCATACCAACATGGAAATGGAAAAATATCCCCATGGACTTTATCACTACACGTACAAAGATATCTAGAGGAAACAATGTTATATGGGTTATTCTTGATCATCTTAAAAAGATTTATCACTTTAGGGAACTTCCAGAGGACATATCACTAGATCAAATTTCGAGGAAAAACCTCAAATAAGTTGTAATGTTTCATTTATTTACACTATATATTGCATCCGACTATGATCTGATATTCACCTCTATGTTCTAGAAAATTAACCACCATGATCTAAGAACTAAGCTGAACATCAGTATGCCCTATTATCCTCAAACACACTTCCAATCTGAGTGGACTATTGAGACTCTGAAAACATGTTGATAATATGTTCTGTGTACTTAAAAATAGGATGGGACCAACATATTCCACTAGTATAATTTTAATACAACAATAGTTTCCACTTGAGCATCGAAATGGCTCCATATGAAGCCCTTTGTATTAAAAGGTGCAGAACACCATCATGTTGGGATAATTTCTATGATCATAATCA
The DNA here is from genome assembly GCA_963277665.1 of Viscum album. Classification (NCBI taxonomy): domain Eukaryota; kingdom Viridiplantae; phylum Streptophyta; class Magnoliopsida; order Santalales; family Viscaceae; genus Viscum; species Viscum album. The sequence goes on from OY728163.1 coordinate 872,805,666, forward strand.
ACTATTACATGAAATGGTTGGTGAAATGGTGGAGAAGGTGAAAATAATTTACCATAACATCAAGGAATCCAAAATTCAATAAAATAACTATGAAAACAATAGTCGATGGGACCTAGAGATTATGTCTGGAGACATGGTATTCCATCATATATCTTCATAGAAGAGGATCATGAGATTGGGGAATAAAGGGAAGATAAAACCAAGGAACATCATCTCCTTTGAGATCCGTGATCATGTCAGTGCCGAGAAATATCGACTAGAACTTCAACACACCATGTCTCTAAAAAAACATTGTATTTCATGTATCCCTCTTGAGGATGTGTATATCGGACCCCTCATATGTACTGAATTTAGAGGTGGTAGAGTTGGAAAATTATTTTTAATATGAGGAGAAGCCAATGAGGATCTTGGATTGTATAGATAAAGTCATACACAACAAGGCCACTCACTTGGTAAAAGTAATTTGGAAAAACCATAGGTATGAAGAGGAAACATGGGAACTAGAGAATGTAGTGATGGAAAAATACCCATACCTTTTTTCACTTCAGTATTTCAAATAAAACATTGTGGGAGAAAGTTACTGACGGGGAGAATGAAAAAACCAAAAGATTTCTCTGTATAAATTAACTTCTTATAATTATGTAATATGGTATGAACACATATAGAACAAAATTCAAGCTTTATAATAGATAAATGAATTAAATTAGAAGCATTTCTAGAAGTTAAGCATCATATCCCGATGAAATAGTAACTTGACCTTTGGAATAGTAATGTGACCCTTTATGAATTGTAAACTAGACAATTGAATAAGAAACTCACCATATAAAAGAATAAATTAAATTTATCCATATTATCTGTGACAATATGTTATAATTATATCATATTATAAGTAAATAAATATTTTAAAATTTTTAATTTTTTTTGTTGGTATTTTTGTATGCCATAAATATTTAATTACAATTTTATGAATAATTTAATAATTTAAAAGAAAATTTATTTTCATTAAATGTATTCATATATTAATATTTTGATGACTTATGATTATTATATAATTTTATGACACCTTAATTAATTTTCCAAAGTGTTTGAAAATGAGTTTGAATTTTAAAATTTTTATTTTCCATGTTAATGACAATTTTAGTTAAAAAATATATTTCTCATATTTAGAAAATTATTTTAATAAAAGGGAGTTAATTTTTTTAATTCTACATCTCAAAAAATGGTTAGGATGAATTTTTTGGGTTTTTTTGGAAATACTAAAATTTATGGTTAATAGTAAAATACGGTAATTTACAATATATATACATTATAAGTTAAATACACTATTCATTGATTTGGGGATGATGTAAGAAAAAATATTGAACTCAAATGATATATTTACTATATTTAGTTTCCTGAATCATTACTATTTCTTTTATTTAAAAAATATATTAAACTAATGAATTAAATAACGAGAAAACATCCCACTCGTCCACTATAAATACCACCTCTTCTCCTCATACATCTAATGCCTTGAACATTGAAAAATTAGTTATCAAACATCCTCGAAAACACCTTACCCACATCTATGAGCTCTTGGTATTAACAAAATACAAAAATAAAAACCATAATTAGGTTCTCAAGAATATGGAATCATGATGTAAAACCCTATTCCATGCCTTATAATTTCTTTTTCATGTTTTTTTCTTTCCTTTTTCTATCCTAGCGTCCCCTAATCAAATTGGTATGATAACTCCATTACCTTAAATATAATTCAATTTTTTCATGATAATGGAATAATTCGCCATCATCTCTTTTTACCCCTCATTTTATACAAAAAAATGAAAACATCATTTGTGATGTGTTAATTTATCATATTCAAGGACGATGATGATTTAAATTTCCATTAGCTTCTCCAAGGATGGTTATGAAACCATTTTAAATGTTGAACCAGATTAAAATACATTTATTATATCTTATCTAATGATCTATAATGATTTTGTACACATGATATTAATTTATAAAACAAAATGAATTTGTTGTGGTAAAAAGATGCTAAATTAATATAAACGATTATCATTATTGATTAATCTAATGAATCTTCCTCGCTTATGGAATAAAATATATATTTTAATATTATATAAGTTCATTAATAACCTATATTTTTAGTAATGAAAAATTATCTACAGTATAAATAATTTTCCATACACATATATCAATAAACTAATCATGAAAACAAAGGAAATAAATGTACCCAAATTATGAAATTGAATCTCATAACCCATCAAAATTCTGCAAATGAACATTATAAAGTTATAATAAATGTAATAAATAAATATATAGTTCATTTATTATTAATTAATGAATATAATTTTATTATTCATGACATTACGATCAAGTGCAGAATCGCTTTGGACATAGTGTAAGGGATTCTACCCGAACCTCCATTATTTGTTTAGGTTACTCTTCCATTATTTTTACCCAAATAAAAAAATATTTTATTTTTATGTACATATGATGAATAATTTGGACATTTTAAAAACTCATGTATCACTATCCATTCATCCTTCATTTTGGGGACATACATGTTTTTATAAGGTTCCCAGATCAATTCTTCCAGATAAGCACGCCTGATTTTAGGGGACTCCCAGAATTCATACCAATTTTCAAATATGCTCTATAATATATTTTAAGCCACAATTATTTCAATCAAATCACTAATTTTATTATAAAATATTTCTTGTTTCACATCCATTTTGATATAAATTATTAATATATTTTCTTCTTCAAATGATCTTCAAAATTTTCCTTAAACTACACTAAATTGTTTAAATTATAGAGTTTCTCAAATACTCTTTTACATGTTATCACGTAATTTTCACATATATTATCCTGATATATTCTTATTTTACCTTATAAATGTCAATTTATTATTTAGATCCTTCTTTCATGAATCCATTGTGATAATCCCTTATATTATACGTTTTGAAATGATTAGGATACCAAATTCTTATTATGGTTAACCGTTAAGTTTATGATTGATAGCTTATGTATGATTGTTCATGTGGAATAAATATTCATAAACATGATATGATTGGTGAACCCAAATAGTGCTCTAATTAATTGGGAAATTTTTACACCCATGAGATGTTATGTGCAACGATCTTGGTGCTTAGCCTTGACTCGTGCTCCTCTATGTGCAATAATCCTTAGAGGGTTCTCTTCTATGTGCAATGAACCATGACTAGTGTTAAAGTTATGTTTCATTTTTATTCCAAAATACTATGAAAATATTATTACATGATCCCATTTTATGATTCCTTATGTTTAATCATGTTCCATGTCTTTATATATCATTATGCTATTTCTTTTAACACATGTGTTAAGAATTATTTTAATGTTTACTCCCTTACTGGTCTTTTTAGCTCATCCCTCTATTCATGTTATCCCTAGGTTATCTTATGTATATGTAATGGCTAAAATAAAGTTATGATCTCATAATGATGGATAAATAATGAATTGGTTTATTTATTCCCATGTTTTCTGTTTTATGTACCTATTCTTCCAATACACTAGACTTTACGATCCATGGCTTGTAATTTCATGTTAAATTATGCTAAATATCATGTAATGATGCGTGGTAAAGACTGGGATTGCCATAATTATCATACTTGAATACATTCAAATGGTAAGGAACTACATGGATGTGTTCCCTGATGATTTTCATAGACATCCTCCTTCCCATGATATTGAGTTCTCAATTGATCTTATAACCAGAACTCTTCCTATATCAAAGACACTTTATATAATGTTTACCAATGAGTTGGATGAATTTATGATGTAATTAAAAAATAATGTTGACAAGGGTTTTATATGGTCGAGTTTTTCATAGGGGGTGTTACAGTCATCTCCCTCATGCAGATGGATGGGTCAATGGATTTATTCATTGATTGTCGTGATTTCAATGAAACAATGATAAAGAACAATTATACCCTTCATAGGAAAGATGACTTATTCAATCAACTATGTGGGTCGATATACTTATCTAAGATGTATCTTCGGTTGGTATATCACAATTAAAGGTGAATACGAAATATATTCCCAAGACATACATCAGAATAAGGTATAGACACTATGAGTTCATTGAGATTACCATCAGACTCACTAATGTTCCCACAATATTCATTGATGTAGAGAATATATTATTTAGATAATATCGAGATTTTTTTGGAAGTATTCATAGATTCAATTCTAATTTACTCTACAAGAATGTATGAGCCTGAGGTGCATTTGAATACGATTTTATGACTTTTAAAAGTGATAATATATATGCATTATTCAACAAATGTGAGTTTAGGATGGAAGATGTATCATTATGGGTACATGTTATCCCCAGTAAAGGGATATCTAGGGACCCTTATAAGGAAAAGGAAATTGAGGATTGTCTTGGAACAATATTTATAATAGATATTCATAATTTCCATGGTCTAGCTGTAAAGACCCGAGTTTTAGTAAATATAATATTTTTACATTTAAATTAAAATTAATTACTTTTTTGGGATAAATATTAGTTTTAATAGAAAGATAATTAATATATATATATATATTATAATATCTTGTTGTGTGTATAAATATAAATAATAATAATAACAATTTTTTAAGTACATATATTTGTATACTCAATGAATATTTAATTTAATTATAATGATTTATGTTGGGTGAATTAAATAATGTTTTTAAAAGATATACTTTTCAATGGTGTTTCATTAATATAAAATGTAATGTTAAAACATTAAAAATTATTATTTTAATTTTCTAAACTTTTCTTAGTAATTGTAATTTTTTAGGAAATAACAATATACACATAAGTTTTTATAAAACATACATTTTATTGTAATGTTTACTTTGAAATTTCTATATTATTAATTATAAAATTTCTCAAGTAAATGTTAAATACATAACATGTATTTTAATGATTCATTACCTTATTTTATAATTTTTTTAGGAAGTATATATTTATATTATTTTGAAATAATAACTAATAACAATTTGTTTATATTTCACCTAGAAAAATGTTAGTAGGAAGAATAAATATATTTATATATATATATATATTATAATAATGGTAATATTTTAACTAATGAATTGATAAAAACAATAAATGTATAATAATAAAGGAAATGTGAAAAGAGGAATCGGATTTTATGGTTTTCTCGCAACTAGCGTTTCTTCCCCTTCAATGTAATCTTCTTCGTTGGGAAGAGTTCTTACCACTGATCACAAACGGAAAGCATGAAGCCATATTTCATCAAGGGTCACTTAGTGTGCATCCTGTTCCATTTTTGAATCTGGTAACTCCGGGATGGCCGCATGTGGAAGAATCCAACAAGTCACATAGATGGTCGGTCAGCCTGTAAATCGCACTGACATCAAGGGATGGCTTCAGATGTCGTGTTTATCCTGGATTTATTCTCTTTGTAAGGGGAACCCTTTACACTTTGAACCCATTTCATGTTTATTCCTGCAAAGCTAACTTCATTCAAGTTTTCTTTTGAGCAGTTAAATTTCCTTATGAATAATCATTCAAATGGGTTAAATGGTTTTTACATTTTTTTCATTCTATTGTTAAATGTCATTTACTACTATATGAATACTTTATTTCCCAAATAATAAAGTTATATATTCTTGGTAGAAAGATGATTTTAATAAAATGGATGTTGAATTATTCATATTATTTCTAAATCATTCAAAATCAGTCAATTTTCCATGCTATGAAAATTCTTCATGTTGTAATGTAGTGCAGACATCTAAAAAGTGATGGGAATTTATTTAAAGCTCTCATTTAATGTTTAAAATAGTTTTCCTTTTATGATTGTTGTACACAATATTGTTTCAGTCTATTATTATGTTATTTTTATTGCTCTTATGTATTTAACATAGAAATAGAATTATTCTTTTTCTTCCACTATGTCAATATTTTCAAAACTGTCTAGTTTGAAAAAAAATTCATAATATAAATTTAATTTCATGAAAGTATTTTTCATGTGTAATGAGTTTTATCTGTGCTTCTGGGTGTTTTTGTTTTATACTATTTAAGTGTTTTTAGCGGTTTCCATATTGAAGACCTTTTAAAAAAAATATTGAAGTTGAATGCCATTTTATTAAGTATGTTATTAATATTGTAATATAACTAATTAATATCAAATGCATTTATTTATTTTTAATTATTTTTATTATCTTGTTTTATTTTAGAACAATGTATGTGTAATGCAATTATTTATTTTTTGAAGATTCAGTCCATATGATTCAAATGGTTTCTGAATTTTAGACTCCTTTTATCATTCTGTTTTAGTCGATTTCCAATATTTATTTCGATATTTTTTGAATAATTTTTGAATTATATCTTCATTATGGAAATGTTATTTTGTTTATTAATAAACATTTAAGGAAATTAATTTTCTCTTGTATCATAAAATGATTTTCAATCTATTAGTAACCCTCTTAGTTGTGAAATTTCATTCCCTGTTACAAAATATGTGGAATCATATTCAAGGTAAGGGGTACAATTTATTCTTCTATTTCAATATAATTCTCTTAGTATGAAATTAATTTATTTCATCACTATTTATGAATAAATAGTTTTTTAAATAAAAATATACTCAGGCCATTTCAATCGGTTACAACCTTTCAAATGTTATATGTTGATTTGATTTAATCAACTACTAGAACCTATCTTTTATGGATTTTAGATTTTATTTTATTTTTAGGAAACTTAAGTGTGTTTTGTTTTTATTTATTATTTAACATTTTATCTATGTATATAAGTACATTAACATATATATATATATATTGTTTTCATGATTATGTTTTAGAATTTAAATCGTTGATATATATACATGCCTGTCATTGCATTTTTGTCAACTAGATATATGTTAGTACTCATGAGAATATACATCCAATGATATAATTATTTTTCATACTTATGTTAAAGAAACTAAGGTGTTCATGGGATACAATATTTTCAAAATCATCCATATTTACAGTAACTATATATATATATATATATACTAATTATAAAATACATGTTTTGTTTTAATAAGTATTCCATCTCCTCAAAATGATTGAATTAGAAATGAAAGTTATTAAAATTTATGTAAAAGGTTTCATCCAATATATATATATATATTTCATTTCAAAGTGAAATAGATTTATGCATTACATTGGATGTAAATATACAAATGTACATGTATACATCATAATTTTAAGTATGCAATCATGTTATATTAGTATAAATAAATATATATCTTTTATGTAAAACTATTATGTACATGCAGACAAAAGTATAATCATGCATTGTTAACAATCATTCGCTTTTATCTTGAAACATATGATGAAGAATGTTCTTTACATGAAATGGTTTTCAAAAATCAAGGTTTAAAAGATTTACCAGGATACTTCATGTGCAATGAGAGTTTACTCTAGTTAATTAATATGAAATGAGGGTTTATATAACGACCCTTAATTTACATACATTGTTAATACTAAAAAATTAAAGTACACTTATTACAACATATAACAAAACCATGAATGGATCGTATAGGTATAGTGTCTTTAGAACCTGGAAAACATAAACAACTGGTTCATAAAGAATCTACATTGTCTCCCATTTATTTCATCATATGTAGAGTCCTTTTTGGAATATATTACTTAATAACCTTCTTCCTGACCTAGGGAAAGGACACATAAAAAAGGGTGAGCTCAAATGCTCAGTAAGGGTATAAAAAAGAAATATCAATCACATCATATTCATAAGAACATAACATTTTGGAAATCTTAACCTGCAAAATAGATCATAATTTCATAACATGGGATAAATCATGGTAGTGAAATGTAATCCCAATAATCAAAACATAAAACGTGAAACTTTGTTTCATACACACATAATCATATAGAATCATTTATTATTCGTCAAGACTCATTTCCAGGACTATCTTAGTGGACAAAGTCCATTTTTGAACCGAGTTCACTCCCCGTTTCAGTCTTGTTTCACTGAACCAGTTTAACCTGCCATTCCAGCCATGTTTATCTAATGAGATATAAAATAATTACCCAATTCATTGGAGGAAGATATAGGTCCCACCCATCTCATAATGATACTATTCTTATGTGTTCCACAAAATCATAAATCATACATCATTGCATAACCCATGTAATAAAAATGGGATTCTTAAACATCATGACATCATAAAACAATTCATATAAGATAAAGGAATTCGTAAAAATAATTCCATCACAAAATAATAAAATTAATGTAATAATTGGGATATAAAAAACCCTATATTATCTTATATGTAAAATAATTTTGATAAAATACTGGATCTCCATTCTTGAAAAAAATATCCATTCTACTTCAAAAACATTTTCCTTTCTTAACATATCATACAATTTTAAACTAAAAGAAGTTGATTAAAAATAAACTTGAAAACATTTAAAGGACGCTTCTTGGAAATAATTTTTTGAAAATCCATTCATGCCGTATAAGTTAAAAAAACATTCTTCTCGTACTTTTTTTGGAAAAGCCAAAAAGTACCTCGTATGAAAAACGACAAAAGATTTCTTTCATATCTTTTACTAAAAACTCAGCAAAGGGAAAATTGGATTTAAACCATTGTAGGTGGAAGGAAATAACATTACATATTGAGGAAACATGGATGTGGATGATAAAATACACTCCAGTAAATACCAAAGTATAAACAATCTCGGATAAAAACTGAGATTGTGATATTTTCCCTTAACTTAGGTATGACTTGCTTCGTAAGTGTCTGAACCTCCTGTATAATGATTTAAATAATTTCATTGACTTATTCCAGAATCATACTTATTTTTATGATATCATATATGGTCATATTCTTAGCTTCTTATTAGTAATATTTCTTTGTTACTTGTTATTCGGGTGTTTATTGCTTTTTGTTCTTATGCGTGTTTTGTAGAATAAATTCTTATTCTTCTTTTTAGGTTAAAGATACCTCATTTCCAGAATGGTAATATATATCATATTCATTCATTCAATTCATTAAATTCATTTATATAATTATTATGCAATGAAGATCATGTATAACGAGTCGCATCACATCGTGGAGACGGTATTCCGTACGTATGTATGAGCGATGATATCATTACCATGATCGTGGAATTGTATTTGAGTGTATGTATAATATTTCATAATAAATATCACTTTACAATAATTACATATAGTTATTCCTTACACCATTATACCCATCCAAGTAAGGTGGTGGTGGAAAATAGATTACACCACGGCGTGGAGACGATATTTTGTACGTACGCACGCGCAGTGATTTCCTTTTCGGTAGGATGGATAGATGGTGAAATAGGGTTGTTTCAAACTTATAATAACAGACCATTATATTATTGATACTGATGTTATTACTTAATAATGAAACAACTAATGAATAAGAAGTGGAAGAAGAAATAAATTTGAAAGAATCGGTAACGGACATTACCTCTTCTTTGAAGCGCCTCTTTGAGACCTCCTCTTACGGAAATAAAATTGGTCTTTAAAGAAGACCATAACCTATAGGATGTTTCTATGGAAGTTTAGAAGTGAATTTGGCAGGTTTTGGCTGAGTTTGAAGGCTCATAGTGGTGTGAGGAAGAGAGGGAGGAGGTGCCCTTTAATAAGGGAGGAGAGGGGCACCTTTGGAAAAACTAAAAATATTATTTTATTGTAAAGTCATATTCGGTTTTTAATAGATTAAAATTGACTTATTTAGAAGATAAGGTGGTTATGGGTTGATATCCTCTAATCCAATAGAATTTAGACAAGTTTAGGTATCAATTTTAACATTATCATTTAGATATAACTTTAAGTTAGATAATTTAAGTTTTACCGTGTCTTCTTCTTTTCTTACACTATAAGGTTAATAAACATACTATAACAAGCCAAAAGAACCCTGAGTTGTTTATTATTAATATATAAAAACTTTTCTAAGTTTTTTGGCTAATCCTTAGATTTTTAGGAATAGAATAACCATTAATAATAAAATATTTCTTTTAAAAACTATTTTATGTCAATTTTGACTCTATTTGGAAATTGATTTTTCTGAAAATCATAACAGAAATATTAATTCACAAAGAGTTAATTTAATCAACACTAACATGTCATAGTAACATATAAAAGTATTTAGATTCATAAAAAGTCTCAAATTACATTTATTTGGTTATTTATAACCTCAATTATGTCAATATTTCATTAATCAGATAATTACTGCATCATTATTGGGTCATAAATAAATTAAATTATTTTAAGTCTAAAAATTACAAATAAAAGAACATTATGTAGGAAATCTTCTAAGATTTCTAATGAATATTTATAGTCGAATTTATCTTATGTATAACCCTATATTAAAAATTATTTAGTTATTAAACATTGATTTTAACTATTATAACCTTACTTTAAATAAATTAATAATAAATGTCCCATCTAATCCATGTAGGCCTAAATGGTCATATTTTATTCCTAAGGTTGTTTTGGGTTGAATTAAACTTATCCAATAGAATTAGGACATGTGATAGGTTAATAATAATAACATTTTTACCCTTAATTACCCTATTTACTTTTAACCGTGGTAAAAAAATGTAAAAAGTTACTATTCACCAAAAAAATTATTTTCATCTCATTGAACGAAATTTTAGTCCTTGATATTAACCGTGTCTATCAGATTTTCTAAATTCCACTCACAGAGGTGGTAAACTTATGTTTTATGAAAAATTCAGTTTTTTTTAACTACCACTTAGTGGTTTCAATATTCATCAAAAAATGAAAGTTTCCAGAAAAATACCAAAACATAGGCCTATGCTATATTTGATATTATGAATTAAAAAATGATGTCTATTTTACCAAATTCAAAACACATCAGTTGCGTTAATTAATTTAAAAAATTAATTTTGTCATCAAAACAAATAGTATGTTTTTAAGAGATAATTACTATAAAAAGATTGACACTTGTTTATGTTTGGTTTAAATGTGAAATTACATGGAATGACCAAAATTGTATTAAATGGTAAAAATATATTATAAATATACTTCAAAACCACTCAAATTATTAATTTATCACTATTAATTATTTCGATTAAAAAAGTTGTTTTTAATTAAAATTTTGTAATTTTCACTATTCATCAGAATATGAATGTTATCTGAAAAGTACCAAAATTTCACCCTAAGCTAATTTTGATATTCCAAATCCAAAAATGAAGTCCATTTTGAAAGATAAAATTTATAAAATTTCAAAAAGTGGTTATTACTATTCATAACGGCTAGTTTTAATAATATTTTAATAGCATATCATTGTTTAGTGAAACTCGGTATTGTCTATGATGCAAGCTATCGAGGAAGGTCGTGATTGCGTTTAAAGAAAGCCAAGATAGTTTTGTGTGTAGTGAATGATTCCTTTGATGATTTATATAACATAAAAAGAAAATATTTCTCTTAAAAGTCTCGGGTGTTACATTCTTCCCCCCATAAAATGAATTTCACCCTTGACATTCGTCACTTTTTAACAAACAGATGAGGATACCTCTACCTCATCATATCCTCAAGCTCCCATGTAGCTTATTCTAATTGGTGGTTCCTCCATAAATCTTTCACCAAGCCAGTGGTCTTGTTCCGTATGACTTTTTCGCTACAATCCAGAATCTCTATTGGTTGTTCTCCATAAGAAAGGTCTTGCTCCCTTGGTACAACTTCTGAGCTGAGTGCATGTGAAGGATCAGGTATGTACCTTCTCAGGAATGATATATGGAACACATCATGATCTTGGGAGAGTTCGGTGGAAGCGCCAATCGATAAGCTACCTTCCCAACACGATCCAGAATTTCAAAAGGACATATATATCTGGGGATCAAATTTCCCTTCATTCCAAATATCATTACTCTATTCCAAAGAGATATTCGTAAGAACACTTTATCACCCACTTCAAACTCAAGGTCTTTTCTTCGGTTGTCAGCATAACTTTTTTGTTGACTCTGAGCTGCTCTAATGTGTTGTTGAATAGATCTGACCTTTTCTGCCATCTCATTAACAAGATAAGGTCCTAATAGCTTCCTTTCCCCAACATCATCCTAGCAAGTTGGAATCCTTCATTTCTTTCCATAGAGAGCTTCATGAGGAGCCATCTGAATACTGGATTGAAAGCTATTATTATAATAAAATTCCACCAAAGGTAGGTGTTGATCCCAACCACCTTTGAAATACATAGAGAAAGCTCTCAACATATCTTCTAGAGTTTGAATTTTCATCTCAGACTGACCGTCTGTCTGAGGATGATAACCAGAGCTGAAACTCAACTCTGTATCCAGAGTATGCTGAAGACTTCGCAAGAATTTGAGGTAAAACTTGGATCCCGATCAGATAAAATGGAAAGTGGTACTCCATGCAATCTTTCCACTTCCTTTAAATATGTCCGGGAAAGATGATCCAGCGAGAAATCCTATCTAATAGCGATGAAGTGTGCCGACTTTGTAAGACAATAAACTATGACCCAGATAGCATTATTGCCTTTGGCTATTTTAGGACTTCCTGTGACAAATTCCATAGTGATGTTTTCCCATTTCCATTCTGGTATGGGTAATGGTTGTAACATCCCATTAGACTTATGTCTCTCAGCTTTAACTTGCTGACAAACCAATCATCAAGAGACATATTCAGCAACATCTCTTTTCATTCCATCCCACCAGAAGTACTCTTTCAGGTCCCTATACATCTTCGTGCTTCTAGGAAGAATAGAGAATGAAGAACTATGAGCCTCATCCAGTAGATCCTTCTTTAATTCTGGGATGGGAGGAACACAAACCCGATTCCTAAACTCTATTATCCCATCACAATGAAGGTTAAATTCAGGAATATTTCTCACCTTCTTTTATAACTATACATCTTCTTTCTACGCCTCTTTAATCTTCAAATATATATATTTTTGATCATTCAATTGAAAAAGTTATGATTTTTCCCCTTCCATTATAATTCCAAGATCAATCCTTTGTAAATCTATAAATATTGGATCTTTTGTGATCCTTATCATGGATAAGCTAGCATGGTCTTGTCAACTTAATGCATCTGCTACCTTGTTTGCTTTCCCAGGGTGGTAATGAATTGAGTAGTCGTAATCCTTAATCAGCTCCAACCATCTTCTTTGGCACATATTCAGCTCCTTTTGTGTGAAAATATACTTTAAACTTTTATGACCAGTATAAATATCACACCTTTCTCCATAAAGATAATGCCTCCAAATCATTAATGCAAATATTACCGCAGCTAACCCCAAATCATGAGTTGGGTAATTTTGCTCGTGGATTTTCAACTGTCGTGAGGCATAAGCTATCACCATATCATTTAGCATAAGAACACACCCCAATACCTTCTTTGATGCGTCACTGTAGATCACAAACCTTTCTCCACTATAAGGAAGTGTGAGCACAGGTGCACTGGAGAACCTTCATTTCAACTCCTTGAAATTCTCTTCACATTCATCCGTCCATACAAACTTAACTTCTTTTCGAGTCAACCTGGTGAGTGGATTAAGTAATCGTGAAAAATCATTCACAAAACGTCGATAATATCCATCCAAACCAAGAAAACTTCAGATCTCAGTTACTGTTGTTGGTCTCGACCATCTATCGATAACCTCTGTTTTTACTGGCTCCACAGATATCCCCTATTTTAATATTATGTGTCCAAAAAATTAAACTTTTTGATGCCAAAATTCACACTTGGTAAATTTGGCATAAAGCTTCTCCTTTCATAGGGTCTGTAATACAATTACCAAGTGATCTTCATGTTCTTCCTTTCTCTTTGAGAAGAAAAGATTATCATCTATAAATACTACCAAAAACTGATCAAGATAGTCTCTAAAGACTCTATTTATCAGATCCATGAAGATAGCAGGGGAATTAGTAAGACCAAATGGAGTCACTATAAATTCCTAGTGTCCATACCTTGTACGGAAAGTCGTCTTTGGTATATCCTCCCTTTTGACCCTTAATTGATGATAACCTGAATGAAGATCAATATTGGAAAGGTATTGAGCTACACGTAGTTGGCCAATAACTCATCAATGTGTGGGAGAGGATATTTGTTCTTGATAGTGATCTTGTTAAGTTCTCAATAATCAATGAAGAGTCTCATCAATCCATCTTTCTTCTTAACAAACAGAACAGGTCCTCCCCATGGTGACACACTAGGGCATAAGAATCCCTTATCAATATTCTCTTGGAGTTGCTTCTTCAATTCCTGCAACTCAATTGGGGCCATTCTATAAGGGGTCTTTGAAATAGGCAAAGCACCCGGTACAAGTTCTATTGAAAACACAACTTCACGATTTGGTGGAAGACCCGAAAATTCCTCTGGAAAGAAATCATGAAACTCCCGTACAATGTGAATATTCATAATTGTGAGTTTCTAACCAACCATTTGAGATAAATAACCTTCATTTAGTGTAATCAAAACCCATAAGATGGATGAAATTTCCACTGGAAGGTTATGTTCATTCCTGCATCAATAGACAATCATAGATTGATCTGGAATATGAAATGTGACTTCCCTTCTTTGGCAATTGATATGTGCTCCATATAAAGAAAGTCAATCCATGCCAAGAATCACATAAAATTCCACTATAGGAAGGATCACAAGATTTGCAGGAAGCACTTTCCCACAAACTTAAATCGTAGAAGAATTATAAACATTTGATGTGAACGTTGTGCCATTAGGGGTTGTCACAGCTAACTCAACATCTAATTGTTGAGGTAATACGGTGATACCCATAGAAAATTATTCAGAAATAAAAGAGTGGATGGATCCAGAATCAAATAAAACATTTTCTACTTTAGAGTGGATGGTAAGTGTACCATTCACCACATCGTTATTGTACACCACATCACTGATAGAAATTGCATGTGACTTTCCTTTGTCTTTAGCCTTATGAGTTTGTTGACGTCGACCATCATCATCAACCCTTGGATTTGGGCATTTATTGGCATAATTCCCCATATCCTTGCACTTGAAACATTGAAGGGTAGTAGGTTCATTCTGTGTATCCCATCCGTTGTTTGCATCATTAGACATCTTTTTCCAATTATTTCGACATTCAATTTCTCGATGACCTTCTTTTCCACACTTATAACATTTGCTTGTCCCTTTAAGAAAATTTCCCCCATGTTTCTTTCCACACTTTGAGCATTAGGGAAATCTCATCTTCTTTTTAGTGTGATCTTAAGATTTTCCTTTGAATTCCATTTTCCTCTTATCATCAAACCCATATGACTGATGGGTTACACCAATCTCCTTCTCAACCTTCAGAGCACATCGAACAATTTCCTCGTAGCTATTGAACTCCCTTATGGCTAACACCATTCGAAGGCTTGGTTTTAAGCCACTAAAGAATCGATCGATCTTACTCTCAGGTTGGATAATAATACTAGAAGAGTACCTTGAAAGTCTTATAAAATTTTCTTCGTAGGTACCAACAGATTCATCATCCTTTTTCTTTAGTTCAAGAAACTCCATCTCTATCTTTGTTCATAGAATATGAGGGAAGTACTTATGGAAAAATAAGTTCTTGAACTCATCCCATTCCTTGGACTCAATTTCATCCCTCTGCCTCGTATTCTTAATAAGATTCCACCATAGATCAGAGTCACCTTCCAAACGATACACTGCTAAGATGACTTTATCATGTTCAGAACATTGAAGAACTTGAAATATCTTTTCAGTGGTACTGATCCATTATTCATCCACTAATGGATCAGAAGACCCGCTGAATGAAGGTGGACACTGCCTCATCAGGATTCAACAGAATGTTGCTCCTTCCTATGCTCCTTTGGAAGTCCGGCATGATTCATAGCTTAAGAAAGATGTGTGAGAATGGCTAAAAGATTTTTCATTCCAGCTCCCATAACGTTTTGTTTATCAAGGGGACAATCATTGCATTTCCCATCGCATTCCTCATTAACACGGTTCCTTCAGGTTCCACCCATTTACTAAAACCAAGAAGAATAGTGTGAGAAACACTAATTATAATAGAAAAAACACATAATCAGGAATAAAATTTTACACTTAAGGTCTTATCATAGGTTATTCATGGCCATTTCTAAAACACTAAGATTGTTTTCTATTCTTAGACTTATCCTTAGAGTACTTACTAGGGCTTTCAATTCTAGTTTCCAATGGTTGACTATACCTTTCCTTTGATACCAACTATAACAGTCTGGAATTACTTCCATTGGACTATAATTGATATCTATCAGGGTACTCCATGGGCAGCTACACCCCCTGGGCGGGACACACCACCATCCTAGTGGCAGCCATTTCCTCATGAAGCCCTTGGGCGGAGAGCCATGCTTCTTCCAACGCACACTTGTGAGAGTCCCCAAGGATCAGATACATTCATACCTCCTTTGCCTCTGATACCAACTATAACGAACCTTAATTTATATACATTGTTAATACATAAAAATTGAAGTACACTTATTACAACATATAAAAAACAATGAAAGGACAGTATAGGTATAGTGTCTTTAGAAACTGGGAAACATAAACAACTGGTTCATAAAGCATCTACATTGTCTCCCATTTATTTCATTATATCTAGAGTCCCTTTTGGAATATCCTACTTAATAACCTTCTTCCTGACCTGGGGAAAGAAAACATAAAAAGGGTGAGCTCAAATGCTCAGTAAGGGTATACAAAAGAAATATCAATCACATCATATTCATAAGAACATAACATTTTGGAAATCTTAACCTGCAAAAGAGATCACAATTTCATAACATGGGATAAATAATGTTAGTGAAATTTAATACTAATAATCATAACATAAAACATAAACATTTTTGCATACACACATAATCATATAGAATCATTTCTTATTAGTCAAGACTCATTTCCAAGACTATCTTAGTGGACAAAGTCCATTTCTGAACCGAGTTCACTCCTCATTTCAGTCCTGTTTTACTGAACCAGATTAACCTACCATTCTAGGAATATTTATCTCATGAGATATAAAATATTTATACAATGAATTGGAGTGAGATATAGGTCCCACCCTTCATATAATGATACCATTCTTATGTGTTCCACAAAATAATAAATCATACATCATTGCAAAACCCGTGTAATAAAAATGGGATTCTTAAACATCATGACATCATAAAACAATTCATATAAGATAAAGGAATTCATAAAAATAATTCCATCACAAAATAATCAAATCAATATAATAATAGGGATAGAAACAGAACACTATATTATCATAGCTGGGAAATAATTTTGATAAAAAATCTGAACTCCATTCTTGAGGAAAATATCCTTTCTACTTTAAAAACATTTTCCTTTCTTAACATGTCCAAAAATTTTAAACTAAAAGAAGTTGATTAAAAATAAACTTGAAAACTTGTAAAGTAATCTTCTTGGAAATATTGTTTTATAAATCCATTCATGTCGTATAAGTTAAAAAAACATTCTTCTCGTACTTTTGCCGGAAAAGTCAAAAAGTACCTCGTACGAAAAATGAAAAAATATTCCTTTAATATCTTTTACTAAAAACTCATCGAAGGGTAAAATTGGATTTAAAAAATTGTAGGTGGATGAAAATAATATTTCATATTGAAAAACATGGATGTGGATGATAAAATACACCCTAGTAAATAACAAAGTATAAACAATCTTGGATAAAAATGAGATTGTGATATTTTCCCTTACCTTAAGTCCGATTTGCTTTGTAAGTGTCCGAACCTCATGTATAATAATTTAAATAATGTCATTGACTTATTCCAGAATCATAATTATTTTTATGATATCATATATGGTCATATTCTTATATTCTTATTAGTAATATTTCATTGTTACTTGTTATTCAGGTGTTTATTGCTTTTTGTTCTTGTGCATGTTTTGTCGAATAAATTCTTATTCTTCTATTTAGGATATAGATATCTCATTTCCAGAATGGTAATATATATCATATTCATTCATTCAATTCATTTATATAATTATTATGCAATGAATATCATGTATAACGAGTCACATCACATCGTGGAGACAGTATTCTGTACGTACGCACGAGCGATGATATCGTTCCCATGATCGTGGAATTGTATTGGAGTGTATTTATACAATTTCAGAATCAATATAAATTTACAATAACCACATATATATTCTTTACACCATTATACCCATCCATGTAAGGTGGTGGTGGAAAATAGATTACACCACGGCGTGGAGACTGTATTCCGTACGTACGCACGCGGAGTGATTTCCATTTCCGTAGGATGGATAGATGGTGAAATAGGGTTGATTAATACTTATAATAACATACCAGTATATTATTTATACTTATGTTATTACTTCATAATGAAAAAACTAATGAAGAAGAAGTGGAAGAATAAATAAAGCTGAAAGAATAAGTAACGGACATTACCTCTTCTTTAAAGCGACTCACGGAGACCTACTCTTAGGGAACTAAAATTGGTCTTTGAAGAATACCAGGACCTCTAGGATGTTTCTAGGGAAGTGGAGAAGAGAATTTGGAAGGGTTTGGACGACTTTGAAGGTGCAATGTGGTGTGAGGATGAGAGTGAGGAGGTGCCCTTTTATAAGGGAGGAGAGGGGCACCTTTGGAAAAACATAAAATATTATTTTATTATAAAGTAATATTCGGTTTTCAATAGCATAAAATTGATTTATTTCGAAGCTAAGGTGGCGATGGGTCGAAATCCTCTCATCCAATATAATTTATACAAGTTTAGATATCAATTTTAACCTTACCATTTAGATTTAACTTTAAGTTAGATAATTTAAATTTTACCATGTCTTCTTGTTTTCTTACACTATATGGTTCATAAAGTTACTATAACAAGCCAAACGAACCCCAAGTTGTTTATTATTAATATTTATAACCTTATATAAGTAATGTTGCTTAACCATATATTTTTAGGAATAAAATAACAATTAATAATATAATATTTCTTTTAAAAACTATTTTATGTCAATTTTGACACTCTATGGTAATTTATTTTTTTGAAAATCATAACAGAAAGATTAATTCGAAAAAAGTTAATTAAATCAACACTAACATGTCATAGTAACATATAAAATTATTTGTATTCATAGAAAGTCTCAAATTAGATTTATTTGGGTATTTATAACAGCAATTATGTCAATATTTCATTAATCAGATAATTGCTTCATCAACATTGTGTCATAAATAAATCAACTTATTTTAAGTCTAAAAATTACAAATAAAATACCATTATGTAGGAAATATTTTTATATTTCTAATTAACATTTATAGTCGAATTTATAGTATGAATAAACCTATATTAAAAATGCATTAGTTATTAAACTTTGATTTTATCTATTTTAACCCTTCTTTAAATAAATTAATAATAAATGTCCTAATCTAATCCATGTGTGCCTAAATGGTCATATTTTATTCCTAAGGTTGTTTGTGGTCGAATTAAACTTATCCAATAGAATTAGTACATGTGTTAGGTTAATAATAATAACATTTTTACCCTTAATTACCCTATTAACTTTTAACCGTGGTAAAAAAAGTAAAAAGTTACTATTCACCAAAAATTATTTTAATCTCATCGAACCACATTTTAGTACTTGATATTAACTGTGTCTCTCGGATTTTCGAAATTCCACTAACAAAATCGGTAAAATTATGTTTTATGAAAAATTCGGTTTTTTAACTACCACTTAGTGGTTTCACTATTCATCAAAAAATGAAAGTTTCCAAAAAAATACACAAAATTAGGCCAAGATATATTTGATATTATGAATTCAAAAATGATTTCTATTTTACCAAATTCAAAACACATCAGTAACATTAATTAATTTAAAAAATTAATTCTCATCGTCAAAACAAATAGCGTGTTTTTAAGAGATAATTACTATCAAAATATTGATATTTGTTTATGTTTGGTTTAAATATGAAATTACATCCAATGACCAAAATTGAATTAAATGGTAAAAATATATTCTAAATATACTTTAATACCACTAAAATTAATAATTTATCACTATTAATTATTTCGATTAAAAAAATTGTTTTTAATTAAAATTTAGTAATTTTCACTATTCATCAGAATATTAAAGTTTTCCAAAAAGTACCAAAATTTCACCCTAAGCTAATTTAGATATTCTAAATCCAAAAATGAAGTCCATTTTGAAAGATGAAATATATAAAATTTAAAAAATTGGTTATTACTATTCATAACTGCTAGTTTTAATAATATTTTAATAGCATATCGTTGTTTAGTGAAACTCGGTATTGCGTACGACGCAAGCTATCGAGGAAGGTCGCAATTGTGTGTAAAGAAAGACAAGCTAGTGTTGTGTCTAGTTAAAGATTCCTTTGATGATTTATTTAACATAAAAACAAAATATTTCTCATAAAATTCTCGGGTGTTACATTATACCCCCTTTAAAATGAATTTCACCCTCGAAATTCGTCACTTTTTAACAAACATATGAGGATACCTATCCCTCATCATATCCTCAAGCTCCCATGTAGCTTCTTCTAATTGGTGGTTCCACCATAAAACATTCACCAAGAGATTGGTCTTGTTCCATAGGAATTTTTCATTATGATCCAGAATCTCTATTGGCTATTCTTTATAAGAAAGATCTTGCTCCAGCGATACAACTTCTGAGCTGAGTACATGTGAAGGATCAGGTATGTACATTCCCAGGAGAGATACATAGACACATCATGAATTTGGGAGAGATTCGGTGGAAGTTCCAATTGGTAATATACCTTCCCAACACGATCCAGAATTTCAAAAGGACCGATATATCTAGGGCTAAACTTTTCCTTCATTCCAAATCTTATTAATCTCTTCCAAGGAGATATTCGTAAGAACACTTTATCACCCACTTCAAACTCTAGGTCCTTTTTCGGTTGTCGGTATAACTTTTTTGTCGACTCTGAGCTTCTCTAATGTGTTGTTGAATAGATATGACCTTTTCTGCCATCTCATCTACAAGATCAGGTCCTAATAGCTTCCTTTACCCAACATCATCCCAGCAAGTTGGAGTCCTGCATTTAATTCCATATAGAGCTCCATAAGGAGCCATCTGAATACTGGAGTGAAAGCTATTATTATAAAAAAATTCCACCAAAGGTAGGAGTTGATCCCAACCACCTTTTAAATACATAGAGCAAGCTCTCAATATATCTTCTAGAGTTTGAATTGTCATCTTAGACTGACCGTCTGTTTGAGGATGATAACCAGTGATGAAACTCAACTCTGTATCCAGAGTATGCTGAAGACTTCACCAGAACTTCGAGGTAAACCTTTGATCCCGATCAGATATAATGGAAAGTGGTACTCCATGAAATATTACCACTTCCTTTACATATATCCTGACAAACTGATCCAGAGAGAAATCCTCTCTAATAGCGACGAAGGGTGCTGACTTTGTAAGATGATCAACTATGACCCATATAGCATTATTTCCTTTGGATGTTTTAGGAAGTCCAGTGACAAAGTCCATAATGATGTTTTCCCATTTCCATTCTGGTATGGGTAATGGTTGTAACATTCCCTTAGACTTATGTCTCTCAACTTTAACATGCTGACAAACAAAGAATCGAGAGGCATATTTAGCAACATCTCTTTTCATTCCATCCCACTAGAAGTACTCTTTCAGGTCCCTATACATCTTTGTGCTTCCCGGATGAATAGAGAATGAAGAACTATGAGCCTTATCCAGCAGCTCCTTCTTTAATTCTGGGATGGGAGGAACACAAACCCGATTCCTAAACTTTATTATCCCATCACAATCAAGGTTAAATTTAGGAATATTTCTCACCTTCTTTTGTAACACTACATCTTATTTCTATTCCTCTTTAATATTCACATGTATAGATGGTTGAACATTCAATTGAGAAAGATACGATTTTTCCCCTTCCATTATAATTCCAAGATACATCCTTTGTAAATATATAAATATTGGATCTTTTGTGATCCTCATCATGGACAAGCTAGCATGGTCTTATCGACTTAATGCATCTGCCACTTTGGTTTCTTTCCCAAGGTGGTAATGAATTGAGTAGTCGTAATCCTTAATCAGCACCAACCATCTTCTTTGGCGCATATTCAGCTCCTTTTTTGTGGAAATATACTTTAAACTTTTATGATCATTATAAATATCACACCTTTTTTCATAAAGATAATGCCTCCAAATCATTAATGCAAAGATTACCGCAGCTAACTCCAAATCATGAGTTGGGTAATTTCTCTCTTGGATTTTCAACTATCGTGAGGCATAAGCTATCACCATATCATTTTGTATAAGAACACACCCCAATCACTTATTGGATGCATCACTGTAGATCACAAACCTTTCTCCACTATAAGGATGTGTGAGCACAGGTTCACTAGATAACCTTCTTTTCAACTACTTGAAATCCTCTTCACATTCCTCCGTCCATACAAACTTAACTCCTTTTCGAGTCAACATAGTGACTGGATTAGATAATCATGAAAAATCTTTCACAAAATATCGATAATATCTAGCCAAACCAAGAAAACATTATATCTCGGTTACTGTTGTTGGTCTCAACCATATTTCGATAACCTCTGTTTTTGCTGGATCCACAAATATCCCCTCTTTTGAGATTATGTGACCAAAAAATGCAACTTTTTGAAGCCAAAATTGACACTTGGTAAATTTGGCATAAAGCTTCTCCTTTCGTAGGGTCTTTAATACAATTATCAAGCGATCTTCATGTTCTTCCTTGATCTTTGAATAGACAAGAATATCATCTATAAAGACTACCAAAAACTAATCAAGATAGTCTCCAAAGACTCTATTCATCAGATCCATGAAGATAGCAGGGGAATTAGTAAGACCAAATGGAATCACTATAAATTCATATTGTCCATAACTTGTACAGAAAGACTTCATTGGTATATCCTCCCTTTTGACCCTTAATTTATGATACATTGAACGAAGATCAATCTTGGAAAAGTATTGAGCTCCATGTAGTTGGTCAAATAAGTCATTAATGCATGGGAGAGGATATTTGTTCTTGATAGTGATCTTGTTAAGTTCTCGATAATCAATTAAGATTCTCATTGATCCATCTTTCTTCTTAACAAACAGAATAGGTGCTCCCCAATGTGACGCACTAGGGCCTATGAATCATTTATGAAGATTCTCTTGGAGTTGATTCTTCAATTCCTGCAACTCAATTGGGGCCATTCTATAAGTTGTCTTTGAAATAGGCAAAGCACATGGTTCGAGTTCTATTGAAAAGTCAACTTCACGATTTGGTGGAAGACCTGGCAATTCCTCTGGAAAGACATCGTGAAACTCTTGTACAATGGGCATATTATTAATTGTGAGTTTCTCACCAACCATTTGAGATAAATAACCTTCATTTAGTGGAATCAAAACCCAAAAGATGGAAGAAATTTCCACTGGAAGGTTATGTTCATCCTTTCATCGATAGACAATCATAGATTGATCTGGAATATGAAATGTGACTTCCCTTCTTTGGGAATTGATATGAGCTCTATATAGAGAAAGCAAATCCATGCCAAGAATCACATCATATTCCACTATAGGAAGGATCACATGATTTGAAAGAAGTAATTTCCAACAAACTTCAATCGGAGAAGAATTATAAACTTTTGATGCGACTGTTGTGCCATTAGGGGTTGTCACAGCTCACTCAACATCTAATTGATGAGGTAATATGGTGATACCCTTATAAAATTATTCAGAAATAAAATAGTGGGTGGATACATAATAAAATAAAACATTTTCTACTTTAGAGTGGATGGTAAGTGTACCTTTAACCACATAGTTATCATACTCCACATCGCTGATAGAAATTACATGTTACATTCCTTTGTCATTAGCCTTAAGAGTTTGTTGATGTCGACCATCATTATCAACCCTTGGATTTGGGCATTGATTGGCATAATGCCCCATCTCCTTACACTTGAAACATTGAAGGGTAGTAGGGTCATTCTGCATATCCCTTCCTTTTTTGCATCATTAGACATCTTCTTCCCATTATTTCGACATTCAATTGCCCGATGACCTTATTTTCCACACTTATAAAATTTTCTTGTCTCCTTAAGACAATTTCCTCCATGTTCCTTTCCACACTTTGAGCATAAGGGAAAGCTCATCTTCTTTTTCAGTGTGCTCTTTAGATTTTCCTTTGAATTCCATTTTCCACTTCTTATCAAACCCATATGACTGATGGGTTACACCAATCTCCATCTCAACCTTCACAGCACATCATTCAATTTCCTCGTAGCTATTGAAGTCCCTTATGGCTAACACCCTTTGAAGACTTGGTTTGAAGACATTAAAGAATCGATCGATCTTACTCTCAGGTTGGATAATAATACCAGAAGCATACCATGCATGTCTTGTAAAATTTGCTTCATAGGTACCAATAGATTCATCATCCGTTTTCTTTAGTTCAAGAATCTCCTTCTCCATCTTTTCTCAGATAATATGAGGGAAGTACTTATTTAAATATAATTTCTTGAACTCGTCCCATTCCATGGACTCAATTTCATCCCTTTGCATCGTATTCTTAATAAGATTCCACCACTGATCAACGTCACCTTCCAAACGATACACTGCTAAGATGAAATTATCATGTTCAGAACATTGAAGAAATAAAAATATATTTTCAGTGGTACTGATCCATTGTTCAGCCACTAATGGATCAGAAGACCTGCTGAATGAAGATGGATACTGCGTCATGAAGGATTCAACAGAATTTTGCTCCATCCTTTGCTCGTTTGGAATCCATTCATGATTCATAGCTTGAGAAAGTTGTGTGATCATGGCTACAATATTTTTCATTCCAGTTCCCATAACGTTTGGCTGCTCAGGGGTACAATCAATGCATTTCCCTTCGCATTCCACATTAACATGGTTCCTTCAAGTCCCAGCCATTGAATAAAACCAAGAAGAATAGTGTGAGGAACACTAATTATAATAGAAAAAACACATAATCAAGAATAAAATTTTACACTTAAGGTATTATCATAGGTTATTCATGTCCATTTCTAAAACACTAAGATTTTGTTCTATGATCAGACTTATCCTTAGGGTTCTTACTATGTCTTTCACTTCCTAGTTTCCAAAGGTTGATTATACCATTCCTGTGATACCAAATATAACGGTCTGGAATTACTTATAGTGGACTATAATTGTTACCTATCAGGGCACTCCATGGGCGGCTACACCCACTAGGCGGGACACACCACCATCCCCAGTGGAAGCCATTTCCTCATGATGCCCTTGGGCGGAGATCCATGCTTCGTCCAATGCTCATATGTGAGAGTTCCCAAGGATCGGATACATTCCTACCTCTTTTTCCTCTAATACCAACTATAACGAACCGTAATTTACATAAATTGTAAATACATAAAAATTGAATTACACTTATTACAACATATAACAAAACCATGAAAGGACCGTATAGGTATAGTGTCTTTATAAACTGGGAAACATAAACAACTGCTTTATAAAGCATCTACTTTGTCTCCAATTTATTTCATCTTATCTAGAGTCCCTTTTGGCATATCCTACTTAATAACTTTCATCCTGACCTGGGGAAAGAAAACATAAAAAAGTGTGAGCTTAAATGCTCTGTAAGGGTATACAAAAGAATTAACAATCACATCATATTCATAAGAACATAACATTTTGGAAATCTTAAACTGAAAAAGAGATCATAATTTCATAACATGGAATAAATCATGGTTGTGAAATGTAATCCCAATTATCATAAATTAAAACATGAAACTTTGTGGCATATACACATAACCATAGATAATAATTTCTTATTAGTCAAGACTCATTGCCAAGACTATCTTAGTGGACAAATTCCATTTCTAAACCGACTTCACTCCTCGTTTCAGTCCTGTTTCACTGAACTGGTTTAACCTGCCGTTCCAGCCATGTCTATCTCATGAGATATAAAATCTTTACCCAATGCATTATAGGGAGATATAGGTCCCACACATCTCATAATGATACCATTCTTATGTGTGCCACAAAATCTTAAATCATACATCAATGCATAACCCATGTAATAAAAATGGGATTCTTAAGCATCATGACATCATAAAACAATTCATATAAGATAAAAGAATTCATAAAAATATTTCCATCACAAAATAATCAAATCAATGTAATAATAGGGATAGAAACAGAAACCTATATTATCTTATATGTAAAATAATTTTGATAAAATACTTGAACTACATTCTTGAGGAAAATATCCTTTCTACTTCAAAAATATTTTTCGTTATTAACTTGTCATACAATTTTAAACTAAAAGAAGATGATTAAAAATAAACTGGAAAACTTGTAAAGGAAGCTTCTTGGAAATAATGATTTAAAAATCCATTCATGTCGTATAATTTAAAAAAACATTCTTCTCGTACTTTTGTCAGAAAAGTCAAAAAGTACCTCGTACGAAAAACGACAAAAGATTCCCTTCATATCATTTACTAAAAACTCAGAGAAAGGTAAAATTTTATTTAAACAATTGTAGGTGGATGGAAATAATATTACATATTGAGGAAACATGGATGTGGATGATAAAATACATCCCAGTAAATACCACATTATAAACAATCTTGGATAAAAATGAGATTGTGATATTTTCCCTTACCATAGGTCCGATTTTCTTCGTAAGTGTCCGAACCTCCTGTATAATGATTTAAATAATGTCATTGACTTATTCCAGAATCATACTTATTTTTATGATATCATATATGGTCATATTTTTAGCTTCTTATTAGTAATATTTCATTGTTACTTGTTATTCGGGTGTTTATTGCTTTTTGTTCTTATGCGTGTTTTGTCGAATAAATTCTTATTATTTTTTTAGGTTATAGATACCCCATTTCGAAAATGGTAATATATATCATATGCATTCATTCAATTCATTTATATAATTATTATGCAATGAAGATCATGTATAATAAGTCGCATCACATCGTGGAGACGGTATTCCGTACGTACGCACGAGCGATGATATCATTCCCATGATCATGGAATTGTATTGGAGTGTATGTATACTATTTCAGAATAAATATCACATTACAGTAATCATATGTAGTTATTCCTTACACCATTATTCCCATCAAAGTAAGGTGGTGGTGGAAAATAGATTACACCACGGCGTAGAGACGGTATTCCGTACGTACTCACGCGCGGTGATTTCCTTTTCCATAGGATGGATAGATGGTGAAATAAGGTTGTTTCATACATATAATAACATACCATTATATTAGTGATACTGATGTTATTACTTCATAATGAAACAACTAAAGAATAATAAGTGGAAGAGGAAATAAAGTTGAATGAATCGGTAACAGACATTACCTCTTCTTTGAAGCGCCTCTTTGAGACATCCTCTTAGGGCACTAAAATTGGTCTTTGAAGAAGACCAGGACCTATAGGATGTTTCTAGGTAAGTGTATAAGAGAATTAGGTTGGGGTTGGACGAGTTTGATGGCTCATAGTGGTGTGAGGAAGAGATGGAGGAGGTGCCCTTTTATAAGGGAGGAGAGGGGAACCTTTGGAAAAACTAAAAATATTATTTTATTATAAAGTCATATTCAGTGTATAATAGCTACAAATTGATATATTTAGAAGATAAGGTGGGAATGGGTCGAAATCCTCTCATCCAATATAATTTAGAAAAGTTTACGTATCAATTTTAACCTTATATTTAGATTTAACTTTAAGTTAGATAATTTAACTTTTACCGTGTCTTCTCTTTTTCTTACACTATAAGGTTAATAAACATACTATAACAATACAAATAAACCCCAATTTGTTTATTATTAATATATATAACCTTATCTAAGACATTTGGCCGAACCTTATATTTTTAGGAATAAAATAACAATTAATAATATAATATTTGTTCTAAAAACTATTTATTGTCAATTTTTGAACTATTTGGTTATTGATTTTTGTGAAAATCATAACCGGAATATTAATCGAAAACATTTAATTAAATCAACACTAACATGTCATAGTAACATATAAAATTATTTGGATTCATAAAAAGTTTAAAATTACATTTATTTTGGTATTTATAAAATCTATTATGTCAATATTTCATTAATCAGATAATTACTGCATCATCATTGTGTCATAAATAAAATAAATTATTTTAAGTCTAAAAATTAAAAATAAAATACCATTATGTAGGAAATATTTTTAGATTTTTAATAAATATTTATAGTTGAATTTATCTTATGTATAACCCTATATTTAAAATTCTTTATTTATTAAACATTGATTTTAACGATTTTAACCTGTCATTAAATAAATTAATAATAAATGTCCTAATCTAATCCATGTGGGCTCAAATGGTCATATTTTATTCCTAAGGATGTTTTTGGTCGAATTACATTTATCCAATAGAATTAGGACATTTTTTATGTTAATAATAATAACATTTTTACCCTTAATTTCCCTATTTACTTTTAACCGTGGTAAAAAAAGTAAAATGTTACTATTCTAAAAAAAAATTCATCTCATTGAACCACATTTTAGTCCTTGATATTAACCGTGTCTCTCGGATTTTCGAAATTCCACTCACAGAAGTGGTAAAATAACGTTTTCTGAAAAAATCAGTTTTTTTTACTACCACTTTGTTGTTTCACTATTCATCAAAAAAATGAAAGTTTCCAGAAAAATACCAAAAATTTGGCCTAAGATATATTTGATATTATGAATTCAAAATTGATGTCTATTTTACAAAATTAAAAACACATCAGTTTCATTAATTAATTTAGAAAATTAATTCTCGTTGTCAAAACAAATAGCGTGTTTTTAAGAGATAATTACTATCAAAAGATTGACACTTGTTTATGTTTGGTTTAAATGTGAAATTATATCCAATGACCAACATTGTTTTAAATGGTAAAAATATATTTTAAATATACTTTAAAACCACTCAAATTAATAATTTATCACTATTAATTATTTCGATTAAAAAAAGTTGTTTTTAATTAAAATTTATTAATTTTCACTATTCATCAGAATATGAAAGTTATCTGAAAAGTACCAAAATTTCACCCTAAGCTAAATTCAATATTCCGAATCCAAAAATGAAGCCCATTTTGAAAGATAAAATTTATAAAATTTCAAATAGTGGTTATTACTATTCATAACAGCTAGTTTTAATAATATTTTAATAGCATATCATTGTTTAGTGAAACTCGGTATTGCGTACGATGCAAGCTATCAAGGAAGGTTGCGATTTTGTGTAAAGCAAGCCAAGCTAGTGTTGTGTGTAGTGAAATATTCCTTTGATGATTTATATAACATAAAAATAAAATATTTCTCATAAAAGTCTCGGGTGTTACAGTTTACTCATGCTAATTCATGCGAAACATGGGTTTACTAATGCTAATTCATGTGCAATTAGGATTTAATCATGCTATTATATGTGCAATGAGCCTCGAATCATGATTACAACATGTAACATGTTTCAGGAGTGAAACGAGAATCCATGTTATCGTTCAAGTTTCATTTGATAACTAATTATGAATGTTTAGAGGATTCTCAAGTGAAATTACTATTACTTTAATAATGATCAAGGAGGATTTACGAAATTATATAAATATAAATTGAAATCATTTTTCACTGAAATTTTTATTCTTGGGAAGTATACATGTTTTCGCTAAGCTTCCATTAACAATTTTTATAATATGTTTTACCTTTTATTTTGAATAGTAAAACACTGTTTGATTGAATTTTTGTTTTCAAAATCCCTTAGTGAGCATTTTTCAGTCACCCTATGTTTTCAAAATCTTTTTTTCACAGGGATTAATGACGTATAGAAGTGATATAGTGGCTATGGTCTCTCTATGTTGTATTTCTTTTGTAACGATTAGTTTTTAATATTTTCCTTTATAAGTTAAGTCATGAGGATTCTCCAAATGTATCCAAACACTCTAAAACTATATACTGTTGTGATATCATGTTGTATTAAATAAATAAGAGAATTATTTTTATATAAAAAATGGGGAATGTTTTCTTGGCTTACATAGTTGGTATTAGAGTGGATGTGTAGATAACATTAGAGGTCATGATATAGAGAAACCTTTTTGAACCTTTAAAGGTATTAAATTAATTTTCTAGGGTTTTACATTAAGGAATGATCTCAATCTCTTAGTTTTCCTAATTATTAATAGTGAAATATTGAATTTCCATATGTGTGGTGAGATAATTGAGAGGACACAATTCTTTAAGGTGGTAGAATGTGAAGACCCATGTTTTAGTAAATATATCATTTTAACTTTATAATTAATATTCATTTCTTTTTTAATGATAAATATTATTTTCAACTGTAATAGAATTAATATATATATATAACGATAGAAATATCTTTTTTTGTGTATAAATAATAATAATAATAATAATAATAATAATAATAATTTTTAAATACATAATTTTTTATACACAATGAATATTTAATTTAAATATAATGATTTATACTAGTTTAATTATATAAAGTTTTTAAAAGAAATATTTTTCAACAGTGTTTCATTAATATAAAATGTAATATTAAAACATTAAAATTTATTATTTTAATCGTATAAATTTTTTATATTAATTGTAAAATTTCATGAAGTAAATATATACAAATAAGTTTTTATAAAACATACTTTTTGTATTTATGTTTATTTTGAAATGTGTGTTTTATTAATTTTAAAATTTCTTAAGAGCATGTTAAATACACAACATTTATTTTAATGACTCGTTATCAAATTTCATAAATTTGTTTGAGGAAGTATATATTTATATTTTTTTGAGATAATAATTAATAATAATGTGTTTATATTTTAAATTGACAAAAGTTAGATAAACGAATTAATATATTTATATATGTATTATAAAAATTAAAATATGTTAAATAATGAATTCATAAAAATAATAAATTTATAATAAGAAATAAAATATGAAAATAGGAAATGGTTTTTTTGGGTTTTCTCACAACCAGTGCACCTCCCCATTCTGTGTCATCTTCTTCATCAGGAAGAGCTCCAACCCATGATGACGGAAGGAAAGCGTGAAGCCAACATTCATAAAGGGTCACCTAGTGTGTGTTGTGTATGTTTCAAAATCTGGTGACTCATGGATGGATGCATGTAGAGGAAACCAAAAAGTCTTGATGACGATCGGTCAGCCTGGAAATCACACAGATAATCAGGGATGGAATCAAATTTCGTGTTTCTCATGGATTCATCCTCTTGCGAACCTTTTTTTCCAATGGTGAGTCAGACCTTTGGTAGTTGATAATGTTTTTGAGTATTTTTAAATCAGATTTTCGGTTTAGGTTGCATTTCTTTTCGAATTAGGGTTTAATTTAAATGAGATTTAGGATTTCATATCGAGGATAGAATATCATGGATCACATAGATCGAGTTTTTATTACTGTTTGGGGGTTTGATATTTGGGTATTTAAGGAATTGCGAGGATAAAACTGGGGGACACTCTATATTCATTCATGCTGGTTTTGGGATGTCTGGTTACCTGTGTGTGAGACCCCATTGCACTGAGAGAGGGAGAAGGGAAGTGGATATTGTAAACCTGCTCATTGTATTTGGACTAGTTCTCATAGTTTAAGGACTTCTGTTCAGTTCCTCGTGTATCTTCATTGTAGAACGAAGACCAGTTTGGTTCATTGATTCTCATTGTAAGGGGATCACTTAACACTTTGATCCCATTTCATGTTTATTCCTGCAATGTTAGCTTCATTCAAGTTTTCTTTTGTGGAGTTAAATTTTCTTATGAGCAATCATTCAAATAGGTTAAATGGTTTCTTTGTTTTTTTGAGTCAATGGTTTTTTTAATTTATTAGTATTAAAATATTTTATTTCCAAAATTGTTAATTTATATATTCTTGGTAGTCAGAATATTTTATTACAATGGATGTTGCATTTTTTAGATTATTTCTGAATCATTCAAAAATAGTCATTTTTCCATGCTATGAAAATTTTCCATGTTTTGATCCTGTGGAGGCATCTGCAAAGTAAGGGGAATTTATTTAAACCTCTAATTAAATGTTAAAAATAGTTTCTTCATTTATGATTCTTGTACGCAATATTGTTTCATTCCATTATTATGTTATTTTTATTTCTCTTAAATATTTTACATTGTAAGGGATTTAATATTTTTCTTCTTCTATATCAATATTTCAAAAACTGTATAGTTTTCAAACAATTGTTCAGAATATAGATTTAATTTCATGAAATTATTTTTCATGTATAAAGAGATTTAGTTATTCTACTAGGTATTATTCTTTTTTACTGTTCAATTGTGTGAAGTGGTTTTCGTGTTTAAGACCTTGTCAAAAAAAATATTGATGTCGAATACAATTTTTTAAGTATGTTCCTAATAAATTAATAGAACTAATTAATTTAAAATGCATTTATTCCATTTCCATTATTTTGTTATGGTGGTTTACTTCAAAACTATGTATGTGTAATGCAATGTTTTATTTTATGAAAATTCTAACCATATGTTTCAAGTGGTTTATGTATTTTAGACTCCTATCAAAGTGTTTTAGTCTATTTCCAATATTTATTTCATTGACTATTTGAATAATTTTTTAATTATATCTTCATGATGGAAATGGTATTTTGTTTAGTAAAATACATTTATCGCGATAAATATTCTCTTGCATCTTCAAATGATTCCCAATCTATTGGTAACCATCTTAGCTGGGCAATTGGTTTCCCTGTTGTATAATAGTCGAATCATCAGCAAGGTAAATGGGTACTATCTATGATTCCATATCAATATGAGTCTCTTAGTATAAAATTTATTTGTTTCAACAATATTTATGAATAAATAAATTTATTTATGAAAATTCTAATTAGGACATTTTAATCAGTATCAAGGTTTCGAATATTATGTATTGATTTGATTTAATCAACTACTAGCACCTATATTCTAAGGATTTTGGAAATTTTTATATTCATGTGAATGTAAGTGTGTATAATGTGTTTACTTCATGTGTCAAATTTTCATTATATATATAAGTAAATTTATATATATATATATATACTTTTTATAATTTCATTTTTCTAACCATATATATATATATATCAATATATTTTTCATGTTTATGTTTTAGAATTTTGATCTCTGATATATATACTTTCATTTCATTTCATTTTTATCCACTAAACATATGTTAGTACTCATGAGAATATACGTCATGTGATATAATTAATTTTCATAAGTATGTTTAGGAAATTGATGTGTTCATGGGATACATTATTTTCAAAATCATTCAAATTTTTATTCACTATATAAATATATATATATATATGTATAGTAATTATAAAATTCATGTTTTGTTTTTATAAGTATTCCATCTCCTTCAAAATCATTGAAATAGAAATTGATGTTATTAAAATTTATGTAAATGTTTTATTTCAATATATATATACATATATCATTTCACGTGAAACGGATTTATACATTAATTTTGATGTAAATATAAAAATTTACATGTATAGATCATTGTTTTATTTATGAAATCATGTTTTATTTATATAACTAAATTTATATCTTTTATGTAAAATTGTTACATACATAGAGACGAAAGTATAATCATGCATTGTCTACAAGTATCTGCTCTTATCTTGAAATGTATTATCAAGAATGTTTGTTAAATGTAATGATTTTAAAAACCTAAGGTTTAATTTATATACCATGATACATCATCATCAATGAGATTTTACTCTTACAAATTAGTGTTCTATAAGGGTTTACTCATTCTAAATTATGTCAAATGAGGTTTTACTCAGGACAATTCATGTGAAATGAGGGCTTACTCATGTTAATTCATGTGTAGTGAGGGTTTACTCAAGCTAATTCAAGTGCACTGAGGATTTACTCATGCTAATCCATGTAAAATGAAACTAAACTCATGGTTACGACATGTTTCATGTCTCGAGAGTGAACCAATAATCCATGTTATGGTTCATGTTTCCTTTGAGAGATAATTATGAATTTTTAGTGGATTCTAAAGTGAAATTACTATTATTTTAAGAATGATCAAGGTGGATTTTACAAATATTGTAAATATAATTTGAAATTATTTTCATTAAAATGTTAATTCTTGGAAAGTATACATGTTTTCCTAATCTTTCATTAACAATTTTTATATTATGTTTTACCTGTTGTTTTGAATTGAGAAACTCATTTTGGTTGAATTTTTGTTTCAAAAAACCCTTACTGACCTTTTGTTGCTCACCATATTTTTTCAATATCTTTTTTCCCATGGATTCAACTAACTGATATCAAACATAGATATTATAACCTATATAACAAAGATGAATCTCCCAATGATATCCCATTTGATGTTTGCGGATGATACCATCATCTTCAAAAATGGAGTTAGGAGATCTATGTGAGGCATCATGAAAATCTTGGATGATTACTAAAACTAGAGTGGGAATGTTATCAGTAATTCAAAAAGTAAAATCTTCATATCTCACAAGTGTTCAAGTAGGTGGGTTTCCACTCTGTGCAGTCACCTCGACATGTAGAGTGGTGCTTTTCTTATAGAGTACCTGGACTCACATAGCATGCAGACCATCTGGTTCGAGTACTCGTAAGCATATGTGACTTCCTCTCATTATGTTTGAACTTGGTAATCTCCAAGATAGGAGATTATGAGTACAGACCCTCTAGTTGGAATTTTTCATGTTTTGGTATCATCAGATATTTATATCTGCGATCATGTGTAATGATACTTAGACTTTAAGATTATCATTAATATGTGTCATGACTCGAACATGTTGATTTACTGAAGAAAACCGCCATGTAGGTAGTTGGCAGGAAGTTGGGTACATTGGGTGCGTCACAAGTGACATGTTATTAATGGATAAGTCGAGGAAGGATTTTTCCCTTCCATTTATGGAAGTTGGTATCTCGGCCATTTGATTGAAATAGAACCTTCGTGCGAAATTCCATTGCCATGGTGTAATGATTAGTTTATTTCAGGTAGTCAAAGAACGATGTATCAAGCATAAAAGTTGATGACACAATCATAAAACCTTCTTGACGAAATATTGCGACAAAGGGATTATATTACACAGTGAGCATTCGTATGCGGATGTTGTTTTTGTGACATTACATTCTTTCTCTTGGGTTCCTTGACCCGTTTCTAGACAGTACTCTTGGACTTTAGGGAAGCTCTTCTAATTCCAGTGAGAAATAATCCTAAAGGGTAACACACTATGTGTTTTTGGTAGTCTTAGTTAAATTCTATTTGAATTTAATTAATGAAATAAATATTATTCTCATGACCATGGAATAATTTTATTCATGTCAAAATGATAGCATAAATTAAGAAAATATATTTATTCATTATATTGAAATTTTAATAAATATTTATTTACTAGTCTATAAATAAAATATTTATTTAAGAGAATAATTTTTTTTATTTATTCGAGTGTGCAATAAATGGAAGTGAAATTCAAGCGGACCAAGGTCGGTCCGGTAGTAAAATAAATATTTTCAAGATGGTAAATAATTATTTAACTTGTTGGAACAAATTAAAATAACATTGCTATTATTTTGTGAGGCTAAAATTTATTTATAATTCCATTTTACGCAAGTTGGCGTACCACAAATAATGATGCGGTTTTTTTATTAAATGCATGAGTTTTTTCTAAGTTCGTGAATTTATTTAATTTTTTCTATGCAATTAAATATTGTAACCAAAATTTCATGTATATAAATAGAAAATTACCCCTATTGTGCCAGATACCCACACCACACGCCTGGTGAATTGAGAATTGTTGAGAAAAACAATTTCTCTCTCGAATCTTCTTCTATCCCCTTTTGAGAATTAGAGTTGTTCTTCAAGACCGAAGAACAAGCGATCAAGAATGACCGAAACAATACACTCGCTTCGCCGCGCTAGCACCCAATGAACGAGCGGTGTCGATTAGAGGCCATCAAAGCACTTGTCACTGCTGGAAATATCACCTATACTCACGGTTTCAAAAACCGTGGGCTAGAATGCCGTCGAAATAGGTCTATACCCACGGTTTTCTGAAAACTGTGGGTATTACCAAAAAAATTTATATTACCCACGGTTTATTAAACTATGGGTATAGATTTATACCCACAGTTTCATAACCATGGGTATACTGATTTACAACGCCATAAATTTCCCACGGTTCAATGAACCGTGGGTATAGGCAGGTCCCCTACAGTTGAGCATCTACACCTCGCTCTACGATTCTGCACCTCTGCTATTCTGCACTTGCACCTCTACGATTCTGCACCTATAAACATTCTTCACCTCTAAACATTATTCACCTAAAAATAGAATATAAGATTATACATGGAACTTTACGACACCATGAAGCCAACAATTACCCATTAATCATCATGAATGAAACCCCAATGAAAGATAGAGTAAAATCCGCACAATATTCTACATCATTGACAAATGTTATTCAACCCCTTTTTGAGCCAAAATGTTGCTTTGAGGGCCTAAACATCCATGAATAAACCCATAAACTTATACCCCAGTATAAGGCTTCCATTAATTGATTCCAAGGTACAAAACCAAGGGGATTCACTACCCAATGTCAAGCTTCACCTATCCTATCTATACTAGCCTCAATCATTCTTGAATGACTCGTCACAATCCCATTTACATATGTTGATAGCCCAACCCACATACCCTTTAAAAAGATCGCATTTGTTATTTTAAAGTTACATGACTTGTAATCCACCTCTAAGGGACCTACTACATCGAAACAAGCCACATACTTTAGATTTTAAACCAAAATCATAGGTTTCATATGGGTACACTATCATGTACATGAAAATGAAGGCATTGTCCTATATGTTCCAGATAATCATCATGTGTTTTATTTAGTGTTTTAACATATTCATTCTAGAGTGACTGGGATGAGACCCTTTCTTTATTCCCAACATTATTTCCTTATTCAACCCGCATAGGTACAAAGGATTCCAATGTTCTATGCCCAATACTAGAATACATAAGGGAGGTTTAGTAGGAGAAACCAAATTCCAATCACACAACAATAGAATGAAATCACACAACAACACGACACCTCCATACACTACCAATGTCAACCCCCAGTATTAGAATCATACAAACAATTCAATACCATCAATCTGAGTCTAACAAGTACATCAATGTCTGAGATTCCATTATATTGTACCTTCTAGTTCAAATATTATTAAATTTTCAAAAAAATAACCCACTTTTTATGGGTTAAGTGGGAACCCAAAATAATCCAACAATGAACCATCATTAAACAAATAACAACAACCATGAAAAAACAAACAGGGATAAATTGGAGTCCATCACCAGGCCTAGTGAAAAAGGATCTTCCAAGAGGAACTTGACCCAATTCAAATATAGTTATCTATTTTAAATTTTTTGATTGATCCTCACAGAATCCTCAATATTTATAGAAATGAATTCCAATACCTTATAAAAATTTTTCTGGAAAATAGACACTTATTTTGTACCCTCATCTTGAGGTGAATCATGGTTAACCCTTGCCCAGCCCCTCCCCCTTCCTCCCCCTACCTAGCCCCTCCCCCAGCCCCTCCCCCTCCCCCTGCCCTGCCCCGCCTCCTCCCTCCCCACTGCCCAGCTCCTCCCCCATCCCCTCCCCCTCCCCCTGCCCAGCCCCTCCCCCTCCCCCTAGGCATCCCCTTCCCTCACCCCCTGACAAGACACTCCCCTCCCCCTCCCCATTGTCCAGCCCCTCCCCCTCCCCCTCTCTCTCCCTCCCCACTATGCATTATTTTACTAACTGTGCACCACCCCTATCTAGGGTGCATAGTTCTGGTGCACAGTTAGCACTAACAATGCACCAACCATGTAACCTACACTGGATGGAATATTTTCCACTTTTTTATGCTCTAAACCCTCAGGGAACCCACCAGACTCGTCACACTCCCAAGAAATATTCCATTAACAAATTTAGCGGGAGTTAAACCAATGCTTAAATTAGAACAAACCTCAATGGAAGTCTAGGATCTTACAAACATGACACAACAAAAATGAACACTTCCAATATCCTTTACAAACTAGGTCCACCGACTCCACATTCTCTGATATCATTGCTGAATTGTACATCATCTGCACAAAAGAAATATATATGGGTACAAATCCAATGCATGGTTGAGTTTGAACATTCCGAAAAAGAAACCCCAAAAGTACTAGGGAAGAAAAGAAAAAAGATAAACTCAATGAAATGAACCCAAATATTCTTATGGAAATAAGTTACCATGGTCAAGTAGGACATTGATTTAAACAACTCAACTCCATAGGAATATTAATGCCAAAATAAAACTAAAATGCTCCGAGTACCATAAAATCGAGTAAAATGAACTATCATAAATCTATCACCTCCACATAATCCCTATATTGTTGTAATAGTGGGGGTCTCATTCCTTTCTAAAGAGAGTAAAATAACCATGGAAGTGATAAATCATATGGAGGATTCATTCCTTGTCATGTGTCAAATGCAGCATCTAGTGGGGTTACCTACTCTATATGGAGGATTCATATCTCCTGACATCCAGTGGAGTTACCTACTTTAGATGAATTGAATGGAATACGAGTCTTATCCTTGAGTATTTTGGATCACTCTATCTCATATCTTATCCGTATGAATTTGTTTTCATTATAGATACACTCATTTGGTCCGTCAAACACTTTTATATCCATACGTGCCTTATCTTCTTCAGTTCCATGATTTTATTTGACTAAACCAAAATATGTGAATATTTTGGATGACTATAGTGATTTGGTGTGTTTGGAATGAGCTGGGTGGCACATATTTGTCATAATAGTATTAGGATTGATCTACCTCCCTCATCTGGACACTGTTCTTGTAGTTGTTGGTTGGTTTTTATATGTCTCACCAAGGCCCATCGCCCTCTTTGTTCTGTTCGTATTTTTCATCTCTATACAATGTAGAAAATCTATGAGACTTGTGTTACAAAATTTTCATGGAATTGTTATAAAAAACTGTTTTCTTACAAGCATGTATTACAATATCATTCAACAATTGATATGTATACAAAGATGGAGTAAAACCTGAATCAGGATTCCATTGAACAAGCTTTTTCTTTTGTGTTTGGAGTCTTCCTAAAACACACAAAACCACATTAAAAAATTAGATAAAGGAAACTTAAAAACCACAAACAGCATATGCAACATCTAAATTTGTTAGTCAACTTTGAATATTCATATAACTGTCAGATCACATACCAATCAGTACCTTTACATTTATTAAAAAATATCAGAAGCAATTAAACCTTCTCAACGCCTTCAATATATGAGCTCTTCTACTTCAAAGTGGATGACACGGTCATACTCGCCTGATAAACGTCTTCTACATGTCGCGTATTTAAAAAATAGATTAAGTAGGAAAAAATAAAAAAGGTCTACCTTGAGATGATAAATAAATAAAAAAGTTTAAAAAGAAACTCCCAAGTGGTCATTGATGGGGAATAAAAAAGAAAATTTCAATATAAAATAATCCTTTATAGATATAGAGTCATTATACACTAAGGAAGAAAATTTTATTTTTATAATATGAATTTATAATTTTACTAATTAGTTGGTAGGGGTTATTTGATGGGGAATAAAACATTCCATTAAAATAGAGTAGTTATAACTTTAATGTTTTGTAATTAATATTGAAAAAATGTTTCAATGTATCCTACAATTTTTGTACAACATGATGCTTAAAAGATAAACTTTTTATGGATTCTATTGGAACATTGGAATATTTGTTCATATGGAAAATATATGTTTTTTAAAATAGACATCATGATATACTTGGGAGTATTGATAATCAATGATTGGGGATTTCAAACCCATTAAAGGAATAAAATTTAGAAACATATTGTAAATTCTACATAGAAATCACAGAACATGCTTGATGTTATTGAATAAGTCTATGGAAGGTGTGACCATACTATTCATGATAAAAATGAATGCCCCATCAATATACCATCCTGCAAATATTTGAGTTTTAATTCTCAAAATCATCAAAATAAGAATAGAAAAGTGAAGGAGAAAGATTTAGTTGTTGAAGTTTCACCCAAAATATCCAAAGGGAAAAGTCCATGGATATTGGATAGT
The DNA here is from genome assembly GCA_963277665.1 of Viscum album. NCBI lineage: Eukaryota > Viridiplantae > Streptophyta > Magnoliopsida > Santalales > Viscaceae > Viscum > Viscum album. Next base: position 872,845,904 of record OY728163.1, read on the forward strand.
GGATGTTTTTCTCACATGAGCTTTTTTTGGTTTTCAAAATTCTCAAAACAAAACACAAGACCAATTTATGCTTCTCAATGGGTGTATAGTCCATTATGCCTTGGGTTAGTCCATAAGGCTATCATCCCCTATCAACTATCTCAGGTCATACTACAATGTCATCATTCCCCTCTTTCGGACTCAATTAATGCTTAAAGGCCTTCATTCCCTTCAATTTTTCATTCAAGACCCCACCATATTCATTATGAATCACATCTCAAATTCTCCCCCTATATAGGATTAATGAATTCATGAAGGATCCACTTTTAACTTTGATACAAGATAGTATAAGTCTACTATCCATAAAGATATATATATACCCAAGTCATAGTAAGGAAACTTTTTCTCTCTATAGTGGAATAAGAATATCATTTTAAAAGATTTATAATGGTCTGTACACACATGCATGAGTATTTTATATCATACATTTTTATATAGTTGTAATAGCATGGTAAGAACTTCTTGCATTCAACATATTGAGGCCCAACATTAATGTTCACCACTGGAATCAATCTCACAAACCAAATATCCATGGAAGCATCCTAAAATCACTACATGAGTATTCAAGGGTTATGATATATGATAAAGAACATGTTATGGGATTAGATCATTTTATACCTATCCATCAAGATACTACAAAATTAAGAGATCTAGATGGATCTGAGAATGATCAAGAAAAACCATCTTTCTATATTTATTTTAAATGTAAATCTAGAAAGGATCATATTGGATATCATTGTAAATCCTAATCCAGGATAAGAAATCTGAGATCTAGTTCTTTTACAAGGATAATAAATAACATCTAGAAATAGTAAGAATAACAATAAACAAATGATAAATTATATTTAAATATCTTGGACTGATATCTCTATATCAAATATAATTACTCTCTAAAAAGAATTAATTCACCATGACGTCTCATTAGAGTCCCTTGGTTTGATTACCTTGTGCTTAGGAGGAATAATGACATTCTTTATGGTGTTTTTGTTTCAAAATAATAATTTTCAAATGATTAAATTCTATGTAAATGGTTTGGTTACTTGGCTTAGAAAATCATGCTCTAACCATGGGAAGTTCACTACCTATTCAAGTCACCATATTGTTTTGGACACATGGTTCTGTAAACCCTATGACAGTCATGATGTTGATTCTCTTTAGAGTTACATAGTTACCATTGAATTGTTTCAATGTTAGCTCTAAAAGTACCCCTACCATATATCACCACTACTCCTCTGTAATAGGCTTCATAGTTACGTTGGGGGACTACACTATTCCCTCTAACCATTATCACCATTAAATTCTTCTCCCCCCCCCCCAAATCTCCCCAAATCTACCCAATACATCACCCAATAAATATAATAACTCAAATAAACTCTTAATAAAGGATAAAAATAAGGCATAATCCACCTAGAAAGTAAGTGGTTGTTCCAATATCCCCCTCTAATGTCTTTTTGACCATAATATGTGTCTCTAGATGTCTAAATATAGCATATAGGTCTAGTAATACTACAATATGATTCCTTATCCCATTTATCTTCCTTAATATGTATGTTCTTCCATAAAACCATAAAAAGAGGCTACATCTTCCATCATAGTTATTTTATTCATCGATCAATAATCTATATTGGACCTTTCTCAAACGAATCATTTACCACCAACACAACATTCTCAATATCAATTACATTTGAAGGATAATTATTGAAATTTATAAGTAGGAACACATGGGAAACATCATCAATAATTGAAAACTGATGAATTTGACGATACCCGGAGGAGAGGTAGCCGAGAGGGGGGAGTGGGGATGTCGCCCAAGCTGGGGGCAGAGCCTTGAGGTGGAGACCGATATGTGGAGCCGGGAGGTGGAGCCGAGAGGTGGAGGTCAGGAGGCAGAAGTGGGAGGCGAAGGTCGGGAGGCGGAGGCGGGAGGAGGAGGCGGGAGGCGGAGCCGGGAGGTGGAGGCCGGGAGGAGGTGCCGGGAGGCAGAGCCAGGAGGTAGGGTTGATGTGGGGGGAGCGTGATGGAGGGTTGAAGTGGGGGCAACGAGATGGAGCCTGATACTTAGGGGCTGAATACCCACAGTTTTAATAAAACTGTGGGTATAGACCGTTAAAGAACATCTATCCCCACGGTTCTTTAAACAGTGGGCATAGTAGCGTGGGGATAAACCCCATTTCCAGTATTGTGTGGATCACCGCTAGAGGGATTCTAGTTTGGATCCTTTTAAGAAAAATGAGATAATCCGGAAGGGGCATTCCATATGATCAACATCATCAACGAAGAAAAATACCAATGATCCAGGTATTATTTTTCCTTATGAAATTAATTAAATTAATTATAAACATGATGTGAAATATAATCTCTAAAGGTTTTAGGCTTCTTCCTTCTTTATCTAAATCATTAGGTATATTCTGTGGAGATTGTTATTAATCATCATATAGATCCTAAAATAATCATTGATCATGGTTAAAATCAAATTTGGGTCATGTCCCAACCACACTTTTGCTGCACCTAGAACCTTCAAGTTGTATTAGATCAGTTACATCATAGTTTATAATTATTTAAATATTTCTTTAAAGACATAATAATTTAATAATTTAGTTGTTTTAATACAAGTTAATATTTATATAAATCTGAATCTTGAGAACTATTCATCCTCTTTCGTTTCTCATCCACCTTACAGAAACAAATATTTCTTTTTAATTTTTACTAAAATAAAATAGAGGAACTCATCCTGATGTGGCAAAAATTCCTGGCCTTACAACACCAGAATACACAGAATGTATTCTGAAGTACACGCCGTGTAGTCTAGGTACAATGCATTGGACTGGCCTGCCAAATCAGGTCATGTAAATGGATCCTTTCTAAGTCATAAATGACACCTTGTCTTGACCAAGAACAGGTAGCACACGGTTTCTGGATTACACACTGTGTGGTCCACTGAACACGGCGTGTAATCCCTTCGGGTTAGGGTTGGACCGTGTACCCCATACACGGCCTGCTCGGCTTGAAACCGTGTAATGTGGAAACTACATGGTGTGTGTCCCGCTGAACCCATCGTGTAATCTGAAAATTTCTGAAGTACATCTACATGCCATGTCCCTGGGCGTGTACTTCGGATGGAAGATTAATAAAATTACACGCCATGTTTTCGTAATTGCAGGCCGTGTACTCATCAAAATTATGTAGATTTATTAAAATTTATTATTTATATTATGAAAACCCTTGAGACGTGTACCATAGTTCAGGTGTTAAGTTGTGGCACAACACATGATTGGTGTTATATATATATATGTTTAATTTAACATCTACGTATTGTTCATTTCAACTCATGGGTAGTAATGAACATGAATTCACTAGGTTTCCTCAAAGGTACAAGTTACGTACAAAGATTGATTTAAATGAATTTATTTAAAATTATGATGGATGAGAATCTCAAGAAAATTCAGAAAATTAATTAAGATAAAAGGATTGATATATTAAATATGATAATTAATTGATTCGAGTGTGATTTATCTTAAATAAGAACTTTTAAAGAATTGATTGCTAGTTTTATTTATGCATAAATATCATTGCATATATGGATGATCATGAGCTAGACCAAGACCTTTGTATTTGGATGGTTTTTCTTAATTTATTAAATTTGTTGGCCTGTGAGCCTCCTCCTCATTAATATGTAGGGCATGCATGCCCAAGGGTTCTTTTATGTAAAACCCCATTGTTCCCCTCATTTACATGTGATTTAAAAAAGGGAATATGTAATATATGGAACTCCCAAGATAGTGGTGGCGGTTCAAGCTAGAGTTGAGACAAAACCAATCCCAGGAGATACATAGGTGTACTAGTGGAAGCAGTATACACGAACCCAACAGGATAAAGGTGTTTCTCCCCTAGGATAGAGTTATTTTTATCAACCTCTAGATAAACTAGCCATTAGGAAAGCTCATGATCATGCCAGTTACTTTATTTCATTTCTTTCATGTTCATGGTTTATCATTATGGATGTGTTGTAACGATCACATAATTAATAAATTAATTAAAGCTTGAAATATGAAACTAAAATAAGCTAGGATTATGCGTAAATATTATCATGACATGGTTAATCACATAAGTAAGTTCCACTTAATATTAACAAGCATATGATAATAATAAATTCACGCATAAGTGATAAAAATCCCTAAAATAAAATATTAAGTCAGAACAAACTTTTGTTACTTGATTAAGGGAAAAACTCAATAAAACAATTTGTTTGACCAACACTTGGTGGGAGACATACTTTTATATATGATTCCCTAATGAAAGGATTCAGGTTGAATTATCCATATTACATCAATAGGAATAGCCCTTTCAAGACTTGGTGTAATATTGGAGGCAAGAGTTGATGAAATCCAAATTCATGATTTCTGGATAAGGGAAACCACTCAATAGATCATGGAACAACAAACCTATATTTGGAAAAGACCTACCTACCTAAATACCTTCTAATAGCTCGAACAACCTTTGTTGGGGTTATGCGAATGGGAATATGGATCATTGCCACAAAAATGTCATGGAAACTAGACATTCTGAGTTCAATGGTGAGGGCTATTGGGACTTCATTAAATAGTGGTAGACTTAATAAAATTTATTATTTCTCATAAACTGTAATCAATAAAGTACTAATGATATGCCCTTTTAATTGTAGAAAAAAAATTAAAAACTCATCAACCACACTATCCCTACGATCAATTCTAGAAAAAGAGAACATCCTCACCGACCGTAACTTCCAGGAATGGTTTAGACACCATCGGTTTATCCTACACCATGAATGGAAGTCTTACGTGCTATAGTCAGCATTACCTGAGTCACCTACCAAGGAGGCGAGTGATGATGATTTCCTAATCTATGAGAAAAATATAAATGACGCTGTCAACATTCAATGTTTGATGTTATCATAAATGTCTACTGAGCTCATGATGTTTCATGAAAACATTGATTCTTATAGCATGCTCGAGCACCTCTGTGGTCTTTATTAGGAGAGATTAATACATGAATGGTTTGAGATCTCTAACCACTCTTTCAGATTATGCTTGGAGAGGGTGCCCTAGCTGGGCCTCATGTAGTCTAGCTCATTGGCTACATTGAGTGCCTGGAGATTCTAGGGTTTAATCTCCTCAAAGAACAGGAAACTGATCTCATTCTCGCATCAATCCCTTAGAGATTCTCTAACATTGTTGTAAATTTCAACATGAACAACATTGAGAAATCTCTATCTGTTCTTCTTACCCTCATTCACCAAATGGACAAAGATATGAAGCGTGAAAAACCTTTTATCCTTATGGTGAATAAGAATAATGGGAAGGTGAAGAGCTATAATCCCAAAGCTTCTTCATGGCCTTCCATGAAAAGGATGATCAAAGGGGAGGCAAGGGAACATGAGCTTGGTTGTTTCACATGTGGCAAGAAAGGCCACTGGAAGAAGAACTGCACCCTTCCTAATAAGCAAGGGGAAGATTTAGGTGCATTTTTTATTGAATGAAATCTATCAATTTCTACAAATTTGTTATTGGATACAGCCTTTGGTGCTCACATATGTATCCAAATACAAGAACCAAGTATATTCGGGAATATTGATCGAGGGGAGGTAGATCTACGAGCTGCCAACAGAGCCAACTTGCATCTGTAGTTGTCGGGGTCTACTACCTCACATTGTCAACTAGGATGATCTTGGTGGTAAAGTGTTGTTATTATGTTCCTTCTGTAGCTAAAAACATTATTTTTGTATCCAGATTAGATACAGATGGATTTTTTTCAATATTGGAAGTGAATTTTGATTCTTTTACAAAGATAGTATTTTTTATGGTAGGACACATTTATATAACGAACATTACATGTTGGATTACACAAACCAAGTAATGGAAATAGATAACAAAGATAATTTTCAAGACTCACACCACACCCAACTTTGGCATCACTGGCTAGGTCATGTAAATGTGAAACGTTTGAAAAAGTTACATCAAGATGGATATTTAGATTCTTTTGAACTAAAACCACTTGACATATATCATTCATGTTTACAAGGAAATTGACCAAATCCCCATTTAGTGGGAAAGGTGAAAGGGCTAAAGGACTTCATGAATTTGTTCATACCGGTGTGTGTGGTCCATTTCCAGTTGAAACAAGGGGAGGGTACTCATACTACATAACTTTTACTAATGATTTTATTAGATACGAATATATATAGTTAATGAGGTGTAAGTCAGATTCTTTTGACAAGTTCAAAGAATAAAAGAATGAAGTTGAGATCTAGCTTGGTAAGATGATTAAGAAACACCACTCAGACTGAGATGGAGAATATATTAATCAAGATTTTATGATTACTTACAGGAGTTTGGGATCCTATCCCAAATCACTCCTCTAAACACGCCCTAGTGTAGTGGTGTGAGCGAAAGGAGAAACCACACCCTGTTGGACACGGTGAGATCAATGATGAGTCATGCGAGTCTTCGATTATCCTTTTGGGGATATGCATTATAAATAGCAGAAAACATACTAAAACAATTATCAACTAAATCGACAAACTATATTCCATAAAAGTTTTGGAGTCGAGGAAAAGTCATGTTATCAAATTTAGATGTATAGGGTAGCGAAGTGTTTGTTAAGGCCTCTTCACGTAACAAACTCATAGCCCGAGGAAAAAAGTGTACAATTATAGGATATCCCACGGAAACAAGGGGATATTACCTATACAACCCCTTAGACAGAAAATTTATAGTGGAAAGACATGAAATATTCCTTGCGAGGGAACACATCTCCAAAAGAGATAGTGAGAGTGAGATAGACTTCAATGAACTCGAGGCTCAAAGTACACAATAGTTGTTATAGGAACATATTCTACAGTGCCCCGTGGAAGAAGAATCTGTTCTAGAGAAGCAAGTACTATGTAGGATTACAAGAGAGGATAGAGAACTGGAATGGTACAGTTTTCTTGTTACCAAGGATGGTTACTCCATATTTGTTGATAATAACGACCCTATAACCTAAAAGGAAGCAATAAGTGGCATAGATGTTTCCAAGTGTCAAGAAGCCTTGAATTTTGAAATGGATTCCATGTACCAAAACCATGTCTGGATTTTGGTAGATCCTCTCATTTATGTAATGCCTATTTGATGCAAATGGGTATTCAAGAAGAAACTGGACATGGAAGGATAGGTCAGTACCTATAAGGCATGATTGGTTGCAATAGGTTTTAAACAACATAATGGAATTGACTACGATGAAACCTTATCACCAGTTGAAATGATGAAATCTATCAGAATTCTACTTGATATTGCGGCTTACCGTGACAATGAAATTTGGAAAATGGATGTCAAAACAGAATTCTTTAATGGGAACCTTCAGGAAGATGTATACATGACTCAACCTGGAGGGATTGTGACTCCAAAGGATTCCAATATGGTATGAATGTTGAAAAAATGCATTTATGGATTAAAGAAATCATCCAGGTCATGGAACATTCGTTTTGAGGAAGCCATAAAATAATTTTGTTTTATCAAAAATGAATGTGAGCCTTGTGTCTAAAAATTATTTAGTGGGAGTGTAGTCATTTTCCTAATAGTATATATTGATGACATATTACTTATTGGAAATGAGATATCAGTCTTACAGTCTGTTAAGGCATGGATGAATCAATGGTTTTCCATGAAACACATGGGTGAGGAAGCGTATCTTCATGGGATTATGATCCATTGTGATAGATCCAAGAGATTGTTGGGCCAAAATCCAAGTACATACATTGATAAGATACTGAAGAGATTCAGTATGGAGTAATCCAAGTGGGGATTGTAGACAGCGTCACATGGTATTCATCTTTCCATGAAAATGTGTCCTAAGACATATGAGGAAATAAATATAATGGCAAGGACTCCATACACATTGGATATTGGGTCAGTCATATATTCCATGTTATGTACTAGGCTAGATGTCGCCTACGCAGTGAGTGCAGTAGGATGATATCAAGCTGACCCAGGTGACCACCATTGGATGGTAGTCAAGATTGTCCTAAAGTATCTGAAGCATACTAAGGTTATGTTATTGGTTTGTGGAGGAGATGAGGAACTAGTCATCAGAGGATATGCAGATACTAGTTTCCAGACTGATCAAGATGATATGAAGTCAAAAATGAGATACATCTTCACTTTGAATGGAGGTGCAGGGATCTGAAAGAGCTCAAAGAAAAGAGTGGTCGCAGATTATATATTAGAGTCTAAGTATATCGTAACTTCTGAGGTAACTAAAGAAGCAGTTTGGATGTGCTGCTTTGTCCAAGATCTAGATTTGATACATAGTAATAAAGATCTCATCACATTGTACTGTGATAATACTATAGTGGTGGCTCTCACAAAAGAGCCAAGGCCACATCAGCGGATGAAGCACATTCTTTAAAAGTATCATCTCTTGAGGGATTTTTCTCAGAGAGGTAAATATGCAGTGAGTATTATTTCCATAAAATACAACGTGGTGGACCCCTTGACTAAATCCATGACTTACCAAAAACATGATCATCATGTGAGGTCTAGAAGACAGAAAGTTGTAGGTTGTCGGCTCTAGTCTATGTGGGATTCTGTAAGAGTTGGTGTCTTAGAACCAACTAGTTTTACTTTTATTACATGGATATTTAATGTATTATTACATATTGTTCATTGTTCAGCATTATGATGTAATAATGTCCTAGAGTATTTGTTGCATTGATAAGGTCATGACAGCTCCCCTCTATGATGAGATCCATGAAATGATATAACAATATTATTAAATATATTTCTACAGTTGGATGACATGCTATGATGGGAAACATAACATGCAGACCGTTATGTGCGAGTACTCATAAACAGATGAGACTTTCTCTCATGAAGTTCACACATGGTAATCTCCAAGATAGGAGATTATGAGAACTTACCTTCTAGTAGGAATTATGCATGTTTTGGATTCATTATATATTTCTATATGAGAGTATGTGTAATTATTCTTAGACATTATGATTATCATTTATATGTGTCATGACTCGCTCACTTTGATTTACTGATGAAAACCACCATGTAGATAGTTGGCGGGAAGTAGGGTACATTGGGTGAGTCACGAGTGACATGTTATTAATGGATAAGTTGAGGAAGGATTTGTCCCTTTCATTTATGGAAGTTGATATCTTGGTCCATTGATTGAAATAAAACTGTCATGAGAAATTTCATGGCCATGGTGTAACGATGAGTTTATTTCAGATAGTCAAAGAATGATGTATCAAGCATAAAAGTTGATGACACAATCATGAATCTTTCTTGATGAGATATTGAGACAAAGGGATTATATTACACAGTGAGAGTTCATATGTGGATGTTGTTGTTGCGACTTTACATTCTTTCTCTTGGGAGCCTTAACCTGTTGCTAGACAGTACTCTTGGAGTTTAGGGAAGCTCTCCTAATGCCAATTAGAAAGAATCCTAGAGGGTCCCACACTAAGTGTTTTTAGTGGTCTCAGTTAAATTCTATTTGAATTTAATTAATGAAATAAATATTATTTTCAATACCATGGAATAATTTTATTCATGTTAAAATGATCACATAAATTAAATTAAATATATTTATTTATTTTATTGAACAATTAATAAATATTTATTTACTTGTATGTAAAAAAATATTTATTTAAAAGAATAAATTATTTATTTATTCGGGTGTTCAATAAATGAAAGTGAAGTTCGAGCGGACCAAGGTCAGTCTGGAAGTAAAATAATTACTTGCAAGACGGTAAATAATTATTTAACTAGTTGGCACAAATTAAAATAACCCTGCTACAATTTTGTGACGTGGAATTTTATTTATAATTCAGTTTTGTGCAAGTTGGCGCACTATAAATAATGATATTGTATTATTATTAAATGAATGGTTTTTTTTCTATGTTCTTGAATTTATTTAATTATTTCTATGCAGTTAAATATTGTAAATGAAATTCCATGTATATAAATAGGAAAGTACCCCTATTGTGCTAAATACCCACACCACACACCGAGTGAATTGAGAATTGTTGATCCAAAAAATTTATCTATCAAATATTCTTCTCTACCCTCTTAATAACGGGAGGCTTTCTTCAAGACCAAAGAACAAGTGATCAAGAATGACCGACATAAGACACTTGCTTCACTGTGCTAGCACCTAGTGAATGAGAATTGTCGATCGGAGGCCATTATTGCACTTGTGGATCACTGCTAGAGGGATTCTGGTTTGGATCCATACAAGCAAAACGAGATAATATAGAAGTGTAATTTTGGATGATCAAAATCATCAAAGAAGAAAAATACCAAAGATCCAGGTATTATTTTTCTTTATAAAATTAATTAAATTAATTATTAACATGATTTGCAAGATCCTCTCTAAAGATTTCGGTATTCTTTCTTCTTTATATAAATCTTTGATTATATTCTGTGGAGACTGGCATTAATTGTTGTATTTATCCTAGAATAATCACTGATCGTGTTAAAAATCAATGTTGGGTCTCATCCCAACCACGCTTCCACTGCACCTGGATCCTTCATTTTCCACCATTACTATCCATGTTCTAGTATCCATCATCATTCTGCAAGACGTTATCAATACCATTGACATGGTTCTATGTATTTTTATCTAAGATTCTACGTTGGGAGGCAAGAGACATTAGGCCTCATGGGATAGGTTGGTGTGATACATTCACAATGTGGGGATTAATGTGAGAAGCCTTCAGAGTACGCTTCAGTGCATGCATTCCAAGCTTGCATGAGAGATTATAAGGGAGCGAATTCTATGGGGTACGTCCATGTCTGTTATCTATAGGGGTTTTATGGACACTGTGCGAGGATATGATTCTCCTTTCTGGCCGATCATCTACTATATCAATACAACTCTTCAGAAGAACACCCTATGGCCAGTGGGCGCAAGGGACATTTCTTTCTGGAGCCACAACTGGGAATTCTCTTTTCTTGGCTTCCCTGGTTTCCATGTGCCATTGATCATGATTAAGGATGCAAGCCTTTACCCCTATTTAATAAGGTAGTTCTGGACAAAGATAAATAGGTCCTTCTCAATTTCATCATGTTCAATTCTGAGCCGAACAAATTCATGTTCACACCTTCTTCCTTGGGTGATTTCTCTACCAGGGCTTTTCCCAAGATGATTTCTTCACCGAACCCTCCGGATTGCTGGAATGATGTGGTGTGCTGCAACATGATACCAGAAAAGTATAACTTCTTATCCCAGAGCATCAGAAACTAGGCCATTTCCATGGATGATAACATCAAAAAGTTTGGTGTATGTTTTCCATTGAGGAGCCTTTTCTTTAGTATCGGGAGGGCTGAGTGTTCTCATCATCTTTTCTATGAAGGGGAATGGGCCCAGGCTATGTGGAATTTCTTTGGAGGCCTCTCCGGCTTCACCTCGAGTAATCTCCAGGATTATCCTTTCATGGGTAGATGGTTTCATGGTTCAACGGACTAAGGTATGGAACAAATGGCTCATGCGATGATTTTTAATGCTGGGTACTCCTGTCTATGGAATTCCAGGAACCATGGAATATTCGAAGGCCCTATAGCTTCGGTGAGTTCCATTATCACGAGGACTCATTTAATGATGGTGGAATTGGTCTCCCTCACCACCGACTGGTGGGGTTCCCCATAATTGAGGTTTCTTCAGGTTAGTATACCTCCCTCTCATCCCGGCCTTTCCAATATTCAAGGGAACTAGGTTTGTTTTTCACCCTCTTACCAACGGTCTTAAATTGAATTCAACTGGGTCCTGTAATATGGGTGCCATGAGTGGAGGGCGTGTGGTCTGTGGATCAAGGGGAAATGTGGCTATGGCTTTCACTTCATTCAATAGCATCAACACCTCCTCCAAGTTGAAGGATAATGCAATGGTCACCAGGATCACCCTATGTATGTAGGAGAACCTATAAATTACTCATGTGGAGACCGATTCCAAGATCCTCCATGATGCTCTACATGGTATAGGATATCCACCTTGTTCCATAACCTACACAGTTTGAAAATGTAGAGTCCTTCTTGGTGGAAACATCTGAATTACCCACACCTAGTGGGAGGGAAATATGGTTGCAGATCATTTGGCTTTGTTAGAGGAATATAGCTCCATTAGTACTCATTTACTCTCTATGCATTTCCTGAAACCAGATGGAGTGAATTTTATTAGAGGGTATGCCCTCAGTTTGCATCCTTTCTAGCCCCCTTAGTATTGTTCCAGTTTTTCTATCATTTGTTCTCTTGTTTTTCTCTCCATAGCTATCTCTTTGGTACTCTCTTTGGTATCTCTTTTGAATAAAAATTTGATTTGTATGAATGGATGGATGGAGATAACAATTTTTATGGAAGAAATCATAATATTTTGGTCATGAATATGTGTACTATAAAATCATGTTATAAAGAGAGATATTATAAGTCATGCACATAGCTCAACCTTCTCCATAAACACGGGGAGAAACAAGATGTATCAAAATATTCAGGAGCACTCTTAGTGGGATAATATGAAGAAGAAGATCATATAATATACATCAATGTGCCTAGAATGATAGTTTGTGAAGGATGAGAGTAGAAAAGTCTAAGTGGATGATGAAACCATTACACATAACAACATGAAAATTTCAAAACATTATAATGTACAATGTCAATAGACTACTGAAAAAATCTAGTTGAAATAATGCTATATGGAGTTTTTTGATCCTCATACAAGCTCTACTCACTTCATTGATATTAGAGAGAACTTATCACACATGAAAAATGAAAATATATACATTAGCAATGTAGTGAGGTTACATGGAGAACCATTACATACTATTATGAAAATGACTATTGATTTAGCACCATTTTGTGGAAATGTATCCATTATTCTTTAAAGAAAAAGCTAAAAATCCATATGAATCATTTCCCCTCTACTGATGTCCTGTCTGAGGGGATAATAATGATGTTGGGAGACATGTTGAGATCATGATCAATGGACTTAAAAAGAGGATGAGATTTGTATATTCCACAGTTCATGTTCTCTTACAATAATAGATACCACTGAAGCATCAAAATGGCACCATATGAAGCCCTTTATTTGAAGTGACAAAGAACTCCTATATACGGGAAGGATTTTAGTGAACTCAAGAAGAAGGGACTTGAAATGGTTAAGGAAATTGTAGAATAGGTGAAGACCATTTAATAACACATAAAAGGATCCCAAATTCAACTGATGGTCTATAGGTATTATCATCAACAAGAACATGTATTTGAGGTTAGATTTATGCTATTTCGACTCCTATACCCCTGAAAGAGAGTGGTGATATTGTTGAATATGGGAAGCCTATATCCCTGAAAAATTGGCCTCCTTCAGATTTATGATTATAACACACCAAGAAATTACAATATTTTCTTATTAGAATAAATATTATTCTCTCTCTCATTATACACAACACCATGTGAATATTATTATACACACGACACTAAGTTAGCTTGCATTATATACAGGACTCGGATTTACTATCTTTTAATGGTGAATCTATTTTAAAAATTACTTTTGGAAATTTTATATATTTTTTTAATTCAAGAAGTCAATATATTATTAGTCTATTTTTTGGTATTTTTCAATGAAGTATAATTTTTTCATGAGTAGTTAAACAAACTACATTTTAGTTTAAAACTTCAATTTATTTTAAATAATTATTAATGATAAATTAAATTTTAAATGGGTTTAAAGTCAAAATAGATATCGTTTTTATAATTTAACCAAATTTAGTTCATTATAATCATTTTTGTATTTGTTTTAGGTATAAAATTTTAATGAACTTTTCAGTGTTCCTACTTTAAAAACCCACTTTCTCTCCACATCTTTGGTATTTGCTTTAATCTTCATTTTCCCACTTTTTTGATTTTTATTTTGAAAAATAGACATAAAACATTGTAATCAGTACAATATTTATGGTCTAATATGATGAACTTAATTTATTACCAAAAATATTACTGAAAGAGGTTAAAATTAATTATAGTGAGTATGATAAGTTTATGCTTAATAAAGGAACAAACCTTATTCATGAGGACCAAAATGACTTGGAAACAATCCCAAAATCCATTTGTTTCTAATAATTAGACCATATCCCCACATGGTTCTAATTTTATTGGATATTGGGATATTATTAAATGGAATTTACCTTTATAAAATGTTATGTAAAGAAAAAGGGAAAAATGAAACATTCGTTACCTTTAACATTTACAAAAAATTCAAAATATATAAAATTTTTCATATTTTGGGTTATATATATCCATTTTAAAGATAAATTGTTTATTTTTATCATAACAATTTATCAATAACTTGAAGATATGGTTTAATAACTAAAAAATCTTATGAAATGCTGACATATTGATTATATAGTTAATAACCAAATAAAATAAATGATACTCTAAATATTAAAACTAAAAAAAAAATTGATGAATTATTTTATACATTTATTTATTGATAGATGAGAATATAATTTTATAAAAATATAATTATAATATTTTTTTATTATAATATTTTTTTAATATTTTAAAATTTAAATTTAATAAATAATGTCAAAATTTTCATTATTGTTATTTTACATTAAAAAATATTTTATTAAATGATTTAATACTAATAAAAATATTATATTATACCAATAGATTTTTATATTTTAAAAAATATGAAATATGGTCTATTAATATCAATTTATCTTTTATAATTATAATATTTACTCATATATTTTAATGATATTGGTAACATGGTCTGGGTTTAAGCAGTGTTTTAGCAAGTCACATGTGCTTGATTTAAAATTAATTTCCAAAACAAATGGGTTTTTTATTTCATAAATTATATATAAAATTATTAATATAACAAATCTATATTTTATAGTAAATCTTAATTTATTTTGTCTTAAAGGTTATATTTGATATGTTATAAAACTAAATTCTTTAATAAAAACCAAATTGATAAAATTGGGGAATCATAGAAGTCAAGGAACCAAATTATCAAAATGCTCATATTTTCCTATGTTGGAGGTTTTAATCCATCCTAATTCAATGTTAATATGTTATTTGATCAATTTGGAGGCACATTCTGTAATTTAGTTCTCTAATTAATTAATACCTTCTAGTATTTATAGGATTATAACTCCCTGTCCACTATAAAAAGGTAAGCACTCTACCACTTACTCACACCACTCAAGAAATATTGGATAGACCCTGATCTTCCCAAATAGTTCCCAATCATCCCCCTTCTTCCTAGAAGCCTCCCCTTGGTGAGAATGAAATACAATGGATCTCTTTGGTGTAAACCAAAAGGAGTTACCCGATTAATATGTAAAAACATCATTATGATTTTGTTTTGTTTTATTTACATTCTCCAATAGCTAAAATAGTATCATATAAATATTATATAAAAAATTGTATCATAAATATATTATGATTTTTTATAATATGGTTTATACCTAATATTAAAAACACTTCTATATAATGGCTAATAATCATACTGTTTCTGTGTATTACGAACTACTGCATCATGAAACGACGATTGTTCATTTTTCCGTTACCACCTCTCATTGTGTCAATTTTGAGTGAAAATAAACTTATATATATATATATATATATATGATATATATGATATTTTTAATTTCATTTGACTTGTTTAATTATTTTATAAAATATATCTATATAATTTTTTTGGAAATATGATAACATTGTTTGTCGAAGTATGGATTATTTCCCCCTCAAAGCGACGTGACACATTCACACAATCCATGGAACATATAACGTATTGTGTTAAAAAACCAATGAAAAATTTATGACATATATATTATACATGAATTATAATATAAAAAAATTATCAATTGTTTTTCAATATTTTAATATGATAATAAAATGAAAGTAGCGTTCATGCGTAGGTACGACCTTTAGTCTCATTGAGCGGTGTATTTCATTTATTATCAACAAACATTATAGAGTATTATAAATAAATATTTACTGAATATATTTTTTAAGTAAATCATGGAATAGATTATATAGGTGATAAAACCAAAATCTGAATAATAAGAACAATAAACAACATGTCAAAAAATACTTTAGAATGCATAGAAATTATCAATTGAAAAATAGTAAAATTAATGAATGATTTTCAACAAGAGTGTATTTAGATATTATAAGAAGTTAATATATGATAGTATAAACATAATTATGGTTCTAGTATATGTATGTAAAATATTTTAAACCAACATATGTGAGTTTCAATACCCCACTACAATCTTCTGATTAAGGTAAGAGAATTTAGTCTCAATTTATGTTCCATTTTGGGTTATTTGTTATCATGCACCAATTAAATTTTATTTGGATTATATACTATATTTTAACATGTAATATCATGAATATCATTACTATTATGATATTATAAGATTCATTTAATATTATTTATTCATGTATATTATTATCTAAATGATTAAAATTTGTGTGGTTCACCTTTGAATGTTTAAAGATTATTATCCAAAAGATTTTTCTTAATGATTATCATTAAAATTTAACTTCCATTTCTGATTTTTTACTATATATTGATAAATTAAATGTATTTTAATAATTTTCTCTGTAAATTTAATAAATATAAACATTATTATTCAATGGATATTACTATTTTATAAATTATATATCATTTTTTCATACTTTGTTAACTTTGATTTTTTTTTGATTTAATGGGAATTATTGATTAATTTGTATTATTTATTGAGTAAGTATATTTTATCAGGGATATTATTTATAATTATTAATTAAAATGAGGAATTATTTGTAATGGTAATTATGGGTGGGGTCTAAACATTATATATCCCCTTGATGCACTGATAGGTTCTCATGAGATGATTAACTTGTCCAAAAATAAATTAGTTTATATCCACAGTTTTGACGATCTTGTGTAGGTTATTTATGGAATAGTTTTTCATGTTTCATAGACTTGAAATCCAATAATTAAGTATTTTCTTCATATATATTACCATTATTATTTTTCTATGATATTTTTCGTTGAAATGTGTATGGAAATTTTCTATTCCCAGTTTATTGATTACGTGGTATATATTTCCGATTATTTGTAAAACCCCATGAATTTAAAAATAGATATATTTTAAAATGCATGAAACACTGAATCCCTAAAAAAACACATTTTATAATCTAGTCGTTAAGAACAACTTTTCCTCTACTATATTTTGAATTTTGAAAAATGGCCATCTATAGTTGTGATCAGTAAGTCATTTGGAGTCTAATAGAACCAACATGATTTTTGGATAAATAGTAACATAGCCTTATGAATAGTAATATGAACTATATGAATTGTAAATAATAATAATATTTAATTTTATTAAGGTATCAAGATTATAGGATCTTAATTAATTTGTCAATGTGATATGAAACTAATTATACCTTTAACATTTTTCTAATTAACTATGATTTTATTTAAAAAATAAATTAATATTATTTAGAAAAATATTTTTGAAAAATTGGGTACATTTTTGAATTCTTCACATCAAAAAATGTCTAGGGTGAATTTTTGGTATATTTCTGAAATTCTTGAACTTGTTATGAATAGTGAAATTCGGTAAAATACTGTATATAAAAATTATCAGTATATTAAACTGTATATGATATCAAAAGTGATGTAAGACAAATTGGTTCGAACTCACATGAAATTATTACTATTTAGGGTCACATGAATTAATATTATTCATAGTCTTGAGAAAAAATATTATAATAATGATTAAAATAATGAAAAATACATCCTCTCCTCCACTATAAATACCACCCTCATTACCCTCTTCCTCCCACACCTCTCAATCCTTGAGCCTTATCTATGTTGTTTCCAATACTCCTCCCATGACACTTCCCAACTTCCAAGATATTCTGGTCTCACCAAAAGGCCAAAACCAAAGGCCTTAAAAAGGATCTCAAGGAGAATAGAATAAGAGGTAAACATCCTATTTTTTTCTTTCTTCTCTTTCATTTTATGTTATTCTATTTATTTTTCATTGTCTTACGTTGGGATATGTCAATACATACCCCATTTAATTCCCATATTATTTAAGAGTTATAAGATACCCCTTTATCTCATCAAACTATTTTATGAAAATTTATGTGACACTGTTAGGTTGCAAAATTTTCGTCAGAGATTTCTCAATTTTCTTCTATTTTGAGGTCCTTTATTTTCTACTTCTTTCCTCATATCCCCTAATCAAAATTCTATGATAATTATAGTACCTTATATGAACTATAATTTTATTATTCTCATGGTAGATTTCATCATCATCTCTCTTTCCACCTCCTTTTATACTATAAATGCATACACCGTACCAGATGTGTTATATTATCACTCTCAAGGAATAAGGGTTTCCAATTTTCATTACTATACTCAAGACTAAACATGATACCTTTATAATGGTTGAACCAGATCATAATATATTTATTTTACCTTATTACATATTATGTAATCCTTACACACTCATAATATAAAATAATAATACAAAAAAAGTTCATTGCGCACAAAATGGGAAAAGTTAATCGATGAATTTATCAATAACTTTTAACTAATGAGTCATCTTCATGAATATAACCCAAAATGATTATATAATAATTTATATCTATTATATTTAACTAATAGTATATATTAAAAATTCATGATATTTCACCACATTTTAAACGAACTTCCATTCATGAATACAAGTATATGTATTATGAAATCCAAGGGATAAAATGCTTCCAATACAATAAAATTAAATCTCTTTAAACCCTTAAAAAAGGTTATAAATGAACCTAATAAGGTTATACCATAGCAATTACATGATTATGTGGTTATGGAATTATTATTTAATGAATATAAATTTAATTATTTAGGTCATTATGAACAATCAAGAACACCTTCGATCTTAAGGTAAGGGATATCTAAACTCAATACTTATTCACTAAGTTAAACATCAAGGTCATTGGTTTTTTATTTTACCAAAATATGTGTTAATGAACTATGATTGTCTTATCATATATATCCAATTTTTTTGTGTAGTTTTATGTCTTTCACACATAATTATGTCATTTATTTTTCCTCAATCTAATGATATGTTCTTGCTAAGTGTTTCTTCATCCCTCTTCCATCATTATGAGATATTCTGTATTCACTACTATTACTTCTGTATGGTGTATGTATACTACAATTGATGTTTCATACCATGAATCTATTTATTTTAATGATATTCAATGTATTAATTTATGACTATTAATTTTGGGTCATAGGGTTCAATTGATTACAATGTAGTAAGTTTTTTTAAAGGTCGGGGTCGAAGCCGCATTTATTATTGAATCAAAGTAAAGACCTCTTTTAAATGGGTAGAGGGAGACCCATAAAATGTCTGAAGGGCCAATGGGAATTTAACCCATTACATTTCTCTTAGGACCAAATTTTTTTCCCAAGGCCCATTCTTTGAATAGTACTGCTACAATACCTACCCACAACAGTACCGCACAGTACCCTCCACCGCAATAGTGCCCTGCCACTACTACAGTGCCCTGCCACCGCTATTGTTCCCATCTTTTCCATATCATCACCAATGCTATAGTACGCTACAGTACTATTACAGTACCTATTACTAATGGGTATTGAACCCCCATTTTAGGTAGGATTATGAGGTGATTACCACTAAGCTAAACCGCAACTACATTAAAAAGTATTAAGTATTTTCTACCTGAACCTCCATTTTCATTTGGGTTGCTCATATTCTCTATTCAGCTCAATGAAATTATTATTTATTTTTATGTACTACTCATAAAATTCATTTTGAATTTACTTTATATGTGTACCAATCATAATATTTCTTTATTTTTTGGGAAGTTACATGTTTTAAAATAATCTTTCAAAAATTCTTCTGAAATGCAAGCTTGATTGAAGGAACATCTAAAACTCTTACCTATTTTTCCTATCACTCTATATTTTGTTTTAATCCATGATTATCTTTTTAAATCACAAATTTTAACATGAAAATTCAATTTTGGTACATTTTTTCTTTTATGAAAGTAAACATAACTTTGCGCTTTAAAATCTCTTTAATGCATTCCTTAAACGTCCCTAAAATGTATTAATTGTAAAACTTCATTAAAATAACTTATACATGATTTCACATCAGTAGGACATAATTTATGCGTCAAATATAATCTCAATGTCCTTACCTTTTATTTTCTGGGATATAAATGTTTAAAACTAGATTTATAGATAATACAAATGATTTACCAAAAGAACTCTTCTTTCTAGAGTAAAATGTATTTTTCTCCCCACACTTTATCTTTTTGATATATATGACTTTTTCACCACTTATTTCATTCTTGTGATGTATGTACTTCCATTTGGTATATAATATTGATAGTCTCCTTATTCTCGTGATATTCTATGAGCTTATGATTTGAATGTTTCAAGGTGGTATGTGACACTTTGGAATATTTACAGATTATTTTGTCAATAATTTTTCAATAGACCCATTTAATAGTATCTTTATTTAGTTCAAAATCCTTTGAAGATTCTGTATCTTCAAATATATACGGATATTGAGAAGGCATATTGTAATTGTATTAAATATATGTATAAATAATGCATTGGACATGAAGTGGAAGGTGGGGCCTGACATAGCCCCTCTATGCATCGACATGTTTAATGAGACAAAACCGTTGGCGACAAACCCTTTGAGTTTGTTTCCAATAATCAGATGGGTTTCTACCCACAGACTAAAACCATTTCAATGGTATTGTGGTATCATGTTTCGGATTCATGATGTCCAACTAATATGAATTCTCATTATTCATTTTCAGTTTTTACTATTGATGAGGTTTTAACTATGACAAAACCTATGGATATAGTTTCATTCCCAGTTTGTTAAACGTTCTTGTTTTTCATTTATTCACCATAACACATTGACTATGCCTAATTTTTTATGATTCAGTTATTATTGATTCATGATTCTATTGTCTTCAACCCTCACTGAGCATTTGAGCCCACCTGTTTCATATGTTTACCTTCAACAAGTTATGAACAGGAAACCATTTATTATGTTCATAAGGATGCAGTCAATTAGTTTTTGTTATGTGTTGTATTTTGTTACCTTTCCCAATGTAATACGAGTTACATAAATGTATCAAGTTTATTAAAGACTACTAAACTACTCGGTCATTCGGGATTTAATTCCTTATAATCATGCCAATGTAATTATTAATACATCAGTTCTGGTCTAGAGGGGTTGAGGTGTTATAGTGGGTATCATAGGAAGTTTAGTAGAAACCTTGGGAACCAGATTTAGAAAACGTAGGTAAGGGAACAAATCCCTAAGATGGTCTATGAGGATATACATACACGAACATCCTATAATTTTTGTAAGGAATATATTATGTGGATCATTTTATAAAATACATCCATGTCTGGATACAAACAAGTAGAGGTGACTCTGGAACAGATGTACCTAGGAGTGAAAACTCTGAAAAATATTTTCAGGCTTGACCTGGGATATATTGGTACACAATAATGGGTCTTTCTTCACTTTTGGTTTGACACTCCAAGGGGATATGATTAAGATAATTTAAATTTTATTTACACACCATTATGAAGTATTTGTACCCCCAAAGTGACCAAAGAATATGGTTCTAGTATTTATGATGCTTAAATTTATGCTATGTTCTATAATATTTTTAGAGTTATAGAGAGGTCATAATTTTATGAGATAATATAAAATATGGAAATTGGTTAGAAATGGTGCCTAGCAGAAGGAATAAAAACTTCACCAATGAATGTGATTTAAAGCCTAAGAAGGATCATATCTTTAATGGCCTTAATCCATCTTTTGAAAGGAAGATTGTCTCCCAATTATCCTCATCATATGAGGAAATAATATCATGTGTTAACAAGTTATGTAATGACTTCTATAAGTCCTATGTATTTTAAGGGAAGAAAAAGAATGAGAGGATGGTAGAGAAATACATAAATAAAGGGAATATGGGAAAGAAGAGTTTTCCCACATGTGAAAATTGTGGAAAAATCACCATGGTAAATGCTTGAAGGGAATGGGAGTTTGCTATAGGTTTGGAGAAAAAGGAAACCAAGTCCATGATTGAAAGGGTGAGAAAATGCTTCCAATGTACAGTGCTTCAACTACATGGAGATGACATACTATGAGAATCAATGTCCCAATCATCAAAGGAATATACCCAAAATGCTAGTTTTAGATATTGATCAAGTTATGGTGCTACCGTAGATTAAGTAGAATTATATCATTTCAATATTTGGTTAGTAATGTACTAGTTATATGAATTATGAGATATATATGGATTGTACTATAATATTCATTCATTAAGTATTTGTGGTGGTATGATAAATGGTATAAAGGAAAAGTGAGTCAGGATAAAGTTGAACTTTAAAAAAATATGATTGAGGGAAAGACAACCCTTATTATATATAACTGATGTTGAGATAATGATGATGAAATGATTCATTCGGATAAATACTGACTACATTGGAACAGATTTTTGACTTGTCGAGAAGTGGTATATTCTGTCATCAATAGAGTTTACAACACTTTTGGATTTAAGGAATTTGTCCAGTAACATTTATCTTACTTAAGGATTATAGAATAATGCGTGTTTCTAATATGGTTTTTATGGAAATTCTTGTTATTTCCATATTTCAAGAGGATACATGATGAGTTTATTCCCATATTTGGGATTTGAATTTTAGATATTTTTCTGGTTGATAAAGGGTTAATGATATCATAGAAATTTAGAGACATTCATTATAATGTCTTGAATCATTATATTTTGAAATTTTTAACCATTTACAAAATGGTTTAAGTTAATCATTGTATGGGGTTTTTAGAGTTTAAGGTTACTAAATGATAGTTTTATTATTATTCCATGACCATGTTGTCCAATTAGATTTCATTTTTTTGTAGTAATTGATGCATTTCCCTTTCCTCTTATTAAGAGGATATTTTAACCATATTCCAGATGTGGCTTTTCTACAAGGGAATTTTCAAGTATCAACCATTATCTTTTGATGTTCAATTTCAAATTTTGAGGATGAAATTTTTTTAAGGAGGGAATAATGTAACACCCCATGAATTTACAAATAGATTTAATTTAAAATGCATGAAACAGTAAATCCATACAAGTCAACACATTTTATAATCTCGTTGTTCAGCACAACTTTTCCTGTACTATGTTTTAAATTTCGAAAAATTGTCATCCGGAGTTGGGATCAGTATGTCATTTTGAGTGTGATAGATCCCACTTGAATTTTTGAATAATAGTAACATAGCGTTATGAATAGTAATATTAATAGTAATATGACCCACATGAATAGTAAAAAATAATATTATTTTATTTTCAGTATGTATCAAGATGATGGGATCTTAATTAATTTTTCAATGTGATATAAAACTAATTATACCGTTAACATTGTTATTTTTTGAATTATCGATGATTTTATTTAAAAATTAAATTAAAATATTTAGAAAATTATTTTTTAAAAATGGAGTTAATTTTTTAATTCTACACGTTGAAAAATGTATAGGGTGAAGTTTTGGGATTTTTCTGAAATTCTTGATTTTTTTATGAATAGTGAAATGCTGTAAAATACCGTATATAAAAATTATCAATATAATACACTATTTTTGACATCATAAGTATTGTAAGACAACTAATTTCGAACTCACATGACATTATTATTATTTTGGGTAACATTAATTAAAACAATTATAGTCTTGAGCAAAAATATTATAATAATGATTAAAATAGTGAAAAATACCTCACCTTCTCCACTGTAAATACCATCCTCATTCCCCTCTTCCTCCCACACCTCTCAAGCCACTATCATTACCTAATTTCTTCCCAATACTCCTCCCTTTAATCTTCCTTATGACCTAGAGCTTTTAGTCTAACCAAATGTCCAAAAAAAAGGCCTTAAGATGGATCTCAAGGAGAATAGATCAAGAGGTAAACATCCTCTATTGTTTTCCTTCTTTCCTTTGGTTTTATGTTGTTATTTTTAATTTCCATTGTATTATGTTGTTATATTTCATTACATATCCCCCTTACTTCCCATATTATTTACGAATGATGAGATACCCCCTTTCCCTCATCAAACAATTTTATAATATTTTACGTGACGACGTAAGGCTGCTGAATTTTCGTGAGAGATTCCTCAATTTTCTTCTATTTTGAGTTCCTTTATTTTCTACTTATTTCCTAATATCCCCTCATCCAAATGATATGATAATTCTAGTACCATAAATGAACTTGATTTTTATTATGCTAATGTAATATTTCATCATCATATCTCTTACCCCTTCCTTTTATACTATAAATGCAAACACCGTCCAAGATGTTTTAAATTATCACAGTCAAGGAAGACGGGTTTTCAATTTGGACTACTATCCTCAAGATGTGTCATGAAAATTTTTTATTGGTTTAACCAGATCTTAATATAGTAATTTTACCTTATGAAATATTTTTTATTCCTTACACACTCAAAATACAAAATAATAATACAAAATAAATTCATTATGCACAAAATGCGAAATTTTAATCCAAGCATTTATCAATAAATTTTAATTAATGAATCATCCTAAAGTATATAACCAAAAATCATTATAAGATCATTTATATCTATTTAATTTCACTAATAATATATATTAAAAAATTTGGATGTTTAATCACATTTCAAACGAACTTCCACTAATG
Organism: Viscum album; assembly: GCA_963277665.1. Lineage (NCBI taxonomy): Eukaryota > Viridiplantae > Streptophyta > Magnoliopsida > Santalales > Viscaceae > Viscum > Viscum album. The sequence continues at coordinate 872,870,731 of OY728163.1, forward strand.
AATACAAGTAAATGAATCATGAAAAATAAGGGAGATAATTCTTCCAAAACAATAAAAATAGAATCTCTTAAAACCCAACAATAAGATCTTGAATTAACCTAATAAGGTTATAAAATATCAATTACATGATTATGAGGTTAAGTAATTATTAGTTAATGAAGATAAATTTTATTATTCACGTCATTATGAACAATCAATACACCTTTGAGCTTATGGTAAGGGATTTCTTAACTCAATTTCCATTCATTCTATTAAACATCATTGTCATTGGTTTTGAATTTTTCCAGAATATGTGTGAATGAACTATGATTGTTATATTATTTATATCCACTTTTATTATTTGGGTTTATATTTTTTTCACATAATTATGTCATTGATTTGTACTTATTCTAATGATACTTTTTCGGTAAGGGTTTCTTCACTCAACTTCCATCATTGTGGGATATTTTGTATTCACTACTATTACTTATGTGTGGTGTATGTATACTTACCATTGATTTCTCATACCATTAATCTATTTATTTTAATGATATTCAATGTATCATTTTATGACTATAAATTTTGGGGTATATGGTTCACTTGATTACAAAGTAGTAATAATTTTCTACCAAAACCTCCATTTTCATTTAGGTTTCTCTTATTCAATATTCACCTCAATGAAATTCTAATTTATTCTTATATAAGTCTCATAAATTCTGTTTTAATTTCCTATATACGTGTACCAATCATAATCCTTATTTATTTTGTGGTATGTTACATGTTTTAAAATAATCTTTCAAAAATTCATCAGAAATGCAAGCTTGCTTCATGTAACATCTAAAATTATTACCTATTTTGATCTTCAATCTATAATCCTTTTTAAGCAATGTTTATATTTTTAAATCACACATTCTAACAAAATAATTCTATTTTGGTTCATTTGAGGTTTTATGAATGAAGGCATGCCATTAAACTTTAAAATATCTTTAATGAATTCCTTAAACCGCCCAAAAATGATTCAATTCTAATGCTTCTTTAAAATCACTTTTTAAATTATTATACATTAGTATGACATCATTTATGACTCAAATGTAATCTCAATGTCCTTACCTTTTCTTTTCTGAGATATACATGTTTAAAACTAGATTTATGGCAAATAAAAATGATTTACCAAAATAACTCTTCTTTCCAAAGTAAAATTTATTTTTCTCTTCACACTTTAACTTTTTGAGATATATGACTTGTTCACCACTTATTTATTTCTTGTGATGTATTTATTTCCATTTTTTATATCTTATCGAGGGTCAACATATTCTTATGAAATTCTAAAGGATTGTGATTTGATTGTTTCAAGGAGGCATGAAGAACATTTAAATGTTTGTGGATTATTTCTTCAAGAATATTTCAATGGTCTCATTTAAATGTATCTTTAATTATGTCAACATCCTTTGATGAATCTGTATCATCAAATATATACAGATATTGAGAAGGAATATTTTACATGTATTAAATCTATGTGTAATGAATTATTTGGACATGCAGCAGCATGTGGGGCCCACTATAGCACCTCGATGCATTGACAGGTCTCATGAGACAAATCAGTTAGTGACAAACCCTTCGATTTTGTTTCCAAATAATCCGACGGGTTTCTACCCACAGACATAAACCATATCGATGGTATTGTGGTATCATGTTTTTGATACATGACTTCCAATTAATAATCATTCTCTATATTCATTTTTTTATTACTATCCATGAGGTTTTCACTATGAAAAAACCTATGGATGTAGTTTCATTCTCAGTTTGTTAAGGCACGTGTTTTTCAATTATCCACCATGCTACATTGACAATACCTATTTGTTTATGATTCTGTTATTATTGATTCATGCTTCTTCTATATATAACACTTACTAGGCATTTGAGCTCACCCCTTTCATTTGTTTACCTTCCATAGGATATGAAGAGGAGACCATTTATTGAGTTCTCATGGATGCAGTCTATTAGTTTTTATTATATGTTATATTTTTTACCTTTCCCAATGAAATATGAGTTATATGTATGTACCTAGTTTATTCAATACTAATAAATTACTTAGTCCTTGATGATTTGATTCCTCATAATCATTCCAATGTAATTAGTGATACACAGGCTCTGGTATAGAGGGATTGAAGAGTTACATTCTTACCATTCCATATTCATTTATCCATATATAATTATATTATTGGAATCTATTATCATTTGTTTTCATTTACATGTTAAATATTTTTTATTGAATTGTTATTTCTTATAATTTATTAACCCTTACTGAGAAATTAATCTCATCCTTATAATGTTTCATTTCCCTAGGTTATGTAGAATATATCATTGAAAAATCTTTCAAGGACACAATTTATTTTCTTTTTATATACTATGGTTGTATTTCATGTTTCCCAATGACTTATTGGTATCGTGTATATAAGATATCTTTGTAAGACTACTGAACCAATTGGTTCTTCAGGATTTGATTACTTTTAATCATGCCTATGTAATGAAATAATGTAATCTCTTAGAAATTTTGGGGTTGGGGACTTATAGTTGGTGTGATAGGAAGTTTATCAGTAACCTTGGAAACTATAATTAGAAAACATATACAAGGGAATCTAAACCAATGTTACACGTTAAGGTGGAATATATAAGAGTATCCTAGAATAGTGGTAAGGTATATATAATGTAATTCTTCACAATAATATATCCCTATATGAATAATAAATCTGGATGTTATTCTAAAATATATGTAACAAGTATTAATAACATTGAAATGTTTATTTGGACCTGACTTCGGTTACCTGGTCCCCGAAAATAGGACTTATTATGCACCTAGTTTAACAGTCCTGGGGGATACACTTTAGAAATTTTTTATTTTTATTATGAATCATCAAGATGGGTTTATGTATAAAATGACTATGAATAGCCTAGGATAAAACAAATGTTTCATATATAAAAGATGTTTAATAAATGATTTATGAATCTTATATGTAATTTTCCATGATTATGTGGTTTTTTGTTTTGATAACTATTGATCGAAAAATTCTTTCTAATTTTATTCAATAGTGAAAACCCGATGAAATTGGATTAACATTGAAGGTGATGAATAATTTATTGATGAGAAGTTAAATGGAATGATCACTAGATTGAATTATTTTGTGATAAATCATAATTAGCTTTAATAGAACATGACTAACAATGTGGACCTTAACTAACTCTCAAACTCACAAAGGAAGAGAAGGATGGAGTTTACTAAGTGTTCTGGTAATGAATACATTATGGAATGTATATTCAATTCGGTTGTGTCCAAAATGTGGAAACAATCACCTAATTTAATGTAATATATTTTCAAGAAGGTTTTTCGATTATAGAAAATAATGAAGTAAAACAAGATACTACAAAGGAAAAGGTGAATTTTTTTGCTGATGTAAAGTATTTTTATATTGGAATCCCCAATACATCATCTACTATTAAATTAAATAAGAGTCTAATGAATGGTAGTTATTAAAATAGATGTTCCAAATTGAATGCTCATGAATAGAATTAACAAAGAGGTATGAGTAATGGTTATGTCATTGATGATGATGAGACTACATGTGAAATGTGAATGGAAAAAAGTATTAAGTAATTTGATGTGATATCCTTGTTAATGACTTCAGGATATAGAGGAAAAAAACAATGTGTTTATGTACTTGTATTCAAGAACTATTTCATTTGAATATTTTATCAGTGATGTACTACTTATAAGAATTATTAAATATATGAGGATTATACTAAAGTACCTTTTAATTAAGTATTTGGGATCAAATTCTGAATGGTACTACGAAATGTTATTTAGTAAAAAGAAAAAAATTTGATAAAACACACGATTAACTGATTGAAAACCCTTAATATGTTTTTGTTGCTCAGATAATGATGAAGATATGATTAATATCAACAAGTTCTGACTCTATTGGAACTGATTAATAACTTTTCAACAACTGTTATAATCAATAATTAATGGATTTTACAAAAGTTTTGGAATTAAAGAATATATCTGATAACATGTCTATAACATAATTAATAAGGAAGCATTTATGATTCCAATAATTTTTTTATCGTTATTTGAGTTATTACCATATTTCAAGAGGATTCATGTTGAAGTTACTCAAATGTTTGGAATGTGAAAATTTATAGCTACTAAATATTGATTAATGATAATAATAAGTTCATTTTCGAAATTACAAAACTATGTATACAATGAGTTGTATTAGAATATAGTAAATGTTATCCATTTATGAGATGGTTAATGTTGAACATTGGATCTCGTTTGAGAGATTGATATATTGAACCACTAAACAATGAATCTTATTCTATGAGATAATGTAGAAATTGGTCAACTCATGACCAAAGGATTTAATATGTGCATATAGAAACTAACCAAGATACTATTTTTAAATAAATTAGTAGGTAGTGAAAGAACTCCTAAGCTCCATGAAAAAATTATCTTGAAAAGAATATTTTTTTATTAGTACATTTGTTTATGACTAGTCAAATGGCCCCTTATATCATCACATATTTAGAGATTTTGATAGTTAAATTTATCATAACCATGTATTCAAGATATCTCCACCATAACATGAATTTTAGATGTTTTTCCTCTTTACCAATGTTTCCATTTCCCACCTATGTTCTACTACATAGAAACCTAGTTACATGGCTATTGTACTTTACTTTATCTCTTATTAAAAATATGTGTTATTACCCCTATTCATGATGTGGGTTTTTTGATAATAGTATTTTAAAATATTAATACCTATTCATATGTTTTTTAATGAAGTGTTTCAATTTATTTATTTTATAGGCTTAGGAATATTAATGTGTCGGGCTAATGATGGAATTCGGGATGGTGCATTGCTAAAAATTTTCATAGTGGATGAGTAGGATTATATGGGTATTTGATTTTTTTTCATCAGTTTTTATGTTAATATTCTTGTAATTATTATTTAGAGTGATGAACATGATGATCTATATTTATGTTTTATTGATTGTAGACCCCATATCATGGCCTAGTGACATGATACTAGTTTTAGGAGCTGGATCAATGCTTATAGATGATAAAATCATCTCATGTATAATGTATTTATTGTATTATCCACAGCATATAGGGCTACTAATGTGTCTTTTTCCACTGATGACTATGTATCATGATTTTATATTTATAGAAATTTCTTAAAATTCATTTCCCATAAAAGTACATATTGGCATCCATCATATTTGGTATGAACATTATATATAATTTTAATGGTGGCTTGTTTAACAGAACATTTGGTGATGATGGTGACATGGTCCAAATGATAATGGATTATTTTCGAACATGATAGTTTGATGGGGGTGTTTAATGTCATAGAGGAGAACCCCTTAGGTATAACTTTTTTATTAAATGGATTATTTAATATTCCGGTGAAACCCTATATGACATTTTAAAATTTATCTTGGGATGATACTATTCTAAAATGATATAGTGATTTATATTCATTCATTATATATCATATAGTAGGATAATGTTGGGTATGTGCATATGACCCCGAAAATTGTGATGTGATTCTCCAGTGGGAGTCTCATTTTGGGATGTTTGGTGAGGTTTGAATCTCTTGTCTGTGGATGGTTTAGAACATGTTAACTAATTATATTGTATAGGAACCATGAGATAGTTTTTCTTTTAAGTTATTTACTATAGGTATATATGGGACCATTATATTTTGTACATGAGCTTGAACGTTAGTGATATTGATGCTTGGTCTTGGGGGGACCTCTAATCGTGTTTCTTAATGGTTACATAAAGGTGATATTTAAAACATTAGGTAGGCATAGGGAGTTGAGTGTTTCATGGGGAAAGTAACCTTGAGTGATAGTTCTTCGTGGATTCACTACTGAGAATGGTTCAAATATTTTGTTTTGGAGTGATTCCAATGGATGAACGTTGATGTGATTTGATAATGGAATAGGCGATGTTCCTAATTTTTTAGAGGAATTCCAAGAGAGCTCTAGTTTTGGTGAGTTGAAATTATTATGAATAGGAATAAAATTGAATGATAACCTATGAATTGTAAGAGAATGAGATAGCTAATGTTTTCAGGTTTTATGAGAGAGTACAAGAGCCATGAAGGATAATATTGGAATGGTACATGATGGTTTCATGTAATACCATCAAAATTGTGAATCAGTGAGAGGTCGTGTGCTAGATAAGTGATGAAGAACATTGACGTTGTGAAACCCTCTCAGTCGTATGTATTCTTTAAATGATATTTTTTCCCTTAGGGTCATTTTATATGTTTTTTAGAGTAATTGGTTAATAAACATGAATTTTGGGAGGAAATAGGCCAAAAAAACTTCTTAGGTGCATAGTTAGTACTAACCATGTGGTATGGATATTTGAGGTTCAAGTGGATTTTTTTCATGATATTTCCAAGGTTAGTAAAATTATGTAGCTCCCCATAGATACCATGTAGTTCTTTTGGTGATTTTCCATGGGTGTTAGTTGTCCTAATCATTTATTTCTAAAAAATAAGTGGTTCATCTATAAGAAATATTGATCCTTGTATTTAAGAGACAAAGGAAATGCACGACCGCTGTTTGTTTTTTATAACCATAAAACCTAACCATGCTTGAAGAACATAAGATATAAAAATTATGAATTTACATAATTTACCCTGATCATATTTATATCAACAAACCATATAATCATTCTTGGCCCAAAATAAAAATTCTATAATTGTTTAGATGCTTCTCCCCTTCAATACCTAATGGTTTTCCTTTGATCCTGGGGGATATCTTTAAGGTATATTCCCTTTTTATCCTTATTTATCACATTTTTAAAATCCACACTCTATTATTCATATTCATATCATTTTACATCCTAGTAATGTTGTGGTTTCCAGATCTATGGGGTTTGAAATAGGTTTTTAGTTGTTTCTTATGGATCTAGGACCAAGAGGACCTGCTCTACTCATTCCCAATCCCATTTTTCATAGTCTACTAGTTTTCCACTATTCAGGACATATGTGTATCAATACAATGGTTACAATTTATGATATAAGTATTTTTTTATTATATAATTCCATTATATTGTCACATAAAATGATGAATTTTATTACAAGTTGGATTTAATTCATGAAATATAAAAATTCTTAATTCATTTTCAATTCAAAAAATATTATTCCACAATGAATTTTTGAGGAAATGTATCTATATGAAAAAAAGTTTATGATTGGATTTTTAATCATAGAGGTGATTTTTCTTCACTATAATAATGTTATAAATATTATCCACATTTTTTTCAAATGTTTTTTTGATAAAAATCAAAAATTAAGAGATATTGGTATATCATGTATAATATGTATGTCACATTACTGTGTGTAACATCACTATAGGTTTGATATCGATAGATAATAACGCAACTCGATAAGCATGGGATTCACGTGAGGTATGGAAAAGTGAATTTTTAATATTTGAGTATGTATTTTCATAGGCTAGTGACTAATATTAACTTTTTTTCATTTCTTATTTGATTTTAGCATGATGGTATACTTAAATATTTATTTATCATGTATTAATATTTTGTTGTATATATATGGCTTCTCGGAGGATCTTGTTCATTTCTTCATCTCCCTATCAAATCTATTGATTTTCATAATATGAGATGATCTTATAAAAACTAATATATTTTCTAAAAATTGAAACTCTTTTACGAATAATATCTAAACATGAATTTTAATGATATTTTAATCTCCTTAATTTTATTATACATTTATATATTATTTGGAGAAATCCTACTGATATTGGTTCTCATACACTACATTATCATTATAAGATTTTCTACAATGGTTCTATATAACTTAGTTAAAGAGAATATAATCATTGATTTTGATCTATTCTCTTTGATTTCATAACCTTCATAGTGGGATGGATTTTTGGAGATTGATTGTACCATAGAGATTCATTTTTTGGAATTATTGTTTTACTTTTTGGTTTATAAATTTTCAACAGTTGTTTTTTGTCTCAATGATATATACTCTTATACCCCATTTTCAATTTTATTTTATCTCATTTCAGTTATGAATATGAATTTTTATGGGTGTTTTGTTTCTTTCTACAATGTTTTAGGCTGACTTAGCTGACGTGTCGGGTTAACCTTGGATGATTCATTAAGGTATTATATCCTAGGGTTAACCAGGCGGAAGTGTTAAAAAATATCTAGGACTTATTTGAGGGTTATTTTTTAGATAAAAGTCTGGACCTTTGGAATTTAGGCATTATGTGTTGGAGACTAAATATCTGGATCACTTCATTGTCTAAACATGAGTTACCCTAATTTTTTTAAAAAAAATTACTAAACTTGTGACTTTAGGTTTTTAGTAATTCAAATGAACATAATGCAGGGTTTATGTAAATTAAACTATTACTTCATTTTTTTCATTCCCCCATATAATATTTAATTTTCATATATTCATATTTTCAAATGGTTTATATTTTATAATCCTTATGTTTTCAATTTATTTTAGTATTTATCTCAAGCTGATAAGTTATATTCACTATGGTTCATAGAAAATAATTTATAAAATAGAAATTCCAAATATTATTGTGGAAATTATGAGACGATTTCCCAAATAAAATACTCAATTACACCATTCATTAGTTGATTATGTAATATATATTATTCATACACTAGTATATAATGTTTTTGGGAACCAGGGACAAAAAGAGGGTCATGGATGATAATTTACAATGAATAATCCAAATATCTTTAATGGTGAAAAGGGACCCTTGTAATACAATAAGTGGATTGAGTATATTTAAAGAATATTCTTATTCATAAAAACCATATAGGAATATGATTCATTTTTCCCACTAACATGATTAATGGACTAGGAAGAAGCTAAAGGAATTCAATCCTGCATGCTAGGTTTCATTAGGATCTTACGAGGAAATCATTCAAAAAAATATTCTAACATATATTTTAACTAAAAATATTATCTATAGAAAAAACCCATGATCCATTGACAATAGATAAGGTGTAGTGTATGGTTTTTTAAAAATCAACCTATTTCACAATGTTGGAAGACCTATCCGAATAGCTAGTTACTAATAATTATGTAAAGTCTCAAAATTTTGATATGCGATTGAGGGTTCATATTATATTGATAATTATTTAATTTTTCATTTAAACCCATTTGAAGGTGGTAAACTAGTTTCTATGGTTATGGATGGTATAGTAATAAAATGGTTTTATGGGGATATTCAGCATTCTATAGTTTTATCTAGGTTATGTCATCTGACAAAAAATTGAAACAAACTGGTGATTATTTTTCTTCTACTTCAATTTTGAGGGATTCATCATGATAGTTGTAGCGTATTTGTTACATGTTTGGAGTGTCTACTCAATCCAATCATAATTATATATAAGCACCCTAGTAATGTCATCATTGTATAAAATCGTTCCATCTATGGAGTTTTTATTAAAGGATATAACAATGTAGTATGGTTGGAACCACACTCACTATGGGTTCATAAAATTGTTCTAATGATTCCATGGGTGTAGTGTCATAACCTCAATGTTATGGGGATGTTCATGTGGCTAAGAAATCCCTATGAGGAGATGATATTAGATGAATATATGTTCTGGATTATTCTACATATGAATCAAAAGAAGTACTATATAAATATAGAGGTAAAATGTTTATTTCTTCTTCTATGGAACTCAAATTGTTTCATACAACTGAACATTATTCTTTTATATCATAAAAGTAAATTAAATTTTTGGTGTTTTAATTATGATCTTATTAAATAATTTTTTAATCATTTATTGTTATTGGGAATTTTTTTGAATACTATTTTAGATTCCCCTTTGGTTAGGTGGTGATAGAAAACCATAAAGTGGGGTTGGATTTTTTTGTTCAAGATATTGATATCATAAACCTTATTATTATAATGGATTTGATGATAAAAATTAATTACACTATAGAATAATTTTTTCAACTAAATTGTTATCTTTCTCTATATGGAGTCTCTCAGGTATATCAGACCTGATTTTAGGGATATTCCATGATTTCGTTTTAATTAAAATGGGTATCCCACATCCTATATTTGTTTTTTTGTAACCAATTTTATTTATTAATGATTTTTTAGGATACCACCATAGATAGATAAGATCATTTTAGAATTTACATTTTACCAACCACATTGACCATTTATATAGAACCATATCAAATGAAACCTTCTAAATTAGAGGAACATAATTTTCAGATGGATGATCTTGAGTCCAAGGTATTTATATATCGTAATATTCCAACTTGGGAATCACCTATCCTATTTTCTAATAAGGTAGACCAAAGCATTTGATTTTGAATTTATTATCAAAATTTATATCATGTAACTCATATCAAAATTATCCCATATCATTCTTATATGATCACTTTAAATAACACTGAGAGTACTTTTGGTTTTTAAATATTGACCTCCTATTAAGGTACACTTCAGTTGAGATTCCAAGAAGTATATTTAACTAATATTTTTTTAACAGTTGATAAGGTGAATTTTAGTTTCTTGTTAATCTATTAAATCTTACAAGCACACCTACAATATTTATAACATTGATGAACAAAATATTTCATAGGTTCTTGGAAACATTCGTCATCATGTCATTAGATGATATTTCAGTGTACTCCACATTAGGGTATGAACACACAATCCACATCAATGTAATTTTTAGAACTTAAAGTGAACATTTCTTGTATGGTATGATTTCTAATTTTGAATTCTAGATCCAAGAAGCAAATATTTTGTGATAGGTTATGTCTAAGAGGGTTACCTCTAAAGTTCCCAAGAATATTCAAGATGTAATTTCTCAAGAAAAATCCAGGAATTTTATTATGATTTGGTTCATCCTTTTATAGATGGTAATTATATATAGTTATTCAGTAATATACAAATATTTCATCCCCAATGAAATCAATGAAAGAGAAGTTTATTCATCCATTCTATAATAAATTACTTCAGATATTTTTTGTGCAACTAAATAATATGATGAAATTTTCTATTATTTTACTCATTCAATAATCAGGTCAAGGTTCTACGTATTACATGGATTTATCAGGTATAGATTTGATATGTTTCTTGATGAAAGAAATGCCATAGGTGGCCTATTTCACTTTCCAACTTTGTCTTTAAGAGAAGAAATACCCTATCTATTATCTCATGTGTATGGATTTTATGCATGTTATAAATAAATGGATCTCTTATCACTTTGTGGAATAGATTCATAACATCTTGTATTTTTTGTGAGGTTTATCTTCTTTTCTATTTGGTCAAATCTAGTTGTGTTTATATTTAGTCATAAGGCTAGGTCACCATGCCCATAGGCCGATCCAATTTCTGTTGGATGGAAAGGTTTCATGGTGCTGGAGGCCTAAAACAAGTAAAGTACATGGAGTGTATTTAAAATACTTTGAATTAATAAGATAAATAACATATAATGGATTTCATAGGAACCATGAATGTTCTAAATTGGGTTTTCCCCTATATTGAGAAACTATATATTCAAATGGTTTGAAAAAAAAGATACCATGTAAACAAAACCCTATTCATTTTATGCAAAGGGAAAGAGGTGAATTTTTATGATTGAATACCCTCTCTTATTTCACAAGAGCTATAATGCATGAGTAGATCTAACCATGAATAACTTAGGTTCTTATGGTGATTCTTCATCCAATCTATATCTTAATCTCTATCTGTTGTGTTTGATCCACAATTATAAGACCCCTGTTTCTCTTCCTTAGATTCATCATTTATCATTATTTCAAGTTAACAATTTCGGTGTAACCTCATATACCATATTCTCAGGGATTTTATTGATTCTTCATATTTCACCCATTCTAGACTGAATCAAGGGATGATACTAGATGAGGAGAGTTCAATAGTCTTGAGGTATATGGATTAATTCATTTCCATCCTTGTTTAGTTGTATTGTATAATTAAACATTGTTCCACATTCTATAAAATATTTTATCACATATATAATGATTAATCAGTTAAATTAAATGTTATTTTCATATTTAATGGGACCCTAGTTTACAACACATCAACATTGTGAGGTTTTTACCTCAACACAAGCCACACCATTGGGTGTTCACCTCATCAAAGGTTTTAGAGACTTATCCATTAGAAATTATAATTAATAGATATTAATCAGGGTTTATTAATTTCCTTGAACAAAATTTAATTGAGTGTTAAATAATAAAATGAATGATTTTTGATAATGACTTATGCCCCTATGATTTGTGAAATAGTTGAATTTCAAGGATTAAATTAAATGAACAACTTGATTAATATATGATAGTTATAATTCCTTTTTGAAATGGAATGAGTCATTGATAGCTAAGCTATACCTTTACTCCAATCCAATGGAAATAAAATGATTCCTATTTAAAGACTTATTGCTTGGGATCATTGTGATTTATAATTAATTCATGTTATGGTATATAAATATTTTGGTAGTGATACATGGAATTCCATGGATAGCCTCACCAAGAGGATTGCTTATCTTCCCACAAGTGATATTCGTTCCATAGGTGTGACACTATGGATGGGAAGAGTGGAATGATGTTATAACATGACGTGGGTGATACATGGCCCCCTACATGAATTATCTGGGATGGGTACAGAGTGTTATACATCCATCATGTCTAAAGTGATACATGGGATACATTTTATTGATATCCCTGGAAGAAATCATATATTGATGGGTAATTATAGATACCTTGGAATGATAAATGGGATTGATTTTATGGATTACCTTGAAGATTTTTAGGATCATATTTATATCATTCTATAAGTCATTTTATTTTAATCTATCAACAACTCTATTTTTAGGGATTTTATTCCAGACCACTGTTTTCATTTTATAGTTGTACTGGTGGTTGTACCTTACTCTCATGGTTATAAAATAATTTGGTTGATTTTTTACTTTAGTTGATGCTTTGGAGTATGTACAGATCTCTAAGGCAATTACTTCCCTATTTGGGAAAATCCTTTAGGTGATATTCACCATCCCCTGGCCTATGGAAGGCAGGCATGGGGTAGTCATGTCCGGGCCCCATGGGACGGTTCTTGATAAAGTGATATGAGAGGTAGGTCGGTTCTTCCAGAAGAACTAAGTGTCTACTTTTAATGTGGCAATGGTTTAAAGTGTCTTGAGATCAGTTTTCAGTACAATTAGTTTAGTGCTAGTGCAGCGGCTGATGTATCCATACACAAGGACCCTGAATTTGGTTTTCCAACTCAGTACATGAAAACACTAGTTGCTAGTATTTTGAAAAGTTTTCTTGATCTTTCTTGAGTTATCTCACTAGGTATGACTTACTGACCATGGTGCATCTGTTTCTTACATTATGCCTCCATGAAAGATACACAACCATTATTCATATTAGAGATCATGAAATTGTCCTACCGAGCGATGAGGCATCAATACAAGGACCACTCACAGTGATAGAAACATCGGGTGGGGTACCAGCATCATTCCACCACCCATTGAGCAGCAGATGTTACCAGTGGATCATAGACATCGACTGAGCGCATTGAATGAGTTCCAGACACATAGGCCTCCAAGGATTAATGCAAGATGGACCCCCAGGCAGTAGAGGACTAGCTTGAGACCATTTCACGTGTCTTTCTCTTAGTAGAGACACCCACCGAGCAGATGATGATCTTGGCCTCTAGCCTTCTTTAGGGATCAGCAGGACGATTGTGGAGGATGATGCTCCAGGTGCTTGAGGAGATAACCCTCACATGGCCAAACATTGAGATAATTTTTAGGGAAAATTTTGTACTAGAAATTCTATGCTCTGTGTGAATTCAGGAGTTGTTTCATCTGCAGCAGGGAATCTAGATTGTGGCTCAGTACTGGAGGAGATTTCCTGACCTCTCCAGTTACTCCACCGACATGGTATGAGACCCTTACTTCAGGGCCCGAACCTTTGAGCAGGGGCTCCAATGATAAATCAGATCTTCAATAGTTTCTCTTAACATCCAAAAATAGGATGGGTTGGTAGAGTGAGGATTAATGATAGATATATTCCGTACTGAGTAGGCACCAATAGTGAGAGCCCCTACAAGAAGACGGGTTGCAAAGTCATCTGCAACCGGTTGTAGGTATATGATGCAGAAGCCCAATCAGGATAGACCTTTCGAAGGGTGACCACTGGATGCAGGATCTGAGGTGCGAGGCTCAAGAGTCCAAGGGAACCACCAGCATGTCATGATATATTTTTCCTATGGGGAATAGGTTCAAAGATCTCATGACTATCCAACTCCTTGTAAGTATGATCGGTAGATGATGGAGGGGACATCGAGGCTGCGACAGTGGCAGGAGCATGAGCGTAATCCAAGAGGTGGATGTGGCAGGGGAGCAGGACATGTAGTGGAATATGGTCAGGGTCACCACGCACTCGGACCACCACCCCCAGGCAGTCCACCACGAGCTCAGGGAGCAGGGGGAATAGGACAGACCCAACTACATGGAATAGAGGTTCACAATCCTGATATCCCTGAGATGATATGCGATAAAATCGGTATCTTCTATACATTAGCAGTAGTGCTTATCAACACATGTGATAACCTTTCTCTCCTTTCCGTAGAATTAGATCAGGACTTTAGGATTCAAACTGAACTTTTCGCTCGACTATTGCATTTGGATACTCTAATGGGAGGAGATTCACTAGTTACACATTAGTGTCGACAGTGAGATCATACTCTTGGAGGAGATTGATTGAGATGGGATCTTCTAGTAGCGGCATTTATGCCCTATGAATTCATTCTAGGCATGGACTAGATATGCGCAGTTCACACACAGATTGACTTCTTGAGACGTACAGTGAAATGTATGTGCAGAGATGGAGGCTAGTTTTCCTTTGATGGTGAGAAAGAAAACAGATCAGTACAAGATGGACTTGCACTCAGGAGGGTGTAGCTAATTACATATCATCTAGCTTGCATGACCTTTGAGATGGTGGATGAGGTGAGCCCACAGTTACCAGCGGTGTTGGACGAGTATGAGGACGTCATTAAAGAATATTTCCTAGGACTACCTTCTCATAGAGAGGTAGACTTCCACATTGACTTCTACCCAAAAACAACACTGATATCTACACCAGCATAATGGATGGCCCCTATAGAGATCCAGGAGATGAGGGTACAGTTGGAGGACTTATAGGGGAAGGGATTTATAAGGCCCAGTGTATCTCCATGTGCCTCCCCGATGTTGTTTTCCAAGAAGGAAGATGGATTTTTGAGGCTATGCATGATCTTACAGTGCCTAAAACAGGTGACTGTGAAAAATAAGTATCCTTTTCTAAGTATTGATGATTTTTTTCATCAGATTAAAGGAGTGAAGTGGTTCTTGAGGATAGACCTCAGAGAAGGCTATCATCATTTCAGGGTACGGGACGTGGAAGTACCTAAGGTAGCCTCCAGATGTTGGTGTGACCATTTTGAGTTCTTGGGGATACCTTTATGTGTAACCAACACTCTAGTAGTGTCCATCTGACTCATGAATAGGATCTTTCATCCATAAATAGATCTCTTTGTCATGTTCTTCATCGATGACATCTTCATGTGCTCAGCGTCTGAGGAAGAGCACGTTGTACACTTGAGGATAGTTCTGGACACACTCTAGGAGTAACAGTTATATGGGAAGCTATTGAAGTTTGAGTTCTGGATACGAAAGGACCACTTCTTGGGACACATCATCTCAGAGGCTGCAGTTGCTGTGGATCTAGAAAATATCAAGGCATTACTTTCTTGGGAGCCACCCAGAAGTGTTACTGAGGTGCGAAGATTTCTTGGATTAGTAGGATACTATTAGATATTCGTACATGATTTCTCCAGAGTAGCATCACCTATGAATTTCATTAAGAATAAGGGGAAACCCTTACTATAGTTAGAGGTATTCCAGTAGAGCTTTCAATAGCTGAGGTAGAGCTTGACCAGTGCTCACATCTCGAGGTTTCCAGAGGAGGGAACTAACTATGTGGTTTACTATGATGCATTAGGGACCGGACTCGGTTGCGTCCTGATTCATGATGATGAAGTGATTAATTATGGCTCATGATAGTTGAGGCCTCATGATCCGAATTATGCAACTCATGACTTGGAGCTAGTAGTAGTAGTCTTCACACAGATGGTGTGGAAACACTAATTGATGGGTGAGCTGTTCATTGTTTACTCAGAATAAAAGTTTCTTAGATATATCCTCACACAGTAATACTTGAATATGAGACAACGATGTTGGATAGAGTTCTTCTAGGACTATGACTTTGAGACAATCTATACTTCTGGTAAGGGGAACAAAGTGACAGATGCACTTAGCTGGAGATCATGTTCGCAGCTACTGAATGAGGCTTCAAAGAAGTTATCCTCACTTCAGATATCCTATGTAGATAGTGATGAGACAATCTACATCTAGTCAGTGGAAGTTTCCATTCCACTCCTTCAACAAGTCAGGGAGGCACAACTCGGAGACAGTAGCTGCAAGACTACACATGCTCAGATATCCTCAAGCCATGCACCTGATAGATATTCTGATGGTGGGGAGCACACTATGCTTTTTAGAGAACGTACAATTGTACTAGTGTCTCTACGATAGGAGGTGCTGAGGGATCACCATAAATCTCCGTTGTTTTTACATCCAAGCATGATGAAGATGTATCAGGACCTTTGATGTCAGTACTGGTGGCCAGGGATGAAAAAAGTTAAGGTAGATTTTTTTTCTAGATGAATCACTTTCCAGCAAGTGAAGGCCGAGAAACAGGTACTAGCAGGCTTGAACCAACCCCTTAAGATACCACAGTGGAAGTGGGAAATGATATAGATGGTCTTTGTGAAGGGGTTACCGTGTATGTCTAGAGGGAACGATACCATCTGGGTGATCGTTGACCAACTCACCAAGTCCTCCCACTTCCTTGCTATTCGAGAGAAGGGTTCTGTAGAGACAACGTTACACCTCTATTTCAGAAGATCATGTGACTTCATAGGATTCCTTCGACAATAGACTCGGATCGTGATGCACGCTTCACATCCCAACTATGTAAAATATTTTAAGAGGCTTTCAAGACTTAGATTAGCTTGAGAACATCTTTTCACTTGTAGACAGATGGTCAGACATAACGGACCATCTAGACCATGGAGTACAGGCTTCATGCATGTGTCCTATATTTTTGTCGTAGTTGGGAGGACCACCTACCCTTCGTGGAGTTTACATATAACAATAGAAATAACTCCACCATTGGAATGGCCCATTTTGAGGTGCTGTACGAATGACCGTGAATATCACCCTTATACTAGACGGATCCATGAGAGCCAGCACTCCTGGGCTCGGATATGGTACAAGATACCACTGAGAAGGTATAGGTTATCCGATAGTGGATGAAGACTGTACAGAAGTGACTACAGTCCTATGTTGATAGGTGATGGAGACCACTAGAGTTTCAGGACGGGGACCACATATTCTTATGAGTCTCCCCTTGACAGGGAATATGGATATTTGGTTGAGGTCTCAAACTCTCAAAGAGTTTTATCAGACCATTCCTGATACTTTGTAGGACTGGCAAGGTGGTGTACTGCTTGGAACTGCTACCACAGTTGGAGAGGGTGCACATAGACTTCCATGTATCCCAGCTGAGGGGATACGTACATAACCCATCTCATGTCATCGACCATAGCGAGCTGGAAATTGATGACTAGGGTATTTTTGTGGAGTACCGAGTGTAGATAGAGGATTTATAGGATCATATCCTTTATGGGTGGTTGATACATCTGTTACATGTTTTGTGGTAGCATAGGAATATCTAGGAGAGCACATAGGAGTGAGAGCCTCACATGCGTGCCCAGTACCCCTAATTGTTTGTGTAGCCTTGTTTGGATTTCTGGGAAGTAATGCCCTAAGGTGGGGAGAATGTAAAGAATGGTAAAATTACTTGTATTTTCTTAATTATTTCGGATTTCTACAAGTATGTGAAAATTGACGGTGCATGATTCCGAGACCCGGTGTGTCTAGAATAAATTTATGAACATTTTTTAAGGTACGTTAAGTAAATGCACGGGTGGTGTTTTCTAACATTTGTACTAGTGCTTGAATTATAAATATGAGGGCACCGTTGAATCCATAGTTCCATAATTCTCTTAAGGGATACATCACTTTAACCATAGTAGGATGGGAGGAAAAGATAGTTTTCAGACCTTTTAAAGAAAAATAAAATAACAATTTTATTGTTTTTTTAATTTTTTTAGCAGATGAGAAACAGTGGTAGGACTGATGAATTGTCAATCCATTAAATGGATTGACTCATAAATTGTGTAACGACGCCATTTTGATTTACATGAGGTTCATTAATTACATTAAATTAACCTCATTAATTCTCTATTGAGTTACGAACCTTTTCCCCTCCTATTTAAATAGGGCTCAGGGTTGGGTTTTGGCATGAATTCTTCAAGTGAGGAAACTCTATAAAAGACTAGTAACAACATCCACCGACGAAGGATAGAAGCTTAGGCATGACTGATATGGGATTGAAGAACACGGATGACTCCATCCAATGTGGACGCTCCTCCCGCTGTAACAACAACATATCCAATGGACCTCAATGTATGGAGTATGTTTATGTTCATATAAATTGTTCTTCCCTCATTCTTGAAATATGTGATGAATCGTAGAAGTAATATTATCTACAAATGTTGATTTATTTCTAATACTACTTGTTATGATGTTAATGTGGAGGGCGCAGGCCAAACGAACAAGGCTCGGACCCTCCGTCATTTCATTTCATGACACGTTTTTCATGGAACAATTATTAAATAGTCAGAATGTAGAAACCGAGTGGCGTAAAATGATTGTGGCATACCAAGAAGCTCATAGGAGCAGACACCATGAAGAATGGACCATCGGAGCAAGTCTGTTGCCCCACAGAATTAACAGCTAGCACGCTATGCCGGTTGTGGCTGACAGTGGCTGGAGGATACCCGCTGCATCCGGTCACGGGAGGTGGGAATGTGGCACACCGTCACATGCCACAGTGTCTAGAGGTAGCCATCCTAAGCCAGAAGCACTAGATAATGGAATCTCTCGCATGTACTGTCGGCAGTAGCATGGGGCGGTGCGACCACACGTCACTCTACATCGGCAGGAGGCCGGTCGGCTAGTCTGGTCGATAGTTGCATGCGGTGGGGTAGTACCCCACTGGTCGGATGAAAAAACCCCACATCTGTGGGGCCAGCTAGGGATGCGGTCCGCCTTCTGGTGAACCAGGCCGGGTGCGGGCCAGTTGACCGGGCTGAACCCTCTAGGTGAGATGGACCCGCCCGGTGGGCCAACGCGTGTAGGTCGAGCCCCACCTAGTGGGCTGGGCCAACCAGGACCCGTGCCCAAAAACTAGTCGGGCCGACCCCAATGGGACGGACCTAGTGATCCAGGCCGACCCTTACAGGGTAGACCTGGGTGGGGCTAGGTAGACCCTGGGACCCATTTCATCGGGCCGACTTGACCAAGTCGAACCGGGCCCATACCCAACCGGCCCCCAAATAAAGAAACACCAGTAATTGATGAACCAACTTCTGTTTTAAATTCCATCAGTGTAGTTGGGATCCCTTTTGGGAATCGGCCCATTTGGCATATTTTGGTGGGCCCGACCGAGATGGGCCAGACTGAGGTGCGATCACCCCCGTTTCACGGAAATGAGTGTAACTAACAGACCGGGCGTCCGATTGATGCACTATTTGTGGCATAAGGACCCTTGTGACTAGGTGGTCCTTTGGAGATACTCTAAGTCAGTTTTGATGGAGTTTGATGTGCAACCTGGTTTGGATCAGACATGAATCCAATTGAGGCCTCTCTACAAAAGTGACCATATCTCACAGACCGGGTGTCCAAACGATGTGTCGTCTGTCACGTTGGGACCCCTATGATGAGGAGGTCCCTTGGGTATTCTTTTTTGGGGGACTTTTTACCTGTTGAAATATGAACAATGTCATGAGGAGTAGAATCTTACAGAGATTTGGTGTGCTTTGTGCGGGAATCCAGTGGCTGGTTGTGACATGAAGAGGAAGATTGACCAATATGGGCCAGCATCACAAACTCCAGAGTGGAATGATATAGCTATATGACTAATCATCCCTACCTATGTACCAGCGACCAATACGGTTCAACACCAATAAAAAATAAGGGTTCGCACCAGCGACCATCATGGGTCAGTACTAGCGACCAATACCAGTCAGCACCAGCAACCAATACGGGTCAGCAAAAGTGACCAATATGCATCACCATCTAGAGACTAATGTAGGTCATCATACAGTGGCCTATACAGGTAGGTAGTAGAGTTACTATGAATAGGATGATCTGGATTTACAACTAGTGATCCATATCCCAGTAACCTTGAAGTTATATAGTTAGAGTGAGCTGTCTCTTTTGTTTGTGCTTGCTAATTTAGATCATTCTTATGATATTACCTTTGTGGTATTTATTTTTATGTTTTCTTTTTTGGATTATTGAGAGACCTTTGGGGGTCTCGAGGTCCCCTAATGAGTTGTTATACTTACCCATGTACGTGCCCTAACTGTACGTGTGTGTCTAGTGCAGACTATAGATGCTCTGAGGTAGTCTTTATAGGTTTGGGACATTTTGGATGTTGGTGCGACGTGAGAAGAAAATATTATATTCTTCAACTTTATAATTACTTATACTACCCTCTAGGTAGATATCCAATGCATATGCCACAACTATTTACATTCTTCTTAGTTTCTAGGGCTTGTATTCTAGCCCACCATTTTCAGTTTACAGTTGTACTTCTTGTTGTACCTTACTCTCGTGGTTATACCTTAATTTTGTTGACTATTTACTTAATCTTACCCTTTTTATTGTGTACATATCTCTAAGGCAATGCCTTCCCTGTTTGGGAAAATCCTTCAAGTGCTTGTCACCAACCCCTAGCATATGGAAGGCGAGCATGGGGTAGTGACCTCCGGGTTCCGTCGGATGGTTCTTGAAACATTAGGGTATTAAAGCTATCTAGGATCAATATTTTTTTCAAATATGATAACCTAATCCTATAAGTACATCCCATTGATTATTTACATAGAATAGATAATCCTTGGGATCTCAGCTTTAGTTGAACTGACCTACATAGAAAAATGTGATCTCGAAAAGTGTTTTTTATAAACAATCATAAAATTAGTATGTTGAAGTGGTTTTAAAATCACACCATATAATCAAATAAATTCCAATTATGTAATCATGGTATTTAGGATTTGGGTTTTTTTACACTATATCATTAATAAAAAAAATATATTCAAAATAGATTAATAAAAAAAATTATATAATTCTCGATTAACATTAAATGATAGTATAAGGAAAACCAATTATATTAACACTTCTTATGATTCCTTGAATCCACACTCCATAATCTGATATCAATAACATATTCATTACAGAGTGTATTTTATAATAATTATAGATTACTATAGCTAAATTTCCCATAATTATAGTACATAAATTTTTTTCCTATTAATAACAAATTACCATGCCCTTTTCTATTTAGAGATGAAGAGAATTAAGAAACTAAATAATTAATATGTCTATTTTCATTATCATATAATGGATATATTTTCCACTAGACTAGGAACTAGTTGATCCATTATAATTCTTATACATATCCCATAAATTCTGTACTCAATAAATTTTTTTCTATACATTTCTTGTCTAATGTAATTCTTCATTCCTTTGGAAAATGGGAAGATAATTTGGGTAATATTAAATGATCATTATAGTAAAACACATATCATATGAAATCATGGAATGAATACCTCAGATGAATAAATTAAAGTTAAATAATTCCACATAAATGAACACATATCATTGAAATATATTCATTGAAGACAATACAACTATCAATAATAACATGGATAATCATAAATCAATTTCTAGGGATGGAATTAATAATGTATAAAATCTTGAAATTTACCATGAAATATACATCAAAGACATTATTCTCATAATCAAGGTTGTAACATCCCAATTTTTTAAGAACATTGTTTTCTAAAATAAATTTTATTTTCATTTATGTATTTCTACTCGCTATATAAAAAATTAATTTCACAAAAAAAACAATTGGTGTGTGTTTCAAATCACCAACTCTGTGTATGATACACACAACACTAACTTTGTAGACATTACATGAATCACTGATGTCTCAAGGAGACATCATTTTACTTTTTAGAATTATTTTAATGAGATAGTTATAACCTACCTATTAAATATAGATATATGAATAGTAATAAATAGTTTTTAAATAAATTTTATAATTTTTTTATATAAATAAAAAAAATTTAAAATGAATGATTTTATTTTGGGTAATGTCCTTATATGTTTAAAAATATAGTTTTCTACATTGAATTGCTTTTAATGTCCTTTTGAGAAAAAAAATAAAATTAATTTTAGACCATTTTATAAATTTAATTTTTTAAATTTAACTTAGTCTTTTATTTTATAATGTCAAAATTATCGTAGAGATAATATTTGTTATTTTTCTAAGAAATATCACTTTTGGATGAATAGTGAAAAATTTGGGATTTTAATTCAAAATGAAATTTTCAACATAATTATTTGAAAGGTAAATTATCTGATAAATTTTTTTAAAAGATTAAATACATAATTTTTTTATAAATTAATAAAATTTTTCCCATTGATATCAATTTCACATTGAATTTGGTTATAAAAACATTGAATCTTTTGGATGTTTCTACATTAAAAACACGCATTGTTGACTCAATGGCAGAATTAAATTGAAATTAATATATGCCACTTATATAATAATAATTTGGAAAATTTTAATCCATATTTATAATCATAAAAATTTATAATTTATAATATTGAAAAAGTAGTTTTTTTTCAAAAAAGGTTAGTGAAGGTAATTAAAATTAATTACATCGATTAGTGTAAAATTATGCTTAACTAATAACTAAACCTAAGTTTATGACCCCAAATGACAGATAAAAATGTCCAAAATCCATTTTTTGGAACTATATAGACTACATATTCCATTTTATATTATTTTTATAATTATTGGATTCACGTGATACATGAAATATGTGCATGGAATTCTCTCTTCAAATATTTACAAGAGTGCCATGTATCCTTCCCTATAAGAGGCCACCACTTCACCCTCCACTTAACTCATCTAATGACAATAAGGGTTGGACAATATATCCCTAATAAACTTCGAAAAACATTAAATTACTCCCTAAATCCTCCCATTGGGTAAAAATTCTTCCACGGAATCCGTTTTGAACAAACCAAAAGGAGTTACCTGATTAAGAGGTAACACCTTCTCTCAAGCCTCTTTCATTCATTTTCCTATTCCACCCCTACAATATCTATATTCCATGATTTTACAAGATAAAAAGTATAATAAATACACTAGTTTGTTTTTACACTATTTTTTTAACCTACACATACACACACCTCTACATAATGGGTAATGAATATACTATTTACATGTTTGAGGAATTACCACCTCACTAAATGATGATTGTTAATTATTCATTTACCACCACTCATGTTTGAAATTATGATGGAAAATATGTTTATATGTTTCAAATATTATATTCCTTATGAATTTATAATTATTTTTTCCTTTTACAGCACAAATATGTTTACTTTCCATTTTGTGTAAATATGATAATTTAATTTGATTAAGTGTGGACAACCGCCCCCTCAAAGTGATATAATTATTTGACACAGTACATGGTATTTATTAAGGATGGGTTAATTAAACATATATGATATATATAACACTATAATTGTACTATAATTATATAATATACATATATAAACATAGGTCATTTTCTTTCTTTCTTCCAATACATCAATAAAAATGGAATCACTGTTCATGCGTAGGTATGGGTTACCTTATCCATGAACGTTGTATTCCATTTCATACATATATATTATATAGATTATTATAATACAAATATAATTAATATAAATTAAATTTATAACATTTTTAATTTTTTTAATCATTATATAATTTTGATTGTCAATTATATAACAAATTAAGACACATGCTAAGAAAAAAAATACCTACAGAGAAACCTTTACATATGATTGTTAAATAGAGGGTAATATAAGGTCATGATAAAAAAAAGTTATTATATATAAAAATATTGTTATTTAAATGATTTATAGTAAATTTATTCTTATTATATAAGTGGTTTCAACAATTATGATGAGAGTCAAGAAACATGGTAAGGGGATTTCATCTGTCTTTTTGGTTCTATGAGATACATGTTTTATTGACCACATATTCCTTTTGTATAAGGAATGTAATGACCATGAATGTATTATATGTATAATATAATTAAATTTATGGGTATTACCATATCAATTTTATGATCTTCATTTCATGGGTATTAACTTTCAAAAGATACCAAATACATAAAATAGATTTGTTTTAATTTTCCGTCCATGATACTGATGTTTTGTTAGTCACATAAATTATTTTTGAGGTGTATATATTTCTATTTTATATGTTATAACATCAATATAATTATTTTACTATAATTTTATTCCTCTTTTAATTTCATTTTCTTAAATGGAGAGTATGATCCCTTATAACCATGTGGTAGAAGTTTATTAAAACAATCTCATTCAATTTCATGATTATAAAAGACTATGTTTCTTTGATCAAATATTATGATACATCTCTCAAGATAAATCATGATATTTTTTTTCATATGGTTATTCAAGATATTATCATGTATTATTACCATTTTCATCTCTTTGGTAATTAAGATAATATTTTTATATAAAATCATATCATCTCTCTCTCTCTTGTGTAATAAATTTATTGTATTCAAAAATCATATTTTAAGAAATGTTTTTAAAAATGTTTTAGAAAGTTATTTAAATCCCATTTTTAAGGAAAAAAGGATTTTAAAAACTTTTTATGATTTTATATTCATCCTTTATATGTTTTAAAATCTATTTTCATAGAAATATTTTTTCAAAAAGGTTTATGATTTAAATAACATTTTCAATGAATAAAGGATGTTTTTCCCAATAAATGTTTTTAAAATATCTTTAAAAATTATTTCCCATCTAATATAACATCCATTGGTGTTACTCAGTCCTTTATGGTGAAATTATTCAATGTTTCTGTCCATATTCATTATATGGATGGATTGTGTTTTAATGGAACAATGCTTATGAGAGCTGTTTCCATTTCATAGGTTATATGCTTTTAAAACCCACCACTTTTCAATGGTCTTTTATAGAGTGAAATGACTTTGAAACAAGTCTCTTTCCACAGGTTATGATATGATTAAATGTTTATAATACCCATTTATTTTCATGGGTTATTATTTGATTATTTATGATCATGTGGTACATGTCTGTATAATTTCATTAGGAGATGGTTGGGACATATATATACATTATATGAATTGAGTAAATATTTATATCTCATGAGAGTGACATGGCTGGTACATGAAATGAAATCGGTTTAGTATTATTGGTTTGGAATGGGAAATTAAAATAGATTTTTATTAAATGTCCTAAATGGGGATTGAACTTAATTTAGTAACATAGGTCTAGAACATGGTGTGATCCCAATTTAGTAATGGACTTTGTCTAGAAAAATTCTCTTTGCAGCAATTCCTTGGCTACTATGGAAATATATATATATATATGCTTGTGTGTCTTCCACAATTCCATTGAGTATTACTATATTATAATTCCACACCTTATGTTTTTTATTTCCTTATGACTCATGCCTTGTGAACTACCATAAATTATTCCATAATTCATGTTTATGATCTTTGATATGCAGGGTATGATCTAATATTTTCATGATCATGTTATCATAACATTATGATCTTGATTATGCTTATCTATCACCCTTGATTTCTATTAATGAGCATTTGATCTCACCCACTTTTATGTTTCCATCCCCATGTTATGAGGATATGTATTTTTTTATGTTTATAAGATGAGTGCCAGTTATAAAAATCCTAGTGGGAAAAAATGTCACAAACTTATATATATCATTTCTTATGATTCCATGTTTCCAAAGGCACTATACTAGTAATATATTTGGGCATTTATTTGAATAATGTTTTAAGTATTCTGAAAATGCAATGTAATTTATTTGTATGAAATCTGAGGGTCTCTATAGTTAGAATCATAAAATATGTTTAGATAACATTTTGATGCTAGGATGAGAAAACCATAGTGATAACCCTAATAAAATTTGTGTGGATAAGTATAAGGATAAGGAAAATTATAGGAAAATATATTGGAATTTTGGTAAAGGATAGAGTGAGTGGTTTCCTATTAATATATATATATATATATATAGATTTTATAAGTGGATATTGATCCATCATAGATGTACATAGGGATAACAACTCTGACAATATATTTTAGGCCTAACTTGGGAAAATATGGTATATGAAAATGATCCTTGATACACATAGTTTGACACTCCAAGTGGGATATTCTATGGTAATTCAAAATATCTTCATGAACCATCATAAAAGATTTAAATAGATTTTTACTCTAAATAACCTATGATAAACATAATTTATTATAGATTAAGAAAGGTGTTATAATATAAACATACTATTATTGATTTTTTAAGATTATGTGGTTCCTCAATATGATAAATGTTTCTTGCTCCATGATTCTATTTTTAGTTAATGACTAGAAACCAAATGAACCACATTAATGGTGATTGCAATGGATAATGCAATGATTATTGTCCTGAGAAATAAAATGCTTTGGGAGTTGTAATAAAAAACCTTGTTGATATTCTCACATAGCTTTATCAAGATATGAATCACAGTGTAATTCCAAATGAGTAATGAGGTAAAATTTTTTGTTGAGTCTTTCATGAGGTATCATCCACCTTCTACTATAGGGACTTCTTATCTACATTTTATTGAATAATGGATAAGTACTATTGAAAATATACTCTCCATTCATAAGTGTTTGGAGCATGGGAAAAAAATTCTATCTATTTATTGGTTAGAAGGTGAAACATATTAATGGGGGAATCTAATAAAGAATACAAGAATGTAAGAGGATAATGAATCCATGCTTTAGGAAGAATTAATCCCTGCATTAGGAAGTGTTCATGCAATTATTTTTCAATAAGTACAATTCTAAAACTATTTGTACCATCACAGAGATACTATTCCTTGAGTTGAATAAAAGGGATGATGAATATGTTGATAATTGTGAGCCTAATTTTACAAGATGTGTGAGTCATGACTCTATAACAATCATCCAACCCAAATGTAAGGTTGATAGGTTCTTCAGTTGATTAAATACAAGTATTTTAAGGGAACTAGATATAAAATACTTTATTAGCTATGAAGATATTGTGTATTGTGAAATTATTGTTGAACTGAAGGTTAGAGTCACGTGTCAAACTCATGTTTTTGAAAATAAAATGGATATGGAGTTTAAATGAAACTCTAACGACCATGGAGATAACAAGACAAGTTATCCATTATGCTTTAAATGTGGGAAGTAGCATGTAGTAACATGTTTTAAGGGGTCTGGTTAATATTTTAAGTGTAAAAATGATGGTCACTAAGAAATTAGTTGTCAAAATTAATGGATGAATATAGCTCAAAATGATGATAGAGAAAAAAGACACACAAAATGAACCTCCCATGATTCAGTGCTATAAGTGTATCTAGAATGGGAATTATGCTAACCACTGCACAAATCCAAGCTATGATGATGATGATCGATATCAGAAACCTATTAAGTTGAGTGACATAAATAAATCTAATGAAGTCAGTATTTCTTATGAGGGGTATGATAATGATGAGATAAAAGGTACAAATGCCATCCTCTCTAGAACTTATAATGACATATTTTATTCTAGATTCACACACACATTAATATCTAATGAATTTATTAAGGGTGATATGATTACATTAATACAATTATATGTGGAATTGGTAGTGATAACCACAAATGGTATGACGATTGAATCTAAATTTTATGATTCCACTATGGTTTATGTTTGTGGGAATGTGCGTCTTCTAGATCATGTCATTCGTCCTTTGGTTGAATTTGATGTCATCTTAGGCATGGATTGGAATTATATATAGAAAGGACAACTCAATAATCATGGAAGTTAAGTTATGTTTGATATTTCAAACCCTCCTATGAATATACATCAATTTCTATATATCCATTAACATCCTGTGGTGATTACATATAGTGTATGGGTCATAATTTCCATTCAAAAGTATTGTTAATCTCTAATGGTTTGTGAGAAAATTGACATTGATGATAAGCCTATTGTTCATGAATTTGAGGATGTATTTTTCAAATAATTTATCATCTTACACAAAAAATTAAAGTTTAAATCTCAATAGAACTCAGAACTAGTTCCACACGAATTTCAATGATTTATTATATAATGTCCCCGATCAAGTTGCAGGAATTGAAGAAGAAACTCCAGGAAAACATTTATGAGGGACTAATTTGGACAAGTGTGTCACCTTGGGGTGCACCCATTATTTTTGTGAAAAATTAAGAAAGATTCATGACACTCTGTATTGATTATCAGGAGTTGAACAAGATCACCACCAATAATAAGTGTTATCACCCCCGTATTGATGACTTGTCTAATCAAATGCATGGATCTTTATATTTTTCTTTGATTTATCATCCTTTTGGATACAAAAATTAAGGGTCAAGAAAGAGGATATACCCAAGATAAAATTCATTACATGGTATGGAATATATGAACATATAGTGCTATCATTTGGTCTTACCAATGCCCCATCTATCATCACTTATTTAACAAATAGAGTCTTTAGATATTCCCTCGATCAGTTCATGGTAGTCATTATAGATGATATTATTATCTATTTAAAGAGAAAGTAAAAGTATAAAGATCACTAGATAATTGTACTAAATCCCCTAATTAAGAAGAATCTATTTGAGAATTTTACAATGTGTAAATTTTGGATGTAGGAGGATTTAATTTTGGGTCACATAATCTTAAGAGATGGTATATTAAGCCATCAATCAAAGATGGAGGCTATTTGATATTGGCCTAGACATACCAAGGCGACTGAGAGAAATTGATTTCTTAGTTTATCTAGATATTATTGACTGTTTATGGAAAAAATTTGGCAACTATATAATCCTCCAACCCATTAAACTCAAAATGGTGTCAAGTTCCTCTAGAAGTTGAATGTGGGTAAAATTTCAAGGAATTGAATAGAATGTTAGTCAAATCAATTTTGCTTACATTACATTGTAGTGGAGAATGGATTTTAATGTATAGTGATGCATCCATGAAGGTATTTGAATTTTTCCTTATTTATAATAATATGGTTATATCCTATGCACCACGATAGCTGATGATTCATGAGAAAAATTACCCAACTCATGATTTGGATTTAGTAGCGGTAATGTTTGTATTAAATATATGGAGGCATTTTTTTCACTGAAAAAAGTGGTATATATATACTAATTATAAAATAGTAAAATATGTATTCACATATAGGGAGTTGAAAATGTACCATAGAAGATATTTAGAGTTGATAAAGGATTATTTCTACTCAACACATTACCACCCTAGGAAAGAGAATAATGTGGGATTCGTTTTGATTTAGAAGGATCATACCTGCTTATCCATGATGAGGATCACCAAAGATCTAATATTTTTGGATTTGAATAGGATGTATCTGGAAATCTTAAAGGATGGAACAAAATATTACCTTTATCAGTTAAATTTTCAACCCTAAATCCTTATAAACATTAAAGAGTTGTTAAAGGAAGATGAAGATTTGAAAATGAAAGTCAGAAATTTTCTTGGGTTTAACCTTGATTATGATGGAATTATATAGTTTAAGAACTTTGTATGTGTTCCTTCGATACCAAATTTTCAGAAGGAGATGTTAGAGGGAGCTCATATATCATCATCCACTATTCATACTATAAGTATGGATATTTATAGGGATATAAAATAATACATATCATGTGATGGTATGAAGAGAGGTATCATAGAGTTTTTATCTTAGTTCTTGGAATAAAAACTTATAAAATATGAAATAAAAAACCTATAGGGATGTTGCATTGATTACCCATACCAAAAGAGAAATGGGAGAACATCACTGTGGATATTGTCATTGGACTAACCAAAATTTATAAAGGGGTTAATGTTAAATGGGTTGTAGTCAGTTTCCTTACTAAGTCGGCACACTTCGTCACTATCAGAGAAGACTTGTCTCTGGATCATATTTCGTGGATGTATAATATGGAATTGGTAAGGTTTCCTGGAGTATTACATTATATTATATCAGATTAAGATATGAGTTTTACCAAAATGTCTTGGAGATGTATTCAACAAGCACTTGATACAGAATTCAGTAACAAAATTTCTTATCATCACTAGATAGGTGGTCAGTATGAATAAATAATTCCTACCCTATAGGATATGTTGAGATAATGTTATCTAGATTTACAAGGATATTGGGATCAACATCATCCTATATTTGAGTTTTTTTTACAACTATAAAATTCACTAAAACATTTAGATGGTGTCTTATGAATCCTCGTATGGGAAGAAATGTATAAATCCTACATATAGATATGAGGTTTGAGAAAGAAATCTATTGGGACCTGAGATTAGTGAAGAACTTTTAGAGAAGTTTAGATCCATATAGAAACAAATTAAGTTAGCTTATTGTTGGTAGAAATGTTAAGCTGATAACCCCCGATGTGACCATGAATATTTGGTTGGTGAAAAAAAGCTTCTATTAATCTATTCCTGGAAGAATGTAATGAGATTCTAGAATAAATTGAATCTATATCCTATATATATTAGTCCCTCTAAAATACTTTATCTTATCGACATGGTATACTATTTCGTGGAACATAATCCAAATCACTATTATTTTCATGGCGTGTTAATGTTATCTTTATTGGGGAAGTACAAACTGTACACTTTAAATTTACTTAACTCAGATGTCATAACACTATTGTAGGAACTGTCTTATGAAGAACAACCAATTGAAATTTTGGACTGATCAGTGAATATTCTACATAAAAAGTCCAATAATCTGGAAATTGTTTTGTGAATAAATCACATGTTAGAGGATGATACTTGTGAATATGATGGTATGATGAAGCATAAGTATAATCATTTATTTTCTAAAGTGACGAATTTCACGGTTGAAATTCAATTTACGAGGAAAGAATGTAACAACCCGATTTTTCGGACAATTTTAATAGAATAAATTAAATTAAAATATATTCAATGCAATTAACTAAGTAAAACATTCCATTGAAAATGAAATTACTTGGTTTATGACACATGGAACCAACTCAGTGTATGATGCAAGTAACACCGACTTGGAGTATGTTAAATGCAACACCGATGTTTCTACAAAACATCATTTTATTAACATAATTATTTAAACCAGATAATTATAACCTTGTTATTAATATTATATATATTAATATTAATAAATGTTTTTGAAATATTAGTTATTTTTTTTATATAAATAAACATATTGATAATTAATGATATGATATTTTGTAAATTCCTTATATATTTAAAAATATCTTTTCTCAAATGAACTACTTTTAATGTACTTCTTTGTAATATAATAAAAATAATTTTAAACCCATTAATAAATTAAAAATTATAAATAAAATTAATTATTGAATTCTTATTATCAAATTTATCATAGGGAGATTTTTTGGGGTTTTTATGAGAGACATAACTTTTTGATCAATAATGAAAAATTCTCGATTTTAATTCATAATTGATTTTCATTTAATTTATTTCCAAGGTTAAATTATATTTTAAACCATATTATAGGTTTAATTAAAAAAATTTTTTATAAATAAAAACAATTTCAGTAATTGATAATAATTTTTTATTGATATTTGATATAAAAACATATAAAACTTTTGGATGTTTTTGCTTTAACACCCCATATTGTCGACCCAACTGTGGGATTAATTTTATTTAAATTTCTACCACTTATGTGATTAGAATTTGTAGAAATAGATTACATATTTGGAATCATAATAATTTATAATTTATAAAAATTTAAAAATAATTATTGAATAAAATGTTTTTTGAAACTAATGAAATTTATTTACATCAATCAAATTAAAATTATGATTAACTAAAGACTAAACCATAAATTTATCACCCAAAAAGACCTTTATAGTTGTAAAAACGCCATTAGTTTTCCATATTTATACCCTTTTATCATTTTTATATATTTTTTATCATTACTGGATCCACTCACAAAAAGGAATATGTGGAGGGAATTCAATCTTCAAATGTTAACAAGAGTGACAATCCTTTTTCACTATAAAAGGCCACAAACTCTCCCTCTTCTTCACGCCTCTAAGACCACATTTTTCGGAAAATATATGCCCAATAAACATCCCAACTTCATTCTATTCCTCCATGATTCCTTCCATTGGGAGTAAAGTCTTCAAAGGAATACTTTTGGCACAAACCAAGAGGAGTTACCCAATTAATAGGTAACACCATCTTCTGAACTCCATTCTTTTATGTTCCCTCTCCACCACCTCCAATAACTTTATTACATGATTGAAAAAAATAAGTGTCCTATATATACTTTAATGTTTTTAGGCTATGTTTTCAATGTAAAATAACAACACATCCTTCTAATTGGTAACAAAAAAATTGTTTGCGTGTAGGTTGAACAACTGCCTCACTAAATGATGAACATTAATTTTTTCCTTTACCACCTATCATGGAGGAAACATTGATTGAAAATATTTAATATATGTCAAATATTATATTTATTATGTATTAAATCATATTTATTCTTTTTAGAACACATATCTTTTTACTTTCCATTAGCTGTAAATATGATAAATTCGTTTGAGGATGTTTGGAAGACCTCTGACTCAAAGCAATGTGATTCAATCACACACTAGATGGAATGAATTAATGATGTGTTTAGAGAAAAAATATGATATATATTAAATTAAAATTCTATTTTAATGATATTATATAAATATATACATATATTGAATTTTCATTCTTTCATTCAATATGACAATAAAAATAGAAACAATGTTCATGCATACGTACGACTTACTGATTCTGTGATCATTGTTTTCCATTTCCTAATTTTATAATATATAGATCATTATAATAAACATTTAATTAATTTAAATTTCATTTATTTAATTTTTTACATTCTATAATCATTATATTTGTATAGTGACCAAGGATATAAAAAATTAATACACTTAAGAAGAACAAACAGAATATTACTTTAATTGAAAACTTAATGATGGATTGTTAATAATAGGTAAATATAAGATCATGATAAAACCATATAATGTGTTTTATATAAGAATATTATTTATTAATATATTAATAATAAATTTATTTTTTATAGGGTTTTTGGTTGAGTTCGAAAATAGTAAAAAATCAATGTAATGGGATTTCATCTTACATTTTAATTTTGTGAGATAAATGAATTATTTACCACCCATTACATTTGTATGGGGTATTTACTGACCATGAATGTCACAACCTAAACCCAAATACTGTTTATTTCACTATTCCTTGGCTTTAAGGTTTTCTCGGGTTGAGGTTTGGGTTGAGTCCTGAGTACTATTTTCAGATTCTAAAACATTATGGATAGTTTTTGGCCTATGCATAGTTGGAAAACGGTCTAGGAGACCGTGTGGCCTACTCAGTGTATATATAATTAATAGTAATAAAAAATAGATGAAAAAATAAATATAAAAAATTAAGGAATGGTTATTAGTAATAATAATAATATAATTATTATGGTTATTATTATTATTATTGTTGTTGTTGTTATTACTATTATTATTAAGAAAGAAGATTATTATAATTATTAGATTTATTATTATTCTATTGTTGGTTTTATTATTATTATTATTATTATTATTATGAGTATGTTATTATTATTAACGTGCTAATTATTATTATTATTATTATAAATCAATTTTCATTCTTTCTTTAAAACCATAATCTATCGTAACAGGGTTCTTGCACCTCCCCTACCCTAGTCAAGCCTCCATCCCTCATACCGCTCTTTTAGAGTTGCACTCGACCACCCTATCTAGAGTCGTCCATCCTTACCTCACCACTCCACCCTACTCCGGTGGCCCGACCACCCTTTGACCTCCCGTTCCTGGTGACCCATTGCTCTGATCTCCCTGCACCCTCCTACTTCCCGGTGCGAGCCCCCCACCCCCACCGATATGTGTCACCATCTCCGATGGCCTGAACTCCCATCTCTACCTAGTTCCAACTGTACCCCCATGTGAAACACCTCTACCTCTTCTCCAGCATCCCCCCTAGTGTGTTTTACCATTGAATTTCTATTTTCATCAATTTGGCCAAGCCCTAGGGTTTTGGGTATATACATTTTTATTTTTCTCATTTTCTAGTTTGTGTGATTGTATTTTGGGGAATTATTTTTCCTTCCATTGAGGTTTCATCATGTTTTCATGTATTAAGGTAGGTGTCTCCATTCATTTTCATCCAATTTCATTCCACATGATGCTCAAATTTTTTTTAATGCTTAAATCACATTTCACAACCTTATTATAATCATAGATAATTTATTTTAGAACTTTCTTGTTCATATATTTAATTAATAATTGGTTTTAGATTGTTTACCTATTAATTCCCATGTGTGTGCATTGCCTTTGTTTTTTGATAATTTTCATTTTCCTTCAAGATGACTATGTTTGGCATGTAGGGAGGTGATTGCTTAATGCGAAATTTTTGTGAAAGTTGATTGGTTTAGTTTGGTTGGATTAATGAATGTTGGTGTTTTAGTATAAATGGATTATTGTGCTAATAAATGGTGTTTGTGTGGTTTCATTAAATTTTTTTGGGAGAATACCACTTTTCCTATGTCATTGGGTGTGTTCATATCCATGAATACATGGAGTGAACCCATGGATGGGCCTACAAATGATGAATACTTTTGGAGTGGATCTTCTCTCGAACAATGGTTTTCTAAAAAGGCCTTATATATTCTCTTTACCTCTTAATTTGATAAATAGATTCATGGTTTACAAAGTGAATTATAGTGTTTTTTCAA
The DNA here is from genome assembly GCA_963277665.1 of Viscum album. Classification (NCBI taxonomy): domain Eukaryota; kingdom Viridiplantae; phylum Streptophyta; class Magnoliopsida; order Santalales; family Viscaceae; genus Viscum; species Viscum album. Next base: position 872,905,933 of record OY728163.1, read on the forward strand.
AATTGTGTGAAAGGTTTTATGACAAGTTTTTTATTTTATAACTAGGGAATTATTTCTTAAAATGGTTGAAAGTCTGCCTGGAACCTTTGTGTGCATTATGAATGTTTCAAACTCAAACTTTTATGGTAAAGTGGATTTGAGGTAAGGGTCTATTTGGAAAATGTGACATGTTTGGGGGTGTGTTTGAAACATAATGGGAGAATATAAATGGAATCGTGAAAATTTAATTTATTATTGTTGGAAATAGATTTATGGTATTTCATTCAATTTGCTAAATGTACCCTAGATAAGTATAACTAAAGGCTCATTTGGCGTTTTTAAAGGGTTTTTGTAAAACCCTTCTCAGGTTTTGTCCCTTAGCTAGTTTTCTACCCATGATAGTGAGATTGTCCTCGATATAGGACCTCCGATGTGAAATTAATGTTTTATGGCAAGGTACCACCCTTTAGGTGGCCAAGGTGGTGCCGATTTGTGTGGTGTGTTTGATATATATAAACAGATTGTTGTTTTAATTGCATGTAAGACCACCTATGAAATATACATGAGAACCTTGTATGGTAAGGAGGTTTTCCAAGAAAAATTACTGGACTATTTTAGATTATGCACTGGATAGTGGCCCTAACAGGGGATGTTCTGTTATTAATGCTAAGGGATTTGGCCCCTTGACGAGGATAGGTAGGGTGAATGTCGTGCATTAGGGTGTCATGATGTAATTGAGTAGAGCATACCTTTTGGGTGAGTTACATGTATAGTATGTTTTGGTCTTTCTCCATGTTCCTAGGATTTATTATGTTTCCCCACTATGAGAACCACTAGATTCGCTTCCCTCATTGTGTAGAAACATGTTCTTTTTTTCATTGTTTTTTGTTTTTATTTGAAAAAAAATTGATGAATGACTTTTTAAAGGATTTATAATTAGATGTTTTGAAAGATAAAGTGAAAATCCCCTTTTCTCTTAATGTATATTATTTTAAATGGAGAGGGAGATGGATCATGTTTTTTTTGAAATTGTAATGTGTATACAAATTTTTTTATTTAATTTAATTCAAAAAATTATTTATGGAATTATTTTTTTAAAGGAAAGACATGGATTATTTGGTTGTTTCCTACTAAGCTATCAGCTCACACCCTAACTATACCAATTAGTGATGGTTGACTCGATCTACATTAAAGGATTAATTTTAGTTTAGGTTCCCATGTAGGTTCTTAATGTTGGATCATTTTTGGTCTTGTGGTTTTAGGTGACCAAGAGGTCACATGGATATCACACGTTAGCAGTTCAGTTTGTTTGTTTTAGTATCAGTTTTCTATTTTAGTTTTCAGTTTTGTTGAGTTTTATTTTGTAGATAAATATTTTTATATTATTTATGTCTAGTAACTGGTTATTGTTTCTTGTTGGGTTCATTTATATATCTGTTCCTAGTTTATTTATATCTGGATAATTCATTCCCTCCTGTATTTTTTGATTCTAGGAACTAGTTTCCAACCCCTGGAGATCAGGAATGCCCCTTTGTTCATGTCGAAAATTAGGTCGGGTGACTGGTTTAGGGTTAACCATTTCTGGTTCATGATGAAATAGTATTAGAGTATACCATTAAAATTTAGGGTATCTGATAAATGGGTATTATGAATGTCAGGACTTTTGAGGTAGGTGCTTGAAGAACCTTAAAAACTCTTGCTCACACTGATCCTCTTGTTTTCAAGGGTAGTCTGTGATTTGAGTCTTTTATTTTGGATTGAGGGATAAAATTGGAGGATAATTGTGTTATGTTGTAGCCTTACATGGGTTGGAGACCCTTGTGATGTCCAGGTTCATGGTTCAAGGAAATCTTAGCGTCATTCTATAGATGGAGCATTTCCAACTACCATATCATCGGGTTAGGCATAGACACTAGTTCCCCATTCCTATAGCCATTTATTGGATGTGTTTTTTTATTTCAGTTAATGTGAGTGTCTCTTTAAATTATATATGGAATTTTAAAGTAAAAATTGTATTCTAATGGTTGTTCTTTCCTATAATGGTTTTAATTGGGTAATGTGGGTTTTTGAAGATGTTTAGTTTCGATTAGGACGATTTGGTATATTTTTGGATTTGATTAGGAAAAGAAATGTTTTAACCTTGTAAATATTTATAGTGGGTAACATGTGTGTGCGTATGTATAGAGAGTCTGTGTGGGAACTTGTATATGAATGATTTATGTGAGATTAGATGAATGCACATGTCATAGTTCATGAGGTATCATAGTGTGTTTTTAAAATAACAATGAAATGAATTTTGTGAATTTTTTTTTTGTTTAAAAGAAGGGTTATAGTAATTTGAAACTGGGTTGGAAATGTTTAGATTTTAAAAATAAATCGGAAATGGATTTTTTTTAAGGGTTTTATTGTTTTTTCTTCAGTTTTTTGGGATTCCAAACTTATAGTTTTGATCTCAGGGAATTTTCTTTTGCTAGTCTTTTGGGCTTCAAGACAATTGCAGTTCCATTTTAGTTTATCTTATTTAATGATGTAATTTACGACCATTAGAAGAAGTTGTGTGGTTTGTTGAATTAGAGTGGGTCTTTGGGTTATTGGGGACTCCTAGGGTCATTAACATTCATGTGGTCTCAGTATTGTTTGTGGGTCCAGTTTAAGGACTAGTGGAGATGGGATGTCCCTCCATAGTTGAAGGTTAGTGTGGGGTAAATGGTGGTTAGCTCTCTCAAAGTTTCTCTATCTAGAAAGGATTTCATACTAATGGAACAGGCCTGGAAGAATTTATCCTCGTTTTCTATGACATCTAGTTCATCAGACCATCTTTTGATGTGCCATCAATAGGGATGGTATGGGCATTCTAAGTTGTTACGTCACATCCCAACGAAGTTACTCAATCATTATGATCATTTGGGTAATTGGGGTATGCTAGTGCCTAGCTATGCATTATGATATTATTTATCCATAGGGTCCCTAACCATATGTATCTGGGTGAATCTCACACATTCAATCATTTACGAGGGTGTGTGGAACCACTGTCCAAATCTTGTTTTCGTCTTTGGATGAAAAATTTCAATGTTTTAGTATTTTATTCTTAACATCATCATAAAATCATCCTTGTTGTGGTGATTTCATGATCTCATTCTACTATAATTAGTTATTACTTATCTGCTCTTAGTGTGGTTTCAAAGTAGTTTAGATCCTTGAAGGTTATTGGGCCAGAGAATTAAGAATCACATTCTGATTTTGAGTTTTGTATCTATAGTGTTCGTTTAAGGAATGTTAGGTTTTTTTGTAATTAATGGGTAGTATTTCTGATCCATTTCATATCTCATACACCTATCCATGGGTTTTCCACTAGTGTATTTCACTTCTTTTTGTCTATCCCTCTATCTTAGTGTCCTAGTGTGATCGTTTTAACGATAATGATTTTAATACTAGTGAAGTAGTTGTTTAGTTAGAATTGGGAATGTGGGTTGATTTAGTGCTTGGAATTCCCTAGTATATTTTTGTGTTGAGGATATTATTCAGTTTGTGAGGGATGTGTTGAGTTAATTTATCATCCTTAGTTTGCTGGGTCATTTCTTAGAATGATTTTCATTTTAGTATCTGGGGTGTTGTTCTGTCCAGGTGGATGAATTAATTGATTTTGGTCTGGGAGTTCCCACCCCCCAGGAGTGGTGTGTTTGGGCTTCCAGGTTTCTGTGTTAATGAATTCTGGTAGTGGGGAGAACCCTCCCTTGTTCTCCCCTCAATCTCAGGTAATAGTTCTTCTTGAATTGGTTAGTAGTGACCTGTGTTAGGAATGGTCACCCGGAGGCTTTCAGTTTCCTTTGGTTGTGTTTACCCATGGAGTTGAGTTGTGTTAATTATTGTCTTAGTGACTTTATAATGGATGAAAGTGTCTTTAATGGGGATAATTGTAACACCCCAACCCCTAATACCTCTTATTTTACTATACATTGGCTTTGATTTGTTTTCAGTTTATGTTTGGGTTGAGTCCCAAATATGATTTTTGGATTTTAAAACTCTCAGAAGAGTTTTTGGACAACGCACAGTTGGCATATGGTCTAGCAGAACATCCAACTAAGATGCACGAGCTAATCGATGTCAAAAATTATTAATAATAAATATTAGTTGCAAAAAATGAAAATAAAAATTTAAGGAATGATTATTTTTTATTAATATTATTACTAATATGGTTATTATTATTATTATTTAGAAAGAAGATTATTGTTATAATTATAATTATTAATATTGTATTGTTGGTATTATTTTTTTTATAACTATGTTATTATTATTAACGTAGTAATTTTATTATTATTATTATAACTCTTTTTTATTTTTTTTAGAACCCAAATATACCCTAATTTGGTTCTTTCCCTCCCCTACGGCATTGATGTTACCCTCACCTTCCCCCTCACATTGACCTACACCCCATCCAGCATTGGCCAGCCTCACCTCGCTGCTACACCGACATCTGATGGCCGAACCATGCTCCAACCACCTCTGCATGGAGACCCACTATTACAACCTCCCTATGTCATCTTGATCAACGGTGTGAGATGGTCAGGCTGGGACAATCCCCCTGGTCAGGTGAGCCTACCTCTGGAGACCCGACCTCCCTCATCCTCCTTCCTTTGGCTACAGTCCCCTTGAAATCGCCTTTTCCTCTTCTCCAGGGCGCAATTCCCCTACCCCACAGGTGTGTTCTACCTTTGAATTTTTGTTTTCATAAATTTGGACAAACCTTAGGGTTTCAAGTATAGAGATTTTTTTCTTAATGTCTAGGGTGTGTTATTGTTTCATAGTGTATTGTTCTTCTTTCCATTGAGGTTTTGGCGCATTCACACTTGTTGAGGTAGGTGTCTCTATGCCTTCTCTTCCAATTTAATTCCATGTGATGCATGTGTTTTAGTATTTAATCCCTAATACATATTGTACACACTCATTAAATTCATAGTTAATTAATTGTAGATTTTTTATGTTGATGGATTTGATTAAAAATATGTTTTAGGTTGTTTATATATTTGTGCACATGTGTGTGTTCCTTGCCTTTTGGTTTGAATAATTTTAATTTTCCATCAAAATGGTTATGTTTGACATGTTAGATGGTTTTTTCTTAAGGAAACATTTTTGTGCAAGTTGATTGGTATAGTTTGGGTGGTTTTATAAAACATGGTTTTTTAGTGTAAATGGATTATTGTGCTAATAAACTATGTGTGTGATCTCTTCAAAAATGGTTGGGGGAAGACCAGTTGTGCTATGTTATTGAATGTGGGCACATTCATGGATTCACATAGTACACCCATGGATAAGACTACAAATGATGATGACATTTGCAGTGGCTCTTCTCTCAAACCATTATTTTCTAAAAATAACTTCTGTTTTCTCTTTCCCTATCTTTTTGATAAATGGATCTATTTTTTAAAAAATGACTGAAGGTGTTTTATCAATATTTTGTGAAAAAGTTTTATGAAACATTTGGTCTTTGATAACTAGGTAATTGTTTCTTAAAATGGTTTAAAAAATGTTTGGAACCATTATGTGCATCATGCAAGTTTCAAACACACATTTTTATAATAAAGTGGAACTAAGGTAAGGGACCATTTGAAAAATGTGACATATTTTGGTTTGTTTTTGAAACGTAAAGGCTAGATAACAATGGAATAGTGAAAATGGATTTTCTTACAGTTGAGAATTGATTTAATTTATTTCATTCTCTTTGATAAATACACCCTAGATGGGTAGAACTAAAGGTTTGTTTGGATATTATCAATTGTTTTTGGAATACCCTTATTGGGTTGTGTCCCATGCCTAGTTGTCGATCCATGAGTGTCGGAGGGTACTTGTTATGGACCTCCCATATGTAATGAATGCTAGAGGTAAAGGGAGCACCCTTGATGGGGTTGGGTGGTGCTAGATTATGTGGTGTGTTGGTTATATATATGTGCCTTACTTATTGAATTTCATTGCACACCCTCTTATGAAATATACATAGGAACCTTGAATAGAAAGATGATTTATCAAGAATGATTTCTGAACTAGTTTATATTATGCACTTTCTTGTGTCCCATAATAGGGGGATGTTCTGTTTTTATTGATATGGGATTGGGCCCCTCGACCAGGCTAGGTAGGCTGATATTTAGGCATTAGGTAGATATGACTTCATTGAGTATGGAATGACTTCATTATCGGTCACATGCATAATGTGTTCCAGTCTTCCTATGATTTTTTCGGATTTCCCATGTTTACTTGTTACAAGTATCACTAGATATATTTCACTCATTTTGTAGAATCTTGTTTATTGTTCCTAATTTTCAGTTTTTATTAGAAACAAATATGTTTGTATGGTCTATATGAAGAGGATTTAAAACTATTTTTTTGGAAAGAGAAAGTAAAATCTCCTTTATCCCTCCCTATAATCTGTTTTTAATTAAGAGGGAGATATATCTTGTTTTATTTTTTTAAGAATGTAATGTGTATATAAAAACAATATTTTTAATTTATATGATACTAGTATTAATTGAAATATTTTTAAGATGGAATGAAATTGATTATTTGGTGGTTTCCAATGTAACTGTTAGATATAACACTAACTATACCACTCGATGTTGGTAGACCTGAGCTATTTGCTGGGTTTAGTTTTTGTTCAGGACACCAATAAGTTTCCCTCATTTAGATCATGACTAGTCTTGTGGTTGGAGGTGATCAAGAGGTCACATGGAGATCGTGTGTTAGCAGTTCAGTTTTTTCATTTTAGTTTTAGTTTTGTATTTAGGGTTTCAGTTTGTGTAGTTCTATTTTGTAGCTGGATCTGTTTATATTGTTTATGTTTAGTTTCTGGTTTATATAGTTTCATTATATCATTTATCAATCAGATCTTTTTTTTTATTTCCTTCACGCTAAATTGTTCCCTCTTTTATTTTTGGAGGCCCAAGACTAGTTGCAAGCCTGTGGGGAATGGGAATTCCCCCAAGCCATGTTGCAGACCGGGTCGGGTGACCGGTTCAAGGTTGAACTAGGCTGGTTCATGAAAATGAATATATTCCATTTTTATTATACATAAATTTTTGTATATTACCATATCCAATCTATGATATTTATTTCATGGGGTATATATTTCAAAATTTACCAAATCGGTAAAAATTATTTATCCCAATTTTCCATCTTTGAGACCCATGTTTTGAATGCAACTAAATTCTTATTGAGGTCTATATAATTATATTTTATGTGTTATATCATGAATTTCATTTTCATGATATTTTAAGCTCCATGTAATTTTATTTTCTTTCATGTAGAGTATTAACCCAATTAACAATGTGGTAAGATTTTATTAAAGCAATCTCATCACCTTTTATGATTTTTAATTATTATGATTCAATGATTAAATATTTTGATCCATCTCCCAATAAAACTCATGAATTTTTTCCTCCAATAGTTATTCATGGTATCCAATTGTATTAGTACCATTTTTAAATTCTTTTGTACTTTAAATAATGTATTTAAGTAAAATCTGATTGTCTCTCTCTTTGGTCGGAAATATATTTTTTTCAAAAACCATGTTTTAAAAAATGTTTTCCAAAATGTTTTCCAAAGATGATTGAAGCCCAATTCTAAGAAAAAGGTATTTGAAAAATGATTTATGTTTTCCAATTCTTCCATTATGTTTTAAAAAAGTTATTTGAAGTAAAATGGTTTTAAAAGATCTGTAATAATTTAAAATGTGTATTCAATTTATAAGGGATATTTTCCTGCTTAAATGTTTTTAAATGATCATTCAAAATTATTTCCCATATACTGTTATATCCATTAATATTTGACATGAAATTGTGGGGAAATTATTTAATGATTCAATTCTGATTCATTATTTAAATGGATTATATTTTGAAAGAATGATGTTTATGGAAAACCATTTCTATCTCACAGTTTATATGCATTTGAAACCTGCTTCATTTCATGGGTTATGTTTATAATGAATTTATTATAGATTCTATATCATTGCACAAGTGATTATATAATTACATGTGTATAATACCCATTTATTTTCATTGGCTATGATATTATTATTTAGGATCGTTTGGGACATGTATATGGGATTTCATTATGATATGGATGTGACATATATTTCCCTCTAATGAATTGGGTAAAAATTTATATCTCATGATATAGAAATGGATAGAATGAAAAATGAAATTGCTTCAATGTTATAGGTCTGGAATGGGATATGAACTCAGTTCGGTATTTTGGGTCTGGAATGGGGAGTGAACATTGTGTAGTAATACAATGTTGGAACGGGGTGTGAACCTAGTACAATAAAGGTAATTGTCCATCAAGATGACCATGATAGAAAATCCTTTAATACTATGGAAATAACTATATATTTTTATGTGTCTGTTGCAATTTAATGGGTTATTATTATGTTATGAACTCATGGGTTATATTTTTCTATTATTATGACTCACGTCTTATGATCTTCCAAGATTTATTCCATGATTAATTTTTAAGATCTTTGATATATATGGTATGATCTCCAATTTTCACGATCATGTTCTCACACCGTTATTCTTATGATTATTCTTACATATCTCCCTTGGTTACCCTTACTAAGAATTTGATCTCACCCCATTATATGTTTCCTTCTCTAGTTTATGAGGATATATATTAGGATTAATGTGTCTAAGAAGGTTGATAGTAAATATGATCCTAAAAATATTTAATAAAGCTCACATATGTAGCAGTGTTTAGGATTCCATGTTTCCAAAGGCAATAGACTAATACATTATTTTGGAACCTATTTGTATCATGTTTTTATGAATTTCTCATATTTTATTTAATGTTTATTTATGAAAATTTAGGGTTGTTATAAATTAGGCTACAAAGACATCATTATTTCTATCATGGTCATAACTGATATATCATTCCAACATTTTTTATGCATAAACCAAGTAACCTAACTTTTTATTTCAGGCGACAAATAGATACTTCAAGGAGCTAGATAATACTAGGCCCCACCCATCACTTTTTTATGTTCAATTAATTCACCATATAGAATATGAAAATAATACCTCTATGAGAAGTCAACATGCCCTCATAATCTATAAATTTCTATATTGAGAGACAAAATATGTCATTCCAATACTTTTAAAATCAATAAATCAAAATTAGACATTAATAGAATAAAGTTGGTAGATTAAAAAATGAGTAATCTAATTTTTTCATTAATCAATGAATATTCATATCATAATGACATGGGTATAGATTTTAAAATTTTCCCTATTTAATAAATGAAGTAGATTTATATTTAGGAATACCTAAATACATTGAGAAATTATTATACGGTTAAGATAATAATTTATCTGATCAATATATGTATTGAATTTATATTATCACTACTAAATCACTGGAAGGAAATATAGAGTGTTCATAAATGAATGGAATGAAAAATAAAATCATGTATATAAAAAATGATTTGAAAAGTTAGTATAAAATATGTTTATACATAGGTTTAAACTCCCATAATAATTTAATTTAATTTTTATAGTAATTTATGAATCTGAATTTTCCTGGGGATATTTTTTTAATAATGTTAAAAATTTAGTGATACTGCAAAATTGTTTTTAGAAAATGTTTTTAACATTATCCAGAAATAAAATGATAGAGATCACATTCAATTGTAAATTTCAAGTACGTGAATATAAATCATTTAAAAATATTTTTTTCTAAATAGAAACATCAAGAATAAATGGTTAAATAGATTCAAATTTTATTAATAGAAAATGTGAAGTAGAGGCTAAAATATTTGATTTTGAATGGATTGATACCCATTTTTAATATATAAAACCCCATTTTCAAAAAACACATTATAAAATGTGCAATAGAACATACTTTTTTTAACAAGTGAATGGAATTATGGTTTTCACATGAGATAATATATAATTATCTTTCCAATTATAAAGGTGAAAGTTTGATGTAATGAAATTATGAATAACGAGGGGGAACTCTCATTTAAGAGGATGAGAATTAATCTCAACAAGGAATAGTTTTTTGGAAAAATATTTATTAGGGTAGAAATACGAAATACGGTGTAACATTCCACTATAATGGAATAGAATGTTCCATGAAATAAAATATTAGTGTGGATGAAACCAATATTTAAATAAATATGTTCACAATGAAACATTATAACTCAATTAAGGTAGTTGAGTTAAAAAAAACCATTTCCACATTTGAATCACGAGATTTATGAAGGGAAAAATGACATGGATATTTAAAAAATTCACTATAAGAATATTATAAAGTAAATTAATTATTCATTAATCACAAAATTTTAGAAATAACATATATAAAAATATAAAAATTGTTTTAGGAAAATAATTTTGATATAATGAACCCCTTAAAAGTATCATAAACGTTGACATAAGTATCATTTGATAAGGTAGTTATAATGAAGAATTGATGAACCCCAAAAAATTATAAACTAAAAAAAATTATCTATTAGGTATAATATATCATCTTTAATAATATTTTTTGTAACTCTTTTTGGGAAATATGAGTTATCACAAACCATTAACATGGTTATGATTAACTTTTCACATCTACCCTCCATCTAGAATAATCAAATTATGTTTATTAGAAACATTTTTAGTAACCTTATCAATATATATTTCATTTAATATGGACCATATATTAACATATTTAGGTTAGTTATCACATATTTTTATATTATGTTTTCGTATTTGAGGTGGTCAATTATTATGTATGATTTTTGGTATGTTGATTATGTTTAAAGAGGATACTGATTAACAAAATTATATCCATAATTATAAGGTTATATATTTCAATTATATTTATGTTATAATAAAATTTATATAGTTACAAAGGATTTTATAAAATGAACATAGATTAGTAAGGGTACTACTATATCTTTAATTTAGGTGGTTGTGTTTCCATTGAATGTTTTTTGTTAATATAACATATATAATTTCCATTATGATATTTATATAATATTAAATGTTCCATAAATATCATTTTTGTACCATAAATAATGTTTCAAATTCAACCATTTTAGGTTTTGAATAATGATTTCCCAGCTCTTCACAGAGGCATTAGTCTGTATGATCAAACAACAGATGTAATTTTTTTATTAATTGATAGAAATAAATACGTAATGGATTTTCCATTAATATAATAACCCTTGAGTATACTAATGATAATGATTTCATTATGTAATAGTATTTAGTAATGGTTTTGATGATAAATAATATGAATAAAGGATGAGGAATATTTAATACTCACTTGGGGACGATGAAATTTCTATTGAAAGTCTCCCAAGAAAGAGATTAGGAGAATTTGTGGGAAATGTGGTATTAAATTAACATAAGAGTCCACTTATAAAGGAAAATTATCAACATTTTCAGGGAATGTTTTATAGAGATGTCTATATTTGATAGCATATAAGTGATCCTCTTTTATATGTGAAGAAATGGAGATATTTTTTTAAACACACTGAGGAATGAGTCCATTGGCCAATTCATGAACCCAAAGAAATTTATTAAATGAAAAATTTAACCATTCAAACAAGAGGTTTAACATGTATAAAAAATCATTGAAATGTGGGATATACAAGATAGAGATACATAATAAATATATCTAAATCCAAAAAATGAAAAAAAAACATCTAGGAAAAAAATTCCATCCTCCTAGAAGTCGCTGTATACAAAAAGGATTGCTTCTCAAAGTGGAAAATAGAAATTATCAACAATGAATCTAACACCACTATAAGAAACATTAACTATAATTCTAAAATATAGTAACCATAATGTATGGATTAATAAAGATAAAGTGGTTATATCAATATCCAAGATAAAGAGGATGATGTCCTGAGAGAGAAAAACCACCATAATGATAAATACAAATAAAAAAGAAGTATTCCATCAATAATGATATCATCAACTACATTCCTGGATCCCACAAAGTTAGGATGGAAATTGGAGTTCCCTATTTATCTATATTGAACATTAATACTGTATAAGGGACATGATTGTATAGAGAAAAATGTGGCATCTTTAAAAACCCACCAAAATCCAAAACCATCTAGATTGAACATAAGACAAATGTAAAAACCAATAAGGAAACAATATTTAATGAAATAAAATTTTCTTGAACATCATACAATATATGGTAGAAAGAATCATATAAAATACTTTTTCTCCTAATAAATAAACTACAAGAAATCAACTACAATGATTTCTAATAAAAATTCAAGTCAAAAAGGATAAAAAAAGTAACACTGTCATATGAAAATTCCTGAAGATGATAAATAATTATCCATATAATAACATCATTCCAGATTTATTATATTAAAATATAAACAAGAAAGGGATATATTTCCATAGAATTTCCTTTCACCTAAAGTTAGTATTTTAATTTAATTAATTCTTTATTTTATAAAACATTCTCTCATTAATTTTATGGAATGATTTTGTAGTGATTTGACAATCATGGTTTTTATTAAAAAATAATATTGTTCTAAAACCCAATAAAACATTACATCCTCCATTTTCAATTCAATCATATATGAAACCTTTAATGTGGGATCAACATCATCATCAAAAATTAAACCATCCAAATCCTTATCAGCAGAAGGTTCACAAGATGGTTCAACATTAATAGGTTGTGTATGGGAGTATATTTTTGGTGATCAATCATCATAAAAAATCTAGTGATTTTTTTTCTATATTGAAGTAAACTCCATTTTTCTAATTCTTCTTGGGATTATAGGTGACAAAACCATCTGGGTTAATGATTTTTATTTTCCTTTCTTACAGATTCATTTAATATAAGCCTCCTCCATCTAATAGTCTTGTTAATTGGAAACTTGGTGTAACTTATTCTTGTCAATGTGGAAGCCTTTATGCTCCTCTTCTTATAAGACATAATTAGATTTACTAATTTAAACTTCATCTACCACCTTAGTGAAGGAATCCGTAGTTGTACCTAGATAACTATGAACAAAATCCAAAAACAATTATTATTATCCTTTGTGGGGTGACACATAGATTTTATATTCCTGATATTTTCCATAACTTTATTCATAAACACATCATGTTTCTCATCTACATTTGTTTACCCACCAATAGTTCTCTAAACCCAAGAAGGTCATGGAAAAGCTATGTAAAATCACTATCTATGATTTATTTTTCTCCCTATTCCACCCATGTATTCTATGAGCTAGAGGATGAACTTCTCTAATTCCATAGTATTCTGAGGAGTGTCCCAGCATTAGTAAATCATGATAACAAACATGTAATTTTTCTAAAACCACTTCATTAAAATACTGGAAATTTCATATTGGATATAAATCTATTAATGAAGTTATTGTAAAACATAGTCCTACTAAAAAACACTAGAAATATAAGTTGATGATAATTTCCTCATTTAAATTTCCATCTTTTAGGTATTTACATAAATATTTTAGATTAAGACAAGGGAATCTTGTTTGAATAAGTGAAGTGGTAAACTATAAAAGCCAATACAAACATGTATAATGGGGTATTAGATTCTAGGATCATTTTATGGGGGTAAATTTAAAAAAATCATAAAAAATATCAAATGAACATGAATGATTCTCCTAAATTTATAGTATTTTTCACCATAGGATAAGAAAAATAATTGGAATAATTTAATAAACCAATATGGAAGCTTATAGATCCAATTTCACTTAAATAGTTCCTCAATATATTTAATGATAACCTATTCATGATTAATTTTTTATTGAGAAAAAACATAAATTTAATGAAAGATTTTTTACCTCATTAATTGAGAAAGATATCACTAAATGTCCTTTATTAAACATTAAAATTAAAATATAAAATGTAATATTCTTTTATATGAAAATGAAATTAAAAAATATGAAATAATCTTATTATTATATCATATATATTATTAATAACACTAATGTCATTATATTATTCATATATACATTATATATATATAATTAGTTTGTCAAAAATCAAAAAAGAATTTTTTTTTAGAAATGTTAAATCTTAAATCAATTGTCATATCAATTAGTTATTTAGCTCTACAAAATTAAACTATAAATTGAATACCACATTTGATGTTCCTTTTCTTCATAGGGTCCACCGAATGGAAAAGGGGAATACCTTAAGCACAAAGAGGGTCACCATTTGAGGAAACATTAAAAATTTGATAAAGGCATGGACCAGAAGCCCATTTTGGAGTGTGCCACGCAAGTCACCTGCATGCCGCACAAGTCACTTGCACACCACATAATAATAATTCAAGTTACTTGCGCGCCCCATTTGATTTTTCTCACAAGGTTCATGGTGGCCTATAAATAGCCCCTGCGGGACCACCATTTCGAGGATAGATTTTCCAGAAGTCAAATTCAAGCTCTGGTCACCCAAGTCTTCAACTCAACTCTTTCAAAAACATATAAGTTAGATTTTTACCTATAATGGAAGACTTGAAGGAGTAAGATAAGGCCTAAGTGTTTAGAATTCATCAACACTAGCGCACCTAAGTGTCCAAACCTCCTTAAAAGTAGAAACACTAGCGCGCCACCGTATCCATTCAATGAAACTTGTGCACCACCCTTTTGGAATCATCTTAGGATAGTAATAAAGGCTTGAGTTAAGTCTCACCCAAGTATTACCCTATAGAATCTCCATCACATAGGTGAAACCATGCCACACAAGTACACTTGTGTGGCCAAGACTTGCGTGCCAAATGACTTGCATGACCTACACTTGTGCACCAATTTCATTTGTGTGCTTCTCTCCCGTTCACCTCTCCTATTCAAGATATTAGACCTCAACACCTATTCAAACCCATTTATGGAATGATTCCTTTATTGTATTCCTTATCTGGAAGGGATTATGTGAGAAACTCTCCCAAAAACTCGTGACTTACAAGCTTTATGTCACTATGGTTAGATGTTTCCTTCACATAACCTCGTATTTTAAGATGAGAAGATCTTTTAATTTGGGCCTCATTTTCAGGAGTATGCCCCAGTCACAAGTTCCCTTAGTTTGGGTCTCCTTCTCAAGAGTAATCCGGAATAATAATTACTTTAACTATGGCCTCTTTCTCAAGAGTAAGACCCATGTTATAATTCCCATTAACCTGGGCCTCCTTCTTAGGAGTAATCCCTAGTCATAGTTTCCGTTAACATTGGGCATCCTCCTTAGGAGTAAGCCCCAATATTAAGTTCTTTTGATTTGGTCCTCCTTCTTATGAGTAAGCCTTGTGTTAAAACCTCCGAAACTCTATAAAGTACAAATACCTTTATGGACCCTTCTCCTGAGCTTATTTCTTGAAGTAAGTACTGGTCTTCATCTACTTGGGCAGTCATTCATACGTTAGCCCCACATCATTTCTCAAAACATCATATTTTGTGGAATCATCGCCATGTTTATGGATACCTCTTGTTTCTCACATCGAGCATGACTCACGTGAGCATAAAGTGTAAAAGTAGTCACAAAATCTTTTTTTGGGACATTAACCAGGCATAAACTCCAAAGTTCTTATCGGACTACGTGGGTTATGATTCCTTTTTAATGAGGACACGTAGGTAGCCCATCTGCTGGTATGATCCCAACTCTGAAATAATCCATGTCTTTTTGAATGACAACAAACTTCAAGTGCCCCACTGAGTAGCTTTAAAACCAGTATGGTCATCATAATGGCCAAGAGATTTCTATATAATATATTGAAGGATACAATTGACTAATGATCTCTAATAAATACATATGATTCTCTATTGATGAAGAACCTCAAATATTATTAAATATTCTCTAAATCCAATAAACATCAATGATTGATTTCCAAATCTAAAGGAAAACGCATTTTCATGATTGGGAAATTAATAAGGATTCGTGAACATAACTCAAATCTATATGAGAGTCCTGGAGTAGTCAATAACTCCCCCCAAAAAGGTGTGATGATCTTGACCTCCCATATTCTCGACCAATGCAAATTCTTAAGCCTCATCATTCTACAACTAATGAGCAACTACCTTTGGAATGTAGGTCCAAATGGATATAAACTCATTGGGTGTATCCTGTTCTATGAAGAAACCCGTTTGAAATCAATTGGAAAGTTTGAACCTTAAAAAAATAAGGTCATCCCCATTTCCAGAAGAAACAAAAAATGGGGAACCCGAAGTGAATCCTTAACCAAGTTAAAATATGTTTTACTTATTTGTTAGGCCCCTATTAAACTCAATATGAGGGCTAACAATGCAATAAATAACATATGTGCTCATACAAAAGATGTAGTCTGGACAAACCTATCTTGATTATGTATGCTATATCAAACAGACACTCTTTTCCAAGATCTCTCTGCAACACAGAATGACTTCTCTAAAGTTCACACCTGTGAATGCCTCATCCAATACTCCTACTAGATCATCATCCACTCTGAGGATGAAATCACCTACTCAGCTTCTTCAACGCTGGGTCCCAAATGCATTGGTGATGTAATATCGTCAACACGGTACCATCCTGACACTGGAGGCCACTCGACAATCCCTCCAAGTTAACAACTCACCCTGGTTGTATGGATAGCAATGACCAATGGTCAAGAATCAGGTGGTTCCAACCAATGTATCCATCCATTTCGGGTCATTATCCCCAGAACGCAACAACAAGTCCCTCCCATATTACAGGGAGGTGAATGAAGAGGTCACTCAAGGCCTCAGTTCAAGAAGACAGGAGCCCTTCCTGTGGACTCCCTCCAACAATCGCCACCAGACTCATGCGGTAGTGCACCATTAACATGATGAGGGTATCACTTATAGGTGTTCGGATCAGGTCCCTAAAAACCTAGCACGCAAGATGAATCGTCAGAGGCAAAATTGGGCCAACAGGGAGCAGGTTCTTACCTCTTCCCTCTACGAAGTAGTCCATCAACCTAACTTGATGGCAACCAAAAAGCAGTAATATACAACCGATCATCTTAATTTCACTACCCAGCTGACTTGTCTAGCAGTAACACACCAATCCTGCCAGGAAATTCCGGCAGAGTACTATAGTAAGGCACATACACCTATTTATAAATCATCATCCAATCAGCAAGCTCGTCTGACTGAATCAAAAGAATATTTCCAACATAATGTGGTGACCACCTATAAACAGTAGGCACATACACCAGCAATTCAACAATCAAACCAAAAGTCTTGTTTGGTAGCACCTGGAGATGTCAATAGGAAATCTCCAATGACAAACAGGAGGCGAACACAATATTCTGCCCCCAAAAATGAGTACTGTTAGAATTATATGACGGAAAAGGGAGGACAGGAGTAGGAACACACACCTACTCCAAACACGGAAGGGATGTATATTCCCGTTCTGGAAGCTGAATACACCAAGCACATTCTGACAATGGTGAAAGAGCAGAAGAAAATCCCTGCCAATATTCTGGATACCAGTCCGAATATTATAACAACTTCTGCAACATCATAGGGAATGAAACACAAATCTATCCTTATCAGCGGTGTGACGCATCAAAATGTCACCCCGGAGTAGATACACACCTCTGTTCTAGTCCAGGATGGTCATGGTGCATACTCCCCCATGTCATACAGACAATCAAGTTGGGCACATACACCCGGTTTAAATGGAGATAATCAGCCTAACCTTACCATTTCTCCTGAGTAACCACATACACCTGCCCATAATAACCACTTTTGTCAATAAGTGGTTTCCAATGTGTGTAAGAAGGCATCCAAGAAAAAGACCCATCTAATACTATTAAAAAATCAAGATCCAATATGCAATAAGGCCTTTCTCAATGCTGGAGTTCTTGAATCCCTCAGACAATTATTTGTTGCAACTCAGGATTCTACTCTCTCATTTACAAATTATAGAAGTAACAACAATAATTATGAAGGACATCATTAGACACATCCTCATGAAGGCTCGCTTCGTGACAATTTGGTCAATCTTGAAGTATCATCTTTAGATGAGAGCCACGATAACCCTCTGTGTTGCCAGAAGACCAAGGAGAAAAAAATTTCATCTTTTTTTGTAACCCCCCATGGTGGTCCTCTCCTTGATGATGAATTTAGTTACTAATGTTATTTCCGCAGTAGTAATTCATATTTCCTGGAAAATTCATCAATGGACAATGCAGTAATGAGAAGTCCCTATTATCTAAAAGGCACATACAAATGAAAAGCCAGTCATGTATAATTCCTTACCACTAGCAAGTGAAATACTTTCTCAATCAGAAGATAGCCCAGGGTGTTGGTCATTCTCTGAACCACCTCTGGGTCATTCATCTTCTAATTTGACAAATGAATTATCTACCAATTTTGTTGAATCTAATGAATAAAAAAATAAGCACCAACTTTGGTCCAATCAGGTAGAAAAATCATTATCAAATTACAAAGATGAAGTACTGAATATGAGAAAACAATTGGAAAGAGGTGAGATACCATTCATGTTTTGGCCTTTGGCTGACACGCAGTATGATATTCCAGAAACAGTGACAGAATATTGTATTCACGATATTTGTCTCAACATATGGAAAACTCTTTGTCACATAAAATAGAAAATACTACCTTATGATGATTATCAAAACCATGTTATGGTAATAGAAGGGTTGCAATGCCAAATTGACTTGGCATATCTATCAGTTTCCAGACATCCAAAGGATGAAAAGCAGTAGAGAGCCCTTCAGTGTACATGCCTTAGCACATTAAAAAGGTTGTGCTGGTTAATTACCTATTCCTCATCTGGTATTCATATTAGTGGATAGGGAGATCATGGAAAATTGCATTTCAATATGATTTGTAGTAAAAAAAACCCGCCAAAAGTGGTGTAATGTAATGTTATTGCCCATGGCTGGCCACATCTAACTTGTTTTGTGTGTAATAAAAGGCTTTCTCAAGAACATGCCTCAACTAGTGAATCCCAAAGTCAGGCATATAAAGAATTATATATTGAATTACTCTTTCATCAAGAAAATCATAATATCGAACATGCTTCTAGTTTAGATCATGCACCTCATCATGTGACAGAGATGTCATAAATAATCCAACAGTCATCTGATCCTGGTGGTTTGAGTGGATGTAGGATTATGCATCCGGTTAATTTCTAGACTAAAATCCGAAAAATCAGGAGAGATTTTAAGAAAATTTTAGATGTAGCAGCTCAAGAGCCACCTCAGCTTTCCAGGCTAGGGACTCTTTTAATCCAACCCTCAAGATCAATAGACATGATTTGAGGAGTTGAGAAGGAAAAATTGGAACAGTCCGAGTCCACTGGACTGGGGACTTTTTCAAATTCTCAATCTCTCCCTCAGCGAATGTCAGTCTTCTCCCGATTAGGAATGAGGCCACGAGAGGAAAATAGATCCAAATTATAAAGAAATTCCCTTCAAATTATGATTCATCAAGAAGTTATTGAGGGATCAATCACATAAAAGGAAATGTATCATAAAGGACATGGAAGAAGACAATATCAAAGAAACCCGAATAAAAGGGCTGTAATGCGTTATGCATCAATAAATGTCATCAATGCCGTTGTCACTAATCCTCCAGAATATGAGTCTCACTTAGAGGGATCCGATGAAGAAGTTCTTGTTCAAAATGTTGTACATACAGAAACCAATGAAGGGGTGAATGTACCAACATCTATAGGGTTTCCAATAGGCAAGACATTCATTTTGTAACGCCCTTCCCTACTCCAGAAAGGCACATACCAAGGAAAAGGGTAAAAGTCGGGTTACATCCCACCCTACCTCTGGAGAAGGCCAATCACCCTCACTAAAGGAATGGTTTGAACAATAAGAAGAAGAAATGAAGGAGTTAAGGAGGTTAAATGCAGAACTACTTCAAGGTAGTCTTCCACCTAAGCGTGCTAGAGTTAATATATCATGGTAATTTGTTGCAGCTACAATGATGGATCAAGAAAATCCCCCTTTAACAGTACACCCTCACAGGTCCAATCCTATGGGTCATATATGACAACAACTGGAAATACTACCATCAGTGGTAGTACCGGTCGCCACACCCGTCCAAACTCCAGTTATTACACCTTCACAAGTCCAAGCTCAACCAGATGTTTCTAAAAAATTAATGACTACGATTGAGTCATTAACTTCTCTATTGGAAGATATGGAATGAAAATTTCCACATGTTTAATCAGAAAAGAGAACTTACACTGAATGGGTGGATGCAATTCCTCCCCCGTCAAATTTTGTGAATACCACATCCCCAATTTTTAATGGTTTGAGATATCCAGAACAACACTTAACCCATTTTCTTTCTCGTTGTGATCCTATGATGGGAACACCTCAACAATAAGAAGTAGTTAAACTCAGGTGTTTTTTGTAGTCATTACAAGGACATACTTTTTTCTGGTATACAAGTTTGCAATCTCAGTGAATTACTTGGTGGGAAGATCTCAATCAAAGGTTCCTTCTTCAATTTAGCTCAACATTACCAAAGACGATAGTTTTTTATCTTACCAATCTTCATCAAATGACAATGAGGTGGTACTGAATATGAGAAAGCAACTAGATAAAGGTGAGATACCATTCATGTTTCGGCCTTTCGCTGCCTCTCAGTATGATATTCCAGAAATGTTGAAAAAATATTATATTCACGATATTCATCTCAACATATGGAAAAATCATTGTCACTTAAAAGAGAAAATATTACATTATTATGAATATCAAAATCATGTAAAGGAAAAAGAAGTGTTGAAATGCCAAATTGACTTGACATCTCTCTCAGTTTCTCAATATCCAAAGTTTGAAAAGCAGTAGAGATCCTTTCAATATACATGCCTTGTCTCATTAAAAAGGTTGCGCCAGTTAATTACCAATACCCCATCTGGTATTCATATCAAGGGATGGGGTGTTCATGTAGAATTGCATTTCACTGTGCTCACTAGTAAAAAAAGCCAGCCAAAATTGGTCTCACGCAATGTTATTTCCCATGACTGGACACATCTAGAAAATAAGAAAATGAAAATATTAAACAGAGATATTGTTTAGAGCAAGTTCATCATCTGGTGACAGAGGTGTAACAAATAATCCAACGGTCATCTGAGCTAGGTGATTTGAGTGGATGTAGGATGATGTGTCTGGATAATTTCTAGAATAAAATCAACAAAATTAGGAGATATTTTAAGAAAGTTTCAGATGTAGAAGATTAAGAGCCACCTCAGTTTTCCAAGCTGGGGACTCTTTTTATCCAACCCTCGGGATAAACAGACAGGATTCAAGGAGTTGAGCAGGAAAAACAGGAACAGTCCCAGTCCACCGGACTGGGGACTTTTTCAAATTCTAAATCTCTTCCTCAGCGAAAGTCAGTCTTCTATCGATTAGGGAAGAATCGACAAGAGGAATGCAAAGCTGAATTATTAGGAAATACCCTTCAAAATATGGTTTATCAAGAAGTTCCTATGGGATGAATCAAACAAAAGGAAATGTCTCATAAAGGACATGGAAGAAGACATTATCACAGAAACACTAACAGAAGGGAAAAAATGGATTATGCATCGATAAATGTCATCAATTCCATTGTCACTAATCCCCCAGAACATGAGGCTCACTCAGAGAGATTAGATGAAGAAGTTCATGTTCAAGAGGTTGTACATACGAAAACAAATGAAAGAGGTGTATCTACCAGAAGCTAGAGGGTTTCCCAGGGGAAAGACATTCCTTAGGGTAATGTCGTTCCGAACATTAGAAAGGAACATTCCATGGAAAAGTGTAAAATTCAGGTTACATCCCATCCTACATCTGGAGAAGGCCAATCACTCTCATTAGAGGAAAGGTTCGCACAACAAGAAGAAGAAATAATGGAGTTAAGGAGGTTAAATACATAACTACTCCAAGGTATTCTTCCTCCTAAGTATACTGGATTTAATAAATCAAGGGAATTTATTGCAGCTATTAGGATGGATCAAGAATCTCCCCCCTTTAGATGTACACCCTCACATGTCCAATCCTATGGGTCATATGCGACATCAACTGGAAATAATACCATCAGTGGTAGTACCGGTCTCCACACCCGTCCAAACTATATTTCTTACACCTTCTCATTTCAAAACTCAACTAGATGTTTTAACAAAATTAATGACTACCATTGAGTCATTAACATCTCAGTTAGAAGCTATGGAAGGAAAACATGCACAAGTTCAGCCGAAAAAGATTTCTTACCCAAAATGGGTGGATGCAATTCCTCCCCCATCAAATTTGTCAAATACCACATTCCTAATTTTTAATGGTTCGGGAGATCCAGAACAAAACGTGACACATTTTTTTTCTCATTTTGATCATATGATGAGAAATACTCAACCACAAGAAGTAGTTAATATCAGGTGTTTTTTGTAGTCATTACAAGGACCCACATTTGTCTAGTATACAAGTTTTCAATCTCAGTCAATTACTAGGTGGAAAGATCTCCGTCAAAGGTTCGTCGTCAATTTAGATAAAAATTAGTCAAGACAGAAGTTTTTGATCTTACCAATTGTAATCAAAGGTAAAATGAAATAGTTATGGATTTCATTGCTTGATGGAAGAGATTGACATATTCTGTATGTTTAGCACTCCCTCAATAAGTGTTTCTGTTAATCTGTGTGGAAAATCTGCGTGATGAATAATGCACATCGTTGATCCCTATGAAATACACATGATGGTTTCGAGAACTTAATTAAATGGCTCAAAAGATAGAAGACTCTCTTATAAAGACTACGGATAAAACTCATGTAATTCAATTAGTTCTAGGAATGAGAATAGGTAAAGTAGAGACTGCTACAGTTAAACATAAACAAGCACCCATACCTGCTTCGACTTCAAAACCTTCATCATATAGAAGGGCTCCACCTCTTGAGTTTCAACAACAACTGCCACCTCATCAATATGCTCAAAAATATAAAATGTGGAAAAATTTTGAGGATTTAATGAACAAACCATAATGAAAATTTTTCTAATTACTTCATCTTGGCTATGGAAAACAATCTGGTTTAGTTTCCAAGGCCCAAAAGGCCAAATAAGGAAGGAGATGAAGACCTACCCAAATATTTTACATTTCATCAGATGATGGGGAATCCCATTAAGGAGTTTGTTGTCTTCAAAGTCCTCCAGAAAATGATGGTGGACTCTAGACAAGTAAAACTGAATGGTTTTTCATCCCAAGTAGCATGTGTTACTGCTACTGATCAAGAGAAATAAGGTGAGTGACACGAATTCAAAAGTAAAAATGAATTGAAATATGATGACTAGATGGTCAGGAAAATGATAAAAAAAACTCATTCCATCTTACGAAAAAATTGAATCAACCAATTGTGTCTTATGTTTTCTCTGCCATAGAAATACCCCTTCATCAGAAGGAAAATCCTCAAAGAAGAAGCATAATTTGAAGAAATAAGAGAAGTCATAAGAAGACAAGATCATGTCAAAGCCTAAGATGTCTTTGACTCTGTAATATTTTATGCCATATAATTCAAAAAAACGGGCACCACCCCACCAAACATCACAGCATGAACTGGTTCATCAGACATAATCTTTATCAGATGAAGAATTGATCTTTGGTTCTGTTAACATGATTCATTTAATGGATCCCAATGCCAATGACAGTTTCGATCATTATGAGCCTAAGTTCCTTGTATCTAATAGTGGATTTTGAGGAAGAGACAGAGGTATAGGATACATGGGAGGACATAGATATTCAAGAAGCCACTATTTCCATCCTACGAATGCCAGAACTGTATATGAGGAATAAACTTGTGGAAAAGCTCTTCAGCGGGCTCAACAGGAACAAGGAAGTTCTTCCACACAAGGAAGATTCTGTCCTGACAAAATTATTTTGGAGAACCAGTTATAGGTTACACCTTCTTCCTCTCATCAAGTAGATAGACCTATTCGGTCTAATTTACTGATTCTAGGAGTGTTACCAATTCCTACCACGATATGGGATGCATCTACTGCCAAAACATCAACATCCAAGGTACCTGCAATACCACATTTCGATGATAGGAAACATATACCTTTGGACCTAAAGTATGATTTATTGAAACATTTTTCCCAATTACTGGACAAGTTACCAATTTTAGATGCCTTGAATCTATCAAAAGATCTTCAGGAGGCTCTTATTGAGGCTTTGTCAAGTCCTCAAGAATTCGAAATTGAAATTGATGCCGTTGAGGTATACCATATAGAGAATGATCCTGCAAAATGCTATGCAGTGACATCTTTTACAGATGAAGTTGAAGATGATTTTTTACATGGACATATCAGACCTTTGTATCTATCTGGAAAAGTCGATGATATAGACATCTGACGAGATTTCATTGATAATGGATCAAGAGTCAATCTCATTCCAATTCTTACACTTCGTCAATTGGGCCTCACCGAATCTGATTTATCTCTTTCTAATTTGATGTTCCATGGATATGATAAGAATGAACAATAACATATGGGATAAAGTACACTCAGAATTCAGTTTTGAGACCTTGTGTCTAATTCATATTTCATGGTTGATCATCAGGACACAACCTTCAACATTTTTCTTGGAAGACCTTTACTACATCAACATGTGGTTGTACCTTTTTCATACCGTCAATGTCTCAAATATTGTTTCAATGGTCAAATTGGGACATTTTTTGATGACAAGGCCCCATTCAATACATGTGAGTCTCAATAAATTGAGGCATAATTTTATCACATGGAGGGAAAGGAGAAATCCATGACAAAGAAGGTCATCAAAATTAATGCTCCGAATGGTTTGGAAAAGATTCCAGTAAA
This sequence comes from Viscum album, assembly GCA_963277665.1. Classification (NCBI taxonomy): domain Eukaryota; kingdom Viridiplantae; phylum Streptophyta; class Magnoliopsida; order Santalales; family Viscaceae; genus Viscum; species Viscum album. Next base: position 872,930,689 of record OY728163.1, read on the forward strand.
CCCATTTATACATGTGAGTACATATTATGTGTTTCCTATCAATCAAATTTACAAGATAGAACTAAATCCAAACACACATATAGAAACATCCATAATTTTAATTACGGCTACCAAGCCAGACAACATGAGTGAAATTGTTGATTCACCAAGTATTGATGAAAGCATAAATGGAGATGTCTTCATTTAATCCACTGAAATCTAGCAAGTCTATACATCATCAACCAGGACAGAATATGGTATAGCAATACTAGAGGAAAACAATGATGTCAATTCCCAATCCATCATCTCCTCTCTATCACCCCAGGAAGACCCTTCATCATCAATAGGGTCAGAAATGGCATCCTCTTCTTCAAGATATTCAAATTTTAACTTCCCTCCTAACCATGGAAATTATGCTTCGTCATCTACTATGAAAGTAGAAATAAGTGAAGTAACACATATTGAAGAAGAATGAGGAATATCTCAGGGATCCTCTTCCAACATTTGAAGAGGGTATCTCTACCACTGTGGATGAAATCAGAGAAATAAATATCGGTACAAAAGAATATCCACGCCCCACATTAATTAGTGTAGCCATGACTCTTGAAGAGAAATAAATTTATACTTCATTTCTAAAGAAAAATCGAGATGTATTTTCTTAGAAATATACAGAAATTCCAGGTCATGATCCCAATGATTCCACTCATCATTTGGATTTTCCAGAAGAACATCGAGGATTCAAGCAAGCCGCAAGAAGAACACACCAAACTTATGCCTCCAAAATTGAAGCTAAAGTTGATAAGCTTATCAAAGCTAACTTTATCAGAGAAGTTCAGTATCCCAAATGGCAGGCTAATATTGTCCCTTTGAAAAAAAAATGGAAAAATTAGTGTTTTCATTGACTTGAGAGATCTAAATTGGTATTGTCCCAAGGATGATATTCCTGTTCTGATCACAAAACTATTAATTGATTCAATAGCTCACTAAGAAGATCGTTCCTTCATGTATGGTTATTCAAGGTACTATCAAATATGAATGGCCCCAGAAGATGAGGAGTCTATAGCCTTCATAGCTCCTCATGGTGTGTTTTACTATCGGGTAAATCCCTTTGGCTTGAATAATGTAGGTGAAACATATCAATGTGCCATGCACCATATCATCAAACCCCTTTTAGGGAAATATGTTGAATGTTATCTGGATGATTTGGTTGTTAAATCCAGAAAACATTATGATCACTTGGCCTATTTTGGAAGACATATTCAACAAATGTCGACAACACAATTTGAAGATGAACCCCTTGAAATCTGCTTTCGGGGTAACCTTAGGAAAATTTCTATGCTTTGTTGTACACCATCGTGGTATCGAAGTTGATCTTAAGAAGAAAAAATCAATCCTTAACATGTCACCTCCTAGAAATTTGAAGGAATTAAGAGGAATTCAAGGACACTTGGCCTATATTTGGCATTTCATTAAAATTTGGAAGGCAGGTGTTTAGCCTTCACCAAATTAATGAAGAAGTGAGTCACCGACTAGTGGACTATATAATGTCATGAATCATTCGATATTCTCAAGAAATATCTCTTGAGTCCACCAGTATTAATTCCACCTGTTTAATGAAGACCACTTATTCTCTATGTGACCTCTTTAGAGTGATCATTGGGTGCCTTCCATACACAAAATAATGATGTTGGGAATGAAAATATCCTTTATTATCTCAGTCAGACAATTCTTGAGATAGAAACTCGATATTCAAGTTTTGAAAAGTGCTTCCTAGAATTAATCTTTGTAGTTCAAAAATTAATACACTACCTGCAACATCATGAGGTCTTTTTGGAATCTCACAATAACCCTCTAAATTTATTCTTAGTTGTCCAATGATTAGAGGACGTATGGCAAGGCGGGCAGTTATTTTTCTCCAGTTTGATATCTAGTATATGTCTTAAAAGGTAATAAAGGGCCAAGATCTGGCCAATTTCCTTGCTGAACACCCATCTGTAGAAGATACATATTTAAATACTGAACTTCCAGATGAGTAAGTCTTCTCTATTCAAGATAATCCTTAAACATGGGAAATGTACTATGATGGTGCTTCCACAAGTCCAACAGGGAAGAAAATGGAAGATCCTAAATTCAACATAGTTGGGTTAGGAATCATGATTATTTCCCCAGAAAAGGTAGTGCTACCCCATTTCTTCTTATTGTTAGAAGGTGGTAGAAACAATGAGGCATAATATCAAGCCCTCATCACATGCTTGGAATTGCCACTTCAGGCACAGGTAAATCACAAGAAGGTAAAATGTGATTCATATTTGGTAATAAAATAAGTAAATGGGGATTATTCCATTAGAAAAGAAGATTTAATCCTATTGTGTGATTACATCAGAGAGTTAATGGTGGGATTTCTCTCAGAACTGATATTTTATTATGTCCCGTGATCGCAAAATGCCCAAGTTGATGCACTGGATAATGTTCCCACAGCCCTAGAAGATCCAAATTGTGATGAAACAATCATCAGTATTTCCCATCATCATATAAGTTCATCTTATTTTCAAATTAGAACAAAGGAACTCAATGAATGTAGTCCTATTTCTTAACCAAATGGTCATAATACAGGATGGATGACACCTATCAGGGAATAACATCAAAATGGAACACTCCCACCCGATAGAGCATGGAAAGAACATGTCAGGGGACGTGTGGTCAATTTTACTCTTTATGATAGCGCAAATCAGAAAGATATTTTCTACAAGTGAGGTTTTGATGGAATTTTCTTCAGATGTGTTGATATTGAAGAGACAATGGTTTTCATGAATGAAGTGCATGCAAGAGTTTGTGGTGCCCACCAGTCTGGACATTGAATATCTTGTCAAATTTGAATGCATGGATACTTATGGCCTTCAATGATACAAGATTTTATTGATTTCACTAAGAAGTGTCATTCTTTCCAAGTATGTTCCAAATTTATACCTCAACCCCAGGAGTTGATTTGTACGGCTAAATACTTCTGGCCATTTTCTACATGGGGAATGGATGTAGTTGGACCTAATCCTCCTACAACAGCTAAGCAGTTTAAGTATATTATTACTGCTACTGACTTCTTTTCCAAATTGGAAGAGGTAATACATCTCAAATAATCCAGTGCTAAAAACATTGTTGGCTTTGTCAAGTCCAACATCATTACCATTTTTGGTGTTCCTCATACCATATTGATGGATAATGGCACCAACTTTTGTTCATCCAAGGTAAGAAAATTGTATCAAGAATACAATATCAGATCCAACCATTCATCTCTGTATCATGTAGCAGAAAATGGTCAAGCTGAGTGTTTCAATAAGACTATTTCAAATATACTTAAAAAGATGATGGATAAAGATAAGAATTTGTGGCATGATAATCTTTTTCATGCTCTATGGGATTATCGGACTAAAACCCGCACTGCTACACGATCAACTCCATATTCATTGGTATATGGAACAGAAGTAGTCTTCCCTATTGAAGTCCAATTACCTTCACTTAGAGTCACCATTTGGGATCTGTTATCTACAGATGAAAAATCTCAAAAGCGATTAAGTGAATTTGAACAACTAGATGAAAAAATATTTTGCACACTGCACCATTTAGAAGTCTATCAGAGTCAAATATCATGAGATTTTAGTAAAAAAGATAGTCTTCATTCATTCATTCAAGGAGAATTGGTATCAGTCCTCAGAACCCCAATGATACTGGGAAAGAAACCTCCAAAGCTTGAGCCAAAGTGGGAAGGACCTTACTCAATACATATGGTCTATTCTAATGGGGCTTATTCTTTACTATTAATGGATGGAGAACTCATTAAAACTCCATCCAATACAAGATATTTGAAGAAGTATTTTGTGTAACACAAATACACCCCTTGTCCTTGCATCAGGTCAGTAAACTACATAACCCCCTCTATCGTCCAACATGATGTTAAACTATGTCCCCCTTTTGTCAAACATGACATTAAACTATGCATCGTCTGAGCTGCAAGACATTAAACTACCAAGAACCCCAAGTCTGTGATACATGACATTAATCTATCATCATCGTATGTACAATTTTCTTTTAAACTCTATTGCCATGCGTGCCCTGGGAAACTAATCATGCATAACCCCCACACCATCCTTCATGGTTGCATCTTTCACGACATGATCATTTGGTCTGTTGCTGCTTCTTGTTTCTCGCACCGTGCATGACTCACATGAGCTTAGATTAATCTTCGACCATCACATCTTCTCAGGGCTGCTGACCACGCTTAAGTCCCAACATCATCTTTGGGTTGTTGTCCTCATGTACACCCTGATCACCAAATCCCTCTTAATTGAACTACGTGGACTTTGATCCTTGCCTCTTAGGCCGGGTACGTAGGAAACCTCCTGAGGTTCATGCTTGAAACAAGCTTCTTCACATCGATTCAGATCCATCCCATGCGATGTTGATCCATGAAGCCCCCATCAACCATCTTATTCATATCAGTTCACTTTTTTCCTACATGAAGTTAAATTGTGTATGTCCCATTGTCCTAGCTATATGACATTAAACTATACGGATCCCCATTGTCCATCCCGCAAGACATTAAACTGAACAGCACTGGTCTATGCATATGACCTTAAACTATTTGTACTTTTTGTCCTGTATGACAATAAACTACAACAATCCTTGATACCCTCACTCAAGAGGAATCATCGTCGAATTGGTCTCAATCCATGTCATATATCAAGAACTAAATGTGGCTTGATTCTCATCCTAATGAGATATGTAGTGACACCAAAGTCTTTAATCTTGGGTCCAGCTATTATTACGTTAAAATCCTCTTTACCCACATATGTATGAAACAAACCTGTTCAAAGGGTATTTCAAGAACAACGTGTGGCTTGATTCCCATCCTCATGGGATACGTAAGAACGTTCGAGAATTCCTCGAGTCCGGCCATGATCCTTTGGTCCTAACACAAAACTCCACTTTCAGTCCCTTGGATGAAAGGTCCCCCAGGGAGAACAAGATGTGATATGGAATACCCTGGTCTTTTATTTGCATCAGGTTTATAACAAATGCATGATGTGTCTCCCTCACTATGGTCCATTCTCTACGACCCAAAACTAAGATCTTCCATTCTATCATCTTGCATGACATTAAATAGTATATCAAGAACTACATGTGGCTTGATTATCATCCTAATTATATATGTAGAGACATCCAGAATCTCAATTCAGAATCCATCCACAACATTATATAAATAATATTCATGATATCCATAACCTTTTTCCTGACTTCTGGTCACAAAATTTATGATACCTGAGAGTTAGTTTTCCAGACTATACAGCACGTGCCCTTAGGTGGCCTTGCATAAGTTGTATGCATAATGGACCAGTCATCCCAAAAGATGCTACTATTTGACTATGCAGCTTTTGTCTCAGTTGGACATGAAAAATTCGGCTCCTATAACGGGTTTGTCAATTAGTGGTAATGTCATTCTTAGGAGAAGCCTCTTTTGTCCTTGTTGGTCTTAAAGACGATATATAAGGATCTAAAAAAGACTACCATCATTAACAAATTTTTTTCATACTATTTTCCATGATCTAAAAATATTATGTCGTATAATGTTTCTATCTCGGGTTTTAGTTGTATGATTTAAAACCACATATACCTTTTTTCCTAAATTTGGGTCAAAGATTCGTAGAAGTAACATTCCACCAATTCTATGATAATTCCGATCAGAAATATCCTCTCCATATTCAAGTACTTTTCTCCATAAATTTGACTCTATGCTTTAGAAAGTTTGATTCCACATAAAACATTCATTCGATTTTAACAATAGGAAGTTAAATTTGTAAGAGTTCTTTTGCTCGACTATGCAGCACGTGCCCTTAGGTGGCCTTGCATAAGTTGTCTATATAAAGACCTGTCAGACCAAAGATGCTACTATTTGACTATACAGTTTATGCCCTAGTTGGCCCTAAATAATTCAGCCCCCATAACAGGTTTGTCAAATAGTGGTAACTTAAATCTTATAAAAGACTTCCTCCAATTCATTTTCGCTCTTTTCCCCTATCATTCCTCAGAATCAAAATTTCTCAAGTGATAGTTTACAATTTCCCCCCTCCATAATTGAATATGGTAATATGTTTCCAAACAAATTATCAAGAATTGAGTAAATACCATCCATTTGGTCAAAGCTATTTGACTTTCAATATTAGCCTTTTTATAGTCCAACATGCATGAATTTAAACTGTTAATAACAAAAGACATGGTACTCATTAAATTGGAAACCTATAAAGGTTACATTGAACAAAAGTCGAGTCCTATCTCGATAAACATACATTTTTTATGATTTAGGTAATATTGAGAAATTAAAAGATAAAGTTTTTGGGGTTGTTTATATAACCCTAGTAAAAATTGAACTATGTTTACTAGGCCCATTGGATTAGGTGAAAATAATAGCAATTAAAAAAAATGAAGGTACATATGATTGAAGATGAAATGTTTTTTCATTTGATAAACAAGATTAGAAGAACATCTACAGGTTGGAGTCTCTTATATTATTTTTAGAAATTACAGAAGACTTTCAACATGATTTTGCATCTGTTTCACAGCATCTCGAGCATCATTAGTAGCCACATTATGTTCATTTACCTGACCAGCTTCACTCTCTTCAGGCTCCACGATGTGCTTATTTGGCATCTTTTATGGCTTTTATACCATCCGTTTGGATTTCTTCAAATGGATTATAAAGCTGTTCGAGATCCCCTGTAACAACATCCAGCTCTTTCTGAAGGTTCAACTACTGGAAAATCTTCTCCTTGATCTTTTTATTCAGTTCCTTTATCTTTGTTGCACGATCAGCCTCAGATCAAAACATTGCATCCTGAAATTCACTAGTATTGATCAGCAATGTAGCTCTGATCAGGTCTTGAAAACACCTTTGATCTTGCTCCCTCCTTTGAATGACTTGTTTCACTATGACATGGATTTATTGATATAAAAAACCTCCAAGTCCATGTATGATGATCAGGGATGAGAGTCTTGGATGTTTTTAAGACATCTCTTCAAAAGGCAGCTCAGATATTATCTATCATATATTTTTCCATGCCTTGCAATGTGAGAATTGGAGCACCTTTTGCACCTCTGGGTCTGATTCAGCATCACTATCACATGGAGAAACATAGTTAGGGATTGATGCACTTAAGGAAGTACCCTATTCTTCTCCTTCCTTGACCCTGATTGCTTCCTATTATGCAACTTTTTAGGCCGAGGCATCACCTCCATATTTTGACATTAAAGCTTACACCCCAGTTTGGTCAATTGAAAGTATGGTTAGTTTTAAAGAATAGTAAAAGTTGATTGATTTTATTTCAAGTTATGTAAACTAAAAATATCATTATCTTTTACCTAACAGTAGATCAACAACCTATGAAGACCCCTCCCTATCTTTCCTAGCTTCAACACGATTTTTAGGATGGGTTTCATGAGGGTCTGTCATGTTAAGTTCTGCTTAAGCCAGTGTTTCTGTAATAATAGGGTTGGCATCAATGTCTACACCCCTTTTAAGCATTGTTGGTTAAGTAGTTTCTTTAGATGTAACTGTACATTTTTTATCCAAACATGTTTAGAAGTGTAATCAAGAGAAGATTAACAGGATAAATTATGAAACTCACGTCCAGTTGACTCTATATCTAGATCCATAAAATCTTCTAAATAACATGGTAATTTAACGTGGTCTAGAATATCTTCAATGGAAATTCCAAGAGTCATAATTTTATCCAATGTTGTCCCAGATCCCAATTTATTCTCACCAGTGGGAGAACTCGACATTTCTTATTCATGACTTTCATCTGGAAATCTCTGACCTCAGATAGCTTCTTCAGAGACATTTGTGGGGTCAGCTTAGATGGTTTCTAAATGTTCTAATGCATGTTTCGAACATAAAACATCATATAATGGAATTCATTTGTTGTCTCATTTGTGTTTATATGAAGTATTTTTAATTTAATATAAGTATTTTCTCTCCAGGCATCAGAAACAGGAGCGGTGCTAGGAACAGACCTCGGGTCATATGCTCTCAATATTTCTTCAGAAACATCGTTTCAGCATGAACCTCTGGCCGTTCTACATCACCCTCCGTTGTACTTTGAGGATGGGCAGTCCTTTCCTTTAAAGGAGAAACTGAAGAATCCCTTTCAATATCAAGATGTTTGATCAATTTTTCATAAGTTAATATTTGTGACTACCAGAAAGACCTACCGCTATTGATAAAACATTTGGCTATGGTCTTCTCTCTTTGATGCTTTTTCTTCTTGGGGTTTTTGGGTGGATTGGATTCATCACCTCCAAAATTATATATCGGAGAAATTAATGACCTTTCTAACACCTCGTCCATGGCTTGCTAACCTAGAGAAACATCCCTCGGCTCATGAGAAGATTCAGTGAATCCAAGAGTACTACCACCAGTGATATACCATGGAGAAGGGATTTCAGTGGTTCTTTCCTTTTCAAGCATCAAGATGAAGAAGATTATTTCCTTGAATGACTAATCTATGGCAAAATTCAAATTGCAAGGAAAATAGAAATATGAGAAAAAGGAAACTTACATCTTCAAGAGCCATGTAATCACGGCACTCTTCTTCTAATGAAGGAACAATCCCCTTAGTGGTACCATGGTCCATCATTTCCTTCACCTGATTTATGACAGGAACTGACTTATCAATGGAATATATGATCATTTATAGCTCTTTGATGTAATACCTCACTTCATTGGGGTTGTCCTCAAAACGAATGTCAGTAGAATCCTGAAGATTCCCCAATCTAGGGATATGCATCCTGTCACGTAAGTCAATCCAGGTGGTTTCAACATCACAATATAAACTACGCCATGTACGGACAACCTCTAGTCATAAATATTCATAATGTACACTAGAAAACCACAAGTAGGGTCCTAGAATCTGGGACTTCAACTTCTTCCCAACTCCTGCAATCACAAATAATGGATAAGAAAATGAATCTTGTTGCTCTTTAAAATAATGGCGACTAAATTGCCTCAATGATGTAACTCACCAGGAGTCGATGGAGTAGGTCTCTTGACTCTAGTATGTGGATTATATCTGGCACGAGGACACTTTGACACATTTCAAGCCTCGTCATCCTCATCCTAGGAATCCACTGAATCCGCTCTGAGTGTGGAATCTAGAGATAAGGAAGAGTAACCTTCCAAATTAAGAGCTTCTTTCCTAATGGTTATCTTCTTTATTCCCACCCAAGGGACCGACTGATTTAGTACCCCTTCAGGGTATGATGCTACCAAACTATTGACATACCATGTAGTTAATCCACTTTCCGCTCCAACAGCTGGTAGGTCAAATACATCCCCAATTTTTTCCATACTTTTCAGAAACCATAGTTGACGAGAAACAATCAGATTATGCTCTAAAATGACATGCACCAGAGAGGATATGATAATTTTTTGTAGAAATTTTAATTGACCTGCGAATCTGTATGGAGAATAGGCCTCACATATAATTTCTCTGTTAATCCTCGTGGCCAGTGTAACACATCTACATGCCAGCCAATATACCCTTAACTACAGGATGGCTGTTCCATCATCAAAAAATTTCCCTGTTGGAAGATTTCCATAAAAAAATAAGTGAAACTCCTTAAACATGTTCAACCTTATTTTTATGTCATAATCATTGAGGGATAAGGGATAAATACTACAAAAGTCCTAAACAGACGGCCGGAAAGAACTTCTAGGAACATGTACCCCAATTTGTACTGCATATGTCCTGAAATGGGTGGTGATCCATCCCCATAAAACTTGGAATAGTATCACTATTCTTATAGGATAATTTCCTAGATAAACATAAAGTAATATCCTATGAATATTTTCCAAAACTGGGGTGGCCAACCCAACCATCTTCCTTTCAGGTAGCTTGGCTGCAATGAAAAAGGTCCCCAGCCTCACACCTTCTTTTGAATCCCGAACTGGTAAAAGTTAAACACTGATCTACAAGGCCTAAAATCCTACCAGATGGGTCTTTGCTAGAATTTTCTAGTTCACTTCATACCCCCACTTATCAAACTCTTCTGCTTCCAGAGTTGGCCAAAATGTTCCCGGATCACCCCTCTTTTATACTCTAGGGAAACTAGTAGAACGAGTGCAGGAGGGTTCCTTATCTCTCTTCTTAAATAAAAACATGTCCATCCACTCCTCTGGATGAATATATTTTCATGAGTGGGTTTTCATGGTGGTGGTATTCTTAATCTTGTAGAAAACATTCATTAACTCTCGAGCCAAAGCTGGAGTCTTCTCTGAATAATTCCAGGTCACCTTGGCAGGGATGAATTCATCATAAATATCTCCCAAAATTGGAAGCCCTGAAATCTTGTCGAGATCCCACAAACTGATGCATACAGCTCCATGAGTCAGTTGGAATGAATTCATTTCCGGGATCCAGCGGCATATTAACTCTGGAACGAAATTGTCATTTATGTAGACATATGTCTGCCCAACCCAGACAGCTTCGTATATTGTAGCTCCCTTCAGATCATCGACAAACTCTACATAAGTTTGTCTCACCCAATATGCCTACATCCAAGTTGACTTTTCACCTCCTCCAGGACGAAAATCCCTACTCTTCTTCCATCCCTTAGAGTGGTCCATCATATAATTTCAAAAAATATAGGTAAAACAATGCAGATGCATCTCAGGTGTGTGGGGATTCAAATCTGGAGCACATGGGCTATAATGCATTACGTATGCCTTCTCCACTATCCCAACATTGGAAAATGATCCTGAAACTGGGAAATTTTCTAAAGATAAGTTGGTGTTGGTCTAAAATCAGGAATGGGGGATGTAATTCTTTACCTCTAGAACGTGAACTCATTGTAGATGACCATGTCCATACAAAGGCAAGTAGATGCTCTATGGAATATTGGAATGATATTTCTTCAAGTACTTAGCCAAATCTGGGAGAGTGCTATTGCAGATATCATAATAGTCATGGATGATGATGTTTATCATATCATCTATTCCTTTGCTGTCAAATTCATCAGCATATCCAATTCTTCTGGGAGCCATTGAATATGCACAAAGATAAAATAATCAACTTTTATGTAAATTTGTTTTGGGAAATTTTGATGAAGGAAATCAAAAAATGGAAAAGGCAATAAGGCACACAAGTCCCAAACATGGCGCGCGAGTCAAACGTGTTGCTCAAGTATTGCCGCCCATGTAGTGGCACGCAAGTCGAATACCTTTCACAGAAGCGTGACAAAAATAAAAGTAGGGTGATTCACCGAAGAACAGAAGCACCTTCATGATGAGAGCTCAAGCACTGGAAGCCGAGTGGGTTTTCGCATGAGTGAGCCTGTATATATTGGTGATCCCGGCCATCTTCGTGCCATTCCTGTGCACCCTATCATCTGCGCATCATATTTGCATACCAAAGACCCTTGATTTCTCTAACATTACCTCAAATCCAGATTATCTTTCCTTTTTTGATCCAACTCTAAGGGGGGACTTTTGTTGATTCTTCTTTTTGTCACAGGGTCCAACGAATGGAAAAGGGGAATACCTTAAGCACAAAAGGGTCACCCTTTGAAGAAACATAAAAAAATTATAAGGTATGGACCGGAAGCCCATTTTGGATTGTGCCACGCATGTCACCTGCACGCTGCGCAAGTCACCTGTGCGCCACACAATTCACCTGCAAGCCACGGAAGTCACCTGGGTGCCCCATAATAGTCGTACATGTCACCTGTGTGCCCCATTTTATTTTTTCCCAAGGTGTACGGTGGCCTATAAATAGCCCCTGTGGGGCCCCATTTCGAGCACAGATTTTCTAGAAGTCAAATTCAAGCTGTAGCCACCCAGGTCTTCAACTCAACTCTTTCGAAAAACATGTCAGGTAAATTTTTACCTAGAATGGAAGACTTTAAGGAGTAGGATAACACCTAAGTTTTTAGAATTCATAAACAATTGTACACCTAAGTGTCCAGACCTCCTTAAAAGTAGAAACAATTGCATGTCGCCCTATCCTTTCAATGAAACTGGTGCTCTACCCATTTTGAAACATCTTAGGAGAGTACTAAAGGCTTGAGTTATGTATCTCCCAAGTGTTACCCTAATGATTCTCCATCTCCGAATTGAAACCATGTTGCGCAAGTACAATTGTGCGACTAAGACATGGATGCCAGATGACTTGCACAACCTACACTTGCGCGCCAATTTCATTTGTGTGACTCTCTCCTGTTCACCTCTCCTCTTCATGATATTAGCCCTCGAACCCATTTTGAAAGCCATTTATGGCATGGTTTCATTTGTTGGATTCCTTATTTGAAATGGATTCTGTGAGAACATCTCGCAAAAACTCATGACTTACAAGCTTTATATCACTACGGTTTGAGGTCTCATTCGTATAACCTCATCCTTTAAGATGATAAGTTCTTTTAATTTGGGCCACCTTCTCAAGAGTAAGTCCCAGTTACAAGTTTCCTTATCTTGGGCCTCCGTTTTAAGAGTAATCCCCAATCCTAATTCCTTTAACTATGGCCTATTTCTTAGGAGTAATACCCAGGTTATAAGTCCACTTAATCTAGGCATCCTTCTCAGGATTAGGCCCCAGTCATAGTTTCCTTTAATAGTGGGAATCTTCATTATGAGTAAGCCCCAATATTATGTTCTTCTGATTTGGTCCTCCTTCTCAAGAGTAAGCCTCGGGTTAAAAACTCCAAATCTCCATAATGTACAAATAACATTATGGACCCTGCACCTGGGTTTCTATCCTGAAGTATGTACTGGTATTCATCTACTTGGGTAGTCATTCATACGTAAGACCCACATCATTTCTCATAACTGAATCATTCGTGGCATCATCATCAAGTTTACTGATACCCCTTGTTTCTCACATCGATCAAGACTCACGTGACCTTATAGTGCAAAAGTAATGACAACATCTTATTTTGGGCCATTAACCATGCATAAAAGCCATCCTTCTTATCGAACTACGTGGGTTATGATTCCTTTTTAATGAGGATACGTCGGTAGCCCATTTTCATGTACAATCCCAACTCTGAAATAATCCATGTGTTTTAGAATAACAATAAACTTCAAGTTCCCCACTAAGTGGCTTTAAAACCATTATTGTCATCATAATGACCAACATATTTATATATAATATATTGAAGGATACCATTGACTAAAAATCTCCAATAAATATAGATGATTCTCTATCGATGAAGAACCATAAATACATATACAAGATTCTCTAAATCCCATACATATCAATCATTGATTGCTAAATCTAAAGGAAAACTCATTTTCATGCTTGGTGAATTTATAAGGATTCATGAACATAACTCAAATCTATAAGAGAGTCCTAGAGTAGAAAATAATTCCACCCTAAAAGGTGTGATGAGAAATACCTCCCATCCTCTAGACCAATGAACACTTTAATGCCTCATTGTTCCAAAACTATTGAGCATCTACCTTTGGAATGTAGGTCCAAATGGATATACTATCATTGGGTTTTTCTAGTTCTACGAATAAACCTGTTAGAAATCGATTGGAAAATTTAAACCTTAAACAAATAAGGTCATTCCCATTTCTAGAAGAAAAAAGCACTGATAATGATCTTTATTTTTATTTTTATATATATTTTATAATTTATTTTCATCAATTTTATCCTATAAATTATCTGAATACATTTTATATATTGTCATATGTGCCTTTATGGTTCAGTGATCCTTGTAAATAAATATATGAAACACATTTTTAATGGAAAGTATAATTTCACATCTTGGGGTGTCACATTATATCCTGATAAATAAATTAAAACCTTATAATTTTAATTTTTAATTACCTATATAATAACTTAAGGTCATCTAAATGATATAAATAACTCATTATATTATTTAATGTATGTTTTCTGCCTTCATTTCTTAGGTACACTGTGATAAAGTTAATTACACTTAATTGTGTAAACAAATTTCTTCATTTTTCATCCACAACATGTTTCCCTATGTTTGAGTTTATTCATACCCTCACTTGATGTTCTCGTTCTAAAAACACATACTTTTGAAAATTAACATTAATACAAAATAAGATAACCTAATAAAAAATAACACATGTTTAACATTAGTACTGTATATCACAATAATCGTTAGAGACTCAGATAACCCTTTGGATAAATGTATTGGAGGACTATCTACATAGGAAATTTATTTTATAACACATATTAAAATTTCTCTCTAATTAAACACCTATAGACTCTCTTCTAGGCATCCCATATGTTATTATTATCTCTATAATATGGGAAAAAACATAAAAATGGGTGATCTTAAATGCTTAGTCAGGGAAAATATATAAAAATTTCATTAAGGGATATATTATTTGAATATGAGAAAACATGGGTAGGGGAAAATTCCATATTAAAAATAATGGGGAAGAATAAGAGTTAACCATATATTAGGATAAAAGAAAATGTAATTTAATTTCAACAAATATCAACCATGTAAAATGAATTTTGAATCCTGAGATGATAAACAATGGATGTTGAACATAGTTATATGATAAATTATAAGACATATGAGTGTGTAAAAATCATGAGAATAAAATTCATATGACATGGAAACCCATTAAGATATTCATTAGATAATAGGCTTGGGATATTAACATGTGCACATTTTTTGGCTTGGTATAATCCTCCTCTGTACCCCTAGGCATGGAATAAAACCTCAAATGTATGAAATTATCTTCGGATAATTCTTCATGTGTTACCCTTTAGAATATGATAAATCCTTTAATGTTCAATTTGGGGTGGGATAAACCCAATTTTGGATCTTTATTTTGGATAAATCTTCTCATGTACACATTGGATTGGTATAAATCGTCATGTTTACACTTTGTTTTGGGATAAATACTATCTTAAATACTTCCCATGTATATTTTTTATTATTATAAATCCGACTATTTACCATTTTTAAAATAATGATAAATAATCATTATAAATGCATGAAAGGGAGATAAAAAACATCACCCATTATTTAACCATACATATATGTGACAATGAGAAATATTCACTCATTATATCATAAGGAACCCATGGAAAAAGTGGTGTTTTAATATTTCCTGATGGTAACACAAAAAATGACCACATAAATGTAAATGGATTATTCCTAAAAATTAAATCACCATAGAAGATTACGTTATAAGAATATTTTGAGGGTTGTTTATAAAAACAAATTCCATGGAAATATCGCCATTTGAGATAACAATAATGATATAACTGAACCCAAAAAATAGTTCTTAACAAATATTTTTAACACTTACATAAAAGTAAAGTTATGGGTCATTTTAAAAATTCCATTTTCGAACGGTAACATTTGATAAACTGATAATAAAGTAGTGTAAAAATCATTTTTTGGAAATAATTACCATCAATTAAGTCTTCAAATAGACATAAAAGATCCAATAAATGAGTGAAATCATTTTTAAAAATCATACATATAAAAATAGTATTCAATATAGAATCCCAAAAAAGCATATAATTTTTAAAAATGTGATGTGATAAATTTGGAAAAAATTTAATTTTAAAAATAATATCAAATAATATAGTATTGAAAATTTATAATGGAAATCAAATGAATATTTGGTGTTATGTATAAAACATTTGTAGATAGTTTAGTAAACATTTTTATTATTTTAAAATAACATAATTAAAAAGAAATTTCAAATTGATTAACATAATATTAATTTTAGAATACTAGAAGGGAAAAAATAATTTCACATTTGATAACATGTAATTTATGTTTCCCATTATAATGGATAACATTATATGTAAAGGAAAATATGGAAAAGGAGGGGAAATAACTATTAAAGAAGATGTAAATTATTCACAACAAAGATATACTTTTTTTGGGTGGAAGATATTTATTGATGAGGTATATTGGTATCATAAGATTAATTTAACTAATAGAGGAATAAAATTTACAATGAAAAAATCATAGATTTGAAGAATCATATATTAGAATAAATATGTTCTATAAGATTCATTCATACTCAATAGTTGGACTTGAGTTAACAAAAACACTTACCACATTTGTATCATCTGAATCTATGAACATTTGAGTAAATAACATAATATGGCCCTAAAACACCATTAATTTCATGAATTTGAAAAAATAAATTATTTTGGAAATAATAAAACCATACTGGAGAAATAATGTTGTGAAATATCAAACTTGTCCCATGTATTTCAAAATGAGACATAAAAATACATACATTTTATCATTATATCATCAACTATTCTTTAGAAACCTTTATAAAAAAACAAATTTTATTAATTACTTATTTTATAACATTATTAATTTCTATTACCAGATATACTTAGCATTTAAAAACATTTTTATTATGTATATTAATTAGCTTTTGATTGATTTGAATGTCGGGTGTGAGTAATCATGATTATCTTGAACTAGTTACTTGGTATCATTGTTATTACTCATTCATCTCCCATAGTTCATCATAACGAGATCATTAAATGAACTTGAATTAGTTATATTTAAATAGTTATGATGAAAAAATTTAATTTTATGTATTTCTTTTATTTTTAACATTAAATAATAAAACAATTAATATAATGCCTCAGTTATTTTTATCAAATGAATACTATTAATTTAATTGATTAGTTTAAAATTTATTTTTCCACTCTAAGAAAACATTTAAATCCTTATTGACATATTTATACTATATATTTTCATTAAATATGATCTCATTTTCATCAATGATATTATTTAATATTATATTTCATGATGGTGATTATAACGTACCAAATTTTAACATACAATAATTAATGGATTATTAGCGTTATAAAAATGGTTTATTTTTGGAATAATATCATTATTATAGATAAAAATAATATTTTTTAGGTAATTATAAAATTTTCCATCATATTTTGAGATATTTTAAAATATCAATAATGTAACTAGATGAAAAATAAGATATGTTATTTTGTGGATGTGGTTTTCTGAACAATTCACATTTAATGATTTTATTTATCGAAGTGTGAGAGATACTAAATTTGAATTAGAATATTTATCTTATATAATCATAATTATATTAAATTGTTATTTTTTTTACTTAAATTTCATACCTATATTTAGTAAATATATCTAGTGGTGAAAAAATAATGGATTTCATCACGTTGTGGAGATGATAGTTCACCCAATGAATGAATGATTCTTTTGCTCTTCCTAGTCGAAAAGGGGAAATGTGGTCTATAGTTATTTACAGAAAAAATAAAAATATCAGTAGGAATAGTAATTTTTTCACTATATAAGAATGCGAACATGATAATTTAAAATATATGTTTGAAAAGAAAGAAAATTACGAATAATGAGTACTCGTGTTGAAATCATTGAATTTAATATTGAGTATTCCTTATAAATATAGGATTTAATAAAATATATTGTCACCATATTAACATAAAAAAGTAATAGGATAGTAAATAAAAACTTATCTATATATTTAATTGGGATATATTATTTTTATCATGGTTTTCTTCGGTGGTGAGTGGCCCATTTTATAAGTTCTCGGAATGCAATATTTTAAAATAATTCTACATTATATAAATGTATCGTGCCTTTTATAAGTAAAGAACAATATAAAAATGATAATAAAGGATTGGGTTACTAAATAAGTTTAATAACTACTTAAAAATTCATTTCTATACATGTATAAACATTTTTTTTTTGTCCTTTACTCTTAAAATTATATCTTTTATAATTTTTGATTTTACAGTCCTAAGTAGTTATTATATAGGTAATTTATTTTTAATGTTTAAAAATGTAATGAAAATAATTTAAAATTTTTACCTACTAATTCCAAATATTATATATTTTGTCCATAATTTTTTTTTGTTTTTCAAACTAAATTTTATCATTTGTTGATTTAACATGTATAAATTTTTTTTTTTGAAAAACTATATTTTTAGCTAAAATTTTTTGTGCAGGATAAAAGAATTAATTTATTTTATTCAAATTATATTAATGTGTTTATAATAAAATAAAATTTCCTTTATTTAAAATAAATCCAAGTTTTCTTAAACAAAATATTATTTAATTTAAATAAAAAACTTAAAAATATTTTTAATGGAAAATATAAATTATGTTCCTAAAATGAAAATCATAGGTTTTCTAAACTCACAATACTAATAATAAAATTTATTTTTTTTCACCATAAAAACATATTTTATCAGGATTTATTTTTATTTTTCACTTTTTTTTTAATAAACACAATTAATTTAGAAAAAACCATATTTCCCACCATTCACTGGAAAATCAATTAATTTTGAAATATATCAAAAATTACCCATAGGATAATAAAAATATTTTAAACAAATAAAGAAGTGAATTTTATAAAAAACTATAAATTTAACATTTATATTTATGTTTATATATATATATATAATATATTCCCTAAAAAAATTCCATTTATAACTTTAGGTGTTTATAATAGTATTTGTCTAAAAATTTATAATTTATTAAATTATTATTTAATTTAAAATATTTTATGTTTATTCTTAAATTTTATTAGTAATAAATATATAAAACCTAATTTTACATATTCATTGTGGGTGGAGTAAGATTACAAAGTTAATAAATATTTAAAGGATCTAAAATTTCAAGTCGTTACACTATACCCTCTTAAATAACTTACATGTCAATAAATTTTAATTTTCTTTCATAGATGAATGTAGATTAGGGTGTTCTTAACATATTTATCATTTGGTATATCACTTATAATATGAAATCCACCTTACTCACATTGTCTAAATTAAATTTCATTTATTTTCTTAGAAATCATTTATCTATAGTAAAATCATATACCCATGTTTTTATGAACAATAATAATAGATTTTCCATAAAATACCTTTACCCAAACCATTTGAATTTAGAAGTAATTAAATGATAGTGGAACCAAATAGACTTCTATAAATTAACACAATATTTTTCCCTCAAATTGAAATAACCACAATTGTATAGGCTTACAAACATTTCAATATATATCATAATTAGAAAATAAGATACAATTCACCAAAAATATGATGGATATATTATTTATAAAATAAATTATAAATTATATTATTATTAATACTATATATGTATTCTTTATAAAAGGAAATGATCCTTTTAAACCAAATTTTTATATATTTGGTAATCTTGTGTTCTTCAATATATATCCCAAAAAATATAACCTTTTTATAAAATCAAGTTTAAATGTTATTAATATGATTTAATATAAATTTTAAACATAGTAATAAAAACCCATCAAAGAAAAATCCATATATATTTCACATAAACTTCATAAATTTTAAATTATACACTATTATCATTGACAAGTATCACTCATTAATGAAAATATACTTTATTATCAAAGTTTTATTTCAATTATTATATAATTCGAATAACCTTTGAATATAAAATGAAACTCACATTTTCAATTTTAACATGTACATAATAAAATTATCAAAAATGTACATATGATCCCTATATTGGGTTATAAGACATAGTGGTTTCTGGATACCTAGATTTCTCAGCTTTATTTTGGTGATCTTGTTTAATCCAAATACTAAAACAAAAGATTTTATGATAATATAAAAAAAATATTAATATGAAAATAACAATCCAAATATGTCTACCCATATAAATACTTTTTAATATATGATAATAATAGTTCAAAATATTTCATTCATTTTTTAGGAATTGGTTATCGATGGTAATTTTCATAATATGTTCTTTAATATAATTAGAAAAAATAATAATCAAATCCATCACAATGGTTCATTACAGAGAATGTGAATTTATAGTACCATAATACCCAAGAGTTTAAAAATATTTATATTGTTAGATATCATTATCATCCACTAGGTGAAGATCATGTTAATACCCAATACACACTTATAGGGTTATTAACCTTAGGTACATCACTTCTAGGGCATGCATCCACTTTATGTATCCAGACAGGGAAGTAATTTCATGGAGATCAACATAATCATTACTTTAACAAAACATTAAAAATTTATCCAATACATAGAATTATACAATTTATATACCCATATTTGTCAACTATGTTTTTATTATCATAATTATATATAACTACACTAGTAAAAAACAACATAATACTCTTTTTAAATGAATTTCTATTCCTCATATACATACACATAGGTTTTTTTATAAAAATTTATTTTTGAAATAAATATTGATAAAAAGTGAGATAATGAAATATTAATTACGAAAATTACCTTTATTATTTTACATCAATATAATATCATATAACTCACAGAACCTTCTGGTTTAGTTTCATTAAATAATATCTACACAAGAAACTTATTTTAATACAGATGTAAAATTTTCCCAATAGCATATCTCATATAGATTCTTTTTAGGCTTAAAAAATTTATAAATATATTTATAATATTGTAAATAAAAAATATAATAAATGAGTGACATGAACTTCTTAGTAATATAAAAAATATCAATATTTCATCAAGGGTTGTATCATAATAAAATTATAAAATATGGTGAGGGTATAAATTTCTTATAAATATTACATAGAATAATAATAATTACCTACAAATCATGATATAATGACTTTAAATATCCATGGAACAAACCTATTACTTGTAAAAAATAGTATTAAATCACAAGATGAAAAACACGAGCTATGTAGTGTAATAATATTAACAATATTATCACATAATATTGTGGAATAAATTTATGAATATAAATCATATTTCTTGGCTAACCAAGTCATTGATCACATGTTACTATCATATTTATCACCTATGAACCTTCTTGGGATTTAGATAATCCTCACATGTACCCTTGGTCCTAAGTTCAAACCACTTGTATACCCCCATGATTTCGGATAAATCCTCTCTTATACCCATTAGATTTATATAAATTCTCAATTATGCCATTTTTCTTTGGATATATCCTATTTTCAACAATTTTTCCTAGCATAATTCCTATATTTTACTCATTTTCCTTGCATATATCCACTTTTATAACCTTTTTCTGTGGATAAAGACTTTTTTTACCATTTGTCGTGGAAAAATCCTATCATGTACCTTTTTAGGTGATTGTATATAAATTTAACAAATGGATTAATGATATATATTGAACCCCTTCTATAATTAATCTATATATCTATATATCTATATGTCACTTTGTGTGTGTGTGTGTGTGGAACTAGTAAACAATCATTCATTATATAATAAAGAACCCATGGAAAGAAAAATGTTGTTTGTAACACTTCCTTATGTTAAAAAAATACCTCAAAAATGTAAATGGTTTGCACCCCAAAATTGAATATCATAAGAACACTTAGATGGTCATAGAAGAAAAATAACTTCTATTTAAATTATTCCTTTATGGATAATGATGAAAATTTAAGAGAAACTATAAAATAGATTTTATAAAATTATTTAATCATTGTTATTAAAGGAGATGTTATGGGAAAATTTTAAGTATCACATGAAGAAATAATATATTTGAGAAATGAAAAAAAAGAAATTTTTTAAATTATTATATTGAAAACAATATCAATAATGAATCCATGAATATGAAATAATGGTTTGAAAAATGAGGAGAAAATAATTATTGAAAACTATTACATTTAAATTAAATGTTCAATAATAGATCCTTGAAAAATATAATTTTTTCAAAAAGGTGATAGAAAAATTGGATGACCATTATTTTAAAAAATTCATAAAAAATATATACATTAAAATCAATAAATTAATTCTAATGTGAATATGGAATAGAGGATAAAAAATTATTTAGAAGGGGTGAAATATATTTTTAATACTTTAATATACCATTATTTAAAACGCACATCATTGAAAGTGTCAAACATGATGATTTTCAAAATAATATAAGGAAAATTTAAAGTTAAAATGAAATAACAATTAATTAAGCCTCCCATAAAAAATGATGAAAACAACATGCATGAAGAATACAGTCAATTAATGGAAACCATAGATTAATTGGGCGTACAAACTTTTCATTAATGACATACGTTTTGTAGGGATGATATGAATAAAGGAGGAATTTTTGAATTTAAAGATTCATTTATCCCAAAGAAAATGAAAAAGTATCATGAAATAAATTTTTAGGTTGGAGAAAAATCATGTAAGAATAATGTTCAAGGAAATACATTATAACACAATGAAGGGTGTTCAGTTAAGAAGAGACTTACAAAAATGTTATCATTTTAATCAATGGAATTTTAAATAAAGAACATGAAATTTATCTTTAGACACTTTAAATTTTATAAATATGATATAATACTTTTATTAGATTGTAATAAAAACATTTAAAAGAAATACGTATGCATAATATCAATCATCTATCATGGATTTGAATGTGAGACAAATAAAACCTCATATTTCATCATTATTTCAATGAATGTTATATAACCCATTTTATAAACATATAAATATCATAATTTCTTATTTAAGAATCATTTTACTAATTTTTATAATTTATACACCTCATTTATTATTATTATTGATAATAATATTTATTAGTTATTATATTTCATCAATATTGGGTGTTACTAATATTAATAGTTTTGAATTAGTTTTGTGATGGTATTATTAGTAGTATTTTCTTCTGTAAATTTTTAACATTATGAGAACAGTTATGATATTTCAGTTGATAAACTATAGGGATAAAATTTAATTCCATGGAATTTTTTATGATATTTATTTATGAATTTAGGGAATTACATCTTTCATTTATTTTTAAATAATTGACAATAGTGTCTTATTTATTGAGTTTCATATTAATTTTCTATTTATATAAGCAAAATATAACCATTGATTACTTGTTTATAATATATTTCATCATTAATTAAGTACTAATGGTTATATATGACATTATTTTATAACTCTATTCAAATAGTCATTCATACATAACTAAAAATGAAAATACCATAATTGAGGTTTCATTATCATTTAGATTTTGATTTATTTTAGGAGTAATAACATTGATAAATAATAATAATGATATTATTTTAATGTTTGGATTTAATATGATATTATATGTGTCTATAAGTAATAATAAATAAACTAGAAGAAAATAAATATATATTACTTCATCATGATGGTAGTCCACATAACACTTTATTAACATCTTAACAATTAGAATAAATAGAGGGAATGATGGTAGATTATAGATTTTTCCTAATAATAATAATTATTGTGTTTTATATTTAACATTTCAATTTCAATTTCTCAACTATAATTATTGATGAGTGGTGGCGGTAAAAAAATAAATCGGTGCCTTATAGAGGTTATAGTCTGAAGAATGCATGAATGACAAAAAAAATTCATAATAGAAAAGGGGACTGAATAAATTTAAAAAATTTATAATATAATAAATAATGACATAAATATATAGCAATGAGAAAAATAAAAAATAAAAAATATTACTAGAGTTGAAAATGTGTTAGTAAAAATGTGTACTCACACAAAAATATCGTGATTTCCTATAGTGGATTTATCATAAATTGAGGTATTAATAGATCTAATTGTGTCCATAGGATCATCTAAAATTAATATTATTATGAAATATATAAAAAATAATATTTCCAATAAGATAAGTAATCATTATGGTGGTATTCATGGGGAGGTGAGAGGTGCCTCTTATTAATAGTGAGAATGGAATTTCTTTAAATATTTCAACATAATATAATTACATAACTTGATTCCCATGTTATGAAACCAAAAAATAGAACAAATGGAGTTAGGGATGTGATATAGTCAATCATACCTCATATATTTATTTTCACACCTGTTTTATATAATTTTGTATGTCCTATACTCATAGAATTATCACATTTTTTATTTCTATTTAAATAGTGGTAACTATTTTTTACCTATAAAATTTAATATCCATTCTTAGAACTAAAATACCAATTATAAAATAAAATCTAACAATTTATTACATATATTATTTATATTTTACATGATAATTTATCTATGTCTACTAAAGTTAATTTTATCTTTAACGCATGTAAACTGTAAAAAATAGTTTTTTTAGAAAAGGTTACTTTAAGCATAAAATTTATTTATAGGATAAAATTATCAATGTATTTTATTTCAATGAAATTAATTATATTGTTACAAAAATAATCATATTTATATATCATTAAAATAAATTAAAATAAAAAGTACAAAAAATAGTTTTTAATTAATTGTTAACACATAAAAGAGTTTTTATTAGAAATCATTATTTACTGATCCTATATTGCAATTCATATATATATATATATCCATAATTCTTAATCTAATTTGAGAAAGTATATTTTTAATCCTAAAATAAATCATTTGTGACACCCTATGATATCATAGTATGTTATCTCTATAATGTAATTTAATATCGAATACTGCACGCAACACCGACTTGTCTTGCATTATATGCAAGATTTAGTTTCTGCGAAACAACATATTAGTATTATAATTTTTGAAACGACATATTTATTTATAAATTAAATATTGTAATATGAATAGTAAAAAATAAATTCTAAAAATTAATTAAAAACTTTTCACATAAAGAAAACATATTTATAATGAAATGTATAAGTTTTGTTAAAATAGTTATATTTTTAGAAAAACTATTTTCTTAAAACAACTACTTTTTATGTCATTTCGTGGAAAATAATTAAATTAATTTTAGACACTCATAAAAATTGAATTAGGTAAAATAGACATATTTTTTGAATTCATAATATCAAATATATCTTAGAGTGTATTTTTGGTATTTTTCTGAAAATATCGAATTTTTTATGAATAGTGAAAAATATTAGATAGTACATAAAAACACTCTTTTTCATTTTAATATTATTTTAATTAAAATTTAACTTAAAGTCAAAGTAGATTAATAACACATATATTATCCCAATTTAAGTCATTTGAGTCATTTTATAATATAATTATATATAAAAATTCATTGAACTTTCATTAATATCTTTTTACCCATCTTTTAGGCACATTTACCCACCAACAAGGTACATTTACAAATTTTCATAAAATGTAATTTTACCACTTCAATGAATTGAATTTCAAAAATACAAAAGGCACGGTTTTCATTTGTAAGTATAACGTTGTTCAATAGGATGAAAATAATCTTTGATGAATAGTAACTTTTGAATTTTATTTACCACAGTTAAAAGTAATTAAGGTAACTAAATGTATAAAAAATAATATAATTACCCCAACACATGTCATAATTCTATTGGATAAGTTTATGTTGAGAAAAAATATACCTTAGGACAAAACTAAGATAATTTTTGATCCATTTGGGTTAGATTAAGACATTTATTATATTTTATTTAAAGAAGTGTTAAGAGTGTTAAATTCAAATTTTATTAACTAAAACATTTTTAATATAGAGTAATACATAAGATAAATTCGAATAAAAATATTCATTATAAATATAATACAAATTCCTACATCTTGGTATTTTATTTATAATTGTTAGACAATAAATAAATAAATTTATATATAACATAATGATGATTTAGTAATTACCTTATTAATGAAGGATTAAAAAAATTGATATTATAAATATTAAAATAAATGCATATTGAAACTTTTGATGCAATCCACTAATTTTTTAGGTTAATATGAAATTTTAGGGTTGATTGAATGTATTTTTTCCTTAGTAATCATGTATTTATGACTTTAACAAAAATCAATTACTAAAAACTGTCAAATTTGATATAAATGAGTTTTAAAAAAAATACTATTATATTAAATGATATAATATTCTTAAAAATCTAAGAATTTTCAAAAAGACTTAGATAATGATATATATTTCATTAATGAACCACATTAGTTTCTATTGATATTTTATAGTATGTATATTAACCATATAGTGTAATAATACAAGAAGATATGGTTAGAGTTAAACTACTTAACTAATGGTTACATATAAAAGATAAGTTTAATATGGTGACCTATACTTGTCTAAAACCTATTAGTTGAAAGGATTTAGATCCTTTCCCACCATTGCCTCGAAATAAATTTATTTGGATCTATCAGGATTAGAAAATAATTTTATAATAAAATACTATATCATAGTTTTCCCAAAGTTCCCCTCATCTCTCTTATAAAAGGGTATATCCCCTTCTCTTCTATTCACACCTCCAAAGCCATTTTTCTCAGCCAAAACCTACTCAAATATCCTACCAACTACGATTATTTCAAACTACAGGCCTTACTTTGATCACAAATCCATCATAAGGATCCCTTTTGTTCAAATCAAAAGGAAGCACACGATGAAGAGGTAATTATTCCATCACCTCGTTCAATGCTCTTCTTCTTCTTCTACATCCACTTTCGTTGTTATTTCCATACTAAATTATAAATCCATAACCTTATATATACTGATATGTTTTAATGGCCCGGGTTGTGGGAGGTCCATCACTTAGTAAAAATCTGATGCTTGAGGTGTTCTGGGTGGTCTAGGAGGCCATCCAAACTTCTCAGTGAAGTTTGACCCATGGTAGGCCTACCGGTAGCTCGGTCTACCGGTGGCCACAGCCTACCCGTAGCCAAGCCTACTGGTAGCTGTCCGCCACCGGTAGCTCTCAGCTACAGGTAGCTCGAACCTACCCCCATGGGTTTTCTAGTTGTATCTCCTTTGTGTGCAAATTGGGTTTTAAACCCTATTCTGACCCCACTATGTTTGTTTTAAAGCCCAGTAGCGCCCAAAAATATCATTTAATTAAATATTTAATGGTTTAACCTAGTGTGTGCGTCGGTTTAAACCACCTGACCCATTAATGATGTGTGGGGTGTTTCAACCGTGTGGTCAACCCACGACCCCACTCGTTACGCGGTTTGGCGTTCTTATCTCAACTATCCCCAGCCTTCATAAAGTAAAAGGGTCCTTCCTAGGTTTCATTTCTCAATCACCCTGTGCTAGGAGTACCCTTCGTTCAGATGAGCTGCTTTTCATTCAGATGAGCTACTTTTCGTTCTGACGAGCCACATCTTTATCCGTGGAGTTCCATGCCCAGGCTTATCGTCGATCGATGATCAACAAGTAGGGAATTTCTCCTTTGTCTCTCTTTTTGTGTATCATGTGAGGTGGGCATGCTTTTGATTCTGTATAATTGGATGGACCGAACCTTAATGAATATAATAAATGGATTTTAAATAATGAAGGGGGAGAGTTGTGATCAATGATGCTACATTGATTTATGTTCTCCCATAATTTATGATTTCTGAATTGTGTGGGCTTACACCTTCTGAAAATCATGGCCGTTGGTGGTCTTTCTCTGTGTATTAATGAACCCTTACATCCAGTGATGTTAAATGGATTGTTTTTTGGTTGTGAACCCTTACTGTGAAAAGTAAATCGGTTAATTACTTATATTCATCTAAACAAATTGAATGGACCAGGATCAACTCCTATTTGTGATAAACCCAGTTAAAGTATAGTGAATTTGGAAATCATGGAGTGTTTCAAATCTTAGAAATCTGAAAAATACTGGCACAAGCCTGCTTTTTGTTGATGGTGGTGGGTTTCCCTTTTCTTTTCAATCACAGGCTAATTCCTAGGTGATGTGGGTGGGGATGGGATTCCCTATTGTTATACTATCGGTGGTTGCGAAATTGAGGATGGGATCCTTTTTTATATCACGAATTGGGGTGGAATCCTCTGTTGTTGAGAATCCCTTTAGATCCTGGATATTGGACATGGGGATGTATCCTGGGGTTTTCTTTGGTTGTTGTGGATTTACAAGAGAACCGGGTGTGGATGATTAAATTGACATTTTGCTTGATCTTTTTCCCTTGGTTTGTGGTTATGGTGTTAGTTGGCCAGTAGTGCAGAAACTTATTTAAACATTATTATTGAACATGTGAACCTGGATGGGACAAATGGGTTTTGGTTTGATGTGAGTTTTGACTTGGACATGGTATTGATTGTGTTCTCTAGGCAGGCTGCAGATAAACCTAAACTTTGGGTGAGTGCCTATTACCTATACTTATAATTATAGTTTTTTGTTTCTTATTCACGCCCCACCCAATTTGAGCACTTTGTTCAAAACACCCCCATTCCGTGGGGGAGGGTGTTTCTCCCAACACTTCCATTAGTGGCTGGTTATTAGATCCTTTTCTGCTCCCTTTCCTAGATAGACCAAGTATTTTCAGGCAGGCTGTGAAGGCCTGAAGTCCATTATTAGCCCAAGAACCATCGGGCAGGGTAGTTTGGTGGTTATGACCTAGTTGTATGCGGGCAGGTGGTTTTCCCAAGTGTCTTCGGGATGAGACCTAGGTGTCTTCGGGCATGGCAGTGGATCTTCTAGCCCAGGTGTCTTCAGGCGTGGTGGTGGTTTCTCTGGCCTTGGTGTTTGCAGGCGTGGATACATGTGGCAGTTTTGGCCTAGGTGTTTGCGGGCAGGGTTTGGCAGTGGGACTGCATGAGGATATGGCCCAGGTGTGTGTGGGTGGGGTGTGGTAGTGGGACTACGGTTAGAATGGCAGGATTAGTTCGATGTGTAGGATATCTTCAATAACTAGTGGGAAAGTGCCACGGGGTACCCAAACATCGATGTGCTATTACTATATATTACTTTACTTGCAATATTTGGGGAGTGTGCCTTGTTTAGGCTTGGGTGGACAGTTTACCTTGTTAGGTGTTTCGTTTACTCTTTTTCTCACGGGACATTAGTACGTTCCCCCACTTGTGCACGAGAGTATTTGGTTTTTCCCTATTGAGTATACTTTTATGCTCACTCTACGTATATAAAACTGCTTTAAGGTTTCCAGGAGGACTTCAGGGATCACGCGGGACCATACTAGCGCAGAACCTTTGGGACAGTTGCTGTTGCTGTTTTTTCTTTCATTGGTACTTTACCCTTGTAGTCACTTTGTACCTTGTGGTATTTACTTTTGTTACATGCATATGGGAATGGTTGTTTTGGTTTTACATGCACTTTTAGTTTTGGTTTTATGGGATTTACTTTCTTATCTCCCGATCCTATTAAATTAAAAAGGGTAATTCCTTCCATATAGTGAGTAATTCTATACCCTTGGTGCTGGTAACCACTCCAGGACCTATTGAAGAAAGGTTTCTGGTGTCATTATCTCTCCTTCAACATGAATAAGGAAGGGCCTGGAAATTTTCTGACCCTTCCCTCCTTTTGGTGAAGGCGGGTCATGACAGAATGGTGTCAGAGAGAAGGTTTGAGAGATTGGATTGAGTCTGGAGATAGGCACAGTGAGTATTGCATGGGATGGTAGGGATATAGTGTTGGGTGACCATGGTGTGTGATTTAGGCCAGGGAAGACCGGCTAGGACATAAGATTTTACCCCCCCCCCCCCCCCCCGTGATTCGATGCAAGGACTCTGGACCTAACGAACAACCAAGTAAGGACACGTTGATTGCTGGGTAGAGAGACCCTAGGAAAGGTACATGCATCATAATGACTTGTGTTCTCGTGTTTCTGGGTATTTTGGGATTTGGAATCAATAAAAATTTTAAGAAATTTTAATAAAAATATTCTGCACTACTTGGGATTAGGCATTCCTTGTTTACCTTACAGCTATGGCACATGGGAGGCAAGCACGTTTTATGTGGGCGATTGAGGCCCCGAAGAATACCTTGGCCGATCGGCAGAGAGCTGATCGAGAGGAGGAGGACGACCAGGGGGAGAGGACTCGTAGGGCCTTCCAGTGATAGACCCTCGAGGAGAATGAGGGCAGCACCTCTGACATGAAGATGAAGAGCTATCTAGAGGAGCTAGTGAGAGCCTTCAGCCTGATCCGGGCCCCGAATGAGTACTGGCTTCCTCTGGCCATCAGCCAGATGTGGGGAGTGGTGTGTCAGTGGTGGACGCTTTAACTGGGGGAGAGGAGAGAGGCTGAGGTGGCATGGGCCGATTTCGAGAAGGAGTTCCGGGCGGAATTCTTCTCTTCTACGATGAAGGCAGAAAAGAGGCAGGAGATACTCTCCCTCTAGCAGGGGAGTATATCGGTAAGGGATCTAGGAATCAAGTTCAGGGACGTCCTATTTTTTTCTCCGAACCACTTTCCTGACGAGGAGTCTTGGGATAGATGTTTAGAGGAGGCGCTCAGACCCTCCCTACAGTATGTCATTACCCCCTTTACCCTGCCGACGTACTTGGAGGTCCAGAAGAAGGCCGAAGTGGTGGAGAGGATGCATGATCTAGGAGGTGTGACATGAGAGGAGATCCAACTGGGATCATCAAAGGGGAAGGCCGTTAACACCAGGCCTCTATTGTCAGGACACTCCAGGTTCCGGTGAGCAGGGAGCAGGCCACAGCAGTTTTAGTTCCGGCCCCCTGGTCCTCGCCCTATTCCTTCGGGCCCAGGACCACAGTGCTTCATCTTTGGGAGCTATGGACATCTCTGGAGTCAGTTCCTAGACCGCGTATAGTACGGCGGTGGCAGACAACCCCATCACCCTCCCCAGCAGCAGTTTCCAGATAGGCCTTTCCAGCAGCAGCAGCAGGGGAAGTGAGCTCCCGCTCCTCCGAGGTCAGACGTTGTAGGAGGAGGCTGACCTCAGGGTGCCTCTCAGGGACCCCAATCGGGGAATGGTCTGGGAGTTGGCTGATAGTCGAGGGCAGAGGAGCGGTCCATGGTCAGTTACATGCCACAAAGGTATCTGTTCCAGCAGGGCTTGAGGTCATTCGAGGTACGATCATTTTTTTTAGCACTCTTGCTAATGCCTTGTTTGATACCGGAGCTTCACACTCCTTCATTGCACCCAGTCTAGCCCGTGATTTGGTCCTAGATGCTAAGAGACATCCAGTGCCCTTGGTGGTGATCACACCATTTAGAGGTCAGAATGACTTGTTATATGTTTTTCGAGGATATAGACTGATGATAGGGCCACATCAAATGGTCAGAGATTTTATTCTGCTATAGATACAGCCATACAATATCATCCTAGGCATCAACTGGCTATTCTCTGTGTGTGCAATCATCAACTGCTTCCGAGGAAGGGTTGTTTTCTCAGACATGGGCGACCAGTGTGTTTCTTTCACCAACGAGCAGAGCAGTCATAAGGGCAGCAGGCGAGAGGAACCCCTCCTCTCTTTGTTAGTCGAGCTGTTAGTGGAGTCAATGGATGTAGAGATAGTGGAGGTTTCGGGGATTGTCAGCGAGTTTATGGACATATTCCTTGAGGTGGTGCCGACTCTACGCCCTCGACGTGATATCGAGTTTGGGGTAGACCTGCAGCTTGGTGCACGTCCGATTTTGATGGCCCCTTATGAGATGGAACCTTCAGAGCTACGTTATTTGCTGATTCAGATTGAAGATCTGACGAAGAGGGGTTATGTTCGACCAAGTTCATCACCATAGGGTGCTCCAGTCTTATTCGCAAAGAAGGAAGATGGTGGTCTCAGGTTGTGAATAGACTAAATGAGGATAGATCAGGTAACGATCAAGAATCGCTACCCTCTTCCGAGGATAAATGACCTTTTCAACCAGCTGAAATGGGAAGGGTGGTTCTCGAAGATCGACCTGTGGTTTGGGTATCACCAGTTGAGTGTAAAGGAGAGTGACGACTCAAATATGGCCTTTAGGTGCAGATATGGACACTTCGAGTTCGTAGTCATGCCTTTTGGTGTTACGAACATCCCAGCCGTGTTCATGGGGATTATGAACTCCATCTTATGGGAGTACCTAGATCAGTTCGTAGTTGTGTTCATCAATGATATCCTGATCTATTCAAGATCAGAGGAGGATCACACGGATCACCTATGGATGGTTCTTGGAGGTCCTAAGACAGCACCAGCTCTATGTAAAGTTGTTGAAATGAAAGTTCTAAACGTTATAAGATAACTTCCTTGGGCACATAGTCTTCCACCAAGGGGCAGTGATGGACCCAACAAAGGTTGAGGTGATTGTTTCTTGGGCAGCACCCAAGAACGTGGAAGAGGTTTGTAGTTTCTTCGGGCTGGCGGGTTACTATCGGAGGTTCGTACCCATCTTCTCTTGAGTTATAGCCCCTTTTATAGCCTTGACCAAGAAGGATCAAGATTACTTGTGGAGTGAGCAGTGCGAGGAAACCTTCAGCTATCTGAAGGAGAAGCTGGTCAGTGCTGCAGTGCTCAGACTACCAGAAGAAGGGGTGGCGTATGAGGTGTTCTATGATGCTTCTGGGAAAGGCCTCAGATGTGTGTTGATGCAGCAGCAAGGAGTGATCTCTTATGGGTCTAAGTACCTACACCCTCATGAGTGTAATTAATCCACCCATGACATGGAGTGTGCAGTGGTCATTTTTTCACTAAAGTTATGGCGGCATTACCTCATCGGGGAACACTTTGTGGTCATCACATATCACAAATGTTTGAGGTATATCTTCTCCCAACGGGACATAATCTTGCGGCTGCGGAGGTGGATGGTGTTCCTCCAGGATTATGACTTCCAAATTTCCTACACTTCAGGGAAGGGAAATTTAGTGGCTGATGCCTTGAGCAGGAGATCACAGAAGGATGCGGTTCGGGAGTTAACAAATTCCTGGAAGGTAATGAAGGAATTGGCTGCCTTTCACCTGGATGTGAGGATAGATGGTGATAGAGTTTTTCTATATCAGATGAAAGTGTAGTCATCTCTGTTTCCGCAAGTGGAGGAGTCTCATTGGGGAGACCCAGAGTGCGAAGTGATGTGCGACTGAGTTGACCAAGGAAATACTCCATAAGGGTGGACAGAAGATGGTCAAAATCGAATGCTCTTCAGGGGGAAGTTGTTTGTTCCAAAACCAGTGCATGGAAAGGTTCTTAGTGAGTTCTAAAACTCATCCCTAGCGGTACACCCAAGAGTTTCCAAAATGTACCAGGGCCTGAGGACAGAGTTCTGGTGGCCCGGAGTAAAGCATGTAGTGGCAGTGTTTGTGGCCAAGTGCCAAGTGTGTCAGCAGGTGAAGGCTGAACACCATGTTTCAGGTGGCCTACTGCAGTTTCTGGATGTACCTGAGTGGAAATGGGAGGATATCTCGATTGATTTCATCACGGGACTACCCAAGGTTCAAGGGGGATGTGATGCCATCTGGTTATTAGTGGACCAGTTGATGAAGTCGGACCCCTTCCCTGCGATTAAGGAGTCGAGTGCAGTGGACTCTCTAGCATGGAAGTATGTGGATGAGGTAGTGCATTTTCATGGAGTCCTAAGGTCCATAATCTCGGACAGGGATGCACATTTTACCTCACGATTCTAGAGGGGTATGCAGTATGCTTTTGGAACCGAGCTACGCCTTAGCACTACTTTCCACCCCCAGACAGATGGGAAGACAGAGCGCACCATCCAGACATTGGAGGATATGCTTCGGGCATGCATTCACGACATTGGGGGATCATGGGTGCAACACTTGCCTCTGGTAGAGTTCGCTAACATTAATATCTATCACTCTACCATTGGTATATCCTAGTTATAAGCATTGTACGGGAGGCCATGCCACTCACCTGTGTGTTGGACTGAAGTCAGAGAGGCGGGCATCCTTGGCCCGAAGGTGGTGCAGAGCACGACAGAAAAGGTTCATCTCATACGGTAAAGGATGAAGGCTGCCCAGAACCGGCAGAAGTCGTAAGCTGATACCATGAGGAGGCCCTTGGATTTTGAGGTTGGAGACCATGTGTTCTTGAAGGTCTCCCCTCGGCGTGGAAAACCGAGGTTCGGCAAGGGGAGTAAGCTTTCTCCCAGGTTCATCAGACCCTTCGAATTGTTGCGACGGGTCTGCTAAGTGGCTTACCAGGTAGCGTTACCACCGCCGCTACTAAGGATACATGACATCTTCCATATGTCCCAACTTCGTCGATATCTACATGACAACTCCCACATCATTGATTGGCGAGAGTTAGATGTCGAAGACGATGCGACATTCATAGAACAACCAATCAGGATTGAGGATCGTAAGGAGAAAGTGCTTCGTGGATGAACCATCCCCTTGGTTTGTGTGTTGTGGAGGCATGGTGGGCTTGAGGAGAGTATGTGGGAGAGGGAATCACAGATGTGTGTCCAGTACCCAGAGTTGTTTTGAGTTCTGTGATGTCCTATTTATGAAATATTTTCTTTTTTTTCATTCCTTTCTGAATGTGTGTGAAAAGTCTTGGATATGGGGAGGGGACGATCAGACCCCTAATCAAGATGCATTAAGGTGGATGTGATTAAACCCTTGCAGGAGATTCAGTTATTCCTAAAGCAGATAGTATCTTGACATGGGGGAAGAGACTCCCCAACCCACATATTGGGAAATCTGACATGGTATGTTGCTTGGTTCTTAAGAGAATGGTGTTTTCAGTTAACAATGAGGTTCACTCCTGAGAGGTATCTTTCGAGGTGGTTGTTCAGACCCTCTCTTTCTTTATGGGTTATTTTAATTATCGAGGGCGAGAATAGTTTAAGAGGTATCTCATGTAATGGCTCGGGTTGTGAGAGGTCGATTACATAGTAAAAATATGATGCTTGAGGTTTTATGGGTTTTCTGGGAGGCCATCTAAACTTCTTGGTGATGTTTGTCCCACGGTAGGCCTACCCGTTGCCATAGCCTACCTATAGCAGGACTACAGGTAGCTCGGTCTACCAGTAGACACAGACTACCGGTAGCTCGGCCTACCGGTAGCTCGGTCTACTGGTCGCCGCAGCCTACCCGTAGCTCGACCTACTGGTAGCTCAGTCTACTGGTAGCCACATCCTATCGGTAGCTCAGCAACCGGTAGCTCAGTCTACCGGTAGGTATCAGCCATTGGTAGCTCTCAGCTACCGGTGGCTCCAGCCTACCCCCACGGGTTTTCCAGTAGCCCCTCCTTTGTGTGAAAATTGGGTTTGAAACCCTATTCTGAACCCTCTACGCTTGTTTTAAATCCAAGTAGCGCCCATATATGTCATTTAATTTAATATTTAAAGGTTTAACCTAGTGTGTGCGTCAGTTTAAACCGCCCGACCCATTAATGATGTGTGGGGTGTTTCAACCGCGTGGTCAACCCACGACCCTGCTCCTTACGCGGTTTGGTGTTCTTATCTCTACCGTCACCGACCTTCATAAACTAAAAGGGTTCTACCAAGGTTTCTTTTTTTGATCACCCTGTGTTAGGAGTACCCTTCCTTTAGACGAGCCACTTTTCATTCATACAAGCCACTTTTCGTTCCGACGAGCCGCATCGCAATCCGTGGAGTTCCACGCCCAGGATTAGCATCGATCGTTGATCATCATGTAGGGAATTTATCCTTTGTCTCTCTTTTTGTGTATCATGCGGGGTGGTTATGCTTTAGATTCTACAGAATTGGATGGACCGATCCTTAATGAAGAAAATAAATGGATTCTAACGAATGAAGGAGGAGGGCAGTGATCGATGATGCTTCATTGATTTATGGTCTTCCATAATTTATGATTTCTGAATTTGGCAGGCTTACGCCTTCTGAAAATCATGGCCATTGGTGGTCTTTCTCTGTGTACTAATGAACCCTTGCCTCTCGTGATGTTAAATGGATTGTTTTGAGGTTGTGAACTCTTACTATGAAAAGTAAATCGATTAATTACTTATATTCGGCTAAACAATTTGAAAGCACCATGATCAACTCCTTTCTGTGATAACCCCCGTTAAAGTAAAATAAATTTGAAAATCATGGAGTGTGTTAAATCATATAAATCTAAAAATACCATCACAGGCTTGCTTTGTGTTGATGGTAGTGGGTTTCCCTTTTCTTTTCACTCACGGGCTGATTGCTGGGTGATGTGGGTGGGGATGGGATCCCCAGTTGTTATACTCTCGGTGGTTGCGAAATTGAGGATGGGATCCTCTGTTATATCACGAATTGGGGTGGAATCCTATATTGTTGAGAAACTTTTTGGCTCCTGGATATTGGACACGGGGCTGTAAACATTATTATTGAACATCAAAACCAGGATGGGACAAATGGGTTTTGGTTTGATGTGAGTGGTGACTTGGACATGGTACTGATTGTGTTGTTTAGGAAGGCTGAAGAAAAACCTAAACTTTGGGAGAGTACTTTTTACCTAAACTTATACTTATAGTTTTGTGTTTCTTATTTGCACCCCACCGAAGTTGAGCACTTAGTGTCGAACACCCCCATTCCATGTCGGAGGGTGTTTTTCCCAACACGTCCATTAGTGGCTGGTTATTAGCTTCTTTTTCTTCTCCCTTTCCCGGATAGCCCAAGTATATTTGGCTAGGATGTGATGGACTGATGTCTATTATTATCCCATGAACCTTCAGGAGGGGTAGTGTGGTGGTTATGGCCCAGGTGTGTGCGGGTACGTGGTTTTCCCAAGTGTCTTCAGGATAAGGCACATGTGTCTTTGGGTGTGGCAGTGGATCTTCTAGCCCAAGTGTCTTCGGGAGTAGTGGTGGTTGCTCTGGCCTTGGTGTTTGTAGGCATGGTTACGTGTGACTGTTGTGGCCCAGGTGTTTGCGGGCAGGGTTTGGCAGTGGGACTGCGTGAGGATATGGCCCAGGTGTGTGCAGGTTGGGTGTGGTAGTGGGACTGCAGTGAGAATGGTGGGATTGGTTCGATGCGTAGGATGTCTTCAATAACTAGTTGGAAAGTGGCGCGGGGAACCCAAACATCAATGTGTTATTAATATATATTAATTGACTTGTATTATTTGGGGAGTGTGCCTTGGTGAGGCTTGGGTGGATAGTTTACCATGTTGGGTGTTCGGTTGACCCTTTTTCTCATGGGACTTTAGTATGTTCCCCCACTTGTGAACGAGAGTCTTTGGTTTTTCCCTACTGAGTATACTTGTATTCTCACCCTATGTATATAAAACTACTTTCAGGTTTCCAGGAGAACTTCAAGGATCGTGTGGGACCATACTAGCACAGGATCTTTGGGACCGTTGCAGTTTTTATATTTTATTTCTCTGGTACTTTACCTTTGTGGTCACTTTGTACCTTGTGGTATTTACTTTTGGAACATGCATATGGGAATGGTTGTTTTGGTTTTACATGCACTTTTAGTCTTGGTGTTATGGGATTTCCTATCTTATCTCTCGATCCTATTAAATGAAAAAGGGTAATTCCTTCCATTTAGTGGGTAATTCTATACACATGGCACTGGTCGCCACTCCGGGACCCATTGAAGGCGAGTTTCAGGGCTCATTATCTCTCATTCAACATGAAGAGGGAAGGGCCTGGAAATCTGCTGTCCCTTCCGTTCTTTTTGGTGAAGGACGGTCATGACATATGTTATTATAAATATTCTACATCCATATTAATTATTCTATCCAATCTATGAATGAAAAATTCACCATACGTACGTACGTATTGCTTACCATCTCCACGTCCTCATGAAGTCTGTTATTCAAAACATCCTTATTTGTATGGGTATAATAATTAGTATAATTGATGAAAATAATAAATATAACATGTTAATGATTTGTTATATATAATAAATGATCCAATTACATACGATTTCACCATTAATATAATGATATCGTCACTCGTACGTACGTATGGATTACCATATCCATGATGCGATGCGATTCATTTCCATGTTCACCATTCAACGATGAAAACAAAAGTTTATATTTTAAATAATTATGTAATATATGAAATAATAATGCTACTGGAAATATATATATATATATATGTATGTATGTCTATATGTACATATTTACAGATATCACATTCACTTACATTTTCTCAATATGATATGAAAACGGAAACAACGTTTATGTGTATGTACGACCTACAGTATCAATAAAAGGTGTTTTCCATTTCATATACCTATATATTTTACAAATTTATATTATGAATATATATGATGCATAAATAATTTTTTATATTCTTTAAGAAATTAAATCATTATATAAGTGATAGAATCAAGAATAACAAGTTAGAACACATATGATAAAGAAAGAAATTATTACAGAAAATGATATTTTAACATTGACATTATAACTAAATGGGTAGTATAAATCCATAAATGAATCAAGTATGATATCAGAAAAATTAATATTATTTTGTTATAATTTAATGACATACTATGATCATTATAGTGAAGGTTAAACGTACCCTCGACCAAAGGAAAGTACAAGGTAAGGGTTAATTCCTCAATGTCATTATTATATGATATTGTTTATGTGTAAGTATTTATTGGGAAATATTTATCATCAATGTCCAGATTTCTTAAAAAAAATTCAAAAGTAATATTTTATGGTTTTATGGAAAAGGTATATTTAACAAGATCATCAATTTTAATGATTTAAATATTTTTTTCTAAAAATTTGTAATTAATGTCCTTGTTTTTTAAATTAATTTAAAGTTATATTTATATGGACATCATTGTTTTACAATGATAATTCCTTTCAATATTTTCAGTGTGGTATGGGATAATTTTATTTAAAAAATCTTTTTTAAATGACTTCCTTTATAAGTTGTGATTATTTTAAATGATTTCCTGAAAAAGTGATATTTCTCTCACAGAGTTTTACTGGTCATTTTAACTATGTTAACATACTTTATTGAATGTTATTCTCATTTTAGGTTGATTTATCAGTATACAATCTTCCATATTATATTCAATGATTTACGATATGTTTGACTGTGGATGTGCTGTTTTTATACCATTCATTGTTTATGGTTAAAGTATTGACATTTCATATGTTAGTTTTAATATGAATGTTTATGTTATGTTTCACCCTCTTTATATGAGGAATGTATTGGACTTAGTAGGTGATGACTGGGGACCAGTAAATCCCCTCTATGCATTGGTTGGTCTCATGAGACAATGTAGTGTCTTGGCACAAGGCATTGACAGAATATTTGTAAATGGTCTTGGCACAAAGGCTTGATGTAGTAGTTATGTCCTGCATTATGCATTCCCTAGTTATGAAATTAGTTGTTACCTGTAATTATTTGACTAGTATAATATCCATATGCATGTTTATATGGTAATTGTTGAATTATTTCTACCATATTATGTTCATTTTTTATGTTTAAAAGGTTTTTGATATTATTATAGATCTTTCCTTAAAAGGTTATATCTTCCACTGAATTATTTACCCTTACTGAGCATATGAGCTCACCCCTTTGTTATATTTTATTTTCCTAGTAATCCAAGAAGTATAATATGACTGATATGCATGGTTAAGAAATGGGAATAATTGAGTTATCCAAGGATTATTTATGTTGTGTTGTATTTTAGAAATTGTAATGTAACGTTCTTGTATTTAATCTATTTTCCAAAACTAATACACTGATCGGTCATTCGGGACTTGATTCTGTGTAATGAGGCCAATGTATTAAAATAAGGCACCGGCTTTGGGCTCCTAGGGTTGAGGTGTTACAATTGGTATTATAGGATGTTTAGTATAATGCTTGGAAACTACATTAATAAAAATTTTGATTAAAGAACATTACCCTAAGATATACTTTAAGGATTAGTATAAAAGAACATCCAAAAATATTGTTAATCTTGATATTATGTGTTTTTACCAAGAAATACATGCCTTTATGGATACTAAAAGTGGACATTGTTTTAACACAGATGTACCTATGTGTGAAAACTCTGACAAGGAGTCTCAAGCTTGACTCGAGGAATCCTAGTACATGAAAATGGACCTTACTACGCCCCTAGTTTGATAATACCTTGTGATATAGTAAAATGATTCACATTTTTTTACAAACCATTATAAAGAATTTATGAGTAAATATATCAGCAAAGAAACCATTTTTATGATTATGATACTGGATGTGTTAAACTCTTCAATTAATGCTGATAATTTATCAAGTTTTTAGATTATACATTATTATATGATCTAACCTAGTGAATTTCATCATTTAGAAATGGTTCCTAGCGGAATGAATGAGAACTCCCATAATACACATGATCCAAAGACTAAAAAGGATCATATCTTTAATGGTATGATGGGAACATTTTTAAGGGAATTAGTCTCCCACCTATTC
This sequence comes from Viscum album, assembly GCA_963277665.1. Classification (NCBI taxonomy): domain Eukaryota; kingdom Viridiplantae; phylum Streptophyta; class Magnoliopsida; order Santalales; family Viscaceae; genus Viscum; species Viscum album. Next base: position 872,970,654 of record OY728163.1, read on the forward strand.
TCATCATTTAAAGAAATAGTATCATGTGTTAATAAGATATGTAAAAAATTAACTGCGTTATATGGCATTGAAGGGAATTTAGAAATAAGAGGATGTTAGAGAGAAATATTGATAAAGGGAAGAAGGGAATGAAGGATTTTCTCATATGTTATTACTATGGAAATAATCACCCTGGGAAGTGCTTGAATATAATGGGAGTTTATTATAAATGTGAAGAAAAGGGAGACCATGTTTTTGATTTCAAGTGTAAGAAAATGGTTTCAAAATGTACAATGCTTCATCTGCAAGGAGTTGGAAGACTACGTGAATCAATCTCCCAATCATCACAGTATACCCCAAATGATGCTATGGAATAATAATCATGTTGGGATACTACTACATATGAAGAAGAATAATTAGTGTTCATACGTTGTTATTAAAGAATTATTTCATATGATATTGTATTGCTAATGTACAAGTTATAATAACTATAGAGTAAATAAGGATTTTACTGAAGTACTATTTGATTTAGGATTTCAGATTGTGTGGTATCAAGTAATGTGGCACAGTTTCAAGTTAATCATTTTGGAAAATATATTGTTGAGGGATATATAACCCTTAATATGTTTCTGAAACTGAGATGATTATTTCAGAATAAGTTATAAAATATTTGGATAAATTATATTGGATAATCTTGACTACCTTGAAACTAATTAATTGTTTGTTTATTCCGTCATTGTGTAAGTTTTCACCAATTTTGGATATAAGAAGTATATCCAGTATTCTATAAAGAATAAGGGAACATGAATGTAATAAATAGGGTTTTAGGGTAATTCATGGTGTTACCATGTTTTACGAGAACGCATGATGAATATATTCACATGTTATTACGTGGGAAAAGAGATCTTCATTTTTTTTACCATCCCTATAAATTTTTGACTACGAGTTTGGATAGATGTATTTTGGATATGTCTAAAGTTTTGAATGAATTAAGTTAGAAATTGGATACTATTGTTTATGGTTAAAAAAAATTTACATTATTTTTGGATTGTTATAGAAAGGACAATCTATAGGTCGGGTGACAACATATTGTGTCCAGCAAGGTCATAAGTCTTGAACCCACAACTGAAGGGAGACAAGCATGCATCACCTACCACTGACCTACATGAGGTCCCGATTTTTATAATGTAGTTTTTTTTAAATAGTCTGACAGATAAATTAAAAATTAATTTTTCGAACCCTATAAAATTATGGTAAAATGGATATTTTTGAGTTTTATTATCTTTTCTAGTGAAATATGATTTTTTGGAAGAAATTAGTTGAAGAATGGAACTCTACTTGTCAAGTATTCTTTTTTCCCTTTTATTCTATGAAAAAATTAAATTGTAAACTTTAAGGAATGGATATTAAAACCAAAAATACATTATCATAATACCTTATGGTTTTTTGACCCGATGATATTTTAAAGAATAATATATTTAAGGCATTGAGGCCCTTTGATATTCTATTTATGGTTCACTTGTTTTTGATTGATGATGTCAATAACCACTATAAATATTTATGTGTTTCCTCCAATTATGTGTCTCTATTTTCGACCAATGTTCTCCTACTCAAGATCATAATTTGGTGGTGAAATTTTGATTCCCATTTCCCTCTTATTAAGACTAAATTTTATTAACCCTATTTTTGATGTGGGTTTTCCACAAATGTATTTTCTATTTTTAACCTTTAATTTTCAAAGAAAAATTTTAAATTGAGAGGATGCATCTTACTAAAGGATAGGGGAACTTAGCACCCCAATATTTCATAGAATGTTTTTGTTATAAAGTAATTTGATATCTTATATTGCACACAACACTGACTTGTCATGCGTTATACACAAGATTGAGTTTCTATGAAACAACACATTCGTATTATAATTATTTTAATGAAATATTTATTTATCAATTAAATATTGTAATATGAATAGTAAAAATAAAATTTAAATGTTATTTATAAATTTTTTCCATAAATAAAACATATTTATAACTAAATGTATAATTTTTGTTAAAATAGTTATATATTTGGAAAAAATATTTTCTTAAAAGAACTACTTTTTATATTCTTTTGTGAAAATAATAAAATTAATTTTAGACACTCATAAAAATTGAATTTTGTAAAATAGGATTCATTTTTGAATTTAGAATATCAAAATTAGCTTATGGAGATTTTTTGGTATTTTTTTGAAAACATCGATTTTTTATGAATAGTGAAAATTATTGTATAGTACATAGAAACAGAATTTCTCATTTAAACAATTATTTTTCATCAAAATTTATATTGATGTTAAAATAGATACATAATAAATATATTATCCCAATGTATTTCATTTGAGTCATTTAATAATAGAATTAGATATAAAAATTCATTGAACTTTTTTTAACATCTTTTTACCCACCTTCTAGGAACAGTTATCCACTTTCTAAGTACATTTTCAAATTTACAAAAAACAAAATTTTACCACATATGTGAATTGATTTTATGAAATCTAACAGACATGGTTTTCAATATTAAGTAAAATTTGGTTCAATAGCATGAAAACAATTTTCAGTGAATAGTAACTTTTGAATATTATTTACCATAATTAAAAGTAAATAAGGTAATTAAAGGTAAAAATAATATTAGAATTACCCCAACACATGTCCTAATTCTATTGGATAAGTTTATTTTGACCAAAATCAACTTTAGGACAAAACTAAGATCCTTTTTGATCCATTTGGGTTAGATAAGGACATTTATTATATTTTATTTAAAGAAGTGTTAAAAGTGTTAAATTCAAATTTTATTAAATAAACCATTTATAATAGAGAGTTATACGTAAGATAAATTGGATTATAAATATTCATTATAAATATAAAAATATTTACTACATCATGGTTTTTTGTTTATAATTTTTACAAATTAATTAAATAAATTCATATATGACATAATGATGATGCAATAATTACCTTATTAATGAATGATTAAATTAATTATTATTATAAATATTAAAGTAAATATAAATTGAATCTTTTGGTGTCATCAAAAAAATTTGAATATGAATATGACATGTTAGGGTTGATTCAATGTATTTTTCCTTAAGTAATAAATTTGTTATAACTTTAATGAAAATCAATTACTAAATAGTCTCAAAATTGATATAAATGAGTTTTTAAAACAAATTTTATTTATTAAAGGATATAATGTTCCTAAAAATATATTATTATGAATAAGGACTTAGATAATGATATATATGTCATTAGTGAACAACTTGACCTTCTCTTGTTATTTTATAATTAGTTTATTAACCATATAGTCTAATAATACAAGATGACCTGGTAAGAGTTAAACTATTTAACTAATGGTTAACACTAAAATATATGGTTAATATGGTCACCAATACATGTCTAAAACCTATTGATTGAATGGATTTCGATCCATCCCAACCATAGACTCTAAATAAATCCATTTTTAACTATTATAAACCGAAAATAAATTTATAATAAAATAATATATCAATCTTTTCTTAAAGTGACCCTCACCTCTCTTATAAAAGGGTACATATCCTTCTCTTAAATTCACACCTACAAATCCATTTGGGTCAGCCAAAACATGATATAATATCTTCCCAAATACCCTCAATTCAACCTAGAGGCCTTATTTTTATATGAAATCCATCCTATGGATCCTTTTTGTTCATATCAAAATGATGTGCCTGTATAAGAGATAATTATTCCATCACCTCTTACAATGTTCTTTTATTCTTATACAACAACTTTATTTGTTCATTCCATACTAAAATAATAACTAATGTTTTTTTTATAAATACTGAAATATTATTATAAATATGTTACAACAATATTCATTATTATATCCATCCTATGAATGACAATGTTACCATACGTGGGTACGTACTGCTTACCGTCTCCACGTCATGGTGTAGTTTGTTATTCACAACTTCATTATTCAGATGGGTATAAAAATGAGTATAATTTATGAAAATAATAAACATAAAATGTTAATGATTCTATATATATAATATAATATCCAATTCCATACGATTTCACTATCAATTGACTGATATTTTTGCTCAGACGTACGCATGGTTTACCATCTCCACGACGTGATGAGATTAATTTCCAACTTCACAATTCAACGACGATTATAACAATATATATTATTAATATGTATGTAATATGTGAAATAATAATGGTACTATAATATATATATATATATATATGTATGTATTTACATATATCTCACTCATTTAATTCCATTTAATATGATATGTAAGCGGAAACAATGTTTATGCGTACATACGACATACCGTCTCCATAAATGGTGTTTTCCATTTCATAAATCTATCTTTTATAAATATTTATACAATAAATATATATTATACATGAAGAATTTTTTATATTCTAGAAGAAATTAAACCATTATATAATTGATATGATCAAAAATAACACGTTAAAACACGTATGATAATGAAAGTGATTATTAACAGAAATATTAATTTAACATGGAAATTATTATTGAATGGGTAGTATAATGCCATAAATAAACCGAGTATTATTTCTTAATATTAATATGGTTATGGTATAATTTAAATACATACTATGATCATTATTCTAGAGGTTAAAAAATCCATCAACCAATAGAAAGTACATGGTAAGGGTTAATTCAACAATCTTATTATTATCCGAGATTGTTTAGGTCTAAGTATTTACTGGGAAAAATTTATCATCAATGTCCATATTTCATTTTTTTTTCAAAAGTAGTTTTTTATGGTTTGAATGAAGGGTCTATTTAACTAGATCATCAATTAAAATTTTTAAAAGATTTATTTTTTCTAAATCTTTTTAATTAATGTCCATGTTTTTAAAATGATTGTAAAGATTTATTTACATGAACATCATTGTTTTAAACTTTTAAATCCACTCAAATGATTCACACTATAATGGAAGAATTTGATTCAAAAAACTCTTTAAAATTAATTAATTTATAAATTGTGTGACTTTTAAATGATTTCATGAAAAAGCATATGTCTCTCAATGATTTTTACTGATCATTTTCAACAATGTCAACATCCTTTATTAAATTTAATTCTCAATTGAGGTTGATTTATTATTATAAAATATTACATATTGTATTGAATGAGTTATTATATGTTTTACTGTGGAAGTGATATTTTTATACCATTCATTGTTTATGGTTAGTGTATTGAAATTTCATATGCTATTTTTAATAAGAATTCTTATGTTATGTTTCACCATTTTCATATGAGGAATCCATTAGACTTAGTAACCAACGGGTGTGGCCCGCTATGGCCACTCAATGCATCGGTAGGTCTCATGAGAAAAACTAGTGTCTTGGAATAAGGCCTTGAGAAAATATTTTTGAATGGTCTTGGCCTAAGGCCTTGACTTAGTTGTTATGTCCATTATTATGCGTTCCCTTTTATGAAATTAGTTATTACATGTGATTATTCTACTAGAAGAATATCCATGTTCATATTTATATAGTAATGTTAGAATTACTTATACTATATTATGTTCATGTTTTATATTTAAAAGTATACTTCTTTTATTATACATATTTCCTGAAAAGGATATTGCTTCTGCGGAATTATTTACCCTTACGGAGCATCTGCGCTCACCCCTTTATTGTGTTTTATTTTCCCAAGATTCCAAGAAGTATAATATTATTGATATGTAGGGTTAAGATAAGGGGATTATGGAATTATTGAAGGATTATTTATTCTGTGTTTTATATTATAAAGAGTAATGTAACATTATTTTATGTATTCTATTTTCCAAGACTAATAAACTGATCAGTCTTTCAAGACATGATTACTTGTAATCATGCCAATGTATTAAAATAATGCAACAGATCTGGGCTCTTGGGGTTGAGGATTTACATAATTGATTATCAGAGATGATATATATGTTCTTATGTCATATTTACTTCTTTATATGGTCATAAATGTTACAATTTTATTAAAAACAATATTTTTACTATTCCTTATAAAATCTATTATTTAAAAAAATAAGAAAATCACAATTAGTAAATATATATGTGTGTTATTAAAAATTAGTTTAATTAATTAAAATTAAAATACAGGAGTTTATCTTTAAAATTAAAATTCAATATATAATAAAAAACTACATTTAAATAAAAACTAATTTTTAAAACATTAATTCTTTCTAATAATATATTTTTTATTTTATAATTGATAGAATTATATATTATTTAATATAAGATTCATTATTTATAAATTTTCTTAGTTATTAAATATTTCACCACCAGTTTTAGTTATGTTTTACGTATAATGTAAGATATTGAGGAAATTATTAATTTAATAGATTTCAAACCATGGGTCAATACAATGCCCATCAGTTCCACACATGAAGTATCTTACAGTTCCATTGAGACAACACACATGGTTTGTATTAGATAATATTGAAACATATGAAAAAACATCTTTCCTATATAATCTTAGTCACTGAAACATCCATGAGATTCCATCCTTTTTTACTTTGTTTCCATTGGAAATTATACTATGTTGATGTTGTGAGGCATAATATTGATAGTTGGTTTTGAATTATGGAAATTTTTAAGAGTTTTGTTATTACCATGTTAGGTTTCCTACTTGTACAATCAACCCAATGGGAATAGAATAAATTTATACCTCAATTTATTTTCACTATTCAGACATTAAAAAATAGAAAAATTTGAAATGACTGATAAACACAAAACATTAATTTATATAAGATAATTACATGATACATTCATCCTAAAAATTTTATACTTATTGAAATTAATATATTATATTTTAGTTCATCTTAAACCACACCTAGTTAAATATTGGTTACATTAAGTTGAGTTAACTCTTATTTAATAATATTACTATTTAACTAAATAAATCATTAATAAAGGATGATAAAAAACTATGATTAACCAACAAAAATACTCTAGGGAATTTTTAACTAATTGTGTAGTGCTAGTTTCATTCACCAGGCCCATGACGGATGATTGAGTCGATACACAACTAGATATTTTGAGGTGATTACCCCTACATGAATCTATGATATAGATACATACACATGCCAGTATCCAGACAATTTTTCAATTTTTTAAAAACAAAAAAAATTTATATACATTACTAAAAACATCAATAAGTTATCATATATATAGAATTATCCATTAGAAATATGAAATATTTATTTATGTGGACAACCTTTCCAAATCCATAAAATATTAATTACTACCTTAAGTAACATTATGATATATATATATATATATGAAATTATTAGAAACATTAACATAGCACACCTCCATGAAATTTACATCATCAACTAAAAATATCATAATCACTAATTTTTCCAAGACCCTACTCTAACAATAACACTAAAACCCAATAATGTCACTTCCGTATTCAGTTTCAATGAGGCATACATTACATACTAGCATTGATAATTATGGTATATTTCCATAAATAACTATACCATATTTAAATTACAGAATAAAAAAATTGTAATACATAAAATCCCAAGAACTTTTAGGTTTATTGGTTTATCTAATCTATACAACTAATCCACGTATTAATAATTTGATGGATATTTTCCAATCTAAATGATTAACTATATAATCCAAACAATGTCAAAAATATCTAGAAAATTTTTTATACACATTTTGTTTTATTCTTCTAATATCATGTGTAATTATTTTCTTTATGATATAGAGAAAATGATACAAATGAATAATGAGAAAAAATGCTCTGTATGGGAATGTCTACATTTGGAGCTTCCAATTCATTAATAATTTGGTAGGAATAAATTATATTCAAATAATTCCATATTGAAGGGAACATGATCATAAAATAAGTATATGGAGAACATAATAATATAAATAATCGCATTGATAAAAATGATTGAATTCATCATAAAAAAATGTATAATTGTAGGTTTTATATATGTAAATTATTGAATCTGATATGGGGGAATATGTGTGGGGAATTTTAATAACAAAATTATATTTTCACCATTTTTCTATAAACATCATTGATTGGTTAAATTGAATTGGTTATCTTGTTCTTTCCCACTCTATCTCCTCACATTCATTATTTTTTAGCATAACTGAACACAAAAACACACACAAGAGGAATAATGATGTACCATGGTTAAAAATAAATATGAGAAGGGTAGTCCACAATATGATCAGTTAAAAGCCAAGGTCACACAATCCACTAGAAATTGTTTCTGAGTGTTAAAATATTTTCTATAGACTGGGTTTAATGTATACCCGAAATTTGTTTTGGTGAATCTTGTAGTTAGGAACATCTCATACTATAACAATTTATATTTGGTAATAGAATATTATACTTCAACACCAATATTTAAATATTTCATAATGTTTTTGTGTTAATTCTTATTCTTCTTCCATTGAGCAGTAACAAGTAAATAATTCTTTTTATAAGCATAGAATTTAAAGAAACTTATTTTTTTTCTATTTTAATAAAAAAAATAATATTGTAATTATTATTATTCATACACTACACATTCATTTTTTTATTTCTCATCATATATGAAAATGTAAGTGAAAACATATCTTTTACCCTCTATGAACATCAGGGCCACATCATAAAATTCTTGTCCAAATTCTTCTAATTCCCATGTAAATGTATACACATAGATCTCTTCATCACATCAATATTCGTGTTTATTTCTTATTTAATTGATATAATATGACATTGGATCTACTTATCTTTATTAAATACTTTATAATGTATCTGAATAATCTGATTTGGGATCACTCTATTATTCTATGATAATAGAATATATTTTCTTGCATATTTAATATATTATCAAAAACAACAAATATCACTAGACCATTAATTGAAAACCTGAAATATATGTATATATATGATTAAAATAATATTAATAACAACAGTATTATTTTCTCCTTCAATTATAATCAATATTTTTATACATGGATTCTCTTTCATAAATATAGATTACTGAAAGTTGATATCTATTAATTTATTCACAATATAGTGAAACATGAATTATGTTATGATTACCTATTGATTTTTTTATAATATCCAATGATTAATATTCACTAATGTTATGTGAATAAAGATAAATGAATCATGATATTATTCATCAATAAATAGCATAAATTCTTCATTAATAAATATTCTTCAATAAAACCTCATTTAAATACCCAAATGAATCTGGTATTTTTCCTTCAGTTTCATTATAATGTTTTTAATAACCACACAATTTAAAAAATATTCACTCTTTTTTAAATTTATCATGTTGAAATAGCTCTAATGAAAAAAATTCATGTTAGTGTAGGATTTATAAAATTAAGGGAATCCTTACACGCACACTATGATATTTTGATTACCCTTACATGAGGAGTATAAAAATGTAAAAAACATTATACATGTATCATTTTACCATTACATGGGTAATATATGACATTTTTTTATCGTTTCATGAGTTTGGATCAAACATTTAAACTGACTTACAACTCATGATTTATCCATAGGCCGATATATAGTACTCACTAGTTCCCTTTCATATTGGTGGGGACACCCATATGTAGTGTATGGAAACATTCACTTAACCTTATGCTACATAAAAATTTCAAAGATACCATTATACAATATTTATAACATAAAAAATTATCTAGATGGTAGCATATAACACCATCACACACTAGGGGTATCACCACATACCATCTCTCTCTAGAAGGACCAATTTATATAGTAGGGAAGTTTCATTATATACCATCAAAGATAACAATCGCATCTCCTACCATTATGACTAATAGTGAAACCACCTACACAAGGGTAGAATACTATACCATATAAAATTTGGAAGATTATACTACCATTATACCTAATGGTATTCCAAACAACCTAGTGGTCACACCTTATTCCATAAAAACTAAAAATAGCATATAACAACATTGACCAGTAAACACCTCATGTTGTTGACTGATAACACCTTTTATTATCAAGAGAAAGACAATGGTTTCAACTTATACCACCACACAACATGTATACAACCTCATTATGTTGCATTGATTATATAATATTTCATCTCATAGTCATAATTTGGTTTTATCACAATTCTTTACTTAATGATTGTGCAATTTTACAATGTTTCACTACACTGAACCATGTAACCCATAGTTAAGATTATATACATAGCACACCCTAACAATGTAAAAGGATGAATACTACAATAACGATTTCATGTTTATGACAGTTTTTATTAAAATATTTAAAGAGTTAGTTAATATTTTAATATAATTCATGGCCTCCATGATCATCCTCATGAAAAAAAGATATATTTTTATCCATGGTTTTATATTAAAAACTCTCTGTAATCTTCCATGAATGTTTGATTGGGATGGGAAAAATTCATGAAATATATTATAATTCAATACATTTTTTGATAAAACCACTATTATTCTTAATAATATTGAAATATAATTGATCGACATTCCTTGAATTAAAATATAACCCACACAATGATTTCGCAAAACTCCCCCTTTTTATTTGTTACTCAATTCCCATGTAGAAATGATATGTAAATATGTATCCTGAATTTTCCCACCATTTGTATCAAACATTCATTTCACTTTATATCTCCATTTTAAAAATAAAGATAATTTAAATTGTAAAAGTTTATTCAATTCATAAATAGAAGTGTTTCATCAAATATTCCAAACTATGCCTATAGTAGTCATCTTTGGTGAAAGAAATATAGGGTTTGATCTAGACAAAAAAATTATCCAAAAATAATAATACCAAATGAATTGAGAACTCACAATATCGTCTTCAAGGGTGTCTAATTTTATTGTGGGATGAGACCAATATAATTAAACAATTGTTATATATATATAAATATGAACCTAAAACTCATGACATCATAGAAATAAATAGTGTGAAGTCCTTCAAGAATAAGTTTCTGGATATGAAAACGAGCTTGTAAATTCTTCATACTTATATTTTTTTGTAATTGATAAAAATAATTTTCACAAACTATGATTTATCATCCTATTATATTTGTCAATTATGAGTCCCCAATGTTATTTTCATCCAACCAGCATCCGGAATATTAAGATATATATAAGAAAAACAATCCTTGAAGAATTTTCCTCATGACATCATCAAGTCCCCAATGTTATTTTCATCCAACCGGCATCCGGAATAATTTTCACTCCCATTGTGTCTTCATTCATCTAAATCTTATTTTAAAAAAATCTGGAGCTAAAATTTTCCTTATGACATCATCAAGTTCAATATGTGTAAATCTCCTATTTTAAGGATACATTACGTAAATTTTATCTCATGGTGAACCTTTCGTCTTCATTATTAACCCTTCTTGTTCTATAATTATTGGATGAATATTTAAAGTAATTTTTCTATTTATGTTTCAGCTCACACATAGAAATTATCTAACAAAAGTGTTGTCATAAGTTGTAAAATTCTTATGAAATTCATCTTATTCATGTGTAATATTCCTTTATCCTTTACACATCCATTTTCTTTCACTTCTTCTATATTTATTTCAATTTCCCAATCTACTATAAAAATATCTAGATTTTATTCAATTATAATAGTAATTTCATAGATCTTAAACATGTCTTACCTTGAGTTCATTTCTTCATATTACACTTTTTATATGTAAAACTTCAATTTATTATCCTATTTGGAATATTTGATGTATACCCTTTCAAATTAATTGTAACTAACGATGAATTGTTTTTAATCTTCATTGGTTTAATATATTTTTGGAATTTATTTATATGTATACCCCAGGTTACTTCATGAATCTTTGGGGGTGTTATTTTATCATTTATACTATATATATTTTTAGATTTACATGCATCACATTAATGGACACTAACTCTTCAGACACCACAATGACCTTTAATTGCTTCAAATCTTATATATGTTGATAGATGTTTCTTAGCTTTTGAATGATGCATTTTCCCCATATTATTCCAAATTGATATAGGGTTCATTTTTTATTTATAATTTATGTAATTTTACTATAACTATATTTCAAAATTCTCAAATCTACTGCAACACCAACATTAAACCACTTACATTGATCTTTCTTTAACTTCTGTATGTTGTACAACATTTTTTACATATTGAGAATACTATTTTTGCGTATTATTCAACACTAATTTGTATTTTCTTATGGAATATAATTCTAAAATTAATCTTTAATCCACCATGGATAAAGTGGTAGTGTAATAACAAGATATATTTTTAAATTAATTTTTTTTTAATTTATTATTAACTTATTTAATATTTTTAATTTCATGAAACATTGAAGACAGTTTATTTTATATTAACAAACTATGTTTGGATTGAATTATATGCAACATCAGGTTAATCATGCACTATAGGAAAAATAAGTATAAACTTTCTCTACATGGCTCATCAATGTTAGATTTTATTACACACAACAATGACATTACATGATGTCTTGTGAAACACGCAAGATTGAGTTTTACCGAACAACGGTATATCATTAATTTGTTATTACTTATTATAATATGATATAAGTGAGCTATAAAATTATATATTAGGAATATTATTAACTAATTTATGAAAATATATGGTTTACAAAAATATAATATGAATTCATCGGTTTCTAATAATTTATAAATGTATATGAAAGCAGATTGAATATAAAAGAAAAATTATTAATTTTATGGTCACTATGATGTTTTAATCTAATATATTAAATTATTATATTTATTTAGTGATATTAATTTAATATATATTTTTTATATTCAATGAAATATTTTTTATATTCATCTAATAGGTTTTGTAGACATATGATCAGAAAAAACCCAAATTTATGCTTGAAATCATACATTTTTATAATAGTTGTTTTACCACTATTTAATGTAGAAGCCATTTTAAATCCAAATTTTGGAACCATTATATATTTATTAAATCAAAATATATTTATTATCTTAAATAGAAACATTAAAATTATGTTAGTATTAATTTTTTTAATTTTTCTATAAGGTGTCATTTTTGAATGAATAGTAAAAAATAATGAATTTTAATTCAAAACATATTATTCATATAATTTATTTATTTTGATAAATTATATTTTAAATTGTCTTAAATGTTTTATTATATAATAAATTTTAATTTTAATATATTTCATTTCTTTTAGATCAATTTACCTTTAATCATAGGTAGAGAAACATAGTGAAATTTTGAATTTTTATCTTTAAAAACATGCATTGTCGAACCGATTAGGAGATTAATTTTAAATTAATTTCTAAAAATTATGTTTTTAGAATTTGTGAAAATTGAATAAATATATAGAATAATTAAAAATAAAAAATTTATATTGTTTTCAAATTTTTATTCGATGAAAAATATTATTGAAACTCACAATAATTGATTACAAAAATTAAGAAGAAAATTGGTTTACACATTACTAAACCTGAAATTTAAGACATAAGAAACCTAGAAGCATGTCAAACACCCATTTTGTATCCATTAATTTTCCATTCACATTCCATGATTTATTTTTGGGTGTTTTTTAACTCAATTTTTAGTGAAAAACGTGGGTACACATAACTGGTTTTAAAAACGTCAAGTGTGTCCTTTCACATCCCTATAAAAGGGAGGCACCTATCCCTATTCCTCATACTTCTCAATGAAATTAGGTTTATAAAATCACTGAACACTACTATGAAACAAATCCACCCATTCCTCCTAGAGGCCCCCAATTAGGATTAATTCATTACATGGAATCCTTTTGTCACAAATCAAAAGGAGTTACATGATTAAGAGGTAATGCCTTCTCTCAAGATCCTTTATTTTATTTTCATTTACAAACCCACCACTATATTTATTTCATTATTGTATAAAAGAAGTATTTTCAATATACTAGGATTTTATTATTATAATTATTTTACCTACATTAACATGCACCACCATCTAATGGGTGACAATCATACTGTTTATGTGTAAGGTGGACTACTGCCTTACTAAATGATTAATGTTCGTTTTTCCACTACCACCTCTCTAGGTGGATGTTATTATGGAAACACTATTTATATATTTCATATATTATATTCATTATTTAATTAATCTTATGTATTTATGTTACAACACATATCATGTTTACTTTCTATTTAGTGGAAATATGATAATTTTGTCCGAGGAAGTGCTGACAACCGCCCCCTCGAAGCGATTTGATTCACTCACACAATACATATATTGAATTAAGGATGGTATTAGTGAAATTATATGATATATATGATATAATAATTATAATTTAATAATGATATATACACAAATATATACATATACTTCATTTACCTTCTTTCTTTCAATATGACAAAAAAGTGGAATCATTGTTCGTGTGTATGTTATGACTTAACGTCTCCATAAATGGTGTTGTAAATTTCAAAATTATATATTATATAGATTATTATAATAAATATAAAATTAAAACAAATTATATTTTAATATTTTTAATATATTTAAATTATGATAAATGTATATGGAACAAAGGTATAAAAAATTAAGAAACATGCGATAAACAAAGAAAATATTACCCGAAGTGAATTCTTAATATAGAATTGGTAAAAAGTGATGATATAAATCCATAATGAAATATTAAATTATATTATAACTCATAAAATGTTTATTTTACTTATTTATAATAAATTTATATTTATTAGACAAGAGTTTTTATGAGTACTAAGAGTGTTAACAACCAAGTTATGGGGATTTCATCTCACTTTTTATATTGATGAGATAAATTCTCTACTTAACACCCATTATTTTTGTATCATGTGTATACTATCCATATATATATTAAATTATTAAATTAAATAAATTTATGGGTATTTAAATATCCATTTTCTATCTTCATTTCATGGGATTTTTGTTTCAAATGTTAACAAATCGGTAAAATAGTTTTACCGTAATTTTCCTTCGTGGAGACACCTGTTTTGTTACACACCTAAATCATTTTTAAAGTCTATATAATTAAATTTTAAATGTTATATCATTAATTTAATTATTTTAATGATATTATATGGAACATTTATTTTCATATTCATTAATGTAGAGTTTTATACCCTAATACCAACAGATAAGAGTTTATTGAAATAATCCTTATGCTTTCCATGATTGTTTATGATTATGCTTTAATTAATAAAATATCATGGTACATATCTCAATAAAACTCATTAATTTCCTTATAATCTTGTTATTTAATATTTAGTAATATGTTAGTATCATTTTTTCTCCATTTAATTATATAATATTGTTTATAAATTGTTTTTTAATATATCCAAACGTTTCTGTATATTCGGTCAGAAATGAGTGTTTCCTAAAAACCATGTTTTTAAAAAATGGTTTCCAAAAATATTCTATTATTATCCTATAATTGTTAAAATAATTTTTTTCAATTTTTTATTTTTTTACAATTCTATAAATGAATATTCTTTTCATTTCCTATCGTAGAATAATTTGTACTTTTTAACATGCAAAAGGAATGTTCTTTTGACCTCATGCGACATGTATAGATTTACCCACAGTAATTTCTTGTACAAATTCTTTTTCATTTTAAAGGAATAATTTTAAGAAAATATATAGTTTTTTAATATAATATTAAATGAAATGGTCTTCAATAATTTTTCATGATTTCTCTATATTTTTTCATTGTATTGTTTGTTGAAAGTGTTTTTCAAAAGGTTTTTAATATTCCTTTATTTGTTTTTAGGTAAAATTATTTTCAAAATGTTTTTAAATCTACCTGTATAAGTGTTCAAATGAAAAAGGTTTTTAAAGTATTTTAAAAATTTATATATATGTTTTAAAATTATTTTAAATGAAATAGTTTTGAAATCATTTTCAACTAACCTTTTAATGTTTTAAAGGAAAATGGGTTTCAAAATGTTCTATGTTTTTAAAATTAAATTTTTCATGAAGAAAGGATATTTTCCTCCAGAATTATTTTTATATTATATTTCAATATTACTTCCAATCTATGATAACATCCATTGGTTTTATTAATTACATCATAGGGAAATTATTCAATTTTAAATTAATAATATATCTCGGACTGTATTATGTATTGATGACATTATTTTTATTAAACCTATTTTTCCATAATGGGATATATATATATTTTTGAAACACAATTATTTTCATAGGTTAGTTTTATGATGAAATTATTATGAAACATGTATTCTTACACATGTTATGATATGATTACATGTTTGTTATTCACATTTAATTTCACAAGATACTATTTTATTATTTGGGATCTTGTGTAACGTGATTGTATTATTTAATTATGATATGGGTGAGACTAATATATACCATTAATGCATTGGGTATATATTTATATCTTATTTAATAGATTACAATAGACCTAGGAAAGAACCTTAACTACTAACATGGCCATGGGAATGAACAGTGACATCCAAGATTATATTAGTAATAAACCCATACTACGAATATGATCATGGAAATAATGCATTGGATACTATATAAATTAAAATATATGCTTATGTGTCTACACAATTACATGTTATATTAATATATTATTATTTCATTGAATATGTTCTTTATTTTCTTGTGATTAATATATTATTAACAATCATGCTTTATTGCATGATTCATGTTTATGATCTGATATTTTATTGACCATGTTATCATATATTTATGCTCATGATTATGCTGCAATGTATTTATTATTTATCGTTATTGAGAATCTTAGATCACCACTTTTTATGTTTCATTTCCTATGTTATGAATATATGTATTATGTTTTATGTTTCTGAGAATGGTTTTGGTCTATAATAACTAAGTGGGAGATAATGTAGCATATTTATGTACTAGAGTTTATGTTTACATGTTTCATAATAGACTAGACTAATATGGTACTTGAGCATCTATTTGTAGAATATTTTTATGTATTCAACAAAAGTAATGCAATGTTAATGTATGAAAGGATAAGGATACTATAGTTGGTGTAAAAGAAAACATTTATTTAACCATTAGAAACTATGATTATAAATATTTAGTGACATCAGTAGGTATATTTATAAGGTTATTTCTAAGGATTTTTCTAAGGATTCGTTTAAGGATGAGTTAACATCTATGAAAATGTATTGGATTTTGGTAAAGGATATTGTGAGTGGTTTCCTAGAAATACGTCGCTATCTAGAAACTACAAGTGGGTGTATCTCTAGGGCAGATGTTCCTAGGGGTAAAAACTCTGATAATATGTTTCATGCACAACTCGAGGTAATCTAGTACATGAAAATAAGACTGTCTACACACCTCATTTGACACTCCCTGGGAATATTCTTAGAAAATATAAAAAACTCTTCATGAAAAATCATAGAGGAATTAAATATATATTTTCTATGTGTAACCTAGGATAATAGCCTCTCATAGATTAAGGATGTTTTTAGGTTTAATACATCCTGTAATTTATTCTTTTTATAATAATTTGGATTAATTCTATGATATGATATTCTCACACTATGATTCTAGTTATAGTTAATGGATGGAACATGAAGAAACTATATTAACATTGAATGTGGTGGATGACATTCTGATGAAAAGTCTATTGGGATGACTAGTGGAGTGAAAGATGTTGTGTTTAGGACAATTTAGTTTTCATGGTACATGATTAATAATGTGTACCTTAACAAAATACGAGACTACCCAATGTAGAGATATAAGGAGTTAGCTAAGTGTTCAGGTAATGGATCCCAGGGATTAAATAAGATCTAGTTTCATTTCTGTTTGAATGTGGAAATAATCACATAAGTAAATGTATTTGATGAAAAATAATAGTTTTTACCTATAGAAAGGATAGGAAAAAAGCATGGGACTACAACCAAAAATTGAATACTTTGATTAACAAAATGGAAGATAATATTTCCCTCCCTAGGACCCCATCACAGGTTATGTGTTTTAAGTATGGAATAAACTGTCACAGTGAATCTCAATGTCCGAAGAGGAATGCTCCTAATGATAATCATCAAGGTGGTGTGATATATGGTTATATTACTGATGATCAATATAATAGTGTGGAAATGTGGAATGAAATATGTATTATGTAATAGGATAAGGTATCCTTTTAATGGATTAATGATGAATTAATCAATGTTTTTATTTATTTGTATTGAAAAATTATTAATATTGAAAGATGTAAGCATTTCTAGTTTAGGGTTTTGACAAATTATTTACAAGAATATGTTGAATGGATATTATGGAATTAAGATTTTATTTAATGAAAAAATGATGTCCATTGATGACACATGATTAACGGAAAGAGAACACCTAATATGTTTTTATGTTGTTATAATGTTTTTAGGATAATGTTATGTTGTATATAAGTAAATTGGATGGTACTAATTACCTTTTAACTAATTAAGGTATTGTGGAAAATTAGTTAATATATTGTAGATAAATATCACAACATCTTGGATGTATGTTATATATCTAGTAACCTATGTAATAAGGAAGCATGAATGTTTTCTAGAAGAATTTATGGTAATTGAGGAAATTAACATGTTTTAAGGGAATATTTGATGAGAGTATACACATGTTTGGAATATGACAACCAATAGTTACTTTTTGATATATAGGGGTACCAATATTAAGCTAATTTTGCGGATTTCCATCTAATGTTTTGTATTTTCATCATTTATAAGTGTTACAAGGATAACCATTTATGGAAAAGTTAATTTATAAATCGGAGGATGTATTTATACATAGTGTTTGTATTGAAAACTATACTTAAAAGGATATTTAGTGATTAACCTTATTTCAAGGATTCTAAAAATATTTATTTTGAAAATTATATTTTTGTTTTTTTAGATATGGACATAACATATTTGTGGTGAAACCTAATCAACATCAGCATGGATTCAGGTATTGAACCCATGACCGAAGGACAAAAATGGTTTCATACCTTCTACTTGCCTTTGTGATGTCTAGGTTAATGTGTAATTATTTAGGATCAACAATTGTTAAGGATGAACATGTATAGTTTTATTTTAAGTATTTATATTATTTTATTAACCACATTGGATTAGAAGAATAGTAAGAGACAAATAATTATACATATCATTTTTATGGGCCTCAAGACATGTTAAATGTGTATTCAATCAATTCTATAATCAAATTTAAATTTTGGACATTTATTTTTTGAAGTAATGGATGAACAAAAAATATATAAAAGAACAACTAATGAATGAAATTTTGTTTATATAAATTTATAATGTAATTTTATTTCCTTACATTCATTGTCAATAAATGAATTACCCAACATTATGATAATGAACAAAAGAAAATGCATTGTCCTAATACAAATTTTTTATACTGATTTCATTTCAAATCAATATTTATTTATGACTTTGAGGCCCGCAAATTTTATTCGACCATTCCCTTTTTATTTATTGATGACCTTCACTACTCCCTATAAATATTTTTTCTTTTCCAATATTTCTAATATTCACTCCCAAAATAGTTTCTCATATGTGGAATCCTAGTTATATGTTACATTGGATAGCCGTAATGGTTCCAACATTCCCTTTTTATGTGATGTTTTGGTATCCATTTTGTGATGGGGGTTTCTATGAATGAAAATTTCAAGTATTAATCCTTTTATAACCAAGATTAATTTTGCGGGAAAAATTATTTTAAAGGGGTAAAAACAAAAATAAAGAGATTTTGTTAATTATTATTTTTTCATGTTAATTTAGCCTTTTTTGATAATTTTCAGTTTACACGACACTGATGATAGGTTATTTTATACTAATGTACTATATTTGCATTTAGTTATTTTAATCACCAAGTTAATTGTGCTCTATAAGAAACATACATTTTATCTTACTTTATATGTTACACTAAGGTTATCTTACATTACATGCAACAATGTCTTTCCTTGATGGCTTGCATGACACACAAGACTAGGTTTTAGCATACAATTGTATATCATTAAAATATTATTAATTAGTTATTATTATATAAACTAGTTTTTAAATTTATTTTTATGAATATTAATAACTAATTTATGAAAATATATATTTTACCCAAACATATGATGAATTCATAGGATACCATTTAATTAAAAATGGATATGAGAACTTACTGAATATAATAGAAAATATTATTATTTTTACAGTCAGAAGGATGTTTTACCCTAATTAATTAAGTTAATTATAATTAGTGAGTGATTTGAATGTAATATATATTTTATATAACCAATGATATATTTTTTATATTCATCAAATAGTTTTTACAGATATAAGAAAAGAATAATCCCAATTTTATGCTTAAAACCTAGATTTGTATAATAGTTGTTTTTCCACCATTTAAGAGAGAAACTATTTTAAATAAAATTTTTTATATATTTATATATTTAATATTTCAAAATAAAAAAAATATTTTTAATAAAAAAATAAAAATTTAGTGAGGATACATTTTCAGTATTTTCCATTATGGTTTCGTTTGTTATGGAAAAGTTAAAAATACTGAACATTAATGCAAAACTGCTTTTCCATTTAATTTATTTATAAGGATAAATTATATTTTAAATGGGATTAAAAGTTTATTTAGATAATATTTTTAAAAATTAATACAATTTAGGTGTGTAATATTAATTTATCGTTACACTTGGGTATAAAAACATGTAAACTTTAGAATGTTTTTACTTTAAAACCCTGTATTTTCGACCCAACTATAAGATTAATTTTAAACTAATCTCTTCCACATATGTGATTAGAATATAGAAAAATGTATTTAATATTTTAAATCATAATAATTTATAATTTCTAATATGTTAAACTTTTTTTTGACTAAAATGATTTGTGAAAGTGATTAAAAATATTTAAAATGATTAAGAGAAAAATTAGGTTCAGAAAGTACTAAATATTAATTTAAAACTGAGAATAACCTACAATATTTTGAAACACCCATTGGATGGACCTGAATCATCTAAAAACATTTCATTATTGTGTTTTACGGATTTTTATAACTTCTTTAAATAAAAACATAGTTACACCAAACTTGTTTTAAAAAATTCCAAGTTTGTCCTTCCCCTTCCGTATAAAAGGCCACCACATCTCACTCTTCATCCCACCTCTCAAACCACATAGGATTGTAAAATATAAACCCAATGAACATCATGACCTACCTCCCTCACGCCTAGAAGACTAAATTTTGGTAGATAGATATCCAAGGATGCCTTCAAGCATAAACAAAATAGAGTAACCCAATTAAGAGGCAACACCTTCTATAGAACTCCATTATTTTATATTATTTCTCCACCACATCCACTCTCCTTATTCACTGATTGTATAAAACAATATATTTAATATAATCTAATGTTTTTATGATATGTTTTAATCAATAACATGATCAGAATTCCATCTTATAGGTAACAAACATACTATTTATGTGTACGATGAATTACAACCTCACTAAACGATGAATATTTATTTTTTTCCTTGAACACCTCTCATCGTCGAATTTATGATGGACACTATATTTATATATTTCATAAAGATAGATGCCAATGAGAGGCTTCTAACACTTGGGCGCAGTGGCTAGGGTTTCTTCCTTCGACGAATTTCCTCCCCTCCTCCAGCGTGCTCACTTTTTCAACGTCGTCTCCATGAAGTTTTCGGGTGGTGCAAGTCTTCGGGTGAGGATTCTTTCACTCCAGTGACGGCGCTTCAGACTTCGGGACCGGATCTCGACTGAACTGAGGAGGAGAGGCACATCTTTTCCTTCCTCAGATGTAGTTATGTAAAGACCTGTAAAATTCAAGGGAAAGTTTTCTCTTAATTTTAGTTGAGATTTTACAAGAACTCGGTTTCAGATGGCACCTGATTCCGAGGCCCGGTGTGCCTGAAATCATTTTCCAATGATTAGCTCAGGTACGTTCAGTGAATGAACATGCGGGTTTTTATAACATCTGAATCGGTGCTCAGAATTGAAATTTGTGGGCACCGATGGAATCGATGTGCCGGTAATTGCTTAAGAACACCTTTTTCGTAGTTGTGTTTGTTCGGGTGGAGTTTTACTTAATTGGGTTAACTAAAAAATAAAATAAAATACAGTGCAGAAAATTTTATTTTTATTCAATTAAGTGTTAACCTAAGCTAAGTGGTTGAGTGGGACACACATCCAAACTAATCCTCTAGGGAGGATATTAGTGGGGTGGGGCCCACTAGAGCCCCAACCTTTCAACTTCCTCAACCCATTTTTGATTAAGGTAATGCACCCTCACCCCCTATTAAACGAAGTCAACTCGTGCATTTAATTAAATTTTAAACGCCTCTATTAATTGGGCGGTTTAAAACATTGCAAATAATTGAGTTAATTGATTGATTCAATTTTGAATTTCAAACTGAAGGCTTGAGTAATAATATTATAAGGTGTCTTATTTTATTATTGATGTTGCTTGGGTTGTGCGGGTGGATTTTTTGAGAGAACGGCTCAATGTCTCTAACTTCTTTGTTCTTCGTCGAAGATCTCGATGAACGCAAAGAGCGCGAAAAACGCCAACCTCTGACGATGGTCGACAAAAACACCTAATCCTCAGAGATCGACCATGCGACGCCATGTACCGCGACGCTGTTAATCCTTCTCTCTGTGACGTTGATGATGCTTACGGAGTCTTTTTCCTCGACGTACCATTCCGCAAAAAATCTTGTTCGACAACAACGCTTGAGGTAGGGGTTAATTTTGTGTAAGTTTATATTCCCGTGGTTCTTTCCTTCTAAAACAATGAGCTCGGATCAACTCATTCTCAAGTTGATCCGCGAATGATTTCTTTTGTGGGTTGGGAATATTTATTTGTGGGGAAAAATGTAGAGGCTGATTTCTTTTGTTCGTGAAAAATCCTTGGTCGTTCATGATATTTTGGGCCGCTTGTTATCAACTTAATAGGAGGAGGTTGTACTGCATGAACACGGCCGACTCTCCTCCCCGTTTGTTGTTATGTTTGTTGCGGCACGAACGAAGGCAGCGTGGTGAAACGGCACCGCGCAGAAATAAGAAAGAACTCAATGA
This sequence comes from Viscum album, assembly GCA_963277665.1. Lineage (NCBI taxonomy): Eukaryota > Viridiplantae > Streptophyta > Magnoliopsida > Santalales > Viscaceae > Viscum > Viscum album. The sequence goes on from OY728163.1 coordinate 872,993,770, forward strand.
AGAAGCATGGCGTCGTCGCTCCGCGCCGTTGAGGTCGAACGAAACCACAGCTGGAGTTAGGGTCGCAGAGGCGATTGAATACTCTGATGGTTTATCGTTGTGTGTGGATTTACGGGTGACGACAAACAGGGCCGCAAGTTCAATTTGAAGCCTCCGTAGTGAAGGTCGGGTCCCGGGAGGACCGTTGGCGAAGGTGGCGAGTAAAACGTTCCACTCGAGCGCATCCAGTGGTCCACGGAAAATCTTGCTGGGTGCCTCACCGACACAGCCGCACCGGTGGCCGGAGGGGGAGGCCGGCACCAGCCAGCCGCCAGGAGGGGGCGGCGCCCGGCGCGCCGCCGGGAAGGGCCGCCGCTGCAGTTTCATTCAAGGGGGCGGCACCACCATTTTGCGCGGCCAGGTGGCCAGCGCCAGGCCGGGCCGCGCCGGCTGGGCCGGGGCATGCCCGGCCAGGTCGGATCCGGGTCGGGCCGACGCAGGGGGGTCTCGGGTTGGGTCTGACAGGGCCTGAACCCGCTATTTTCAGGCAGCTTCCATTCAAACGCCCATATGATGGGCTTCAGACCTCTGATCGATGCACTGTCAGTTTTGATGTGATCCTTGGATTGAGACGACCCTTTTGGTTTATTACACTCATGGTTTCGGAGAACTTTTGGTTAGACCGCGTTGGTTCGAACACGAGACCAACCGGGCCCTCGGAGCAGAAACACTTATAACATGAGATCCAGACGTCTGATTAACGTGCCGTCGACTTTGTTGGATTTAACTTGACGAGATGAATCTTTTGGAATACTTCTCCTAAGAGTTGGATGCAGTTGGATAGTGGCCAGGTTGGATTGTGCCCAAAATCCAACTGGGCCCCAAGAACGGAAAAGCTGATAACTTTCAGACCGGACATCCGTTTGACGAACCGTCAACGGCGTTGGTGATCTCATTGAGAAAATCTCCCTATGAGTATAACCTATGAGATCCTAGGGCACAGTTGAGATACGGCCGGGTTGGTTCATACACGAAACCAACTGGGCCCCTCGGACAAAAAGGATAATAACTCACAGACCGGGCATCCGATTCATGCGCCATCTGTTGCGTTGAGACCCCTATGATGAGGCGGTCCTTTGAGATACTTCTTTCTGGTACTTTGAGATACATGGAGTATCGACCTGTCGCTCGTGGAGCGGACCCTCTCGGAGACGAGCATACAGTGTATGGAGACCATATAATCCGCTGAGACCTGGCGACTGCTTGACCGACTCGACTTGGAGTTAGTCGACTAGCCTAGTGGATAGAGCACTACATTGTTTGGGTGCAGACCCATGACAGACTGAGCACTACTGTGTGATAGTACAAACCTGTGGTACTCGTCCGGAGAGTACCTCTACCGGCTATTAGGGGGTGTGCACTACTGTGTTTGGGTGGCATACCTCAGCAGTATTCGGTTAGTGAGCAGTACCTCGTAGTCGTGACAGGACCACTGTACACTCCAGAAATGGGGCTCTTCAGTAGTTACGATTTCGATAATGAAAATCCTAGTTTGAGCTGAGTCTATGATATTTTTGTTTACCTCATGATTATGATGGGTCACTTGATAACATTGGTATATGTATGGGAATATACCTGGGTAGTGGTTATCCGTTGATTTCATAATCTTTGTGTTTCCTCCTAATTGAGATGGGTTACTTGATAACTTAGGTATATGTATGGGCATATAACTAAGTAGAGGTTATCTGTTGAGATCTTCTTTGTGGTTATCCTTGTTGGTTTTAGTGAGATCTTGAGGGTCTCGGGGTCCCTACTGAGTATCATGTACTCACCCCTACACGGGCTGTGCCTGCACCTAATTGTGTTGGTTGCAGACGATGGGCAGCGCTGACAGAGGCTGACTGTTCGAGGACTGGACGGTACCCAAAGGTGGAAGACACTACGACTCAGCATCTAGAGGTGGACTTCACGGCGAGATGACACTCGGAGGAGGTTGACGGTAGAGAGAGTTGTGGAGGCTATCTTTACCAACCCTTCAGGTAGGATCTCTGGTGGACGATCCAGGAGCTGCGCTATCTATACCTACCCTTCAGGTAGGATCCGAGGAGGACGACCCAGGAGCTGCTTCCTTTCTTCCAGCTATTTGTCTTTTATGTTGTACTTTCGTTCAGTTGTAGCTGTACTTTCAGTTGGGTTTGTATTCTGACCCATTTACTTTTCAACACATTCTTTTGTACTTAGTGATTTACTTCCGCTTGAACTCTATGGTGTTTTGTTTACTTTTATAAAGGAAATGCCTTCCCAGTTATCGGGATTTACTTCTTTGGTGCTAGTCGCCAGGCCCTAGCCTATGGAAGGCGGGCTTGGGGTAGTCACGACACGGGCCCCGAGGACGGGTCGTGACAGGCTGCTCCGGTGGCGGTGTTCATATTTGGATTTCATCTCGTCTGACCTGGGGCCGGTGAGGCTCATCGCATTTTTCTGACGGATTTTGGGGGGTGTGGTGTCAGATCTGTGGCTATTCGGAGGGGGGAGGTTTTTTTCCTCCACCTGAGCCTTTTCTCTTCGATAGGGCCTAGGCTTCTTCCAGTGGCATAGCTTATTGGCTCCTTCTGCTTCAATAAGCACCTCACATCATAATGATTCTACGGTTTCTACACCCGTGAGCGGTGAAGTCTTCTTTCTTGCGTAATTTATATCTCTTCCCTACCTTCAGATCTGGTTTCAGATCATGACATCACTGATGAGTGTTGATTTTCATTGGTGGATATTCCTTTGAGCAGCATCTTTGATTCTCCTCTGCACGAAGGTGAAGAGAGCTCGGGATCCCTTTGAGTAGTGGCTCATGTTGGTTTTGTGGGGTGTGTGGATGCCGATGTTCAGGGGAATTGGTCTCTCTCATGCTTGTCGTCATGACTTGGATTCTTCTTTCTTGGTATTTGATGTTTGTTGTGATAGTTTGGAAGGCTTTACTGCCTCAGCAATCTCATGTTTTTGATGGATTTTTTGATGCATGGTTTTGTGCATCTAGCCCTGGGTGTGACCCTCTGTTTGTCACTGGGATTTAGATTTTTTGGTGGGAGATTGATGCTTGTCTCTTTGCATTTGGTTGGTTTTTTCTATCTTGCATATTGCGTCGGGTGGGCGACCTCGATGGAGGTATGGGTGTCTTGGAAACTTTCATTCAGTCGTCTGTTCTTTTGGATGGATGGGTATCCTAATTGTTTTTTCATGGTGTTCTATGGTGGATGTTGTGGCACATCAGGATGATGGTGTAGTGAGTCTCTCATTTTCACCATCGGGGGGTGTCTCAAAATAGAGATAGGTGTGGTGGCACCTATCTTCTAGCCCTCCTGTCACTTTATGAGTTAGTTAGAGGAGTGCTCTGCCTTGGCTGTGTTGACAGCACGACACATTTAATCTTAGAGGGGGTGACGCATCCTCTTACCTGATTTGGTTGTTGAATTTTCGATTAGGGGGGGAGATGTGACTTTCTGGCTTGATCCTGCTTAATTTTTGTTTTCTTTTTACATTTGGATCTCTGTATGGTCGTGTGCCCTGTTTTGTTTGAGAGTCTTTGTGTGTCTCTGTATTGGGTTCCTCCTTCCTCCCTTCAAAAGGAGTTTCTTTATTTCAATAAATGGGGGCTTTCCCACATTACCTTTTTAGTAAAAAATATATTTCATAAAATATATATATTATTTATTTAATCTTATGTATTAATTTTACAAAACATATCTTTTTAACCTTCCATTTGGTGGAAATACGATAATTTCGTCTGAGGATGTGTGGATTACCGCCCCCTCAAAATGATATGATTCGTTCACATACTACATAGAATGTATTAATGATGTATTTAATTATGATTTATGATATATATGTAATAATAGAGATACATTAATAAATATAAATATATATACAAATATTCTATTAACCGTCTTTTTTCAAGACAATAATAAAAATTGAAAAAGAATCCATGCGTATGTACATCATACTGTCTCCATAAATGGAGTATTCCATTTCGTACATCGATATTTTAAAGATTATTATAATAAAAATATAATGAATATATATTATATTTAAATCATGGGTTTTTATGTCAACATTCAAATTTAAACTTTTCTATTCCTTTTTGTTTTGGAAATCATAAAATCATTTTTAATACATATATTGTATTTGTAATTTTTTTTGTTTTCCTTTATAACTATGATTTATCTCATATGGATATGATAATAATAATACCCACTTTTTTATAGAAATGATCCTTTTATATGATTATCCTATATATGATCATCATCGTACTCATTAGATAAAATCAGAATAAGATTTTAATCATCATCACTGATTATAATCTTAATCATTGTTACAGATAAAATCACACTGAATGGATAAATAATACTAACTATTTTAAATTAATACAATCATAATTATTTACTATTCACTTTTTTATTTAATCAGATTGAAATTTTCTCGTAATCACTCTATTATATTTAGACAACACATATTATATCGAAAATAGAACCTCCGAATCTAAACGATGTCATGTATTCTGTTTTGATATGTGTTCTAAAACAATTTCATTATTTTAGTTATAATATGATCAGTGGTGTGTTACTTTTCCAAGTGACTCAAAGATTTAACGAATGAATACGATTTTTGGTGCCAAAATATGATTTTGGGGAAAATTCTATATATACCATGTCGTTCGGATGATCTGTTGAAACTTTGGACAAACTGGAAACAGTTTTCAAGAGCTATGTCAAAATAGTGCTGTGGGAGAAAATATTGATGTCTAAATATCATGAAAATATTGTTCATAATACATGTATATTAAAGGGGTTTTGTTTATATTTGTGCCATACTGATTAATTTTTAATACGGTCGAGGGATTTAGGGGAATCCAGACAGATTGGTGATGATCTTTTTCAAATCGAGGGCTTTTAAGGCTAGGAATACATAGGTATTGATTACCTATTTAATCGAGATCTATTGGGGGTAGGTAGATAGATTGAATTTGATCATCATATCAAGGGCGTACCCTGGTGTGTTTACGAAATACTTACATGAATGTATAGATCAAGGGACCTCTAGTCTAGGTGAATGGATACCTTTATCAGTGTGTTAATATAATTCAATTCTATTACATTTCAATTGCATTATAATATAAAGTTATTTTTGTTACTTATTGATCATTCTATTCTTTATTTTTGTTTATCATAACCATTTTGATTACAATAACTCTATAATACTATGATTATGATTTATTTTTAATAGACTAATACATATCATTTTAATACCCAATATGATTTTGTACACTTTATGATAGGCTCGATTGTATAGTTTTTAATCATCATAACCATTGTGATTATGAGCTAATACAATCTCACTCGAATAAAATCGTTTCTTCTGTGAATATGTTTTTTTAGTTTCGACCTTTGAAATACATTATCACAATCAATCTTATTATGATATTTACTAGACCAACGACTATTATGATTAATATTTTTAATAAAATAAGAGGTATATTGAATTGAATAAGTTTAAATCCATTTGTACTGAATCCTTTTAGGAAAAAAAGGATATGTTTTTAATATTACAATTTGCCCCCCTCTTGTATTGTTCCTTCTACGTTCATATTTTTATCAATCAATTGGTATCATAGGATGTTTCACCACTAATATATTTTCATATATTACTTTTTCAAGATAGATATATTTCTTTTATAAACTTTTTGTTCATAAATTCATATTAACTAAATTGTGGAGTGGAAAATATTTTATTGTGAAAAAAGATAGGAATGAATGTTGGATCCATTGAAAATTTGAATCCTACAAGTCCACCAATTTTTTTATATAAATTACTATGAATACTGGAGAGATAGAATAAAGAAATTTATTTTCAATACTGGTGTTGATAAATTTGTAATGTTTTCTGGATATTTCTAGATACTTGAAAAGGGTTAGAAATTTTACCAATCAAAAAAATCTAAAATATCAGCTTAACTATAAGGTATGAAATACTTTACTTTTTTCAATTCGAAGGAATATATACAGCCAAATATCAACTTGTGAATATACCAACAATATATGGATGAAGTGAGAAAATACACATTTTGGGACATCAAATGTTATTGATACTATAAGATCCATGATCAAAAAAGATTATCATCATTTGGTTTTTACATATGGAGAAACTATAACTAACGTTAAACCAAGATTCATGACTATTTTAAACACCATACCATAAAAGGGAGAGAAAGGACTAAATGATGATATTATTTTATATAATAGAATGGATATCATTCCTAATGAATGGGAATCAAGGAGAACTGCAATCGATGAATCATGGAATGTCACAACTATAAATCTTGACGAGTTATTGGGAACTATCTTGTAACATGATAACAGATTAAATATAGATGTAGAAAATGTCTGAAGAATAATTTAATTGTTGCTTTTACTACTACTTCATGTCATACAAGAGACAAAACTACTAAGAAAGTTTATATGTCGACAAAGAAAAATAAAATGGTTGTTCAATCAGGCTCAGGTGAATCTAAGAAATAAAAAATGAGTTATCTAATCTTGATCAAGGAAGGAACAAGGTTATTGGAAAGAAGTATTTCTAATATAGATATAAGATAATGGTTAAGAAGGATACAAAATAATATGAAGTCATATGTTATGAATATAATAATGTTGTACATATCAGACTTGATTTTCCTACAATCAAAAGAAAGAATATAAAAGATAGATAATATAAAAAAATCATATAAGATATTATACGTTTATAGTAAACAAAGTGTTATAGGAAAATGATTCATGGAGTGAAAGTGGTAGAGACTCATCTGATGAATATTTATATTTTGAATCTTCTTGGAAAAATAATATTGGACTTATTTCTGGAATACCTATTGAAAATAAATGTTTCATGGCTATGGTACATAATATTAAATCCTTCACTACCATATCTTTATTGGATAATTTTCTTAATTATGAATATTCTAAATCATCATATGTAGAATATTCCTTGGGAGAAGATAATTCTTTACCTTCCTTTGAATAATTATATAGGTTTTCAATGCTTCTTGAAAAGGAAAATAGTAAGTTCAAAAAGAAAAATGATATGGAAAATTCTAGAATTAATTTTTAAAGAAAATAAGTATAATATATTTCAAAATATCCTGATAGAAAATCCTTTGAAATTGCTTTTATTTCAATAAATCATGAGGAAGTAAATTCTGAAAGGGAATAAATGTATAAGGATCTTGAAAAATTTGTTTCTGAGAAAAATTATTTAGAGAAAGAATATAGTTCTAAAACTAATACTGATGAGGATAAAAATTTATTAATTATACTAAAATTAAAAATATTTTTTCTTAAGAAAATTTCATCATACCTTACTTTTGTTAATGAAGAATTTGACAAAATTTATAAAAAATATTACTCTAAGGAATTACTCTGGAATCCGATATTCTCACTCAAAATCAAGATTTTACTCTCAACTAATTCATTTATAAAATTCTTTCCTTTTTCTGTAAGTGTCAAAGTGTTGTACATTGGGAGAAAATTGTTCTTTACATAAAATTGAATCCTTAGGATTTCAAATATCCTATTTCTCTAAAAAAATATTGATTCCTATGATTTTATTTTCAATAACTTATGAATCAGTGAATGTTGGGATTTTCATAACCTAACTATTTTATTTTCATAAATACAAAGGATGTACCAAAATCAATACATATTTAATGGATAGTGGATGTTCCAATCACATTAATGGTAACAAAAACATTATTTAAATTATTATCAATAAAAAATAGAGAAGTATAAAATTCATAAATAATGCATAAAGAGATATTGTTAGTATATGTAACATTTTTCTTCTTGAAAAAACAATAATTTAAAATGTTTTGTTTGTTAATGGAATTATTTACATCATTATAATAATAAGTCAATTATTTTATGAATGTTAACTTTTGGATTATAGGAATGATTAATGAATAGTGCACAATTCCAAGGATGAACTCATTATTTCATCCCACTAGCATGAGAATGTTTATACAAATTACATTGAAGACATTAGGTTCCAAGACATACCTTTCCTTAGAGTAATAGAAGATAAATCATGGTTATGACATAGAAGTATATGACACTATTTCCTTTGGAACATATATACACTATCTAAAAAAGGAATTATTAAGAATCTACCAGATCATAGATTTTATTTATAAAATGTTTATTACCATAATTAATATGAAAATAAACAAACGTCAAGAAATACATCAATTCTTCAAGTCTCAACTACTAAAGCATTATAGTTAGTTCACATGGATCTCTTTGTTCCTAAAAAAACAGGATTTAATGGGGAAAAATATTTTGTATTTTTTTTGTTGATGGTTACATAAGATTTACATTGGTCTATTTTCTATTAATGAAATTTGATGTATTTTCTTATTTCAAATTGTTTTCATCTAATGTTAAAAATGAGAAATACTTTTCATTGATAAATATTCATAAAGATCATGGAGGAGAACTTGAGAATTCATATTTGGATGTTTTTTGTAGTAAGAGATGAATTACACTTAACTTCATATCTCCTAGTTTTTTAAAAATGGTATTATTGAAAGGATAAATCAAATTCCTCAAGAGATACCAAGAACCATGTTGAGTGAATACTCAATTGCTTAACATTTTTGGGTTGCATCTAATATTTTTTATTTTCATACTATAAATAGAGTTTTAATAAGGCCATTTCTTATTAAAACAGCTTATGAGTTATGGACATTCCGAAAACCAATAGACTTATTATTCAATGTTTTCAGATGAAAAGTATTCATTTTGAATACAATTGATAATCTACATAAATTTATACCCAATTCTGACGAAGGTATTTTTTAGACTATTCCACTACCTCTAAGGCTTATAGAGTTTTCAATAAAAAATATTGTACTCTTGAGGAAACACTACGTGACAAATTATATGAAACTAATAATTTTTTAAACCGCCTCCACCTCCATCTTCTGATGTGTTATCCAAAATTTATTATCAACCTATAATAAAGGACTCTTCTAATAAAGAAAATAACCATGCATTTTTTAACTATTTACCCTATAATACTATCTACCTTATGTTTATGAACTTGTTTCACAAAACCTAAGTCAGTTTCTTCGTAGGAATAATTCTATTGATAATATCATTAGTGACATAAATAAACCCTTAAGGACTACATGTACATTACGAAATGAAGTAGACAATCTATCATTTCATTCCTAATTTTAACCAAAAAGTCTTGTTGAGGCTTTAGGTGATAAATATTGGATTATGTCTATGTAAAATGAAATAAATGAATTTGAAATAAAAAATGTATGTACCTTAGTTGAAAGATCTAAAGAAACTTCTGTAATTGGAGTGATATGGTTCTTCAAAACAAATGTGATGAAAATTAAATCATATTAATAAATAATGAAATACTAGTCACTAAAGGCTATAATTAACAACAAGGGATAAAATATAAAGAAACATATGAACTAGTATCTATACTTGAATACATTCATAGTCTCTTAGCCTTTGTGGCATACATGAATTTCAAAATTTATCAAATAGACATGAATTGTTCTTTACTTAATGGATATGTTTATGAATAAGGTTTCATAGAATAACCTCCTGGTTTTTAAGACACAAATAATTATTAATATGTTTACAAACCTACAAAAGATTTATATGGACTTAAACAAGACCCTAGAGACTAGAATGATAGACTCACATGATTTTATTTTCAAAAAAATTATGTAAAGGGAACTAATTAACTAACTATTTTCATAAATAAAGATGATTAAAATGTGTTAATTGTTAAAATTTATTTTTATAACGTTATATTCAAATCAACTAAAGAATACTTAAGTAATTCATTTTCAAATATTATGAAATATGACTTTGAAATGATTATGATTGATGAGTTAACATTTTTTATTGGTTTTAAAATTTTCAAAAAACCAGATGGAGACTATATATCTCAATATAATTATATTAAGGATCTTCTTAAGAAATATGAATACGATAATAATAATGTATAAGTACTATAATCGTTACCTTGAATTCCCTTGATCTTTATGGTGATGGACAACAAGTGGATCAAACAACTTTTAGAGGTATGATAGGAAATCTACTATACTCAATATCTATTCGACCAGACATTATTTTTTTATAATTCTTATATTAATGATATTAAAGAAAATCCAAAGGACTCCCAATTAAAATAAGTGGAAAAAATCTTCTCTATTTAAAGGGAACTATGGATTTTGGACTTTTTTATTCTTCTATAAACAATTTTGTTTTAAAACAAATTTGATGATGAATTTGGTGGTTGCAGAATGGATAGGAAAATTACATCGAAACATGTCATTTCTTATGAGATTCATTATTTTCATGGTTTTATAATAAAAAACAATCTGTAGCACTTTCCACTATATAAGGCAATTATGTGGTAGTTGGAAGTTAGTATTCTAAACTATAGTGGATACAACACAAACTCACAAATTATGGCAGGACTATTACGAAAACATGAATACCATGTAATTACACTATTTTTATTTCCATAAGAAAAAACACTACACATCACTCTCATACAAAAAACATAGTAATTAGGTATAATATTGTTTGGGATCACACAGTAAAAGAAGATATAATTTTCAAATCATAATAATGTCAAAAAAACATGTTGATATTTGTACAAAAAATTTACCTTATGATAGATTTTAATACGGCAAATAGAATCTAGGAATGATCATTATTCTGTAATAATTTATATCATCTTCTTGTTTAACCATCTCCTAACATTAAGATACTATTTTCCAAAGGGGGAGTACATATATATGTTTTTATGTTTTTAATCAGTTTCATGTTTTGAATTGGTTTCTTGTTTTTAATTAGTTTAATTTTTTTAATTGGTCTCATTATTTTTTATTAGTTTTATGTTTTTTATTAGGTCCATGTTTTTAATCGGTTTCATGTTTTTGATCATTTTTTTAATCGGTTTCATGTTTTATAATCGATTTTAGGTTTTATCGGATCAATGTTTTATCAGTTCCACTCTCATAACAATAAAATATGAATTTTATTTGAGATATATTTTATTGTACATGAAATTTTAGTCATATCATAATTTTAATTTATCGTATTCGATTTTGTAGATTTCATTATAACTGTATATTGAAACCAATAAATATCTCCTGAAACTAGGAGAAGTAAAATTTATAAAACAAAAACATTAAATTAAATTTCAAATTGTTGGTATTTAAAATCATACACTTTGTTTTAAAACCCTACCAGATTCATCTTAAATATGATATTTTTTTCAAAAAATCCTCAACAGTTCAAATATTATTGACTGTTAGATGTGTCTGATCTAATATAGAATGTAGAATCACAAAGGACACATCTCCACACCTATAAATAGTTACCACCATACCTATCCCAAAGGGAAATTTCTAGTGTTTATGCCAATTCTCCTCCACTCTTCATATAGTAGAGACTAATCATTTCCTTACTCAGAAACTTCTTGTGTATTCATGTCTGAGTCCACAACATGCTCTCCAAAAAAATGACATCAAAATATTTTCAAAGATGATGTTCTTTTAAGAAAGGTGTCTCAAAATATTTTTTAATGAAAAATGTGATTCTGCATTAAAAATAATTATTCAATTCCATAGATGGGAACTAATATGTGTAGAGAAACTAAAGTATTAAGATCTTATCATTCTGGAAGAATTAATTCAAATCTACAATATACTAGAAGTTGATCATAAAAACCATAATGTAACATTACAAGTCTATGACCATAAATTCAATTTTTCATCCAAACATGTTGTAGTGTTTCTAAAGGATCCATATAATGGAGATCTTTTTTCCCTAACATAAATTTCCAAATAACATAGGATATTTATTAAGATAAAAAGAAGAAAAAACCCAATTTGTGGTGCATGATGAAAATAGAGTGGTAAATCATTTCTCTATCGATAATAAGATAATTAATTGGTAGATGAAAGGATTATTAAATCCTAGAAGAGACGATAGAAAAACCCTAAAGCTATCATAAATATTACCCCTTAACTATATTTTTAATAAGATGGTGGTAAACATTATGGGTTACATCTTCATAACAATCACAAATCTCAAATCTGGAGGTATTAAGTCACAGTTGATAATATTCCAATGCATTCTAAGAAATTTATTAATGACATCCTAATGTTTCCCTACATGAATCTTGCATCAATACTGATAAATTTGATAATTTCTTTGATGAGTTATAATACACTTAGAATGATGAAAACCCATATTGATTGTTATTCTATGAAATTTGTCATGAATGTTGTATGAGAAATCTCTTAAGTAGAATCTCTCAAAACTCATGTGCCGATAGTTTCAGAAAAACAAAAGAATGCAATGTCTGATATCTATACAAAACCAATGAATAAATGGGATTATTGTGGGGGAATTTATGAACTATTTAGGAGAGAAAATTATCACATAAAAGAAGGATATCAACAATTTGGTCTCATTCTAGAAGAGTTCCTTGTTGAAAAGAATAGAAATGAAGAAAAAATCAAACATGAAGAAAATGAAAAGAATCATTAAAATAAAATGGCCAACTTTTTTGATATATATAAAATATTAATGTATTTAAATAAATCATGTGATAGTATAACTACTAGTAATCCAATGCTTTTTAAATCTATAATACTCGTTGTTCGTGAAAAAGAGATGTAGAAAAAAAAATGGATAAAAATCGGCACCTCATGAAGAAAAGGATTATGAAATGAACCAAATAGATGAATACATTGACGAAAAACAAGAATGTGAAGGGAAGAGTACTAAGAAATAAAAATGCAAATCAAAAGAAAAGATAGATGATGAAATTCAAAAATATCATACTGATACAATACTAGTCTGATCCTTATAAGCAAATTTAATTAAATTTCAATCCCCAGGAATACTATCCTCATTGAATGTTGAAAATAAAATAGAATCCAATAATTTATTCATGTATCGTATGGATAAGAAATAGAAGATCTAGATAAAAATGAGAATCAAAACATTGTGGATGTTATAATAAAAACTCACTACGATGATCTTCCTGATTTCTAGGACAAAAATGATTTCAATCGAACTATTTCAATCAAAAGAGTTCAATATATTTAACATTTATTAAAAAGTCTAGAAGTGATCATTTATTATTTTCCAAATATCGATGAAAAGATTTACACTATTTATAATATCCAAAATTAATTAATGGACTCAGTTGATGTTTTGATGGACATATTTCTTAAACCAGATGCTAAATTATATTTTTTAATAAATTTTATGATGAATATTGGAAGGCTTTAAATATATTAGTAATGTGGTCCCTTAATATCCAATAGAATCTCAATCATTGGGAAGATAATATTGAAGATATAAAGAGTATGATAAATGAATGCTCATTGGAATTTAAAATTTTGGTTGTTTAAACAAATGATAATGTAAAGGCATTTGAAATTCCCAGCTCTTCAAAGGATTCTCACTCTAGAGAGTTTAACGAACTCATGATCAAATTATCGGATTTGAATAATGAAAATTTCTTGTTGACCATAAGAGTTAAAATCATGGAAAAACTAACTAGAGTCTAATAAAAAAAGTACCAGGATCATATTTATTGGGTTTTGATTTCCAAAAAGGAGGATTTTGTTATGTCCAATGTCCTATTTTAAATTTTCTACTTCTTTTTGTTTTGGAAATCAAAAACCGTTTTTTTAATTAATATATTTGTTTTTAAAACATTTAATTTTCATTTCAAACTATGAATTTCCTCATATGGATACGATAATAATCATACCCAATTATTTTATATAATTTATTCCTTTATATGAATATCCTAGATATGATCATCACCATACTCCTCAGATAAAATCTGAATACATTTTTTATCAGCCACACTAATTAAATTCATTTTCATACTCACTGATAAAATCAACCTAACTAGATAAATCATACTCACTGATTTATTTAAACACTTCATATTTGACTTACTGTTCACTTTTTTATTATATCAGATTGGCCATAACATTGTCAACTCACTCTATCATATTCAGAGAAAAAGTATTATATCAAAATGAAAACAATTGAATCTAAATGCTGTCGTTTATTTAGTTTTGATATGTGTTATAAAACAATGTCGCTATTTGAGATTCAATATTACCATTGAAGTGTTAGATGTCCAAGTCCCACAGAGATTTTAGGAAGAAATATGATTGTTGGATCCAAAATATATCCAATGGGATGAAGGACATAAATCCCAAGTCAGTTAGACGATTTGGTGAAACTTTTGACTAACTAGAGACACTCTTCAAGAGCTCTATCCCAATACTCATTTGTGTAGAAGCTTCAAAGTCCACAACTCGTGAACATATTATTCTTAATAATTTTATCATTGAGGAGTTTTTTTTATTTATTAGATAATGATCAATTGTGAATGAGATATAGGGATGTCATGGATAGGAAGACAGACTAGTGTCGATCATTTTCAAATCAAGGGCTTCCAAGGCTAGGAAGATAGAGGTACTGGTTACCTTCTTAATAGAGGGATGCTAGAGATAGGTAGATAGATTGAAGTAGATCATTATATCAACAGATTACCCTGTTGTGGGTATTGAAAGACATACTTTATTGTATAAATCCAAAGACCTCTATTATTGGTGGAAGGATAAACATTTCTTTGGATTAAAATATTTTTATTCTTTTACATTTCGGCTGCATTATAATAGAATGTGAATAGTTTTACTTATTCATCTTTATACTCTTTATTTTTTACTATCGTAATAATTCTGATTTTGATAAATAAATAATAATATGATTAAAATTTATTTTTAATTTTATAATAACAATTATTTTAATACCCAATACGATTTGGTTTTCTTTATTATATAATCTATTGTATTGTTTTTAATCATCGTTACCATTGTGATTAAGATCTAATACACACTCACTCTGATAAAATCTTTTCTTCTTTGAATATGATTAGTTTCATTTATGACCTGTGAAATATATTAACTCAATCAATCTAATTATGATATTAACCAGACCCATGGCCATTCTGATTATTTGTTTTAATACATTAAGTGGTCTAGTGAATTGAATAATTTTAAATCCATTTAAAATAAATCATTTTAGGCTAAAAAGGGATATGTTTTTAAACATAAAATTCATCCCCTCTTATTATTCCATCTATATTCATATTTCAATTCAATAGGTTTACATTATGTAAATAATTTTATAAGTATATAGAAAAAAGATATTACAAATTAGGACACATATGAAGAACAAATAGATTATTTCTTAATGTGAAACCATAACATTAAATTTTTAATAAGTGGGTAATATTAAGTCATAATCAGACTATGTGTGATATAAGAATGAAAAATATTTTTTTGTGTGAATGATGTTTAATAAATTTATAATTATTATACCGGAGTAATGTACGAGTATGTAAAGAGTCCAGACAGAAGGTAATTGGATTTCATCTCACTTTTTATTTCTATGAGATACATTCTTTATTCACAACACATTCCTTTTGTGTGGTGTGTATACTACCCGTGGATGTATTTTATGAAACTTATAAATAAATTTATGAGTATTTAAATACCCATTTTATGATTTTTATTTCAGGGTATTTAAATTTAAAAAGTTACCAAATGTCTAATAAAGTTTGTCTCTATTTTCCTTCTTTTAGACTCATGTTTTGTTATACACCTTAAATATTATTGATGTGTATATGGATCCATTTTACATGTTATATCATGAATATAATTTTTTCATTATATTTTTAGTTTCATGTAGTTTTATTTTCTTACATGGATAGTTTTTCCCATGTTACCATTGGATAAGTGTTTATTGAAAAAATCTCATCACATTTTGAGATTATAAATGATTATGCGCCAATTAAGTAAATCTCAGGATCCATATCACAATAACACTCATAAATTTACTTCTTCTATGGTTATTCAAGATATCCCATGTATTAGTACAATTTTTCAAACTATTAGGAACATAATACAGTTGTGGAACTGTTTTTTTTAAAGAAATATCGACTTTACCCTATCTTCATATGAAAATATATGTTCCATCAAAACAATGATTTCTAAAATGGTTTTCCAAGAATATTCTTTTATTACATATAATTATTAAAGGGAATTTTTTACATTTTTTTGAACAATGTTTTTATAGAATTATTATATTAATTTTCTAGATGAGGCATATTTTTAAACCTTTTTCCAAGAAAATAGAATGTCTTTTTTCCTTCTATGACATGTATGAATTGTCCTGCTGTCAATTCTATGAAGTTTCCATTGCAGTTTTACAAGGTTAATTTATAATAAAATGTTTTAAAAAAAATTCATATAAATGGTTTTGAAAAGGTATTCATTATTTACATATAATAATTTGATGTATTTTTCATGGAATGTATTTTTCAAAGGTGTTTTATGATTAATTTATATGTTATATAAAGAAAATTGATTTCAAAATGTTTTAATGTTACCTTTATATGTATTGAAAGTAGTTTTTTAAAAAACAATTTTAATACTTATTTATATTTTTTAAACATATTTTTAACTAAATATTTTCCTATTGTTTCTAATCTTATTTTATATGTTTTCAAGGAAATTGGTTTTTAAAAAGTTTTATATTTTTAAAAAATAATTTTTCATTAAGAAAGGATATTTTCTAAAATAAATGATTTTAAAAGAACTTTAAAAATTCTTTTATATATAAGATTAAATCCATTGGTGTTACTCATGCCATTATAGAAAACTTATTCAATATTACTATTGATATTAATTATTTGAGGGGATTACGTTTTGAATCCATGATTTTTATAAAACACATTTCTCTTTCAAAGGTAATGTAGTATTGAAACCAGGTTCTTTTCAAGGATTATGTTTATGATAAAATTATTATGAAACCTATATGTTTCCATATGTTATGATATAATTACATGTTTATAATACCCATTTCACTTCATGTGTTATGATATGATTATTTATGCTCTTTTTGGACATTTATGTATGATTTCATTATGATATTTGTGGGATCTATATCTCCCTTAAATTCATTGGGTAATGATTTATATCTCGTGATATAGACTAAGATGGTATTAGGAATGATCCATGACTACTAATATGTCCATGGGAGTGATCCATGACTACAAAGATTATATGATGGGTGAAATCATGCTACTAAGATGGAAATGAGAGTGAACCATGTTTAATAAAATGATTTGGGGAGTGAACCCATAATATGAAGATGGTCTTTCCAGAAATGCCTCGGCTACTATGGAAATTTTATTATAAATTTTTTTTCCATAATTGAAAATTTAATTCTCATGTTATGCTTTTGTGGATTATATTCTTTATTTCCTAATGATTCATGTATTATGAAATGAAATTATATATGAAAGGATTTATGTTTATGATCTTTGATATGTAGGTTATGGTTGTTTATTTTCTTGAACATTTTCTCATACACTTATGTACATGACTATGCTGAAATGTCTCACTTTTTTACTTTTACTGAGAATCTGATCATTCAACTTTTTGTGATTCCATTCCTAGGATATGATGATATGCATTGTGTTTGATATTTCTAAGAAGGTTTTTGGTCATGAAGATTCTAGTGGGAGATAATGTATCTGATTTATGTACTAGTGTTTATGTTTCCATGTTTTCAAAGAAACTACAGAAATATAGTCTTTAGGAATATATTTGTATAATATTTTATATATACCAAAAGTGTGACACAATGTCAATTTATGAGTTGAAAGGTTCACTATAGTTAGGTAGAAAAACAATTTTTTTTATCCATGTTCATGAATTTTATTTCCATACTATTCAAAAACAAATATTTAGATAAATTATACAAAATGAATTGATGGTACATGTTTCTTCTTATGATTTTGTGAGAAATCATCAGGTGAAGTAACGATATTTTAACCATTTGATAGATATATATTGTCATTAGAATCCCTTAAATAACACTAGGTGGGAGAAAGACACATATTTATTTTATCTCAAAGTGACAGCATGTATTTTTCCATGTTTTATGAATTATATATCTAATATAGAGAATCTCATTAGAAGGGTACTGTTTTGATATTCAATAAATTCCATTATATCTTCACATCCCATACTAATATTCTGAAAAAACTACATAAAATCCAACCGTTTTTAAAAACAATTATTCATGGTCTTTGATCGCAATTCATATGATATCCTATAGATAATTTTTTTTCCAATAATGCTATTATCATATTTTTAACCAATGAATTTTACTTATTCTGAAACATGTTAGTGGGCTCATAAATATATTGGATTTTGTTGAGTGACTCTTCATTTGATTTGGAGTAACAAATAATAAGAACCTCATGATAATCTTATATTAAAGTAACTTATTTTGAGATATTAATGTATTTAATGTCTGATTCACTTAAATCATTCTCCACGTAATCTTCCTCATCATCATGTTTAGTTTTTTCATCTAACTAGTTATCAAATATCCCATAAATAAAGAAAATATTTTTGGGCAAAATTATTGAATCATATTATTTCATTATTCAATATATGAATCTATTAAATGTAATCACTTAAAATTTTATCCTATTAATTATTTATTTTAAACTATATTTTACCAAAACATTAGGTTTGCATGAATCCCTTGAACACATTCAGGTGGAAATTATGTCCAAATATTATGTGGTATAGTGAAACACACATTTTCTTCATCAAATATAGATTTGATATCATTTCTAAGAGAACATGGAAATTCTCCCTCTATTGATAAGTGGGTCAAATTATTCAAATTAATATTACATTTAATTCTCTTATTCATTACAATTTTGGTAGAATCTATAATTTGATCATAATAAAACTTATCTAGAACAATATTTCATTATAATTCATGAATGAAACTCAAATATTCCAAATAGAATAACATCAAATTTAGAATCTAACAGAGGTGTAAAATCCCCATGACAAAAATTATGAGATCCAAGAGGGGATATGATTGACACTAAGAGGGGGGTCAATGTTGGTCCTTTGAATAACCAGTTTATATATTTCTATTTCTTGCATTAATCTTATTTCACTAGTTATATTTAATTGATTTAATTTCACTCTCTCTTGCATCGCTTTACTTTGTTTCTTATAACACAACCAAAGACACACACTCAACCATAAGAGTAATAATGATTTACAATTTTCACATATCAATATGAGAATTCTAATCTTCGGTGTTATGTGGAGAAAATGAGGTCACACAACCTGTTAGTAGAACCCTAAGAGAATTACACTGTTCTCTCATGATAATTTAAATTTTGTAAATGAAAAATATTTTTGGGTAAAACCCACACTCATGTACATCTATTAATATTACAATTTATAGAATGATAAATAATAGGATACATAGACACCAATATATAATTTTTTATAATTTTTTATGTCACATTCCTTCTTCTTATTCATTTTCATGATAGAAATCCCTTTTGGGCACAACACTTCTCACATATTATTATTCTTCTTTTAATAGAATAAATTTTTTAATCTATAACATCTTCTTAAGCATCAATATTTTAGTTTTTTATTTATATTATGTGAAAATATGAGTTCATTGATTTATTCTTCTATCTATGTCTTTCATGGTTATCTTATCCAATTCTTCCCCAATAATATTGTCCATTTTTTGAGACACAAATGTAGAGTTCTATTCTTCTCTTCGACATTATCCTATATCTATTATTTAGTACATAGAAAAGATAACCTAGATCAATTTTTATCCATTGAATATTTATAATTTATTTTAATACATTGAAATCAAATATCACTATTCATATTTGATGCCTTTATAAATATTTCTTTAGATTCTTTATCAGGTTAGCAATAACATCTCACACCAGAACATTATACAATAAAAATAAAAATATATTTATATGATAATAGCATTAATAATTGAAGTGTTTGTTTCTAATTCACATGATCACCTATATTTTCAACTGTCGTTTCTTCTTAATATCTATACATAATCAATTGGATTTTATTCAGTCATTTAAACTATTCATAATGAAATTGAAGCTAAATTCCCATTAATTCTATATATATATATATATTTATAATACATCATAATTAATAATCACTAATTTTTTATTAGTTAGGATCCATGTATTGTGATATTCATTATTAAATCATGCATTAAGTACATCACCACATATTCCTCTCCTACAAAACCATATTAAAATAACATAATGACTCATGTATCCATCTTGTGTCTTCATGTGGTTTGTTATCAACAAAACATTTTCATTGTTGTATTTCTTCTACACATTCAATATACCTCAGGATATACTTAGTGTAACATTTTTTGTGGTACATGCATTAGAAAAACCATACTAAATTTATATGAAAAATAGGACCCATGGATTGAGCTTTCATGAGATGTAAAAATTTGGTTAAACATCTTGGGAGGTATAATTTTATCATTATATATTTAATGGAATACCAGGTCTACCGCTACATGATCTGATATCTATATTTTTGTCAATTTTATATTCTAATATTTACCCTTAAATGGGTATTGGATACTCACTGGGACCATTAGATAGTGATCACTATACCCTTATGCAGTAAATAGAAACATTTGTCTACCCTTTCAAAACATTTTAATATCCAATTTAACATTATGAAAATAGTTTAAATCTCCCAAATTCTATATATTGTGGAATTTATTACCATCACACCCTAGTGATAGAAACACATAAAATCACACACAAGTGATAACACCTTCTACCATTGAGTGTTAGCAACATATGTTTTAGAAGTTAATAGAACCATCTTGTATCATAATAACTGACTGTAGAACCTCCTTCCAAGTCATAGAACCATTTACCATCACTGCTTATAGTATAATCACCTAACATTATAAATGACTGTGTCGCCTCCAATAAAAGTTTAATGTTAGTATTAGTAGTAGTAGTAGTAGTAGTAGTAGTAGTAGCTTATACCACCACATCTAGTGGTGGATCCTCCCATTTCGGACTGGTATCGCCTCCAATCATTAAACACTAAAACAATTTATTATTTCCCAAATACCAATGGTATCTCCTTCTAGAATCACTCACTGTTGTAAGAATTTCCTAAAATCACATTTAACTTTGAATATCTTTTCCCATTGTCAAATATTATTGGTTCATATTTCTCCAATGCCAGATTAATTAATTATTTGTGTTTTAAATAATCTAATGTAGGTCACTCACAATTGATATTATATACAATAAATAAATCGTGATTTTTCTATGGTAGTTGATGACCCTGTGTCTTGATTAGGGATATCAAGGTTTATTGTCAAAATATTATAAAATAATTAATAGATATATTAACATTATGAAAATTAGAATTGATCATCCACATGTAAAAAATATAAATCTTCTGTTATATTCTTCCATTAAAAACTAATTAATTATAAACCAATAATATTTCATAGTTAAGTAAAAACATATTGATATATATTATTCATCATTAGTAATGTATTAAAATAATAAATTATTCATAAAACTATTGAAATTAGTTTTGATGTAATTTATTGAAAAATTACAACTCATGGAATAAGGGTTAAATAATAATGTCCTACATCTTGACCATTACCATTAAGGACTCTACAATGAAAAATGTTTTCAATAAAATTTGAAATTGAGACATAATTATTTATATCAAGGTCACAACAAAGAGATACTTATTTCATTGGGTATCCATTCACCAAATTCCAAAAACGTTTTTCTCATTAGTTCAACCATTTCATCAAGGGGTACATAATACTTGAATATCCCATCACTTATTAATTTCTTATACATTAACCACATAAATGATCATAATAAGAACCCATTTTATAAAAAAAACTATTATTATTTATCCATAAATTTCTATATTGAGATATAGAAATATAGAATATCAATACTTTTACACTAAATATATATACCCAATCCATCTGACAGACAAAGATGGATGGTTAAATAGTAGAAAACAATATTTACTAAGTAATCAATCAACATATGTATTAGAATAAAAATTAAAAAAATTATATTATTTCCATAATTAATAAATGGAATTTCATTCTATATAAGAACACATCATGTATAGAGAAAGGGTTATATGGTTAACTCAATTGTTTACCTTATCAGTCAACGTATGATATCTAGGTTAACAACCTGCATTAATAGGGAGAAAATATATTGTTTTCCTAGGGTAAATTAATTTGATGGAAAATCAGTCAAATAATAGAGGTTAATTTGGAATTTTAAAAGTATTGACGAGTCTTCATGAATTTAATATCTTGGAATAATATCTGATAATTTGGAAGGTAATTCATGGATATATATTTCAAAGGAAGTAATTAATTTTTAAATAAAGTGGATAATGGAAGAGAAACCACAAAAGAGTTTTCAGAAAACATTTTTATCATTTTCATAAAATAATATTTTATAGGTCACAATAAATGGACTATTTCATCTTGATGATGTGAAAAATTTGAAAAAAAATTATTTTTTGTAATGAAAATATTCAATAATATAGCTCTAAAATGTCATAATTATTAGGAAAGATAAAGATTGATATTGGAACATAATTATTGTTTTTAAAGGATGGAAGACTATTTTCTATATATTTCATAATACCATTATCTAAAGACCACATCATAAATATATTAAAAAAATTCTTTTCAAATAAAACATTAATGAGAATTATTACGATCACATGATATAATAAAAAAATATTATTCCAATTATAAAGGAGGCCACCAGAGGGATTGTACAACAGGAATAATGAGAGAAAACCATAATTTAAGAGGATGAGAATTATTCACTATATTGATATGAATTTTCAGAAAAATTATATTTACTGATAAAAAATACAAGGATATTTTCCACAACAAATGGTTATAATGAATCATTAAATAAAATCATTTGGTGAGATAAACCAAATTTAGAAGAAATGTGTTCAATAATAAGCATTATATCTCAATTAAGGGAGTTAAGTTAACAAAAACCATTTCAACAATTGAATCAAGATCCATTTTAAGAATGAACATGATATAGATTTTGAAAAAAAAATGAACTAAAAGATAATTTCAAAATACATTGTAATAAAAATCTATTTTATATAATATAGTTAAAGTATGAAAAATTTATTTGGAAATTAAATTTGATATATATTACCCCTTATATGTAAATAATCATTGACATAAAAATTATTTCATAATGCTGTAAAGTAAATGAATTTTTGAAGCCAATAAAATAAAAAGTAAAAAAATTATAAATTATTGTGTAGGCATAAGAAATAATTCAATGAACAACAGAGTTCAATAAGAATGTCCAAAGCTCCATGAAAGAAAATTAAGTTATCAAAACCCATTAAATTGATCTAGATTCTCATTTTGTATGAAACAACACTATAGAATAATCAAATTATGTTAATTATATGTCTTATTATGAACTTTATTCATCTATATTTCACTTGATATGTAAAATTTAAAATTGTATTCTATTTATTAATTATATATTTTTTTGTTATGTTGGTTTTTTGAAGTTGTTAAGTCATTTTCTACATAAATCATTTGCTTTGTGAACCATACATAAAGTTGTTGTTAAATATAATGCTAATGTACATAATTATAGTGTTTTTTAAATTTATAAATATATTATAATAATATTTATTTTTTTACATATTATTTATAAAATGAAATTAGATTAGTAAAGCTACTTTGGTATATTAATTATTGGTGGTTATCATTACAATGATATATTATTATTAATTTCACATATAGAGTTTAAAATACTATCTATATATAATATTAAAAGGGTCATATAAATAATTTTTTATCTTCAATTATTTTGTAAAATTATTCTATATATTATTGTGAGGAAAAATGGATCATGTCACTTCAAGGAGGAATTTGCCTATACAAACACATTGATAACATTCATTTTTTTTCTCATTATTGATGGTAAGAAAGAAATAAAGGTTTATCGATTAATACAACATAAAATAAGTATATTTATGATAATAATTTAATTATAATACTAGCTTTTTTATATTAATCTAATATAATTATTAAGAATAAAATAATATGGATTAAGTACTACCCACTTTTGGACCATGCCCATTATATTAAATGTATCCTTAGAAATGATGGGAATTGGATAACTAATAGTGAATAATTAATTTTCACAATCCAATAAAATAAATGTATTATATAATTTGATATGGTTTAATGGAAATTTGTAGTGGTTTGTGTATCTATTAGTGGGTGTAACTGATTCATTTTTATAAGTAGAGAAATGTGCAGTTCTTTGAACATCGATTATTTTTCAATAATAAATTGACACTATTCAAGGTTTAATTTTTCAAAAGTGATAGAATGTGGAGTATAAGGTGATAAATGGTTTATAAGTAATTAAATACTTATTTTTACACATTTATTTAATAATTTTTTATTTTATTTTCCATTATTTTTTTAATATTTTAAAATTTTCAATTTTACCCATGTAACTAATTTTTCCAATGGTAAATTAAATTTATGGAT
Source organism: Viscum album (assembly GCA_963277665.1). Taxonomy (NCBI): domain Eukaryota; kingdom Viridiplantae; phylum Streptophyta; class Magnoliopsida; order Santalales; family Viscaceae; genus Viscum; species Viscum album. The sequence goes on from OY728163.1 coordinate 873,018,399, forward strand.
TAAAATAATGTAAGCTTTAACAGAAATTTTTTACCCACTTATTCATAATATTAAATCTTTAATAATATATAAATTATGTACATAATAAAAATTCTCTTTAACATTCACTCATATATAACGTAAATCCTAGTATTTTTAAATTGTGTATCTTAAGCATATTTGTATTTGTAAACTAACCAATGTATTTTATTTTCCTGATATAAATTTTTTTATTATAAAATAAATTTACTTTTTTTAAATTTATCATAAGGAAAACTCATTTTGACATGAAAAATATTGAATTAAATTAGTCATTCAAAAATAGTTTCTTCTATTTGAAAATATTTCATATGTTTATAAAATGATAAAAATAGGTTTTATAAACAATAAATTGTATTTTAAAAATATTATGTTTTACTTGTTAAATAAATATTTGTTAATGTAAAATTTTTTATTTGTATTTATGTTAGACATAATTCCATATATGTTCAGAAACACTACGCCTTTAATAAAACTTGTAATTTTCACTAATATACTAAAAATATGTCTTCATAATAATCCAAAGAATTGATATTAATATAATATTTTTAATATCAAAATGAAAATGTTGATTTTTTTAAATTGAAATTAAAAAATATTATAGGTTTTTTTTCAAATAAAAAAAATGTAATGAAAAATATTTTTATAGGATAATACCTTCATAAATTATTAACAATCATTAGTCAAATTTCATATCAATTAATTATGTAATTTAAGAAAATCTAGAATTTATATTAATAATATATTTTATCCAAAATATATTTATTTCATTACCAAATAATGTTAAATTATACTATTTAAAAAGGACGCAATTGAAAGTATAATTTAACCTTATTTGACATTTAAAAATAATATTTGAATTTATCAATTTTTCTCCATTGAAGTTGATATTTAATTATCATTTCAAAAATATATTTCATAATTTTCTTATTTAAATTTTTACCCAAAAATTGTATTGATACATTTTTATGGTTATATATGTTTTCACATTTTGTTTAGGTTCAGTGTTTCTTGTGAAGCAAGATATTCCGAACATTATCTTTTAATAGAAAATAAAATTTAGATATGTGTGATTTAATGTTATGAAAACATGTTTCAATAATATGGTGCATAAAACCATTTTATATAAAATACATAAAAAATGAAAATCAAAATAATAGAAATCATAGATAGACTTATAACCAATCAATATTTTTTAGAATATGTTTAAGTCCCCATGCTAGTGGGAGTTTTGTAAAAAATAGATAAACATTGTGTAACACTATATAAGGGTGACCCAAATTCAATGTAAACCCTAAAAACAAATATTTATAATAAATTATAATCATTGATAGTCACATTCATAACTAATAAATAAATAAGGGTCATGGTTTAATGTAACTAAATCTTTTTGTTGCACCTATCATGTAACTCAATATTTGAATGACGTACCATTCCATAGAATATGTATAACACTATAACAAGAAACATACATACATGCATCATGTAGAAAATATATATTCATGAATAATAACATGGTAATAAATTAAATAAATGAACACATTATAAATTTTCACATTATATAAACATTTATAAGAATTTTAGAAATAAATGATTATTAACACTTTATAATTTATAAATTATTTATGGAAATTATAATCATAAATAAAGATAAATGACTCATAATTATGTTAATCTGAACAGTTTTATAGTTATAATTTTCATTCCTTTTAATATAAAATCATTCATACTCAAAATATTTGATATTTACGAAAACATTTCTTGTCTTATAAAATTTCAAAAAATATGTAAAAACCCTAAATAAATTTTAAATCATCAATTAAATTATATTTAAAACATTGTGAAGAAAAAATAATAACTTTTTTCTTCGTGAAGATAGACTTATAAATAATTATATTTAATATAAACATTATTATTCTCATTTAGGAATTTTTAATTATTATAAACAATTCTATATTATGACATATTTTAATGCATATAAACACTATAATAATTTCCTAACGATTTAAATTTTTTTTAATATAAAATATGATCTACTAAGCCATGTCTGGTATGGTTTGATTCCCTATTCTACAATGGCATGTTTTGGTAGGGATATTATAAATTTTTTTTCAATTTTTTATAATAAAAAAAAATCCAATCATTTTTATGTATAGTTAAACATGGATTATTCTACATGAAAATAAATTCAAATGGACACTAAAACAATCTTCCCTTAAGTTTGTCTATTTTTTTAAGGGAATTTAGATTATTTTTTTAAAACCATATGTAATTCAAGGTTTCATTTTTATTATTTTCATATAAAAATAATAATTTCATACTAACCATGAGTTTTTGATGACATATTTTAAATATATTCTAATAATGAATCTCGATTTTTATGATATTTTTCAATGATTATTTTTATCAGACAAATATATTTTTTAATATTTTATTATAACTATTATTGTTTTTTAATTAAATAACACTTTGGTTTATAAAATATTTTAATTTTATATAAAACATTTTATGCATTTTATAAAACTAAATTTCCTTGTTTCATCATATATTATAAAATTAATCGACATATATTTGAAGTAGAAGAAATTCAATTGAAATATTTTTTATGGAAATATCTTATTTAGGAATAGTGTAAAATAATCAAGAAATGATTATTTTTACCAAGATTGATTCATGTTTTACCTAAAATAAATAAATTAATCACTTGTATTTTTTTTGAATTGATAATTACAATATTATCTATATAATCATGATATAGATCACTAAGGATAATCTAATGGTGTCCTTTATTATTTTTTATCCATGGACTGTATTAATCTATCTATTCATTGAATAGACCCCTCATCCCTATAATATATTTGAAAAACAACTATTATTAAAAGATAAAAGAACTGAATTCAATCATTAGTTTAAAATTGTTTAACTTATTATATAAAGCCTATAAAATAACTTGTATTATAATAAAAATATAACCATATATATATATCCTTCAAAATATAGTCCCAAAAAATCAAAAGATTAACTATTATTGATGAATCATTTTATAAATTCTCCTAACATTAAAACTTGTTGTTACTCAAGGTTTATCCATTATAATGATTTTCATACATTTAACTATTCAATATAGATATTTTAACTCCTAATATAATCATTATATGATTATCTATATATGTATGATATCTCACTTGGGAGAGAAATGATAATATTTAATGTTATCATAGAATATTTATTTTTTCATGAACTAAACCATAATGAACATTCCTCCACCACATCATGGTTTTCTCTAGTACAAACCAGTAAATGGTTTACATGAAAATATCATCGATTGGTATTTATTATATAAAAATATCATATAATACCAATAGTTTAAAAAATAATGTTTCAAGTGAACCATGAATTATATATTAACCTATCCATAAATACACCAATCCCAACAAATCACAATAATATCTAACCATTATTTCCATTTGACATAAATATAAGAAATTTTACCAAACCATCCAATTATAGAAGTAATATTATAAACAAAAACATCATATAACAATAAATTATTAAAAATAATCCATTTTATTTTATTTTATTTTATGTTCCCGTTTTTACGTAATTATTTCCCAAATAATGAAAGTAGAAGAAACTAAATCACATCATTTGTTTAAAAAATAATAATTTTACCTATTTTTATTTTTATGAGTAATGATAAACATGTCACACCCATGATTTTATTTTAATGTATCCATTTGTATACATTTTGTCTAATATTTGATTCTTGGTATTCCTATGATTTTTTAGAAAAATAGATACTTAGGGCCATATATAATTTACTTATCAAATTTTATATGATTAGGGGAGAGCATAAGGTTGCCTAAGAGAATACCTTGACCATTTAAAATGGATGTTTCTAGGATGTATGTATTTCAACAAGGTCATGCACACTCGTTTAAGGAAACAAATATCTAATTTGAAAAGTAAAGACCACAATATTTCTACATGAATTTTGAAAACAGTGTAAGCTAACTGTGCGTCATTTCCTCCTGAAAAGTGGGGACCATACTATTTATGCATGATTTGTAAAACCATGTATGAAAACTATGTTTCCTTTCTAGGTACATAAAAATTTGAAATTTATATTTCACCCCTCCATTATTTTATCCCCAAATGATCACTAATTAGAGTCATATGGAATTTGATTCCGTAGGAAATCCCTCCTCTCTAACATAGTATCATTGAAAGTTAATTGTCAGGTTGATTTAGTGTAGGATATTCAAGAATCATTAATTATATCCCTCTTTTATTGATTTCTTCATTCTTATTGGGTACTTATTCCTTTCTTATTTTGTTCAATTTTATCCAGTTGTTTCACTAACCTAATAAGGGTTTAATCCTGAGTTTTATGTAAAATATTGATATTTTTTGTTATATCTTGAATTTATATGTTTTCTTTGAGGATTGGTTGTGGTTTACCATTGGATTCTAGAAATTTCAATGTCTTTGTTCTGTGATTAATTATTTTAGAATTATTAGTTGAATTTAGCATGCTTTATTTGCTTCATTAACTTGTTATATATATTTCGTGATACGTGTAAAATATGTTTTAAAAATGGTTTTTGGTTTGTATATGTTGAAAGTAAATTTCATCAAGGAAATTTATTTTGATTAATGTGATCATCCTTATCGGTCTTTTAAAATGTGTTTGAAAAATTGTGTATGTTATTGAGGTATATTTAAAAAAGGTACTTGATTGTGTATGAATTTAAAAGAGGTATTGTCCTTGAAAATGGATGGTTTTTCCTTTTTATTCATGACGCTTGATGTGTGAATTTGAATGTGGTGATAAATGTTACATGTTAATTGGAATGTTTAGCACAAAGGGAATCCTAGGTATCTAGGAAGGAGGACAAGGACGAGTATGCCAGTTAGATCAGCAATGGAAAGGCTTGGTTTCTTCTCATTTGATTGATGATACCAAACTAACTAAACATGATGATGATTTGGAACCACTAGAATATTTGATTGATTCCCCTTTATTATCCCACTCAATAGGAAACTCTATGTTATAATTTCTATAATATTTTTCACTATGATTCAAGGCACCTAGGTCCCTACTAATTCCACTTCCTATACTGATCTCATATAATGTGGTTCTCTATAATGACGAGGTTATCTCTTTTAATGTTGGGCCCACTGTTGACATATGTCAGACCTTGTTTTATTTTTATTTATCAAGGATTGGTTCCTTTAAAAATGTTTCCTTCAAAAAAATTCTTTATAGTTTTTCATATATTTTTCCATTGTTTTTTTAAACATTCATATTGATTTATCTTTTAATTTTAGAGCATCCAACCATTCTTTTTGTTGGTATCCTGTTGGGATTTATATCAAACCCTACATACATCATTGGGTATATGTAGAATTTATTATTTATAAAATATGTAAATTAATATGTCTTAGGGTGGCAATGGTTGTTCTAGTCACTAGTGGTCCTTTCCTAATGGTTTAGACGGATGTGTCTTTAGGGGAATGTCCCCTTATCGTATAATGTTTTTTGTGTTGTGTAGTAAGTCCACCTCTCCGTTTTTTTCTTTTTGTTTTAGGTTTAATTTATATATTTTTACATGAATTGATGTAACTCCTTTGTCATGGATACTGATATTGAGATTATGTTTTAATTTTATCATCATTCTTTCCTATTTAATTTTAGTGAAATATATCATGAAAGTTCCTTGTCAATACCGAATAACTACATTACATCCCATGGGGGTCAATAATTCCCTTCGAGAATTTTCATTAGCTAATTCAGTTTTGGGATGTATGGAACTCTAGAATGGATTGTGAAAAGATAGTATGAGAGTGATATTTCCCTTTACATGGGTCAAGATATTTTGTAAATTCTAGATATAGAAGAGGTTTGATTATCATTTATTGAGGTTTTTTTAAATTGGTATATCGGTAGAACAGACCTAGTTATAGTCCTTGAGATTCCATTGGATGTTCAAAATTTCATTAACTTGTATTATATGTGATCCGTAGAGGCTTAAAAGTGAATATGGGCAACATGTAGAGATTTATTAGTTTGGTTTGTCTTGTTATTGTGAATGAATTGGTTTTTTTGTCAAATAAGTGTTTAAAAAATTTTTACTGTACAAATTTTCTGAAATAGGTTATTGATGTCTTTTCTATTTGGTTATTGTTTGGTTTAGATACATTCATACAAAATACCTCTTATGAAATAATGGGATGTGGCTGGAGAGATTTATCCCTTACCAATGAATTAGAGTCTACCAAAAGCAATGGTTTGTGATATTAAATCCTTGGTTCATGGAGCATGTTCTGGTTCTTCTCATGATATGGAAGCCAAACCGAGTCTAAAAAAGGAAAAGGCAGAGGATTTTCATAGGAACAATACTCCTTCCTTCTAGGGTAGCATGAATCCACAATGGAAAGAGGATTTTGTTGAATATAATGAGAGGATAATTGGGTTTAATGTCCCTCTTGAGGTAGAGAAGGTTAATTGTTCATTTTTTTTGTTGATGGTCCCAGTCAGAGGTGGTGGGACACAATAGTTCAAGACGAGAAGCATGGTCATATAGGTAGGAATAATTTCAAGGTTATTTTAAATGAGTAGTATTTCCTAGATACATTGTACTTTTTCACGATGAGGGTGTTTTTTATCTTCTCCAGGGATATCATATCATGGTGGAGATTTCTAATCTTTTTGAATTTTTTTTTCTCAATTGAGTTAGTTTTCAATGAAAAACTTATGAAAAAATAATCAAAATGGGGTTACAGGAGGATATCTAATCTCAAGTATTCTTATTAAAATTAAAGACCATTTTGGAGGTGGTTGATCACACATTTATGGTAATTATTGATCATTGTTAAAACTCTAGTGTTTCTAGATAGTTACAGATATAGGACAAGGTATTGGATTTTAATTTGTGAAGAAGTGGATGAAGGACCATCAATGGGGGAAGGTAGGAGGTAGTTCATGTTATCTATCTTAACCCCTTCGGTATGTGGATTTTGGTGCTTCAATACATCAGTGTCATATGTGTGGATTAGAGGGGCATGTGTGATCTCTATGTTCTTCTCCCACAAGAAAATTCCATTAGTGTATTGTCTGGGAAACATAGAGTGGTTTAGCAGATATTCTCATTATTATTATGGTGTAGAAGGCTTTGTGGTATCATAAGGGATATCATCCCAATCAGAGACATCCATGATGACAGGTTCCATGTTTGGTGGTTTTAGCGGTAGGGTTGGGACCTTTTCAGGTAATTTTCATCCTAATTCATAAACAAAGATCAATGTTTGTTCTATGTATCATGAAAAACTATAAATCATCATTCTTTGGATCAACCACAACTAAAATATAATGCCAGAGCTACAAAAATTTTAGGTACCTTACTTATTGGATCATATCTAATGTTCATCTTGTTTTATAATTGTGCCTCTATTTCTTTTATTTCTTCCAATCATATGGGTGAACAGAAATTTTCACATAACTTATGATGTATCTGATGGTGTTTCTAATTTCATCTGGTAAGAATTGATAGTACGATTTCAGGTGTCCTTCTACTTCCCTTACCAATTCAGGGGTCTAGGTAGAATGTGATTTTCTACATTTAGAGATGGACCAAATTCATGTGATCCTTGGTATAGATTAAAAGGTGTGCTTCAAGGTGAAAATTTATCTTATCGGGGGTGAGTTAGTTTTCTAAAACATTATGGATGTAATTATGTTTTTATGTGTGAATGGGATCCTTGTTTAGTACATGTTAGACCACTACTCCTCAAATTGGGAAACCACCTTTTCCAAATATCATTGACCATGTCATATAATGATGATTGTGTTACCAAGATTGGATTTAATCCTCTGGTAGATGAATTTAGAAATGTTTTTTTGGATGTATTTCTAGACGACTTGTTAGATTCTCCTCCAGAGTGAGATGTGGAGTTGAAAATTGATTTAGTGTTGGAAACATAACTCAAATTTATTTACTCTCACTATATGGCCCCAAAAAATGAGATTGAATTAAAGGTCCCTATGGAAGATTCTAGATCCAAAGGATTCATTTTCCAAATCATATCATCTATAGATACACCATTTCTATTTTCAAAGAAGGCTGACAGATTACTCTAGTTATGTATTGATTACCAAAAGTTGAATAAGGATATGCTCTAAAATAATCACGATTTCCCTGTATTGATGACCTTTTGACCAGCCTAAGGGGGAAGGTGGTTCTCCAAGATCTATTTGCATTCCGGTTTTCACCAGGTTATAATCAAAGAGTCATATGTTCTTAGAATTGATTGTTCAAGAATGTATCTCTATTTTGAATAATTGGTCATGCCTTTTGGGCTAGAGAATGCTTCAACAATATTTATGGAGCATATAAACCAAGTATTCCTCCTGTATCCGGATTAATTTTTGTTGTATTTTTTGATTTATTCTTAGTTTATTCTGGGATTGAGGAGGAGAATGAGCATAATTTCAGGATTTTGTTGGTCAATATACAGAAACATCACCTATATGAGAATCTTTGCAAGTGAACCTTATGGATATAAGAGATGATTTTTTTTGTAATACAGTTTAACAACATGGGGTTTTGGTGTACCCCAAGATGATTAGTGAAATGATTTGTTGGGAGTGATTAAAGAATATTTTTGTGATAATGTGATTTTTGGGACTGACAGGGTTTTAATTGCTGTTCATTTGAGGATTATCTTTGCTTACCTCACCTATGATGATGCTCAACTGAAAGGGGGTCGAAATATAATGGAATTAAGACTTTCATGAATCCTTTAAATATGATAATATATTTTTTGAAATTACCATATTATGGTCACATCAGAATCTAGGAAAGGAAATGTGGTCTTTTTTTATGCATCTGATATATGTATTGGGTTTTTTGATGATGCAGGATGAGCATACAATGGTGTATGGTTCTCACAAACTCTGACCGCATGAAAAGAATTGACCAACCCATGGCCAAGAATTATAGGTGGTGATAGACGCCATAATGACATGGCATCATTATCTATTCAGGGAGAAGAGTTTAGTATACCCATATCATTGTATTTTATCCAATATTTCCTCCCAAAAGGATTTAAATTTGAGATAGCATCAAAGGGTCTAGTACCATTAGAGAATCAATTTTTAAACCGACTATACCAAAGGAAAAGGTATTGAGGTTACAGATGACTTGATTCAGAAAGATCTAGTGAATGAATTGAAGGAGTCCAATGATGAGGGGAATTAGATGGGTATTTTTTCTCAAGTTTCATCTTGAAATAAATGAGCATAGTGGAGGAGAGTTCTTGTATTTTGTTCTTCTAACACATTCCCACACATTAATGATTCAGAATTATTAGTTATGTTATGATTTGATCTAGAGATATATGTAATTATTTTATTTTGGGGTGCTTAATTATGAAAGTTCACTCTCTTTTGATGGAGTTTTGTGTTTTAGGGTTCACTCCATTGTGCTGTTTTCATTGAGGAATGTGGTGATATAGGACATATAGAATTCTCAGTGGTACATTAATTTAGAGAATAGAAAGTTGTATTATGACATGTGTGACAGGTTATAGTGGATGTTCAAGAGGTGAGACATAGATGACTTTTTATTTCGGTGATATATGTCTTAGTATGATAAATAAAATCTCTATAGGCCCTTATTTTTTCTTCATACATTACCCATTCCTACATGGAAGTGGGTTGTGATCACTATATTTGTAGTGATTGATCGTTTGACTAAATCATCACATTTAATTCTAATTATATATTTATATAATTATATTAGTTGGGTGATTTGTATTTTTTAGTAATTATTGATGCTTCATGGTGTTCCATCAGATGTAGTTTCAGAAAGGGACCCCCCATATTAAATCAAGATTTTCAAAAGGCCTCTAAAAGGTAATTAGTCAACAGATAAAGCTGAGAATGACATACCATCCTCAAATGGTTGGTCAAATGGAGTTAGTAAATTATATTCTTGAAGACATTATCCAAGCATGTGTGTTATATTTTGGATTCTCCTGGAATATTAATTTTGATTTGTTAATATTTTTTATAGTAATAGTTACCAATACTCTTTAAAAATGGAATCATATGAGGTGCTTTATGGTCAATCATTCAATTCCCCTTTATGTTAGAATGAGTTATATGAGACCTTATTATTGGGATTGAGCCTTCTAAAAAAATTATCTTATACAGATAATTGATCATGAATCGATTTCTAATTGTACATAGGCTCCATAAGTATTGTGTTGATCAGTGATGCTGAGATTTGTATTTATTTTGTGGGTGACAAGGTTTTTTAAAGTGTATCCCCACATCATTCACCATCATTTGGGTATGAAAGGGAATATTACTTTGAGTTATGATTGACCTATTGGGATTCTATGAGGGTTGGCAATGTGGTATAAAAGTTATCATTTCTATCTTATTTTACATCAATTCTAGACAGGTTCCATGTTTCGCAGCTGAAAAATTACAATATATATCTATCTCATGTACTTAATTAAGAATAATTATAGTTAGAACCAGATATTTCTATGTCTTAGAGGATGTGTGCATTATAGATTCCCAAGAAATAATTATTTGGTGGATGAATATATTAGTCTATGTTCATTAGAAAAATGGTATTTATCAACATTATAATTGGGGAAGAAGTCACCGATTGAGGATCAATATTTATTTTTTGTTCATTGATCAAACACTAGAATGAATTTATGAGGGTATAATGCTATCATAGTGGGGATAATTTTCAAATTTGTTATTTTATTTTGAGGTAATTTTTTTTATTTTTTGATATATATTTATTCATCAGATTCCCCAAGAGTTTTTTTTAGAAAATGTAATTATTGGACCCTAATACATTTATCACATAGGTGGCCCACAGTTAGGGGAAACCTTCTGCTAGACTAGTAAAAACTATGTTCCCTAGATAATAGCATTTTATAAGTAACACGACTTGTCACATAAGTGTGCAACATCCAAGAGAAAACTGTTCAACTAGTTTCCTCTTGAATAGAGGATATCACATGGTTTTGGAACATTTTGGAAATCTATGAGGGATAACTATTTTTCATGTCCAAGATATTAATATTTGTAAAATTAACTTTTTTCCATCAACTATTTTAAACAAAAATCACCCTTAGTTATATCTGTACATTATTTTCATCCCTAATATATCCTTCTTCTCACTCGTAGACTACATGAAGTTTTATTTTTGTGGGTTCATTTACTGTGGGATTTTAAGGAATCATCAAGTACATAATTATTTTATAGATTTCATCATTATTCATGTGTTCCTTATCCCTCTTTCTTGGGTATTCTTTTCTCCAATGGCATTATTGACCTAATAAGGGTTTTATCTTGTGCTTTGGGAAAAATAATTACTTCTGTTGTTGAATTTATCCTTTATAATATTTCTTTCAGGTGTGATTTTGGTTTTTCATCAGATTCCAAAAGTTTCAATGACTGAGGTATGGGATTCACTGTTCCAGTACTATTAAATGATTTTCATATGCTTTAATTTTGTTTTAATATGTTATATGGATTTTTTAAAAGGAGTGAAATTTATTTTAAAAAGGATGTTCAATTTTTATGTTATTAAATATGATTCTGTCAATGAAATTAATTTTTATTCATGTGTTCCTCCATGTTAGGATTCTGAAATATTTTTAATAAATTTTATAAGTAGTAAAAAGAGTGTTTTTAATTGGTTTTGGTGTGTCTAAAAATTAAAAATATAGTTTTTCTAGGATAGGGGATGATTGTTCTTTTTTATTCATGATTCTTCATCTGTGCATGTGAGAGTGGTGATCAATGTGACATGTGAAGTTAATGTTTCAGCATAAAAGGAATCCTAGATATATATGTGGGTGGAATAGGAATAGTATGCTACTTGGATCCGAAGTTCTGAGGCTCAGTTTCTTCTAGATTTATTGATAATACAAAAATAACTAGAGTTCATGATAATTTGGAACCACAATAATTATGGATGTATTCTATCAAGTAGATTATGAATGAAGACATAGTGGGTTATGGTCGTCATTTGAATTTTCTCCAAAATACGAAGCTCCTAGTGTCCCACTAATGATAGCACTTATAGGGATCTCATGTGATGTGGTTCTCTCTTGTAACACAGTTCTCAATTATGATGTTGTGCCACCACCATCATAAGATGGACATTTTTCATTTTTATTTTGAAAGGAATGGTTCCTTTTAAATCATTTCCATTAATATGTTGTCCTTAAATATAATCCTTGATTTTGATTCTATTATTTTTCTTCAATACTGAATATTAATTTCTCTTATAATTTTATGTAATGGAACCATTCATTCAGGTGGTGTCCTACAAGGTATTTGGTCACAAAATATATACACCATTGGGTGTATATAGGCCTTTTTATGTATGACCCATGTAAAGGAAATATATTACTTGGTTTTGATGGATAATCTTTTTTCTACTGGTCAATTAATGTAGTTTTGGTGGAGGTGTCTTGAGTGGGATGACACTCTTGTTTCATGGATGTTTTTAGGTTGTGTTGTTGGTCCCCATCCTTGGTTTTCTTCCTTTTGTGGTTGGTTTATGTTGTAAATTGTTTAAATTTAATTATTTTATCTCTTTAGGTTTGGATATAGATCTTGGTATTATGTTTTTTGTGTATCATTATTTATTATTTAAATTGGGGGATATTGTTCCAAAAAGTGAATTGTTGATACCTAGGAATGAATTTACATTCAATTTTGATCTAAAATTCCCTACAGACCATTCCATGGGATGAGTTGAGTTTCAGGTAAGAATTCAGTCCATCTTGGGTTATGAAAACACAAACCAATGTTATGTAAACCTAAAAATATGTAAACTTATCATGTAGGTCTTAAAAATAACATCAATCACTAAACTTTATCACATTTTATAACATGTTATAAGATAATATTGTATCATATGGTAATAAACTAAAATAAAAAAACACATACATTCACATACAAAAAAGGGAAATTTATATCATCCAAACTGAATCCTACATTATAAAATAATGATATAAAAAATATTTTATATTTCTTTGGTAACTAAAAGAAAAAAAATAATCTAAAATGGATATCACAATAGGATTTTTTGTAATTATTTTTTATCAAAATAAATTCCAAAACCTCATTACACAAATAATATATAATCAAACAATAAATTTATTTCAATTTTTTTATTATATTATTTAATCCATAGGGGTCCTAAATTTTTTAGTTATATATTCCTCCATAACCCTTCATCATTACTTAAATTTTCAACCTATATTAAACATTAATTAAACATAGATGACACTTAATTTCCGAATATTTATATTAAATACCCTATACCAGTATCATTTTTTTCTAAAAAGCTAAATATAAGTATACTGACCAGAACATCATGTTAATTCATTTTATAAGAGAATATATCCCCTTTATTAGATAACGTTTTAGAATCCCTCATTATTATAGAGAAAAGATACTATGGTAAATCCTTGATATTATACCCCTTAAACCATGTTTCAATTTTATATTACATCCTAAAATAAAATCACCTTAAATCCCATAACAAAAGGATCAATCATCACTATGTTGAAGACACCCACTAAGAAACAAATAATGGACCCTTTCAAATAACAGGGGGAAGTAATGTAATGAAAATAACACCCTCCTATGAATATAAAATTACCTATCGATATTGAATCTACTAGAATCAATTTTAATTTTATATAATAGATTTTATATATAAAAATTATCTGATTTAACAAACATTAGAACCCATATATTTAGTATTTAGAAATTTATATTAATCTTCTTCTGAAATTAGATTTGTTACAAATGAAATTATTTTCATAATATGATAAATTATAAGTAATGTTATTTATAAAAGTAATTATTCATTTCATATAAATATTTTTAGAGAAAAATAATAAATGAATATTATTTATGATTTAATGTACGGTTATGTAATTTACATATAATGAAATTATAAGATTTAAACCTCAAAAAAAGTTTTAAAAAATTTATAATATGATAAATTTTTGTCTGTATGAAAAAATATCAGAATTATTGTCAATATTTTGTGAGTTTTATAATAAAATAATTTCAAATCTCTAATAAAAACTTTTAGTGTTTTATGTGAATTATACTGAAATTAGTTTAATAGAAACAAACTGAATATATTTTATTAAAATAAACTCTCAATATTATTTAATTTAATTATATTTAACAATATAACTAAAATTGTACTCTATGCATTCAAATAAAATTATTCATAGTAAATTTTATGATATCAATTTTAAATATATTATGTATTACTTAGTGAAATGTTTGAAATAATTAATCAACATTGAAAATTGTAATTATATTTAATATCTATATATAAAACATTAGATTATTCAACATAGATTAAATATACATTTCTAAAAAAATTATACCCAATAGAGGAATATTCAATAAAACCATATATAAATAAAATTTTATTATTTATTATTTTTATTTTTTAATAAATCAATATATTATCTATGATTTTATATTTGACAAAAAAACAGAAATTTTATATTAGTATCATTACACATTGTTTGTAAAAATATAAATAAATAATTGATCATTATATTTTTTGGGATAACAAAATTTGGCTATAATTTCAAATTAAATAATGAAAAACATTTAAATAGAAAATTTTATATCTATATAATAGAAACCATAAAGTATTATCACACAAATAATTTACAATATTTGTTCTAACATATTACAAGAACTATTTTTTCTCAAATAAAGTAAATGATTTTATTGATGGGTTTTTAGGTGTTATATCCAATATTCATGGTGTATATACTTTTTATCAAATGAATAGATGAATGAAGATCGATGATCTATTAACATTTACATAGACACTTGAATTATACTAGATCTGGTCCCCAAAAGTATGCAGAGACACATCTTGATTTCAATAGGATAATTTAAACATTAAGGAATTATTAACCACGTTTGTGAGATGATTATAACTTTTTATATTATAATATAATCTTAGTGGACCAAGAATATTTTTTTTCATGATCTCTATATACATAGTAAAAAAGGGATAAATAAACCAATTTCAAAAATTTAGAACCTATTCTACAATGAATCTTCTATTTTTATATGACATGAAAAATATATAAATTTTTTCTCTATATAGATATAGTCTATAAGAATCCACAAAAAACTCCAAAATTGTTTAAATATAATGAAAATATTTGTTATCATAATATAACCCAAACCAATATGAGAGTGAAATGGGAATTATAATGTGTGAGATATTCCCTAATGAATGATAAAATACTCCCATTACATCCTTCCCTAGATCATCAATCAAAATCTCTAAATTTATTCATATTAACTCGATGAATTGGGTTCTCTGACCTCCCATGATCCAGTACATAATCCTATACTGGATCATGTTTTAATATATCCATACACATTACATATTGTCATTCATTATATAAGTACGACATATTATGTTTCTAGTCACCACATGACCCAAACAAATATTTTATAATTCAATGTAGATGCTCTAGAAATATAGTGTATGTGAATAAGAAAAAAAAAATAAGCAATGTTTTGTTTAGATACTAATGACATGTAGGACGAACTACTCTATATATTTGGAAGATAATTTTTTCAATTCTTTGAGAATATATTATAAATTGATAAAGATAAATGAAATATATTTAGGGTAAATATAAATCATGGTAGAGAAAAAAATGGTGTTTATATACAATTAGTGAAATATTATAATTCATTACATTGGTAATGTTGAAATAGGTAAGAATATTATTTGGTTAATAAGGGACCATTCGTTTTATGTAAAATAGGAATTTTACTTGAAGTATTCTTACTCATGGTGAAAATATAATAGTAAACACCACTATTTAAATATTAATTAGTAGTCAACTATTGACATAAATCCTTAACTACCTACATGTTGAAAATAAAGGAATAGTGAATATAAATTGATGTGATTAAAAAATATATATATTTCAATATTTATATACAACTTATTGTTACATATAGAATGGATAAAAATAGATATAAGACAATTGAATATGTAAAATAAATATCAAATATGATTCATTATGGAATAATTAAATCACTCTTTCTTATAAGATAGTTTTTGATAAATATAATGTACATGATGATCATATTTCACTCATCTATTTTTTAATTAACAATTCAGATATAATTTATAGTTGTTCATTTTGATTTATGTTAAAAATCAACCTTTGATTATTTTGAGACCACACAAACCCACTTCTAAATGTTTGGTAGTCAATTATGCTTCAATAGTGATAAATAGACATGCCTTAGTCGAGACGATAGAAGTTAAGGCTCATCCTTGATATTAAAGGTGAATTATTTCCTACTTCATACCTCTCTACTATAATTATTTTATGTTTAATAATACTTCCCAAATACTAGTTTTTTAATTAATACCAGAATAAATGTTATCGATCAAAGCTGTGTGTGGATGAGATAATCTATATATATAATAGGTTCTTCATATTTCTCTTTTACCTTAAGTATTATAAAACAGTTTTAACCAAAATATCTCAGAACTCTAGAATATATCATCATCTTGAGAGTTTATTAGTGTATTGTTGTTTTCATTAGTCCCAAAAATGGGGATTTCTATATAACCATATAAAGGTAATCAGAATACACATAGTTTGGTTCTTATTAATTCCGCATACCCAATATTTTACGATCATGTGATTATGGAAACACCATAGAGTTTAACGTCAATAAATGATAAAATATGATTTACTTTTTAATATAATGTTGATTGGGATTGTATAATTTTTTTTACCAAAAACATATTAATATTATACTTATATATGGATTTACATTTACAATTTATCCTATTTTGGTAATAAAACTGGAGGATTAATAAATAATAAAATGGAATATATCCCATTCAGTAAGGAGTCATATGGAAAACAGACACATGATGATGATATGAGAAAATGAAATATGAAACATTGATGGTATATTTAATCTGGGATATGTAATCATGTGAATAAATTAAATATTATTCATGGGAATCGCATATGGATTTTTCTGAATAACAGATAACCAAGATGAGATTATTTATGATGGAATGATTAGGAATAAAAAATATAGAAGAGGCCCACATATATAACTTCTTTTTACTGATTGATAGGCTTTAAAGGAAGGATTACTAAATTATGAGTAATATAGTGTCATTAAAAGTGTTTGGGGTTATACATTGGATTCATGTACATTCTAGGTAAAAATTGTAGAAGATACTGCTTTAGGGTTATAGACCTAGTAAATGAATCACGAGTGATTTGAATTTCAATCACACTAGGTTGATTTTTCACTATCCATACATTTTTTAATAAACTAATGAAATCCACCAATTACCCAATAAGATTGAATACACGATATTTTGTAGCCAAGATAGGGTACATTATATTGGAGTGGTTTCATCGGTATCCTGATAATAAGGATCCCCATTATTATGGGGATTTTTTGATTTAAAGAACCATGTGGACCACTTTACATATGGTGGAAAAGTGTTATATTGTTTTTATAAAGGGAATACATGTTTGATCTGGTGAATGATAATGTTCATGACCTGATCATAAATTTTCATATGACATGGATGAGGTATTATTGAGTTTTCACTTATATAGGTGACTTGTGAAATTAGGTTGTCCTTGTAGAAGACTTGACCACTAAGGAGTATTCAATTATGATGTACTATGTTAAGGTTTGACCAAGTGGACTCAAAGTGATAGTAATATTTCCGGTTTTGGCCATTGGGTGAATTTAAAACCCATGTTGGAGATTGGGTAATGTTGATGCCATGGTATTGGGTAGGGAAGTGTGTAAATATATTCTTCATGGTGGATGAATATAGCACCCTAGTGGCATCAATGAATTTTGATTATCCCTAGTATTATGTCCTATATAGAAATTTTCAATAGTGAAATTGGGTTTGGTGAATTTGATGGCCTATTATGGGTATTGTGATGTTGTTTCCCTAATAAGGACCAGAGAAGTTATCAACCTAATTATTGGAAGGGATTGTGGTCACCCTAATAAAAGGTAGGAAGAGGTTGTCACCCTATTCATATACCAATACATGTTTCTACTAGTGTATTGGGGCTTGGGTTAGAGTTCTCATGGAATTGAGGACTCCGAGCATGACTTGGTCACATTGTGACAATTTTTTAA
This sequence comes from Viscum album, assembly GCA_963277665.1. Classification (NCBI taxonomy): domain Eukaryota; kingdom Viridiplantae; phylum Streptophyta; class Magnoliopsida; order Santalales; family Viscaceae; genus Viscum; species Viscum album. The sequence continues at coordinate 873,036,679 of OY728163.1, forward strand.
TCTGGTATTTGATCCTTTAATGTTGTCTTATAGACCAAGAGATGAAGTGGTATCACAAAGAGTTTTTTATGTATTAAAGCTTTAAGAATCTGAATTAAATTTATTTTAATCTATTTAAATATTTTTGTTCAAAATAATAGTTCACCAAAAGGGATCCTAAGAACATAGGAATTATTTTCTAAAAGGCCATGGTAGATGGAGTTATAGTTCCATTTCTTTATTTTTGTCCCTATTCACATTGTTTCATGTTATTCCCATTATTTGAAACATAGAGACCCATTTGGTAAATTTATATGAAAATTCAAGGATCATGGTGCATAAATGATGGAAATGGAATGTGGCTCACACAAGTAGTATATGAATGAAAAACATGATTCCAAGTGATCCTGAATAAGTTCACTGACACATATAGGCAACATTATGGGGGAGTTCACTAATTTACTCATAATATTGATCTCAAACATTACCACTAGGTTATTCCCTGAGACCTGGGGTATTTTCTATTGGTTCATAGTAGGTCAACTTAGTGTGGGTGTATTGATGTATTTCCAAACACTTGAACTAGAGATATAGACATAGTATTATAGACCTATGAGGATTCGTGGACGTAAATAAAATTTTATAAAAAAGTATAACATCCAATTACCTAATATTTAGTTCCAAGTGTATATTTTCGATACATGAGTAGTAAAATTGAATATTGTAAATTAAATTATGACCTTAACTATATTGTTTCCCAATATTAGGATTATTGTGATACAAAATTGTTCCCAGAGTACCCTCAAATTTGGATTTAAAATTTTTAAAACCCAATTTTTCGAAATAGATGAAATGTGATACCTAATCCTAGTGGAAGGATAACATCAACATATCACTACAGTGAGAAAATTATATGATCAATCTCCAACCCCTGATTTTTTAGAAATAATGTGGGTTATAGTGATCAAATTGATGTATTCTTTAGGAACTAAGATACTTTTCCATTATCACAATACCTATTTCATATGAATGATTATCAAGTCATTTATTTCACAGGAAAATATTATTGAACAATCTTTGTAGTGAAAATAAATAACCTCATGAGTGATGAATTATAAATATAAAATATTTGAATGATGTTAAATCATTATACTCAATTCAATCATGCATGACAATAATAATTAATGTTATATAATATATTTATATCACACTAATTAAAAATGGATTATATTTTATAAATCAAAAAATTTCATATAAAAATTGAAAAAATATATTGATTTATAAATTTAATTGATTATGTTTTATAAATCAATTAAACAAATTAGTAAATGAAAACATTAAATTTTGAATTAATATCACTCATCCCTATATATATACCATAATAAAAATTATAAAAAATATACAATAGATGTTGTGTTTAATAAATATATTCATTTTTAAACAAAATACATGATATCAATGATGGAGAATATAAAATGTATAATGAATTTTGAAAGCCCTAATTATTGAACTGATTAATGTTGCATCATTATAAAAATAAGAAAATATAAATAAATAAAAATTAAAATCATCTACACATGCAAGGAATGATCCCTGTTCAATAAATAGAAAAATAAAAACTCAAAGAATAAATATATTTTGAAGCCTATATTTTAATCAGTAATAGGGATTTTATTTGATCGAAAAAAATATTTTTGGATTGATTAGATGTTATGAATCCATTATTTTGAGCATTACTATCGATTGATTACAAAAACAATATATGAAATAAGATTAAATAACCCTAGGCCAATAATCTATTTTTGTGGAAGATGAGTTGAGGAGTGATATTAGAGGGGATCCTGGAAATGATATAAATGAAGAAAATCATTTTCTACCCTTTAGTTTAAAAATTTAAAATGATTTAAATTGTAAATTGGAAGATAATATCTATTAAAATAGATGAATAAAACTCATTTAAATTACGTGTACTTACCACATGATATATGTTTCTCACAAACAGGCCATGATATTTCTTATGGTTATACATTAGAGTCATATTTCTTTTTCTAAAAAATTAGCATTCCTTCCTTTATCCAACCTATTTGACTAAATATTTTACTTATTAAATATTCATTCCCATTAAACTGAAATAAAATTGTTTAAAAAATAAAATGGGAACAAATAAAGGGAATAAGTCACCATTCTATTGAGTGCCATTATGATATTCCTGCTATTTGGATTCTAAACCATAATAATTATTAATGTGTTATTTATGGAAATAAATTCATCCATTAAAATTTCATATAAATATAATATTCCCATTTTCATCATGTATTATTCTATAAATCCATCAAACAATAACCAATGTAATTACTTTTCCTCATTACACATTTTCACACAAATCAATGATGCGAATATGCTTCTATATTTGTGAGTGTTATACCTTAAAATGAATATCATTTTTTGAAATTTTTTGAGTTGGACTGTTTATATATTTATTCTATTTTCAAATATTAATGAAATCCTATATTACTACCAATTTTAGAGTTAGATCATGTTAATAATATTATTTCCTAAATTTTATTCTAGATTTCAAAAGATTCTATAAAAACAAATGTCATCAATCATGGATTTTTTTAAAACATAGTGAACTAATTAAAAAAACTAAAAGAAATAAAAACTCACCAATAATAAATTCTTGTGATCTTATTATATGATTAAACTATTTATTTTGGAAATGTTTAATCATTCATTACTAATTACATTTTAAGTTTTATATGATCTATTTTTCCTATAATATATTATCCTTGATTAGAGATAATCCATGAATCTCATTCCAACACATGAGGTAGTGATATTTTTAATTATATAGGTCCTAAAAATAATATATATGTATATATATAATGGATAATTTTTATTATAGTTGTTTTCTAAAGTGTGATATAGTCACCCCACAATACACTAAAAAATGATATATTTCCTTAATATATCCTCAAGAATGAAAATGGTTTAATTATATTATCCTATAATCTATGGGTGATATCACGCACTTAGCATTACAAAGGATCCTGAATCATACAAATTTTTTTTCAAAATTGAGACATGAACTATGGGTCTTGGTTATAGATGATACTAGATATCACCCTTTAAAGATTTATAATTTCTCAGACATAGTTTTTTTCAGGATTAAGAAATTTATCCTATCATGGAATTATAGATTCACTGTTAAAATGATTTAATAAAAACTGAATAAAAATATAAGAACCAATAATAACCGAACACTATCTTTGATGTTTTTCGACCACTCACTAATAGGTTTAAAAACTAGTGATAATGTTAAAAATATCATTTTTTATGACAATCCATTAGAATTGAGGAGAATTATCTAGATTATATTGATAAATATCATATTAAAAACCAACATAAATTAATGATACTATCTCCAAACCCCTTTCAAAATTACTAAAGGGACTACCAATGTTCCATTAACATGGAAGTAAAAATATAAATAGTTAAACTACAGATAAAAGATTTCCCCAGAATTGAGATTATTTTCAATGATGACACAATCAGTGGGAGATAATTAGACATAATTGATATAGACTTTAGTATATATAATAATGTTGATAGGGAATAATAGCATCATATAACTTGTGTCTGTAGCATCCACATGATCTTAATACATTAATGAAAGCATCATCCATTTCACTTTATCTCATTACACCTTTTGAGATGTGGCAATCATACTAATGTACTAAAAAAATTTACATTCTAGGGAGAATAATAAATATATAAATAAAATTATTACTAATATTAAAAAATGACTTCATTATGTATGTGTTTCCTTATGAAATTATATAGATTAGTTTTTTAGAAATATGATTTTTACAAAAAAGTAACCAAACAAAAAATTCCTCATATTATTTCTATAATAAATATTTACTTATAATTTTAAGTCACAGATATGTTTGTTCAAGAGGAACTCCAAATATATTATGCATATCTATTACAAAATTTTATAATAATATTCAATACATGTCAACATTATACATTCTCAGGGGCTGTAAAGGTATATTTTATTTGGAGACTAGATACATAATCAACATTTCCCATAAAATATCTTCAAAATATTATTCTCCATACTATGATCATTCTCAAAATTTCATATACAGATCCTTGGACAAAATCATGGGGAAGTAAAACATAATAAAAGATGACACCAGATGCTCTGAATTGGTAAAAATGTTTGATACCAATAATTAGTGAAAAATATTATCATAAAGATATGATAACACTGTAAATATATTGTATTCAACATAGAAATTCATTAACCAAATTATTATATCACAAGAATCAATATCAATTCATATCAATAATATATTTTAATAAGTGTTTCATTGTATTAATCATCATTAATGAGTCATACAATTGGAATCTGAAATTATAACACTAAAAAAATAATAATTTTATGAAAATATCCATTAGAAATCATGTCCATGCATAATCTTGTGGTCATATATAGAATCAATAACACTCACCCATAAAAATGATAACATTGATATTCATAATCCTGTCCACACAAAATCTTTTGAGAAAAAATGTGACCAATAATACTCATTTATAAAACGGTCAATATAAAGATTTAGTATCAAGTAAACCAGTATAATCAGAATTTAATAAGATATCTATACCACATTACCCAATTCATTTGAGGGAAATTATAGGAACAACCATTGTATAGTCATATTACATTTATATGTATGTCATAAAGTTGTGAAAACATTATAATTTATCATCTATTAAACCTTATAAATGAAATCATGTTTCATTAGGTTTTCATAATCATATTTTACAAACATCAATGAAAAGAATAAGTATGATGTCATTGGATCATTTCCACAAAGAAGAATAAATAACATCTCGGTTTATTTATAGATTAAAACCCCAATAAAAGTTTACCCAAATATTTCTTCAGGAAATGTTTCTTTTAATTTTGAAATAAATTATTAAAATTAGAAAAATTTAAAAAATATTAGTGGAATTTTTTTACTTAAATGTAAATATATAATATTTTAATGCAATATTCAATGAAAATGGAATTTATGAAAGTGGGAATAATAGTTCAAGTGGGACAACTAAAAACAAAGTCTTTATAGAAGGCATTGGTAAATAGTGACTTGCTCCTAAAATGAAAATAAAATTATATTTTATCATTTTTAATGAAATAAAAATTTGGTTAAAAATGAAATTAATCAATCATGGGTTAATTTTAAAATCATTCGTAAAAGTTTTTTTAAAAATTTTGATTTGGATGAAATTTATTATCCACCTAAGAGGAAATAATTTCCATCTTCATAAAAATATTGTATGTATAATTTTTAGTAACAATGTGAGAAGAATGAAAGAAAGATTGAATAGACAAGAAATATAAAAAGTATTTGGAACTTTTTGGCGTTGAATAAAAATTGATCGCATAATTTTCATCATTATCAATTTAAAATAAATAATCCCCTAAGGATATATGATTATAACATAAATCCCAAATCTAATTTATTTTCACACATTTTATTCATAAAAAACATTAGTATAATAAATATTTATTTAATAAAAATATATTATAGAAAATATTCAGAAATAAAATTATTTTTACCATTATTTTATAATTTATATTTATACTTATATAAAAACATTAAACATTAAAAGGGATATTTGGTTGAAAAAATATGTGTTCTTTATGGTTTTTTTTCAGTTCGATGGCTTTGATACATCAACCAGGTTCATGGTTTCTACATATATAGAATCATAATAATTAAATATAATATCTAAATATATATATAAATTATATATACTTTTATCACTATTCATATAAAAGTATGAAGACAAATTAATTATTTTACATTGTGGATGTTGTAGTCTATATTTATGCACAAGTAATATTCTCACTTTTCAATGGTTTGAATGAAAAAAGTAAAATTACAATTAAACATTAAAAAAAATTATCATCTAATAATTTTCATATATATTAATTAAATATTACTTTACATATATTTTTGTAATTAAATAAAAAATCACACTGCTTCGTAGAGGTTTTTCCCAACACATGCATATGTAATTCTATCATTTTCCATTTGATGGGAAGGTAAATAGGCTGAAAATATTCTATAACTATAGAATAATAATTATTTTATAAACATAGTATATATAAATTAAATATTTAATAATAAAAAATGGAATATAGTGACAAAAAATGAATCATATCACTACATGGAGTTATTAGTCCACATATACACATGAGCAATACATTCATCTCCAATTGGATGGAAACATAATGGAAAATGGTCATACATTAATAATATGATCTCGTGATATTCATTATACAAGATAAACTATATTAGTATAGATACGTCATATTTAGAAGTATAAAAGGAGTAATGAAACAAGAAAATGTATATTATGAGCATTTACATATCCTATGAGAAACCTTATTTGAATATATTATTATAGACCCTTTGATTAGTATACTAAGAAGATATGTTTCCCTAGAATGCCCATTCTATTTTCCATTTGATATTTGGTAAGTTTTTTGTAATAATAACGTTCTAATGTTTCATGTAGAAGAGATATTTAGGGTTATCCTTTAATAATTGAGTATAGTGACACACCTGTAATTATTAATAATTTCAAGATATTACAATTTCACTCTCAAGGGAAAGTGGTTAAAATTAAAGATAGATAAAATATTAGATGATATAATATTGAATTAAATTCAACCAATTGGATTTATTCACTTTTTAGGTCATTTTATCTTATATATCTCTCAGTTTAACCCCTCATTATCCCCTTTTAACTTTTACCATAATAATGAATTGTTATCTTAGTTACTATTCATGAATTGTAATAAAAAAGTTGAGATTATGATATAATATTAATTATTATTTTTCTAAATATTTTATACAATTTATTAAATTAAACTCTATTATTGGATGAAATTTTTTAATAAAATGTACAATATGCAACAAATCTGTTTTAAAAAAATGCATTTTAAGGAAAAAAATAGTTTACATTGATTCAGTTTCACATGAAACCAATTTTTGGAAGGTAATATTTTTTTCTTAAATATATTTTATATTTTTCATAATAATTAATTAATATATATTATAATAATATATAAATATAAAAATATATAATACAAATAAATCAAGTTTTCATAAAAATAGTATGTTTACATTTAAATTGGTCAATTTCATTTTCAATATAATTTAAAAGCAATGGATTTGTTTTATAAATATATAAACCATACCTTATCACACATTATGTTTTGTTATAAATACCTAAAAATTCAATTGATAGATGATAAATATACTAGTAAATAATAATATATCAGTATTATATAACTATCTGTTTGAACTCAATGATTTGTTTAGTGAATGATATAATTAAAATATAATATATTTAAAGTTAAAAATATCTTAAAATCATAGTGTCTTATATTATAAACCCCATTAAATAAACTTTCCCATAAAATACCATAATTATATTAAAAACAACTGTACATACTTTTCCCTCATCACAACCCCAGGTTCCCACAAAGCTAAATCCAATTTAATGTTTTAAAGATAACATTGATGATGTTAGTGGAATTGTTTATTATCACTTTATATCTCCAATATAAAATAACTAGAGGTTATTGTTATACAGATTGACCAATATTTAGTGGTATAAAATTTTAGATTAGTACATGTTAAGAATCATGATTATACTACCTTAAGAGAGATATACCCAACACAACATGAAAATGAGAGAGCTTCAGTGGAAGAACCTAGCTATAAAAAAATATCATGATATGAACATGAATTTAAAATGAATCCATATATATGGGGCTGAAACATATCTTCATTTAAAATTTAATAACCTAATTCCATGGTGATATTCATAATAATACCTTTTAACTAACATCAAACTCTATATCTTACCAATGATTATCCTTATAAAATGTATATCAACTATAAGATTAAATTATTTGATTCTATGTGACTCTAAATGGATATGATCATCTCTACCCATTCCATAGCTAGAATTTATCTTAATATATTTCATTCTCCTTCTTTATCCAAGGACACTGCAATTCTGTACTTCCTCCTAAAGAGGGATTTATACGTGGCCAACTAAATGCTCAACTGAATGATAATTTTTCATGAAAATATGAACAATGGATTTTGTTTATCCCAAAAAAATTTAAATGTCATGAAATTTGATATAATCATAACCATGTGGATATAAATTGTATTCTCATTCTATTTATAAATTTTTGGATGATAAAAAATGGAAAAATTAAAATATTTATTCATTCATTTCTGAATACTTCACCAGATCTTTGAGGAGAATGTCAAATACCAATATTATACAATACAATGTGCTACTCATTTAATCCTTACCAACTCCCAAATGTTTATCCAAGATGTATTTTCAAGAGTAGAATATTGTCTACTTTAAAATATATGTGTTCATTTCATCAGGCAATAAAGTACAAGACAAATGAATTATTCCCCCATCGATGTTTTGGAGATTATGATGAAGAAATAAATGATAATATGTTTTGATTTACATTCTATTATGGGTAAAGTTAATTAAATCACCTTATAATTATATTTTTGATCCATAAATTTATAACATTCCATTAATCCAGATTCATACACTAAAATATCAAATCAAAAGTAATCCCTCTAGAAATACTCTCTTAAATTCCTATAAGACTTCATACTTCTAGGATTAATATTGGATTATTTTTTATTATCATCATTATATTTCTTATTCATCAAGTACGGTATTTAATGGATGCATACTAAATTCATGAAACTTACTATTTTGACACAATCCAAGTTAATATAAGGAACATTTCCTGCCATATCAATATTTCTAAATCCTTCTCTAGCACCCCTTAAATCAACGTATGGATATATGGTTGGAAATTATACTAATTAAGATATGATCTATCCCCATTCCTTGTTATTTGAAGGTATATTTTACAAAAATAATTAAATAATTGTTCTCGTTAAATCCTGATAAAAACCATACATTGTTCTTCTGACTCAGTGAAATATCCACCTTGTTTTCCTTCCTAGAGTGGTAGTGTATTAAGCTGTCATAATAATTATTCAATTTATATAATATCAATTGTAAGATATTATACTATTTTTGTGTGAACATATACTTAGATTTTATGATCATTATATATCTTATATCTTATAACAGACAAATAATTACTCTATATTTTTTATGTGAAAATTATCTCTTCCAGCTCAAAATCATGAGTTTGAAATTTCCCTCATGGTTATCTATTAGCATAAGGAATAAGCTTCCTCCATATCATTATACTTGAAAACAAATAATAATACCTTATTTTATTCATTACTATTGATCAAACAAAATTCTCCACTATAGGTTAGTCTAGTCACCAGTTTACTTCACAACCTTCATCTCATCTTCTTGAACTATTCCCCACATTAATCTATCCATAGGATATTGGTTCTCATCCATGTAATCTTGTATTGTGGATTATATATCCATGATATATAAATCACAATAATTTATATAATCTAGACAACCAATGAAAACAACATATCTTATTTACCATGTTTTTCTCAGACAATGGAAAATAATATACATGTTTTAATTATCTAATGATATACACTCACTTGAGATTATATTACCCACAAATAAGACTTTTTGAATCCAAAATTCAATCTTTCTGAACCTTAAATCAAAAATATCCTTCCAAAATTTCATCATTAAAATCCTCAAATTATTCTCATTCTCTTCCTTGGTCATTTAATATATAAAGATATCATCTATAATGGCTATAAAAATATGATCAATGAAATCTTTAAATACACTACTCATTATATTCCTGAAGATAGTGGGGTTATCAAAGACTCTATGATGGGAGTCTTGAGTGGGGGTGGGGATATCTGAGACTCTTGGGGTTAGGTCCTCTTGGCATTTTCCTCCTAATTGGGCTATGGTTCCTCTCTTTAGGCTGCATCCAAGGCTATTGTCATGGGTGTCAACCTTTTCCAGCAGTAGGGATTAACCTTATTTGAATTGTAAATGGACATAATGATTCTCCGTGATGTCTTTAATGATTTTTGTCCACCTCCATGGTCTATCATCTATATTAACATAAAGTTTAAAGGCATGATCAATAACTACATCAAAGTTATGCATTCTTGGAATGAAGGTAACAAATTGGAAGATTACTTAGAATTATTGGATGTCCCTGGAAATGATCCAATTTTTCTGCATAATATCTTCTCTTTGAAAGATGATGGGTTAAATTTGATTAGAGGGGATGCCCTTGGACCTCACCATTTCAGACCTAATTATACTTCTTGGCTTCTATTTCCTATTTATTTTATTTGATGTCTTATATCCTTTTAATAAAAAAGTAACTTTGATGATGAAAGAACTACTATAAGGGTAGATGACCCATGCCCATGGTGTGGGGAGTTCCATATCTACAAAAAAATTAAAAGTATGAGGGAAAGTATACATTTTAAATATGATTATCTTGTTATTCTCTCATTAATTAATGAAAAGGGAAATTAAACACTCTTTGTTTTTATTGACCATAATGGAAAAAAATAAAGGGGTTAATTGAGTAACAAATTAAAAGTTTTATTTTAAATGATTTAAAACTAAATTACACAGTTTATAAAAAACCCAATTTAATATAATAATAAAAATATAGAATTTAATTTTTTTGATAATATTTCATAATGAATCAATCACAATCCAGATAAAAAAAATTTAAAATTTCATTAAATATTTGAATAAATATAATAACATTAATCATTTAAAATAAAACACATAATAATATAAAATATTAATATAATGGTTTGATATATAATTTTTTAAAACATGAACTGAATTGTTTTCAAACGTAGAAAAATAATAATAAAACTCATAGTGAAATAAAACAAGAAGTTAAATTTCCAGTTAAGAAGAAGTCCTCTAAACATGGAAATCTCTCAATTACATGCATTTTATTAAACAATAATCATGTTCCATGACATAAATCGTGTTTTTAATACTAGAAAACAGACAAGTATTATTCATTACACCCTAACTCATCTACAGTTATTTTTGGGATATCAAATGAAAAAGAATAATGGATTGTGTATATAATAATATTTAGTGATATGTAACAGCTTATTCTAATTAATATATAGATTTATAAAAAACTCAAAGAGATAGATAGAGTCAAGAGAATAGTAGAAATAAGTGTATAAGTTCTAAATGGGATCAATATGATCAAATTTGGATGATAAAATGTCTTTAAATATATCGATAAAATGATTTATCCATGTGTTTCATCAAGTTGTCAAAAATTATATTTTCAATGATGTAGTTTATGAAGTTTTATGTTAGAGTATGTCCTCATAATTTCCCTTTTTCTCTTAGGTAGAAAAACTAATAATATTTCCTAGAGTATCTCCGCCACATAAATATAGCACATTTTTTAATGATTCATTAGATAAAGGTCATAAATTAATACTCATACTCATTGAAGTCATTAAATGAATTTTCTCTATAAGAAATTCTTAAAACTATATCTATTTGTGAATTGAATATACAATGATTCTTATGTTAAATATGGTTAGTTAATATTAACATCACCAAATTAGAATTGAATTATCATCAATTAGAATGGACACACATCATAGTCACCATCCATTGTTTGTTCGAAGAGTCACTTTCCAAAGTAACTTAGAATGTTTAAATAGCATGGATTCATAGCAAGATTGTATTATGTATTCTTGTGGTAGGTAGAATCCTTCATATTTCACCTAAATAAATTATTCAGAAGGATCATTAATTATAGAAAATTTATTTATCTGAAACATGGTTAAATTATTATTCATGTTTTCACAAGGATTTCATTGTGCAGTAACTTCAATATGGTTCTTTAACCTTCATTTCGAGTTAAACTTGTTTCTATTGTAGGATGACAAGATCAATTGAAGACATATCCATTTTTATAATTTCAAAAATTATTTTTTTACAATCATAAAACATAAATATATGTAGTTACCCAAGAAAAAATATTTGAAGTTATTAATAAAAAATTGATGGAAGAAAGAAACAATATACCCCTATTTAATAATAATAATCCATGATAGATATATATATTTTTTAAATATACGAGACCTTTCCTAGAAAAGCAAGGCTCCTTTATTTATTAAAAACAAACAACTTATAATAGTCTAAAAACATGAGTATGATCACAATATCTCTTGTGTAGAGGTAAAAATTTACCATGAATATGATCATACCAAAGAAAGTCGACACATCCAAGACCTTTATTTTCAAGGCCATCTGCCCCCGAATTTGCTTCTCAATAAGTGTGAGTGATGATGTGATACATTGAGTAAATAGAATCCAAACAATTGATCCAATTATTAGTGTGATTCAATGATTTGTAAAGAGATCCCATACTTATAGCTATAAAAATAGTTATAGATTCACTCTCAAACCGGAGATTATTTCACCCATGTCCTCTAGCTTGTTCCACCACAATAATAACACCAACCATCTCCACTTCAATTGAAGATAAAACACCACAAGAACTGTGAAAACAACCAAGAACACATCCCTAGTGATATATGAAGATTGAACCATAGCCGGAAGGACCAATATTTCCTGGAGAAGCTGCATCATAGTTAATTGTAATCCAACCAAAAAAAGGTTTTTCCATAAAACATCCAAAGCGCCATTCGGAGGCATGAAATATCATTTTACTCCAATCTGATTTAGCATATTCAAGTCATGAATGGAATTGGGGCAGAAATGTTTACTTGGAATGCTGGCCTCCCGAATAGTAGCAAGAATGCGAGCAAGAGCATTGCGGGCCAAGAAGGACACATCATAATGGCGTACCTGATTGCGGATATACCATATGTAGTGTAGAAAATATTAAGCAACAACCAGGAATAAATCAGACAACTGTGTGGAAAGAGAGAGGGACCCCCAACTTTGAATAAAAGCTCGAATGAGAATCTTAGCTAGTAATGAGATTTCAAACAAATATCTAATGGATTTCCACATTGAAGTAGCTTCAACATAGGTAAGAAAAAGATGATATACATCCTCACTATGTTGATAGAAAAGATAACATGAGGAACATAAACATATTCAATATTTTTGTAGAGAACAATTTGTTGAGATTTTCTGATGAGCAGCTCTTGAAGCCAATATAAATCGGTATGGTCTAATGAAATTATTGTGAAACCCCCTAATCCCCTGAAATTCTGCATTGCAATTCCAAGAGAACCTGTAAAACAACTTAGAAGAAAAAAACCATTAGTAACAGGTTTCCAAGCCCAGAAATCCTCCTTATGAGAGACAATATTTTTTAACATGTTTCATAATATGCTCCAGAAGATCCTCCATGTCTGCCAGCTGGTCCCTAATATAAATATTCAAATTCCAGTTAGTGTCAAAACCCCCAACAAATCATCAAGAGTAGTATCAATCCATTTTCCTTCCAAAAATAAAGAGATGAATAATTACTAATAAGCCATCTTGAATTACTATCAATTGAAGAAAATATTTTTTTTAAGGTAGGACAAAAAGAAGAATCAAGATGATTAAGAGCACCCTTCAAAAGTCTATTCATAAATTTATCCCGAAGGAAAGCAACCAACTAAGAGATTCTACTGAGGAGTCTCCACATAAAATATGCTTGTGGTGAATAAATGAAGAGGTCAAGGTTTTTAATATTTAAACCCATATCATCATAGGGATTACAATAGTTGTTCTTTGAAACCATAGTCAGTTTCCTCTCAATAACGTTGCCGCTCTAGATATTGTTTTTGAGAGAAACATTGATATTATTTATGAGAGCAATATGCCATTTTTACACAATTAAAGAATAAAAAAACATGGAGACAATAATAGAATTAAGCAAACAGACCCTACCAGCCATGGAGAGAGTTTTTCCTTTCTAAGAATCAATCTATCTTCAGACCTTGCTAAGAATTTATAAGAAATAGAAATCCTTGGGACTCCCCCAAAACAAAGGAACCACTAAATAATTGAAGAGAAGCGCTCCCTCACGGATGCCCAACTCTCTAACAATATTATTATTCTTGGGAATAGAGATTCTCCTGCCAAAGTAAATGAATGATTTGTCCCAACTTATTTATTTACCAGAGATAGAAGAATAGTGAGAAAGGGCTCTTTGGATATTCCTGATATCTTTCATATCCCCCTAGGTGAAAAGAATAATTTCATCAGCATATAAAAAGTTCATAGGAGCTACTAAATCCTGAATTACATTAATCTCCTTCATTTTTCCATTGCCTGTCATAATGGAGAGAAGTTCTCTAAGGAGATTCTCTTCAATAGAGAAAATAATAGAACAAGAGGGTCACCTTTCCTTACCCCTATGGAACAATAGAAAAATCCCTTGCAGGATCCATTAATAAGGACAGTGGTATGAGTAGATCTGAAAATGCAAAGGACCCAATCAATAAAGACTCAATTAAACCCACAAATTTAGAGAACCTTACAAATGAATCTCCAGTCAATTGTGTCAAAGTCCTTTCTGACAAAAATCTTTAGAGCAATGTTTCTACCCCTTGTAGATTAGATTATCAGATTGACACATTCATAAAAAGTGATAAAAAGTCCTGAATCATTCTCTATTTGATTAAACCTAACTGATTTGGAGAAACCATCTTTCCAGCAAAAAAATCCAACCTTGTGGCCAAAATTTTAGAAATGATTTTGTAGATAGAGTTAACTAATGAAACCTTCCTGACGAGATGTATTTCATTGGCATTCTACACCTTTGGAATCAAATCAAAAAATTGGGCATTCAAACAAAAATAAAGGGAACATTCTTTAAAGAAATGAATGAAAAACCTATAAACATCATATTGAACAATTTCCCAGTATTCTTGAATGAAAAGATTACCAAAAGCATCTGGTCCTGGGGGACTTTCAGATTTGAGAATAAAGATTGCTTCTTTAATATCAAGATTCAATGGAATAGCTGTGAGATTGGTGTTGTCCTGATGATCCACATGTTTGGGAATGATATCTTCTAAAGGATCATTAGGAAAGGAGGACCCATTAAATAGATCCCTAAAATAAGAAATCACATGATTTGAAAGACCCCCTATTTCCAGTAATCTGATCCCCATTAGTTAATAAAAAATGAGGCCTAGGAACCTTCCTTATCTTCTGTAAAGAATTAAAGAACTTTGAGTTTCGATCACCATCCTTCAACCATTTTTCCTTGAAGATATCTCTTTGAAAGGCATCATTGGAAATCAAAAGATTATTCATCTTAGAAATGCACTCTGATTCCCCCTAAACATCACCATAGAAGTGATACAAGGTACTTTCTTCCTATAAATTCTGGAAATAATCTTAAAGAGATTATATTTCCTGGTCAAGATAACTAAAACTAAACTTTATCCAAGTTTTAATAGCCCTTTTAAAGAGTTTGATCTTGATGGCACATGAAAACTCATCCATCCATCAATTAAAAGAGATCCAAGTTTGTTCAACAATGGATCTACACTCACGGTGAATGATCCATGCCTTGTTGAACCTAAATGGTAAAGGAGGTTGAGGATCCTTACCCACCAAGTCAATCATAATGGGATGATGATTGGAATGGAATCTGGATAAAGTCATTCAAGAGATGGAATCCCATGAGTCCATACATTCTTCATTGAAAAAATCCCTAACAATATGGCTAGCAATGAACTTGTTCAAAAATATTCTATACCGAGTATATTTAGCTCCAACATGATTAACCTCAAACAACCCATTAGAATCAATTCAAGCTCTAAACTCCCTGGATGAAATAGCATTAGAGCTGGAACCCAATTTCTTATTTGGATTCATGATGGCGTTGATATCTCCCAGAACTTACCATGGACCAGAAATAGTTGAATTGAGGTTCTCAATATCATGCCATAATCTTCTATGATCCAGATAACTATTTAAAGCATACACAAAGGTACAAAAATACTGAGAACCAAGGTACCTAAATGAACAAGTGACATGCTGATCAGTACCAACAATAATGGATATATCAGAAATGGAGTAATGTTCCAAAAACCATAATCCCCTGATCTCAGATGGACTGTTGTTTGAACTAATGAGTTGAAAATAGAATTTTTCCAAATTAGCATTGCTAGAGGAAAAGATTCTTCTAGGTTTGGATAACCCAAAAAAAGAGGTCTATAAAGCTGAATAAAAAGACTCAAAGTCCTTAAAGGGTCCCTATTAGCCAACCACTGGAAATTCCTGATGAGAATTATTATTTAAAAGTGATATTGGGGCTCTGACCCCTGTTTTTAGATCCTATGATTTTTTTCTTGCCTGCTTTTAGAGGTTTCCCAGCTTTCTAATTGGGACTGGGATCATCTTGTAGAAGATCAATAATACCAAGGGTGGTACTATCTACCTTTACTTTAATAGGAATCACTTTATCCTCATTGCCTAGCTTCTGCCAAAGAGAAACAGTGACATCTACACTGCCAACCCTAAATTCCACGAGGTTATCAAAAGGATCCTTTGGAAAGCCCTACTGTAATAATCTATCAGATGGAAGAGTTACAGGTACATTGAATTCTGAAACATGGCCCTTGACCATTTCATAACTAGGAATAATTTCAGGAGAATGCAAAAATATAGGGCATAAAGAAGATGACTTGCCCTGGATTTCTGCACTGGAAGAAGTAGAAATCATTGTGCTGGAATATTTCATTACATGGGATGTGATAACCATGTCCCTTCTATCTACTACACTAATAGGAAAAGAAAATGTGCATGTTGGATTGCAATGTTCCTTGTGCACTTTAAGACAAGGATTATTTATATAGGACTGTAATGTTGTAGTATTTATAGAACATGGATCCCCATGAACATTAGCATTGAGGCTAGCAGAAACCACTATGATGGAATGTAAAGAAGTAGGAATTTAATGATCTAAGACACTTCCATCTGTGGCCCTGGTCTTGGGATAAATCTATGCACTGGAAGAAATCACTGAAATAGATGAAGAGACTACCTCACTTTGGTTTGTGGGAGTGAGAAGGCTCTTATAAGCTTGAGTACATGTATGAGAGAGAACTATTTTATCCTGGTTGTTAAGGTCTTTATGGTACTTCTCTTCCTACATACCCCAAACCAAGATAGTGACAACATTATTTAACTCCTGGAGAATGAAACTTTCATCCAAGATAGCGATAATCCAAAAATTGTTAATAGAGAGGGTGGTTGAATTAGGTGCTACATAAATTGTTAAGTTGTGACGAGCCAATATGGTAGTATTTCCAGTGTAATGGAATTGCTCAAGTAATTTATTTATACCCCTCACATTCCTTAAACCATGATAAATGACATCAAAAAAGGATTATTTGTTTTCAAAAAAAATTTTATCCCTAGATTAATATCTTCTGAATTATCAAATTGATATTTAATTTCTTATGATATAGGAGGAATTATTAATTCAATGAACAAAGATCTAATAATGGTATTTATATTAAATTTACTTATCATTATACATATATAGAAATCAATGGAACTTTGAATTGTTTCTCTGTCCCTTCCATCATCATTAAAATATTTTTTATCCTACTCGAGGAGATTTTATTCATATGTTTGAAATCCTCTATAAAATATATCTATAGATTTCTAAAACTCAACCTATAATACATTCAATTCATATTCAATAATGTATCTAATTTTATATTTGTAAAATGTGATTTGGATAGGGGAAGGATTTTGAGATGATGAAAATTTAGGACGTGTTGTAGATGTAGGAGACTAAAACATTATAACAGATAATATTCTATCAAACATTGGAACAAATCCCAAATATCTGGCTATTTAGAACCAACATGAGATCTGAAATTATCAAATTAATTAACATGAGATACAACATGAAATTATGTATAGGATGAAAATGAAAAATAATTAAATTTATTATCCTTTATATGTTCTCATTACTGATTGGTTCAATTGATCTCCAAACTCCAATAATGCATTACTCAAAAAAAAACCCAACTAGTCTGATTTTATATCATTCAAAATATTATTTATTACATATGATCTTGAAGGACTAGATGATGGTATATGAGTAGATTAATTATAATATTATTTCCTACCAACCAACTCAACATCAAACTACAATGTCTCTGTTCTCAAGGATTAATCAACTAATTCATCATTAATTTTATAATGAATTTAATGAATATCTATGTTGACAGATCCAGTTGGATATATCAAATTGATCCTTATATGCTCCTCAAATTCTTTTCGGGTGATGGATAAAACATTTCATCCAGTACATGGGAAATTAAATTCCTAATATGAGATACATGAGTCCTTATTAAAAATAAATTTCAGTATTAAGAGATCCTTCAATCACTCTCTGAATTTAAGTGATGATATATCCCCCATGCATATGTGGAATTCCCTAGTATGCATCATCACCCCCTATAAAGATTATTATTATACTACTAGACTAGGAGTACATCCCACAATTGGCCTTTTAGTAAAAGGATTTTATGAAATTGATTCAAATTCTTTAGACTCATTGTTGTATGTATCCTCAAATTATAGTTCTTCAATAATACAACTCAATAAACTATTAGTATAATAAAGGTATAAATCGTATAACTCTAATTGTATAAAATAAATAGGTTGAGGATAATAATGAGGTCCAAATGACATTGAAATGGAAGGATCCTCAATGTCCTCATAGAATACCTAGATTTTTCATCCATGACAGCTTCCCCATTCTTATTTTATTGAACTTCAATCACTTATTATTTCAAATAAGAAGAGTGCACTACTATATTGTCATGATTTAGAATAGGATCTACATAGTCTCTTGGTAAAATAAGGTTTATAAAACGTTCAAAATTTGTAAAATGTTTTTCAATATCCTATACTCATTTATTTTTCTAAGTATTGTAATTCACCATCATGTTCCTATAGATATTTTTATTTTGGAAAAATTCATCTAAGAAAATGAATTTTCTGTCAAACGGAGTAATTAAACCATTAAATTCCAATAGTCATAATATTAACAGAGGTATGTAATGGAATTTAACCTTGAAGTGTGAATTCATGCCTAATCCTTATGCCTCATCAAATACTTAGATTGGAAAAAATGAATTTAATTCTTTATAATACAGATGAAGAACAAATCATGGTGCCTTAAGATACTAAATCAGATATTAGTGGACTGATAAAATGTTGAATAAAATTCAATAAAAATACAAATTATCCAACTTATTTCATATTAGTCAGTATCCTAGTAGTCTTATTCATTTTTAATTCATCAAGATCATTAAAAAACTCTAAATGGCCATGATACATAAGATATGATCATTGAAATTCATCATATTATACTATATAAGGAACACATAAAAATATATCACAAATAATTAATTATAAGACAATAAATTCTACATTTTCACTATTCATATGGTATCCCTTGAATAACTAGAAAATAATTAAATTAGAGAATAAAAATATATAACCAGTAGTGTATAAAAAATTATAGTTATACAATTAAATCAATCACTCAAACTGTTCTTTTGAACTGATCTCCAGTGTAATGGATATTTTAGTTATATCCACTCAACTTCTTTTTCATTTTATGAAAAAATAACTATCTCGAAACCTAGGATTATGTGGAATGACTATTTCAATTAAGAAACCATGAGACAATTTATATCTCTTTGTAGGACATGATCATTTAGGAGATTCCTCATTAGGAATTATTTTCACTATATCAATTTTTTATACTGCATATCAAATCTCTATACTTTTTTGGTTTTATTTTAAAAGAGTAATATGCTTAAAAATATGTGTATAGAAGGAGTTTGAAAAAATAATAAGATTTTCAGTGAATAAAAGTGTAATGATAGAAACATTAATTTTAATTATCTTCAAAAATTTATGGATGAATATAAAAATAAGATAAAAAATCCATACAAAACAATTTAAATAATCTTTGAAACACAAATATTCATGGTATCATAAATAATCAACAAATCATGGTAACATAGATATTTCACATTATGAATACATACTACATGTGAAATTGGTTGTTGTTACTTAACCAACCATGTGACCACATGTTTTTCTAATCACATTACTGATGTTGGGAATAAAAATATTACGGTCACATAACTGGCCATTTGATAAAACATCATTATTAACTTCCTAGCCATGGGAACCATTATACATAGTTACTTATAAACTGGATATGTAACAATATTAGATAAAAAATTTAAATTAAAAAATATTTTAACAAAAAATGATGTTATAAATTATAACAGTAATTAGAAATAAGTTATAGTTATATCTTAATAGGTAGATTTAGTAATAATAAATCATTCCTAAATCATGTGGAATATAATTAATTATTTTAATATTCAATTTATTTGTAAAACTATCTTTAATATAATTTTCCATTCATATAAAATCAAGTGTAATATCTCTTTTTTAAAATATATCTTCTAAAATGTGGAGTCTTATATTAATAAATTTTTTCCTAGAGTGAGAAAAGATAATCATAGTAATATTATTTTCACTTGTATGGTCACTATTTATATTGATATTTATAAAATGATATCCATAATCTAGTAGTGGTTTTTCCATTGACAAAATATTTAAACAATAATATCCTATAGCTATGAACATAGCTTCATGAAGGGAAAACACTGCGGAGTTTTATTTCTTACTGTACCAAGAAATAATTAGTTTCTTAGAAAATAGAGAAATGTTCTAGAGGAACATTTTCTTACTAACATAAATCCACTATAATAGGAAACTTAATATAGAACTATGTTAATTCACTATCCACTAGAATAAAACAATATAATATTAGTTATAAATTTGATGAATTTTGAATTTTATTAATACCATTAAAATGATATTCTTGTAGATTTTCCTGAAAATTACCACCCAAACATACAAGAAACATAATATCTGGTTAACTGGAATTAAAGTATAGTAAACATACTATCATTCCTTTATATATAGTTTTGTCAAATGGTTTTATAGATTCATCCAGATCCAACAAACAACTTTTGATGTTGGGTGTTTAACTACCTATACTGATATACCTAAAAAATTGAATAAATAATCATTTGATTATTTTCATTGATATAAAATTATTTTACTATATTATAAAATATGAAAATGAAGGAAAAAATTTAACGCACTATTTATAATCATTTAAAATTAACATGAAATCATCTTTTGAAATAGAAAAGACAATGTGTTTTTTTAATATCTAAATTAGTAACATCAATATAAAGTTAAATACCAATAAATAATTGGATGAAATTTATATAAATAATGGTGTATTAAACAAACCCTTTTGAATAACCATTAGATATAAGAAAAGTGATGAAAATATCATTCCTATAAAATATTTTTTTAAACAATGAAGATATTTAGTAAATTTGAAAACATTATTTGAAAGATGTTGGTTTTATGATCTAGGGGATTGTGAACAAAAATATCCACAATAATTTAACCATTAAGATAATAACTATTTATATCCATTTTATATAAATTGAAATTAAAATGTGGTACATTGTAATGAAACATTCTAACATCATTAAGTCTTTCTAATAGAGAAATGGTTTCTTCGTAGAAAATTAATTCTTATTGATTTTATCCATTTTTATGTAGTCCAGATTCATTTTATATCATTATTCTACACACATTGATTGTGTTCATAAACACCCATATAGTTCTGAATTTCAATATGTAATTAGGTCTTTGTACTAGTTCCTATAATTTATTCCATTCAATATAATTTTATAATTATTTAATAGAAATAATGAAAATTTCAAAAATTGTATATTTAGTGATTTTTTGGGTCATGATCTGATAAAAAGGAATGATGTTGAAATTGGTTTCTAAGGGACATTATTTGGTGAGTAAAATTTTGATAATCTCTTACCAAATAATTTAGTTGATGGATTTTATGAGTTTTAATGTATTTATGGATAGAAGTATATGGTAATTCATTTGCATCCACAAAATTTGAATTAATTAATTCCCTAGTGATTGGTAATTTTTCTACAACATTTTTATAGAAAAATCACTTGGATTGAATGAGGTATTAGTATTCAATTTTCGATGATCATCCACATGGTTTTTAACAAATTTTTCATATCATTCCTATCTATTTAAAAATATTTGACATGTAAAGATTCTTCATTACATTTGGTAATTTTATTGAATAACCAATATGAATAAAATGAGTTTGAAAAAAATAAGAATATTTAATTTAATTTGGAAGAAAATTAATCTAAATTGTACTCTATGTTGAGAAAAATGAAAATGAAACCCCAAACAGTATTGTAATTAATGATTAGTTTTCATCCATTCAACAAAATTTTATGAATCCTGTATAAAATGGGTTTTATAATAACCCAATAGATAACATAACAACCTATATATATAGTATATGCCCAAAAATAAATTTTTATGTCATACTCATTGGGAATGTTCTGGGAAATCTCCTTATGGTTTATGATTCTCCATTATAAAACACAAATTTTTTACGGTGTCCTAATAGAACAAATATTTTGATTTTATACAAGTTATAAGCATAAATATTCATAGTCTGTAATTTTAAAATTGTGTTTATGATAAGTCATATGTTATAAATAGTAATTACACTACGATTTTATACTGAATTTTCAAATTTAGGAAAATATGAATAAGTATCTATTTTTGAGGTAATAATAATACCCATGTATATATAGAATAATCATATATAAGAACATATGAATAATTATTATCATTCATGATAGGATGTATAAATGGTCTATATAAATCCATGTGAAGCATCTCTAGGTTGTTGATAATTTCAAACTTCATTATTTTCTTTGATAGTTATCTTGTGTTGTGTCCCTATTTGACATTGGTTATATACTTTTTACAATATTAAATAGAGTTTAGGATGATCCTTAGATAATCCATTATAATTTAGGATTCCAAAATATAAATGGTTTTATGGACTATTCCCCTAAACTATAGCCAATATTTATTGTCAATATAACTTATGAAATAAATGTTTAAAGAAAATAATGAACATAAATAAACTAAATAGACATTATCATTAATTAAATTATTAAATATGAAAAAATTATTAAAATCGTAAATTATAAAATTATTTTTCTGAAAACTGACATGATCAACATCATCAAATAATTTTAAAATGCTGAGAATAATATACATTAATTAAAAAATAAAACTATAGATATTAAAAAATAATTAGAGATATTGATTTTCACAACTCCAATTATTTTTACTTTGGAATTGTCGCAAAAAGTGAAATGTCCACTAAACATGTTTATAAAGAAGTTAATTATTTATTAGTATCCATTATTGTGTCTATAACATCCATTATAGAGATACTATAAATTATTATCTATATTACGTTATAAATTTACTTATACAAATTTTAGATATGAAAATATTTTTCAATATACCATTTATTAGGACTAGGGAATCATTAATTAAGAAATTTTAAAATCTAAATATGAATAACATAGTTACCATAAGAATAATTAGTTAATTTATTAATATAAACTTGTTATTTATAAAATAATATGGACTATTTATTTAAATAGAAGGTCTTTATATAGAAATAAACTCATTCTTATAAATTATTGTTTGAGTACGCTAGTATAAAATACAATTGTTATGAATTGGTGTGGTATTCCTACCAAGATTTATTTTAACGTATTTTCTCAAATTAAAAATCCTTTCAAGGTGCATTCCATGTTTCTTAATTGAAATTTTATGTCCGTGATTCAATTCTACTAAATTATAATTAATTTCAATTGTAGTATATGCATAAATTTATTTAGTGGGAAATAATACATGTGACTTTTTCATATTATTGTATTTATCATTCAATATGACTTTTTGAAAAAATCAATATTTCTCAATTATATGATTATTCATATATGATTTTAGAGGTGTATCATTAAAAGAATTATAATCAGTTATATAAGATGTCCATTCCATAAATACCATGTTTTATCTACAAGTGTTGTCTTCTATAATTAAATTAGACTCACTATAATGTTACTCAAAGGTGTTCGAGGTTTCATTCATAGATTTATTTAGAATTTTCGATTTACAGTAACGACCAATCTCTTTAAGATAGTTTGGATCGTTAGTTTTTCCATAAAATTTCCTTAAAAGTCCTTAATGTTGAGTCCAAATCAAGATGTGAATGTCATAGGTGCATCTGAAACTCATCTAGAGCACGAATCCCTAAAATTGAAAGAAGGGATTGGGAAACATGATTTTTCTTCAACTCTGTGACTCAAAGATCATGGATGGGTGGTTAATTTCATGTATTAGATAATTTCATTGGTTATAGTTTTCTTATAGTTTGTAAAACCATGTAGTTAATCATGTCGTGTGTCCCACAATAGCAGAAAAGTGATAACTGTTTGTGCATGGTCTTTTCAAATGATGGGGCCGAACTGTGTACCTTTGTATTTTGAGATGAAATGACCAATTTTCCCCATAATTAATTCATAAACAATTATCCATTTTCTCTCATCATCCTCCAGAGTTTTGGTGAGCTTATTTCTCCATTGATATTTCAAATACCGCAAGAAAGGAATCCATGTAACTCTTGCACAATGAATCTATTTCAATTTATGTCAGAAGAAACAAGTCCATCTCAATAAGCTCTTTTATTTCCCTTAATATATTGGTTTTCCTTTAAATACATTTCAATATTTAGTGGTTGGATAAATTGACTTATTTTATTGAATTATAATATTTCCTAGATCTCTAGTAACCATCTTCGATTCTGAGGTAGATATTGAGTGATAATTCATCTACATTCTTAATGTTGGTGGTCATTTAATTTTCTCATTGTGTTTTGACACTTTGTAATTATGTCATTGTTCCACATGATTTATTTTTCTAATCATTAACATTATATTCATTTCATCATATCAATATAACTATATGTCCTTAATATACACTTATTGATCATTACACATCGAATTGTTAGGTTAATACCATGTTTATGGGCACCCCAAGGGTGTTCCATATTAAATAGGACCTTGAATCTAATTTCCAAATTGTAGGAACACATACTTAGCTTTCAAATTACACTTTCATTGTATATTTCCTTGATACATGAGTACTATATGGAACCCAAGACACCACTTTGTTGATAATCCCACTTATGGTTTGAATTTCACAAGTTGCGAATTGAATTATTTGACCATGTATCTATTTAAATGTTTCCATTAGCCTTATGAATATAATTTAAATGTTTTATTAAATTTAATGGATTGAATTTAATTGAAGGGAATTCTCATGATTGATTTCCCTCATTTAAATTAATTTAATTTATTAGATGAATTACACATAAAGGAAGGTGAAACTATTCATTTTAGTTATTTTTTAACTAATTGATTATTATGAAATGAAGAGACATGAATGTAATTGAACATGGATATCATAGAACATGAGAGGTAATGCCTCATATATTAGATTGTATATATTATTATGCCACATTTATATGTATACAGGCTTAATGAACAAGATGGGTGGGAGTTAATTCCCCATTCTACTAAAATTTATAATATTTATTTTTAGAGGATGTGAAATGATTGTAAAGGACCAGTCGATCATTCTGGTGTCACTCTCCCTTACCTCATATATTGATCATGATGTCTCTAGCTAGTGATACTATGAGGGAAATGGGATTTACGTGTCATGTATCACGATTAGAGTGTTTCAATGATGGATCAATCACTATCCCAAGTGTTGTTCCCTGATGTCTCACACTCTTCTTGGGATGTAGGGCATGTAACCTATTTCTTGAGCTTATAGGCTTGTTAGACTATTCATGGATATATATGTTACGACCCAGTCTATCCAGTAACTAGAATTCCATGTACATGGCCTCTTATGCCTACATGTAATTTTTTTAGAGGTTAATGAAAAATAAAATTAAACTATATATATTACCACTATATATATAGTTACTTCTCAAAATTATATTTCGGAAATGACCCGATGCAGGTAGACCCGAAAAGTGTCATGTAGGATCCTAGACATTCATGTTATTTATTCAAACATTTCATTCATTTTTCTTATTACCTACTCAAGATTTTTTTTATGAGAACTAATTTGATTACTTGTAGACAAAGTTGGTGGTGTTCTAATAATATTTTTGTCTCACACAATACTCAGGTATCAAATATTACCCGATAGTATTAGTTATCTATTGGTATTGATAAGGAAAAGGAACCAAATTTAGTATGTTTATATGCTCAGATTTAATTTGGAGATTAGAAGTAGTGGATTAAGAATACAATTGAGATACTTTTTGGGAATCATTTTAAGCTATTTTAACTTTTTATAAAGTGATTGTATGATTGTTCCCTTATACACTTCATGTAAATATATGTTACATGCATCAATTTTTTGAAACTACTACAAAGTTATTTTGACTATATGATTAGTTATTCAGTTACTTACACATATGCATCTTTTTATTAATTATATCTTTTATATATTATTATTATATTATTGTATTTTTATTTTAGTTTCTATATTGACACTCTAATAAGAGGTTTTAGTCTCCCCAAGATACCAACCTATACACCCTCACACTAGTGGGTAGCCTCTAGAATACATGGATGTGTGATTTAGTCCATTTTACCAACTATCTTGGGGATCGAGTTTAGTGGATCTTGGTTTGGGTTGTTACAATGTTGTATTAGTGGGTTTGTTTTACTTTGTTTTACTATTTGGGTATTAAAAGGGAGACTGAGTTAAATGGATTTTTAATTGGATTTTTTCTAGGACATAGCTAACCCATGTGTAGGGGAAACCCAAATTTCATGGGTTGTGTAATTGATTTGTTGATTATTTCATTTATAGTTCATACAACTTCTTCATTCATTGATGCACTTGAGTTATGATGTTATTGAAATTTTTATTAGTAAAATTGATGATTTATACCTATAGACCTAATGAAATGATGGAATTTCATTAGATCATACATCAACATTAGGTAAAATAAGACAAATATACCATGAACATTGTTGCTTTGTGTTTGTTTTTAGATTACATTTACATCATTATTATTTATAGTTGCTTGTATATGTATTGACTTGTTCTGAAACTTTTTAAAGGGATTGGAACACATAATTGATACAAAATGTTATTGTATGATCCAAATAGTGTTTCCTGAATATTTTAAAGAAGAAACCACAAGAATTCAATTAGGGCATGTTGATATATAGACCATTGGTCATATGAGCTGGAATGTGTTATGGTGTGGGTTAAGAGGATGTTATATTTTGTTTTATAATTAATATTGGACCTTATCAATCAGAATTTGTAATATACTAAATTCAACCATATAAATATGTTTATATATTTTAAAAAATTTAAAATAAAAAATTAACAAGACTTTAAAAATTATAACAAACATAATATTCATATATGACATATAGACATGCGACTGATCCTGTACATGGTAGTGGGAGTGGGTATCTCTTACATTCTGATGGAATATTATGGTTTCTTTATATCCTCTAGTTCGAGCTTTTTGAGAAGGAAAAGTGGTGTGATATTTCATATATGAAGGTTTTATACCAATCTTAGTTTCTTATCTGAAACCTTTTAGTTGATGAAATCACTTTTGAGGTGTTTATTGTTCATTATAGCATTATGACTCTGTGAAATCCTTTAGTTTCATCCCCTGAAGGTGATGATGTCCATGTACTTAAGGTGGTGGTTTTTGATCCACTGGAGATTCATCTCATAGAGCCACATGTGGCTCCTATTCGGGTTCTATATATGGGCATTGACGCCCAGTTACAAGAGGGTCTTCTTATTATGCTATAGAAGATACTAGGGATCTTTCATCCTACCTTGAGTATAGTAGAGTTGACCTGAGGGTATCAGTAATAGTATGAAACCTCTTTTTCTGGATATGGAAGACCTCATTCTATATAATCTGGACCTGAATATTTCATATATATATATTCGATCATCGAGAAATGCCTCTGTAGTAAAGGTTCAAGCTAGAAGTGTATATGTTGCAAGGTCTATCCCTGTTGTCGGGGGATTTATTCACCAAGGTGGGTCGAAATCATGATATGTTCTTGGGTGAGTTCAAGGTGGTCCTCTTCAACAATTTAATTCCCCAGACATTGAGGGATGATATAGATAGAGATATCATGATCCTGTAGTAGGGGGCATGTAAGTTATTGAAGACCATGCCCATTTAAATGAGCTATAGTGATTCACTCCCACTCTAGCTGTAGATGATATTATGACCTCTATGTTATTAATGGATTGGATAGTTTAAATCATTCAATCACTGGTCAACATGTTCAAGTTGACTACCATTTATGATATCTTCAAACATGCCCTATTACAGAGCTGAACATGTGTGATTATGAACTCACGAGTCTGGGTAGTTTGGAACCTAGAGCTATCAGTTATTTGGGATTGAGGAGAGAGAGTTGTTTGAAGCTACTTTTAGAGGTAGAATCAATTAGGCTCCTCATGCTGATATTTTTCTTACCATTCATCAGTGTGGGATACCAAGACACATGAATCCTCATTGTACATATGATCCATTCATGTGTAGTGGATGCAGAAAAAGGATCCAAATTCAATGCTTGTTTAGTAATTTCACTAAAGTTCCTAAGAATTAGAGATCTGAAAATACTCAACGATCATGAGTAGGGTCAGCTGGATCATGATAAAGAATCAGTTGGAATACCACAGGTCGATCAGGTTGAGGTTTTGGTCAATGTAGAGGCAGTCATTTTTATGAATCTTACTTGCAGCTGAGCAGGAATTCTCAAGTCATTCTAGAAGTGAATCATGGTCATTTTATTGTACAATTACATGTAGTTATTCCAACACTGAAGTAGTAGAGTGTTAATCTTTATATAGTAAAAGGTACTATTCGAGAAGCATCAAATTTACTATACTCTTCATTTGATACATGTGCATCTCAATCATCTATATCTGCTGAAATCACTAAGTGTCTAGGTTTTGATATTGAATAATTTTATGGCATTATGAAGCTAGAAATTCCATTTGTTATCCATTCAGATGGAGTTCACCATTTTAATGATTCCCTCCTTGAGATAATTTGTTACCTTTACAAATGGAATATCTTCATCATAGACATGATGGGATTTGAAGTAATCATCTGGATGGACTGGTTAGTTCCCTAACAAGACCATATTGACTTCTACCATCATAAGGTGAAATTGAAGTCAACATAGGGTTCTTGGAATGTGTGTAAGGGATAATGGGATGCTAGGGAGACTAGATATGGAACCAAACAATAGATTCTGGGAATGGTTCCTTCCCAGATCACCATAATTTCTCTGGATGACCAATGGTTAGAACCAATTTTATTTCCTCTTACAGAGGAGTGTTTCAGGGACATGTTTACACATGACTTCTCGGGTCTATATTTAGTGTGATATGTAGTGTTCACTATTTATTTAGTTCCAGGAGCATCACCGATTACTATTCCACCTTATATGAATACACATCATGAAATTCTGAAAAATAATCAATAATTGGAGGATCTTAATGATAAATATTTCATACACCCCAATACTTCTCCTTGGGGATCACCGATTATTTTTTTTCCAAGAATGCAGATGGTACACTAAGGAATTTTGTTGACTACCATCATTTAAACCAACTTATGTTAATGAATTGATATCCACATCATTAAAAAGATGAACTATTTCATAACATCTAATTAGATAAATTGTTTTCAATGATATATTTGAGGAAGGGATATCACGAGGTTCATTTTAGCTCCTCAGACATACCATGCATAGATTTCATGAGAAGGTATGGTCTCTACGAGTACATGGTCTTGCTATTTGGTCTCTCAAATGGACTTGTAGTCTTCATGGATCTTATAAATAATATTTTCCACCTGTTTCTAGATTCATTTGTGGAAGTATTTAGTTAATATATCTTGGTGTATTCACACTCTAGACCCAACCATGATACCCATCTTGAGATCATGCTAAGTACAATGAGATAGGAATATATCTACTCTAAGATCAATAATTTCCATTTTGAAATGAAAATTTTCCCATCCTGGGTAACATTATCTTGGACATAGAAGTTTTAGTAGATCCAAAAAAAGTGAGAGATATAATTTATTTTGAGTAACCTAATAATTTCATTAAAATTTGGAGTTTTTTTGGGTTAGATGGATATTACATATGATTTTTGTAGGATTTGTCACATATTTTAGTTTTACTAATGGGATTGAAAAATAATGGTGTAAAATTTGAGTGGTCATAAGATTTTGAAGAATTATTTCATGAGTTTAAGGAAAGGTAGGGTTCAATACTAATCGAAATTATATTGGAACCTAACTGGAGATGTATTAAATATTTTGATACATAGGTATTGGTGTTGGATTTGTTTTGATGTAGCGAATGAGAGTCATTTTATATTGGTCTTGATAGTTAAGGCCTCTCAAGAAGAATTATGTAATGAATGACCACAATATCACTATTATTGTTCATTTTCAATTCTTTTGTAGACACAATCTACAAGGACTGTGTATTTTTTTATATAATAATAAAAAATTCCTTATGTATAGCTTTACACAGTGAGATCTGAATCACAAGAAAGATAGGTGGGTAAGTACCTACAGTCATTTGTTATCAACTATTTCTATACACATGGAAAATTAATTTTTATTTGTCATTTTTATGATAAGGAATTATTTTAAATAGGTGGTTCATGATTCTAGTTGTGAATCAAATATTATGGATTTATTCTCATATATGCACCTTGTGTTTCAAGAGGATCGTTGTCTAACTATCATGTTAGCCATAGCAATGACATCTACCATTTTGAAATGGGTATTATGAGAAATTTATCTGATCCTGAAGGGATTTCCCTTAGGGAATTATTCTCATACAACAATACAAATTCATGTTGGATCATGGAGAAGGATGATATATTAGTGTTCTATGGGTGTATATGGGTTCCTATAAACATCATGGAAAAGGTAATGTGAGAATTTGATACCTCAACATGGGAGGTTCACTCTTCTTTCACCAAATTGTATTAGGTTTTTCAATGCTAGTAATCTTGGAAAAGTATGTCATGGGATATTGTCAGCTTCATCACATGGTGTTCCACCTATCAAACATGAATGTGTGATATCAGCATCCAGCTGGGATTCTAAATCTATTAAAATTATTGAGTGGAAATGGAACTGTTTTATATGGATATCATGATTTGTTTACCCAGATCATCCCATGGAAATGATATAGTGTGGGTTCACATTGATCACTCAAGAAAGGTAACACACATCTTACCTATGTGAGGGAACATCACAGTATGCGAACTTGGAAGATTGTATATCACGAATGTTGTATGACTTCGTGGCACACTTCAATCTATCCATTCTAATTGAGATGCTCATTTTAGGTCATTATTATGTCAGGGGTTATAGAAGGCCTTGAGTACATATGTACTTATGAGAATGAACTATAAACCATATATCGATGGATAGATAGATAATTTATTCTAGTTATAGAGGACAAGATTCATGCATATGTCATTTACTTTGAGGGTTCTGGGAAGAGAACATTCCCCATATTGAGTTATCTTATAATATTATATTTCAGGATACCATTTAGAGGGCTTCATGTGAAGCCTTGTATGGTGGGCCTTTCACTAAACTCTAGGTAGGATCTAGGCATGGGAGTCATCTATGATTGGACCATGTATTTTTCATTAGACTATAGAGCATGTCCAGCTAATTAGAAAGCACATATTGACATCTCGGTCTGTATATCAGTCATATTCCTAAAAATGTTGTCAAACTCTAGATATTGATTTTAGATACCGATTTTTCAAATTATTTTAACCTATATTATTTCATAAATTTATTCTAAAGTAGTTTAAACTTTCAACAAGGATCATTGGACCCTTAGAGGTTTTGAAATGTGTCAAACCAAGGTCTTACCATTTAAAATATCCACATAGATATTAGTCTAGTTATTATTTCAGTTGTGTATCAAATTTTCGCCTATACTATTATGAGCTAACACACGTATTTCATCTAGATGATGTTGAGTTTGATATATATTCTTTAATATAGGAGTACCCTATTTTTATTGTTTATCGGATCATAGAGACAGCCAAATAATGGTTAGTTCCTTTGGTATGTGTGATATGGAATCACTACCAAGTACAAGATGATACTAGTTAATGAAGACATATTATATGAGAAATTTGGCCATTAATACTATCTACCAACACCACTTTGAACTCAGAAGTCTAACTCATGGAATAGTGGGTCTATGGATGGGAGGCTATAATGAAACATCTTTTCAAGAAGGTATGGATCAATATTTTTTCAATTTTGATTGAATAAATAAACCAAATGTTCAGTCCTAATCAATCCAAGGAGGTCACGGGTGTGTCCAGGGCTTGGTTGGATCTTGGGTCCCCAAAATTGGGTGAATGTACAAGGCCACATGATTTTTTGTCAACTATGTGACCCAAGTTGCACGACCATGTGGCTAGATACATGTATGTGACATAACAATTTTTCATTGTCTATAAAAGGTTAGTCAAACATTTCACCTAACCATGAAATGTGTCCCAAATTATTAGTTAACAAAGCATGTTTTTAACATGGATTGGCTAAACTATGTGCCTATTTAGTTTGAGGTGAAATTACCAGTTTCCCTCACTTAACATATAACCTTCTTTTTTCTTCCCCCTCTTCATTCTCTAGTGGGTGGGTGCGCCTTATCCTACATTGATCTTATAAATCCCTCAATTTAGGAATTCTTGTAACCCATGATTATAGAATCTATTTTATAATCTAATGAATGAAAAAAAATCCATCTCATATGATCTTATTGTATCTCACATTATATTGCAATCTCCCTTTTAATCCATTGAGCTATTTAGGTGTAGGAACAATGTCCCTATTTTTATTGCATTAGACTGTTTCTCATATCACTTCAAACCTCATCTAAATATGAGGCTTATATTGATCAAGGATTCAGTTATGACAGTTAGGATGGTGGTCATGTCATTTTCTAATTTATTTTTGATGCATTATAATTATTCCATTATGCTTCATGATTTATTTTATTGAGAGTTCCACTCATATTAAGTTATTCAGGTCAGTTTTTACCATTTCACCTTCAAATAAACCTATTGTTATTTTCTTAGTGACATATAGTATGTCTACCATGTTTTGGGACTCTCGATGGGTGTGTCACTATTAATTTTCCCATTTAGACAACTTCTAAATTGTCTAGAATACCTAATTAGATTCTATGTTTTTCTTTTTAATGTAATTGTGACTGTGTAATGCATAATAAATAGAACCGAAGGTACCACTTGGGTGGTTCTCCCATTTTGGGTTGGAATTTCATATGTAGGAAATTTCCTCATTTCATAATGTGACAATTTAAATAGATCCTTGAGCCTTATGAATTGAATTTTATTTTTTTAGTTAATTGAATTGATTGAATTGAATTTGAAGGAATGGTTAGGGTGGATTCCCCCATTCTAAATTAATTAAATGGATTAGATGAATGACATATAAATTATGGTTATAGAATGAATTTGGGTTACGGTTTATCTAATTGATAAATATGAATTTGAATTCCTTGTATAACATTGATCTTGGATAGCTTGGAACATGAGAGGTAATTTGTTTTATTATGTTTTTTAGACACCCTAGATATAATTATAATGTGATTTATAATGTTTTTTCCATGATGGTATGGGAATAGTTGAGCATGGTGGTATCATGATCATTTATATCAAGTGTTGAGCATTAATTCTCATATCACTTAATTTATATGGGTGATGATATTTTTGCACTACATTTTATGATTATCATGTTTCCATGATGTCTCACTTTCCACCCCAAGCGTTGTTTCAGGATGTATCAGACTCTACAAGGGATGTAATACTTGTACCCTATTGAATTAGATTATAAGATCATCCTATTGGTCATGGATGTTTGAGTTACACCCTAATCAATCTAGAAACTAGTATTCCTGATTTATGGACAACTATATCTATATGTACTTGGTTCATATTTGGGGATGAAACATATAATTATCTACATATATATATATATAGTAATACTATGTTTATATTAAATGTTTAGTCTAATATTTTGGCTATGATCTGAAGAAGATAGATATTCCATGTGTCCTATAGGATCTGAAGTGTTTTGGTAATTTATTTCATCATTAAAATAAATTTTATTATTATCTATATATGGTTTAGTTAAGAGCACCACTTGGATTACATATATAAATTTTTGGTGGTTTCCTAATGATATTTTTATCTCACACCCTACTCAGTCAACCAATGGTACCCTATAAAATTATCTATATTCATGTATTGATAAGGTAAATGCCTTTATTTTAGATATCGATATGCTTTGATTATAGATAGAGCATCAAAGTAGTGGACTGACCATACACTCGATATGTTAGTAGATAAAAATTTTGTCCTATTTTATATTTTTTATACCATGAGTATATTACTAGTCCCTTATTAACTTAATTTATATCAGCATTTCATTCATCCATGTATTGAAACTACCATAGAGGTTTTGGGTTATATTATAATTTTTTACTTATTTACACTTACACATTTGTTTATTCAATCTATCAATTATATATGAGTCTAAAAGTATTGTATGTTTATTGTCATATATGTTGTCTCATTCTAAAAATTGGGTATAGTCTCCTTATTGTACAAACATTACACACTCCATGCTAGTTATTAGCCTCTAGAATATGGGGAGGCACACCTGAGGCCATGTGACCCATTGGCCCAGGGCATGGGTTAAGTGGATCCGGCATCAGGATATTAAAGTTACCCATATACTTTTTCTTATACATAGAAAATTTAAATTCATATTCGATATGAAAATTCCCCTTTTAATTTTTAAAATTCACTTCGCTTAATTGATTTTCATCATTATAGTTTAATATTCTATCATAAATTAATCCAGAACATGATTTCATGATAAAATAAATATTTTTCAAGAAAATCTTAATCCAACAATAAAATATAATCCATCTCCTTATCAGTTAAAATGGTCCACTCATCATCATTCGAACTATATTCCTTTATTTTCTGAAAAATAATTTAGTTAGATGTTTTGACTGAAATTCATTTTTTTTTTCATAATATTATTTGTTTAGTTTCAAAACATTGTACATGATGTGGATACCAATAAATTTTTTTACAATTATTTTATTATATCACATTATTTGTGAATAGGGATAAAAGTCCCCCCTTATTGTTCTGATATGAACCACAAAAGACTTATCAATTGAATTTTATCATCAATTTTTATAAAAATCTCATGAATCATGTTGAAAAGTTAATTTAACATAATAAAAATATATTAAATTGAATCATTATATCTCATTTTAAATTTTTTTTTTAATTTTTTTCTATTAAGTTTAATTTCACTAATTTTTATGTTAATTCATCAGAAGGAAGAGTGTATCCAAAATTTCATAAGTATAATAACTTGAATAAATTATATAGATTTCATATTTTCTTGATGCATTATATAATAAATTCATTGATATTAAATTAAACTCAAATAAATAAATTGTGGGATCAATATAATTATCTTTAGTATTATATTTTTAATTTATTATTTTTCAAATAACCATTCCCATGACCTTAATGTTTATTTTTATATTAATCATCCCTCGATCATAATTTTTACAATAAAAATATGTAGTTATATTCATAGTAGTTACCTCAAGTACATTGTTATCCATACTCACATCAATTCAGAAAAATTTAAATTTTATATTTTTATTTAAATCATTGATCGTAGTTAAATGAAAAGATATATAAAAATAAAAACGAGTTTGATATAAAATGTTGGTCAGAGTGGATTATAAAATTGGTTGTGAATTGATTTTCCAAATAAAATGTTTCATAATAAATATTTAAAACTATTACCATAGTTTATCAAAAAAATATACTAGGTAACTAAAAAATTTGATATATATATAATTCAAAATTGTCATATATTTTCTAAAAGTCTCTATCAAATCCCAATAAAAAAGATTTCAATATTTCATAAAAATATGAATTAAATATAATCTCTTAAAATAAAATATGTAAAATAGTTTTTATAGAGAAATGTAAATTAAATTTATATATATATATATATATTGGAAATAAGAAATGAATTTTTAAAAATAGTAAAAAAACATAAAAATACTGAGTTAAATATAAGAAGAGTTCGTTCTCAATCTATGACTTCATCCTCTTCACATGGAAATCACCCACTACTATGTAATATATTAACCATAAAAATGTTCCACAACTTGTATCTTATTTTTAGAACTAACATCTAGACACAGTGTAACATCCCAAGTAAATAAAGAATAATACATTTTCATATTTATTAAAATTTGTGAAATAAATATTAATTTTACTTTAAAGGGGTTTCTATGTTCGATAGCATACCCGATACGCAACAAAGAGTTTCTTTGAAATCGTACGTTGCACACTAGTAATAAAATAATATTATTTTAAATGTTAGTTAACATGTAGCCGTTGTATTGGCAAGAATGGATAAAAATAACTAAAATATGATTATATATGTTTTTTAAATATTTTTACATTTATCTAATAAAGGATAAAGGGTTAAAATACGAAAAGAATTCAATTTTAGGATTATATACTCTAAATTTGACGAAAGGTCCACTTATCAACATTTGATGGTGAACCGTCATTAAATATAGTTTTTTTCACTCTTATACATTCTATTGGACCAAATAGAACTCTTCTTTAGAATTGGGACATCAAAATTTACTTTGTGTAAATTTTTGGTATTTTTCCGATAAAGTTCGTTTTTTTAATGAATAGTGTAAAATGTTGTATTTTTATTCGAAACATATTTTTAATATAATTTATTTATATGATTAGATTATCTTTTGAATTTGTTTTAAAGATAAATTAGAATATATTTTTACCATTAAATCCAATAGTTGTCAGTGGAATTAATTTCACTTTGAAATCGGACTTCAACTAGTGTCAATCTTTTGATACTTATTGTTTTTATAAAAACACGCTATTTGCTCTGACAGCAGGAATTAATTATTAAATTAATTAATTCAACTTATATATTTGGAATTTTGTAAAATGGACTTCATTTTTTAATTCAGAATATCAAATATAGCTTAGGGTGAAGTTTTGGTATTTTTCTGAAAAACTTCAATTTTTGGTGAATCGTTAAACCACTAAGTGGTTCTTATAAAAACTGATTTTCCATTTAAATGTAATTTTTCCATCTTTGTGTTTTGAATTTCAAAAATCCAACATACATGGTTTTCATTAAGAAGTAAAATTTGGTTCAATGGGATTAAAATATTTTTTTGGGTGAATAGTAACTTATTATGTTTTTAATCACGATTAGAGGTAATTAGTGTAGTTTAAGGTAAAAATAATGTTTTAATAATATGAGATGTGCTTGAAACATGTCATACCCTAATTGTATGTGTCATGGCCGAACCCTGAAAATCCATGGGTCAACTTGGGGACCCCATGGAGCCACATTGGTTGGGAAATAACATAAATAACTTTTTATTTAATGTTAAAGTAAAAATGACACAAACATGAGATGTTTTACTAAAACAATTTTCACATGGGGTTATACAAGCCAGATTTTTTACTATAAATATTAATTATAAATATAAAAATATTTTATACATCATGATATTATTTTATAATTTTTAGACATTAAATATATTAAATTATTTATGACATCATGATGATGCACTGATTACCTCATTAATAAAGGATTTAAATAAAATGAAAATATAATGTAAAATCTTTGGCCTACACATGTCCAAAACCTATTTTAAGGGTATATTTAGAACCCTTATCACCTTATCCTCTAAACACATCAATGTCGGACCATTAAAATCCGAAAACCACTTGAAAATAAAGTAACATTTCCTTACTTTCCAAGAGTGCCCCTCCTCTCCTCTTATAAAAGGCCCCCACCTCTACCACCTTACCAACACTTCCAAAGCCATTGGCTCGAACAAACCCTGCTCATATTGTCTCTCCACATACCTCTATAACTCCTTGAAGCCTCACATTGGGTATAAGTCTTCCCAAGGAAGCCTTTAGCTCAAATCTAATAGAGTTACCCGATTTTAAGGTAACGTCTTCACTTGTGCTCTTTTGTTTTATATTGATTCTCCAACCCCATAAAATATTTTTATTCATTTATTTTGTAACAAATCCAGTATCTTCAATATACTAGGATGTTGTTATAAGATTCTTTTGAGCTACACTTACACACATATACATCTAATGGTTTAAGAATATACTGTTTCTGTGGTTGGCGAATTTATGTCTCACGAAACGATGATTGTTCAATCTTCTTTTAAACACCGTTAATGGTGTCCATTAAGATGTAAATCTATTTATATATGATATATATTATGTTTATGTTTTACTTATGCTTCTTTATTTTTCATTTTTTGTATACCTTTATGGTTTCCATTGTGGGTAAACAAGATAATTTCATTTTAAGAAGTGCGGACTACTGCCCCCTCAAAATGATGTGATTCGTTAATGCCATATGTGGGACGTATAAAGGATGGATTTAAAGTTATTATATATTTTCTTATACTGTAATTATAATATACCTCTATATAATTATTATTTCTTTCCATTAAAGTATGATATAGAAATGAAAGTAGCGTTCATGCGTACGTACGGCTTACCGTCTCCATGAACGGTGCATTTCATTTCTTACCCCCAAATGTAATGTACTATTATAAGTACATATATATAATGGATATATATGATTTATGTTACATCTAAATGATTAATATAATTCAGGAATTAAAATATACATATCTATCATTTAGTTTTAATTCCATTAATATGACATAGAAATGAAAGTAGCGTTCATGCGTACGTACGGCTTACCGTCTGCATGGTCGGTGCATTTCATTTCTTACCTCTAAATGATTATGTGAAATTATAAATACATGTATATGCTGGATATATATGATATATATGATATCCAAATCAGGAATTTCATTCTGGATATAATGAACCATTGACCACATGAACAACATGTAATTGTAAGAACTCCACTTTCGACTTAAGAACCAAATATCGACAAAACATACATTATTAACTTAAATGATTACATAATGTTTATAACATGGCAATAAGTGATATAAAAGGAATAATGAACTTGAAAAGGGTTCTTAAAAAATATAAATTAACTCAAGTTTATTATTCAGGACGTTAAAGAACGATCGAGTCAAGTCGGACCCGAAGTAAGGGACTTCGTCTCAATCTCCTTTCATTGAGGCATATTTCGTTTTATACAAAACATTCTTTTATACGGTGTATAAACCCCTTTAACATTTACTTTTATAAAAAAGGAATATTTTTCTACAAAGCATTTTACAAAATGACAAAAAGGAATGTTTCTTTTTACATACGCGGTGACAACGACCTTTTCTGCTGCCGCGAGTATTTTTTTGGTCTTTGGCTTCCTGAACAAGCCGTAATGTTTTTTTTAAATGAAATAATTACCATATAATCTTTTATGTATTTTGGTATTGAAAATGGTTTTTATAATGGATTTGTTATGTCAATATATTTATGTGATATATTGTGATCAAAGTGTGGAAATGTTTTCTTTCCATTATATTTGTTTTATGTCTTATGATTTTTATAATGGTACTTGGACATTTGATTGTGGTTACGTGATAAACCATATGACGGGTGGTGTCGTGAATTCCAGGATGGGTGGTTACGTTATAACCTCCAATGCATTGGGTATAGAAGTCGGCTGTATGGCTATTCCATTAAGTATGTATGGAAGTTGACCATATAGCTATTCCATTAAGTGATATGTGTGGAAGTCGACCATATGGTAATTACAATTAAGTATGTTTATGTCCCAAGTTACCTTTATATGTTATGTGTTCTTTATATGGGTTTTATGGTAATACTTTGGTTACAAAAGGGTAAGTAATGATATTTTATTTAGGGAAGAGTTTTTACTACCTCATGGAGGTGAAGGTATTAATTTGATAAAGTATACATGGGTTACTTGATGTTTGAAAAACTAACAGTTTTCCTTAATTTTGTATCCCTTACTGAGCTTTTTATGCTCACCCCAAGTTTTTTTTTGAAATGTTTTTCACAAGACTAAATGTGGAATAGGGTCAAGGATTGGATCAAGGGAAAGTCATGCTATATAAAACATGGA
Source organism: Viscum album (assembly GCA_963277665.1). Lineage (NCBI taxonomy): Eukaryota > Viridiplantae > Streptophyta > Magnoliopsida > Santalales > Viscaceae > Viscum > Viscum album. The sequence continues at coordinate 873,077,039 of OY728163.1, forward strand.
ACTAGACATCTTTCTTTTTAAGAGATTTTTTTATTCTTTGGAAACTTAGTAGAAGTGTCTACTTTGTAACCTTTTGAGATGTAATAGTTATGTCCTAATTCTCTAAAACTCTAAACCTAAAAAGATCCTCAATGTGAATTATTCATTTAATTCAATATTAAGAGATTTTTAAGGTCGTGGTCTTATAGTTGGTATCAGAGGTCGGTTTAGACAACTTTAGGACTTAGAAATTTTCTAAATTATAAGTTAATTTATGGTATGACTGAAATGATATAGCATTTAAAGATTACCATGTTGCTTCACCTAAGGTATTTCTGTGATAAGATTGGTTTTACATAGAGGAAACAGAGCAACTTTTATGGGAAGGCATACAGAGGTAAATGACCTTTCAAATCAGTATCCTGAGATGGTCAGAATCAGAACTAAACAATTTGTTGCAGTGATGGCTCAGTTGACTCAGGTGAAAAATGTTGGTTGTTTTTATTGATAATATTTTGGTGTTTTCTAAAAGTAAAGAGGAGAGTAAAATACATTTAAGGGTTATTTTCCAAAACATAAATGAAAAGAAATTGTATGGGAAATTCAGCAAGTGTGAGTTTTGGTTGCAACAAATTTCTTTCCTTGGTCACATTATTTCTAAAGATGGGATAACTGTTGATCTGGAAAAAACAAAGGTTGTTAAAGAATGGCCAAGAACCACAAATTTAACTGAGATCCGTAGTTTTCTTGGTTTGGCAGGTTACTACCGAAGGTTTGTTGAAATTTTTTCACGGTTATCTAGTCCAATGACTAATCTAACTTGTAAGGGTGTTAAGTTCATCTAGACAAAATAATGTGATGATTGTTTTCAGGAGATGAAAAAAGATTGGTGAATTCTCTAGTTTTGGCACTTCCTTCCAAGAATGGTGAGTTTGTTATATACAGTGATGCTTCATTGAAAGGACTTGGTTGTTTCCTTATGCAGAATGATTAGTGAATTGCTTATGATTCACATCAGTTGAAAACTCATGAGGTAAATTACCCTACACATGATTTGGAATTAGCTGCTGTTGTTTTTTCTTTAAAAATTTTGAGGCATCATTTGTGTGGAGTAAAGTGTGAAATATATACTGATCACAAAAGTTTAAAGTATATATTCACACATAAAGAATTGAACATGAGACAAAGGAGATGGCTGGAATTATTCAAGGATTATGATTGTACAATTCATTACCATTCGGGAAAATAAAATAAAGTGGTCGATGCTTTGAGTCGAAAAAGTAATGCTTCATTAACCATGCTATGTTTGGAACGAGATCCTTTGGTTTTTTGATTTGATGAAATTTTGCATAGAAGTTGTTGGTGCAGGAAGTTCTTCTGTTTTGTTTCATGTATCAGTGAAATCACCCCTAGCAGACAGAATTAAGCAAGCACATAGGGAAGACAGTGAGTTTCAAAAAAAGGTAGAGCTGGTTCAGAAGGGTAAGTTGCCTGAATTCAACATTGATAATGATTGTGTTTTGTGGTTTGGAAAGATATTATGTGACCCTGGTGATTCATAGTTGAAGAATGAGTTGTTATGTGAGGCTCATAGTTCCCCGTTTTCAGTTCATCCTGGCAGTAATAATATGTACAGAGATCTGCAGGGGTATTACGGGTGGGATGGAATGAAAAGAGATATTGCTGATTTTACTGTGAAGTGTTTGACTTGTCAGCAGGTTAAAGAATAGCGGCAGTTGCCGAAAGGGATGCTTCAGCCTCTAACAGTGCCAGAGTGGAAATGGGAGAATATATCCATGGACATTGTTGTGGGATTACCGAAGACATCTCGAGGTAATAATGCAATCTAGGTTATTGTTGATCGCTTGACTAAATCTGCTCATTTCCTTCCTATACCATTTAATATTTCCCTACATCAACTTTCCCGTTTGTATCATAATGAGATAGTCAGGTTACATGGATTTCCTCTCTCCATTGTATCTGACCGTGATCCTAGGATTACTTCTAACTTTTGGAAAGGCCTTCAGAAGTCATTGGGTACTGAATTAAATTTTAGTATAGATTTTCATCCGAAATCAGATGGGCAGTCAGAATGAACAATTCAGACCTTATAGGATATGCTACGAGATTGTTCGATGGATTATCAGGGAATTTGGGGCCAACATCTTTATTTGGTTGAGTTTTATTATAATAACAGTTTTCATTCCAGTATACAGATGGCACCATTTGAGGCATTATATGGGAATCGGTGTCGAACTCCAGCATTTCGGGATGAAGTGGGTGAAAGGAAGCTGATGGGACCAGAATTGGTAGAAGAGATGGAAAAAAATTTCAGTTGATTTAGAAACACCTGAAAACAGCTCAGAGCAGACAGAAAATTTATGCAGATAACTAGAGGAAGGATCTATCTTTTGAGGTAGGTGATCATTTTTTTCTCAAAGTCTCACCATGTAAGAGTGTGATGTGATTTGGTAAGAAAGTAAAGCTGAGTCCAATGTTCATTGGACCATATGAAATTATGGAGGGAGTTGGATCAGTTGCTTACCGAGTCGATTTACCTCTGAGTTTATCTCAGGTACATAATGTTTTTCATGTTTCGATGTTGAGAAATTATATGCCAGATCCATCTCATGTTTTGAGTCCAGAGGTAGTTCAGCTGGAGGAGAACCTATCTTATGAAGAACATCTAGTCCAGATTCTTGACCGAAGAGAGCAAGTGTTGCGAAATAAGGTAATTCACCCGGTAAAAGTTTTGTGGAAAGACCATATTGTTGAAGAGGCAACGTGGGAATCTGAAAATGCTATGAGGGATAAATAGCCCTACTTATTTTCATAAGTGAATAAAATTGCGAGGACGCAATTCCCAAAAGGGGGGAAGGATGTAACATCCAGTGTAAATAAAGAATAATTCATTTTTAATATTTATTAATATTTGTGAATTAAATATTAATTTTACTTTAAAGGTGTTGCTAAGTTCGATAGCATACCCGATACGCAATAAAAAGTTTCTTTGAAATCGTACGTTGCACACAAGTAATAAAATAATATTATTTTAAATGTTAGTTAACACGTAGTGGTTGTAATGGCGGAAATGGATAGAAATAACTAAAATATGATTATATATGTTTGTTAAATGTTTTTACATTTATCTAATAATGGATAAAGGCTTAAAATACGATAAGAATTCAATTTTAGGCTTATGTACTATAATTTTCACGAAAGGTCCGCTTATCAACATTTGATGGTGAACCGTCATTAAATATAGTTTTGTTCACAATTATACATTCTATTGGACCAAATAAAACTCTTATTTAGAATCGGGACATCAAAATTTACTTTGTGTAAATATTTGGTATTTTTTCGATAAAGTTCATTTTTTTAATGAATAGTGTAAAATGTTGTATTTTAATTCAAAAACTCATTAAATATATAATTTATTTATATGATTAGATTATCTTTTGAATTGGGTTTAAAGTTTAATTAGAATATATTTTTACCATTAAATCCAATAGTGGTCGTTGGAATTAATTTCACTTTGAAATCGGACTTCAACTAGTGTCAATCTTTTGATACTTATTGTTTCATAAAAACACGCTATTTGCTCTGACAGCGGGAATTAATTATTAAATTAATTAATCCAACTTATATGTTTGGAATTTTTTAAAATGGACTTCATTTTTGAATTCGGAATATCAAATATATCTTAGGGTGAACTTTTGAAATTTTTCTGAAATACATCAATTTTGATGAATAGTGAAACCACTAAGTGGTACTTATAAAAACTGATTTTCTGTTTAAATGTAATTTTGCCATCTCTGTGTTTTGAATTTCAAAAATCTGACATACATGGTTGTCATTAATAAGTAAAATGTGGTTTAATGTGATTAAAATAATTTTTTGGTGAATTGTAACTTATTAAGTTTTTAATCGCGATTAGAGGTAATTGGTGTAGTTTAAGGAAAAAATAATGTCTTAATAATATGAGATGAGATTGACACATGTCCTACCCTAATTGGATGTGTCATGGCCAACCCAGAAAATACATGGGTCATCTTGGGGACCCCATGGAGCCACTTTGGTTGGGAAATGCCATAAATAACTTTTTATTTAATGTTAAAGTAAAAATGACACAAACATGAGATGTTTTACTAAAACAATTTTACATGGGGTTATACAAGTCATATTTTTGACTATAAATATTAATTAGAAAGATAAAATAATATTATACATCATGATAGTGTTTATATAATTTTTAGACATTAAATATATTAAATTATTTATGACATCAAGATGATGTAGCGATTACCTCATTAATAAAGGATTTAAATAAAATGAAAAGATAATGTAAAATCTATGACCTAAACATGTCCAAAACCTATTTTATGGGTATATTTAGAACCCTTATCACCTTTTCCTCGAAACAAATCAATGTGGGACCATTAAAATCGGAAAACCATTTGAAAATAAAGTAACATTTCTTTACTTTTCAAGAGTGCCCCTCCTCTCCTCTTATAAAAGGCCCCCACCTCTACCAACATACACACACTTCAAAAGCCTTAGGCTCATCCAAACGCTGCTCATTTTGTCTCTCCACATCCCTCTCTAACTTCTTTGAAGCCTCACATTGGGCAGAAGTCTTCCCAAGGAAGCCTTTGAGCTCAAATCTAAGAGAGTTACCCGATTTTAAGGTAACGTCTTTACTTGTGCTCTTTTGTTTTATTTTGCTTCTCCAACCCCATAAACTCTTTTTATTTATTTCTTTTGTAACAACTACAGTAACATCAATATACTAGGATGTTGTTATAAGAATATTACGAGCTACACTTACACACATCTTCATCTAATGGTTAAAGAACATACTATTTCTGTGGTTGACGAATTTCTGCCTCATGAAACGATGATTGTTCAATCTTTTTTTAAACACAATTAATGGTGGCCATTAAGATGTCACAGTTTTTATATATGATTTATATTATGTTTATGTTTTCCTTATTCTTCTTTATTTTTCATTTGTGGTATACCTTTATGGTTTCCATTGTGGGTAAACCCGATAATTTCATTTTAGGAAGTGCGGACTACCGCCCCCTCAAAGTGATGTGATTCGTTAATACCTTATGTGGGACATATAAAGGATGGATTTAAAGTTATTATATATGATTTTATACTGGAATTATAATATACCTCTATATAATTATTATTTATTTCCATTAAAGCATGAGATAGAAATGAAAGTAGTGTTCATGCGTACGTACGGCTTACCGTCTCCATGAACGGTGCATTTATTTTCTTACCCCCAAATGTAATGTACTATTATAAGTATATATATATAATGGATAAATATGATTTATATTACATCTAAATGATTAATATAATTCTGGAATTAAAATATACATATCTATCATTTAGTTTTAATTCCATTAATATGACATAGAAATGAAAGTAGCGTTAATGCGTACGTTCAGCTTACCGTCTGCATGGTCGGTGCATTTCATTTCTTATCTCTAAATGATTATGTGAAATTATAAATACATTTATATGCTGGATATATATGATATACATGATATCCAAATCAGGAATGTCATTCTGGATATAAAGAACCTTTGACCACACGAACAACATGTAATTGTAAGAACTCCACTTTCGACTTAAGAACCAAATATCGACAAAACATACATTATTAACATAAATGATTAAATAATGTTTATAACATGGAAACAATTGATATAAAAGGAATAATGAACTTGAAAAACGTTCTTAAAAAAATAGAAATTAACTCAGGTTTATTATTCAGGACATTAAAGAACGATCGAGTCATGTCGGACCCGAGGTAAGGGACTTCGTCTCAATCTCCTTTCATTGAGGCATATTTCATTTTATACACAACATTATTTTATACGGTGTATAAAACCCTTTGAATTTTACTTTTATACAAAAGGAATATTTTTCTACGAAGCATTTTACAAAATGAAAAAAAATGAATGTTTCTTTTAACGTACGCGGTGACAACGACCTTTTCCGCCGCCGCGAGTACTTTTTTGGTCTTTGGATTCCTGAACAAGCCGTAATGTTTTTTTAAATGAAATAAATACCATATACTCTTTTATGTATTTTGGTATTAAAAATGGTTTTTATAATGGATTTGTTATGTCAATATATTTATGTGATATGTTGTGATCAAAGTGTGGAAATGTTTTCTTTCCATTATATTTGTTTTATGTCTTATGATTTTTATAATGGTACTTGGACATTTGAAGGGAGGTTACGTGATAAACCATATGACGGGTGGTGCCGTGAATACCAGGACGGGTGGTTACGTTATAACCTCCAATGCATTGGATATGGAAGTCGGCCGTATGACTATTCCATTAAGTATGTATAGAAGTTGGTTGTATGGCTATTCCATTAAGTGATATGTGCAGAAGTCGACCGTATGGTTATTATACTTAAGTATGTTTATGTCCCAAGTTACCTTTATATGTTATGTGTTCTTTATATGGTTTTTATGGTAATACTTTGGTTAAAAAAGGGTATGTAATGATATTTTATTCAGTGAAGAGTTTTTACTACTTCATGAAGGTGAATGTATTACTTTGATAAAGTATACATGGTTTACATGATGTATGAAAAACTAACAGTTTTCATTCTTTGTGTATCCCTTACTGAGATTTTTATGCTCACCCCAAGTTTTTTTTTGAAATGTTTTTCACAGGTCTTAATGTGGAATAGGGTCAAGGATGGGATCAAGGGAATGTCATGCTATATAAAACATGGAACAAGAAATATTTCTTTTTAAGAGTTTTTTTTATTCTTTGGAAACTTAGTAGAAGTGTCTACTTTTCACCCTTTTGAGATGTAACAGTTATGTCCTATTTCTCTAAAACTCTAAACTTGAAATGATCTTCAATGTTAGTTATTCATTTAATTCAATATTAAGATATGTTTAAGGCATGGGCCTTATAGTTGGTATCAGAGGTCGGTTTAGACAACTTTAGGAGTTAGAAAATTGTTAAATTATAAGTTAATTTATTGTATGACTGAAATGATATAGCATTTAAAGATTACCATGTTGCTTCACCTAAGTTATTTCTATGATAAGAATGGTTTTCCATAGATGAAACAGAGCAGCTTTTATGGGAAGTCATACAGAGGTAAATGACCATTCAAATCAGTATCCTGAGATGGTCAGAATCAGAACTAAACGGTTTGTTGCAGTGATGGATCGATTGACTCAGGTGAAAAATATTGGTTTTTTTTATTGATGATATTTTGGTGTTTTCTAAAAGTAAAGAGGAGCATCAAAGACATTTAATGGTTATTTTTCAAACCTTAAAAGAAATGAAATTTTATAGGAAATTCAGCAAGTGTGAGTTTTGGTTGCAACAAATTTCTTTCCTTGGTCACATTGTTTCTAAAGACGGGATAATTGTTGATCCGACAAAAAACAAAGGTTGTTGAATAATGGCCAAGATCCACAAATGTTACTGAGATCCATAGTTTTCTTGGTTTGGCAGGTTACTACAGAAGGTTTGTTGAATATTTTTCACGGTTATCTAGTCCATTGACTAAGCAAACTTATAAGGGTGTTAAGTTCATCTGGACAGAAGAATGTGATGTTTATTTCAGGAGTTGAAAAGAAGATTGGTGAATGCTCTAGTTTTGGCAAATCCTTCCAGGAATGGTGAGTTAGTTATATACAGTGATTCTTCATTGAAATTACATGGCTGTTTCCTTATGCAGAATGATCAGGTAATTGCTTATGCTTCACATCAGTTGAAAACTCATGAGGTAAATTACCCTACACATGATTTGGAATTAGCTGGTGTTGTTTTTGCATTAAAAATTTGGAGGCATCATTTGTATGGAGTAAATTTTGAAATATATACTGATAAAAAAAGTTTAAAGTATATATTCACTCATAAATAATTGAATAAGAGACAGAGGAGATGGGTGGAATTAATCAAGGATTATGATTGTACAATTCATTACCATCCGGGAAAAGAAAATAAAGTGGTCGATTCTTTGAGTCGAAAAAGTAATGCTTCATTAACCATGCTAAATTTGGAACGAGATCCTTTGTTTTTTGATTTGATGAACATTGGCATACAAGTTTTTGGTGTAGGATGTTCTTCTGTTTTGTTTCAGGTATCAGTGAGATCATCCCTATCAGACAGAATTAAGCATGCACATAGGGAAGATAGTGAGTTTCAGAAAAACGAAGAGCTGGTTCAGAAGGGTAAGTTTCCTAAATTTAACATTGATAATGATTGTGTTTTGAGTTTTGGGAAGAGATTATGTGTCCCTGGTGATTAACATTTAATGAATGAGTTGTTATGTGAGGCTCATAGTTCCCCATTTTCAGTTCATCCGGGAAGTACAAATATGTACAGAGATCTGTGGGAGTATTACTGGTGGGATGGAATGAAAAGAGATATTTCTGATTTTACTATGAAGTGTTTGACTTGTCAGTAGGTTAAAGCAGAGCGGTAGTTACCAAAAGGGATGCTTTAGCCTCTAACAGTTCCAGAGTGGAAATGGGAGAATATATCCATGGACTTTGTTGTGGGATTACTGAAGACATCTCTAGGTAATAATGCAATATGGGTTATTGTTGATCGCTTGACTAAATCTGCTCATTTCATTCCTATACGAGATAATTTTTCCCTAGATAAACTTTCCCATTTGTATCTTAAAGAGATAGTCAGGTTACATGGATTTCCTCTCTCCATTGTATCTGATCGTGATCCAAGGTTTACTTCTAACTTTTGTAAAGGCCTTCAGAAGTCGTTGGGTACTGAATTAAATTTTAGTGCAGATTTTCATCCGCAATCAGATGAGCAGTCAGAACAAACAATTCAGAACTTTGAGGATATGCTACGAGTTTGTTCGATGTATTATCAGCGAAGTTAGGACCAAAATCTTTTTTTGGTTGAGTTTTCTTATAATAACAATTTTCATTCCAATATAAAGATGGCACCATTTGAGGCATTATATGGGAAGCGGTGTCGAACTCCAGTATTTTGGGATGGAGTGGGTGAAAGGAAGTTGATGCGACCAGAATTGGTAGGAGAAATAGCAAAAAAAGATCAGTTGATTCAGAAACACATGAAAACAGCTCAGAGCAGACCGAAAAGTTATGCAGATAACCGGAGGAAGGATCTATCTTTTGAGGTAGGTGATCATGTTTTTCTCAAAGTCTCGCCATGGAAGAGTGTGATACGATTTGGTAAGAAAGGAAAGCTGAGTCCAAGCTTCATTGGACCATATGAAATTCTGGAGAGAGTTGGATCAGTAGCTTACCGAGTGGCTTTACCTCCGAGATTATCTCAGGTACACAATGTTTTTCATGTCTCGATGTTGAGAAAGTATATGCCAGATCCATCTCATGTTTTGAGTCCAGAGGTAGTTCAGCAGGAGGAGAACCTATCTTATGAAGAACAACCTGTCCAGATTCTTGACCGAAGAGAGCAAGTGTTGCGAAATAAGTTAATTCACCAGGTAAATGTTTTGTGGAAAAACCATATTGTTGAAGAGGCAACGTGGGAATCTTAAAATGCTAGGAGGGATAAATACCCCAACTTATTTTGATAAGTGAATAAAATTGTGAGGATGCAATTCCCAAAAGGGTGGAAGGATGTAACATCCCAGGTAAATAAAGAATAATACATTTTCATATTTGTTAATATTTGAGAATTATATATTATTTTTACTTTAAAGGGGTTGCTATGTTCGATAGCATACCCGATACGCAATAAAAAGTTTCTTTGAAATCGTACGTTGCACACTAGTAATAAAATAATGTTATTTTAAATGTTAGTTAACACGTAGCCATTTTACTAGTGGGAATGGATAGAAATAACTAAAATATGATTATATATGTTTGTTAAATGTTTTTACATTTATCTAAAAAAGGATAAAGGCTTAAAATACGAAAAGAATTCAATTTTAGGCTTATATACTATAATTTTCACGAAAGGTACACTTATCAACATTTGATGGCGAACCATCATTAAATATATTTTTGTTCACTTTTATAAATTATATTGGACCAAATAAAACTCTTCTTTAGAATTGGGACATCAAAATTTACTTTGTGTAAATTTTTTGTATTTTTTTAATAAAGTTCATTTTTTATTGAATAGTATAAATAATATCTAGTACTAATTTTTTATTAAAACTCCTATTTATAATGGATATATAGTGTAATGAAAAAATATCTAAAATGATATAGAATATAAAATGAAATAGATAGAAATAAATAATGTCTCAGGAAGCTCAATTTTATTTTCATTGGTCGATTAATTATCTTTAAATCTATCCTTGAAAATATTCAACTGGTATTTGAACAAAGATGTCATAAAAAAGTTTCATGGATGTGTTTAATGAAGTAATATTCCTATGTATGTCCTTATTATATAACAATTTATTTCATATATATGGAATGATACATTTTAATTGAGTGGTTATTCTTTGTAATGTGATTATATTCTCTAATTATCCATCAAATCGTATTCACAAATTAATACTTTCACTCATTAAAATTTACAAATGATTTGAATATACAATAAAAGAAAAAGAATTTATTGGTAATATAAATTAATAAACCTCACATAATAATATAGAAATTTCCACTATGTATTTAATTAGTAATGATAACCTATTATTTCATTCAGGGTTATATATTTTGGGCACATTCCATGGTCACATTCCATCATCATTTTTCATTATTATATTCTATGGTTAATTGGCATGTTTACTTGTAATTTTCACCTTACAGGGTCACTTAACATGAATAATTATATTGGTCATATGTAAAAATCACTTGCAATGGTAACTTATAGTCTTCTATTAGTATGTTGAACCCATCATTCCATTTTTAAAAAAATTTATGTGGTCACTTGAAGACTTTGATAATTTTTTTATCTGATATATAGTAAAGTTATTATTTATATGTTCATGTGGATTGCAAATTTTCTTCACCTCTAGATTCCAACAACTCCTTAATTTTCAGTGGAAATTACAAATGTCATAGGTTGACATGGTCACATGGAGTATTTTCCATTCTTATAATTTAGGATTCAAAAATGGTTTACAATCATAAATTATAATTATCAACAATAACATAAGAATCATGATTTTTGTTTATTAAAATAATGTTATTCTTGGATAAAGAAACACTTATTATAAAATAGACCATATTCAAACCATCATGACACGCATAGTAATAATAATACATTTCATATATTCTACTATAGTTTTATCGTTAATTCATATAACTATTTCAGGTCCATTCTATAAGGAGTCTTTGAAATATTCATAACATCAGGTATGAGAACTTTTAGAAAATGATTTTATTTATATGTGGTAACTCTATAAATATATTCAAGTTATAGAAAATAATATTACATAAATATCAGCATGTTATCAATTTTTATTTTCACCATAACCATTTTAGATCATTATCAATCATGAATAATTATTAAAAATAATAAAATAGAAGTAATTCCGAGTTGAAGTCCATGTTCATCCATACACTAATAGACTTCAATATTTTGATTCATAATATAAATTTTGACTTCCCTTCAACATTAATTGATTTTATATTTATGTAACAGATTCCAATATATGAACAAATAACAATAAAATTCAAATATAGGAATTATAGGGAAATGTTTCAGGAAGTACATTCATAAAATCATATATCAAAGAGGAACTAGAAACCAAATATGTGATCCTTATACTGGTATGATTTTTTACCTACAATTTAAAATATATTTATTATGTTACTGGTTTTATACTGATAAAAAATATTTAAATTTCAATGATTTGGTGGATACATAATAATATATGTCATTTTTAAATCTACAGTGGATGGTATGTGTACATTTTACTATGTAATTCTATTGAACCATGTCATTTTTTATAGAAAATTAATCCTCCTTATCATTTTATATAGGGTATTTTTAAGGCCTAATATTCTCATTATGACATGGATTTCAGAATTCATTATAATAATTCTCAATCACTTTTCATATGATACAAACAATCTCATGTTCAATGTTCATCCTTACCCTTATTTATATATTTACCATTTCACATAAAATAATTTCTTGACTTATCCCCCCATGACATTTTTTCTTGTATTTGGTTGGAATTTCACTGGTCCATGGGATTTACTAGTATATTTTCCAGGAGGTTTCATTTTGTCTTCATAATACTTAAAAAAAGATTATTAATTGGTGTTTTAACTCCCAATTTCGATATTCATATCAAATTTAATGATTTCATCATAATTTCCAATATATTATATGGAAAACTATATTCAATGAATTGTTTCAGTCTAACATTGAGATAATAAATTTTTCTCAAAGGGGAAGTTATAAAGAAATAATATTACCTTGAATGTCTTGAGAAATTTTAATTATTCCTACCAATATATTCAATATCTATTTTTTCTACAAAAAAATTACCATTCCATATGATTAAGATGAGATTGATGAATTTATTTATTGAGTAAAAAAACATTTAAATTTCTATAATTGCATGTTGTTTTATTATCTACTTACCAAATGTTCATAATAATATTCCATAATTGATCAACTTCTCTTTCAAAGAGATTGATTCCTATGAAAAATTACTATTGTCCAAGAACTAATGAACATAAAATATCTTTTCCATTTCATAGATTTGTTTCCTAAAAATAATTTAATCATGCGAACCATAAAAGGTTGTTAGGGATTACCACATAAAAGAATCAATTGAACATTTCTTCTTCCATATTGTATTTAAATGTTTAAAATAATTCAGGTTATTTCACAGATCTTGATATAGTTTATTGATTATAATAACAAGATGTTACCTTCCGTCACCAAATCAATTTGGTCTCTCATGAAAATTTTCAAAGATTTCATATTGAATTTGTTATTAGCATAATTCCTTAAATATCCAAATATCTGAAAAAAAAACAAAAATAAATTACATTAGTATTCGGAAAAAAATGAAGAAAAAAATATTTAAAAAATAATTTCTGAGTTGTATAATCTAATGAAACAATTATATCAAAAATTGGAATTTTAGGATTATACTATAAATCTTCTACTTTATCATAGGGTTTATTTGGTACTATAAACATATTTTCTATAACAAAATCATTGAAAATATCTAAACCATCCCCCGATGAAAACTTGGATAACACAAGTCTAACATACATATACGTTAAATCCTTTTCGATTAATATTCAACACCTTCGATAATTATACATTTATAAGGACCAAATAGTATTATTATATTTTAAGATTAAATATGTAATAAACTTAATTCCTAAAATATATTCAATGTCACAAAAAATTTAATTCATACTAGTAATCTTCTAAAGATATCATACGTAGAACAATACATCAATCCTTGAGGAAGGAAAACATAAAAAGGGTGATCTCATATGCATTGTAAGGTTGGGCATGGAAGATATCCATAATAATATTAAAAGATAACAATATGGTTATGATAAAATTTTCTAGAGAATATTCTCAACATAATTGATTGATACCAAGAAAAAATTATATCAAAAACTCCAAAATAAATTCATATCTACCATTATGATTAATAAGGCTATCAAATAAGTAATAATCATTTTAGAGTCAGAAGATATGAATGTGGAATAAAAAGAATGTTAAATAAAACTATTTTTAATTTATTAATTATCAATCATGTAATTATATATGATTTTGATTAATAAAGAAGAAATAATACTCACATTGATAAATTTTCATATATTTATTCACACTCATTTCATTGCATAACCTTGTTAGGATGTCTATAAGGAACCATACCTAGGAATGAAAATTATAACATATCCATTCACAATCATGTACATCATTATATTTATATCCAAATGATATATCTATATCACATTAAAAAATTCCTTATAGGGATATAATGAACACATCTATCTCTTAATAATAGTCCATTGATACGAATGCAACAAGGATAAGAAAACATGTATTATTTCATCATATCTTAAATTATAGAAAAATGAATTTCATCAATATTTCATCATCATATTCGATAAAGATATATATAAATAAAAATGATTTTATATATGGATTATTCCATTAGATAGTAGAAGTAAAATCATGTAATGTTATCATACATGAAATAACTATGCCAATATCATTGTAACATTTCTTAATGTAAATAAACTTTTCATTTTAAAATCACATATTTAAAATCAATTTTTTTAAAAATAATAGAAAAAAAATTATTTAAATATGACCATTGAAAATTATGAAATAATTTATAATGAATTTATTGTTCATGATGATGAAAAAATCCATTCATACTGTATATAATTATACCATGATTCAATTCACTCAATTGATAAAAAGTACATAATTTGGAAAACGATTAGAGTATTTTTCACAAAAATTTTCATAGAAATTAAATTTTGGTAAAAATGAATTTTTTAAATAATGGTATGCTAGTAAATTAATTCCTGATTTTTTATAAGTAAATACATTCATGTATAACAAATATTCCCCACTAATGATGAAAAAAATGTGTTCCTCTTAAAATCATTATCATGATAATTTTTTGTTATAAATATAATATAATGAAATGAAAATAATGAAGACCCTATAAAACATACTGGAGAATAACATATATGGAGTCTATATGATAATATTCATATAATTTCCCTTAATGGAAAATTGACATAAATAATCGTGGAAATAAATGATATTGTAACATGAATATCTTATATCGGGTATCAACATGATTAATTTGAATTAAATAATCCTATATAATAAATATATATTTATTATAAATCAATTAAAAAAGTTTATTAACACAGAAAATACAATTTATCATTCATTTATAATTTCCAATTTTCATTTTTTAGTAGTTTTATCATTATAAATTGACATTTTGGTGAAAGATGGTCTATTTTCTATGTATATTTTGGATTGATGGTTACATCACTTGCACCATGGTCATGTTTTCATCATATATACAATAATATTAATGAAATTAGTAAAAACAATTATTCATTATATGTACTTTTATAACCATTCTTATAATTTTGATGATAAAAATTATTTAAATCACTTCAGGGAGGCAGAAATCTGTGTCTATATGAATGTGGTGTTTTCATATTTTGATGGATAGAATGGAGAAATGTAAAATTGTAGTTCACCATTAATGAATCATGATTATATCATAATTAAAATATATATTAATTATATATATACTTATTTATATGCATGTAAATTAGAAATGAAAAATGAATCACACCACTATATAGAGGTGGTAGTCTATAAATACACATGAGCAACAATATCATTTTCCAATTGATAGAAATGTAAGAAGGAAAATAATAAAATATCATTGTAGAAACATAATTATCACCTAAACATTATATTTAATCCTTAAATAAATCTCATTAACCAACCATGAAATATATTGATGGAAAATTAACCATATCGTTATGTGGAGGTGGTAGTCCACATGTACTCACATGTGATACATTAATTTACCATTTTATGAAAAGGAAAAGGAATATTATTGTCTCTTAATAATAATAAGTCATAATATATATGTAATTGGATTCATTATGATAGTATGTTACAACATATTTATAGGAAATAGTGTAATAATGGATAATGAAAATGATCTGTGATAATATATACCTTTTTGTTGAGAAATATCCTTTGATTATCATCTTACATAGCCTTGGGAAGATAATTTTGTAAGATAATAATGGATATAGAATTTATAGGGAAGACGATATATTATTTTGTTAGTTTTTTGTGGAGAACAAGTGAACAAGTTGTGTATAGATAATGGGATAGGGGGTCCATTTTAATAGTTATTAGAGTGGGACACTTGTCATTATTTAGAATATTAAAATATAATAATGGAACAATATTATAAAAGTGGATCCAAATCAGATCATGATTTATTATTTTATAATATAGTATTTAAATCCATTCATAAAATATTAATTAGACTATTTTTAATTCATTTTAACCATTATCTCATTTCTATAATCCGTAAGTAATACATTTTATTTCTTACTATATTAATTAAAATTTACCTAAGTTACTATTCATAATGACCAATAATTAAGTTGAATTTGATAAATAATATTAATTAATATTATTAAAAATTTGGAAAACATTTTATCAAATTTATTCTATATAAATTTCAAATAAAACGATTAAGACATTGGTGTAAAATACTAAAAACCATTTTCACAAAATGAATTTTAAAGCAAAACACTAAGTGTAACTTCATTACATTAAAATTAAAATATATTTTGGGAATGATAAAATATATTATTGTTTATATTATAAAGAAATTTAATTATTAAAAGTCATTAATATATATTAATTTCATTTAATAATATAATATCAAATTGTGCGCATAAAAACAGATTTTTAGAAAAACATCTATGTTTAAATTTAAATGATTAAATAATAATTTATAATAAATTGAGAAATTATTATATCATTTTATTCATATTTATAAATTAATTTTTTCCATAATTTTATTAGTATTGGTATGACCCCCCCATTTGATGGACTATGTCATAACATTCTCCCAAATTAATAGAATTTCGGTAGTATATCAAAACAATTTTGTCAAGACCCGTCCCCCATGCCTCATGAATTGACTACCCTAAGACCTCCTTCCATAGGATAGGGGTTGTAAGCTAGCACCAAAAGGGAATAACCCAAAAAGAGAAGGCATTTCATTTACACCTATACACACACATACTAGGTTCACACTGCATATAAGTACAAAACGATGGAAAAAAAGAAAGTATAACCACTATTAAAAACCACCACTGAGAGTAAATGTAATTTTTAAATGTAATGGGGCTAGTATACAAGCCCAAATAGAAATAATGTACATAAAAAGGGAAACGACAAGCTCTATAGGTTGTCCACCAAGGATCCCACCTGAAGAGTAGGTACAGCTCGTTTTCTGCCGTCACTGCCACTCACCATGTTTGCCATTCACCTACGAGCACCATCTAACCCTGGATCCTCAGGTCTCAGTTAAGTTGACTGTCATCTGTACAAGAAAAAACACGGTGAAGGTGAAGACCATGCATGGGTGAGTAAAGAATTACTCAGTTGGGACCCCAAGACCCCCGAATGTCTCTTAGAATTCAACAAAGAAAAAGAACAAAGAATTATCTCAATTAAAAAGCTCTAAGTAAAACACAACAACATAAAGAATAGAAATAACGATGATTAGTCATAAAGATAAATCATATAATTTAATTAAGAACTCCCATTTATGAACTATTAATAATTCATTCTATTGTCGATACACACAGGGTTGTAAGTCAACGATCCCCACAAGGTCGTAAGTCATCGATCCACATAGGGTCATAAGTCGTCGGCCCACATAGGGTTGTAAGTTGTTGATCCTCACAGGGTCATAAGTCATCGATCCACACAGGTTCATAAGTAGGTGATCCCTGATGTGCCTCTCTAAGTCCATTCCTCATCATGTTGCGCTACTGTCTATCCACACTAGGTCGCTCTACTGTTTATCCACGAAGGGTTGCCCTGATACCGATTCAAAGAGAGTTACTCTTCACTTAACATCCAGTCATAGGATTACCGCTCTTGGTGCGCTTGAGTTCCTAATACACCACTCCTCAAGCCAATGTTCATATTTCAACCACATCTAAGTCTCATGAAGATATAACCTGATGGTCTACCTTGTCATTAGGGTTCCAACACAAAAGATGGTGCGTCAATCGGACACCTGGTCTGTAAGATATAGGAAAAGAGGTAAGTAGTGCCCGGTTGGATTCGGGTATGATCCAACCCTATCTTACTCCATCTTCGACCAATTCTCAAGTGGATTATCCCAAAAGGACCGGCTCATCATGAGGGTCCTCATGCCACTAATGGAGCACCAATCAGATGCCTGTTTTGCGAGATACACCCAATTTAATGAAACATGACCGGTCTGGTCTGGGTCCTGTAGGGGTCGGGCCCGACCGGCCCATTCAGCCTGTGGTACCGGCCGACCAGTGAGTGCAAATCATATGGTGGGTTTAGCCCGATTGGTAGACCCAACCTGGTTAGTGGGTCCAATCCGACCAGTGGGTCTAGAATGCCTGGAAGAATCTGCCCGCGCGGATGTGGGCTGGTTGCTGGACGCACCGATCGGACATGGTGCGTCCAGTTCAGCCATGTCGTGGTGATATCGTGGTGTTTCCACTCTTTCCTAAACATCCAACTAGAGCCGGTCGTTGGTCCAACTGAGTAGCCTGAGCATGGTGTTTCCCCTTCCTTTGATACGACAGACTGGAGCTGGCCATCGGTCCAGCCAAGCAGCCTTAGCGGACCACTCCTCTCCCTGCACGACTCATCGGTGCTGCGCCATTCCCCCGACGCAGCCCGTCTTGCCATGACTCCTACCTCTTTCGTGCCTGCGAGCACCACTCCTCCACACAGGTAGCTCAGCTGTCTGCTTCTGCACTGGCAGTTGCTTCCGCAAGCCACCAAATATGCTCCAGTGGTCAGTTTTCTTTCCCATCTGCGCCTACGGGCCTCCCAAGACACCGCCTTCACTGTGAGGCCCTTGAATTTGTCATGCCACCATGTTTTCCAGTTTCTCACAAATAACGAATAATGAAGGAGTTTCTGGGCCTTGTTAGGATTGGACCACACCCTCTTCATTGGTGTTCTCACATAAGGGTGATATCAAACAACATTTAGGAAGAACAAACCCCAAAAAAGAAACCCTGTAAAAACATCCCATTAAAAGAAAGGATCGTGGATCATCCCATTGGTGTGTTGATCCATGTTATTCATATTAAAAAAGAACGGGGAAATGGAAATATTTTAAAAAAATAAAACATTTATTACCCTACCTTGATTCTGTGGAATCCATTTTTGATGAAGGAGGGAGTCTGTGTTTGATGTCGTTCGTTGTTGTTTGTTGACCCCTGGATCGATTTCCCCAACTGATTTTGTTCATCCACCATTATTTTTTGGAGTGAAATGTCATCGGTGTTTCATTATAGGTTCCTCTTGTGGCTTCACAATTCCCATGCATGTAGTTTGATTAAATAAACGAAATCGCACCACGTTGCGTTAATTAATATGGTTTCTTAATGAACCATAATTAATGAATCATTAATCCTAAGAATGTTGTGGTTACACATTCCAAGGGATGTGTCATTAAATGTGTCTTATTTAATGTCTGTCACCACTATGTGGTCCGGTCATCTTCCAATCAATGGTTGCAGAAAGGATAAAATAACTCATTTAGTAAATTTGTTATTTTTTCTGAAATGTCCAAAATTTATCTTTTTCGTCCGACCCTTGCCGGTCGAAGTTATTTTTCACCTAAGAAAATCCCTGCACTGAAAATCAACCGGTTCCCTCATTATCTCAATCCGAGCACGAGTTCAAATGATAGAAATTCTCACCCACACCTTTACTAAACATACATAATAAAAGTTCACAAATTATTAGCAGCCACCCTCGACCCGCACTGGTCGAGGTTACACTTCGCCTAAGAGGAACACTCCCTCACGAACACAATGGTACTCTCATATTATTAAACCGAGTTACCATTTAGAAGTTATAATAATTTAACAATAAAATAATTATTACTAATTTATTTTATTTATGGGCTAAATGTAACTTCCATTGTTGGCTAATGGCATCTAATGTTATGGTCTTCTTAAGGAAGGAATACCATCACTAGCTTAACACTTTTCTCAGATTTTTTAATTTCAGTCACCATTCGTAAGTTATAAGCATTTGAAATGTAAAATAATTTTTTAATTATTTTATTTATTGTTTTTCCATTTTTAGATTTTTCACAAGATGCCTGCGCAGAATAAAATTAAGTCATACCTAGGGTATACACACCATCCTAAACACATTACTACCCTCAGATTTTTGATTCGGGAACCTGTTTAATAGTTATTATACTATTTCAGGAAAACCACTCACACTGGTTATTTAAAGCATAACATTATTTGATGGATCATTTCGGGAACTCCGAGCCTCAGAATCACGTGCCGTCATTTTTCACAGTCTCGTATTAAGTATATATAGTTAAGAAACATTATACTAAATTTTAGATTCTTTAAATTCTTCCCACCTTAGGGATTTATGTCCACAAAATACACAACAAAATCTAAGAAAAAAAATTGGGGGTACTAAGAAAAAATATTAGCCTCCCGCTCCCATGTGGTCTCTTCGTGGATCTCGTTCTTCCACCGAACTCACACTAGAGGAATTGACCTTCCATAGAGGACCCACTCCTATAGATCATCTGTCCCTATTTGGGTCTCCACAAATATTTCCCCATCATCAATTTCCTACTCTCCCTATCCGATGACGTGTGATGGGTCATGCACGTATCTCCTTAGCTGTGACATGTGAAAAAAATTATACACCTGGTGATTCTGTGGGTGAAGAGTTAGGCGGTACACCACCTTTTCAACTCTTCTGAGAACATATAAAGGTCTGATTAACCTTAGAGATATCTTGACCCCCCATCCCAATATCCACAATCCTCATTGGGGTGAGACCCATAGGAAGACATGGCCTCTCTCCTTGAACTCCAAGAGCCTCCATCTCCTGTAAGCATAAGAATTCTTATAACTAATTGTAGTCTTCATATGCTCCTATATGATCTCAACCATCTCAGAGGTACCACATACCAACTTTGGACTCGTGACTACTAACTACCTTGCCTCGGTCTTGCAAAGAGGTGATCTTCATGGTCTCCCATACAAGGCCTCAAATGGTGTCGTGTTGATGGTGGAGTGAAAAGTGTTGTATGAAAGCTCCACCAGTGGAAAGTGGTCCTCCCAAACGCAAGAAATATCAAGGATGCAAGCATGATGAATGTCCTCAAGTGAATCTATGGTTTGCTCCATCTAAACATCTATCTAAGGTAAAAAAGCTATGCTCAAGTATGCAAGAACATAATGCTCAGATCTCACTTGCTGACAAGTGATGCATCGTGAAACAAACTCTGGCACCAGTTTCTTCATCCCAAGAAACCAGTACTGACGTCGGAGGTCCTGTTATATCTTCGCCACACCAGTATGTACTTCCAAAGGGGATGTATTGAATTCCATCAACACCTTCTCCCATAACATCATTGGTACTATGGTGTATCCTCTAAAAAGGATTACGTGATACCCACTTATTGAAAATCCATTAGGATCTTTTCGTGAGGATAATTGAGGGTGTTGAATCTCGTAGTCAACATCCATAAGTTGTGCCTCCCTAACTCACTGATGTATTGGAGGTGTAATAGTCATAGACTTGAGGTAAGCTACTCCCACATCATCCACGAAGCATATCGGCATCGTGGATAGCTGCTCTATCACCACACTCAGCAGTTGTAAACCAGACCTCTGGCTGAGCACCTCTAGAACCACATCCCCCATCCTATGAGTATATACAATCTCAAGGTCACAATCCTGTAGGAACTCCATCCATCACCACTATATCAACTACTAAAAACCCTACAGGCCCCTTTCCACTTATGTGAAAGGATACCCCCTTTAACCGATTGATGTTCCAATAGATCCTTTGGTAGTCGGTATTCGCTGTCCACTACAACTTGGTTAAGGTGTCAGTAGTCTACACATAACCTCAAACATTGGGTCTTACAAATCCCTTCCTCTGCATGTTATCCACCTATGCCACCTATTTGTGAATCTATAAGAAAGTCATTTGATATATTAATACTGATATCTGTGCCATCTCATGGTGTAATATGATGTAGAATTACCCATCCCTGTGGGGAGGTAATCCTAGAAACATCTTATGAAAGGACATTCCCGCACTCTTCCACTACTGTTGGGAACTGAAAACCCAAAAAATATGCTGCCACGAGGGTAATAATGGATGAATCAATAGTGGTCAACAACAACCTCCTACACGTGAGTTTATCTTGTGCTACTTGGGTTTCCTTTTTTCATAGACCAAGGAAATTCCCATTCCAACGCTGCAGATATACCACATCCATTTTTCCAAAAACAGTCAGTCTGAGCATGAATTGTAGATGACAAGTCCATACCCAAACTAACATTGTAAGGCCTCAATGTACCCACCTAGTGGCTCCAACGAAAAATCTCGCCGCAAGGGTCAGATTACACCATCGAAATATGTGTGATTATCAAGTCATCTCTCATAGGTATCTCTAGACATAAGGATCAAGTAAACAAATCAACCGGAAACTATAGGTTTTGAACAAGATTCATGACAAGAAGGAATGATTAGAAACTATGTATATTAATATGATAGTTATTAGTAGACAAAGACCATACATCAAAACATTCTTGGAGCCCTTGGTTCATACTCCTTGACTACATGCAACTAATCTCTTCCCCTATCCTCCACCTCCTTAAGCCTGGTGGGGAAAACATTGTGGTGCTAGTAGTTAAATGTCGAAATTTATACCACCTCTTAAAACTCTATTAGATCCACTTCAACATCTGATTCCCTGTAGATTAATCTGTCCCTATCACACCCTCTTCTCAAATCATTTTACACCTCTAAGTCTCTGAGATAGACATATGTTTCCTACATTCCCACTGATGACATTCACTAGTTTAATTTTCTCAACCAATGAATTTCCTACCGTAAATGTTTTCTCTAGCACCCTAACATAAGTAGGAATGCATAGAGGAATAGTTCTATCTCAGATGCCCATAAAAATATCTTCCTCAAAGGTCCGAGCCCTGAAGCACTGGTCATATCATATTCATCGAGTACATGGAATGGTCGGTATGCCTCGACAAACACATAACTACCGACGTGTCATCCTACTAAAGTTGTAAAAGCTCTTGCGAACACATACCCCTTAGATTTTTATGGCAAGAGCCCCCTTCTCTAAGAATGTTTCTCAAGATCTATCCACAAACCGTTACCTCATCATAAGGTAGGGGTAATCTAAACCCTTCCATCACCCTACTGATCTATATAGAATTCTCACTACCAGGACCGCCATCTGATCTAATGGTGCCCTGTCTAGATGGAAACTTAGTCACCACCTCAAGATATTCCTTAGACTTCGGTTATTTAGGATCGACTTAGAATCGAAGGGGTATCTATCACTGAAACATGTGTAAGGAACTAAAACTACATGTGTCCTCTACCCATAGCACCGGTAGTAAATACTGACCAATGGGAAGTGGTATCGTTGAGACACCGCCCAATGTTACCATCTTGTGAAACAATCTCCATACAGAATCCTCATCACTATATGGACCATCCTCATGGTCACACAATGAAAACATGGCTGGATGCATGTGTGGAAGCATCATGAAAGAGAATCATGATGAACCACTATCAATAAGTTATACATGGTGAGCTGACTCAAAAGATATCAAGAAAAAAAATTCAAAACACATGCAACTAGTGTTTTCATGTACGGATTCATAAACCCAAATTTAGGGCCTTTTTTGTATGAATATGTCAGATGCCACACCAACAAAGGACTCCCTAGACTGAAATAAGAACTCAAGACACTTAACACTATTTCCCCCATTAAAAACAATGACACTTAGTTCATCTGGTAAAACTGGTAGCCCTATAATACCACTTTGTCATGACCCATCCCCTAGGGCCCGTGTCATGACAACCCCACGCCTGCCTTCCATAGGTTAGGGGTTGGAAACTAGCACCAGAAAGGAAAAACTCAAAAAGAGAAGGCATTTCCTTTAAACCTGTAAACACATAGACTAGGTACACACTACATACAAGTAAAACACAATGAAAAAATGGAATGTATAACCACTACATAAAACCAACACTGAGAGTAAAAGTAATTAATAAATGTAAAGGGGAGAGTATACAAGCCTAACTGGAACGAAGGTATAGAAAAAATGGGAAAAAACTTTTTCGGAGGTCATCCACCAAGGATCCTACCTAAAGTGTAGGTACAGCTCATCGTCTTCCACCCCTACCACTCACCACGTCTTTCAATCACCTCCTAGAACCATCTATCCCTGGCACCTCTAGTCTTATTCAAGTTGACTGTACTCTTCACAAGACACAACAAGGTGTGGGAAAATCCTATGCAGGGGTGCATATAACAATACATAGTATAGACCCCAAGACCTCAGAACGTCTCTCAGAATTCTATAAAGGGAAAACCAAAAACCATAATCACAATCACAAAGAACTAATTAAAACAAAACTCACACTAGGTATATAACTTAATGAACAAGAATAATTATGATTAAAAATAAAGCTTAAACATATTATTCTCTTGAGAAGTTCTACTGCTGAAAAATGATGAATTTTTACTTTTGTCGATCCACACAGGGTCGTAAGTCCCTGATCCACACAGTGTCATAATTTTTCGATCTATATAGGGTCTTAAGTCGTTGATCGACATTGGGTCATAATTCGTCAATCCACATAGTTTCGTATGTCATCGATCAACATAGGGTTATAAGTCGTTGATTCACACATGGTTGTTAGTTGATGATACACATATGGTTGTAAGTCATTGATCAACAACATGATTGTCTAAGGAAGGTTCTCGTTGGGTCATGAAAATGTCGATCCACACAGGTTTGAAATCATGCTGATCCACGAAGGTTCCCTCTCATACAGATCCACAAAGGGTCTCTCTTCACTTGACAACCATCCACAAGATTCCCACACATGGTGTGCTTGAGTTCTAGAGAAACAATTCTTCAAGCCACTAGTCATATTTCAACAACCAAGAAGTCTCAAAAAGATGTAACCCAAAGGTCCTCCTTGTTATAAGGGTTCCAACATGACAGACAACACATCAATCAGACGCTCGGTCTATAAGACATATGTAAAATGGTAAATAGGGACCAGTTGGATTTGAGTTCGATACAACTCATCCATACTCCATATTCCCCCAAAACACAAGTGGACTATGTCAAAAGTAATGCCTCATTGCGAGGGTCATGAAAATACTGACGGAACATCAATCAGATGCACTATTTTAAACATACATCCAATTTAGTGAAACCGGATCAGTCGGGTCCAAGTCCGGCAGGGGTCCAGCCACTCCGTTAAGGTGGGTCCATGGGTCCAGCCTGATCAGTGGTTCTAGTCCAGCTGGAAGGTTCATCAGGATTGTTAGAATTGGCCCAGCTAGTGGTTCGGTCCTGGTTGGTGGGTCTGGCACGCTTGGAAATCCCGACATGCATAGATGCTGGACAGTTCCTGGACGCACCCACCAGACATGGTGCGTCTAGTTCAGCCAGCTGGTGGTGCTAGTAGGGCCTTTCCCATCTTTCTGAAACATCTGACTGGAGCCAACTGTTGGTCCTGTCGAACTGCCCGAGTGGGCCACTTCTCTACCCGTGTGGTGCATTAGCACCACGCCATTCCACCGTCGTGGCCCCGATAGCGGTGGCTCCCCTCGGAACAGTGCCAGCTGTAGTGGTGCCACTCCTCCATGAGGCTGGATCCACTAGCCACTGTGCCGACGATTGCTTCCGTGGGCCACTGTAGATGCTCCAGTGGTCCATTTTTATTCATGTCTGCGCCTACAGGCTTCTCAGGTATCCGCCTTCACTGCGAGGACCCTAAATTTGTCGTGCTGCCACATTTCCTAGTCATGCACAAATAAAGAATATAAACCAAGATCTACAGAGGGTCAGGGACTTGTTCAAATTGTCTAATTCCCTCTTAGTTAGTTTTCTAACATGGGGGTGATATCAAACAACATTTAGGAAGAACAAACCCTAAAATGAAACCCTACAACAACCTACTGTAAAATGAAAGTATCACAGATCAACCCATTGGTCGGTTGATCCTTGTTCTTTATATTAACCATGAATGGGGAAGGGATAATATGTTAAACACATAAAACATTTATTCCCCCTACCTAGATTTAGGGGAATCCATTTTGTATGAATGAAGGAGTCCGCATTCGAATTCATTCATCGTTGTTCATCAATCCACAGATTGGATTTCCCAACGATCTTCATTCATCCACCATTATTTTTTGGAAGAGAAAATCCCCCATCCATTCATCACAGCTTCCTCCCATGGATTCACAATTCCTATGCCAATGGTTTGATTAAATAAAGGAAACCACACCATGTTGCGTTCATTAATATGTTTTATTAATGCACACAATTAATGAATCATTAATCATACAAAAAATGTGATTAAACAACCAAAGGGATGTGTCATTAAATGTCTCTTATTTATGGGTTTTTGTCACATTGTGGGCCCACCGTCCACTACTCAAAGGTTGTAGAAACCATAAGGTAACACATTTAGTTATTTTATTATTCTTTCAGAAAATTCAAAAATTTGTCTTTTTTGTCCGGCCCTTTTCCGGTCAATGTTAAGATTTACCTAAGAGAACCAATGAAATAAAATCCAATGGTGAACTTGTAATTTTAATCTGAGTGACTATTCAAAAGATATAAATTCCCACCCACACGTTTACTAAACGTACCTTAAAAATGATCAAATATTATTAACAGTGACCCTCAACCCGCACTAGTCATGGTTAGGCCCCGGCTATGGGGAACACGCCCTAAAAAATTCAATGGTACTCTTGGATTTTTAATCAGAGTATTCATTTAGATGTTATAAGAATTTAAATGTAAAATAATTGTAACATAATTATATTATTTACAGCCAAAAACTAACATCCACGGTTGGCTCGCACCGACCAATGTTAGGATCTTCCAATGGAAAGAATACCATCACAAGCTCAGCGGTGGTCTGTGATTTTTAATCCGAGTCACCATTTGTATGTTATAATCATTTTAAAAACAAAATAATTTTAACTAATTATTTTATTTACGGTTATTTCATTTTTTGGTTTTCTCACTAGAGGTCCGCAACAGCTTATCTTATGTTGTAGCTAGGGCGAACTTGTCATCCTTAACCCAAATGTGCCCTCAAATTTCTAATATGGTCACCCATTTAATAATTATTCCAATTGTTTCATGAAAACTATTCACACACACTATTTAAAGCTCAAAATTTTTCAACAAATCATTTTAGGTACTCCGGGCCTCGGAATCATGTGCTGTCAATTTTCACAGTTTCGTAATAATTGAATATAATTAAAAAAATTATATAGAATCTACGAGTCTTTATATTAAACCCACCTCAGGGATTTATGTCCCTGAACGCCACACTAGTTCAAAAGAAAAAAAATTGGGGTACTGAGTACAAATCTTATCCTTTCGCTTATGTGTGCTCTCATAGAGGTTCCCATGCTACCACCGAACTCACACTAAAGGAATCGACCATCCATGAAGGACCTAATCCCATTGATCCTCAATCTCTACTGGGAAATATGTAAAATACTCCCCATAGTCAATGTCCATCTGACCCCAGTCGATGACGTGCGATTGCTCATGCACTGGTCTTCTCATCAATGAAACATGGGAAACATTATGCACTTGGTGCATCTGTGGGGGAAGATCTAAGTGGTATGCCATCTCGCCAACACTACTATAATTTGGCATGGTCTGATGAACCTCAAAGATAGCTTGCCACCCCAAGGAAATCTCCACAATCCTCGTCAGGGTGGGGCTTGTAGGAAGACATTTACTGCCTCCTTAAACCCCATGAATCTCCATCTCCTATCAGCATATGACATCTGACTACCCTGTGCAGTCATCATCCACTCTTGGATGATTTGCACCATCTAAGTGGTATCCCATACCAACTCTAGACCCATTAGTACTGACTCACCTGGGTCTGTCCAGCATAGAGTTAATCTTCATGCCCACCCATACAATGCCTAAAATGGTTCCATGTTGATGGTTGAGTGAAAACTATTGTTGTATATTCACTCTACTAGTGGAAGGTGGTCATGCCAACTGCGGCCAAAATCAAGGATGCATGAATAATGCATGTACTCAGGTTTCTGTATGGTCTTTTCTGTCTGAATATCTATCTGATGGTAAAAAAACTGTGCTCAACGATGTTGGACCCTGATCCTCATCTCTCACTTTCTAAAAATTGAAAAATCATGAAACAAACTCTACCACCCATTTCTTCATCCATAGAAACCATTACTGACATCGGAGGTCCAAGAACATCTTCACCACACCATGATGTATTTCCAAATGGGATGTATGGAATTACCTCAACACCTCCTTCCATAACATCTCAAGTACCATGGTGCATCCTCAGAAAAGGATGACATGCTCCCCACCTATCAAAAATCCATCAAGAGCATGTCTTGTGGATATCTAAGCACGTTGGGCCTCGCAGTCAACATCCATAATTTGTGCCTACCTAACTAGCTAAAGGAGTGGGGGTGTAATAGTCAATGACTGGAGGTAATATTGTCCATCATCATCCATGAATGATATTGGCATCGCAGCTAGCTGCTCCATCACCTCACTCAGCAGCTGTAAACTAGACCTCCTTCAAAGAGTGTCTCGCACCATGTCCCCTTTCCCAAGAGTATAGACTATCTCATGATAAGAGTCCTAGAGGAACTCTGACCATCGGCACTGTCTTAATTTCTAAAAATCCTACGGGCACTTTTTGATCTATGTAAAAGGCTAACCCATTTAACTGATTGATGTGACCATCGATCCATTATTAGTTGGTACTCTCTATCCACTTCCACTTGGTTAAGGTGTCAGTATTACACACATATCCTCGAAAAGTAGGTTTTACTGAGACATTAATTTTCAATTCCTCCCCTTATGCCCCCTGTTTGTGAAGCTCTACGAAATTCCTCCAAAATACTGATGATGATTTTAGTGCAATATCTTGGTGTAGAATAATGCAAAAGTCCCCATCCCTATAGGGAGGTAATCTTGGAAAAATATTTTGAAAGGATGTTCCCGCAGTCTTCCACTACTTTTGGGAACTGAAAACTCCAAACATCTACTACTATGAGGGTAAGGCTGGTAGACTCAATAGTGATTAGCTGCACCCTCCTACGCATGAGTTTATCTCATGCTTCTTGGGTTTCATATTTTCATCGACCAAGGAAAACCCCATTCCAACGATGCAGATATACCACATCCTTTTTTCCAAAAAATAGTCAATCTGAGCTTGAACTATAGTTTTCAAGTCCATACCCACACTAATGCCATAAGGCCTCAATGCTACCACTAAGAGTTTCCAACTAGAACTCTCGCCTAAAGGTTCAGATCACACCGTCGACATAAGTGTGATTATTTAGTCTCCTCCGATAGGTATCTCTAAATTTAAAGATCAAGTCAACGGTTTAAATGGAAACTCTAGGTCATGAACAAGATTTGTGAAAGGAACGACTTATTACTACCTAAGTCTATTAATATAACAGGTTGTATTAGACAATGATCATATATAAAAACATTTATCGAGCCCTTTGTTCTTACTCCTTGACAACATACAGCTACTCCCTTCCCCTGTCTTCCAGCTTCTTGAGCCTAGTGGGGACCACGTTGGAGTGCTGGTTGTAACATGTCAAAATGTATACCACCTCCTCCTACTCTCCTAGATACTAATCCATGTCTAATTACATACATAATCATCTATCCCTGTCAATTCCTCTTCCCGAATCATCTTAAACAACAAACTATCTAAGACTCACATTGGTTTCCTACTGTCCCACTAATGACATTCAGTGGTTGTATCTTATTAGAGAAAGACATTTCAACAACAATGGTTCCCTCTATAACCCAAAATAAGTAGGAATGAACAATGAAATAGTTCAATCTCACATGTCCCTTAACATATATCACTCAAAGGTTTTATCTTTGAAGCACTGGTCATATCATATTTGATGAGTACCTGGAATGGTCGTTATGCCTCAAAGAATACTCCGCTTACCGACTTGTCATCCTGCCAAAGTTGTAGAAGCTCTAGGGAACACATACCCCTTAACTTTTTATGGCAAGAGACCCCTTCTATGAGAAACGTTCTCAAGCTCTGTTGACGTAAAATTCCCCTCATCTGAATATAGGGGTAATCTATACCATGCCATCACCCTACTGAGCAACATAAATTGCCCACTGCATGGACCTCCATATAATATAATGGTGCCCTGGCTAGATGGAAGCTTGGTCCCCACCTCAAGCTAGTCCCTGGCCGCTTGTGATTCAGGATCACCTCAGAACCTGAGGGGTATCTGTTAATGAAACATGTGTAAGGCACATATCCAACATGTGTCCTCTACTGGTAGCACATGTAGTATGTTCTGACCAATGGGAATTCGTATCACGGGGACACCGCCCGAAGGTACCATCTCAGGAAATAGTCCATGAACTGAAACCTCATCACAATGTGGACCATCCTCATGGTCATTCATTAGAATCATGGATAGATTTCTTTTTAAAGGAATCTTGAAATTGAATCAAGATGAACCATGATAAATAATTTATACCTGGTGATCTGACTCAAAAAAATAAAGACAAAAACATTTTCAAAACACATGCTTCAAGTGTTTTCATGTATTGAGTCCCAAAATTGAATTCAGGGTCATCGTGTATGGATATGTTGGCATCCTCACCAACATTGGATTCCTTGGACTGAAATCCAAACTCAATACACTTAAAACTATTTCCCCCATTGATAATACAGTCTCTTAGTTCTTCTAGTAGAACCAACCACCCTCTGATTCCACTTTTTAACAACCCATCCCCTGGGGGCCATGTCGAGACTACCCCAATCCCAACATCCATTGGCTAGGTGTTGGAGACTAGCACTGGAAATGTGTAACCCAAAAATGGAAGGAATTTCCTTTAAACCTGTACAAACACATACTAGGTACACACTACATACAAGTAAAATACAATGTTAAAAGGAATGTATATCCATTTATGAAGCCCACCACTTAGAGTAAATGTAAGTATAGAGTATAAATGGTCTATTATAAAAGACCAAATGGAATGAATGTACAACAAAAATGAAAAAACATGCTCTAGTGGTAACCACCAAGAATACTACCTAAAGGGTAGGTACAAGTCATCGTCATTCGTCACTACCACTCACCACATCGGTCAATCACCTTTGAGAACCATCTTGCCCTAGCTCCTTGATTCTCAGTCAAGATGAACCTCGTCTGAAAAAGACACAACACGGTACAGGTGAAACCCGTGTAGGGGTTTGTATAAAAATACTCATTAGGGACCCCGAGAACCCCAAAGGTCTCAAAATTCCTCAAAGGAAAACCCACAAAGCATGATCTCAATCACAAAGCACTATGTAAAAGACTGCTTACACAAGGTATATAATTTAAGGAATGGGAATAATAATGACTAGTCATAAATCTAAATCATCTTATTCTGTTGAGAAGTTCCACTACTAAACCACAATGAAGTAATTCTATTGTCAATCCTCACATGGTCATAAGTCACTAATCCACACAAGGTCATAAGTCATAGATCCACATAGAGTTGTAAGTTGTAGTTCCACACGGTGTTTTAAGAAGTCTATCCACACAAGGCCTTATGTCTTCGATCCACACAGTGTTGTAAGTCATCGATCCACACATGGTCGTAAGTTGTTGATCCACACAGGGTCTTAAGTCATCAATCCGCATAGTGTTCTAAGTCACAGATCTATGACAGGACTCTTTATGGCTGGTTCTAGTCAGGCCGCTCTACTATCGATCCACACATGGTCTCTCTTTTGCCGATCCGTAAAGGGCTGCTCTCATACCGATCCACAGAGAGTCACTTTTCACTTGCTAGTCAGCTGCAAGATTCCCGCAATGGTGCGCTTGAGTTCCCGATAAACTGGTCCTCAAGCCACTGGTCATAGTTTAAATATTAATAAGTCTCATTAATAATTAACTAAAATGTCTTCCTTTCCATAAGTGTTCCAAGGTGACAGATGACGCGTCAATCGAACACCCGGTTTGTAAGATATAGGAAAAATAGTAAACAAGGCCGGGCTGGATTCCAGTCCGATCCAACTCAGATACACTCCATCTTCTACCAAAACTCATTTGGAGTATCTCAAGTTTACTGCATCATCGATAGGGTCCTCACACAACTTACAACGTGTCAATCAGACACCCAGTTTGCGACATACACCCTATTTTGCGAAACAGGACCAGTTAGGTCTGGGTCTGGTAGGGGTCCAACCCGACTGACCAGTTAGGCTCCCGAGTCTGGTCCAAATAGTGGGTTTGTCCCGGGTAGCAGGTTTGGACTAGTTGGCAGACCCATCCCAGTTGGCGGGTCAGGCCCGACTCTCAGGTCCAGCCCGCCTAGAAAACCCACCCTGCACGGATGTGGGCCAATTGCTGGACGGACCGACTGGACGTTGTGTGTCTGGTTCGTCTAGCTAGTGACGCTAGTGGGGCATCGACCCTCCTTCCAAAACAGACAGCTAAATTCGGTCATTGTTATAGTTTAGGATCCCTAGTGCGCTGCTCCTCTCCCCATGCAGCACATCGACGTCGCGTCATTCCACCACTGTGTCCGGCTGGGCCGGCCACCATTGTGTCGGTTATACCGCACCAGTGGTTGCTTATACAAGCCACCAGAGATGCTTCAGTGGTCCTTTTTCATTCCCGGCTGCGCCTATGGGTCTCCCGGGTCACCTCCTTCACTACGAGTCCCTTGAATTTGACTTTATTCCATGTTTTCGGGTTGTTCACAAAAAACGCATATAAACCAAGAAAGGAGGACATTCCAAGACTTGATTGTATTAGCCCGCTCCTTTCGCAATAGTGTTCTAACATGGGGGTGATATCAAACAACATTTAGGAAGAACAAACCCCAAAAAGAAACCCCACAACAACTAACATAAATTGAATGGATCACGGATCTATATGTTGGTCAGTTCATCTATGTTCTTCATATTAAACAATAACGGTGAAAGAGGAATATTTTAAACACATAGAATATTTAATCTGCATACCTAGATTTGGTGGAATCCATTACGGATGAAGGAAGGAGTCCGCGTTTGAAGTCGTTCGTCATTGTTCTTCGATCCGGTGATGGATTTCCCCAATGGTCATCTTTCATCCATTGTTCCTTGTTTTAGAGAAAAGTCATTAGAGTTTCATTAGAGGTTCCTCCCATGGCTTCAAAATTCCCATTCCAACAGTTTGATTAAATAAAGGAAACCATACCACATTTCCTTCATTAATATTGATTATGAATGAACCATGATTAATAAACCACAATTAATGAATATTTAATCCTACAAAAATTGCAGTTACACATCCCAATGGACATGTAATTACATGTCTCTTATTTAATGTCGGTAATCACTCTGTGGTCCCGCCATCCGCCTCCCAACAATTGCAGAAAGAATAAAATAACTCATTTAGTTATTTTGTTATATTTTTATGGAAAGTCCAAAAATTAACTTTTTTGTCTGACCCTTGAATGTCAAAATTAAGCTTTACCTAAGAAAAATAATGGCATTGTGAATCTAATAGTGCCCTCAGAATTTCAATCCAAGCATAAGTTCAAAAGATAGAAATTCCCACTCACACGTTTACTAAACATATCTAAAAAAGATAAAAAATTATTAACAGTCACCCTTGACCCACACCGGTCAAGGTTATGGTACGCCTAAAGGGATATTTTATTCCCTAATTCAAGAATACTCTTGTATTTTCAATATGAGTTGCCGTTTAGATGTTATAAGAACTTAACAACAAAATATTTGTTACTTAATTATTTTATTTACATCCAAAAAATTACTTCCATTATTGGCCTACACTAGGAAATGTTAGGATCAACCTAAGGAAAACATATCATCACGAGATCAGTAGGGATCTCGGATTTTTAATCTGACTCACCATTTGTATTTTATAATATTTTTAAAAATAAAATAATTTTATTTAATTATTTTAATTACGATTTGGCCATTTTTTGATTTTGTCACTAGTGGCATGTTCTGACTAAAATTAAGTCATTCTTAGGGTAATCCTGCCATCCTAAACGCAATGGAGCCCTCATATTTATTATCCAGGACCCCATTTAAGAGTTATTCCACTTTTTCAAGAAAACCACTCACACACACTATTTAAAGCATAACATTTTTCGACGGATCATTCAGGGCACTCCAGGCCTTAGATTCATGTGCCATCAATTATTGCAACCTCGGAATAATTCCATGTAATTAAAAAATATATATGGAATATCTGGGTCTTTACAAATTTGAACATAATTTTACATGTAAAACAATCTTTTAAAGAAATAATATTTATTTAAGGAGAAATTTATCAAGAAATATTTTGGTGTTATTGGTCCATTCAGGAGAAATATTTGTTTTGTTAAAAATTCAATATATAATGAACCTGTATAAGAACAAAACACAAAATATATGAATATGGATCAAAAAACACAACAAAACCTTTATCTATTCATGGTAGAAAAAAGATAGGATATATTTAGAATTGAAATTTTTTATCTTATAATGATACAATATATTTATTTTACTATATTTAGTTGTACCCTTGGTGTTTTAAAGATATCACTTGAAATATTATTTCTTATAAATAATGACTAAATTAATGAGTGAATCCTATAATAACTATAAAAAATTTAGTAACTATAAATTTTACTGAGATATTCTAGGACATTTCCACTTTCAATGTCATTGGATACAGAAAGATACATGTTTGGAGAAAATATGTTAAGAAACTTGACTTCTGGAATTCAAAATGTACATTTATAAATTTGGGTATATAGATGGTGTATACTAGAATTCTCATTGAAAATTCAATGATTATAATATTGATCCTATTGATAATTCACCTACATAGAATTTCATCTATGATTACAACAAAAATGATCCTCATAATGAATATAATATTTTATTCAAAAATTTCATAAACATTTATTGATAATTATTTAATCCAAAAGGAATGATAAAATATTCATAATGAGTTTATTGTATTTTAAACATCCTCTCTATGATACATGTGTGTTTACCCAATGTTAATGATACCTCAAGGATAAGTCTATCAAGGATTACCAAATTTATAACTTTGATCAAATTATTAACCAATTTTAGAACTATGGTAATGTTATTTTATTGTAACATGGTTTTTGATTCTATAATTTGTTACTAACTATAGTAAATAATTAAATTTCTTATTGAATAGTATTGTAGTTCTCTTAGGAAATCTAATCAATACGGTGAATTCATTTTCCTCCAAATCATTTAAATGAATGTTTAGTTTCCTTATTTTAATTGGAAACATATAATCTATTGGAATAGAAATCAGTTTTTAACTAGGAAATGGAATTATATTAAACCTAAATTCCCTCTTTAAAAGATATCAAGAGAAATATTTAGGGAAAACATTGAGAAACATATATAGCACATTATATCATTCCATTCATTTTTATATTCAAGAAATCGAATACTTATGCAATAAAAATTATTATTGATAACATCTAATTTTGCTTCATTGGGTCCTTCTTAACACCCAATAACTCCCATTAACCAATAGTGGTGTAAGGATCTGTAGCCATAGGTAAATATGATAAAATCCTTCTATAACAGTCAATATAATAATTTAACTTGGTTGACTAGTCTATCAAATGAATATGACCAAAATATTTCTTTTGAGGAATGAATATATGTTATAGATTACCCTAAGTAACAACTGAAAATTAATAATAGTGACCCCTCATGATTACATTATTCTTTTTACCTGAGGATTTCCCATGATTAAAATATTATATGATTTTTAAATTGAATCATTGGAAGAGAAAAAATTTTATCCAAAAGAGGAATAAAAATCAGATTTATCAAATATATAATATATTAATGTATAAGTATATGTAATTATACCTATAACTATAGAAGGTCCCTCTGAAACATTGGTAATGTATTGGTCCATACCAAGTATGTGAATCCCCAACCCCACTATATCCACTCTAATATTAAAAACATGTTCATTACACACTCAACTAGATATCAATAATAATCTGGGATATAAAATTCCTTAATTAAAAAATTAATAAAATATTCATATCTTAAATCCCATGGATCATTTTAGTTTTATATCATTAGTTACTTAGGGGAAATTCATAATAATAATTTCCCATGTTCTTGTTATCAAAAATGCATTTTTTTACCATTATATTTGAAACTATATAATTCATAATATCTCATCAAAAACTACAAAAAAAATATTCCCACAAGATATCTTGTAATAAAAATCATGTGAATATATTAATTTATATCTAAATGATATAGAATCATAAGAATATGCGAGCTTAAATTCTCATTATTTGAATAATTCAACTTATGTTGTCGTAACAAAAGTATGGTATAAATAATATTCCAAAAATAATTAATAAAAATATTTATATAATTAAAAAACTAATAAAACTATATATCGATGAAAATAAAACCATATCGGGATAAAACTAATTACTAATTAGAAACAGATGAATTGAATAATTTCATAAATCCAAAAATTTTGTTAATCCTTTACGCCGAGACACAATACTGAGATATAGAGAAGTATAAACCATAATCCAATGATTATCTTCATAGGAACAATCAATATATCAAAGAGAAATGATGTATCATTCCCCACCCATTTATTTTTTATGCCCAGTGACTTCACCATAAAATTAATCAAATAATTTCAATCACTTCATCATAAAAACTATAATTGAATAGTAACATGGTTATTCACATAATGGAAAATAAAAAATTTCAATACATAACCAACCATCATCATTATTTAATAATCAAAAATAATTTCTGCAATTTACCCCATGTCAATACAAGGGATACATGATTAGAACCCTTCCAGGAAATGAATTTTTATAGCCAAAAAATACATTGTAATCATTCAAAAAATAAATTTTATTTGAATAACTATTTATGGAATTCTAAAACTTTTCCCTATGACAATAAAAGTAATAATATGATCAAAACATATAGATTATGTAGTTATAGAGTGAGAAAATACATTCAACTTTTAGAAAACACTCATATTATAATTATAAAAGATGATGAACTATCAATTATCCTCATGTCAATAAAATAACATTCATTTTCATTTAAAATCCTTCAATATGAATTATGAAAAATTTTATATTCACACTTTATCCACCATTGAGTATATAGATAAAAATATCTATAATTATATGACCATATGATAACCATAGAAAGTATTTTTAGGGATATTAAATAACATATCACTAGTGTAATAAAGGAAACCTAGAAGGAGGTTGAAACAAATGAAAAAATTCAGTACACAATAATTAATGAATGATACAATCCAAGAAGGATAAAAAATGAAGTTCTTGTATATAGACCGACACTTCTCATAGATGGATATTATATATTTTTATATGAATATTCATTACATTAAATTATAACATTCTAGTGGTCATTAATAGTTTAGTTAGTTTGGAGAGTTGAAACAAAATATTATAAATTGGCGAAAGAATATAAACAGCTCCCATAATAATCTCCCACTATAGTACTCTTCAAAAACAAATCCTACATAAAATCATTATTCATAATAAGGGGAAAAGATATATATGGAATGGAGATCTCAGATGCTCATTAAGGGTAAACATGACAGATATGTAATGATAACATGAAATAAGTTTATGTGAAAAAGGAGTATAATATATAAAACCCATACCCTAAAAATAAATGATCTGAATATTGATTGATGAAATAAATATTGATAGTTTATTAGACATAGATCATATGTAAATAAAATAACACGAGCTATGATAGTTTAAAATTGTCAAATATAGATGAAATTTATAGTACAAATAAGCATAGAATATCATTCCCTTAGTATTTAATTCCCATTTCTAAAACATACTAGGCACATCATGGGAGGATACACATCTTTGTGAAGACATTCCACCTATAACACAATGTCCATTTAATTTCCTTTATCTTATTCTTTTGATTATTTTATTACTTTTGGTTGAGCTTCAAGTCATGTTCTTGGTGAATATTTTTTAGTTTCAAATGTTTTAGGAGAGTGTGTCCATAAGAACACTTCTTGTTCATGGTATAGGGGTTAATCATGTGATATGATTAGACTGATGTAATTTCCAATTCAATTTATACTTCTATTGTTCGCATCGCATGACGTGGGCATGGTTTGGGAAAAACTGTGAGAGTCTTTATAGAAACCATGCATCTAATTTAGTTTCAATGGAATTTTTTATGGATTTCTTATGATTAGTATTATCTCTAAATAAATAATGTGGAAGGTATTATAATTTTATAGAGGAAAATAAAATTGTTGGTGCATAGTTTCCCAAACAGTGAGTGTAGGCCATGTGGGAGTCCCTTCTTTCTAAAAGGGTCTGTATGTCAGGCACACAATTTGGAAAACCATGCATTCTAACAATGTGAATTTCCTAGTTGTTTAACAACAATATTTTCAAATTTTACTCAATATATTTTTCAACAATGAATTTGGATTTTCCTCCCCCATTGATCTTAGTGAACTGGGGGGAGATCAAGATCTTCTTCCATTGATCTCCTTTACTTTTTGAAGCTCCTCTGAGAATATAATGTGAAATTATTTGGGATTTTTTAATTTACTTCGCTAATATTTCCCCTATCCTATATTATAATATCTTCTTAGGTTTTTTAACTCTCAACTAAAATGTATAATTAGGGCTAGAAAATCTAGGATATTTTTCTTGATGATAGGGTGTGTTGTTTTTCCATTATTCTTGGATCTTTCTTCCCCTGATTGTTTGTTTCATCGAAACATATTTGATGTTGGTTTTTCCATTATTTTCATCTTTTAAACATTCGCTGTGATTCTTGAATATATTTATCTAGTCTATAAATGTGATGATCATGATTGTGTGGTGTCATACTAAGTAGTTTCAGTGTCTTAATGATGGAAAATTGGTTAAAATTGGTTTTAAAAGGGTTTTATTAAATATACATATTTTTATATATATGAAATTGAGGTGTTTTATGAAATTTAAATTTACATTTTTAAATTTATTTTTCTTATTTATAATGTGTTTTTGACATTGGATATTGTTTGAGTGGTTTGGTTGATTTATAATTGAGAGGTGTGAGTGAGAGGTGGTAACTTTTTTTAATTTCAACTATGTCTATAAAGTATGTTTTTCCCTCGAATTGGTTTTTTTATACTTCTTCGTTTATCTATTTTTTCCATTAGATATGGGCATATCCATAGGTGGAAAAGGTTCACATATAAAATGGTAGAGAAATTGATATAGAATATCATAAATAATATCTGGATATCCAAATGGTATAGCCCCTTAACTCTTTTTCTCCTTAGCCCTCCCATTTCCACATTACACTTCTATAACCCCAATGTTCTAATGATTGTTAATTGGTTCCTAAATGAGATTAAATAAGGTTTCAAATAATTTTTCTAATCCATGGTTTGAATTTTATCTTGTGAACTATTTTGGTAATGAAGTGATGTAATGTACTATTTGTAAGCTTCTTAGAACGATATATGTTTTGACTAAATTTTGAAATAAAAATTAATTGGATTTGAGTGGGAAATGTCAAAGACCAATTATATCTATATGGTATTTCATAAATTTGGATTCAATGTTACATGATGTGTATTCCTATCTGGGACTTGTGTGTTGCTTTATGTGTGATGGGAACCCCTATGGTAGACCCTCTAAGTAGAGGGTCATTTCATAGAAGGTGTCAGATTTTGGTATAGGAAAGAATATTGGAATTTTTGTTATTTTTATTTTCCATTCATTTGAGGACCTCCCACATTCACCATATACTATTCTCATGGTAATATTGGGCATTATCTTGAGGGAGGAGTGACCGTCCCTTCTCAATCCCATATTAAATGGGTTGGAACCTCCTAGATTTACTAAGAGGATAGGTGGGACATGTCACATGATTGGATGAATTAAAGTGTATACTCGATAATTGACTATTGAGATGCACTATTCATTGATTGGGGAGTCTAATATGATTATTTATAGGTATTTATTCTAGATATTTTCATGAAATTTCCATGATAATCTAATTGTATGTTCTTATATATTTATATTATGCACACTTACTTTTTTTATTAGTATCTTCCTACTTGTACTTGTACTATTTCATTATTTAAATCATTTTCTATGGTCACGTAAATTTTTTTATTTTTTGGTTTTTGTTATTGAGATTGATTATGAAATATAAAATTATTTGAGAAATTAATGTTACTTGTGTAGTTTTTAGAAAATAGAACTTCTAGAAAAATATGCATGTTTCTCCGTAATTAACAAAAAACCCTTTTTCTAAATATAATAAAACTAGTGTTTGTGGAAAATTTTGGGAAATGAAATTTATGGAAATTATAGTGCATACCTATGGGGATATTTATTCTCATACCATCTTGTTCCACTCATCTTTAGTAGACTCAAGCTATTTTAAATGTTCAGGATTATGGTTTTTTTTCTATAGTGCAGGCTATACATAATGGACAATGGTGAGAGAGAGGTCATGTGGAGATCATGTCATTCTTAATTATTTTAGGGTTGTGTTTATTTTCATTACATTTTTTGAACAGTTATATATTTATTGATTCTCATTTATTAGTGGATTCATTATAACTTATTTTTATTATTCTATCCCAGTTTTTTATTGGGTAAATTCAATACACTATTTCTTATCATTATTGTTCGACTCTAGAAACTGTCCCAGTAGGAGTGGCAATTCCTATAAAGTCTTGTGTTGACCAGGTTTGGGTGTTGGTCCTAGTGACATCACATCCTGGTTCCTGAAAAAAAGGTATCATAAGAGCCCTTTTTTATTTTGGGACTCAGATATTTAGTGATTATGACCATTGGGATGTGAGAGTTAGGTTTGGAAATAGAATCACGAACTATTGAACGTACTAGTATTTGTGTTTCCATGGGTATTACTAGATTTGTGTATTTTTATGGGTTTTTATTCTTGAATGGGGAATTACAATGGATGTGAACCAATGTTGGGGTGTGGTATCACATGGATTAGTTACTCATGTGAACAATTAATACTTGACTCAAGATACTCATAGTGGTTGTTATGTTCTTATGAAATGGTCTAGAAAACAATGTTTTTGGGGTGTGCATATTACCAATATCCTTATTTATATATTTTGGTGTGATTTTTATTTTTTTCTGTTTTAGATTGCGTGGGGGATTTTGAAATAGAAAATGGTTTATGAGAAAATAGTGTTTTCAATAGAAAATTATTTTCATGGTTACTTTTAAATTTAATGTTGGTTTTGGTGATTAGGTCGTATTTGAATGAGATTTGGGAATACTGATAAGTGGATTTAGAATAATGTTCTTTTTGTTTTGATGTGGATGTGGTGGTATTTTTAAAGGAAAATTTCTTAATATGGTTTTGTAATGTTGGGTTTTAATCTTGGTGTTTTTGATTGAGATTTTCTTTTTGGTTAGGTTTTTATTGGTTGTTTGATTTTGGTATTTTTTTGTTTTACAGATTATGCCACCAAAAAGATCATAAGGGTCTCCAATGGGTCTCTCTATGTTGTATTACTTGACTAGACTCTGTGTGTAGTGAAACAATAAAGACATTCTCAATTGATTTATATTTTGTGTGGTGCTGAGGGTCACTTTGATCTTATAGAGGTACTTGGGGAAGTCTATGGTGGTTTAAGGTCATTTTGAACTCTTAAATCCTTGATAGTGTGGTCCATATTTGGTTCATTAGAATGTTTATGTTTGGATCAGTGGAAGGTGATCATCCCATCATCTTTTGAAGATGTCATGTCTTGGGAAGTGTTTAAGAAAAATTTCATCTGATAGTTCATACCTGAGGATGTAAACTCAAGGAATGTAGAAGGGATGTGGGCTATCTAGAAAATTTAATGGATGGAGAAGGCATTTGTGGATCACTTTAAGAAGCTAATTCTTTTTTCTTTTGAGATAGATTTATAGGAATGATTGTATAATCCACTTTTTTTTAAGGGTCTTCTCCTGTATATTGAAGAGTATTTTCTCTTATCCTCTGAAGATTAGTTTGAAATTTTTTTGTAAGAGGCGTTTCTATCCAATTTAGTTTCTAGTGTGATATTAGGGATAGTTGGCACTTGTGTAGGATCCCCATCTACTGAGAGGTTTATTCAAGAGGAATCTATTCTGGAGAAATATCCTTGGTTTGTTCTGATGTCTCATTCATCGAACCATTCACTCATGTGATTCCATCATGGTTGGTTTGCGCATTCAATGATTTCATGTCATAATAATCTAAAGATTTGTTATTGTTGTGGTAATTTGGGTCACATAGATAAATTTATCATGTATGTTTTCTATAGGAGGATATTTTGGTTAGATATTGTCATCTTTTGACTACAATGTAGAAAATGCTTCAATCTATCAATGATCTAGAAATGGACCCCAGAGTGAATATCTTCACATAGTTAGGTATGATCGGGGTTGTGTGGTGCCATTTTTCAACTCTTATATCGTATTTTGGTGTGGTAGAGTGTTAATGTTT
Organism: Viscum album; assembly: GCA_963277665.1. NCBI lineage: Eukaryota > Viridiplantae > Streptophyta > Magnoliopsida > Santalales > Viscaceae > Viscum > Viscum album. The sequence continues at coordinate 873,119,407 of OY728163.1, forward strand.
CATGTTGTGGTTTTCTTGGTTGATGTAAACCACTTCATTACAGTTTTTATTTTTTAACAATGGATATTTTTATTTATTGTTATTATCTCAATTTTTTGTGAAAGGATATATGGTTTCATCTTCATATATATTGGGAAGATGTTTACTTTTAATATAAATCTTTACAGGGTTACATAACTTATGTGGAAATGATTCTTGTGTATTGGTTATGATTTCCCTTTGTTCCTAATATCGAGTTGTTTTTTAATAAGGAAATGATGAGCCATGATCATGTTTTCTTCTTGCTTCGAGTTACCATCATGAATTTCCCAAATTAATGTGGTTTTATATATGTGTTCAGAGTTCCATGTCCATATTCTAGTAGTGATGTAAGCAGGTTAATTATGGGTGTATATAATTTTTGTTTTTCATGTCTATATTTATGGTTTATTTTAGGGTTGGTCAGGTGTTACTAGTGAATATAAAAGAGTCACATTGTGTTTGATGGTTTTATTTAGATTCCTCATTTACCAGGTGATGTAATGGGGGAATTATATTTTTTTTTGGATACATTGAACACTTCTACCTTGAAAATATTTTTTAATTTTGTTACTTTCTCGATGTAAGTGATTTTGGTTGAGTTTTGGGTTGAGTTCGTGGTGAAAAAGTTTTATTTTTGGTTGTTTTGGGTGAGTTTTGGCCTAGTTCGTAGTTTGGGGGTAAACCATGTGGCATATCAATGATGTGGTTATTTTTAGTTCAATTTATTATTCTAATATTTTATTAGAGTGTTTTACATATTATTTTGGAAAAACAATGTGAGACCTAGGAGAAATCAAGTTTATTTTTTGTTATCAAGGGCATGTGGAAAGTACTGAAAAAATTAAGAAAAAATACATGGAAATAATATGGGTAGGATCTTTAATTTGATAAATATAATCACTATATATCCACCTGACTTAATATACCATGATGAGAAACCATATCGATATACATTCTCTCTAGTAGGGTGTGCATGGTTGGAACACAGTTTGAAAAATTTTGTATCAAAACACTATTACATTCCCAAATGATTAAAAACATGAATTTCCAATATTGTCCCACAAAACGCTTAACCATAACCTGATATTTTCCTCCCACATTAAGTCTATAAAAACCATGGGGGATTCAAATATCTTCTTTATTGGTTATCCTTTAATTTTTTTGAAGCAACCCCAATGATTTAAGTTGATTATTTTTGGAGTTTTTATAAATTTCTTCCTCTCATATTCTAGTTTCTTTGTTCTTCATGTGTTGGTTGCCTCTTAACTAAACCCTATAATGTAGGATGTCTAATTTGGTTTGTTTTTTATGATGTTAGGGTGTGTGGTTTGTCTATTGTTCATGTCTCTTCCATCCATTGATGTTTCACTGCATTCATACTTATTTGAGATAGATGTTTCCATTATTTTCCACTCTAAGACATTCAATGTGATGTTTTAATATCATTAAGTAGTTTATAATTTTGATGATCCTAATTTTGATGTGTTATGTTAATAAAATTCAATGTTTTCATGAAAAACAATTAGTATAACTTTCATAAGAGGGTTTTCTTTAATGTGCCTATGTTTATATGTATAATATATGTATGATGAGATGTAAATAGTCGTTATTAAATGTATTTGGCCTTTTTTAGATTTTTTCCTTGGTTATTGATTGAATGGTTTTAGTTATATAAGAATTGACCCATGTTTGTTAGTGGTGGTGACTATTTTTAATATGTTTTGGGTGTGTTATGTATGTGTTGGCTCTTGAATTTTTTATTTTATACCCTTTTTCTTTTCTAATGAATTTCCATTGGATGGGGGTGTATCTATAGGTTCATGTGGTGATCATAGAGATTTAGATTAAAATGAATATGTTCTTTCACAGATAAAATCTGGATTTCTGAAATAATTTCATCTTTCCTCTTTTCGGCTCCAACTATCATCTTTCCAAATAATACTTCTAAATACCCAATTAATTATAAATGGGTCATGGCTCTAAAATGAGTTTAAATATTGATTTCAAATTTGTATTCTAATTCTCGTCATAATTAGAATCTTCTAATATAGTTTGGTAATGATATTATTTAAAGGAAAATATGGAACCTTCTTGACATTATCAATGATTTGAAGATTTTATTGGAATGGCTTGGAAATGTATTTTCATTCTAAATTTAAAATGATGAAATGGTACCTTGCATTATTTAGGAAAATAATATCAAATTACTCTCACACCCTTCTTGTTCCACTCAGAATCATAAGAACTGATACATTTTTTAGTTTTTGTTTTTTTCTAGTTATCCTTTAGAGTGGGATGTTCTTCATGGATGGTAGTGACCAAGGGGTCATAGAGAGATTTTTTAATTATGATTTGGTTTAGTTGTGATTTTAGTTTAATTATTATTCTTCTTGTATTGACTCTAGGACATTATTAAATTTATTAATAATAAATCGTTAGTGTTTTTGTTATGTGTCTTTTTATTATTATTTGGTACCAGTTTTTTATTTGGAGACATCATCCTTACATAGTTTATCATTGATGTCCAGTTCTACTAGTCATCCCTATAGGATCATGAAATCCTCATTAGACTTGTCTCAGACTCGTTAGGGTATTGGGTCTAATGAAATATCAACCTAATAGGCGACACCACCATCTCCATGGAAGCGCTTTCATTATAGTTGAACAGATTCACTACCTAATACATCATGGTATTTAAGTTTCACTCCAAGGATGATCGTAAGAAGGGATTATCCCTTACTTAATCGAGTTCACTCACCATTACTATCTTCTATATCTCATTATATATAAATCATTTCTAAATTCTATATAAGGAGATATAGGTACCACCCATATTTGGATATAACATAACTAGCTTCCTTGGTTGTAACATAACCACCATCACATTTTAATACTCATACAATTGTGTGCCACAATATCATAAAACTTTTATCATGTCATAACACATTATATTAAATGGTTTTCATAAATGATTCATTATATCATAACATATCGGAAATAATCATGTTCCGTCAGCATTTCATCATTTTATCAAATCGTAACCCATGGAAAAATATGTGGGTCTCATATGCATTTTATCATGGTGAAACATGTGTATGAGAAACTAGATTCCTATAAACAACTTCATATTAAACATAATCCATTAAAATATAGAATAAGAATGTGATCCTTGGATCATATACCTAGTAATGGATAAGAAACATCAAATTTTGTCATCATAGATGGAAAATGATTTTTAATGATCAATAACATGGTAATGTTCATGACAATAATAAATATTCATGAAAAAAATTTCAAAACAAATCATTATAAAATATTTGTGATATCTATTAACATGAAAATAATCATGAAAACTTATAAAGTAATGTTTCAAATTAATTTAAAAAATATCTAAGGGAAAATATCTTTTATCCTTGAATAATACTTTTTAATAGATAAAACATTTTGAAAAAAAAAATCATTAATGTATAACCTTGAAAACTTATAATGGAAAATATTAAACCATTTATAACATTTAATGAGAAGAAAATAAATTATTATTTTGAAAAAAGTTTATAAATGTTAAATAATTTTGAGAATAATTTTCTTCGAAAATAACATTGAAATCATATGGAGTAATCAATAAAAAAATTAATTATCATCATGGTTGGAAATTCCATACATTTTGTACACATAAAAGCAATGATTTTTTTCAATTTTGTGTAAAACACATATAGGTCCTGATTTTTTAAAATAACATGAATATTCCTTATAAAAACATTGTAAAATTTCAATAAATTGGTAAAAATTTATTTTCTATATCATTTTATAAATGTTAAAATTTATGTTCAGAAAACATAGTTTTGGAAGAATACGTGCCTTTGATCGAAAAGAATCTTCTCACTAAAAATATTCATTTTCAACTCTTGAGTACATAAAAATAGGATAATTAATGGAAAAAATATATTCTTGTGATAGTACCAAACTAAAAATTAATCCATTTGTTTCATGATATATGTATCATAATAATATATCATAAAAAAATTGTCATAAACAATCTTGATAAAAATTGAGAATGAAACATAAAAACGATACCACTTTGGAAACATTGAAATGTAAGAACAGTGAATCAATATAAATAAAATAAAATTCAAATATAATGATGATAAGTAAATTCATTAAATTTCATATCAATGTTCTTTTATATACTATTCGTACATGAATATAGGGGTATGATATAAGCATATGTCCCGAAGAAGGAAAATTGAGAAAAAAATCTATTATTGATTTGGTAAATTTTGAACTATAAATAGAATGAAAGAGATATAACAAAATAGATATGTAATTACCAATTAATTTAACTAGTAGAATCATAAAATACATCCATGGGATGTATATTCACCACATAAAAGGAACATGTGGGGAATATTTAATTTATCTCATATAGAATAAAAGTGAGATGAAAATCCCTTAAAATAATCTCAACATGTTTCACACTTATTAGAAACCCCATTAAAAAATATAAAATTATTATAAATATATTTCAGACCAATAATTTAATATATCTTTAATAGTTCTTATTACTTCTTTCCTTTTTTACCCATTTTTTAACAATTCCATGTTAAAATCATGTTCTGGGAATCAATTTCTTTGTTTTTCATATAGATCATGATTTGTTTTTATTGGTCACAATACATTGGTCATGGATCCATAAAATCCTTATTAATTATATTTAAATATTTCTAATATTTATAAATCAATTATATATTCAATGATAAAAATTGAATATGTTTTTGAGAAATGAAGTATATCATAATCATGGAGACTATAGGGGATACATATGAGTGAGTTACATTTCGATTTTCAATGATCATTATGAAAAAGAGGTTTGTAATATCATTTCATTATATAATTACCATAATATAATAAATCAAATATTACTTGTGTTATTATTCTTATATATATCATCCATGTGTTGTGGTGATGAAAAGATAGGTACATCGCTTTGTGAAAGAGGTAGTCCACATATACACAAAGAATATTATCATCTTTAATTGAGTGAAAAGGTAAGAATTATCATAATATATATTCTTTACAAAATGATAAATGTTTTTTTTATCTTCAATATTTTTTCATGTATATCAAATATATTTAACCATATAATCTTCCATGTAAATAATTACTGATAAAATAATCATGTTGCTTCACGAGGTGGTAGTCTGCAGTACACACAAGCAATGTTACGCTATCCCCAATGAAATGTCTAGGAGGAAGGTATATAAGATATAACAACTATAGAGATATAATTATCATATAAATATAAATATTAAACATTATATACATCATCATACCCAATCCTTATATGTTCTAATTGAAGAGTGAATGTCATTGGTTCGCGAGGCTGAAGTCCACCATACTAACAGACAATGATTTTATAACCCATTTGATTTAGGTAGTGGTGGTTATATATAATATAAATTATGTAACATAATATTAATATATTTAATACAAATAGGCTATTATATATTTATAGTTTAATGATAATTTATGGAGGTGGAGTAAGAAATTAAATTAAAACACTGGTTGAATATTGTTAGTTCTTCTTTTTATATCCTCCTTTGGTTTGAACCAAAATACTTCCTATGTTGGATTTATGATTATAATAATTATTTTAGGATGTGAGTAGTTATGTAATGAAATATTCTTTTGTAGGTGTTTTCTTAACCATACTATTTTTTTATTAATATGAGAGTAGTGGGTGGGGTTTATAAGTGAGTTGAGTGGCACACTTGTAATTTTTGTAAATAAAAAAGTGTACCAACATTTTTAAAAATAGTAATCAATTTACATTATTCATATCATTCATATCATTATATAAAAGAAAATAAATTTTATAAACCATAGGAAGATATTAAGGGTCACCTACCCTTAATAAAAAAATCACCTTACCATTAAATCACATTTATAGTCCATCAATACCATTTAACATATCATTTAAAATACTCAATTAAAAAATATACTGAGAAAATATTATATATTTCATGACTTATATTACATAATACTTGAATTCCATTACATAAATAATTCAATCATCTAACTTCTTTCTCAAACCATTTACAAGGCCTCATCATCTTTTTCCATAACACTTCCTTCCTTTCATATGTTATATATAATGTCATCATCACCAGTAATATAACCATTACTCAATTAACTATAATGATTAAATTTATGATATTTCCCATTAGGGATTTTTTTCATAATTTATATACATTCCATATTTAAAACATTCATCTATTGATAATACCTTTTAGAGACTAAACTTCTATTAAATTTTTCTAACTGAAATTTTCATTTTTTTTCATTTGCAGTTACATGATTTATGTCCTTCACATCCGAACTGAAAACATAATCTATAACATTTATAAAATTACATTGAGTTTTTATTCCCACATTATCAATATATATAGAGCATAGTCTTCTTTCCTATGTCTTTACCATTAACTGGTCTCTTATTGAACATTATCTTCCCCTTCTTTGGTGAGTATGAGAGTTAGTTAATATGAACATTGTTAATCACATGTTGTGATAAATAATTAGACATTAATTAAAAATCATGTACTCTTACCATCATCCCATTTCTAAGCTCATCATCAAATTTTTATTCACGTTCAAAGATATCTTAGTTCCTTCATGTTTTTACCATTTAATAAAAGAAAAAATCATTGGGCGAGAAACACTAACCATAATGGGAATCCAAATAATAATGAAAATAACTTAAAAGATGTATTATTTTGGACATCATTTTGTAATATATGAAACCTAAGTTTTATAGTAGGTTATTCATAGTAAAAATATATTTATATCCTTGATGATGGTTCGTAAAGGATTTATGAATTAACAATAGATTTATCTTCGGTTTTTCAAACATAGTGTGCAGCACGACCATTTTTCATACACTAGATGATGGTCAAGTTTACCTCAATGTGCCTTATTTGGTGTTATTACCACTATATATCTCTATTAAAAAGCCACATCCACAAGTAGTATCTATATAGGTATGTAATTCCTTAGAAGACACTTAGTCAATCTTATGAAAAAAATTTAGGAAATTTTTTTGAACTATGACTCACCATTAGTGTTATCTGTTTAGAAATACCTAGACATATCCTTATAAATATACCTTTGGATATTGCTAAAATTTTCTCCTCAAAGTATCCAAACATTATGTAAATATTTCTTTGGATACCATGTATATAAAAATAGTATCTCATACATGGATATTTAACCTTTATAGGTTAAGATTCATTACAATACAAATTCACATGCTTAGAGGTCATAATAGTTTTTTATCTCTAGAGACTACTTACAAAATCATGAAAAATGTGGAATGATCTTAGAAATATCCCATAACGGCCTCCACAATTTATTACTAATGAAAAACATAAACTACATAAAATTCATATTCAAATCATGGGGAAAAGAAACCTAATGAATGGTGATCTCAGATGCTCAATGAGGAAAAATCAGTGAGATGTGTAAGAATCACAAGAACATAGAAGCTTGATAACATCATCATAATATATAAAAACAATATCAGTTATATCAAAGATCATAATATTGATTCATGAAATAAATATTTGTAGTTCATAAGAAAATAATTGTAAGAAAATAAAATATCATGATATAGAGAGAATAATACTGGCATAAGACATGGAATTGTGGAATAAGCGTTGTAATATAAAATAATTTCCACAGTAGTTTTGGATCATTAAAAAAATTGATCTTGGAACTCCATTTGTGGATACACATCTTTTCCAGGACAGAGTTCCATCCCTACTGGTAGCCCTTTCCCAATTGGTAAATGGTTTTACTCCCCATACAAATCATTTTAGTTAAGGTTCACTCCCAATACCATTATAACAGACATATTCTGTTAGTTTACTTAGTTCACTACCCGTCATAGTACATCCTATATCATGAGATATAAATCTCTAACCAATGAATTTTAGTGTTATATAGGTACCATATTCCAATGCTCATAACTTGACCAACATCCTTTGTAACTAGGTAACCCCCATCACAAATTTAAAATCAATTATTTTCTAACAAGATCATAAAACAATAATCACATCATAACCCAAGTAGTGAAATATGTTTCAGAAACATTTCATCAAGACAAAACATATGGAAACTAAACTAGTTACATAAACTTTTAATCATTTCAACAAATCCTATCCTATGGAAACTGAATCTGGTTTCATAATATATTTTTTTCATGGAATACCCAGAGGAATGGTAACAAGTTTCATAATCCCTTAGTCATATTAAACAAAAAATGATTTAGAGAAAGAGTGTGAATTGTATCCTTCAATAATATCTATAGTAAATCATAACTTACATTAAATGATGTCATCAATGATGTAAATTAATTTTGAAGGATAAATCAAAATGAACATTTCATGAATAAAATAACCTTTCATTGAGAATCACTTTTTTAAAACTACATAATATAAAAAAAATTCAACATCTAATACTATTTAAATAATCATAAAATTTTATAAATTACGCTTTAGAAATATTTTAAAAAATATATGAATGAAAATGAACATTACACATTGAAAAACTATTTTTAAAAGATAAATCATATTTAAATACTTTTTTTCAATATATCCTTGAAAACATATAGTAGAATATTTAAAATTCATTTTTCACAGTTCTTGATTAAATATCCTTTACTATATGGAAATTAATTTATAAATGAAAACTTTTTTAAAAATAAAATTCATTGAAAATGAACTTCAGAACATATAAATTAATATTAAATGAAAATAATGGTAATTATGGTGGCAATTTTCATTCTTATTGTACATGTTAAGACAAATATTCCATTCACATTTTAGGTAACATAAAAATGTGCCATGTATTACAAAATGACATGAAAATTCATTTTGATTCATTTTTTAAAATTTATAACATGGTTAAAATTTTATTTAATAAATCAATATAAGATTTACATTTATATATTTCAAATATTTTTTTGAAATCATGGTTTTGGAAGGAAAATATTATTTGACCATATAGCTGATTTTCTCATAAATAACCTTTTCGAAATATAGACTACATAATGAGAGGAAATAAAATAACATGTATTATCATGAAATAAATAGTGTATAATAATATTAAATAGTTTCTTGAGAGATATATAAAAGGATTCCATCATTATTTACATGATTATAAACAAGTCTGATAAATGACGAAATTGTAATATAAGATCTTCAACACTTTGTTAATTTTGAAATATAAGACCAATGAAAGATTATTTTTAAATTGAAAATAAAATTTAAGGATTATAAATAAATTATTTATACTATGTGTCAATGCGGTTCAATATACACCTCGTACAATAATACATGTGTATCAAATAACCATATGTCTCATTGAAGAAAAATTGTGAAAACAAACCCCTTATTATTTTTTTATAATTGCTACCGTAAACCTCATGAAAGATAGATCCTAAAATGTATATGTAAGTATAGACAATGATAATTATAATCATCATAAAATTAATTTATGGGCTGTATATACACCACCTAAAATAAATAGTTGGTGCATTGGGAATTTGTCTCCCAGAAGTTAAAATTGAGATAGAAATCCATTACCATAAGTCTTGATTTCCATCACACTCATTCAAACATAGTATATAATAAATATGTGTATATTATAAATATATTATATTACAAAAATTATATATATCATACCATATATAATATAATTATTACTTTTTATTATCGGTTTATTATGTAATCCATGTTTGACTGATTAAAAATTTAGGGTTTTCTTTGAAAAGAAAATTTGAAGTGAAAGTTGGAAGCCACACAGGCTAAAAATGAAATGATATTAAACACATAATGAAAATTAAAAATCAATGAATAAAATACTATGATTATATAAAATATTAACCCTCTATAACCCCCATTTATTTTATATTACATTCATTACATGATCATTCTTGATTAGATATTCAATGTTGTTGACCATCTTATACTAATATTGGGTATATTATTCCAAATTGATCCTCCTTTCATTGAAGACACATTACATGATATGTCCTTATTTATTGATACACTCCAAGTGATCCTAAACCTCTTCAACTAAAACCATTATCTAATATATTTAATTAACATCCCCCTGATGATCATTGATTTGGGAAGCCCATTCAATCATTTCTTCCTTATAGTAATGAATGAGCTTCATAAAATTTTATTTTCCTGTATCCAACCCCTTTTGTAGAATAATTATTTCTTCCATATAATTTAAATTCTTGGAAATTCAGATATCCACTCTCATATTACAATTTTGTTCATGATCCATGGTTTCACTATTTCCCACCTTCCATATTTTTTTTGATCTTTGTTTCCATTAGTTTGGGTGTATAAGAATAATAATTATGATATTTAGAAAACATCCCCTTAATCACAATATATTCCCCCACCTATCTATTTCAATTGAAATACTTATTCCTACTTTAGATTTGGATTTATATAACTCTCATTTCCTATGAACTTTCAACTGAGACTAAACCATAGGTTTCATCATCATGTTTTCCCTTACAAATTCTTTGTATGATAGAAAGGATCTCCGCAATTATAGGGTTATGGATTCCCATATCGGCTACCTCTAATCCCCCTTTATGGTGGACATATCATTCAACCTACATAACCTCTAGGTATTTTATAAGATTTATTGCTGGAGGAGACCATCCAGGGCCTATCCTCCTCATTACCTTCACCTGGTCCTCTTTCATATATTAATTCCCCCGTATCAAATTCTGATGGGAAATTCCATCTAATATAACTCTCTCAATAGAAACCTATTGTGATTCATTTGTTTTCTCTCAATGGTCAATACACAATACCTCATCAGAGGATGGAGTGGTTACCAACGAAGCTCCATCGCTCACCTCCACTATCCCCTTTTATCAGTGAAGGGTCTTCACTTCCCCACTATGAACATCAAACATCATACAAAATCTGATGATGATTTCAACAAACTATGGATCTGGAAACATAGTTGTTACCTCCTTCTGAAGGTGATCATCTTTTTCTAAACCTAAAACAGATAGCTAGGGAACCCATTCTTAAACTGATATCATGTTACCACCTATATCTATTTTCAGATGAACCAATTCAAACTCTTGATGGTGAAGAGACCACTTCCTCATAACACCTCATTATACCACAACCCGACTAGTCATCCTCAAAAGTAAGACACTCAATATCCTTAAATCCTTTATGAGCATCATTATTTCAATGATCCACATTGATACCAAGATTTAAATAATAAATTACATGACTGAAATTAGATTAAATTACCACATAAATTAGTATATGATTCATAAGAAACCCATTTCCTGATGATTTATTCCCCATATAATTTCATCCAAATTAAATACACTAGTGATTTTGGAACATTAAAATATTTAAAACATTTAGGTGATTTGATGTGAGTATAGCATCCCGCCTTTTTATCACATAAACATTCATTACATTTTACAAAACTAAGGATCTTTAAGGTTTAGTGTCTTGGAAACCAGGAACTTTAAACATGAAAAAATAAAACATTCTTCTAAAACACTTGAAATCCTTCTCCTCATGTTCATACTAGGTTCATTACTGCATCACATAACCTGGGGACATACATCAAAATAAAGGGTGAGAAAAAAGCCCAGTAAGGGAAACAAGAGAAACATTTTACATATGAACTTGAGATACTTCAATAGGGTCATGAAAAGAACTTTAAGGAATGAGAATCAAATCATGAGGCATATCATAATAAAAATAACATTTTCATAACTTGAAGATTTGGCTACATCATTTAACATATACAATCATGAACATATCACCAAGGTCCATCTCCAAGGTTTCATTTGAAAATTACCAAGGTTATTCACCAAGGTATCGTCAAAATTGTAATCTCTAGTGGTTACATCATTACCCAATGAATTGGAGCGCTATCAGGGAACACCCTTAAATTTTCCTTTATTATAATGTGATCCACATATATCATCATCAAAAATTTCATAAATAACCCATATAGAAAAAAAATAAATGAGTTTCATTTCATAATCATAACGTTTTAAAAACTGCTTTAAAGACATGATCTTTACGTCACTTTAAACCCACGGAATGGGAGAGCGGATTTCATGTATGTAAATCCCATAATTTAAAATAGGAGATTTTTGTATATATTTGAATAAACCTATAGAAATAATATATTTTAGTATTCACATAATTACATGAAGAAATTTTGAGAAAAAGAGACAGGCATTTTGACTTGAAAATTCTGCAGCACAACTTCTACGTTATAGGGTTTTAGAAAACGTTGAATAGAGAGGGGACATGGGTCAAACAATCATAAATGACCCATAAAATAGTAGAGGAACAGAATATAATGGATTTAAGAACATGGTAATGAAATTTTAAAATATACCATATGAAATGAAGAACATGAAAGGAAGACAAAAATAAGATTTCTCTTATGAAAATTCGGCAGCCTAACAACGTTACATAAACATCAACCAAAAATGAATTGATGATGTCAAATAGGGTATCTCATAATATGAAAAAAAGACCAGTATGATAGATATAGATATCATACCCCAACATAAAAAAAAGTAACTTGCAAGACTTGACAAAGAATTAGAACTTTGAAAAGGAGAAGGGTGAATGAATCCCTTAAAAATTCTGCAGCCTAACGGCGTCACTTAAACTTCAACAAAAAATGAATTGATGAGATCAAATCGGGTCTCTCATAAAATGAACATAAGATTCCAGTATGATAGATATAGATATCATACCCCAACATAACAAAAAGGAACTTGAAAGAGATGACATGAAAGTAGAACTTCAAAATGAGAAGGGTGAAGAACCACTAAAAAAGTTCGCAGCTAACGACGCCATTTAAAACATAAAAATACTGAATGGAAGAGATCAAATGGGGTCTCTCATCATATGATCATAAAATATCAGTATGATAAATTTATAGATCATACCCCAACATAATAAAAAGGAACTTGAAATACTTTACATGATAATAGATCTTGAAAAATGAGAAGATAGAAAAAATCCGTTACAAAAATTCCGGCAGCCTAACGGCGCCACTTAAAACATCATAAAACGAAATAATGATAGTAAAAGTGGATCTCTCATTATGTGGACATGAAAAGGGAAGTAGTAGGAGTATAAAAGAACACCCTTTAACATAAGAACATGGAGCATAAAAGAAATTACATAAAAGAGATTTCTTGAAAAGAAAGAGAGAGATCAGATCCCTTACCTTAAAACGTAACTCTTAAAACTCAAAGTTTGGGACCTTGAAGGGCTTCAGGGAACCTTGGGAGGACTCCTTGGGAGGTAATGAGACCAGAACATCGTTTGGGGAGAGTGGGGAGTCGAATGGATGAGAGTATGGCTTGATATTTATAGGGAAAGTGAGGGGACAAGGCATTAATGGCCAAGGGACACCTCATTAGTGGTTTTGGCAAAACCATGGGCTTGCCCATGGTATTTTCCCATTGTATTGGCCACTTGGGGCACCTCATACCTTATCTTACTATTCATAAGTCGAACATATTGATTACAAACTTAATACATCATTTAATGATGTCATTAAACACCCGTAACATAAAAACTGTATTTTCACTATTCATAGAAAATTCAACTTTCTCAGAATAATCCCAAAATTTCCCCTTAACAAAATATCAATGCTCTGATTTCAAAAATGAACTCCATTTTATAAAAATAATTTTCTAAGTATTTTTAATTTATTTTTTAAATAAATACACTATTCACCGAAAATTCATTTTTTCAGAAAAAACCCCAAAAATTACCATAACATAATATCGGTGCTCTGAGTTCAAAAATGAAATCCATTTTATAAAAATAATTTTTTTAAATATTTTTAATTTAATTTTTAATTAAAAAAACTATTCACTCGAAAAAACTAATACTTGAATAATATTTTATGAAACCATTATTTAACCATTTTATTGAATCACATTACTTGATCAAGGTGCCTAGATTATATTAATACTTCCTTTAAGTGAGATTACTAATCTATTTGGACACATTACTAATCCTAATCATAAAAGCACTATTCATAATTTACTATTCATCAAAAATCAAGTTAATCTTATTAGACTCTAAATTTCGTACTAAACATAATTGTAGAAGACCATTTTTTGAAAATAATTACAAATTTTTAATTATTTAAGGTTTACATAAACATTTTTAAAATATCCTTTTTCTAAAATTCATCAAAAATATGCATACTATATTTATCCGGTCATTTAAAAATTCATAAACTTCATCATAAGAAGAAATCCCAATTTTTAATTAAGACAAAGGGTTACACAAGGTAGTTACGGTCTCCTTATATAGCCCCTTATCACACCAGCATAGGACCTAAGTGTAAGGTGTCCTACGGTGAGAGAATCTGAGGGAGGCTCGGCTAACATCACACGAGTAGTAATTTCTATCAGTTTGAACTTCTCACAAAGGCGATTTCGTTCTAGCTTCACATGATGAAGTTCACCTTGGGTTTGGTCTAGAGCAAAGCCTAGTGGTGCTACCTCCTTCCCAATTTCTGTTAGATGGGCTTCGATCGGTCCAAGACTACTGGGTGAGGCCATAAAATCTTCTTTCTATAATAATTAACCAAGATTACTTGTATTTAGAGACAATAATCAAAAAGTATAGTTTACAGCGGTCATATTGACCAATGGTCATATAACCATCTTGACCCAACGGTCTTATTTTAATTATAATCATGTTATCAAATGAAACATTTTTGTTGAGTATAAAAATAAAATAATATAACACATAATATTAGGAAACAAGATTTATTCAAAATTTCGGGTCGTTACATTCTTCCCCCCTTATGAAATTGCGTCCTCGCAATTTTTAAAATTGGGTGTTGAAATTTCATTAAAAGTTCCACATCGGAAAAGGAGTCAGTAAAATTATTACTTTAAAAGAATGAAAGGGAAGTACAAAGGTCACCCGAGTTAACCCACACTAGGATTCCATGTAGGAAAACATGGACATGGAAGAAAAACAAAGGGTCAAGTTCTAGGGGAGAGTGATAGAGAACATGATTAGGAGAAAGATAACCATAAGAAAATCCCAAACTTATGATGTGTGTAAACAGTCTTCGATTACCTAGTAGGAAACGTAAACCAACAACATTTTTGTTTTACATTCCTTTTCATAATTTTGAGGAATTCATTTACAACATAAAACAAAAACATAAGAAAATATACCTATCTTCAGGTAGAGTTTCATCCTTTAATAAGTTTCTACACAAAACTAATCTTTTCTCCAAACTATGAGCATTCAAAACTACTTGGTCTCATCAAAACACAAGAATCATCTTCATAATCCACAAAAGATTAACTATCTATTTCTTCTATCTTTAAACATTATCCCAAAAACATAAAGGGTAAGGTAAAACACCTCTTCAAAAAGAAAGAATCCCATAGGAATGGAAACTACTTTTAAATCTTCAATGTTCTATGCTACAACCCATAGTTCATCATTGACCATTCCATAAATAACGGTCATTAAGATTCCACAAAATAAACCAAGCTAATATTGAAACCCAAATACAAGAAGGATTTCATAACAGAGTCTTCCAAAATAAACTTCATTGTTCATCTCCAAACAACATCATCCACTCCTAACATCTTATAACAAAAGTAGCTAACCTAAACATATTTTACCCAAGATAGGTTAATCATTTCCACAACTAACCTAAATTACTACAAGTCCACCTTAAATTCATCAATTCTTCAAAATATAAGTCAACCTTACCCCTCAATGAAAATACTGTAGTAATCTATTTACCTCGATCATATAGGGTCCCAAAAATAGTGAATGTCTTCCAAAATAATAATCAAATTTTAATCCCCTAATCATCCATATCTTATTAATACGACAATTGTATCATTTCCTATCACATTGATTGTTGGGACATGTTCTTCCATTTCCCGCCATTAACTAAGAAATGAAACCATAATTAGGGGCTTAAATACATAGCCAATAATCATGAAAAGGAACCGAAATCATATAAGGATAACTTGTAGAAGAAAAGTATAACCTAACTTGTGATCCCCTAGGTTCCCATCTAGGTTATCCATGATCATATATTCTTATGTGAATATTTATTTTATTTTATCTTTGTTCCTTTAACAATGGTTCATACTAAGCTTATGAATTTACCAAAGCATATCCCCTGGGAGGGTCGTATCCAAGAGTGCAGCAAGGCATGTTGTCGTGTACCAGTTCCCATTCGAGTCTAGCTCAAAGAGGTGTTTTGGGTTTTACCCCTATGTACATCTGTGTCAGAGCCACCTCTACCTGCTCCCAGAAAGGGATGTATTTGCTTGGCGACCCCTTACTCAATACTCACCAAAATACCATGAAGATTTCCTATTTTTTTAACTTTTCTATAGGCTTCTTCCTAAAGTTTTCATATCCTAATTTCAACAAATAACTATAACATACTTTTATACCAACTATAGCATCCCACCTTTTTATCACATAAACTTTCATTAAATTTTACAAAACCGAGGATCTTTAAGGTTTAGTGTCTTGGAAACCAGGAACTTTAAACATGAAAACATAAAACATTTTCTAAAACACTTGAAAGGATTATCCTCATTTTCATCCTAGGTTAATTACTGCATCACATAACCTGGGGACATTCATCAAAAGAAAGGGTGAGCAAAAAGCCCTATAAGGGAAACAAGAGAAACATTTTACTTGTGAACTTGAGATACTTCAATAAGGTCATGAAAAGAACTTTAAGGCATGCGAATGAAATAATGAGGCCTATCATAATAAAAATAACATTTTCATAACTTGATGAGGTGGCTACATCAATTAACATATACAATCATGAACATATCACCAACGTCCATCCCCAAGGTGTCATTTGAAAATTACCAAGGTTATTCACCAAGGTATCGTGAGAATTGTAATCTCTAGTGGTTACATCATTACCCAATGCATTAGAGAGAGATATCAGGGTGCACCCTTAAATTTTCCTTTATTATCATGTTATCCACATATATAATCATCAAAAATTTAATAAATAACCCATATAGAAAAAAAAATAAATGGGTTTCATTACATAATCATAACGTTTTAACAACTGCTTTAAAGACATGATATTTACGTCACTTTAAACCCACGGAAGGGGAGAGAGGGTTTCATGTATGTAAATCCCAGAATTTAAAATAGAACATTTTTGTATATATGTGAATAACCCTTTAGAAATAAGAGCTTTGAGTACTCACTTAATAACATGAAGTAATTTTGAGAAAAAGAGAGAGGCATTTTGAGATGAAAATTCTGCAGCACAACGGCTACATTACAGGGTTTTAGAAAACGTTGAAAAGAGAGGGGACATGGGTCAAAAAATCATAAATGACCCATAAAACAGTAGAGGGACAGAATATAAAAGATTTAAGAACATGGTAATGAAATTTGATAATATACCATATGAAATGAAGAACATGAAAGGAAGACAAAAATAAGATTTCTCTTATGAAAATTCGGCAGCCTAACAGCGTTACATAAACATAAACCAAAAATGAATTGATGATGTCAAATAGGTTCTCTCATCATATGAACATAAAATATCAGTATTATAGATATAGAGATCATACCCCAACATAATAAAAAGGAACTTTCAAGACTTGACATGGAATTATAACTTTGAAAAGGAGAAGGGTGAAAGAATCCCTTAAAAATTCGGCAGCCTAACGGCGTCGCTTAAACTTCAACAAAAAATGAATTGATGAGATCAAATAGGGTATCTCATAATATGAACATAAGAGTCCTGTATGATAGATATATATATCATACCCCAACATAAAAAAAGGAACTTGAAAGAATTGACATGAAAGTAGAACTTCAAAATGTGAACGGTGAAGAACCACTTAAAAATTTGGCAGCCTAACGGCGCCATTTATAACTTCAAAATACTGAATTGAAGTGATAAAATGGGGTCTCTAATCATATGATCATAAAAGATCAGTATGATAAATTTAGATATCATACCCCAACATAATAATAAATAACTTGAAATACTTTACATGATAATAGATCTTGAAAAATGAGAAGGGAGAAACAATCCGTTATAAAAATTTCGGCAGCCTAACGGCGCCACTTAAAACTTCATAAAACGAAATAATGAGAGTAATAGGGAATCTATCATTATGTGAACATGATAAGGGAAGTATGTTGAGTATAAAATAACACACTTTAACATAAGAACATGGAGCATAAATGAAATTACAAAAAAGAGATTTCTTGAAAATAAAGAGAGAGATCAGATCCCTTACCTTAAAACGTAACTCTTAAAACTCAAAGGATGGGACCTTGAGGGATTGGGGGAACCTTGGGAGGACTCCTTGGGAGGTAATGAGACCAGAACATCGTATGGGGAGAGTGGGGAGTCGAATGGATGAGAGGATGGCTTGGTATTTATAGGGAAAGTGGGGGGATAAGGCATTAATGGCCAAGGGACACCTCATTAGTGGTTTTGGCAAAACCATGGTCTTGGCCATGGAATTTTCCCATGGTATTGGCCACATGGGACACGTCATACCTTATATTACTATTCATAAGTTGAACATATTGATTTCAAACTTAATACATCATTTAATGATGTCATTAAACACCCGTAACTGAAAAACTGTATTTTCACTATTCATCGAAAATTCAACTTTCTCAGAATAATCCCAAAATTTCCCCTTAACAAAATATCAATGCTCTGATTTCAAAAATGAACTCCATTTTATAAAAATAATTTTCTAAGTATTTTTAATTTATTTTTTAAATAAATACACTATTCATCGAAAATTCATTTTTTCAGAAAAAACCCCAAAAATTACCATAACATAATATCGGTGCTCTGAGTTCAAAAATGAAATCCATTTTATAAAAATAATTTTTTTAAATTTTTTTAATTTATTTTTTAATTAAAAAACCCTATTCACTCGAAAAAAGTAATACTTGAATAATAATTTATGAAACCGTTATTTAACCATTTTATTGAATCACATTACTTAATCAAGGTGCCTAGATTATATTAATACTTTCTTTAAGTGAGATTATTAATCCATTTGGACACATTACTAATCCTAATCATAATATCACTATTCATAATTTACTATTCATAAAAAATAAAGTTAATCTTATTAGACTCTAAATTTCGTACTAAACATAATTGTAGAAGACCATTTTTTGAAAATCATTACACATTTCTTACTATTTAATGTTTAAATAAACATTTTTAAAATATCTTTTTTCTAAAATTCATCAAAAATATGCATACTATATTTATCCGGTCATTTAAAAATTCATAATCTTCATCATAAGAAGAAATACCAATTTTTATTTAAAACAAAAGATTACACAAGGCAGTTACATTCTCCTTACATAGCCCCTTATCACACCATCATAGGACCTATGTGTAAGGTGTGCTAAGGTGATAGAATCTGAGGGAGGCTCAGCTAACATCGCACGAGTAGTAATTTCTATCAGTTTGAACTTCCCGCAAAGGCGATTCCGTTCTAGCTTCACACAATGAAGTTCGGCTTGGGTTTGGTCCAGAGCAAAGCCCAGTGGTGCTACCTCCTTCCCATGTTCTGTTAGATGGGCTTTGATCTGTCCCAGACTACTGGGTGAGGCCATCGAATCTTCTTTCTATAATAATTAACCAAGATTACTTGTATTTGGAGACAATAATCAAAACCTATAGTTTCCAGCGGTCATATTGACCAATGGTCATATAACCGTCTAAACCCAACGGTCTCATTTTAATTATAATCATGTTATCAAATGAAACATTTTTGTTGAGTATAAAAATAAAATAAAATAACACATAAAATTAGGAAACAAGATTTATTCAAAATTTTGGGTCGTTACAGTGAGAATGGGATTGTGTTTGATGTATTTTATATTGAAAATTCCTGAGTACATGTCCTATCAACCTAAGGATGGATAGATTCCAAAAGATAATGGGTAATCAAGGATGATGTAACCAAATGACTATTGAGGGTGGGTCATGATGTAAGTGAAAAATGAATAACAATGAAATAGATATAACTGCATTGAATTTAAATATTTGGGATCCCTAGACCACACTCGAATCATGTCATATTTATATCTTAATTTAGTAAGGAGGATTCATGTGTCGAGTAATAAAAAACCACTAAACCCAATACTATTCAAAATATATTTATTAATATGTTCAAATAAACTATTACTGGATGAATACTAATTAATCGCGAAACCAATGAGTATTTGATTATAGAAGATACTATAAACAATTCTGAATCATTAATAATTATGGATTAATTTCTTTTGGATTCACAAAATCTAAATAAAAAGACAGATATTTGAGATAATAATACGAAATGAGTGGAAGGTATCCATATTATTGGATAGATTCTAGAAAGGGGTGCACGACCCATCCCCTAGTGGAGGGGAAGGGGCTAGGAGATCGCTTATTTTTAATCTTTTCATTAGTGGAGGGAGCTTCAGGACAGAGGGAGTGTCGGGGATTTATCATAATGAAATCCTCCAATACTTATTAATTTCATGTCGAAGACATGTTTCAGATAATAAATACACTATTTTTCATAAATGTCATTATTTATTATATTTGGTCTCAATTTGACCAGAGTTCCATCACCTCCAGAATAATAATCATTACATAGTTATCATATTCATACATGTATTGTAAATTTAATACCAATTAGGAAACATTATTTTTATATGTGGAGTACATTACAATCAATTATATGGTAGTTTGTTTCTACGAATGAGTAATGTTTCCATTTTACTATTATTTTTTAAGTCTGGTGATTTTTTAATATAGAACATTCAGTAAGAATTGGATTTTTTCTATCAGATGAATGTATGGAGTGAACTAGTCCTTTTAAAAACATGATGACTAAAGTTAGATTTTTTAGAACTCAGTTACTCTCATTATAGTTTTTTTACCTGAGTATATGTGTTGGGTGAAATTATAAACCATTAAAATTATCGTAGAAAATTTTAAAATTATTATTAAATTAGTTAAATATTAATTTATTTCGGGAGGATCATTTGGTCTTATTATTTCAGTGGAACGTCATATTGAGATTTTATCTCTATCATTGAATCCAGAAAAGAGATTTAGGCATAGGATTTCTATAATCATAGATCGGGAAATGGGGCTATCCTGGGCCCCCTTCTTATTTTTCATTCCTTTTTTCTAATATTGATTTTATTTTTTCTTCATTTACTTCTCCCATTCGGACTCTAATGGATCTCCCTATTGGAATCCACATTTATTTTACTTTTAGAGAAAATTTAACATTGATATATAAAGAGTGAGGGAGAAGGAAATAGGTACTACCACAATGATCGAGATGTGCCAGATTTTTGTGCAGTATCTAGGGATCACAGAAACAGGTGAAGCTCTAATATATTGAATACCAATTTAGAACTTTTTAATTTATCCTCCATAGATATCATTATATATTCCATTTTATAGTACTTATCACGTATTATGTTTTCTTATGACACCTTATGGTCCGATATCTTGATTTTGGGGGGAAACAGGTGATTTGAGAGATTTCATAGGTTTCTCCACTGTGAATCTAGATCACATGAAATGTAATTACATAAAACATTTCATGTTTTCGTCATTTTTTTTGAAGATTATATTTTTCGTGTTACAAAAAAATGTATGGGGTATACATGCTTTGTACTTGGACTCATCCAAGTAGTCGAGTACTAGGATAGGAATCTCGTGTAGTGAAACTATCCTTGTAGAGAACACAGCCAAACCCTGTGTGGTTTGCACACTATGTTGATGTACATAACCATGTGTTATACATGGATAGATCATGTGTGGTACATGAAAAGGTTCCTCATGTAGGGTACACATAGTGAACATGACTAACATAAAATTTACTTGGGTTTTTACATGCCATGTTCGGCAACATTATGCACCAATGTGGGGATTTGGGGGAACACAGCACATACTGAGTAATCATACTATGTAATGCCCTCCTCTACCCCTATAGGATATTTCATGACTTAAACCTATTATTTTGATATGAAAAAATTTCTAGTATATTCGATTTATGCCTTCACTTAGAGCATGATGGTAATAATCTAGAGGTTTTTGAGGACTCCTAGGTCACATTTAATGATTTTTCTAATCATATTGTTTCATCATACAGTAATCAAATATAATTTTCTCCTAATAGATAAAGATGTTTTTAGATGATCCATGCTCTATATCTCATGACCAATGATTTTGTATCTGTCCCATAATTGTTTCTACCTTCTGAGCTGTTCTATTCTATCCTAGGAGGTGATGATGTTAGATTCGTCTAAGGTTCATGTGTATGATTATGCTACATACATTACATTCCAGAGGATCCCATATAAGATCTCACTATCATCTTCCTATTACTGAGGGTCCAGTGATGGATTCCTTTGATAAATGAGGAAATAGGAAATCCATGGTATTATCCATTTCCAATATACCATTATAAGGATACCATGTAGGATACATCTTCCTACGTACTTTGTTGTGACTATCCTTTATAGGTCACCCCTTCTTATATATTATTCCAAGGATCCCATGGATGATTCCACAACTCACATACAATCAGGGAAAAAATATATAATTTCAAATTTTAACTTCACTACTGAGGATCTCGACTATAATGACTCTATTTTTTATGAAATGATGGAATTAGTGGGTGCCCCATTTTTTGGATGACCCTAAGATAGTATGTCAAGGTTTAGTAGAGATGGTAGCGGGTGTCACTGCAGAACCCATTCAGAACTAGAAAGTCTGTGATGATAGGGATGTAATTGTATGTTTATGTATTCGAACACCCTCACTCTTTTTTTATAATTTCACAAGTTTATTACTAATTCATGGGGGAGTAACATAGTTAGTTTCATGTTGTTAGTTTATTAGCCAGTTGTCATGTGTATTCCTTTATCATTGGGATGCCTAGACATATTTCCTAGGACCTAATTTCTTCGATATGAAATTATTATTTTATTAGGAATACCCTAAGGTTCTTCCAAGGAAATATATATTGATCCTATATATTTTATGATTATAATATATATAAATTTCCAATTATTTTTTCCTCTGAACTGGACCTTGATCTAGTAATGATGACATAGTGGTGTGTATTCCTTAATAATTATATTGAATGATGATTATTCAATCCAAAGTGACGTGGGGGATTCTTATATCCTCTAACTAGTATGTTATTGGGAAGATTCCTCTTTCTTAAAATGTTTATATGATCAGTCTGATTATGATACTATAAATCTAATTGTACTTGTGGATGATTATTCTATCATGATCGATAGTAATGATTACATTATCCTGGATTAATTATATGACAATGGTGTTGGGAATGGAATTCAAATTTGTTGTTTTCTCAGAGATTATTATATGATATCGAGTGATGGATATTGGTATCTTCCTTATGATTAGAGACCATTAGGGGTGTGAATGATGTCTCACTGGTGAGCTCCCATTGATTATTGGTAAAGGACTAGACCAATAGGGATTATTTGATACACAAAGTCATGACTGCTGACGGAGAGAGACTTAGGTCTCAACCAGAGGAATATATTTACATGACTTGGGAGAGATTTCGTCCATCTATAGGCCATTTATTTTATTTCCACATGTACATCACTTGAATTATAAAGTATAGTGATTGGTCTTTAGTATGTGTGAACCTAGGGTAAGGATGGGTATCCACCTATGGTGATATAGCTTGGTTATAAACTATATCGACACTGAATGTTACATGTATTATCGATTGATATTATAGACCCATAGATTAAATTAAATATACAAGGCTTGAGTGGTAAAAAATCGATCTCAATGCATGCTGCACATGATATTTAGGTGATCGGGATTACAAACCCATAGACCAACTGTTATTTATTTATGTTATTTCATTTACCTTACTCACAAATATTAATATTTATGTATACATGTAAATTTATATGAATTTATATATATATATATATATATTCATATAAATATAAATAGAAATGATTAAACATCACCCAGTTGATGAGGATTATGAACCTACAAATTGAATGTGGTTTCACATTATTTGATTTATTTATATGTTCATTTTTTCACATATATGTTGAGAATATTTTATGTGAATGAACTTATTGAATCATATTATAAAATAATCACTGGGATGGCCTTCAAATAGTATTTTTCTTCTCTATAGATGATACTTGGTGGGTGTTAATACCTTATTTATACATAGCATGTTGAGCATGGATTGAAGGTGGTTAGGGATATGACTGAAAGTTACTTGATTGAGTGGAGTAGCTCATGTGGACTTCTTATAATCATTATATTAAAGTTTGACAATGTATGGAGACCATGTATTTTGTCTATCACAATGTTATTAGTGGAGACCAATACAACTATTTTATTTTATTTTTTGTACTTTTATTGTGTAGATTTCCTAGTGGGTGAGTAGTGTTGTATTTATGAAATAGTTTTTCAAGATTTTATGTCATTCCATTTATTATTGTAGTATATTCTATTTATGTTTATTTATTTTTTCACCCCTATGTTTATTTATATCTTGGAAGATATATAGCTATTTAAACTACTTTTTACTCTAATACAAGGATATAGTATCTCCATAGAGGCACCCATGGACCTATATAATAGATAGAAGCCAATGGAATATGGGGAGGTGTGTGTGAGGCCTCCTAAAAACATACTCGGAGCACTGAATTAGTAGAAACCAGGACAGGGTTTTAAAAAGTTATATCTAAACTATTTCTTTTCTTATTTTATTAATATATGGGATATGGTAAACATGTTTTTTAGATATGTATGATATCCTAATAAATATAACATTTGGTTTCATCAAGTACTCTTCTTCTAGTAAAAAGTATTAGTTATTAATGTTATGATATTACAGTTTAGATTTATGATGTTATAGTTTTATATGATTTTTTTCTTTGGGATATTCACAGTTTGTGTGCATGTTATAATATATTTTGGATTTATAGCACTTGGATTGCTGGAATGAAGCAAGGGTAAGATTTTTATTATTTATTGGAAAATGAATGAGGCATATCATGCATCATACTAGGCATGTAAGATTCACATTTCATAGTGATAATAGTGTATGATCTTAGGGATGATAGATGATAATTGTTTAATGTATCAAAAAAACATATATGGTGACTTCCTATATCATTTTTTGTTGATCTTATAAATAATTGAGCCTAGAAGGATATATATTTCTTTCTCATGGAAGGTGATATGAATCAATAATGAGATAGAAGATGGTGACGCTCATGACTCGGTCCTAGTGCACGGAAGTTGGAGTGACCCTGGTAGGTTAATAGAACATAAGAGTTTCATGTGTTATACCCCTTTTATGGTATTGTTTCAGAACTAATTTTTAAAATTGATTGAAATAATCTTTATAGTGTTTTACTTTATATATTGGATTGAAATTCCACTTTACCGACCATTAATTGTGGATATCTTGTCAGATCCTGGAGTATAAATATGATATGTGCTAAGATATTTCTTATAAACTAGAACTCATGTTTGTATTACCATATATTGAATCATAATGAGTGTTAGTTTAGTATCTTTTCTATACTAATATCGTTAGATCTAAGTATTTTTTTCTTATATGTATGCTTGAAGATGATTTGGCCCCTTACATGCCATATTTATAGTTTTGAACCTAATATGTCATTTTTGTCTTAACCTATATTTGAAAGGTCTTATCAATATGAATAGGTGGGGGATATATAGGCCCTTTGTACAATCTCAGGACCATTTAGGTCGACATTTATTTCCATCCAGTGGAACTTGGTAGTGAAGCTGGTAGAGTTTTTTTAAATTTTTTTAGGAAATTTTCTTACTTGAATGCTCCTTGAGAATTATTTAGCTTAATCCTCCGCTTTTTTGATATAGTCATATTGATTCATTTATCTATTATTAATGAATATTGGGTGTATTTGTATCAAGACTAGATTCATTATGCTAGATTATTAGATTGTATATTCACGTTGAATAGTGTTTCTACAATTGAAAATGTATTCCAAGAATAATTTGATGCTCATAATGAGAACAACATCAACTGACATGTCGTCCTTAAATAAATCAATGAAGAAGTGTGGTTCTTTATTTTGAAGTGTATTTTCAAGGGATCTTCAGGGTTATTTATACTGACATGCCATGTGGTCCGATCATCTTATCATAATGATGGGAGACACATGAGTGCATGATTCAGGTGATAATGGTATAAACTGATTGTGCCTATTGTAATTTAATAATTTTAATTAGTGGTTTTATAGGTGAAAACTATGGATCAATGTTTTCCATTATTTTTGATTTAATGGTTTCTTTTAAGTTTTGGGTAAAAGTAAAATGTGCCTCTGTGGTAGAGGCAACATCAGAAATGAATCTGGAAGAGAAAGTTGTTTGACCTATGGATAGACCTGGACTTGCTTTTTCGGACTCATGGGTTCAAGTTATGGTTAAATAAATTTTTTTCCTTATTTGATGTGGACACTTCATATATATAGATATTCATTCCTATCAATAGAATATTAGGTTAATCCTTTTTAGATATAATCCTTCTATATCTTGACATTATCTTAAGTATGTGGAGATAATTCAAGTTCTGTATTGAGAATATTTTCTTATAAATTTTCTTTTGTAGTTTGGAAATGAAACATATTGAGGCTATTCTTAAGGAGAATTATAACGTATTACATATGCTTTGTATTTCACAATTTTCCATTTGAGGATGGAGACCCTCATTTTCAATTGTATTATGGAATTCCCAAAATCCCTTGATGACTTTGTTTTTATAGAAGAAAGTAAGGATATTCCAATGGTGGGGAGTTCTCGATCAGTTGTAGTTAAAATACTCCCATGTGTGAGATAGTTCATTAAAATGGGATATTTGTAATTAGATAGTGGATATGGATTTTTTTCATAATATGAGGTTGTGATAATTTCTTCTTTTTTCTCCCAAGGATTCTCGAGGAAGAGAAGGTTTATAGTGGGGATATTGTAAGGTCACGGTTTTTACAAGGATTAAATTAGAGAATGAATATGAATTTTTTTTTTTCAATTTATTTATTGTAAGTTGTAAAATGATATATTTTTTTCTTATGAGGATTTGTTATATTTTTTTGACATGTAAATTGGTCAATGAATATGGTGTTTACACTAGGCTGGGAGTTTTGTGGAATTATGAACTATTAAATTCTCAAGGGTATAATTAATATTTAATATTTAATTAATTAAATATTATTTTTTTAATAAATGTTCCCATAGCCATATATTTTTAACAGAGCATTGGATTGATATTATTTCTTTTCTGTTGAGTCCTTAATATGGGGGGTTTTCCATGTCACATCATAACCTCAGGATGGTTGTGGGGGAGGTCTAAGTCCCCCTTTTTATTTCCTAGTATTTTCACCCCTTTATTTTCGTATTTTATTTTATTTTATTTATATAATTTTTCTTCTCATTCATGAACCTATGGTATTCACTATTGTAATTACTAAGATAGAATATGGGATAGGGAGTGATATAGTTAGAGAGAGGGTCAGAGGATAAAGGAGGTTCTACAGTAGAGATCGGGACACACTAGATCATTATGCTGAAACTAAAGATCAGGAAAATGGGTAATGCATCAAAAAATTACACCCAAATATATTACTTTTTAATTTTTTACCATCTAACCTTATTTTTTTTTCATGTTTCATTTTTCTATTATAATTTCTAAAGCCCCTCTTTTAGTCGACCTATTTTTTATGGAAAAAACTGGGGGTTCGGGCGATTTTATTGGTTTCCTATTCGAGAATCCAAATCAAATGATGTGTGCCTTATAAACACACCCCATGTGTTCTATTTATTTTTTATGTTTATATTTTTAATGTACATGCTATGTATAGGTTATACACATAATGCATTGGGACTCAAACATGTAGTTGATTACTTGGCTAGACAACCTATGTAGGGGAACACAACCATATAGATTACAAATGTCATGTATATGTACATGACCAAACGTTATACATGGATAAAACATGTGAGCAACACATAATGTTACCTCATGTATGGTTTATGTCAGGTACATGAATAAAATAGAATGAACATTGGTTTTTAAAAGCCAATTATGACTATAGTACAGTCTTAAGTGGGGTTTTGGGAATACATGATGTATTCTAAGTAACCATGAATTGTGCTTCCCCTACAAACCATTTTGGGGTTTTTTGTCTCTTAATTCATAGGAGTGGGAAATTGACCCATGAGTAGTACATTCTAAATATCTCTTCACATATATTGTGATTGTAAGACTACTGAGATGTTTTATGTAGTATTAAATCACATTTCAGGCTTTTCTTGAAGAATAGGTACTTACTCGCGTAATTAAATCCAATTATGTACTAATTGTATGGCTTGATATGATATAGGCCATGTTTTTTATCTCCTAAGCTATGATATTTATACTTTCCCTTGAGAACATATAAATTGTGAGATTTTACCTTTTGGAATCAGATTCTGTGCGTTTAGTTGCTTCAGAGGATCCAATATAAGATTCTAATACATATTTTTCAACAAAGAGGATGATGTATATAATACCTCTTTCTTATTTGTGTTAACGGAATTCCACTATGGGATTCCTTTGATTAATTATGTCATAGAAAATACCATGTAGGATCCTTTACTTATGTAACAATATGAGGATACAAGTAGGATACCTATTCCTACATAATTTATTGTGAGGGTCCCCTATAGGAAACCAAATAATATGTATCATTCCAAGGATCTCAAGTAGGATTATTGTTTTCACATACCTTTAAGGATACACTGAATAATTCATCATTTAAATTATTTTCTAAGGATACCTTGTATGACACATCTCTTTATTATGACTTGAGGGACCCAGTGAAAACCCTATTGTTTAACCAACTCTGCACTAGTATGTCAGGTTTAGGTAGATATTGTAGTGGGTGTTACCATAGAACCTATCATGAACATGTAATATTGTGAATATATGTATGTAGTGTGTGTTTATGGGTTCATACATCCTCAAAATGTATTTATACTTCACACATTTATTGATAATACAATGCTGATTAAAAGAGGTTATTTGTGGTTGGTGGCTGATAAGCGTGATGTGATTTGTATTACATTCTCTTTTTCATGCCAATAAGTATTTCCTACGATCCAACATTGGATAATTGTTAATATTACTCTACTTGGAATACCACGAGGTAATACATTGTATACCGCTATTGGTCCACTATCTTTGATTGTTTTGTTATTTTGATTTATGGAAGTTCTTAATGGGATCTATCCTATAATCCTATGATTATGATATACGGGCGTGGCATCCCTAATAATGATACTCATGGAAAATTACACTCTCTAATTTGAAACATTTTATGCCACTCTCCATAATATATATGTTATTTGTATGATTCCACCATCCTATAGTTTTATGTTAATATGATGATTTTTCACTCATAAATAAGATTATAAATTTGGATTTTTATTATCCACCAAGAGATAGGTATTATTACTCTCTCCATGATTTAATTCTCATGGATTATTACACTCTCCTGAGTGATGGAAAATATTATACTCTCCCTAATCTGAGACCTGAAGTGATGGTTATGATGTATCAATAGAGATATATCATGGAATATAGCCTAAGGATCAGATCATTAGGTATTATTCGAGTAGCAATGTCGTGACCACATATATATCCGGACCTATAGATTATAAATGGTATTATATTTTCATAGACTGAGTGGAATTTCATCCTGATCTATTAAATTCATAGTATATATAGATATAATTCTCTCTAATACCTTGTTATAGTGATTGAAGGTGAGTACTAGTGATCCTAGGGTTATGACCAGTATCCCCCTGCGATGAAAAATCTTTCTTAGAAACATTTTTGGAGTATGCCATAATAGTTACTATTAATTTCTATTATGTACCTATGTATTTAATTATAGATGTATGAATTGACTGGTATAAAATCCATCTCCATTCCCTTTGAATAGTATATCTATGTTATCAGGATTATGGACCCAAGAATTGACTACTCTCTATTTCTGTTATTTCCTTCACCTAACTTGTGTATATTCATATTGACATATATATGTATGTGTATGGGAATATACATATAAACACACACACATATATATACATGATTAAACATCACCCAATTTACTAGGATTTCGGACAAAGGTATTAGATGCGTTTTCATGGTATTTAATTTATTCATCTTTTTAACAATTTTTTATATATAATGAGCATATTTCGTGAGAAATAACTTATAGCTCCATCTTATAAGTTTGACATTGGGGAGTATAAATGAGTCATTTTCTCACCCCTTTAAATTTACCTTAATGTGTGCATAGACATTTTGTATTATTTCATGTTGAACACAAATCCATGGTGGTTATGGAAGAAGCATAGAGTTACATGATCGAACATAGATACTTATATGTAATTATAATTATTGTGATGATACAATTTGACATTGTTTCGAGATTAGGTATGTGGTCTGGATCAGTGTTAGTAGCAGAGACCCATAATTGTTTCCATTTATTTTATGCACTCATACTATATGGTCAACCTAGTGGGTGGCCAGTTTTTTATTTTCAACATAAATGTTTGTGCTTTTGTATCATTTCGTTTATTATTAAAACATGTCTTCTATAAGTTAATTTATTTATTTATACCTATCATTATATAATTCTTGGATTATATCTAATTTTTTCCACTATTTTTAAACTAATATTTGTGAATAATATTTCCAATAAAACACCCTAGGACCTCAGTTCTAGTCAGCAGCCTCTATCATATAGAGAGGTTCTTTTGAGGACACATAACAAACTGGCTCAGAGCACTAAATTAGTGGCATCTGGATCTGGATGTTACATGATTATTAAAGAAACTAGGTTGGTAATATAATATATTTAAAACATTTATTTATATCATAAATACCACATTAAATATAAATAAACATATACAAATCATCCATGTGGTGTGGTGATGAACATAGAGTTACATTTCTTCGTGAAGGTGGTAGTATTCAAGTACACAATTGAAATTTTCATCTATCAGTGAGTTAAATGGAAAAAAGAATAATTATATATTATAATTTTATAAAGATGAATATTTCATTAAAATCATAATACTTTCATTTTTTTACATATATTTATCCTTATTGTCATCCATGTAATGCATTAGTGAAAAAAGAATCCCATCACATTATGAAGGGGTGGTCCACCGTACACACGAGTGATGATCTCATATACTCTATTGAATGGAATGTAAATTAGGTATATATGATATAATTACTCTATATTTATAACTATTTTATGAATTTTATTTTTTTATAATTTATATACATAATCACACCCAACCCTGGGTGGTGGTAATATAAAAATGAATGACATCTGTTCATATATAGGTAGTTCACAGTGCACAAGAATAATGATTTTCCACCACTTTGATGGATGTAGAGATAGTTGTAGGTAATTTACTTAATTTGAAAACATATATATATATATATATATATATGTAGGATAAAAATTATATTATGTGCGGTTTTTTAATAATAATTTAGGGAGGTGGAAGAATAAATAATATAAAAACTCTCATTGAATAAAGTTACCTTTTTCAGGTAAATTCTTTAGGATTACATGGAAATCATACCATCATGGATTATATGGTGTAATTTTTTAAGGTAAATTGGTTGGATTTTTTTGATCCAAAATTTTTTCTAAGTTGTGAAAAAGACAAGATACGACCTTCCTTTTATATGTGATGTTAGTGGAACACTTGTAATTTTTTAAAATTAAATGGAATACTAAGGATATTCAAATAAACAATGGTCAGAATGGACTATTAGAAAGAATTAGACATTATATGGTCGAAATATGGCCATATAATTGATTTTAGTCATGTTTTTATATTACATTACAAAATATATTATTAGTTTAATTCTCTATATAAACCCATTTTTTTCCATAACTATAGTAAATAATTATTTACTGTATTCAATATTGAATTTGGTAAATAAATAATTTTTTCTTAAAATATTACATTAATTATTATTTTTCCAAATATGGAATACATTTTTATAAAATCAATTAAAATAGTTGAAGAATACTAATATAATATTAATACCCTAGACGCGATGAGATAATAGGTTTTCAATAAGAAAATGTTCAAATGTTTATAAAGCTTATATATCAAAATTCAATATAAAAATGATATAGTGACCTATTTTGGATTAGATTATATATATTTTTACTGATTTAAATTTAAAACTAATTAAAAATATAATTCCCTATTATATATTATTTAAAAAAATAGGCATTTTCTAATTAATATACAGTATTGTTACGAGTAATCTTAATAATGAATATTTTATAAAAATTCCCAAAAAGTCACCATAATATATGATTTGTATACTGACATAAAAAATGAACATTAATTTTCAACTAATCATTAATATAATTTAAAATACTATTTAAGAAAAATGTCTAAAAAGGGTGAAAAAAACCTCATTTAAAATAATATAGCTGTTAAGCATAAAATTAGATTTATTCTTTTATATTATCGACAAAAAACATAAGATGAATTATAAATAGTTGGATGAATATTTAATAGATAAATTTCAGTAAAAAAAGTCTCCCAAAGTTGTTATTTAAATTTATCAAGTAAAAATCTTTCTATTTATATGAAAATCATTTGAAGAAAAAAAAATTTATTTTTAATAAAATTATTTTCATTTTCATATTATTGGTAATGAATGAATTCATATTCTATAAATGTGCAAACCATCTATTTTCATAATTTAGAAAATATTATGCACAACTTATATTCCAATGACTAGGTGGTAATAATCATCTAACAATATTTTAATAATATAATACATTGCATTCAAACTCGGTGTTTCATGTAACATAAGAAAATTTATGTGTTTTATGAAATGTAAACTAAAATAAATGTTTTTTTAATGAAAATATAAAAAAGAATAAATTTATTTGGGAAAAAATATTTCAAAAAATATCGGGGTGTTATATTATGGTATTGTCTTCTCATTACCCTAAAAAATATAAAAATACTAAAACATAAAAACTGTTAGTTAAATATATTTAAAGTTGAAAAGGTAAATATTTCTCTAAATAAAAAAGTCTCATTATATTTTTTTTAACATTGACAGTAATCAATATGTTATGGGATAAATCAGAAATTATTTTTTAATAATATGTATTGAAAATTATATGAAACCCGTCAAATCCTGAAAATAATAAAAATAATATAAAAATTAATGGATATTATGATTATCTTGGAGAATATGTTAAGGGGAGAAAATATGAGTGTTTTTTCCTCGGAGTCTTATGTTTGGTCCATGAATCAATATTTACAAGTGATATATAAGGTGTCTATTTATTGAACTAAAAACACCCAATAGTTCTGTATCCATGTGGACCTATATTCTGAAGGCAAGCACCCACCATGCAGTTGTTATGATGATGCTTAAGAAGTCACATTGGTTGAGAGGATGGGAGGCCTAGTTCATCACAACCTTTTGTGGGGAATTATTTCCTACTTAGAGAATTCCTTATAGATTTAATACATATTAATATCCCTTTATTTACTCACAAGTATGAGTTTTTTCACCATTGAATGAACACAGAATTATTAGCATGTAATTTACATATAATAATCTGTGTGTATCTGAGGTTCTTCATCAATGAATATATCCATATGTATCCAGGTTTCTCAATCAATGGTGTGCTCTTATTATATGATTATAGGTTCTTTAGTGATTATCATGATGAAGTTGGTTTATATTCCTCTCTATGAGGAACTTTGGATTGTGTCATCGTCATGGTAGATGGATGTTGTTTTGATGTTGCGATTAACTCATTAACAGGCTTCCTATGTATCATTTTTAATGGAATTAGATCCCTTATAGTTGAGTTATACTTAATGGAGAAAAAAATCCATTTATGTTCACATTGTAAGGACCTCGCCATACATTTTCACATCATGTGGCATAGAAGTCTAGGTGGATGATTCCAAATCAATTATTGGTGTTGGAATTATATAGAAGTAGCCCAGGGAAAATGGAAGGGATATGAATTTCAATGTTGAATTGAGAGCTGCTGGGGATATGTCCTAGAGAGAACTCCATTAATTTAGGGTGTCGTGGTTGGACCTCAAGGGGGATTCCTATGTATCTCATATGGATTGGAATCAAATCTCACATAGTTTGGTAATGAATACCCTTACCTATGGAGGCCTTTGGAGGGTTTGTATCATAGGGGAGTATGACCCTATGAGAGAAGTAAGTTGTGTTTTATTCTGAAAAAGGATTTATGGACTATTTGATGAAATTATTAGACATTAGTTCTATGTATAATTACTAGTTGAAAGTAACATGAGGGGTGATTAACTCATAGTTATATGGATAT
Organism: Viscum album; assembly: GCA_963277665.1. NCBI lineage: Eukaryota > Viridiplantae > Streptophyta > Magnoliopsida > Santalales > Viscaceae > Viscum > Viscum album. The sequence continues at coordinate 873,154,044 of OY728163.1, forward strand.
TTTTTAGGTCTTCCTCCAAAGGATGATTTTGAGATTAATTGGACTTATGATTAGGTCTTACTCCTGATGATGATTCCAATTTATCTCAGGCCCTATGTGGGAATGCTATGCATCAAGATGGTAACTAGATTCAAAGTTCTCATAGCTCAATGTGTGGCATAGATCTAATGGATGTTACGATCACCACTAATCTAAGTTCCCACGTGAGTCATTATTGGTGTAACAAACAAGAGGAATTGTATTGTTTGAGGTAACACCCAATATTCATTTTTCAATTTCTAGACATCGGAAAAATTACAAATGGGTGAGGGATATGGTTTTTAGTGTACCCATATCCTATGTCCCCACTCCTTTTAATGAAATTGTAAGGGGTACAACACTTCCCTATCTTCACGTTACCCCAGAGTGAGTACATGGTAAGGAAAAGGAAGCCAGACCATTTTTGTTGGAAAGGATGCAGAAAGGTGTGATAGTAAAACCACCTATAACAAAGAATATGGTCATTCTATATAATGGAATCACTAACTTTGTTTCTATATTTAGGGTGGAGGATGTCATTCAATGTTCATTATAAAAGAAAGTGTAATCCTCATATTCCCTTATAGAAACTAGAGGATTTTAGTCTCAGTGAAAATAAGTGGAGGACATTGTCCTAAAACTTGTATCTAATCCTTGGAATCACATAACAATATCCCTAGAATAGGGTTCTTCCTGACCATAAAGCAATATACTGACATTCACCCTAACAACAATGGTTATCCAACCGAACAAGTGAGGGAAAGATCATACTATAGGAATACACACCCAAATGGGGGACACGTTGTTGTGCCTCTATCCATGGTTGTTAAAATCTATAAGATTTCATTGAGGTTTCCACATGAACCTACTGTAAAAGTGATAAAAAATATAAATGGGCCTACCATGGATGGATTTAAATAAATCGTGAAAGGTGACTAATGCATGTCCTTGGTGCTGAAGCATGGTGCATGCGTACTATGTAGGTGTGACATGTAGGTACTGGGTGTAGGTCCCATGATGAATTAAAAGTTCTTCATGCAGGGTGGTATATACCCATTCGATCTAGATATGCCATAGTAAATAGACCACTACGAAACCAAACATCTGTGAGGATTTTATACTAGGCACCCTGGGTCACCTCTAGTGTCCAACATAGGGGTGTCCTTCTACTTTGTTCTGAATATGGTGGATGCGCGACCATTTTAACATGCATGGGTTTGTTCAAATTAGTAGAATTTTGGTGGTCCCTTATCCATATTAAATTTTCATTGGAACTTTAACATTTATATGGTTTTATTCATAATATTTTCATCCTCCTTAAAAAAATTGATTTTTTATGAAATCCCTCCCCCTGAGGATTTGATCCGAACAAAAGAGGAGGGTAGAGTCATGAGGTAAAAAATGGGGAAATGGTTATGAAGGGGTGAAATTGAAGATCAAGTAGGGTCTCCAAGCAAGTTATCTGCATAGGTTATTAATTTATTGTGTCAGAATTGAATTGCATCATAGGCGCACTGAGCATTTCCTATAAATACCACTAGCCAATTTTTTCATTTTCCTTACATTTTGAATTTCTGGTTTTTACTGTAGCTGCATAATTTATCCACTAATATATACCACAAATTTCATTCATGAAAGATTATAGATAATTAAATGAAGGTACAATGACCAACATGATCAGGCTATAGTGAATCACCATAGCAATGAGCCTTGTTGAGCCATTTAATCAGAGGAAATATGTGATGGACTTCGTAAAAAATGAGGCATGGGAACCCTTGTCGATGGCCTATGAAAATTCATCACTTATACATTTTTTTATTTATTATAAGTTAAAATATGAAATTGCATGTGTCATTAATTAAACTTAATAAGATAATTGGGTACATTGTTGCGGGTTTTCAGTGGTTGGTTCAATGACTTCAATTAAGTAATCTTCCACACGTTCTTATAAAATGATCAAACCTATCAGGACTGATTATTATGGGGTCATTGAAGAATCTATTCCATATCTAGAAAATTATTTGATACCATTTCAATGTGAGTACCCAAAAAGAGACTAACTAACACTATATGGGCCTGAGTTATGAGGAATGACCATATCTCGATGTTTAAGATATACTTCTCAGTGTCTAGTTTCATGAATCACATCAGCTTCCCTTCCACTATTATCTCATGGAAGGATTTGTTTTTTAGGGAAGGAAGAGTCCCTACGGGTTGTATTATGAATCATAGTGGTAGTAATATAGATCTAAATATAAATATCTTTGAATCAATTCCTAATTTTTTTACTGAACCTTCGTTTCTTCATAGACAGATAAAACACAAGGGTAGAAGGAAGATTATAACTTATGCTCTGGAGGGGATGTCATTCCTGAGTGGATGTGGGAATTCTGAATGTCCCAAACTTTAACGGAATTAAAAAAATGAGATTGATGATCTTAATATTTATAAGTCTATTTGAGTAGGAAATACCAATGATTATATGAACAAACACATCATCCAAGATTTACAGAACTGATGGAGTCTACACACAAATTCCATTTACATGATGCATGGGGAAGGTTCCATCAACCTATGTAATGTTTACAAAAATTATGGGGTCTCCATTCTTGGGGAAATTGATGATGAGATTATACCACTGAATATAGTTTGGGATGATGCTGATAGCACACCAACTTTGTCTCATGAGTTCATAAATATAGAGATGAAATTTTAAAGAGAGCAAGATCCTCATCCCATGGATGATGCTATTTAGAACATGTTTGGAGACTTCATTATAGGTGGTAGGAGAGGTTCTTACATGTGGTAACCCTAATATTCTCCCCAATACATATAATTATGGATCTTCTGGCATTTTTGGGACACACATAAAAATGTCATGTATAACCATTGGGTTTATAAGTTTAATCCCAAGATTGATGCAAAGATTATCCTGGGTGGATTCCTTATTGTGTGTCTAAGAATTCAACTGCTCATAGTCCATGAGTCTGGTTGAGGTGTGATGTGAGGGAGTTTTGTTGTCTTTTTCAAATTTGAATTGGGGTAGTACAAAGGTTTAAAGTCCCCTGTTCTAGAAAGGATTTATCGCTATTTGTTACATACATAAAATATGAAAGACCTATTTTTAATTGAAGGGGAATTTCATGTGTTGTGGGGGAGGATATCAGCACGTTATAGTTCATATGAATTACTGAGATAAGTTAAATTCCCCAATAGTCGATTAAGAACACTTTTTAGAATGTTTCTGGGATTTAACCTCTAACTATGAACCATGCAGATTTGAAAATGGTGCTGAATGTATTTGGAGACTTTAATATCATTCCTTATTGAAACCCATTGACCAAATCATTTACTCATGATGGTAAAGTGATGAATTATGAGCTAAGTTCATACATGATAGAATTTAGGGATAGTATATTGGTATCCCATATTGACAATGTGACTATCTATGAGGATTATGCTCTATATAGATTTTCCTTCCAGTTTAAATGCATTCAACAATCATGAAAATTTCCACCTACGTATATTATGAATGGATTATATTTGATGGTTTCCCAACTATTATAGATCATGATGACTATAAAGCTATAAAATTTCTATCACACTACCTCCATCATAGGCATTAATTAGTCTAATGTCTAAATATGTTGAGGCATGGATCACTTCATTCTCTTTACGTGCGTTGACTAAAGTAATTCATTGGGTGGAGGCCACGACACAACTGGTTGTAGTATGAGAGGAAAAAAAGGCTCAATCCAAAGATTATGTAGAGGCTAGAGATCCTTCAAAATATTCTCAGACGAAGACCAACAGGCATGTTAGGTCTTATATGAAAACAGCACTAGAAACAAGGAGGTCTAGTCCTCACTATAAGGTAGAGGCTCATGTCTCATACCTTCATTCCTCTAAAAAAGAAAAGAGTCCCAAATAGGCTTCCCAAGCATAGGGAAACAGGCTTATTTTCAACTAGTCATATCAGATAAAAACGATAGGCCACCCTCAGAAATCCAATTTTGGGAGAGCATGACATGCAATGTTAGGGTTTCATGGGAGTTTCTCCTAGTTGTCTTATAAATCTTGGAGCTTTGAGATATTAGAGAACCCTCATATCACCATCCTAATAATAATTTGGTTGTGTTAATGAATTATTTCTTATAGTCGGATTCTTTTATATTCACAACTAATGATCAAATTATATCCTCAAAGAGAGTATCTAATATGATGGACAAAGGAGTGAATGATGGGGTAACTATTCATCATGGGGGAATTATAATTTTACAGTAACACTACGGACGTATTTCTATTTTCTTCTTTCCATTTCCTTCCCATTCATTCACAAAACTTATTCTTGAGTGGTGTTTTGTTTTAGATATTTGAATATGAGGATGAGAAGGATCCACAATAGAGGTGTTTGTGCCACCAATATACAGGCCCATAGGATCCCCTATTGAGGCAGTGGAAAAGGCCATTAGGTCCCTAGAACTATCCCCATGTTAAAGGTCCATAGTGATGGTGATGGAATGGGGAAGTCCTCATCCATAACCTCATGTTCATTCTACTAAAAAGGATGATGTGGTACTTTCATATTAATAATAGAGGAGTATGATAGGGTGTTAATGATGGCCCAATGCATGTGACCTAATAATTATTTGTGCAATAATTTTATGTTATTACTATTTTGACATTCCATTTTATTTAGGATTAAATTTTATTGAATCTGCATCACTTTCCTTCCTTAAGGGATGTGGTACTAATCATTCAAGGATCAAGGAGGATGCTCAAGGGGTAGTATGTATTCTTGTTGATGAATTTGTAATCATGGTGGATGTAGAGTAAATAGTTATGGATGAAACATCCCCCACTTCCACATAGGGGGAATATGGTCATGGTATTGTCAGATTCACTCCCTTTGGGTTTCATGTAATATTTATGACTTTTCCCTCTTCTTGATATTTGAGATCTCTTTTTCGCATTAAAGGATCATATTGTAGTCATTTATGATCATATTTTAAACCCAAAATTGGCTAATAGGGATCATAAATGGTCCATTGAAGGTGTTGATACTGAATCAGACTCTGTTTGGGTTGATGATACTATGCCTGCTAAGCAGTTAGCAGAGGGGATCATTAGGGGAACCAATTCGGGTTTTGTGAACCAACCAAAAATTATCATATTTGTAAGTATTAGGTATGCGTTATCTCTATTTATCATGCCATTATGGATTTAATTAATCTAATAATTGATATTCTGGGTTCCCTTTTAGAGTTCGAGGATTCCCATAGGATATTTTAAGGATGGTAGTTTTTTCATTCTTTCGCTTTTCTAACAATGTTTATTTTAATTCAGATGATGTTCCACATTAAAGCACATATTTTAAATCTTTTTCTAGAAATAATGTTATGAGGAAGCTTTATGAATGAGGCATTAAATTTCACCATAAATTATCTATCGAATGAGAAATAGTTGAGAATGTCAATGTGAGGCATTCAAGGGGGTCTTAGATTTCAGCTGTTGAGCATATTTTAGAGGGTGGTCATCATTAGGATCTCTTAGTCCTAAGAGTTCAGGTTGGGGACTCTAGAGAAGTATAAGTTACGAATGTTTTTCCAAAAATGGGTTAGTTTCATCATCTTTTTTGGTCTATTTACAATGCCTACTAATTTTTTGTAACATCCCAAGTAAATAATGAATAATAGATATTTTTATCTATGTCTATTAATTATTAAGATAGTGTTTTAGAGGCTTAAAATGAAAATAAATCCAATCTTAAGCATGGAATACACTAATATTCTTAAAAGATTGTTTTACTGCCTTATGATGAATAACCCTTTTTGAATATATATTTTGACAATTTTATAAACTATGTTTGTCAAAATAAACTTATCCTTTATTATTGGGACATCAAAATTTACTTTGTGTGAATTTTTGGTATTTTTCTAACAATGTTCATTTTTTTAATGAATAGTGAAAAATACTGCATTTTACATCAAAACTGCTTTTTAATCTAATTTATTTATATGATTAGATTTTGTTTTGAATTGGTTTTGAAGTGAAATTAGAATATATTTTTACCATTTTATCCAATGGTGGTCATTGTAATCAATTTCACATTGAAATTAGACTTAAACTGGTGTCAATATTTTGATACTTATTGTTTTGTAAAAACACGCTATTTGCTCTGGCAGCGGGAATTAATTATTGAATTAATTAATGTAACTTATATGATTTGAATTTTGTAAAATGGACTTCATTTTTGAATTCTGAATATCAAATATAGCTTAGGGTGATGTTTTGGTAATTTTCTGAAAAACATCAATTTTTGATGAATAGTGAAACCACTAAGTGGTAATCAAGCAAACTGATTTTTCAGTTAAATGAAAGTTTACCACTAATGTGTATTGAATTTTGAAAATCCTACATACATGGCTGTCATTAAGAAGTAAAATTTGGTTCAATGAGATTATAATAATTTTTTGGTGAATAGTAACTTATTAAGTTCTTAATCGCGATTAGTGGTAATTATGGTAGTTTAAGGTATAAATAATTCTTTAATAATAGGAAATGACCTAGACACATGTACCAAACTTATTGGTTGTGTCATGGCCGACCAAGACAAGCCATGGGTAAACTTGGGGACCCCATGGAGACACTTTGGTTTGGAAATGACATAAATAACATTTTATTAAATGTTAAAGTAAAAATGACACAAACAAGAAGTGTTTTACGAAAACAATTTTTACATGGGGTTATAAAGATCAGATGTTTGATTATAAATAGTAATTGGAAAGCTAAAAAGATTTCCTACATCATAGTATTTTTTTTATTATTTTTATACATTAAATAAATTTAATTATTTATGACATATTAATGATGCAGCGATGACATCATTATTTGACGATTTAAATAAAATGGAAAGATAATGTAAAATCTATGAACTAAACATGTCCAAAACTTATTGGATGAGTGGATTTCGAAGCCTTATCACCTTATACACGAATTATATCAATGTGGGACCTTTTGAAACCGAAACATTTTCAAATAATGTAATATTTCTTTACTTTCCAAAAGTGCCCCTCCGCTCCTCTTATAAAAGGCCTCCACCTCTACCTCATTTCACACACTCCTCAAGCCTTTGGCTCGGCCAACCCCTGCCCATTTACTCTATCCACATCCCTCTCCTCATACTATAGGATTCCCTTAGGGAATAATCCTTTCAAAGGAAGCCTTTAGGCTCAACTCAAAAGGAGTTACACTTTTAAAGGTAATTCATTCTCTCATGTTCATTTGTTTTATTTTGCTTCTCCAACCCCCTAAACTATTTTTATTTACTTATTTTGTAACAACACCAGTATCTTCAATATACTAGGATGTTGTTATAAGATTTATTTGAGCTACACTCTCACACAACTATATCAAATGGTAAAAGAACATACGGTTTCCGTGGATGGCGAAATTCTGCCTCCCGAAACGATGATTGTTCAATACTCATTTAACACCTTCAAAAGGTGGCCATTATGATGTCAATATTATTATATATGATATATAATATGTTTATGTTTTCCTTAAGTTTCTGTTTTTTTTCATTTTGGTCATACCTTTATGGTTTCCATTATGGGTAAACATGATATCTTCATTTTAGGAAGTGCGGACTACCGCCCCCTCAAAGTGATTTGATTCGTTAAATACAATATGTGGGACATATAAAGGATGGAACTATGATATTATATATGATATTATACTGTAATTATAATATCCCTTTATATCATTATGATTCCATTCTATAAAATATGAAATAGAAATGAAAGTAGCGTTCATGCGTACGTACGGCTTACCGTCTCCATGAACGGTGCATTTCATTTCTTACCTCTAAATGATTATGTAATATTATAAATTCATGTATGTACTGGATATATATTACATATATGATATCTACATCATGAATACCATTCTGGATATAATGATACTTTGACCAAATTAACAACATGTAAGTGTAAGAAGTCTATTTTTGACTTAAGAACCAAATACCGACAAAATGAACATTATTAACTTAACTGATTACATGATGTTCATAACATGGTATAAAAGGAATAATGATCTTGAAAAAGATTCATAATCAAGTATATATTAACTCAAGTTTATTATTCAGGATATTAAAGAACGGTCGGGTCAAGTCGGATACGAGGTATGGGACTTCGTCTCAATCTCCTTTCGTTGAGGCATATTTTATTTTATACACAACTTTCTTTTATACGGTGTATAAACCACTTTGACTTTTACGTTTATTCAAAAGGAATCTTTTTATACGAAGAATTTACTAAACGACAAAAGGGAATGTTTTTGTCGTACGTATGCGGCGACAACGGCTTCTCCGCCGTCGTGACTGTTATTTGAGTTTCGGCTTCCTCTACAAGCCATACCTTCTTTTTAAAAGAAAAATAAATACCATATTTTACTTTTCTTTTATTTTGGTATTGAAAATGGTTTTCATAATGTTTTTATATCAAATTGTTGTATTGATATCTCATGATTTAAATGTGGAAATTTTATGTTTCCTTTATGCATGTTTTATGTGATATGATTATGTTATGGTTCTTGGGAATTATTATGAAGACGGGTGGTTCTGTGATAAACTAAGGGCAGGTGAGCCCGTTATAGCTCTCCAATGCATTGGGTAACGCGAAGGAGTGAAACGTTAAGGTTTCTCCGAATATATTTTAGGGAATATACTGTGATGGGTATTCCAAACGTAACCAAGAGGGTTACTCCCTACGTAAGAATGTTATGAATGCCTCAAGTTACCTTTATGTCTTATGATTATCAATGATTTATTCATGATTTTATGAGGTATGTTAAAGTGCCTATGTTTTATGGGTAAATAATGATTTCATTCTTATGTATATATAAACTCATGTTTCCTTTCCATGTTTTTTTTATAACCCATACTGAGTTTTTATGCTCATCCAAAGTTTTTGAAATGTTTTTCACAGGTCAAGGGAAAGGTACATGATAAGATGATAGAGTCAAGGATGTGTCAAGAAATAATCCATGTTTTATTTTAAATGTGTTTCCATTGATGGGAATGAAGAATACTATCTTTATGTAACCACTTTGTTTATATGTGGAATGTAATGAAAGATTTATGATCTAATTCTCTAAAACTCTAAACCTGAAAAGATCCTCAATGTGTAATCTTGTAATAACTCAAGATTAAGCAAGGTTTAAGGATGGGGCCTTATAGTTCGTATCAGAGGTCGGTTTAGATAACTTTAGGAGTTAGAATTCTATTAAATGATTATCCAAAAAAAATTGAAATGATATAGCATTTGAAGATTACCATGTTGCTTCATTTAAGACATGTTTGTTCAGAATGGTTTTCCGCAGAGGAAACAGGGAAGCAGTGCTAGGAAGGAATACAGAAGGAAATAACCTTCCGAATCAGCATCCAGAAATGGTCGGAATTGGAACTGAACTGTTTGTTGCAGTAATGGCGCAGTTGACTCAAGCGATAAATGGTGGTGGTATCCATGCACGAGATCAGCCAGATCAACCGCAGAGGAACATGTCAGTGGTGGAACATTTCATGAGGCAACATCCACCATCATTCAGAGGATCATCTGACCCTGTGCTAGTTGAAGGGTGGATTAAAGCACTAGATAATATTTTTGATGTCATGGGGTGTTCAGACAATCAAAAGGTTAGTCTTTCTATTTATCGTTTGGAGGGTGAAGCAGATCAGTGGTGGTCTATGGTTTAAAATATCAGGGACGCCAATGAGATTGATGCTCTTGACTGGGATGAATTCAAAGGTATGTTTCTTGAGAAGTATTTTCCTAAGGCTGTTCGACATAGGATGGAAAAGAAATTCTTGGAATTGAGGCAAGAGGAAGACTCATTGGCTGCCTATGAAGAAAGGATCACTCGATTGGCAAGGTATGCTCAAAATTTGATCCGGGACCTTGATAGTAAAATAAATCGTTTTTACTCAGGATTAAAGCCAAAATATCGAAGGTCATTAGCTTCTCGTGAGTTTAAAAGTTATGAAAAGCTTGTTTGATGTGCTGAGAAGGTGGAAATGGAGTTTTCCGATGACCAAGTTTTCTATAACAACCAGCAGAAGAAGAGACCGAGGTGGCAGGAGAAAGGTAAGAATTTTTCAAAAAAGTCTGATGGTAAGAGAACTAAGTTTCCAGTTTGTGATAAATGTGGCAAAAGGCATGCTGGGGAATGTCTTCTGAATTCTGGAAAGTTCTACCGATGTGGTAAGATGGGACATAAGGCTCGTGATTGCACTGAAAACGATCAAGGTGAAGGTAAGAACAAATTTGATTTACAGTTAGTGAAATGTTTTAAGTGCAATGAGATGGGTCACTATGAAAATGAGTGTCCGACAAAGAGTTTGAGTGATGGGAATCAGTTAGAATACAAGGAGAAAGGGGTAGTGAAATCCTTTGCAATTACTTCAGCAGATGTCGGGCCACCAAATGAAGTTGTATTAGGTACTTTGTTTGTTTTTTTTCAGATTATGCCAGTGTGTTGTTTGATTCGGGGTTTACACATTCTTTCATCTCTGAAACCTTTTCTAGTAAAATAGGAATACCATCTCAAGAAATGACTCCTGAACTTTTGGTAAAAAAACCTGGGGGAAATGCTGAGGCAAAAATAATTTATAAGAATCTTCTTATCCTTATCTGTGGAAAGAACCTACTTAAAAACCTTATTGTTCTACCTCTAGTTGAGTTTGATGTTATCCTGGGTATGGATTGGCTCTCTATTTACCATGCTAAGATTGACTGTAGAGCTAAAGAAGTTTCTTTTCAGAAAGACTTTCAGTTTGTTTACAGGAATGAACCCTTACTTTTGATAACATATCAAGAGGCTGAGAAACTTATAAAAGATGGAAATGAATGTTACCTTGCACACGTCGTTGAAAATAAAGGAACTGTTCAGATTAATGATGTGCCAGTGGTAAATGAGTATCCTGATGTTTTTCCTGATGAGTTTCCTGGAATAATACCAGATTGGGAAGTTGAGTTTACTGTTGACTTAGTTCCTGATTCTAAGCCAATTTCAAAACCCCCTTATCGAATGGCACAAATTGAACTTTTAGAGCTGAAGGAGTAATTGAATGATTTATTAGAGAAAGGTTTCATTAGACCTAGCACATCACCATGGGGTGCTCCTGTTTTATTTGTTAAAAAGAAAGATGGTTCTATGAGACTTTGCATTGATTATAGAGCCTTGAATAATATCACTGTTAAGAACAAATATCCTTTGCCTCATATCGATGATTTGTTTGATCAGCTCCAGGGAGCTCAGTTTTTTTTCAAAGATTGACCTGAGATCGGGGTACCATCAGCTGATGGTAAAGGAGGCATATATTCCGAAGACCGCGTTCCGTACGAGATATGGCCATTATGAATTTGTAGTAATGCCTTTTGGGCTAACCAATGCACCTGTTGTATTCATGGACTTAATGAATAGAATTTTCCATGAGTTCTTGGATAAGTTTGTGGTGGGTTTCATTGATGATATTTTGGTGTTTTCTAAAAGTAAAGAGGAGCATGAAAAACATTTAAGGTTTATCTTGAAAACCATAAAAGAAAAGAAACTGTATGGGAAATTCAGCAAGTGTGAGTTTTGGTTACAACAAATTTCTTTCCTTGGTCACATTGTTTCTAAAGATGGAATAACTGTTGATCCTGCAAAAATAAAAGTTCTGGAAGAATGGCCAAGACCCATAAATGTAACCGAGATTCGTAGATTCCATGGTTTGGCGGGATATTACCGAAGGTTTGTTAGAAATTTTTCACGGTTATCTAGTCCAATGACTAAGCTAACTCGGAAGGGTGTTAAGTTTATCTGGACAAAAGAATGTGATGATTGTTTTCAGGAATTGAAAAGAAGATTGGTGAATTCTCCAGTTTTGGCACTACCTTCCAGGAATTGTGAGTTTGTTATATACAGTGATGATTTATTGAAAGGACTTGGTTGCGTCCTAATGCAGAATGATCAGGTAATTGCTTATGCTTCACGACAGTTGAAAACTCATGAGGTAAATTACCCTACACATGATTTGGAACTAGCTGCTGTTGTTTTTGATTTAAAAATTTGGAGGCATTATTTGTATGGAGTAAAGTGTGAAATATATACCTATCACAAAAGTTTAAAGTATATATTCACTCAGAAAGAGTTAAACATGAGACAAAGGAGATGGATGGAATTAATCAAGGATTATGATTGTACAATTCATTACCATCCGGGAAAAGCAAATAAAGTGGCTGATGCTTTGAGTCGAAAAAGTAATGCCTCATTAACAATGTTGCCTTTGGAACGTGATCCTTTGGTTAAGGATTTGATGAACTTTGGCATAGAAGTTATTGGTGCAGGAAGTCCTTCTGTTTTATTTCAGGTATCAGTGAGATCTTCTCTATCAGATAGAATCAAGCAAGCACAGAATCAAGACAGTGAGTTGCAGAAAAAGGTAGAGCTGGTTCAGAAAGGTAAGTTGCCTGAATTCAACATTGATAATGATTGTGTTTTGAGATTTTGGAGGCGATTGTGTGTTCCTTGTGATTCACAGCTAAAGAGAGAGTTGTTATGTGAAGCTCGTAGTTCTCCGTTTTCAGTTCATCTGGGCAGTACTAAGATGTATAGAGATCTGCGGGAGTATTACTGGTGGGATGGAATGAAAAGAGATATTGCTTATTTTACTGTGAAGTGTTTGACATGTCAACAGGTTAAAGCAGAGCGGCAGTTACCGAAAGGGATGCTTCAGCCTTTACCCGTGCCAGAGTGGGAATGGGAGAATATATCCATGGACTTTTTTGTTGGATTACCGAAGACATCTCGAGGTAATAATGAAATCTGGGTTATTGTTGATCGCTTGACCAAATCTTCTCATTTCCTTGCTATACGAGATACTTTCTCTCTTGATCAACTTTCCTGTTTGTATCTTAAAGAGATAGTCAGGTTACATGGAGTTCCTCTCTCCATTGTATCGGATCGTGATCCCAGGTTTACTTCTAACTTTTGGAAAGGGATTCAGAAGGCGTTGGGTACTGAATTAAATTTTAGTACAGCTTTTCATCCTCAATCAGTTGGGCAGTCAGAACGAACAATTCAGACATTGGAGTATATGCTACGAGCTTGTTCTATGGATTATCAGGGAAGTTGGGACCAACATCTTTCTTTGGTTGAGTTTTCATATAATAACAGTTTTCATTCCAGTATACAGATGGCAACATTTCAGGCATTATATGGGAAGCGGTGTCGAACTCCAGCTTTCTGGGATGAAGTGGGTGAAAGGAAGTTGATGGGACCAGAATTGGTAGAAGAGATGGCAGAAAAATTTCAGCTGATTCAGAAACACATGAGAACAGCTCAGAGCAGGCAGAGGAGTTATGCGGATAACCGGAGGAAGGATCTATCTTTCGAGGTAGGTGATCATGTTTTTCTCAAGGTTTCTCCTTGGAAATGTGTGATGAGATTTGGTAAGAAAGGAAATTTGAGTCCAAGGTTCATTGGACCATACGAAATTCTAGAGAGAGTTGGATCAGTTGCATACCGAGTGGCTTTACCTCCGAGTTTATCTCAGGTACACAATGTTTTTCACCTTTCGATGTTGAGAAAGTATATGCCAGATCCATCTCATGTTTTGAGTCCAGAGGTAGTTCAGCTGGAAGAGAACCTATATTATGAGGAACAACCGGTCCAGATTCTTGACCACAGGGAGCAAGTGTTACGGAATAAGGTGATTCACTAGGTAAAGGTTTAGTGGAAAAACCACATGATTGAAGAGGCAACATGAGAATCTGAAAATGCAATGAGGGATAAGTACCCTCATTTATTTGATAAGTAAATAAATTGCGGGGACGTAATTTTCTAAAGGGGGGAAGGATGTAACATCCCAAGTAAGTAATGAATAATAGATATTTTTATCTATGTCTATTAATTATTAAGATAGTGTTTTAGAGTCTTAAAATGAAAATAAATCCAATCTTAAGCATGAAATACACTAATATTCTTAAAAGATTGTTTTACTGCCTTATGATGAAAAACCCTTTTTGAATCTATATTTTGACAATTTTATAAACTATGTTTGTCAAAATAAACTTATCCTTTATGATTGGGACATCAAAATTTACTTTGTGTGAATTTTTGGTATTTTTCTGACAATGTTCATTTTTTAATGAATAGTGAAAAATACTGCATTTTACATCCAAACTGCTTTTTAATCTAATTTATTTATATGATTAGATTAAGTTTTGAATTGGTTTTGAAGTGAAATTAGAATATAGTTTTACCATTTTATCCAATGGTGGTCATTGGAATCAATTTCACTTTGAAATTAGACTTAAACTGGTGTCAATATTTTGATACTTATTGTTTTGTAAAAACACGCTATTTGCTCTGGCAGTGGGAATTAATTATTGAATTAATTAATGTGAATTATATGATTTGAATTTTTTAAAATGGACTTCATTTTTGAATTCGGAATATCAAATATAGCTTAGGGTGAATTTTTGGTAATTTTCTGAAAAACTTCAATTTTTGATGAATAGTAAAACCACTAAGTGGTAATCAAGCAAACTGATTTTTCAGTTAAATGAAATTTTACCACTAATGTGTATTGAATTTTGAAAATCCGACATACATGGTTGTCATTAAGAAGTAAAATGTGGTTCAATGAGACTATAATAATTTTTTGGTGAATAGTAACTTATTAAGTTCTTAATCGCGATTAGTGGTAATTAGGGTAGTTTAAGATATAAATAATGCTTTAATAATATGAAATGACCTAGACACATGTCCCAACCTTATTGGTTCTGTCATGGCCGACCAAGACAAGCCATGGGTCAACTTGGGGACCCCATGGAGACACTTTGGTTTGGAAATGACATAAATAACTTTTTATTAAATGTTAAAGTAAAAATGACACAAACAAGAGATGTTTTACAAAAACAATATTTACATGGGGTTATAAAGATCAGATGTTTGATTATAAATCGTAATTGGAAAGATAAAACTATTTCCTACATCATAGTATTTGTTTTATTATTTTTAGACATTAAATAAATTAAATTATTTATGACATAATAATGATGCAGCGATGACATCATTATTTGACGATTTAAATAAAATGGAAAGATAATGTAAAATATATGAACTACACATGTCCAAAACTTATTGGATGAGTGGATTTCGAATAATTATCACCTTATCCACGAATTATATCAATGTGGGACCTTTTGAAACAGAAAAACATTTTCAAATAAAGTAATATTTCTTTACTTTCCAAAAGTGCCCCTCCGCTCCTCTTATAAAAGGCCCCCACCTCTACCTCATTTCACACACTCCTCAAGCCTTTGGCTCGGCCAACCCCTTCCCATTTACTCTATCCACATCCCTATCCTCATACTAGAGGATTCCCTTAGGGCATAATCCTTTCAAAGGAAGCCTTTAGGCTCAACTCAAAAGGAGTTACACTTTTAAAGGTAATTCATTCTCTCATGTTCATTTGTTTTATTTTGCTTCTCCAACCCCCTAAACTATTTTTATTTACTTCTTTTGTAACAAAACCAGTATCTTAAATATACTAGGATGTTGTTATAAGATTTATTTGAGCTACACTCTCACACAACTATATCAAATGGTAAAAGAACATACGGTTTCCGTGGATGGCGAAATTCTGCCTCCCGAAACGATGATTGTTCAATACTCATTTAACACCTTCAAAAGGTGGCCATTATGATGTCAATATTATTATATATGATATATAATATGTTTATGTTTTCCTTAAGTTTCTGTTTTTTTCATTTTGGTCATACCTTTATGGTTTCCATTATGGGTAAACATGATATCTTCATTTTAGGAAGTGCGAACTACCGCCCCCTCAAAGTGATTTGATTCGTTAAATACCATATGTGGGACATATAAAGGATGTAACTATGATATTATATATGATATTATACTGGAATTATAATATCCCTTTATATCATTATGATTCCATTCTATAAAATATGAAATAGAAATGAAAGTAGCGTTCATGCGTACGTACGGCTTACCGTCTCCAAGAACGGTGCATTTCATTTCTTACCTCTAAATGATTATGTAATATTATAAATTCATGTATGTACTGGATATATATGACATATATGATATCTAAATCATGAATACCATTCTGTATATAATGATCCTTTGACCAAATTAACAACATGTAAGTGTAAGAAGTCTATTTTCTACTTAAGAACCAAATACCGACAAAATGAACATTATTAACTTAACTGATTACATGATGTTCATAACATGGTTTAAAAGGATTAATGATCTTGAAAAAGATTCATAATCAAGTATATATTAACTCAAGTTTATTATTCAGGAGATTAAAGAACGGTCGGGTCAAGTCGGATACGAGGTATGGGACTTCGTCTCAATCTCCTTTCGTTGAGGCATATTTTATTTTATACACAACTTTCTTTTATACGGTGTATAAACCACTTTGACTTTTACGTTTATTCAAAAGGAATCTTTTTATACTAAGAATTTACTAAACGACAAAAGGGAATGTTTTTGTCGTACGTATGCGGCGACAACGGCTTCTCCGCCGTCGTGACCGTTATTTGAGTTTCGGCTTCCTCTACAAGCCATACCTTCTTTTTAAAAGAAAAATAAATACCATATTTTACTTTTATTTTATTTTGGTATTGAAAATGGTTTTCATAATGTTTTTATATCAATTTGTTGTATTGATATCTCATGATTGAAATGTGGAAATTTTATGTTTCCTTTATGCATGTTTTATTTGATATGATTATGTTATGGTTCTTGGGCATTATTATGAAGACGAGTGGTTCCGTGATAAACTAAGGGCGGGTGATCCCGTTATAGCTCTCCAATGCATTGGGTAACGTGAAGGAGTGAAACGTTAAGGTTTCTCCGAAGAGATTTTAGGGAATATACTGTGATGGTTATTCCAAACTTAACCAAGAGGGTTACTCCCTACGTAAGAATGTTATGAATGCCTCAAGTTACCTTTATGTCTTATGATTTTCTATGATTTATTCATGATTTTATGAGGTATGTTAAAGTGTCTATGTTTTATGGGTAAAGAATGATTTCATTCTTATGTATATATGAACTCATGTTTCCTTTCCATGTTTTTTTATAACCCATACTGAGTTTTTATGATCATCCCAAGTTTTTGAAATGTTTTTCACAGGTCAAGGGAAAGGTACATGATAAGATGATAGAGTCAAGGATGTGTCAAGAAATAATCCATGTTTTATTTTAAATGTGTTTCCATTGATGGGAATGAAGAATACTATCTTTATGTAACCACTTTGTTTATATGTGGAATGTAATGCAAGTTTTATGATCTAATTCTCTAAAACTCTAAACCCGAAAAGATCCTCAATGTGTAATCTTGTAATAACTCTAGATTAAGCAAGGTTTAAGGCTGGGGCCTTATATTTTTTATCTCTTAATGTTAATGAGAAGTGTTTTTTTATTTTCAATTTCATTGAAATTGAAATAAAATCATTATATGGGGGGCTTCTATTCTAGCTCTACTAACATTTATAGGTGAGGCTATAGATAATTTGGACGTAGTGGAACAAGGAGACTTGTTGAGTGAACTAATCCTAAATTTTTTCTCTACATCAGATAGTGGTTATGAGTCTGATCCATAGATGAAGGAATATTTCAATCTACACATCTTCTCAACTGGTATGTTATCTAAAATAAATTCAGTGATATACCTCTTAAAGACATGACATCATGACTTCACCGACTCGCATTAATTATTTTCTTGTTGGAATGTGGAATATTTAATTAACCTAAGATCCATTATATAGTGTAGGTGATCGTCCAAAAAAGAGAGTCGGACCAAATGTTTTTGTAGGATGAGATGTCATAGGCGAGCCAGTATTATGGACATACAACCTCTATGATCCAAGTTGATGTTAGCCACTTGAAAAATGTGGAGAAGTAATAGGATCTCCACAATACAAAAAATATCCAAATATGTATCCTTGAAGAAGAATTAATGTTGTAAGGTATGATGTAGATCAACTTCACATATCCATGATAGAGGCATCATCCTAGAGTAGATAAGCTATCGATTCCATGCATGATATGATTTTTAAAGTTGAGGAAGCTATTTATACACAAGTGGATGAGCTTCAAGATGATGAATAATTTTATCAGGGTTCAATCCTACTTCTCAAATCCAATATCGAGGATAAACTATAAAATTATGTAGAGAGCCTCTCATAAGTGGAAGATACATTACCTTTTATAAAAAAATTAAGTATTATTTTTTAATCAATTGTGTATTCATAATTGTTTGATTGATTTGATCATAACATAAATAAATCTGATTTTCATAATAATCCGGCTCATTTTATTAGGTAGTTATATCCACAAGGATTATTATGGTGAAAAATATCCAAATTTTTTCCTAATCTATGGTTTTTAGTAAGAGTTTTTTCGAATGTTTCTGGGGACATATTGATAACCATATAAGATTTGTGCCTTTTGGGTCATTTCCCTAATTGTTTTTGACCAATATGAAGGGTAAATAGAGATCTAGTATTAGATATTTTTTAGACTAACATTTATCTTATTATTTCTTGATTTCAACCTAAACCATATAAGGTGTTTTTCTAGGAAGATGAGACACAACATTTATCTATAATTCATATTTTGAGTATTCATTATAGTGAGTATTGTGTCTCATTTCAAGGGAAGATTAATTTCATGAATAATTAACTAAAAATGCCATTGGTTTTTGTCTAAGATATTTGAAAATAAAACTGAAATAATGACCCAAACTTGGATTGTGTTACATGAATGTTATGATATTCTACATATATCTAGTGGAGAATTTCAGGCCACAATTTCTTGGTTCCTAATTGAAAAACCTAATACTATGGAATATTGGTGGTATCTCCTTAGGAAAAAGTTACTAATTATTACACATCATATTTTCTGGATTTGTTAGGCATGGTCAACTAGACCGCATAATACATAGTAAATCATGGAACCCTTTGACAGGAATACTATGAAAGTTGTGGGGAACTTATTAAAATATGACTAGGTCATGTTACAACTTAGTCAGACAGATAATACCTTAATAATTTCGTTATTCTATTAAAAATGGTTCAATTGAATTTATGGATATTTGGTTTCCTCCAGAATGTGATGGGTGGTTTATTCAGAGTAAGGTTTTTGAGAATGAATAGAATATTTATTAAAGTACTAGCCATGAATGGGAAATATCTTCTACAAGAAGTTGGTATAAGTGAATGAGGGTATATTTTAATATTGGATCAATTCCTTTTGAGGATACCCATTCTGGAAAGGGTAAAAATTACCATGAAGTTTAATTTCATTTGAAAAACACATCAGCTGTGCAGTTTAACAACATACAGGGAGGCTGTTACACTATGCATCTTAATGTCAAGTGATAAAGACATAATTATATGCAGTTTAATCTCATTTATCAATAATATCAGGGAGATATAATTTTAATATCTTTATATTTGACTAAACAGTTTATGATTATCCTATTCTTACTAATTTTCTAGATATGTGATGCCATATTCGGGTTAATAATGATAAAACTATAAGAATTGATTTGAAGATTTCGAGATCCAATGAGTGATACAGGGAATGTGTATATGGAATTATAGGAGGTATTTCTAGAAGAAGATGTCACCACTGATTGAAAAACTCATTTTGTGGGACGTTTTACACCTGTTCTTCTAGGGATCCTACTACATTGTTAGTATTAGAATTATTTTTCTGAGATGCTATGAAATTTTTGAGAAACTTTTGAAAATCCAACTCGGTGTGTTATAATATAGTCATATAAATAATTCATTAGGAATTCTAATATATCATCAACAAAAGAATATGTAGGTTCACAGGTATATAGATTCCCCTAGACATAGAGTTTGGTTTGTGGGAGGAAATTACTTGAACATGGTAGGGGAATTGTAAGTCAAAATATTCCAAGAATAGGGAATGGAGTTTTAATAAATAGTTCTCACCTATGTATAGGAAAAGTTGGTGTTTGTAGATTTATTTCATATGAACAATGCTACAATATTATGGTAATGATAGATGACATGTTACATATCGACCCAAGGTCATTCCTGCATAATTTAGAAATTAAGGAGGAAGTTGGAAACCTTGGTTTTGATGGAATTCAATTTAAGGTAGAGGAAATAAGAAAAATATATAAAGGATGGATTCTAACATCATATCATGGTTTGTATTATATTTTTTTCAAATCATGCATGGACAAAAAATGATTCTCCTAATGATGTAGTTACCACAATTTAAAAAACCTGTTTTATGAGATGTTTCATTAGAGGAATCCAATGGAACATAATACATAGTTAAATATTAGTATAATTTGGATGACCAGCCTGTTTTTTGGGAATTATTATAAAATCCCAAAAGGGTTTTATTAAATGTAATCAATAAAAAAATCTCACAAGTATCTAACATCATACCACTAGAAGACAAGGAGAAATTATGAAGATATGAAAATATTCAATATTAGAGGTATGACATGTGTAAGGAAAATGTATGATAAAAAATAATGTGTTTGGAATGATATTGACAATATGTTTTGATTACCTTGTATCCATATGATTATTATATAGAAGGGGGAATCTCTATTTCTCGAATGGACCCCTTGATGAGGGAGGGCATGAATTAAAATTTCCTACACAGATTGTTATTTTTATGTAGAAGAGTGCTAAATTTTTTTACCCAAGGGATGAAACTAAAAAATATGGACTACGAATCCCTATATATCTCAATGGGATGATAATCTTGCCACACATATTTCTCTATATACCGTAAAGTTGAATGTCATGTGGAAAGTACATTAGCCATACTATTTAATGTAATGTGTTAAAGATGTAGATGTATCGACTTGAAAAGAAATTGGATGTTGAGGATAGACTGGCCCATAGGGATAGAGTGTCACTGTGTATCTTTTCTGAGATAAAATCAAGCTAGACTTTCTTTTTTGAAATAAAGGCCCCCTCCCTAGATGAATTAATGGTTGGTAGAAAATGGGGGGTTTTGTTTTGATATGAGTTCATGAATAGGTTGAGAAGTCATATTTTTTATTCTCATACAGATATAACTTATACAAGGGAGAGCGGGAGTATTTCCTATATAATATTGTAGCTAGGCCCAAAATTAATGATATGGAGGTCACTACATATTTCATCATGCTGAGAATTAAGACACACATAGTTCTTGAAGAACTGTTCAATTTATCATAATGCGGTGGAGATGTGGGTGATTCCGACATGACAAGGAATATTGTAGCTGTACTAGGGTGTAAGACCCTAGAATCACTATGATTAATTATTTGGAATGAATCAATCCACATATAGATATTATGGTTATAGTGCAGTTTTATTATCATTCAATGAGGACAACTGGTGTGTTTTAAGGTCTTGTAGCTAAGACCATGGAAACCCTAATTCGAATTTATATATCAAACTTAGGTAGGTAAGATCCCTTAACAAATGTACTAATATAATATGATATATTTTGAATCTGCTAAATAGGGAATGGAAAATGTTTCTCCCCAGACACAATGGAAGCACAAGTTAATGTCAATTTCCTTTAGATTATGTGGTAGTTAGGCCATGAGATATGATCCTGACATCTCTACATATTCTATTTGGATGAGATTCATTCCATAAATAGTTCTCAAAATCCACTACAGTCTAACATTATGTAGGGAATATGAATATGAACTAATGTGAATGAAAGTATATGTTATGGTTGGGCCTAAGGATGGAAATATGAGCATCACTACGTATCTCATTAAAATGAGAAACCAGAAAGAAGCAGTTCATCAAAGTCCCCATATGAAAATATGATTTGTACGATGGGAGTAGTTGTGCATTGTGGTTTAGTTTTCTGTGGTCTGAATATAGGAATTCTTAGTATCATGACATATCTTTCTGGTGTAATAGTTAATCCATACGTAATTCTTGAAACGTATCCCTCTACAGTTCTGATCCATATAGAGGGAGAGGGGGATTTATTTAATTGACTACCTCTGGACGAGAGTGGAGATCTGGGAATCTCTATGTATATCATTCAAATGATAATCAATACATAGGTAGATGTTTAAATATTTTAAACACACCAATCGAGAATTTACATGGGGTGAAAGGGCTTAAATAATTTCAGATTTACAGTCGGGTCCAACAGATGAGGGAAACTTTTCCTTACATATTCCATCGTAAAGAGAATGGATCCATATGTTTTGGGAAAGATCCCTACGATGATCTCGTTTATATATAGTGAAATGGAAAATTTTATTCTTTGGTCATGGCTAGACCTAAGATATGATATCTGGGTATCACTACAAATCTCACAAGAATCAAAATTAATCCACATGTAGTTGTTGAAAATATTGTGTAGTTTAACATCATGTTATGTGGATGTTGTTTGGGTAGTTTTATTTATTATGGTAAGGACATGATAATAATGGGGAATATATCCTTAAGGAGGTCCCAATTAATTCTATGTAGTGTAAATTATCTTATGTGGGGATTATGGATGAGATATTCTGTAATTTTCTTCCTCAAAATTGTCCAAGAGGATGTCTCAACCCACTATGGGGTTAGAGGGATATGAATGGACCTACATGTGAGGTTGAATTCTATTATCAAGGGATCTTGAGGAGTACTTTAGATCATGGGACATTGGGGTTTTCTTAACTTCAAATGAAATTTGCATAAATCATGTGGTTTAATGTTATACAGAGAGAATGAAGGGATTCTTGTAGTTATATGTCGTAAGACTCTGGCATTACATCATCCCATTTAGTTTCGTGTGATAAGGATGACGGTTCCATAAAATATTAATTTCAGGAAACACATAAATTATTTCATTCCATTTAAGGTCATGAATCCTAGACCAACTACACAATATAACATATTATGTTTTATAAATATATAGTGCTATACAATTTAACATCCTATAGATAGGACTTATCACATGTGATTACATGAAATACTTCTTTAGGAACCATGCATTTTCCATATTCGTAATGATTTATTCAAAAATTGATATCAATGAATAATCTCTATTAGAGTATACCATCTATTTGGAATAATGTCCCTCCACTATTGGTTCAAGATTTGGAGGCTTCATTCCTAGTATCATTGGAGTTCTGAAGACCAACATAATTTCTCATTAGAGGAATGTATGTACACATGAATTCTTACTAGAAGAGAACACTATCTAGTTCTAATAAAATTCAAAGTGGTGAATGTTTTTCAATATATTTTGATCCCTTCACTATAGTGCAGTCATTCATCAAAAGGATTCAGCATCCATAGATAGCTGATCACATATGGTAACGCAAATAGATGGAAACTGAACCTCAAAAGGAAGGATAACTTTTTTTCCCTATACCAATGAGTACGGTGTCATGAGTGTTGTAGAACAAGTCATAGTGTGGTAATCCCATAATAAATGCAAGAACTTATCAATTTATGATTTAATATCTTTATCCCCCATCATGTAGTATATGTTTTATAGATTCTTGTTAAAATACACTTTTTTTCTATTAGCTACTGCATGATATTAAGATGAATGACTGGATTTGATCTTGCATCCATGGTATAATTTTTCCACCTCCAAAAAATACAAATTATACCACTATCCATCAATATGGTATGAGGCACACCAAATCTAGTAATTATGGTGGTTTTTATAATCTGAAAATACTATTACCCTTGAATTCATTTAAAGGAATTTCCACATTCCATTTAGAAAAGAAAGCAGTTGCAGTAAAGATATAAACTGGTTGGCCTTAGCTGGAAGATATGGCCCCACAACATCCATTCTCTATATAGAAAACAGACATGGGTACATGGTTATATATGGATATCCTAGGGTTTGATGGATTAATATTTTTTAAAATTGTTAAGAATGAAATTTCATGGTGTTTTCTGTGAAGTCATGTTTCTCAGTAGGCTAGTAATACCCATGCATTTGAATTTTTGGGAAACAATGTATCTCGATTGATTGAAACTATAGTCTCGAGTGTGTACATCATTCATAAAGGAGAAATTATATGCACCATAGATACTTCTAGGAAGAACCCATCAAAAAAAAATTTTAGAGTTTATTTAGTGAGTTAGGCCACCACAAAGAGTGAATTTGGATTCTCTCCATCAAATTTGTTATTCCTCGTCTCAATTTGATGAGAGTACTCAATTTTGGAGGTTTATCATGATGGGTTCTATCCACCCATTGGTGGGACCATATGATTCACGGATAATTCTAACAACATTTATCAATTCAGTTGTGTTTTTAAGGAATGGTGAAACCATTTAGAAATTAGTAATTCTTGTAATTGGTCTATCCTGGTTTGGAACAAGAAGAGCAGTGGTTGCATTTTACAATGCATCTTATTTATAATAATATGATTCCATGATGTGATTCAATATTGGTTTTTTTTTGTGTAATTTTCAATTAACCCTTAGAATCATTGATATATATATATTAGTTCTTTTTTTATGATGGTGAAATCCCAATTGATGTATTTGATTACCAAATCTTAGTTGACCTTCCCCTTTAGGTGACTTATTGGTACTTGGAGTATATGTTCCAAACCTACAATGAAGTCCTCATATTCCACCTCATTGTCCATACACCTTTCTGATAGTAGGAAATAATAATATTGAAATATTTTTTCTATAAAAATTAGGAATATCACTAAACCTACATTATTGGGATTGGGGTCTTCCATTACCTTCCATGTTGGGCATCTGGATGGACAGTCAAAATAAATTTCCCATGTTTGGGATTTGTACTGAATATAAAATATATTTTTGTTATGAAATTATTTATTTAATGATGCCTCTTCTGCAGATGGGTGTTTGAATATAAAATATACCAAGGCTCGACCCTACACTGCATTCTAAGGAATGATCTCCATATCTAACTTTTCAAGAATAACTTCCCACCATGCCAAATTTCTTATCAGCATAGGATAACTAAGGATAAATTTGAGCAGGCTATTGAGGGTATATATGGAGACCTCATGAAGATTTTGTTATTTCCCCATCATCTAAACTGCAATGATTAATTATAGAAAGCTATTCTCGATATATGAATAACGATTGTCAAAATAAAACATGGTTCTACTAATATAATAATGTTATTTTCATTTCTTGCATCATTATATATCACAAGGAATGTATCCATTGATTTTTTCAAAGAAATAACATATAGATTGAGTGGTTTTTTTCTATAGGATTCATTAATACTGATGGATGGAAGATTTATTTTTTAAATTTATCAAACACTTCCTTATATCCATCTCTCCACTGATATATGACCCATTTATTCATCAGTTTGGGGAAGGGAAAATACTTTCCTAGAATATTGGATATGAGGAGGTAGATGTAAGGGAAGTTTCCTTGAATTAATCTTAACTATTTTTATTTTTCGGGAGGTGATATGTTAATGATATAATTCATATTCTAAGGATCAAGTCCAATGTTGTGATAGAACACATCAAAGCACAAAAACCTTCCTGAGGTTACCCCAAAAGGTCATTTTAAGGGGATCATGTTTAGGTTATGATATCAAAGATTGTAGAAGATGGTTTCCATGTTAGAATAGTGGTAAAAATATTTCCAAGACATGACCAATAGATCATCAACATATAATTATTCAAACTTCCCCTTAAAGGGATTGAAAATGTGATACATAGAAAGTTGTTTGAGGAACCAACATTCTTGAAGCCAAAGGGAATTACTCAATAGAAGAATACATAATAGAGGGATCTGAAGCTTGTGGAATATTCTTCTCCTTGGGCCATATGAATTTGGTTATACTTTTAATATTCATCCATGAATGATATGGCCGATAACTAGTCATCACATCAATCAGGAGCTCTATGACCAGATCTAGGAAGTCATATTTGAGAAGGTTTTGATTCAGATCTATAAATTCGATGTAGACTATTATTTGAGAACATTTATTCTTAACAATGATAATTTTGTCTAGGAATTTTTGATATTGTGCCTCATAGATTAATTTATCCTGGATGGTATTATCCAAATCAGTCTCAATTTTTGAGACATGATTCAGGATTTTTCATCAAGATTTTTGTTTGTATCTCTTCTGATCTTCAAGAAAAATCAAATTATGTATTTCCACCTTAGGGTTATGGACTAGATTCTTTGGGAAGTTCTAGGAAAAAATATTGTGATGTTTCTTTATAAATGAGGTCTATACATCATATTCATCAAATTTCATGGCTTCACTAATCATATTGGGTCATGAATCATATATTTACTAATATTTATTTCACAAAGTTCATCCAATGTGGTAGATATTCCTTCTTAAAATTTCTGAGGGGTGTCCCTCGGGTCAAAATATTTTCCATCGTCACTCAGATTTAATTTTTTTCACATCCTCCTTGGTGGTAGGTGATGAAGCAGGAATCATTGAGTTATGGGAGGAATCATTATTTGGACATCCAGATGAAAAGAAATCATTTTCAACACTGTCATTAGGGTGGTGACATTCTACAGATCTAAAGGGATTATGAGGTATTAGGAATGATAATCTTTATCCTCTCCCACTGACTTGGAAAAAATTCCATAATAGCGGATGTAACATGAATTTTTTAAAAATCAAGGGATGTAATAATGAATTTTTAATCTGGGATTTCATCGCTCCTCCAAGGGTTGATGAATTCTAATGCACTGTTGGGATCTGTTTTCATGACTAACCATATAGATTCAACTAAATTAGTTCTTTAATTCAGGCGCACCCCTATGATTTTATTGTTGGTAATCTCATATTATTCATTGTTCTCCTTGAAAGGATTAGCCATGATCCTCTCTAGATCATTTGAGCCATTATTCCGAGTATCATTATCATCCATGGACTATTTTCGACCATTGTTGTAGAACTATCCATCGTTTTATTATGTATCACCAGATTTTAATGTGTAATTTTCAAAATTTAATGACCCAATTTTACCATTTATATATTATTTGATGCATTTGTGGAATAATGAAGGAATAGATACATGGTGATGCATCCAAGGACTTCCCATTAGGGAATTAAAAGTTTAATCCAATTGAATAACCATGAAATCAGTGCCATCCTGAGATCCTAGAAATGAGTTATGAGAGTGATATCAAAAATAGATTCTTTATTAATATTTTCATAACTCTATAACATCATAGTTGTGGGAGAAATGTGAGATTCATTGAGTCCCAATTAGAAAATTTTCTGGTCCAAAATGAGTTTGAATCCTAAGACATTGTCAATAAAGTGTAATCTGATATCAATTTCATGTATCATGTAATATATGTAAAATGGTTTATCTTTTCATTACACAATAGAATCCTCATCATTGTCTGTGAAAGAGTTGGCCACATGGAATGTTGTGTGATCATTCACTAGGAAATACTTTTTTGGTAGAAACATCGAATTCAAACACCTAAGTGATGATAAATAAATCAATGGGTGATTCCTGGAGACTTTTTGATATAATTATGGCATCCATGATTGACTACATAGCCAATACAAGGTCCAGTTTATTCAAAACATCATACTTTTAATCAAAAGTTATGTGCTTCCCACCACAGCGGTGTTCATTCGCATGTGCTTTGGGAGCCATTGTTCCTAACCAAAATGGTACATCCCTGGGAGTAGTAGTTGAAAGTGCTTACACTCATGGTGGATTAGATTGGATAGGTCTACGTACATGTCGTGGTTGATCCGGTGATGAAAAATACTCTAATCAGTCTTCCGAGATGACAATGTCTAGGTGGATCTTTTAATGCATGGAGGAATTACCTTGTTCCTGCAATGATTAATAGAGATATCACCCATGAGTTTTTGTTGTATAGATGGATTGATAAAGGGAATGGATGGACTAGTGACATTTGGCACAACAACATCCTCAAATATACCTTTGGTTCTAACAACCTTTTTCATTTGTTCCCTAATGAGTCATAGGGAATTCAGGATCATAATAATGCTCTACATTTGAGAAGGGATCCATTATGTGAAGAACATTAATGAAACTGGAAATAATATCCTTATATGATAATGATTATATATGATGGTTTGACTCTCATTTTATTCTTTGGTGGGGAAGTTCCCATACATTTGTGACTCGTGGAATGAAGTCTGATAATGTTAAGGAAAAATTTGGTTTTGTTTCAGGTTCTTCTTCATGTGGTTCCTTCTTACTCCTCTACCCATGTCGCTTCATGGACGATTGAACTTCATAGAACTTAGCTACCAATTATGTTTCCTATATTGAATCAGATTTTACTGTAAGCATAGTTTTTTTCCATCTATTTTTTGAGAATTACATGTGTCCAGTTGATTATGTTCCTGACCATCCAGAAAAAAAAATTCAGTTTACTTATTCTCTTAACCTATTTTCATTCACATTCATCCCTTGGATTGATGTTAGAAGCATACGCCACCTAAACATGACAATTTTTTATCTTCAATTTCTTATTTTCCACCATCCCTTGAAAAAGGTATTTGAATAGACAAAATCCTAGATGTGGTGTCCGTGTATTTTATGGAAGTGGAAATTGTTTGGATATCTTCATCACATTCTATGTCATGATTCCTAGGATTTGAAACATGGACGTGTAATTTTTTTAATTTTGAGATGAAGTAGTCAAGGACTATTTTATTTCTAAAAGGATATACCATTTTCTTTCATAGTCAATCTATTTTTACCTATAATATATCTAATTATCTTGTCAAGGAATGTATTGTTTCTAACATTTGATAGGTTGGTCCATACAATACAGTGTGGGCATTGACATAGGAGAGGGTATAGGTTCATTATTATGTGTGACTATATCAGTATCTGATTTTCTTATTCATCTCCACTGACATTACAGAACCACTAGAGCGATAGATTTTATCAATCCGATGGAGTATTCCACCTATTGAGAAATTGAGGTAAAGTCCAAAATCCCTCTAGTGTATTTCAAAGGGATAAAAATCATGGACAACTCATCAAAAATATTTATTAAACAGAGGTTGAAAAACTGTTCATGAATGAGTGGTGGGTGTATAGAGTATATAAATCATTTCCACCAAGAAATGAAATATAATACCCATTTATTATCCCATTGTTTTCAGTTTTTGATATTAAATCATGTTTTCTTACGATGTGTTGAGATAAACTGGAAAGGGAAAATCCAAAAGAGATCTTCCCATCTAGTGATTTACCAAGACTAAAACTTGTGTACAACAGGAAGACTTTTACTTGAAGTGATTTCACAAAGAACATGAGCTACACCGCCTCATGATGATCTGCGGTACCCGTCATGGGATCTTAGTGAGAGACAAAATGTGTCAAATGATACTCTAGGTCTCCCAAGTCATTATTAACAAGAAATATAAGGTTCCAAATGTTTATAGTAGAATAATTCAGATCTAACCATTCATGGTAAGGATTATTTTTTTGTTGTATTAGAAAATGCCATTCCTCCACGGCTTCCAATCAAAAAGTTTGTGACCGAATAGTGTTCATAAGCATTAAATAATGGAATAGATGATCCAAATCTTGGATAGGTGCGGCAGCTGGTAGTTCCATTTTTTTTGGCACTAGTGGTACATTCCTTGGGTAACCTACAGGGTTAGGCTTGTAAGAATGATCTTAATCCTACTCTATTGGTGAACCCAATGGATGGAATTCTATATCTTGTTCAATAGGATCCAAATATTTTGGTTGTTGGAATTTTGTGTGTAGAAGATATTAAAAATATACTTTAGTTGATATAGAAAAACATCTTTGAGGAGGTGCACCAAATGGGAGTTCATGTTCTGGATCTTTTAGCAGAACACGTCTAGCATAAAGGCTACCTCCATATAATTTTTAATTCATTATCCTCAATACTTTCATTTCCTACTCTTGATAAGACAATCCTTCCTCTAGTGACAAGGTATTAGACTATTTGGGATGTTGGTGAGAAGTGATTTGATCCTTGTTATTTTACATACTTTGAGGAGGTAAAGGAGGATTGTTTGAAGGAGTTCCCAAATTTGGATAAAACATATGGTTTTAGGTACCTGTACCTCCTTTAAATGATTCAATGATAAATGAAACATGAACCATAACTTCCTCTTACAGATCTGCCAAATTGGCCTCATGTATTTTGAAATCTATGAGCATAGATATATTGAAGTTAACTAATGTGAAACAATTTTCACAGATTCTATCATCATACTTGTGATAAATTCAACTTGTGTGACCTCCAAGAGGCCATACCCACTCCATTGCAGATTCTATATGAATTGTTTGGTGGATAGTAACCCGAAGGAAATCTATATATAGTTTAGTCATGAGTATTCCAAGATAATTTAATAGATCAAATGCTGAGACAAAAAGGGAGGATTAATTTTGTGTTGTTTTACCTAATTAGAATAAAATATATTCCCAAATAAGAGTTGGACATTGAGGTAAAAAATACCCTAACACTAAGGGTTGTGGTTGTTCATGTCCTACATTTACCATCCTTTGGTTATGGTTTTATAGAATTGAGGTTTGGTTTAAATATTCCCCCATCCTTGTGGCATGGGGTTACATCTTTTATATCATTCATGATATTATTATGGCCTCTCTTCTCATTTTATAGAGCTTTGTTCAAAGGTGGGCTAGGTGAATGATTGGGAACACACTTAAATCAACAATTTCTGAAGATATTTGTGACGATTCTATCATTTTTTCTATCTAAAATCTTAAATCCTCTAAGAAGTAGGCATACTGGATATTCTCATATGCTTGATGAAAAATTATTTCATCAGACTTACCTATTCTATCCCATCATCAGTGATAGTCAGTTCGGGCCTAATTTGGTTTTTAATATTTCTGGACATGAAAACATTTTGATTGTTTGATCTGGTTTTAAGATATAAAATTGCATGTTGCAAACATCAAGGTGATTTTCTAGATTATGGGTTAAGTGAAATACAATTCTCCATATTCACCCCATCCTATGATACAAACACCAAGTAAGAATGATCTTAATCCTATTATATTGGTCAACATTATTTACATTTGGACCATTGGTCATTGTTGACAGAGCAATCAGTGGGGATTTGTGAACTAGAGGGCCTTTCAGACTACCTCCAAGGTTTGGATTGTACCATTACGATGATACTCCAAGATGGAAACATTTCAGAAAAATGTTGAAGACATTTTGTTGGTGATGGTTTTTTTAATTTGGATGAATTAATTTCCTCTATGGCTTCAAGGGAATACATCGATGAACGTTGCAATGACACCATTGGATTGAGGGGATTTATAATGATATGGGCTTGAATATATGAAAAACACAATCGAGTAAATTTTTCAAAGTAGTGTCTCATTTAACAAAACACATGAATGAATGATTGTATTTTTTCTCTCTTTTATCAATTGGAAGGGTAAATACATGAGGTAAATACAATTATATTGGTTAAGGATTCATGTAAGGTACATAAATTTTTACCTTAGAATTGATTCTTTGTGATAGGAATCATTATTAATGAGTTGTTTATAATGGGATTGTTCATGGAATAGAAAACACCCAATGGTTTTATATCAACGAGGACCCACTTTACAATGCAGTTACTCATCGGTAGGTTTGGATGATGATGGTTAATAACTCACATTAGTCAATATCATGGGAGGTCAAGTTCATCACACCCTATTGGGGGAATTATTTCCTAATCTAAGAAAAAATTCTATATTTTATAAATATTCAAAAATATTTAATAATTCCCATGTGTAATGTGGGCCACCCTTGATTTATCAACCAATAAATAACATTTATATATCATAGAATCATTTGTATGTATCAAAGGTTCTTAATCAAAGGATATATTGGTATGTATCTATGGTTATCCATTAATGGTATCCTCTTATGTACTGTTTAGATATTATTTTGTCCTTATAATGAGGATGACGGTTTCTTAGCCACTCATTTGGGAAATATGGAGCTTTTCATCATCCAAGGAGATGAAATTCTGTTTTGATTCCCACACCGAACACATAAATAGTATTCCTACACATCATTTTTGAAGGAATCAGAACCCACATAGTTTAGTGAAGCTTAATGTGTAAAATCATACATTTTTTGTTCTTGTGATAAAGACTTGTCCATATTGTTTTACATTATGTGGAAATTTTGTCTAGGAAGAATATTCCGAGTAAATTTTTGGTGTAGGATTTCTATAGAAGTGGCCCATGAAACCCAAAAGGGATATGAATTTATATGTTAAAAATTTCCTTCTGTGGATATGTCCTAGGGAGAAAAACGTTGATATGGTGGTTTTTGTTTTGAACCTTAGTGAGCTTATTACGTATCTCATATGTATAAGAATCAAATCCCACATAGTTTGGTTATAAAGAAACATGCCGATGAAGGATTTATCTATGTTTTTTTTCATAGGTGAGTTTGAACCATTGAGAGGATTAATTTGGGGATTGTTCTCGAAAAGGATTCCCAGAATATTCAGTGACATGATTAGGGAATACTCCCATGGAGTATTCCTATTTAAATGTACCATGATGGATGTTTAATAAATTGGGATTTAGAGGCTTTTTGAGGCTTACTCCAAATAAAATTACAAAATTATGGGTAATTATGAATGGGGCATACTCTAGAGGAGGATTCCCAAATATATCGGCCCCTATGTTGCAGTGCTACAAATCATGAGGGTAAAACTAATGAAAGTTCCCATAGTTCAACATGCAACAAGGATAATATATATTTTACTATAACCATTAAAGTATAAAAAAATATGATTCCTGCACAATGTAAGGAAAAAGAGGAAGTAGATGATTCCAAATACTGCCCAATCTGTTTTAGTCTAGTGGTATACATGGAGACCGACCCAAAAAGAGAGGGATGGTGTTTTGAATATTCACATATCCTCTTCTGCCTATTATTCTAATATAAGATTTAGGGGAAATGACGCTTCAAATTACTGAGGAATTATTCTAGGGTACAAATATAGAGTCACGACACTTGTTGGTGTCTAGGAGGAAAAGTGGAGAAATAGTGAAACCTTCTTAAAAGCAAGGATATGGGATTACTCCATGCGATATTCTTGGATATTGGTTCTTCAATGAGGGAGGATGATCTCATTCCCTACTGAATGGAAAATTTATCATAATACTCTTCCTCCCTAGTTGGAACAAGTTGTTTCAAGTCTTAAAGATGAGATGGGGAGAACATGGTCCTAACCCTAGTATTTGAGATTGAGAAATCCCTGACATATTATTTGGGGAAGGTTTCCTAGTGAACAGTGTAATAAAAACTCACATGAAACCTTAAGACCATAAATGACCAACCAGATAAGTGATTGAAATCTACAACCCTAAGAGTACACACCCAAATGGGGGACATGTTTGTGTTATACATATAATGGTTGTGAAAATGATGAGGTTTTATTGGATTTTTATAATGGAAAACTGTCAAAAAAGAGAGCTAGTGGAGGAAATTTCCTTCCATGGATGGCATTGAAAAAGGCCTGAAGGGTGACTTGCACATTTCCTAGGAACAATAGCCTAGTGTAGGTGTGCCATGCAGGTGTGTTGTGTTGGCCTGCCACACTGGTATTTGGTGAATAACCCAAGAAGAAATGAAATTACTTCACACATAGTGATATAGTCCTATGTAATCAAGATATTAAATAGAAAATATACCCTATGGGAAAAAAAATTGTTGATGCTTCTATCTTAGCACTTTGGGTCTCCTCTTGTGTCACTATAAGGTTCTTGAAAATATCCCTGATTTGGGAGAGTGAACTAATAGAGGTGGTTTCTCTTTATGGAATAACTATATTCATAGACATGTCTTATTCTATAGACCATGAATGGACTTTTTTATTCACATGTTCCCTTTAATTCTCTTCTTTATTGGGTTTTGGTGGGCTACCTGAGAAGTTTTAGGGGACCTGGGAAAAGGTACTGTACATTCAAAGATATGGGGGTTCTTATTAATTTTAATGCTGACCAAATGAATATTCTAGTGTCATATTTATAAGAATATTTGAAACCATGGATTATAGTTAACGTCCATGGAGGTGAACGACCTAGGTGTCTAGTGTAGGTGTGTCCTTCCCCTTTGTTATGTGAAGGGTAGTTATGAAAACATTGTAACATAGAGGTATATGTGCATGTAGGTTGACCTAGGGAGGTCCCTTGGTCATCCATAAGGATTTTAGGTACCTTAAAAATACAATTTTTTTCTTGATAATTGTTTCACCCTCTATAATAATATTGATTGCCTAAAATGAGTGAAAGGAAGAACCCTTAATAATATCTGGAAGAATACCTTTTTTAAAATCAATATTTATAAAAAGAGCAAGGAAACATTTTATTGAATCAAAATATGTTTTTCCCATTAAATATGATTATTTAAAATATATTAAAATATTAGTGTCCCAAATTGAATCATGTAAAGAATAAGTTCAGGAAGAAACTTTTTAACTAACAGAAATGAGGCTTGATTTATCCATATTATTTATGGGAAACATAATCCTTGAAGATTGAAATATTTCAAAAAATATTATTATGTATTTGAAAATTAAATTAATATAAAAATTAAAAAACGAAATAATATTTTCATTTTGTATAATTTTCCCAAATTTTATGTTGTGATTGATGATCATAACTGAATGAATCCCAAACAAGTTACCAAGAAACCAAAAATTTATGGTATCGACTAATTCAAAATATATTTGATAAAATAACCCTTTTTATCTAGTATTTCTAATTAATAAGAGAAATAAACAATAAATATACATCCATGGGTATTGATTATTATATTCAAAGTAAAACATGGTTCATAAAATAAACTTCTCTCATAAAATTAATGTTTGAGACAAAGAACCATTTCATGTTGAATAACATTTTAATAAAATAGACATGAAAGGGAAGGATTTTAAAAAGAGTGATTAAAATTAAATGCATGATATGATATATTAAATAGGAATTATATACACCACATAATATAAATTGGTTTTGTAATACCTATTTTATTTAAAAGAGATTAATTTGGTAAGAAAAACCTTACTTGATTCCTAATTCATTTTTTCTTGTAGAAAACATATTAAAAAATTAAATCGATTTCATTTAATACATTCCCATGAAAGTTACTCATATATTTTCCCATCCATATTAATCATTTAAATTAATTATTTTCATATAAATATATGTTAGTTTTTACCTATTTTCCACACTTGGTCTATGTACACTTCATCGATTTAAACTAATTCCAAGAAAATAGATTTACTATTAATTACTAATAAAAATTTCATCGTTAAAAGATACATTATGGTACTATAATATATGTGACATGAATTTTATAATTATTATAGTTCATTACAAGGTAGTTTTTGTAAAAAACAATTACGATGTAATCAATTATGAAAATATCACAATGATTATTGAAAAATGAAAGGTATAGTCTTAATAAATGAGTTAAGTGTAGATTTAAAAATACATGAAAAAATAATAGTTACATATTTTTTTCAATAATTACAAAAAATTACATTATCATAATCATTCATGATGTAAATTCTTATTATTTTTCATGTAGGTGGATAAAATCACCTAAACATGAACCTACCATAATTATTTAATGATAATGAGGTCTTTTATTTTTAAATTATTTATAAAATAAGAATAATGTTATTATTTAGGGTTTATTAATGTTATATAAATTATTTTTAAGTAAAATTAATATAATATAATTTATAAAAAATCATTACTTTAAATGAAGTGATCATTGTCCTCTCTGTTTGCTCATTATAAAAGATCATGTTTACAACAATCAGTTGTAAGTCATATCATTAATAGGTTCCTAATTTTTTTATACCATAACCTTAATTATTTGACAATAAAAATATATATTATTTAATTCTATCATCATTTCCATCTATGTATGTCTTTAACGAACTGAAAATATAAATATATCACTCTGTGTAGCTAGTAGTCTACATATATGCATTGATGAAGGTTTTATTTTCATAGAGAGAGAGGAAAGGTGTATGGTTAATTGTTTTAAAATCATTAAAATGATATAAATATCATAATTATTTATAAAATTTCTCTTTTGGAACGTCCTTCTAAGGTGGTGATGGAATGAGAAAAATGTTGTGTTGTGGAGGTTGTAGTCTACACAACACAAGAATGATGATGTCATTTATTAATAAAAGAAAAGAAAAAATTTGATTAGTGAATATTAATATAATATATATATATAACCATTTTTAGGAATTATAAATTTATTCGAAAATTATAATTTTAAATGAATAATATAAAATTGGTATGTTATATAAAAATGTTTACTCAAGTAGCGCACTTAGAGATGCCCATTTAATATCCCCTGGAAATGGGTGTAATAGGATAATTTATTTTTACCATAAAATAAATATTGAGAAATGGGATTATATAGTAAATTAATGTACTTAGTTTTTTGAGGAGATCATTTTTTAGGAGTTCCTCGAATGTGTGTGGGGAGGTCTCCTTTATAAGTGGTGAGAGTGAATTTATATTATATATTAGAATTTAATATATTGGGAGCACATTCTAAACATTAAATATGTTCCCAAAATTTATAAATAAATGGTGTAGTATAAGGATATTGTAGATATGTACATGTTTGAATAAAAAATAAACAATTTTTTAATCCTATTTCATTACCTTTTCACTTGAATTATTACTTTTATCATTTTATCATTCATCGTGGTAACTAGTTTTTACCTTAGTTAAATTTTCATTATTCCTCAAAATAAAAGTATAATTATTTTACAATTTGGATCCACTACTACATTTTGAATCATATTCCTCTTATTAAATTTTTAATAATAAAAATAAAATTTAAAATTATACTCATAATATATTAAAAATATTATTTTTGAAAATATTACATATTATCTAAAGTATAAAATTAATTTTTTAAATGAAGTAAACAAATTTTAAATGTATAATTACAGGTATAAAATATATATTTTTAATATAATTTCTTTATATATTTTTAATTCATATATATATACGAAAATTCTAATAAAACTGATGTTAATTTTAAAAATTATATTTTCACAATTTGAAAAAGACCATTCTTCTAGAAAAGTATAAAAAAATTAATACTAAGATAATATTACTATGATAAATAGAATATATAAATTAAAAATTTATAATTCATAAACTATTGTTTAGAAATTTTTATTTTAAATAATGTGGTGTGATATAATGCGAAAAAATTATAATAAAATATCTTTTTTAGAATATTACCCATTTTCATCCATATTTTATACTATATAAAAATAAAAATATTGTTAATATATAACTAATATGAAAAATATTTTATCATAATTATTCATAATTTATCAAATATACATGTATATTAGATACAACTTATTTTTTTATAAAAATAAATTTATAAGTGTAAAATAATCAAATAAGAAATTTTAATTATACTAATTGAATTCCATTTATATTAAAATTATTATTTATTTTTAATCAATAAATTTTTCATAAATTTTGTACTCCTATTTAATCATACTAATACTATGGATATATTTTAACAGTTTGATCATATTGTAGTTTCATTTTAGTTTGTGTTTTCATTTGTAGCATATTATTGAACACGTTTGTTGCATTTAAAGGATTTCATAGATTAAATTTTTTAGTGTTACATTCTACCCCCATAAATAAATAGAATCCTATTAATTTGACTCATATGAACTGGATAATTTCTATAGGGAACTCACAATTGTACCTAAATAACAGGACATTCATGGGACTATTTTGGATGTGGAATGTGACTCATATATAAGATAAAAAATTATTAGTTCACTCTGTAGAGAGCTAAACCAACCAAAATTTCACATATAAAAATACTAAGGGATGATGATCTGGATCTGTAATTAATATATTTTCATAATCCATGAAAACTATTTTTGTAATTATCATACACATATTGTTTTTATTTATAACTCAAGATCCATTATTTGGTGAAAATATACATGGATATGATGCATGAAAAATTTAAAGTGAATACTAACTATTTACAATATTATCAGTGAAACATCATTTATTATTTATTAGGTAAAGATCTTTTGTTTTTTTAAAATATTTTTATGTCACTATTAATGATTCTGAATGAAGACACGGAGGTATGTAGGGTTTTTTTGTTCTTATTCGGAGCCTGAGCCCTAAAATTTGATGAGATATACTACGGTGCACAGTTAGTAGAAAGTGTGCAACCCAATCCAAATTTTTTCTACAACCATGTGGAATGTTACATTGGAGTTATGGGTATCATATGGTTCTTTTTCAACCATGTTCTCCAAGCTGCACAGTCTTGTGGTGTTATAGAACCTTTATATATAGGCCATCAACACTTTTGGGGCACTGTTTGGCCAGCCGTGTCCCTTAACCGTATTCCATATTCATTGTGGGTAAAATCCCAATTTTCCTATAATGATATATTTACCACACCCATATTTTATTCCTCTCTATTCCATCATATATCCCCTCCTTCCTCACACATGAGATCCTCCTTTCATCCAATATAAGGTTCTTGATATCTCCTATGTTCGTCATTGAAATCACTCACCATATGATGAACCATAAAGGCCATGGATGGATCTACATTCCACATGCTTCCTTTTATAGTTTATATATTCATATGTTTCACTATTTATGGGAAATAAAATTTCCCCCATTTTAATTGTATTTAAGGATTTATCTGATTACACGTATTCTAGAAATAATCCTAGGATAATGATTGGTGATGTAAACAGTAAATGATTATGGTCGACGGTCTTCATCTTCCTATATGTTTCGATGCATTATATATTACAAGCCATTGTAACATGATATAGATCCTTCCATTAAAACCTATGACTTGTATAATAAATTAAATTGAGTGGTTATTCATAACTTGTTTGACAATAATGAGTGGAAAATCACCTCCTATATTGATACCCTTGACACAAACTGTAATTCACCATTACCATTTGGTCAGGTATGTTCGGATCATTGATTTATATTTCCTTTTCTCATTAGGAATGTGTAAACTATGAATTTAGAGGATACCTATAGTTGTGAATTTATAGATTTGATCAATTTTCTGCTTCTCAATGTTCTTTTCTTCTGTTCTATGGGTAGTTATAAGAGGTGTAAAGTGTTGTCACGATGTGTAATGTCATCCAAACTCACCCCATAAGATGAATTCATAACTTGATATTTTAAAAATCATGAAAAATTTATTTGTCGTCAAATGTAAAAATGTGGTATTTAAATAATATTTAATCACATTTTTTCATAACATAAAATAAAATGGATTCATTATGAAAATTTTTTAAATATAGTGTAATTATTTGTGATGTAGTTATTAGAATATTGTGAATGTTTTTGAGATGTCATTCTATCATCCAAACTTCTCCATCTGTTCAATGCTCTTAACCTGGGATATTATTGAAACCTTCCTTTTTTTTGGATTAAATTCTTCAGTGATAGATCAGTAGGTTAATGCACTTCATCTCTCAGATTAATCCCTCCTCTTGGTTTCTCTCTTGTTGGATGTTTAAAAACTATTTTTCCTATGGATTGGTAATATAATTATGTTTTCTATCAATCCATCATAGTCTCTAGTCATTCCATGTATTCCGAGGGTAGGTATTGTTGTTTCCAATCACTTTTGATAATTATGGTTAGTTTTTTTCTCTTTTTGTAGGTGTATCATTTCAATTGTTCTATTTTATTGAATATATTATTTTTCATGTTAATTTAATAATATCTAAAATGGAATTACATGTGTTGAAATTGAAAAGGGACATGGGGATAACCTTTGAAAATGGTGTTTTCATTGAAATTTAAATTTAAATGTTTAAAATGGAAAATTTATTTTCAATCCAAATATTTTTTATTGGATTTGAAATTGTTTTATAAAAATGAGAACATTGTTTTAAAATTGAAATTGAAAAATATTATAAGGATTATATTTGGTATGTTGAGATAGAGAAATGGGTATCCTTATTATGTGTGACACCACTAGGAGGTAACCTCTTCTTTTACTATGGTCTATGGTAGGCGCTGATGTTAAATTAGACCCAAATTTATCCACTGGCTTTTTTTGAGTGTTTATTATGTATTGTCTCATAGGTTAGATCCCAACTAGTATGTGAATTGTTATTTCTAGTTATTTATTATGAAATAGTTTTTTCATAGATGTTGGATCTCATGTTTATTGAGATTTATTTATTTTTATATACGTTTTTCTAACTTTGGAATCATGTAATGAAATTTTTCATAAACTCAAGGATTTTTTGAAGAAGGATTTGAAATTTTTTTAATTAATTTTTTTTA
This sequence comes from Viscum album, assembly GCA_963277665.1. Lineage (NCBI taxonomy): Eukaryota > Viridiplantae > Streptophyta > Magnoliopsida > Santalales > Viscaceae > Viscum > Viscum album. The sequence continues at coordinate 873,194,488 of OY728163.1, forward strand.
AACTATTTTGTTTTATATCTTAGTAATTATAATTGTTATTAATAGAAATTATATAGATCATTTAGTGGAATCCCACTAGTCTCCATTTCCCACAATATACTTCTGCATATGAGTAGTTGTAGATGTTTTTTTGTAGGATTAACCAAATGGGAAGAGAATTCTATAGCATGTAGTGCTATCTTTATGAAGATTATTCATTTTAAGAATATATACATGATGTTTTGTGAGGTGGAGAACTATTTTATAGGAATTTCGTTTTATCTATTTTAACATATTTGGATCTGATGTGTCTCTAATTTTAACTGATTTTCACTCATGTTTTTAGTTTTCGTAATCTTCAATGTTATACTAGTTTTGTTATCTTATTTATCCCACCCTGTGATCGGTAGAATTGGTTAACTATGATGATCAACCCAATTTAGCTTGTTACAATTTTGTTTTTGGGGAAGGTTACTCATCCTGATGGGTTTCATCACTGGTTGATTTAGTTCCGTCTCTTTAGTAGTTATTACCAGGATTATTGGATTTCAAAAAGTATGTTGGGACAAGGTCCCTGGATAGCTCAATCTCGTTAATAAATATTTGTTTCAATGCCCTGATGGAAAATTCATACTAAGTCCATGATTTAGAATTTACGATCTATTGAATAAATTGTATGGGAGTTTTATTTAAATTAACCTATATAGAATGTCTGAGGACATGTTGTGTGTAGGTAAATTTGAACAAACTACGTGGGGGGTTTTTCTAGATGGTACCACTACATTATAATTATGGTTCCTTCTTGAGATAGGATTCAATATATATTTACTGTTCTATTTTTTAGTTATTGGTTTTCATCATTGTTTTTAGTTTAATGCTTTTAGAATTTACTCATACCTAATTTTTTAGTTTCTTATGTTTATCATACATTCTTTTCTAAAAGGTTTATTCAAAATAAAATGGAGAATCCATAAGATAAGGTCCAAAGAATGATCAATCAGTTCAACCATATTTGGTTTATACAGAAATTTTCACCATTCATCCTCTATAGTTAGTGGGTGCAATGAACCCAGGACAAGAAATAGATCATGGTTTGGATGTTTCCAAGAAGCATCCTTTTATCTTCTTATGTGAAAATGGTCAACAAGATTCATATAATTAGATTGGTCTTATATAAGTGATCATAAAAATATTAAAGACTCTTGTGTATTTTCAAGTAGGTTTCCCCTATATATTCTCGATAGACCTTGAAGAAGATGGTGAGAGTAAATAGTGCAAGATAAGTTACATGAATATCTTACCTAGGTTTCATTAATTAAGATATTTAATCAATAGTTCTATCCTAAGATGTTACGTGCACAAAATATATATGATTTTCTAATGTTGGATCATTTGGATAATTCCATTCAAGAGTACGACACTTGCTTCACTGATTTGGTGAATCGACACCGGAGCATATCACCAATGATTTCCTGAAGGCTCAAAGGGTGGAGACGAGTATAAGGGCCAATGTTCTCTCTATTCTTGTTCAATTTTACCTTTCAACCATTTTAGGGGTAGTGGAAAATGAATTTTTGGCTGAGACAGACATAGGTGGGAGGACAGACCAGGGGAAATTTTCAATGGATGCAACAATTAAATGGGGTGCTTCTTCTGGTAAAAAAAATTATATACATGTTTTTTCGATTTTCTATTGGATATATTTCAAGGGATTCTATAGAGAATCTAGGTTATTTTCTACTAGTGTGGGATGCATGGTCATACAAATCCTTAGTGTGGGTTGTCTTCTTGAACCTTTAAACCTTTAGGATGATATGTTCATCTAAAGAATTTTTGGGATATGATGTACCATGATAATAAGGTGGGATACAATTTCACCAAGGGGTCATAGGATCATATTAATTTTTACAGGGGTGGTGGGTATCAGTACAATGAAAAATGGGATTTCCAGGTGGCGATTATGACGACCCTACTCTTTTTATTACACACTTAACATAATTTATTACATAAAACCTTTACTTGATAAAACATAGAAGATAGACAGTTCTAGTGACTTTGGGGATTACGATCATTAATAAACAAGTTAAAACATGAAATACAACATATTTATTGAAAACTTCCTTCACATTACCACTAAATTCCCTCATACTTAGCATTGAATGGGATAACCTGAGGAAATGCATAATAAAAGGCTGAACTATAAAGCCCAATAAGGGAGTAAACATGGAATAACATGAGGCATAATATAAACGTTAGACAATAGGCATATCAACAGAGGAAAAGAAAAGTATAAACATAAAATAATGATAAAACAATATAATCATAACATGGAAATGTGGCCACAATAATTAACATGGAATTATTATGAGCTAAGGCTCATTACACATAGAGCATGATTAAACCCTCATTGTAAATGAAGCACGAGTAAACCCTCATTTCAATTGAATTGTCATGAGTAGACACCCATTTCACTTGACTTATCATGATACTATACCTTACCCAATCCATGGGAGCGCTATCAGGGCGCACCCTTCTTAAACATTTAATTTCATGAATAAGTGTGCCACATGGATCTTAAAACACTGAATCATTCAACATAATAATTTATTCCATGATAATGGAATTTTGAAAACATAAATAAAACTATTTAAACAATAAGTAAATGTACATAATGTTTAATACCCTTGATAGAGAAATGGGCATGGTATTCACTACAAAATAACTTTCTCTTGGAAAATCGCGGTGTAATTTAGGAAGCATAACAGCATGACATAAGAACTCATAAAAATTTTTGATGGGAGATAAATGGTAGTCTCATAATATTTACATGAAATGTAAAATACGTGGTTCATATAGTTACATGTAAAAAAATTAATGGAATTTAGATTCATGATACAAAAAAAATTGCTTGAATGTAAATGAGGAGAGAGAAATTCCTTTCAGAATTTCAGCATAGTAACAGGTGTACATGGGAGGCATTTAATGGGAGATAAAGGGGTCTCCAATAATTAAAACATAAAGAGGGAAGAATGGGGGAGGTTTGAAACAATACCAAAACATTTATATTTGAAATTAAAAGGTTATAACAACTTAAATAATATTAGACAAAAATGAGAAAGGAAGAAAATCCTTACACGGAAGTGTGATCCCAAAGGATTGGGAGAGGATTATTGGGAGTTTGGGGCACAATGGGAGGATTATAGATAAGGGAAGGAATAGTTTTGATGAGCTCCAAAGGATTTGAGATATGAGAAAGTGGGAGTTTGGGTGGGTTTATATAGGAAAGGAGAGGGGATTGTTTATTATTTAGTTTTGGGACACCTCACATTAACCCAATCAAAACACAAACCAGCCCATGGTTTTTAATCATGGGTTTGGAAAATGGAAGTGGAAAACAATATTTTATAAGTCCAATGGCCGAAATTATTAAAATAATAGGGTTGATTAAGTAGAGGTGAGTCATGCTCTCAAGGAAAACAATTTAAAAAGTCAAAATGTTTTATAAGTATTGAAGGGTCCACTAAAGCTTTGTAGAATAAGTAAAAAACCATAAAAATAACATTATTTTAATGGTAAAACATATATTGGCCGAACATAATGTTTATAGTATTTTATTACATCACTATTGTGTCATTATGGTGTCATAAAACACATTATATATTTAAACGATATTTAATTTTTACCCAAAAATTCGACTGTCTCAGAAAATTATGAAAATTTCAATATTGGATAATTATGGCATCCTAATTCCATAAATAAAATTAATTTCATCTAAATATTTTTTTAAATATGTTAATATTCACTTTTAGAATAAAAACTGCAATTTATCCAAAATTCTTGGGTTTTGACAAAAATGGTTTTCAAAACATAATAAAAATTAAAATTGCATTCATAAAATTATACAATAATTTATATTTAATAAAAAATTATTTAATAATAATAATAATTTTTTATTTAAATATTTTTTAATTAAAAAATCCATTAATTCATCAAAATATAGTTCTTAGTTGAATATTAACTAAAAATACTAATTTTTTACATTAAAAACAATTTACAAAGTAACAATAATAAAATTAACATATATTCATTATTATATAAAAAAATAATGTACATAATCATATTTCTAGGTTCGTGTTACATAACCCCTTAAAACACCCACATAATACCGAAGGGTGAGGTGTGCAATGATTACAGACTCTTGGGGTGGCTCGGATAACATCGCTCAGGTGGTAATCTATATCAACGTCTACTTCTCCCTTAGGTGGTACCGCTCAAGATCCATGTGTTCAATCTCAGCTCGAGCTTGGTGAAGAGTGAAGCCCAATGAATCCACCTCCTTTACGAGCTCCAACAAATGGGCTTCATACAGGGAAAGTCTACTGGATGGAGCCATCACTTACTTTGTCTGATTAAATTAGATTTGTTAAAGCCCATATTTATACTAATTATGTGATCTCTTTTAAATGGCTATATAAGCAATGATAATAATTCTTAATGGTATTTTAAAATCTATAAACAAAAAAAAAGTGTATATAACCATTTCATATATTAATACATTTAATTAGATCAAGTGGGATTTTTATTAACAAAATTTTGGGTCGTTACAATCTTCCCCCTTAAGAAATTTCTCCCTCGAAATTTCATTTTAAATTCTTGGCCAAAATACATGCAGGTACTTTTCCTTCATTACTTCCTCTAGTTCAAATGTTTCCTCTTCATTCTTATTGTTTCGACATAGTACCTTCACCAGATGAGTAGTCTTGTTGTGTAGAACATTGTCTCAACAATCCAAGATCTTCACTGGATGATACTCATAGGAAATGTCATCCCCCAACTATACCACCTAGGAAGAGAGTACATTTTAAGGGTTTGGTATGTACTTCTTTAAGAGGGTACATGAAATACATGATGTGCATTCGACATGGTAGGTGGAAGTTCCAGTCGATAAGCCACAACTTCGACTCGATCAAGGATCTCAACGGGGGCAACGTACCTGGGACATAAATTCCCTTTATTCTCAAAACTCATGACCTTATTTCATGATGATATGTGTAGAAATACCATGTATGAAACTTTTAACTAATGGTCTCGTCGACAGTTATATGAATAACTCTTCTATTGACTTTGGACTGCCTTGATATGCTACTGAATGGTTCTCACCTTCTCTACTATTTTTTTGACCATTTTAGGTCCTAGAACCTTAGGCTCACTGACGTCATCCCAACATGCTGATGTTTTGTACCTTCTCACATAAAGGGCTTCATATGGTGCCATTCGGATGCTCGAGTGGAAACTGTTTTTCTTGGAGAATTCAACCTGTGGAAGATATTGGTCCCATCCTCCTTGGAATTCCATATAACATGCTCTCAACATGTCTTCCAGTTTCTGAATAGATTACTCAGATTGGCCATCAGTTTGAGAATGATAGGCTGTAATAAAGTTTATTTCAGTTCTCAAAGCATGTTGGAGACTTTTCTAGGACTTCTAGTTGAATCTTGGATCAGGGTCAAATACAATAGATAGTGGTACTCCATGTAGCCTTACCACTTCTTTGACGTAAATCAGTAAACGTTGATCTAATAGAAAGTTCCCATAAACCACGATAAAGTGTGTTTTGTTTATAAGATGATCCACAATGACCCATATAGCATTATTTCCTCTGGATATCCTTGTAAGTCCAGTGACAATGTCCTTGGTAATGTTCTCCCACATCCATGCTGGTATGGGTAGTGGTTGCATCATCTCCTTAGACTTTTGTCTCTCATTAAATATAATCATTTATTCCATGATAAATGAATGTGAAATAAATAAATGAAACACTTTTAACAATGTGTAAATTTGCATAATGGTGAATAACCTTGATAGAGAAATTGGCATGGTATTCACTACACAATGGCTTTGACTTGGAAAATCATGGTGCAATTTTGGAAGCATAACGGCGTGACATAAGAACTCATAAAAATGGTTGATGAGAGATAAAGGGATGTCTCATCATATTTACATGAAATGGATAGTATGGGGTCATATATATACATGTCCCAAAAAATGTAATGGAATTTACATTCATGATACAAAAGAATCGCTTGAATGTAAATGAGGAGAGAGAAATTCCTTTCGGAATTTCGGCAGATTAACGGGTGTACATGAGAAGCATTTATTGAGAGAGAAATGGGTCTCACATCATTAAAACATAAAAAAGGTAGTATGGGTTAGGTGATAAACCATATCCCAACATTTATAATTCAAATTAAAAGAGAATAACAACTTAAAGAATTTTGGACAAAAATAAGAATGGAAGAAATTCCTTACTTGGAAGTGTGATCCCATAGGCTTGGGAGAGGCTTGATAGATGCTTGTAGGGAGATTGGAGCGCCTTGTGAGGATTCAAGAGAGATTGTAACGGCCCGAAATTTTGAATAAATCTTGTTTCCTAATTTCATGTGTTATTAGATTTTTATACTCAACAAAAATGTTTTATTTGATAAACAGGATTATAATTAAAATGAGACCATTGGGTTTTGATTGTTATATGACCATCGGTCAATATGACCACTGTGAACAAAATGTTTTGATTATTGTCTCTAAATACAAGTAATCTTGCTTAATTATTATAGAAAGAAGATTCGATGGCCTCACCTAGTAGACTTGGACCGATCGAAGCCCATCTAACAGAGCATGGGAAGGAGGTAGCACCATTGGGCTTTGCTCTGGATCAAATCCAATCCGAACTTCATCATGTGAAGCTAGAACGGAATCACCTTCGCGAGAAGTTCAAACTGATAGTAATTACTACTCGGGCAATGTTGACCGAGCCGCCCCAAGATTCTATCACCCTAGCACACCTTACTCTTAGGTCCTATGCTGGTATTATAAGGGGCTATGTAACGAGACCGTAATTGCCTTGTGTAATCCTTGTTTTAAATAAAAATTGGGATTTCTTCTTATGATGAAGTTTATGAATTTTGAAAATGACCGGATAAATATAGTATGCATATTTTTGATGAATTTTAGAAAAAGGATATTTTAAAAATGGTTGTGTAAACCTTAAATAATTAAAAATGTGTAATGATTTTCAAAATATGGTCTTCTACAATTATGTTCAATACGAAATTTGGAGTCTAATAAGATCAACTTGATTTTTGATGAATAGTAAATTATGAATAGTGATTTTATGATTAGAATTAGTAATATGACCAAATGGATTAGTAATCTAACATAAAGAAAGTTTTAAAATAATCTAGGCACCTTGATTAAGTAATGTGATTCAATAAAATGGTTAAATAATGGTTTCATAAATTATTATTCAAGTATTAGTTTTTTCGGGTGAATAGTGTTTTTTAATTAAAAATTTTATTAAAATTATTTAGAAAATTATATTTATAAAACAGATTTCATTTTTTAACTCAGAGCACCGATATTATGCTATGGTAATTTTTGGGGTTTTTTCTGAAAAAACGAATTTTCGGTGAATAGTGTTTTTATTTAAAAATAAAATAAAAAATATTTAGAAAATTATTTTTATAAAATGGAGTTCATATTTGTAATCAGAGTGTTGATATTTGATTATGGTGAAATTTTGGGACCTTTCTGAGAAAGTTGAATTTTCAGTGAATAGTAAAAATGCAGTTTTAGGGTTTCGGTATGTTTAATGACATCATAGCTGTGTCATGATGATGTCATGAGTTATTTTAAGGGTTGGCCTGCCAAGGGTGATGAATTATTGTTTTGGGGGCCCCATGTGGCCTAACTCCATGATAAATTCCAAGGGAGAGCACATGGGTTTGAAAAAAGCACATGTGAGGTGTCCCTTGGCCATTAATGCCTTGTCCCCTCACTTTCCCTATAAATACCAAGCCCTCCTCTCATCAATTCGACTCCCCACTCATTCCCAACGAATTTATGGTCTCATTACCTCCCAAAAAGCCCTCCCAAGGTGCCCCCAAGCCCTCAAGGTCCCAAACTCTGAGGTTTAAGAGTTACATTTTAAGGTAAGGGATCCGACCTCTCTCTTTCATTTCAAGTAATCTCTTTTATGTCATTCCTTTTATGCTCCATGTTCTTATGTTGTAGGATGTTATTTTATACTCCTATTACTTATTTTTTCGTGTTAATATAATGAGATATCCCCTCTTACTCTCATTATTTCGTTTTATGAGGTTTTAAGTGGCGCCGTTAGGCTGCCGAAATTTTTGTAACGGATTCTTTCTCCCTTCTCATTTTTTTCAAGATCTATTTACATGTAAAGTATTTCATGTTATTTTTTTTATTATGTTGGGTTATGATCTCTAAATTTATCATAATGATATTTTATGATCATATGATGTGAGACCCCATTTGATCGCTTCAATTCAGTATTTTGAAGTTTTAAGTGGCGCCGTTAGGCTGCCGAATTTTTAAGTGGTTCTTCACCCTTCTCGTTTTGAAGTTCTACTTTCATGTCAATTCATTCAAGTTCCTTTTTGTTATGTTGGGGTATGATCTCTATATCTATCATAATGGAATCTTATGTTCATATGATGAGAGACCCCATTTGATCGCTTCAATTCAGTATTTTGAAGTTTTAAGTGGCGCCGTTAGGCTGTCGAATTTTTAAGTGGTTCTTCACCCTTCTCGTTTTGAAGTTCTACTTTCATGTCAATTCTTTCAAGTTCCTTTTTTTATGTTGGGGTATGGTCTCTATATCTATCATACTGGACTCTTATGTTCATATGATGAGAGACCCCATTTGATCTCTTCAATTCAGTATTTTGTTGAAGTTTAAGTGGCGCCGTTAGGCTGCTGAATTTTTAAGTGGTTCTTCACCATTCTCGTTTTGAAGTTCTACTCTCATGTCAATTCATTCAAGTTCCTTTCTATTATGTTGGGGTATGACCTCCATATCTATCCTACTGGACTCTTATGTTCATATGATGAGAGACCCTATTTGACCTTGTCAATTCAATTTTGTTGAAGTTTAAGTGACGCCGTTAGGCTGCCGAATTCTCACAAGAGAAATATTTTTTTTTCTTCCTTTCATGTTCTTCATTTCATATGGTATATTTTCAAATTTCATTACCATGTTCTTAAATCCCTTATATTTTTTCCCTCTACGGTTTCATGGGTCATTTATGAATGTTTGACCCATGTCCCCTCTCTTCTCAATGTTTTCTAAAACCTTGTAACATAGCCGTTATGCTGCAGAATTTTCGTCTCAAAATGCCTCTCTCTCTTTTCTAAAAATTATTTTATGTTATAAAGTGAATACTCAAAGCTCTTATTTCTACAGGTGTATTCACATATATATCAAAATGTTCTATTTTAAATTCTGGGAATTTCATAAATGAAACCCTCTTTCCCTTTCCGTGGGTTTAAAGTGACGTAGAGATCATGTCTTTAAAGCAGTTTTTAAAATGTTATGATTATGAAATGAAACCCATTTATTTTATGCTATATGGGTTATTTATGAAATGTTTGATGATGATATATGTGGCTCACATGATAATAAAGGCAAATTTAAGGGTGTGCCCTGATAGCGCTCCAATGCATTGGGTAAAGACTTAATCTCTAGAGATGACCATTTTAACGACGCCTTGGTGAATAACCTTGGTAATTTTAACGACACCTTGGGGATGGACCTTGGTGAAACGAAATGATTGTCAATATTAAATGATGTAGCCACATCTTCAAGTTATGAAAAATGTTATTTTTATTATGATGTATCTCATGATTTCATTCTCATGCCTTAATGTTATTTTCATGACCTTATTGAAGTATCTCAAGTTCACATGTAAAATGTTTCTCGGTTTCTCTTACTGGGCCTTCTGCTCACCCGTTCTTTTGATGTATGTCCCCAGGTTATGAGATGCAGTAATGATCCTAGGATGTGAATTAGGAGAAGCCTTTCAAGTGTTTAAGAAGAATGTTTTATGTTTTCATGTTTTAAGTTCCTAGTTTCCAAGACACTAAACCTTAAAGATCCTCAGTTCCGTGTAATGAAATGAAAATTATGTTATAAAAAGATGGGATTCTATAGTTGGTATCAAAGGATGGTTTAGTTATTTGTGGAAATTAGGATATGAAAACTTTAGGAAAAAGCCTATAGAAAAGTTAAAATATAGGAAATATTCCTGGTATTTTGGTGAGTATTGAGTAAGGGGTTTCCAAGAAAATACATCCCTGTCTGGATACGAGCAGGTAGAGGTGGCTCTGGCACAGATGTACATAGGGATAAAACCCGAAAACACCGCTTTGAGCTAGACTCAAACGGGAACTGGTACACGACAACGGGCCTTGCTGCACTATTGGTTACGACACTCCCGGGGGATATGCTTTGTTAAATTCATAAGCTTAGTATGAACCATTGTTAAAGGAACAAAGATAAAATAAAATGAAGATTCACATAAGAATATATGATCATGGATAACCTAGATGGGAACCTAGGGGATAAAAAGTTAGGGTATACTTTTCAACTACAAGTTATCCTTATATGCTTTAAGTTTCTTTTCATGATTATTGGCTAAGTATTTAAGCCCCTAATTATAGTTTCTTTTCATAGTTAATGGCGGGAAATGGAAGAACATGTCTCAACAACCAATGTGATAAAAAATGCTACAATTTCCGTATTAATATGACAGAGATGATTAGGGGATTAAAATATGATTTTTATTTTGGAATACATTCACTATTTTGGGGACCCTATATGATCGAGGTAAATAGATTACAACGGAATTTTCATTGAGGAGTAAGGTTGATTTATATTTGAAGAATCGATGAATTTAAGGTGGATTTATATTAATTTAGGTTACTTTTGGGAATGATTAACCTATCTTGGGTTAAATAAGTTTAGATTAGATACTTTTGTTATAAGATGTTAGGAGTGGTTGATGTTGTTTGGAGATGAACAATGAAGTTTATTTTGGAAGACTATGTTATCAAATCCTTCTTGTATTTGGGTTTCAATCTTAGTTTGGTTTATTTTGAGGAATTTTAAGGACCGTTATTTATGGAATGGACTATGATGAACTTTGGGTAGTACCATGGAACTTTGAAGATTTAAAAGTAGTTTCCATTCCAATGGTATTCTTTCTTTTTGAAGAGTTGTTTTACCTTACCCTTTCGGTTTTTGGGATAATTTTTAAAGATAGAAGAAATAGATAGTTGAACTTTTGTGGATTATGAGATTCTCTAGAAGATGATTCTTGTGTTTTGATGAGACCAAGTAGTTTTGAATGCTCATCGTTTGGAGAAAAGATTAGTTTTGGTAGAAAATTATTAAAGTATGAAACTCTACATGAAGGTAGATATATTTCCTTATGTTTTTGTTCTATGTTGTAAATGAATTCCTCAAAGTTATTAAAAGGAACGTAAAACAAAAATGTTGTTGGTTTACGTTTCCAACAAATGAATCAAAGACCGCTTACACACATCATAAGTTTGGGATTTTCTTATGGTTAACTTTATCCTAATCATGTTCTCTATCACTCTCCCTCAGAACGTGACCCTCTGTTTTCTCCTCCATGTCCATGTTTCCTACATGGAATCCTAGTATGAGTAAACTCGGGTGGCCTTTGTACTCCATTTTATTTCTATTAAAGTAATAGTGTTACTCACTCTTTTTCCGATGTGGGACTTTCAATAAAATTTCAAAACCCGATTTTAAAAAATTGCGAGGACGCAATTTCTTAAGGGGGGAAGATTGTAACGGCCCGAAATTTTGAATAAATCTTGTTTCCTAATTTCATGTGTTATTAGATTTTTATACTCAACAAAAATGTTTTATTTGATAAACATGATTATAATTAAAATGAGACCATTGGGTTTTGATTGTTATATGACCATCGGTCAATATGACCACTGTGAACAAAATGTTTTGATTATTGTCTCTAAATACAAGTAATCTTGGTTAATTATTATAGAAAGAAGATTTGATGGCCTCACCTAGTAGTTTTGGGCTGATCGAAGCCCATCTAACAGAGCATGGGAAGGAGGTAGCACCATTGGGCTTTGCTCTGGATCAAATCCAATCCGAACTTCATCATGTGAAGCTAGAACAGAATCACCTTCGCGAGAAGTTCAAACTGATAGAAATTACTACTCGGGCAATGTTGACCGAGCCGCCCCAAGATTCTGTCACCCTAGCACACCTTACTCTTAGGTCCTATGCTGGTATTATAAGGGGCTATGTAACGAGACCGTAACTACCTTGTGTAATCCTTGTTTTAAATAAAAATTGGGATTTCTTCTTATGATGAAGTTTATGAATTTTGAAAATGACCGGATAAATATAGTACGCATATTTTTGATGAATTTTAGAAAAAGGATATTTTAAAAATGGTTGTGTAAACCTCAAATAATTAAAAATGTGTAATGATTTTCAAAAAATGGTCTTCTACAATTATTTTCAGTACAAAATTTGGAGTCTAATAAGATCAACTTGATTTTTGATGAATAGTAAATTATGAATAGTGATTTTATGATTAGAATTAGTAATATGACCAAATGGATAAGTAATCTAACTTAAAGAATGTTTTAAAATAATCTAGGCACCTTGATTTAGTAATGTGATTCAATAAAATGGTTAAATAATGGATTCATAAATTATTATTCAAGTATTAGTTTTTTCGGGTGCATAATGTTTTTTAATTAAAATTTTTATTAAAATTATTTAGAAAATTATATTTATAAAACAGATTTCATTTTTTAACTCAGAGCACTGATATTATGCTATGGTAATTTTTGGGGTTTTTTCTGAAAAAACGAATTTTCGGTGAATAGTGTTTTTATTTAAAAATTAAATTAAAAATATTTAGAAAATTATTTTTATAAAATGGAGTTCATATTTTTAATGAGAGCGTTGATATTTGATTATGGTGAAATTTTGGGACCTTTCTGAGAAAGTTGAATTTTCAATGAATAGTAAAAATGCAGTTTTAGGGTTTCGGTATGTTTAATGACATTATAGCTGTGTCATGATGATTTCATGAGTTATTTTAAGGGTTGGCCGGCCAAGGGTGATGAATTATTGTTTTGGGGGCCCCATGTGCCCTAACTCCATGATAAATTCCAAGGGAGAGCACATGGGTTTGAGAAAAGCACATGTGAGGTGTCCCTTGGCCATTAATGCCTTGTCCCCTCACTTTCCCTATAAATACCAAGCCCTCCTCTCATCAATTCGACTCCCCACTCATTCCAAACGAATTTGTGGTCTCATTACCTCCCAAGAATACCTCCCAAGGTGCCCCCAAGCCCTCAAGGTCCCAAACTTTGAGGTTTAAGAGTTACATTTTAAGGTAAGGGATCCGACCTCTCTCTTTCATTTCAAGTAATCTCTTTTATGTCATTACATTTATGCTCCATGTTCTTATGTTGTAGGATGTTCTTTTATACTCCTCTTACTGCCTTTTTCATGTTAATATAATGAGAGATCCCCTCTTACTCTCATTATTTCGTTTTATGAAGTTTTAAGTGGCGCCGTTAGGCTGCCGAAATTTTTGTAACGGATTCTTTCTCCCTTATCATTTTTTTCAAGATCTATTTTCATGTAAAGTATTTCATGTTCTTTTTCTTATTATGTTGGGGTATGATCTCTAAATTTATCATACTGATATTTTATGATCATATGATGAGATACCCCATTTGATCGCTTCAATTCAGTATTTTGAAGTTTTAAGTGGCGCCGTTAGGCTGCCAAATTTTTAAGTGGTTCTTCACCCTTCTCGTTTTGAAGTTCTACTTTCATGTCAATTCTTTCAAGTTCCTTTTTGTTATGTTGGGGTATGATCACTATATCTATCATACTGGAATCTTATGTTCATATGATGAGAGACCCCATTTGATCGCTTCAATTCAATATTTTGAAGTTTTAAGTGGCGCCATTAGGCTGCCGAATTTTTAAGTGGTTCTTCACCCTTCTCATTTTGAAGTTCTACTTTCATGTCAATTCTTTCAAGTTCCTTTTTGTTATGTTAGGGTATGATCTCTATATTTATCATACTGGACTCTTATGTTCATATGATGAGAGACCCCATTTGATCTCTTCAATTCAGTATTTTGTTGAAGTTTAAGTGGCGCCGTTAGGCTGCCGAATTTTTAAGTGGTTCTTCACCATTCTCGTTTTGAAGTTCTACTCTCCTGTCAATTCTTTCAAGTTCCTTTCTATAATGTTGGGGTATGACCTCCATATCTATCCAACTGGACTCTTATTTTCATATGATGAGAGACCCTATTTGACTTTGTCAATTCAATTTTGTTGAAGTTTAAGTGACGCCGTTAGGCTGCCGAATTCTCACAAGAGAAATATTTTTTTTCTTCCTTTCATGTTCTTCATTTCATATGGTATATTTTCAAATTTCATTACCATGTTCTTAAATCCCTTATATTTTGTCCCTCTACGGTTTGATGGGTCATTTATGAATGTTTGACCCATGTCCCCTCTCTTCTCAATGTTTTCTAAAACCTTGTAACATAGCCGTTATGCTGCAGAATTTTCGTCTCAAAATGCCTCTCTCTCTTTTCTAAAAATTATTTTATGTTATAAAGTGAATACTCAAAGCTCGTATTTCTATAGGGGTATTCACATATATATCAAAATGTTCTATTTTAAATTCTGGGAATTTCATAAATGAAACCCTCTTTCCCTTTCCGTGGGTTTAAAGTGACGTAGAGATCATGTCTTTAAAGCAGTTTTTAAAATGTTATGATTATGAAATGAAACCCATTTATTTTATGCTATATGGGTTATTTATGAAATGTTTGATGATGATATATGTGGCTCACATGATAATAAAGGCAAATTTAATGGTGTGCCCTGATAGCGCTCCAATGCATTGGGTAAAGACTTAATCTCTAGAGAAGACCATTTTAACGACGCCTTGGTGAATAACCTTGGTAATTTTAACGACACCTTGGGGATGGACCTTGGTGAAACGAAACGATTGTCAATATTAAATGTTGTAGCCACATATTCAAGTTATGAAAAATGTTATTTTTATTATGATGTATCTCATGATTTCATTCTCATGCCTTAATGTTATTTTCATGACCTTATTGAAGTATCTCAAGTTCACATGTAAAATGTTTCTCTGGTTTCTCTTACTGGGCCTTCTGCTCACCCTTTCTTTTGATGTATGTCCCCAGGTTATGAGATGCAGTAATGATCCTAGGATGAGCATGAGGAGAAGCCTTTCATGTGTTTAAGAAGAATGTTTTATGTTTTCGTGTTTTAAGTTCCTAGTTTCCAAGACACTAAACCTTAAAGATCCTCAGTTCCGTGTAATGAAATGAAAATTATGTTATAAAAAGATGGGATGCTATAGAGATTATGGAAGAGTTTGGACGAACATAAAAGGCATTGAGTAAAGAGGAAGTGGGAGTTTCTGTGGGTTTATATAGGAAAGGAAGGGGAAATTAATTATTATTTAGGTTTGGGACACGACACGTTAATCCATTCAAAACCAGAAACCAGCCCATGGTTTTTGACAAAAGAGAGTGTAAAACAATATCTTATAAGGCCAATAGCCTAACTTCTTAAAATAATTGGGTTCCTTATGTGGTGGCAAGTCACACTCTCATGGAAAACAATTTAAAAAGGCAAAATGTTTTATATGTCTTGAAGGGCCCACTAATGCCTTATAAAATAAATAAAACAAACACAAAATCAAATTATTTTAATCGTAAAAAATATATTGGCCAAAAATAACTTTTATAAAATTTTATTATATCACTATTTGTTCATTATGATATCATAAAACACATTATATATTTAAACTATATTTAATTTTTACCCAAAAATTCTACTATCTCAGAAAATTAAGAAAACTTCACCATTGGATAATTCTGACATCCTAATTCCAAAAATAATATTCTTTTTATCTAAATAATTTCCTAAATATGTTAATTTTTACTTTTAAAATAAAAACAAGCATTTATCGAAAATTCATGGGTTTTGACAAAAATGGCTTTCAAACCATTATAAAAAATACAATTGCATTAATAAAATTATACGATCATTTATATTTAATTAAAATTAATTTAATAATATTATTATTATTTTATTAAAACATTAATTAATTATAAAATCCATTAATTCATCAAAATATATTTCATAGTTGAATATTAACTTTAAAATCTTTCTACAAAGTAATAATAATAAAATGAAAGTATATTAATTATTATATAAAAAAATAATGTATATAATCATAGTACTAGGGTCTTGTTACATAACCCCTTAAAACACCGACATAAGACCAAAGAGTGATGTGTTTGATGGTGACATGCTCTTGGGGTGGCTCAGATAACATCGCTTAGGTGGTAATCTCTATCAACATCCACTTCTCCAGTTGGTGGTTCCTCTCAAGTTTAACTTGTTCATGTTCAACATGAGCTTGGTCAATAGAAAAGCCCAGTAGAACTACCTCCTTTCCGAGCTCCGACAAATGGGCTTCATATGGGGCAAGTCTACTGGATGGGTCTATAACTTCCTTTATCTGAGTAAATTGGATTTGTTAAAGCCCATATTTATACTAATCATGTGATCGCTTTTCAACAGTTATATTAGCAACAATCACAATTCTCAATGGTATTTTAAAATCCAAAAACATAAAACCAAATATGTGAATATAGTGTATAACCATTTCACATATTAATACATTTCATTATATCAATAAGTGTTTTCATTAAAAAAAGTTTGGGTTGTTACAGCTATGATCAGATTCCATTATGTCGTAGAGTGTTCGGTAGGGGAATCTAATAAATAATAACTAATGTTATAGGTATGATGTTTATTTTTTCTTCTAGGGTTCTAGATTTTTTTGAAACAGGGGATAGTCTTTCATTTATATCATCAAATTTGGTTGATTTTTTGGTTTTGTGTATGAATATTATATTGATATTATTAGATCGTTCAACAACTATGGGAAAGAATTGTGAACATGGTTTCAAATGTCCCACCTATCAGTTGGTGATATGAGACTTTGAGGTGGTATGCAACTACATAGTTCATAATATTTTCGTATTTGAATTGATTATCATTATGGGATATATGATTAGAGTAAATGAAAAGTGATTTATTTATCTTCAACATGTACATTTCTTATATACCGAGGGGGTCACTCATGATTTCTAGGGTGAGCGGGACTCCAGACTAGTAAGGGTTGGGACAATCATTTCTTATTCCTAATTAATCTCTTTCCATTTTAAAAAACATGTTTCATGATGAAGTTAACATGTGCATGGGTAGTCAGATACCTTCTATTTTGTTTTCATACCATGAGTTAATTTTGGATGAATTTTATTGAATGCCACTATATGGAGCGGTCGAGTTCACTATTGACATTTTACCAAGAAGGATGTCCATTTCTATGTCATCCTATATAATGGAACATTATGAGTTGGTATAATTTAATGTCTATATTGAGTACATGGATTTGGATAAATTTAAGGCTCTGCATGGTGGTTTCCTCCCCACTCTCTCGCGTTCTAGGGTTTCTCTTCTGCTTCAAAATAGTGGTGGAGGCTTGTGAATGGGTTGAGATCTGGTGACGCATCCTCATTCGATCAGCTAATTTTCATTCCATTTTCCCACATAGGATGTCTCTTGATGGTATTTTCAATATAGTTGAACCAGCTTTATTCATTGAGGATGCATCTCGAGAGGTGTTTCAATGGCACCGCTGTAGTTGTTCTTCCCTTCCCTCCTTGATGGTTTCTTCTGATTTCATTAGTGGGCGCCATTTGGACTCCAGTTTTTATTCTACATTAGTTTAGATCTATACATATCCATGCTCAGAGTAGTGGTTTTTTGTCAGATCATCTCAGATCTGTTCGCCAGTGATGGTACGTCGCATGATGTAGGGTCTCCTTGTCCTGGGTGATGGTGGTTTAGCTCCGTGATCATTGTAATGACTTTATCTTTGGGTTTCTGGGATGGATGTGATGTTGGAGGAGGTCTCATGTTGGTGGTTGTGTTCTTTGACTATGGCTCTAGTATCGAAGCCTTTAGAGAGATGTTTATGCTCTTATGCCAGTTGTTCTCATTTGATTTCTAGACATTAATGATGAATCTGGTTTGTTTCTGATATGTATTGTTGTGTATGATATGTTGAAGGTGGAGGAGTATATTTTTTTGGTTCTCTGGCTTGGTGATGGTGGATATGGTCCTCTGATGTTTTTTTGTGTGATTATTATTGAATTGTTCTCCTTGTGGAATGCAGTATATGTGTCTACGTTGTGGCCCAGTGGTTTGATTTTATAGAAATTTTCATCTAATTCAACTATAATGGGGTGTTCTAGAGGAGATGTAGAGAATTGAGCTTTCACATGTCATTTCTATTCAGATTTGGACTTTTGAGAGGGTATGGAATTTCCATAAATACAAGTCATGTGCATCAATTCACTAGACACTTTCCGAGCAGTGATGAGATGGGGAAGTCAGTGTTAATGGATTTTTTTTCTAGGTAGGTTCCTTGCTTTGTAGTTTTTAAAGAGTTGTTTTTAGATTTTAACTGACTACAAAGATATGATTATTGTTTAAGTCATTCATGTTATGTTGGGGTCCTCATCAACCCTTAAAAGGGGGTTTCTAAAAAATTAAATTTTTGTTAGTCAGTACATGGATGTGGTTGGATTATTTATCCTTGTGTGTAAACATGAGTTTTCCTTTACAATTTTTTATGATGTAAGATATAAGTCATAAATTTCTTGATTATTATCAGATGTTTAATCAGGTGACTATTATGAACAAGTATCCTTTTAAAAAAATTGATGATTTAGTGGCTCAATTCAGCGGGGATCATTAGTGTTATATGGTTGACATGAGGTTAGGGTACCATAGATTGATTGTCCAAGAATATGATATACCTAAGACTAGGTTTTAGATTCGATATAAGAATTTCCTATTTCTTTTTTTTCATTCATACTCAATAACACTACTTTGGTAATCATTTATTACATGAACCAAATATTTCATGGGTTCTTGTACTCTTTTATTTTTGTGTTGTTAGAAGATTTCATGGTGTACTCGAATACAATGGAGGAGAACATAGACCACTTGTATATTAGTCATTGAAACATCAAAGAACATCATATATATGGTATGTGTTATGTGTGAGATTGTTGGATCTGGGTAGTGAAGTTAAGGGGAATTTGATATATAAGAGGGGAGTATCAGTTGATCATGAAAATATGATGGAAGTTGTGTCTTGTGAGCATCCAAGAAACGTGTAAGATATCCAAAGAATCTGAGGTTTGGATGCTTACAATAGATAGCTTGTTCGATACTTCGGGAATATCATATCATTGATGGAATCATTTAACTGTAAGGGAATACAGATTGAATGGAATAAAAAATTTAGAGATCATTTGTGGAGCTAAATATTAGGTTGAATTCCACCCCATTTTTTATTTATTTTAGATCATAGATTGGGTTACTATGTTATTTAAAATTATTATAGGAAAAATTTGGGATGTGTCATAATATAGTGGAAACTGGTTGTAGCTTAAGTCACACTCCAATTACTCTGTCATGAGACGAACTACACTTCCCATGATCTTGAGTTGGAAGATTTTATTTATCTACTCGAAAATTGGCATCACTATCTCTTTGGATAGAGGTTTATAGTATATTATTATCACAAATGATGAATGCATATTTTTACTCAGATATGTATGAAATTATGATATAGCCACTATGTTTAGAATAATCATCCCATTGATCATGATATCTTATATATCCCAAGTAAATGGAATAAATCTAATGTTACGTTGATCATAAAATTACAGACACAATCCAAGAAAGAGTGATTTGAATAGTGGTACCTAGTGAGATTGTTTTCATAGATGTTCTGGAAAGTGGAGGCGATTGGTAGGTAGGTGTTCTTTTATTTTATAAAATCTGAATCGTATTTTTATGTTAGAGTTTTATTAGAATAATATGATAGTTGTTGAGATCCAATGATTGGGAGAAATTCTAAATAGTGGTGAGAACTCATGTGACTTGTATGGGTCTGCTAGTGTAGATTTATTCTTCTATAGTAGGTTGGTTGTTATGTTCTCCTTTGTGAAGTATTTTTTATGTGGTGGAAACTATTCTATATGGTTCATTCTCCTAAGGGATATAAAGATGAACCATGATTTGTGACATCGTTATTGGTGTCTCGAGATGATGTGGTTAGTTTTAGTTTTTGTTTCAAGGTGTATCACTTATCAAAGTGTTACGATGGAACACTAGAGACCTGCAAGTTTATTATGTCCTTTACACATTTTGATATGTAAAATGGATGATATTTCTCTAGATTTTATCACTGCTTTACCGTAGACCACAAGTGGGGAGGATGTGATCTGGGTGATTGTTTGATGAAAAACTAATTTAGTTCATTTATTCCCAATAAAGGAAATGATAGAAGTGGAATAGTAATCAGAATTGTATGTATGAGTGAATGTGAATCCTATTGGGGTTCCCCCTTCAGTTTTTTCGAATAGGGACTCATGTTTCACATCAATATTATCGAAGGGATTGTAGGAGGAAATGAGTTCCCAATTAAAATTGGTCATGGATTATCATCCAATGATGGATGGACATGAAAAAATAGAGATCTAGGTACATGATGGTATGCTCCAGGTTTGAGATTCAAAGTTTACGGGATTATAGGATAGAAATTTTCCTTTTTATCAGGTTCCCCTATAATAATAGTTATCTATATTCGATCTGGATGGTGCCCTTTGATTCTTTGTGTGGGAGCCCATTCGGATCTCCCATGTGCTAGGTAGAGTTGGGAGAGAGGTACTTGGTTGGTATGCATGTTCTTTCAGAGAATATTGAAGTATTACAGTTAATCTAGATGCATTTGATCACAAAATAGAGTTTTCATAAATATTATGTAGACCATCAACATCGTTCCCTAGAGTTTGACTTTTTTTATTTCATCTTTCTTAGAGATTCATCTATCATGGGACATATTTGGTTGGGTAAGATGGTTATGTTCACACTAAGGTTTGTGGGACCCCTAGAGGTCATTGAGAAACTAAGGAGGATGCCCTATTGGTTTCTATTACCATCTATGATGGCATCAATATATGACGTGCTTCAGGTTTCCCAATTGAGAATGTATATACCAGATCATTCCCATGTTATTAGATTGGAGGTTGTTTTTCTTGAGTGCAATACTACATTGGATTAGTATCCAATTTAGAATATGGATATCCATGTTAAAATACTACATGGTAAAATTATTCACCTTGTCCAGATACTATGGTAGTGTAGATAGGGTCACCATGAGGCATTGGAGAATGAGTTATTGATGAGGTAGTAGTGGCCTAGTCCTTTTTGTGGATCAAACATATTTATATCTTTTTAGGGATATAAATATTTTATGGTGGAGAGATTATAACACCCCCTTAACTTTTTTACGTATTTCTATTATTAAATTTTGGATTCCTTTTCACATCTGTCATGTGTTTTCATCCTATAAATGGAAGGATAATTATATTAGTAATGTAACAAATTTGTTAATTTTTTTATTATCTATTGGATTTTTTTATACTCCTTGGGTAGTTACTTGATGTATAAATGGTTTTCATGTTGTTTAATTTGGAACAGACTCATCTCATTATTTAACATCTCAACATTAGTTTTTACATGTCGTGTAAGGGTTACACACCATGTAATGTGAAAATAGTGTATTTAACTAAAAGGAGGAATCATTTTTGTGTAATGAAAAATAAAATGGATTCATAATGTATAAAATATTACACATCATCTAATTCCATGAGTTATATTTTTTAGAAAATGGTGCTGATGTTTGATGCTTCAATCAATATTACAACCTTATTCACTCTACCATAGATCTTAACCTAGGTAATTTTTGATGTCTTCATTTTTTAAAGATCAAATTTTTAGTGAATAAATTGTGTGGTTATGCATTTTTCCTCTCTGGGTAATACTTCCTCTTGGTTTCTCTATTATTGCTAGTTGTGACAGCATATTTTGTTGGGATTTGTTATTATATTGTTTTTCTATGAATCCTTTTCATTATTTGTTCGTGGATTGTCTTCCATAGGCATGCATTGTGGTTTCCATTCAGCATCGTCAAATATGGTTTTTTTTCTATTCTCATGATGTATTTGGATCTATTCAATTATTATATTTTCCTGATATTCTTATAGTTCATGTTGATTTCTTGAGATTTTAAGTGTAATTATATGTATTGAAATTGAATAGGGGCATGGTTTCATGTTTGAAAATATGATTTTAATTGAAGAAATATCCCATCATTTAAAATTAAAAATATATTTTCAAACCAAGAATCATATTTACTTGTCTTGGAAACTGTGTTATAAAAATGTGATCATTAATTTTAACATTATAATTGATAAGAATTTCACAATGGGAATATTTTGTTTGTCGATATAGATGCAATGATTGTATTTGTGTGTGTGACACAAATCGAAGGTAAAGTCTTATATCTCTATGGTATATTGAATTAATAGATGATAGTTTGGCCCGAACTAAAAGCCTTGTTTGTATTGTCTTGGTCTTGTATGTGTTTTACATAGCAAAGATCATGGCTAGTACATGAATTTTTGTTTATAATTTTTTATTCCATGATAGTTTATTTAATGGATACAGACTCAAATATATGTTTATATTTTAGTATCCTTACCTGGTTGTTTTTTTCATTGGCATCATGACATGAAATTTTTGAAATACACAGGGATTGTTTGAGAATGGATTTAAATTTTTTTAATTATCAAAATTAATATTTTTTTAAATTTGGAATTGTTCATACATATTATTTGAAAATGTATAGATCATTAGGTGGAATCATTTTGTGATATGTTTCTCACACCCAACTTATATGTTATCAGATATAGACCATTTTGGTAGGATTCAAGTAAATGGAATAGAATTATATATTATTCATGGTTCTCTTTATGTTTCTTAATTTTTTGGGATTTTTTGGAGGTAATGTTTGTTCACATGGGTACTTACCATCTATATATCTATTTCTATATGGCCTAGCATGTTTGGCTCAATTGTAAATTCTATTGTTTCTTATTTTTTAACTATTTGTTTGTATTTTTTCTATTATATATGAGACTAGTTTTTTATCTATGTATTACCACACATTGTGATGGGTCAACATGGGTAATTAGTCAAGTTGATAGAGTTTGTTCTGTTACAAAATCCACCAATTTGGGTTTACTATATCATTAATATCCTATCAGCCCTTATTTTAAATTCTGAGAAACCACATCATGTGTTATTCACCTATAATGGATTCGTTAAATTGTTATATTATATTTAATAGAATGATGATGCATGATTTTGGACCTTTACCTTATTCGATAAGTGGTTTTATTAATTAATTTCCATGGTCACCTTATTAAATAATGTTATAAATGATTTATTGGTAAATGGTATTTTTTTCTTAATGAGATCAAACCATTATCTTCTATTTTGGGTGATACCACGGGTTCCAAATTAAGGAACCATTGTACGGGCTCATCATGCCTTAGTTAGAATTCTCTAATGTTTTTTAAACTCAATGGGTCGACACTAGAAATTCCTAGGATGGGATTTCCAAGAATTATTTCCTTTTTCTTCTAGATAAGTGACATAAGTTCCTTATAGGATACCCCATGGATCAGTTTGGTGGTGTGAGGGTTATACCGTGAGAAAAGAGAGACTTCAACCCTAATGTACGATAACTTCTACTGAATCAAAATTCAGTGCATATTGTCTTCAAATTCTGCGTTAGTGACACTTGAGATCTTATAATTGGGTAACCATAGATATACTCCCTTGGAATTATCCTTATACTGACCCCCCCTGTAGAAATATTTTTAATTATCATAGAGTTTTCCATGGATTGAATCAAGATGGGTCTTGATAATTTAGAATGAGGATAACTTAATTAAATGGAGTTGATTGACATTAAATGAGCAATGAATCATTAAAATTGATAACATAAACACATACCCCCGACCAAATAACAATCTTTGGGGTAGTCCATTTTCATAAAAACTATATCACTATGTCTACTTTCGTAGGATCCCTTGGATCAGACTCACCAGCTTAGGCCAAAGAAGGATGAATTAGATATGTGACCTAAATTGGACCTAGTCCATTGTACTTATTTAGTTATAACTATATTTAATTTATTATGAATAGAAAATTATTGATTTTATATTTCAAAATCTAGATTGATATAGAAATCATTGGTGGTTCAATACATTGATTATATCTCACACTCTTATTAGGTCATCATTGGAACCCATGTAGAATTAATGACTCACAACTAAAAATATGGCCTTTATCAGTGCATCAAAATTCATTTAACAACAATAAAAAGGTGTTGTAAATCGAGGTGAGAATAAAGGGGGTCCCTTTTATTAGTGCTCTGAAAAGAACTGATAAAGGCCACTTTTATCAGCGCTGATAAAAGACACCTTTATCATCGCTTTTTTTAGCGCAGATAAAAGGTTTCTTTTATCAGCGATTTTAAAAAGTGCTGGTAAAAGTCAAAAAAATAAAAAATTATATAATACGGGGGGGGGGGGGATCTTTTCAAAACACTTGACCCCCCTTTATCAGTGCTAGGCAGACCCCCCCCCCCCCACACACACTCTCTCTCTCTCCTGTGCACTGCCCTTCCCGTGCATCCCCACACATGCGTACCCCTTTGCTTCCACCTAAATTCGAACCTGCGACCTCCCCCCTTTCGCGGCTGCACCTTTACCACTAAGCCATTTCCTTTTTCTCTCTATTTAATGATATATCTATATATATAGTTATATTAATTCATATATTAATATAGATTCATATTATAAAAAATATATTTTTTCATATATTAGTATATATATATTCAATAAAAAAATAATATATATTAACATATATATATATATATATTTATTTATTTAGTTATAATTTTCTATCCGTATATTTATTTGTATATTATTATATATTTACAATATTAGTTTTAAATACATTTATTAAAATATGTTTTTTATGTGTGTTTATAAATAAAAAAATACATACATACATACATACATACATATATATTACACACAGACAGACACAGACACAAACACACACACACAGACACATATATATTTATGAATAAATACATATATATGTGTATTTGAAAAGCCATAGAATGTTAAAACAACTATAACATATAATCTAGAAGTCTGTTTCAACCCCAAAAATAGTCAAATTAATGAAAATGAAACAATCTTCGATATGATATGTGGTACAGGACTAACGGAAATCCATATCATATGTTATTCATGTTTTAATGTTAACAAATCGGGGTATCCCGACTAAAAACTCAGTTTTGGATACCTTCTAGGCCTTTTTTAGCCTCTAAAAATGTGGGAGAATCTTTTTTTGGGTCACTAACACGTAGAGCTCATCACATGATTCAATTTTATATGTTGTAGAGCTCAGACGGATGCCCGAATCAAAAGTTATGGCCGTTTAAAGTTTGAGTTACATTTTCATCTTATTTTAGTTCTTTTATTAATTTTTTTTTAATTTTTTGTATCTTCACATTGTTATTAAATGATTTTTAATCAATTATAATTAGAAAATTATTAATTAATAATACGTTTTAAAATATTTTAATTCCATTTTCACTAAATATCATATATATTAAATGTAATAGTCTATTTATACTTATCTAAAACATATTTAAAAAACATTTATTAAATTTATATCAATATAAATATACTTATATAACAATATTTTATTTTTAATTATGTTTTTAAACATAAAATTTATCAGTAGTTGGAAAAATAGCTGATAAATCTCCACTTTATCAGTGCTAAAAAAAGAGCTGTTAAAGTGGGGCCTTTATCAGCACTTAAAAATGCACCGATAAAGGGTCACTTTTAAGAGCGCTTTTTTCAGCGCTGTTAAAAGTGCCCCTTTATCAGCACTTTCTTTTGCGCTGATAAAAGGGTAGCGCTTCCCTTTCCTGTTTTTGTATTAGTGAGTAATGCTGGTATTGATAGAGGGGAGTGGCTAGCTTTTGTTGCATGATTGATAGATATAGGATATAGTTTGGTGGAAGATGACAAAGCTTATTCTAGTGGTTCTAGTTGTAGTAGTTTCTTTTCTCTTTAGTATTTTGTATAAAATCTGTTGTATACATTCACTCATGTGTAATGTGACGGTAGTTTGTTTATTACTGTAGGACAATGATAATCATCGTATATTATCAAATAATCATTAAACACCAGACAAATATTTATTTTTCTTTAAGATCATTTTATTATCATTCTTATTTTATTGGTCTATTTATATTACATTCATTGCAAAAGTTTAATGGTTAAGTCCTAAAATGTATTATTATACTATTTATTACTATTTATATAGTTTTTTGTTGCACTATATCCAATGATGAAATAGTCTCCCCATTGAAACACCCTAGTCCATCACTACATACTTATAGCCGCTAGTGTTCGGGGAGGCACACTTAAGGTCTTATGGGACACATTATCATGGAACTATTATGTGGAATCTCGGGGGGACACTACAAAGTGGTATCAGAGTTTTCTCCATTTTTCTTATAGTTTGAGTTTAGAAACGAGACTAGGATATTGGAATTTTGTAATGAGACTGTTCTGAGGAGTAGTTATCCCTCGAACAGGGGAAACAACAAGTATTAGGAATGGGTTAGTACTGTTAATTTTTATGCCTTTACCATTTCAAGGATTTCAGTTTAGGGTGACACACATGATTTTCCTTGATATTATCTTCTTTGAATGCATTCTACATTGTCCCAATAACATGAGGGAATAATAAGAATCATGCATCCTAATAGGAATTATAGTATTTAAATTCCATGTTTTATTCCATTCCATATTTACCTTATTTATGAATTTGCATGTATTTCATGTTCTATTTTTGGTTTTGGGATTATTATCCCATATAAGACTATAGAAATATAACTGAAAAATAAATTGTATTCCATAACCTAATTATGTTTTCCTAAATATGTGAATGTAGAGACCTAAAGTAGTTAGTTATGGAATGTTTATCTAAGGACAATTGGTCGTCCTATCAATAATTTGTAATGGTTAAGATTATGTGGATTCCATATTTTAATTTATTAGTTTTATTGGTCCATATAAATAGGGAATATTGATCCACATAATTCATACATTTATAAAAGGTTTGAATATATACATGGGTGAATATGAATATGTTATTTAAAATGAAATAGACATCTTACTAGTATGATATGAGACCTCGACCATGTCACAGCCTTAGTAGGGGCTAGTGGGCCATGTTTCCTGATCCTTCTGTGACCATTAGTTATCACATAGACCTAGGTCCTAGAGCATGATCTGGGTTATGACATGAATATAGAGTCTTTGTACCTATAAATTCATTACCTCTTTCCCTAACTCTTATTTAACTGATTTGAGGAATGATCATTGAGATTGTAGAGCTGTGACACCATGAATTCCTCATGTGGTATTTCAAGAGAGTGGTGATAAGAATACTCATGAGGTAGTGAGCTATGAGACACCTGTGCTACAACTTTTAGTTCCACCCAAGGAAACATCTACAAATAATCCATTGGGAATTAATGCTTGGTTCCTAGGTAGTTTGTTTTCGTTCATGCAGTCTATATAGAGTTCTCCCCGGCCATCCCCCTACTATGGTAGAGCTGGCCCAATAGTTCCAGCACCAGCATCCTCCCACATTTTTGGGGATGTAAGACATCATGCTACTGAGTCTTTTCCGGATTCCATGTTTTATATATTTGATCATATAGATATTACTCTATAGAATAGTGTCAAGATCATAACCAATATTTTCGGTGACTTCCACCTAAATTGGTAGAACCTACATAATGAGGTAGGTTGACATTAGGGTATGACCTATGCAGACTACCTAATGGACTTTTTTGAATACTTCTTTATGAAGACCATGTGAACAATTCATGTTTCATAGATTATACACCTTCAGAAATGTGACTAGTTAGTGATCCAATATTCATCTAGATTCACCTAATTTTATCATTTTGCACTGAACTTGTTTGGTGACAATCCAGTGACTATAAATTAATTTGTGTATGGGCTTACAAATTCCATCTAAACATTGGAGAATGACTTTTGACTTCCACAATCAGAGAAATAGTGATACATACCCTCATCACTGAGAAGAACATGATGGATTATAGAAATGTGGGCCATGGTGGATCAGCATACATGAAGTGTAGTGGTTTATCCCATACAAGGAAACAACATTTTGAGGGTACACACATGGGAAATGTCGTCTAGGTGGAGCACAATGTTAACTATGTTTTGTGACACCAGTGTGGAAGTACAAGCCATATAACCCCATGTGTATGAGGAGCCCAATCAAGTTCCATTCTTGTGGTAGGATGTGTCACCTCTATATTTTTAGATAATCCTCTCCTCTAGTGTCTAGTGAATGTGTTTCAATTCCATCACCATGTTCATGTGATGTTCCAATGAAATTATATCAATCTATAAACAGATATTATATAGGCCTTTTAGGAAGGGTAGGTCATCATGGTAGAGGTATTCCAGCCTCGTTGTTTCAGTATTAGTAGAGTAGAACTTCTCAGGCTTGTCATGTTGCAACTAAGGGTCATGGTACATTCCATATTTTTCTAGTGAATCCAATTACAAAGGATTATCCTTCATGTCCACATATAGTGGGAGATACTATTCTTCATTAATCTTTTTTAGTATCATCCTTGTTTGATACTGGTTCATCACACTCATTTCTAACTACTACAACTATGGGATTCCTGGGATATGTAATTGAGTATTCCACTTGTATTATTACTCTTGACACCTCATTAGTAGTTTGAGTAGATCTTACATTCCAGTGCAAGGAGTTCCCCATAAGATCTTTGGGAACCATTTTTGTGGAGTTTCATTTTTCACAAGATAAATGACTTCAATGTCATTCTAAATATTTATTGTCCTGTGTCTTATTGATACCAAGTGGATTAGTATCACCATTTCACATCATTCACATCACCCAAGATAATAACGTATATCCATAAGGATGAATGTGATATCTAGGATAGTTAATATGGACACAAGTATACTAGTCTAAGTGGTGTTCCATCCCATATGAAGTGTCTCTTCATGAGTGATCGGGGAATGCAACTCTGAGATTTTCCTACTATTGTGGATTTAATTAGGGATATCTTCCCTAGTGATTTATCATAACACCTAAGAGAGGGGTTAAGGTCATCGAAAAACATTTTCCACGTACAAAACTACTATAAATTCTTATGAATGGATGGATCCAATAGATCTCCAATAACTCAAAAATCTATTTTAAGATATTTGGGAAAAGGCTCTTATATGACCCAAAACATAAAGATAGGGAAAACCGGTCCATTATTCCAATAATTTGGATAATACACAAATATTTTGAATGGATTATAACTAAATGACCCAGATTATAGTGAAGAAATTTATCTATTTCCTCTTATATATGAAATATTCCACTAGTTCTAAGGAGAAAAAATATTCTCCAAGATCGATTTATGGTCGGGCTTCCATCCAGTGCGTGTGACACCATCACACATACCAAATTGGAAAATTTGGGGATGGTATAACTCGTATGATTATATGGTCATTTTTTGGATAGAAAAAAATGTTGATAGTCTTTATGGATCTATTGAATATGGGTTTCCTCTCATTTCATGATTTCACTATGGTATTCTTCATCTATTATGTCTTAGTGATTTCATTCACTAGACATGACCATTCCAACCATCTTGAGATCTTGATGAATACAGTGAGAAGACAACTACCTATATAAAAATATCATACAATACCAATTTTTAATTATAAAGGTTCACTTCATGGGTCATATCATATCGAAGTTTGGTTTATATTTTTACCCATAGAGGGTGAGTGGCATGGTTTCCTTGGAACATCCTAAAAATGTGATTAAAATATTTAGTTTCATAGTGATGGCTGGATATTATGGGTTATTCATTCAAGAATACCCACATATGGATGTAACTGCTAATGGTTTTCCTATAAAAGGTGTAAAATTAGGCTATATTGAATTTTGGGACTAATATTTTTAGTAGTAAAAGGGAAGACTGACTTTAGTGTTGATCATGATTCGAAAATGAGATAATAAGAAGCTATACTATTTATCATGATGCTTCATGGATTGGGAAAAGAATAGTTTCGATGCATGTATTTTGAGTTATGGAACACAGGTCATTTCAACTAAGGTCTCATAAGAGGAATTACCCTTTGCATGATATCAAATTTAAACAATGATTATTTCTCTATATTGCTGGAGTAACTAACTATTTGGTCAGTGTTTCATCATCTTTACAAATCAAAAGAGTCAAAAATATATCTCATTTAGTGAGACATGAATCTGATTAACCATTAGTGGGATGAATACCTATAATAATTTTAAAGTGTGTATTCTTATACAATAAAAATGGGTGATTTTTTGGCTGTTGTATCAATATGAAATACCCGAACATATGGTATAATGGAGGCCACAAGTTTGTGGATGTCAATGGAAATATTTTTAGAGATGCTCTTAGAGGTTTAGGAGGATCAAAGGAAACACACTATAGTAACCCTGATGGTGACATCCTACCATATGGATTTGGTCTAGATGAGGTAGATATTTTATTCAAAGGGTCTTTTCTTATGGAAGAGTGTCATAGGTTGGAAACCACTTCCCAGTTGGGTTATTTATGAGAGTTAGATCCTACTATTCTATGGCAGTGTTTGGGTTTCTTATGTAAAATATGAAGATCTAATGAGATAATATAATGCCTTTTATGATGGAATATCACCCTAGCGTCACCAATATGTACTAAGATATGTGTCATCATTACTGGTAGCTGATTTTGAAGGGGAAGATAAAATGTTTCATTTCTTGGCGATTCACTCATCCGATGCTGAAGTTCGAGCTCTAGTGAAATGTTAGATTTATACAAAGTCTCTCCCTTCATGAGAGGAAATGGATTTACGTCACATTTTATTTCATGATTGGATTTCGAACAAATACATAATGAAGATATCTTGTATGGGAGATCATCAACAGGCAGACCAAGGATGCACAATTTCTACTGATTCATGAGTCCTAATGTATTGACGAGATTGACAGGATTTATGTCTAGTAGTTAGAGCCAATAAATTTTCTACCATGTTCTATCATTTATTAATGAGGTTCCCAAATTATAACATTTAAATTGAAAGGGTTGGAAAATGAATTTGGATCACAAGTACATTTTTTATATAATATGGCCCTTAGAATAATGTGCAGTCAAAGTGGATGATACATGTATTATAAGATATATTTAGGGAAGGTATCCATGATTTTGGCAGCTTATAGAAAATTCATAAACCTCTCATTTATTAATACAATAGAAAAATTCAAGGAACAATTATGATGGATTTTTATGAGGACCTATATGTTTAGAAATTTTATTTTACCTCTATACTGGTTAGATGGTGGTGGGGGATAAAAAATTGTTTCATTCCAATTTCAGGAGAGTTCATAGAAAGTATAACATTTTTATAATCATATGGCTACATCTCAGTATAGGAATAATTCATTAAACAATAATCACTATTGAAATAATTAGTTTTAGGTGTTACGTTGGGTCTTTTAGTGCATATCACCTTGATTGTATCATGGAAGAATCAGGAGACATGCTAAGTTATCACCATATTATGTTTGGCCTTTAATGATAGTGTATAGAGAAAGGAAAATTTTCTATTAGTTGTATCTATGACATAGGTACCATGCCATGAACAACGTCATCCACATTTCACAGGTTCATGTATATCATATAGACCTGTCTCATTTGTTTTACCCCTCAGAAAAAAAGATTGAACATGATATGTCCTTCTAGGAAAATATAATATGAATCATTCATTATAGCATGGAGGCCCTTTATGTAAGGTAATTTACTCTATTCTAGGAGATTTGGTAGAATTACCACATATAGGATGATTCCATGGAGAAGGAAGTCGATGTATGTGTATATTTTACTAAACACTTATATAATGATGTTTCACCAACCATGAAAGGGAAATATGGGACATGTTTTCTTATAGAGGGGATATTGTTTTGCCCCAGATTTTTAACAGGTTTATACATTTTGGCCTTAATAAAGACTCATAGTGATTTTGTCGATCTCTCATGGGTGTTTATGGCTTTTATAGATCCTAAATCCCAGATATTTGATGATTCATATTTGGCCACATGTTTACTAGAAATTGTGCAGCCCAACCCAAACAGTTACCCTAACCTTGTGGCTTGGGAGAGTTTGGTGCTAGAGGATTCATGATTTTTATTGAACCATGAGACCCTATCCACACTACAATGCAATGATGAATTTTTTTTGATAGAGGCCATTAATAAGTTTAGAACAGGATTTGGCCAACTATGTGGCCAAATAGTGAGCCCTTGTCTCTAAGGGTAAAATTCTCATAATTCCCTTAATTTAAAATTTACATTACCACTACCCTCAATCCCTCTTATCCAGTAGGAGTAGCCTCCTTCCACATGCATGATATCCACTATTCTTCCTCCATAGGGTTCCTAATATCTCCTTTATTCAACATCACAATTGCTCACTGTCAGAAGGAATAGAAATATTGATGTAAAATCTAAATACTCTCTCATATATTTCTAGTTTTTGCTTCCCTCTTTTTCACTAAATATGTGAAATATAATTTGGCCCATTTTTATTTCATATGATTAATAAATCAGTAAATATAATCCTATAACTAATCAAATGTAGATATTGGAAGAGTAAAACAATGGATGAAAACTATAGGTGGAATAGGTATTTATTTAAAATTATAATTCATTAAATATTATGAATCATTATGTTAGGAGATTGATACATTCATATATTCCCCTAAATTTTTTAATAAATTAAATTTATTTGGTTTATGTTCTTATTGTGAATGTACTGACTGGAGAATCACCTCATAGGTTGATCTCCATGACCCAATCCACCCATTTGGGTGTGTCGTCTCCTTGATATCCTATCTTATATTAATTTGATTTATGAAACACAACTTTTTGTGTCTTTAACCAATAATGTATTCCTAGAATGGATAAATTAAGTTAAATAAATTGTTAGTAATTGAGTTAAGACTATCACTATATTCCATAAGTGGTTTTTCTACTTAAATTCTATGGACACCTTGTTAAAATATTTTATAAATAATTTAATTGTTAATTTTATTATTTTTCTCACAAAATAGTCCCTTTTTGTTCTGTTATGGTAAATACTATGGGATCAATATTATGAACCCATTAGATGTTCTCATCATGACTTTGTTAGAATTATTTAATGATTTGTGAACTTAAAAATGGTGAACCTATATATTCTTGGGATAGTCTCGCTGAGAGTTATTGATTTTAACCTCAACAAGAGTGACACCAGTTCCCAGAAGGGGGACCACATGGATGGTCTCAGTGGTTAGCTGGTTATACCATGCCATCAGAGAGGATTAATCCCTTATGTGCGATATAAAAAACATACTCACATGTTAGTTAATGTTGTCTTCACACCATGCGAAGACTAACACTTGGGATATCATTATTAGGTAACATTAGACGAACACCCTCGATATTGGACTTTTACAAATCCCCTTCTTAGATACATTGAATTATCATAGATTTTCCATTGATGGTCTTAGGATGGTTCTTACTATTTTTCAGAGAGGTTAATTAAATACAATAGATGGTATTTATTTTAAATAATAAATGAATCTCTAGAACTGATAATATTAGGACATGTCCACAAATCCCAACTGGAGGCTTCGGGATGGTCTTTTATTATAAAAATTATCACACACACTATACCTATGTATAATACTTTGGATCAGAGTCTCTATCTATTTTTTAAGGTGGTAGAATTGCATAGGTGTCCTAAATGGAACCCAGCCTGGTTACTTTTTTAATTGATCTTATATTTCATTTATTATAAGTGAGACAATGTTTATTATATATTTCACAAAATGGGTTGATCTAGAAACTATTTCAGTTTGACTTAATGGATTATATATAAAATCATCTATGGTCCACCATTAGTACTCAATAAGACTTCATATCTAAAGGTATATATAAATTTAATTGGACAACATGTGATTCTTGATTGATTGATCAAGCATAGAGTTTTGGGGAAGATGATCGATCTTATACATGTGATCCTAATTGTATAATATTTATGCCATTTTTGAAGGACCCCGGGACACCCTGAGAGGGGAGGGGTGAATCAGGGTGACCACTTTTTCTTTTAATTTGATGGATCTTGTTCCCACGTTGGTAGGAACTTGTTGAACCTATATGATGATTATGATCAAAATGAAAACATTCACATGCACAGAGAAGACACAGTCATTTTTACTTGGTTCACCACTAAGGGCTACGTTCAAGGAGCATACGCCGACAGGTTTCCGGTCGTACCTAAATCCACTATTCTTCACTAGTTGCGGATACAAAAGTTCGGGTACAGACACTCTGTCCCAGGCTCACTGGCTTTACAATAGTTCAGGGATAACTCACTGCATCCCTCGGGTCACTCCCGTTGACTCCCCCTGGCTCACTGCCGTTGGTGAAGTCCCACTCAGTTTATAGACGTGTAGGGCTGTTCTTCATTTGCATAAGAGTGCATCCTTTGTTGAATGTAGATGCTCTATTGAAGTCCGATTCTCACCAGAAGAAGAATATCACTTTTCCTCGAATGAACCGAGTAGTTTATCGGCTTTCGTGCAGCTCCAGCAAGGCAGGCGTGCTTAAATAGTGTCTAGGACTCCTTTTCAAGCCCGGCGCGCAAGTCTCCCGGCGGCGCGCAAGTCTCAGGCGCGCAAGTCTAAACAGGCGCGCAAGTGTCACTGAAGCACCTGCGCGACACTGCCTTCTTGAACAAAATACTTGCGCGATCCACTTCCTTACTCTTCCAAACTGCCTTGGGAGAACAGCCAAACACCGGCGCGCAAGCTCTACTTGCGCGACAAAACAACCACCTGCGCGACTCAACCACCTGCGCGACGAGAGCTCGAGCAATCTCTCGGCCTTGAACTCCGTTGGAAATGAGGAGGGGTGGTCCAGTATTTATAGGCAAACTGGACCCCCTGCGCGGCGGCGCGCAAGTCCCTAGACGGCGCGCAAGTCCTGTCTCCAGATCCTCTGTCGCGCAAGTCACTTGCGCGACCCAACCAACACTTGCGCGACCTTCTTTCCTTAGCCAAATAATGATGTTCTGATCCTCAAAAACATATGGCGCGCAAGTCTTTCATCCTCCAAGAGCTCGGCGCGCAAGTATCTTTGCCAAAAACACTTTACTTTATTTACGGATTTTCAGGCCCAAAAATTTGGCAAACACTGGGAAACAGCGCCACCTTCACTACTGTTTTCTTCCTGAACGGTATGATCGCTTTGTTGGTTCACACCCTGAACTTCCACTGAGGATTGACAACAAACACAAACCATACACCAAATCATGCATTGAAGAACTTGGTTCCAACAATTTTGGTATTTTGTATAGCGTGTGTTATATTCCTACACCCCTATACCTAGTTTCCATCTATTTTGTATAGAATACTATGATGATCATCATCATATTATATCAAATTATTATTTTTCTTCCACCATTTATTTATATATATTACATATTAGTTTATTATCATCCAGATTATTTTTCTATTGACATTACTTTTTCTATATAAGGTTACAATTTTGGTCATATTATTTCTTTATCAGTTGTATATTATTGTATATATATTGTTGTGTTTCACTCTGTCCTATTAAATCATAGTCTTTCCATGGACACACTCAAAGAACTCATTGCTAGTTGGTAGCCTTTATCATTCAGGGAGGCACACTTTGGGTCATGCAGCCTAGAGTCTCAGGGAACCCTTAAGTTGAATCTCAGATGAGACACATCAATTAGTAGTTCCATATAATTTTATTATTTTCATGGGTATTGGTTACTAGTTCCCTTTATTTCACTAGGAATTAGATATTGATTCGTATAATTTGCAAATTTCATGAATTTTTGGAAACATATTTTTATATATTCTCATATTCCCTTGCAATTATGATTTTTTATCTTCATCTTTAGAAATTTATAATTTAACTATCCCATTAATAATATTTCCCCCATGATTCATCACACATTTTTTATATTCATGAAATTGAAAATTTTATACTTCATCATCTTTATCACACAAAATTACATGAGATAAAATTATTCTCTTATTTTGATTGTTTTGGATTTCAATTATAATCATATCATTAATTACTTTTTTTGATCACCCATTTGAAAGAATCACAAGATTTCTTACTCACACACTTATCCTATTAGGTAGTTGATTGGGAATGATTCTGCATTATCCTTGGAATCTATTTATAATGTGGTCATTTCTGATTCTATAAATTACTAAAAGAAAGAAAATACATGATTAATTAATATGACAACAATATTAACAAGAATAACTATTGATAAATCGATCCTCAAGAAATATCAAATTTAAATACTATCAAATTCCCAATAGTTAGTACAAATCAAATTTTATTAGGCGTGGTTCAACCTATAATAATAATTTTTATCCTATATCATTCTTGGTTCATCCTAAGTTCATTTGAATTGTGTTGTCTCATTATTCATTAAACATATCATCTTATTTGATATCCATAACAACTAAAAACCTTTATAAAATAATATAAACCCAAATATCCTTAAAAACTATGCCCTCAATGTCCAAATTTCAAAACATTTTCTTAAAGAATATATCAATTAATATACACCCTAACTTAAAAATTTCTAAATTTAAATCTAGGTTATCCATAGTGGATTTCGTATTAGGTTTTCTAAAATAATCATATTTAAATCGATTATAATTGATCATGAAGCAATTGTAATCGACCAATACTAATCCCATAAGAGTGTCAAGCGTAATGTAATTATATGGATAAATTTTCACTATAGGTGATGATTATGTTAATAAATAATCCACCATTTTTTGAGGTTATTAACCCTCTATACATCTATGGAAGAGATTACATCAACATGTGGAATTAGGATTGAGATTTAATTACTATGAAAAACACATAGTAATGAATTTTTGAAAAATTAGAGGCATCATCATATAATTATACGTAATCCTAATTTTTTTACTAAATCTATCTTACCTTGACCACCAAATTAAATATAATTTATTAACTTAACATGATATCATATAAAATTTCTATGGAATATGTATACCAATTAAATTATTATCAACTATAACTTATCAACCATTTAATTATCCTAAAATATCCTTGTAATATTAAATTTTATATAAAAACTCCTCTGATACTAACTATTATTCCTCAGATCTTCACTCGTACATCCATTCTCACAAACCTGTACATTATATGATTAAATTTATACCAACTATAAAATCTATGATATAAAAATACTTAATTAAAAAATCAAAAGTTATTATTGAATATCTTACATCCAAATGATATTTTTGGGTTTATATATTTAAATAATTAGTACCAAATGATAACATGCATGGCCTATGATCATGGTATTAAATATTTATTTTCTCGCATTATAGAAAAACCACGCAATCCATTAAAATTATTCAATATATCCCACAAATTATTCACATAATATATCATGCTAATCATATCATATGTAAAACATTTCTTCATAACATAGGGAAATATAAACATAATATTAAGTGTTAATAAATACTCAATAGTTGACATAATTAATTTAAGCTATAAATACATAATAATGAAATAAATAAAATAGACTGTAAAAATAATCTATATAATTTTATAATCAATTGATATTAAGATAACTATATATGTATGATAATAAATTTAAATAAACATACAAATTGTTATTGATTTTATACTAATGTAATCCAAAATGATATACATGGAAAACATGTATTCAAGATCCTATTCTAAGAAACAATATTTAAATGGGGAGAGTTAAACACCAACATCCAAGATGCTTTTTCTCATGATACTTTTCGATGCATTAAGGGGATATTAAATGTTCTCCCTTCTTTTTAATTGTTTACGACTCATGCATTCACCATAAGAGTCCAATCTATATTTCATAACATATCCATGTAATATATTGTGGAATAAAATTGTGCCCATGCATATAATAAATAAATTAACATACCAATAAGTAATCATCCTTTTCTAGAAGAGAATAACCATGATGAATTTCAACACTTTTCCCCATTTCAATAAAATAGATTGCATGATCATTACCCATCCGAGGTAATAGGGAGGATAGTCAATCAAAAAATAAATGACTTCCATCAATCATATTTATTGTTATAACAATAAATATAATATCAATAAATCTCCCATGATAATAAATGGGATTTGATGATCATATTACATCTAGAAGAAGGAGGAGGATATGTAAAAATATATAGTAAACATCACAATAGTCATTCATATTAGAATAAAAATACACAAAATTCCAATACATTTCCCTGTATTAATTGAATAACATACATTCTTAGTGATCATAATCTGATCAGAAATATTTAAAATTTGATTTTCACACTATATAGGGAAATGAGTATAGAATGAAATAAAATATATAATAACATGATCATAATAATTCTATAATAATAAGGTTTATAGTTTCAAAATAATATATCCTAAGTGTAATAAAGGAATCCTAGAATGATTCTGAATTTGTTGACAAATAGCCATTAAGAATAACTCTCAAATGACACCACCCAATAAGGTATCATGAATTTGTTTGATTCAAATCATGGGATTATTACCAATAAAATAAATATACAAATATAAAATTTTAAACATTTTCAGGTCAATCCCACTTTAAAATCAAAATTGAAATGATTATTAAAACACAAATTATTATTTAGAAAATATTTTTATCATTGTTTTAAATGATGATTTTATAGATCATTTCAAAAGGTTGTCTTTTTGAAAAAGATATGTTTCATTTAAAACCATTAATTACAAAAAATAATATTCTATAATAGATCTGAAAAAATAAATATCTATTATCAGGGAGAAAATCTTATAGGAAAAAAATCATAATTAAGATAAACTAAAACCCTTTTTTATATATCTTGATAATACATTGGCTCAAAAATGAAAATTTATAAATAATAAATAATAAATTATTTTTAACAAAATTTAATTTTCTTAATATTTTTATCATAATTAAAATGTAATAAAATATTAATGTGATATAATTCATCATGGAATAATGACGTTCAAGATAAAACAATATTACCCATCGAAATGAGAATTGGGTAATTCATATTCTTTATGAGAAACATAGTCTTTAAAGAAATAAATATTTAAAAAATGTATATGATGTGGTAATTGTGAAAATTAAGAGAAAAAAACAGATTACCAAATTATCTAATGAATTATTATAATATAAAAATATTATTTCTAATAGGAAAATCATAAGTCAATAAATGATAAATCAGTTTCCAAAAGGCCTTGCAATTGGGGTGAAAACTGATTGGAATGATATGTGATTGAAATGAATTGATATGAACTATTATTTTCCATTAATAAAACAACAGGGTGATAAAAAAAATCCATGTAAATTTATAAATCATTCAATGGAAAAAATGAGGAAAATGTAAACATGTATCAAGGAGTTTATGTTTAAGACGAGGAACCCTAGAAAATTGAGTAATATTTTAAACAAAACACAATAAAAGAGAGGGATTTTAATTTTACATAAAATAAAAAAAATATAAATATAAAACATGATATGATATTTGAAATAGGTACTATAGAAACTATATAAATGAAATTAAGAGAATAATAGTAAATATGTCTCAGATAGAGGAATTTGAGACAAAAGATTTTACACAGAGAAAACCTCTTCTCCACATGGACCATTAATTTTATATAATTAAATTAATTTTCATAGGTAATTAAAATATAAAATTATTCATAGAAATTACTATTTCTTCTAATGAAATAAATTCATTATATAATTATAAATATTAGTTACTTTAGAAATATATTCAACGTCGGGTGTATATAATATTTATCACTTTATAATGGTTTCATAAAAACGGTGTTGGTATTCATTATTAGTAAAAATATAATCATTAAAAATAAATTAAATATACTTGAATAGAGATTCTGTGATTATTATAATGTTAATAATTAATTCTATCTTGAGTTTTCATATAAAACATGAATATGAAATCTGCGGTGACCATGTT
This sequence comes from Viscum album, assembly GCA_963277665.1. Classification (NCBI taxonomy): domain Eukaryota; kingdom Viridiplantae; phylum Streptophyta; class Magnoliopsida; order Santalales; family Viscaceae; genus Viscum; species Viscum album. The sequence goes on from OY728163.1 coordinate 873,234,697, forward strand.
TCAATTATTCTAAACAAAAATAGGTGTTTTATTAATTAATTATTTAAATATCAATATAACATTATAAATAGATATTAAATTATTATATATTCATTTATATAATATTTTAAAAATAATTATGTTACCATATAAATTCATGATATTATTTCATTTTATTGTTCTAGTTGGGGGGTCAAACAAACTGAAACACAAACCTTCAAAGATAAATAGTTGATTGTGAGGTGTTTTAGTTGTTATATAATTATAATATTTTTATAATGATATTATATAGTGGTATTAGTGTCATGGTTCAAAATGTTTTATGATTATTACTAGTATATAATAAATTTTAATTAATTAATTTGAAATAAGATATTTTTTATCCTCTTGGTTATATCATTTTAGATGAATTACTTAAAAATAATAATTTCTTGATCATATAATTTTTATGATTTAAAATTTGAAACTGAATAATATTAATCATATCCTAAGAATTTTATATAAATAATCAAATCCCATCATAATTAAAATCCATGTGAGTTTATTGAAAGATAAATTGAAACCAATACTTCCATATATATATTAGTTCACATGTATGCATGGATGATGATTTCATTTTCATAAAAAGAGAGGCATGAGTAATTTGGTGAATTTTTTCTAAATCATAAAAAAATATATAAATATCATATATATTTACTAAATTCCACTTCTATATCTTCCTTTTATTATTGGTATTGAAAAAAACCTGTTTCATCATGTATACGGTTGTCCGCAAAAGGCAAAAAAGGTTTCATTTTTTATTACTAAAAAAGGAAAAAGTATATCCAAGATGATTCTATATGATTTAATAAATAACTTAATATAAAATACTATGTCAATAATAATATTTATTTTAAAATTTTTGTTGGAAAAAAAAATTGAAATGACAGATGTTATGTACAATGGACAACTCGCATTGAGCACTTTAAGATTTCATTAGGAGACCGCTTAGAAATGGAAGGAATATGATCATATATTATAAATAGAATATTAAAATAGTGAAAATAATTATAGTGGAATGAGAAAAAAAAATTCATTCAAGGGGAAACAAAATTTTAAGTATTTCTTTAAAACGGAGGTGATAATCCCCTTTTATTGGGGATGACAGTGACATTCTGGTAAATATTTAAACATAATATAAAAGGATAGCATGTGAGCCATGTCAAATGGACACGAAATTAAGACATAACGGAGTGTGTAATAGATATCGTAATTAAGAACCTAATCACAAAAATTCTGGATATGATTTTATCATGTTTAAATCCCTCTACCCCTTATATTATAACTTTTAGCATTTTAGATTTTACCATGGTAATATGTTATAACCAAACATAAAATATCTTTATGGATAAGAATAAAAGGTTCTTTATTATCTAGTTGGGACCCACATATTTTTTTTTAAAAGTATTCTATTATATAGATAAATGACAAAAAAATTAATTTTAAAATAAAAAATTCTAATGTATTTATTTTTTTAGTAAATATTTCTTACGTTCGAAAATATAAAATATGAGTTATTAAATAAGAAAAATATTTTTAAAATTATAAATTCACATATAAATTATATAGTTTTACTAGTTCAATGTTTCATTTATTTCAAATTAATTATTATTTCATAAAAATGTAATAGAATCCATGTTATTTGTAAAAATGTTATTTTTCACTATTGACATGAAAATACTTTTTTTAGAAAAGAACAACAAAAAATCCTTAACAATTATTACTATGATAAATCAACATATAATGATAATTTTTTCCAGTTGTAATTATAAAATTTTGAAATTTATCATTAAAATAAAAAGGTGTCGTATAGAGAAAAATTGATTTTATTGAAAAACACTTTTTTGAATATTAAAAATTCTCATTAATATTAGTAATTATTTATTATTTAAATTATAATTAAATATTTATTTTTATGAAATATATTTTTCATAATTAATCAATAGATTTTTGAAATATAAATGAATATTACAAAGAATGAAGATATATAGGGAAATACATTTTAATGCATAAAATTGTCATATTAGTTATTTTAACCATACTATTTAAATTTTATTCACATTAAAAGTTGTCCTTAATATATTTAAAAATATGTATATTCAATATTTTACTCCTATAAATTCCTATTATTTAAATATTTAGGTTTAAATGGTCTAATCATATCATAGATTCTTTTTAGTTTGTTTTTGAATGAGTTGAAAGATATCAATCACATTTGTCTCATTTACGAGAAGTCGTATATTAAAATTTGGGGTTTTGAAATATATGATAAATGTTCTCTACATTTTTTCATAAGTTTCAAATTAATAATTAGATGAATGTTCTGGTTCATATTGAAAATAATACCTATTCCAACCTCATCAAATCGAGATTTTCCTTACCCCAGATGGATTCCCATTGCATAGATACAATGATTTTAATCAATTAGGTTCATATCATGATACCCTTTGATACTATACCCATGAAATATATATATAAAGTTTATTATACTATTAAAATAAATTACATTATTATGAAACACTGTCTATGTGGATTATTTTTAATGTTTTGTGGTATATTGAATTTTTAGTGGTTGGAGTTACTAGATTTTCAAAAGGGGTTTAGAATATAATTCTGATGGTTTAAATGAAATAAAATAGTCTATATGGCCATGAAATGAATATTGAATAAATATATAAAGGATTGTGATATAATTATATTTTCATGGGTTTCATCTATTTCAACTTGCTAGATAATTGTTGGGAAATAACACTTATATACAACAGATAGCAACAAGATAGCTGATGGGTCATTTTTTGGGGGAACACTTGAAATTAACCCCCTTTATGTTTCTTAAAAGGGGGCCTCAACATCCCTCTATTCTGTGTTAATGGACCCTATATGATCAATTCACCCCTTGGTTATTCTTATATTATGGATATTTATTGAGTGTTTTCATGGATATTTGATGTGAGAATAATCCTATGGTGGTATCCTTCATTCATCTCTTTATTTCGTCTCTAATTTGATTTTCTACATTCTAGGTATCATTAAATATTCCACTAAATCATAGAGGAATTACCCTGATATTATGGAGATTCCATGAGGATTATGTGTGGAACTTCCTATAATTTATTTTAAACACCAATTACTAATGTTTTTATAGTCGTATGTTTCATTTCCACTATTATTTTGGTTTTTGATTAAAAGTGATTTATTTGTAAATTTATTCATGTAGTTAATTATATATTTTACCTAGGTTAGGGACTGTTTTATATAATGATCCTTTTTGGGGAGTTTATTTTTATTTTCTATGTTCCTAGAGTACATATTGAGGGATTAGGTGTTTATTACTAAATCAATTAAATTGTTTACTAAGTTTGGAGTTATTTAATACATTATTAATTTTTAATATATAATTAAATTGGAATTTTGGATTTCAGTAAGGGATTTCGGTTATATGGGTGATGTATATCGATCTAAGAGGATATTTAGTAGTACGGTTTCAGACATATAATTAGTCATAAGAGTCATTAAAAGAGGTAGGAGGTCCTAGAACACAACCTTAGGTACTATTAGAGATTGGTTTTGTGATTATGAATTTGAGGTATCACTAATGAAAATGGTTACCTATTTTATTAATTAATTTTTTTTTTGAGAAATTTTATTTTAAATTTTAAATTTTAAATTAACACTTCAAAAAATAAATATCATATTCAAAAACAAACATTATATGTTGTTCGGGAAATATAGTCACCGATGGATGAGGCCAATTATAAATGAGTTCCCAAGGAATATGGATTCAAAATGAGGGGTGTGATTATATATAGCATGGAATAGAATCCCTAGGGCATGATCCATCGAGTTCCTCTATATTGAGGTGTGGCTCAACCTTTTTGTATGACACCATTAAGCCTTAGGTAACCTTCCAATTGTTCCATTGGACACTTATATAGGAGGAAGGTGGTGATTGGATGATTTCCAGACCTAATGGGGTGTTACATGACAATAGACATATTAGTTATCCATTTGGATTGTTGGGATTCATAATGGGGCGATTGGACCCCTTCTACGCGGTTTTTTACTAGATTTCTGGACAATGGGTGTGTTGAACTAGTTTAGTGAGAGGACATACCCAATTATTACAAAAGATTATATTGATGAAAAATTCTCTTATGGAGGTGTTTGTGTTTATTTATATTGAATCACCTTATGTGGTATTCTATAAAAAATCCCCCACTAGGGAGGTATGTAACACTTATGTAAACATTCCTAGAAGGGAGGTTAGTGATACTCATGAAAACACACCTTATACGGTTTTTGAGATACTACTAGAAATGATTAAATGTATTTGGAGATATGGTAATTTTTTGGGGTAGAGGAGAGAATCCCAAAATTGAGATAAATACCATGGGATACAAGGATCATTGGGATCCAAGATCATGTTTCCCAAATTAAAGGGTACCTGGTATGAAGAACCACTTCATACTAGGAGATAACTTCCCAAATATAGTGATATTTGGAAGGAGATTTATCTAGATCAATATAATATATACCATGTTGAGTTTATTCATTGAGTATCTATCACTATATCTTGGGTAAAACCGTCTAGATCATTTTTATGTTTTGGAACAGTGATTACACAATGCTCAGACATACTCTGACACTATATTAATTAGGTAGGGAAAATCAGTGTCAGAGATCTGTGAATCGATAACGATTTCATGTTTTTATTTTCTTATTCCTAGTAGTTTAGTTATTATTTAGATCATGTCACATGAACATGTCAGTTTATTTCTAGTTATATATGGAACAATATTGTTGGTTACCAACTAAGTTGTGTACTCACAACATACTTGGGATACCATTGCACCTGGGAACTTTAGTAGAACATCACTTGGTTTCATATAAAATTTGTAAAGGGTCCCAATTTCATTATTATTGGGCATGATAGATTTGTGCATGTATAATGGGGTGAGGTGAGGTTTACATTATTAATAAGATCCTCACTTGTATCTTTTTTAATTTTGATTATTTTGTATGTGTAGTCATACCAGTGGGATATTATTATTAAATTATGTATGGCTATTAAAGTCTTTTGTGTTGAATTTAATTTATTATTTTCACTCCCTTTATTTATTCCATTTTCATTATCTTGTATTATTTATGAATCATAGATAATTCCATTGTGATTTTCCACTGAGATCCAATCTATATAGTATCCATATGCTACCTCTTTAGACCCCCTTCTAGACATAAGAAACTAGTACGCTGGTAGGAATCCTTGAGGACATGTGGCACCACTAATCCAGTTACTATTTAGTGTAATCTCATATGTAATGTTAAAAACTGGTATCATATGATTTTGAATTTTTCCAAGTATTTAACATATGTTATACAAGTGAAATAGGAATGTGTTTGAGAATGTGATATACCTTGGGCTAGTGGATCATGAATTACTTTTTTTGTAAGGAAATATTTTTTACAAAATATGGTATTTATGTTCTTGGTTTTTTACCCTACGGTTGTATGATTCCAACTCCTCTGATGCACATAATATTTTAGATTGATGATTCTTATTTTATTTTTGTGTCCTCTCTAGAAGAATGAATTTATTTATTATAATTCAGCTCTTCCATAAATGCATAAGGCATCTTCATGAAGCACTATTGGACCATAGGGATTCACATGAAATGATGGAATTGTAGGTTGATTCTCATATCTAAGGATAGATCCCCGACATATTAATGAGTTGAAAACAACTCACAGGGTGTTTTATTATATATAATCTCAGTGTAATTCCATATAACTAAAATTATATATATATATTTATATATAATGGTAGGTATTATTTATATATATTGAGATTCTAAATGATGTGGATGATAATATAGTCCCATGTGAACAGGACGTGCAATCACCCAAGTAGGTTGATGCATGAATTTGATTCCATTATAAAAATCCCATTGTAAGTAATTATTATTCAATTTTAGTTTCATAATTTGTAAATAAAAAAATATTGTTCTTTAATATCTATATTAGAATGGAATTATCATTAATTGTACCATGTTACTATGATTCATATTATATTAATAATGAAAAGACCATGCTAGTCATATGTGTATTCTAGTGGATGTGACATGCTCCTATGGGGTAGTTTGGCGAGTAGATTCTTTGGTAGTGTTTGTTCCCTTGGATTGGGAAGTGATTTCTGCATTAAAAATTAGAAATGTATACTATACCATTTTTTGGGTCTGTTTTCAAGTGATTTTCCCTTGTAGGGAACTTTTTGATGTTTTTTTATTGGGTAGTAGGGAGGAACTAGTGATGTTTTCTAAATGAATCATTGTTATAGTGATTTAGTTTGTAGTTTATCATAGGAGGGAATCCAATAAAGGGGTTATCATAGGAATATTAACTGGAAAGAAGGATTTTGGGGTAGATGAACATTTTATTCCTTTGATATTCTTATGGTTAAATCACCCTATGTTCTTGTTTCTTTTATAATTGTCCATGTATTCAAAGGGAATTAACATTAGACCTCTTGAACCTATATGTTATTGATATATTATGTATGAGGTGAGAGTACATGTATGTTCCCATGTTTTGGTAATTTTACAAGTAACTTTTGTGGTCTTGTGATAAGACATTAGAATAAGTGAAATGCTAGAATATGAAGAGAAGTTATAATGGAAGTCTATTTAAAAGGAATTAACATGACATAGATAATGATCATCATGGTATTATAATGTCGGAATCACATAGTCTTGAGTTAACATTATTTGTTTATAGGATAGCGTGCTGACTCTAGGGTTTCAATCAAATCAGGGTAATGCGTGTTGTTTACACACAGGATTTGTAGAAATGGGAATCATAGGAAAATATGAATGATATACGGGGACTAAAGATTATAATGGGGGATTTTCATTCAGATTAGGATGGGAGGCATATGTTTATTCATGATCAATAAATACTATATTGATCTTTATAGATGTTTGAGGGTGTGGCCATCATTGTGAACAAGGTTTTGGTGATCCCATTGATAATGTTCAGAAATAATGAACATTAAATGAATTTATGTTTCATGTGAGTTCTAAATTATGATTAGGGTGTCCATGTATGAATATTATATTCAATTAAATATGATGTGCGGGTTGGTGTGATCTAAAAATTTATCCATGGATTGATGATAAGGAAGATCATATGGAAGGGAGTGTTGTGTTTAAAAACATTTAGCCTTATGTACATGTTTCCATTGACATGTGAAATAAATCATTATATGATTATGTTGGAATTAAGATGTAGACAATCAATTAAACCTAAAATTTGATATATTTCTTATAAAATGAATATGGGGAGTCGATATGTTATCTCTGATAGAGTCTACACATTGGAGTCAGTCTTAATGTGAAATGCGGATGCTATGGGGATGCTTCCCATTAGTGATGTGCTTGTTCTTTTGAAAGGTCATGATGTCATATGTGGTCAATTGAGGATGCAATGGTTTAATTACAACTAGTGATGACCATAGGATTTAGTGAGTATATTTAGATGAACACATGATTCTTTTGGTATTTAATTAATCATGATCAATTAATTTCGAAGTGTTTTTTCAACTACTACCACAATTATTTGACCCGTGTCAAATATAAAATGTATGACATGGGGTTCTACAAGTAATATAATATAGGTACATAGAAATCACATGATGTTCATTCTTTTGGTTATAATAGGTATGTTTCATGTTTTGGATAGGATTTTTAATATAAGACTATGCATTCTTGTCATTCATAGTTGGTTGGAGTGCTTCTATTTTGAATTTTATTTTTGGAACAAGGATTTGTATTTGTGTTTGAATAGAATACTTAAGTATATTTAGGTTCGGTGAGTTCATAAACACACTGATAGGTTTACTGGACAACTTTAATTGATTTTTTATTATAAGATTCATGTGGTTGATATCACCATTGTAAGGAAATGACTGTCATGCATTGAGATCCTTAGTGGGGAGAAAAAACGACATGATTATCGATCATTCTAGGAAACAATTTTTCTCTTGTAGAAAATAAGATTCAGTAAAAAAATTATTGGTGTTAGAAATGGATTGGGGATATGGATCTGGTTTTGTATGCTTGTACATTTTTGTTATTGTTATGCATAAGAAACATTCTTGGCCTTCAAGAGTGGAATACAAACCGTTAGAATTGAACCGATGACTGATAAAAGTAGGGTGATGTGATTTGATGAATGCAAGGACCCCATTAGGATGTGAGGTGTTATGGATTGAGGATTTTATTACACCATATAGTATGTAAATGTCTTAATTTTTAGAGGAATTTTTGATTTTTTATTGGTAGAGGGGCTGAAGTTCAAATAATATTTTATTATAGAATTTTGACCATTTGAAAAATATAAATGACTATTTCTATTTATCAAATGACCCTTGGGTGGTGGGACATCATATTGAGGGATATCTAGAGGGACACATTCACATCTACCAACAATATTGTGGATGGATAGTGTAAACTTCTTGCTTTAGGTTGCCAACATATAGTATGTGGATATTTGGGGGTGGGGGAATTACTATTATTCCCCACAGATTTTTAGAGTTAGTATCCAAATCCCCATATTTTGTGTGATGAACCTCAACTAGAATATCCCCCTTCCCAATGGTACTTAATAAATTGTTTCCTTTCATTAGTAATTATTATTGATATTTAAGATGATACTCAACCTTAGTTGGAATCATCCCTTATCATCCTTCATATCTCATTTTTTTCATCTGGTCTGAGATCATGGAATATTCCAACACATCATGTTGAAATCATCATGTTATGATGGGGATTCTAGGTGGATTTTATAGGTGATATCCCATAATGAAGACTATATACCATTGTTTGGTGATTCATTGGGGGTATGTTTAAAAATCAAATTTAATGTGGGTTTTAATTTAAAGTGAATAAAATTGGTATTCATTTATTGTTACACATTGGGGGATTATCCTGGTTTTGGTTTAGGAGTATGTGTTGAGGCCTCCATGTACATTTGGTTATAGTTTTGGTTTGGTGAGTGGACCAGGTGAGAAATTATCCATTTCATTCATAAATTAGTTAAATTTAATAAATCTTTATGGGTTGGTTAATTAGTTATAATTTGGATATAGTTAAGTAAATTTTATTTTTGGATGGGATTTAGGTCTGTCATTAGTTTAAATGATGGTAATTGATCTTGGAAGATCATTGTTAGTGGGTTGTCCAATAGATGTGTAAATAGAAGAGTCTTAAAAAGAGTTTGTTAGTCTTGGAACTCGACATAAGGAATTTATGTAGTTCTATTATGTTCGTGGAAATGTTAATGATCACAATTGATGAAAATAACACTTTTTTAAAATAACAATTTCCACTTAATTTCAATTAAAAGGTTAAATTTAAACGAAACTATCAAAATTGAAAACAAATTCTTACACCACTACAAAACATTTTCAATGGTATGACACATAGTTCATTGATTTCCAAGAATAGTTCTAAATGAGCTCTCAAGAGAGATGTATTCCACATGATGGGTTTGATTATATGACTTAGGAAATTGTGTACCATGTGTAGCCTCCCTTCACCACCTCCTTATTGAGGTGTGCATGGACATTGGCAGACTACCCATGTAGCCCCTAAAGAACCTTCCTATATGTCTCATGGTCCCTTTGACAAGAGGATGTTGATGAGTTGATATTTTCAATGCCTAATTATCTATATTAGAAACTTTCATATACCATATAGCCACTAGGTTTTGTGTTATTTGTAATTGGGTTACTGATACATTCCGTTGATACATTTTTTCATATTTTATTATACATTTGTATGTGATCGAGTTGGTTTAGTGTACTAAAACAAATTACCAAAGGTACTAGAGTTGTGGGCATCTAGTCAACCCATGTTTGTTACATAATCCATATATTTTATACATTGCACCTAATGGTGGTGGTATTATGATTTGTATAATAAATTCCATGGGGGATGTGATTTTTTCAAAATGGAAAACACACATGTGGGGGACATAAATGCATAAAACCAAAGGATATCACCACTTACTGTTCATCAAGACACATTCCAAACCCTGATGGGATGAATCGTATAAATCCTCATACATAAAAACCTATTTATCAAAATAAAGAACCTCTATAATGATCAAATTCCCCTTCATAAAAATGAACACGCACTGGAACTATTCCATATAAAAAATACATGTTTTTCTTGGTCATAACTGTCAGCTGGAAGAAAATCTGAGAAAAAACAGACACAATCCTCTGATAATGGAATGCAAAATGATGAAAACTATGAATATGTTACATGTTCTTCTTTTATTCCCATTAAATATTTTCCTCAATTTTCAGTGGTTTTATGTCAACTCCCTACAAATACACCACATGATTATAGAAATGAACTAACTCACATCCATATCATACACTTAGAAATCATTACAGTGAGTTAGTGGTGTAAAAGGAACTATGATAATAATATGATATGATCTTTCTAATACTTATTTAACTTCATACAGATCAAATTTTCATTGATAGAAACATATATAGAGATGTCTATGAAAAAAATGAAATATAGAGTTCTTGAGGCCCATGAAAACAACTGGCGTGATCATGAAAAAGAATTGATTAACTATAGAGTTGAAGTTATTAAAAATTTATCTACATAAATAATTTCATATATATTCATATTATACACTAATATTTTATTATATATATAACAAATGGATCTTTGGAAACTAACATTCTTCCTTTATATAATCAAACAAGTGGTTTATCCCTAGAAGACTGTAATCATTCTTGAACATCACCTGATCCATCCCCTTGAAATCCACACACATCATTAGTCTACCATCGTCCTTCATTCTAGACAACACCAAACCATCCCCCTTTGAGTTACTGAGTAAAAAAGAAATGCATTTTCAATATAACACCCACCTAAAACCCCAAATCATGAAAATTTATTGGTTACATTTTATAAGTATTCACAAAAATATATTATGTTCCTAGATGTAACTATATCCCAAACTCAAAATTCATCTAATGGGGAGTTATCATCAGATAATCTTGTAAAACATTAAAGAACTCATGTATAACCCAGGGAACACCTTATTCATATGTATCCAATTCCAGCTCTACTAATTGTGATAAAAATAGGATCCACTTTTCGACCACCCATCCAATAACCACACTCACCAATAAACATTAAAAAATAGATCCCTATATCTTAAAATGGAGGAATCTTAAGGATGTAGTAAATGATTTTACAAAAACATTAAAAATAAAATTCCATATTTAATATCGTATGGATATATCTGAAAAAAATAATTAAATCTGTATCTTTTTCTTATTGACCAAACACAAATCTACATCATTGAAATTAAAATAAAGTGAATCCTAACCACTAACAAGTCTAGATATCCCATGGGGAACTTGAAGAAACACTTTACAGAGTCTTAAGGTATATAAACCTTTTGGAGAAAAATATAAATATGAGGATTATAAATAAAATAGGTAATAAATAATCTTAAATGAAAAAATACCATACCTCTGAACACCTCTATATTTTCTAGTGTTGATGCTTCAATTTCATACATGTGACTTAAAAAATCTATTTTTCATCTATATTGTAAAGACCTGTAAATTTCAAGGAATTTTTTTCATAAATACTTCAGAATTTTACAACACTGTGGCTCTTGACGACACTTGATTCCAAGGCCAGGTGTGCCTGAAATCAATTTTGGAAGTTTAGATCGTGTACGTTCAGTGAACGAACGAGCAGGTTTTTCAATCTTTTGAACCACTGCTCGGAATTGAAATCTGAGGGCACCGATGAACTCGCAACGACAATAATTGCTTAAGGGTACATTTACCATAGTTGGGTTTTCACAGGAAGAGAAGTTAAAAATTGTGGATTAAATGAGAAGTGAATAAAATTGTGGAACAATTTTATTTTTTATCTAAGGTGGTTTTATCCTACATGGGGGAGTTAGGGTGGGACCCACTAGCACCTAACTACCCATGTGAGGATAAATGTGAGTTGGGGCCCATACGAGCCCCAACCCTTCACATTCCCTAAAAATCCTTAAACCCCCTCCTAATTTTTGTAAACTCCTCATTACTTGTGAAACCATTCCACCTCCTCTCTCTCTCCCTCTTAACTCTTGCAAACACACAATAATCAATTAATTGATCCACTTCAAATAATTAATTTTGTGTTTTTAAATTTAAATTTTTGAATGCATGGCATGATTAAATAAAATAAAAATAATCCTTATTTAATATTTGGTTGCCTTTTTGTGTTGAGATTTTGGGGAGAGAGCTCTTGAGTTTCAAAGAAAGCTTCATTTCCTTTGTTGAAGAACGCCAACTCTACAATGAAGAACATCGACTCGGTGACCCAAGATTCTCCATCCCCTTCTTCCACTGCGACAAGGGAGGAGACACCGACAGGGGATCTCGCCAACGATGTCTCGCCTTATAATCTTCTCTCCGTGACAAAAGGGGAGACACTGCTTCTTCCTCGAGCGCACTCCGTCGTCGCTTAAGGAACCTCACCCTACGACGCCATCTTCCAAGATGCCTGATGTTCGATATATTTTGTTGAGGTAGAGGTTATTTTTGTTCAAGTCATTATCATCGTTCTTCGTTGCATAAGGTTTGGCCACAGGATAACATCGTAACGGGAGATCGGACCGTACAAACATGGCCAATTCTCCTCCCCTCTTCTTTGTTAATATTCATTGATGTTGGAGGCAGAGGCGTATGGTGTCGTTGCACCGTTCGGTGATTGGTAGGGAACCATGGCCATGAAAGGTCGCGGCGAATGCAGCATGGTGTCGTTGCACCGCGTAGAGATGTAGAGGACCACGACCAGAGCAGGCCACGACGGTGGTGCGTGGCGCCGTCGTGCCGCGCCGGAGAGACTGAGGAAGTCCGCGGCTAGAGAAGGCCATGGCGAAGGGGCATGGCGGAGGGGAGTGGCGCCGTCACGCTGCGCCGGTGAGATGATTCATGGCCTAAGGCCATTGCAGACCAGTAGGGGATGCCGGCTGAGTAGGCCGCCGACGTCTCTAAGTGGCGGCACCCATTTTGGGTCCCGTGGTAGCTCACAAACCTGTCGGCCTTAACAGCCGGTCGTTACCTAGATTCTAGGGGGGGTGTAACCCCCCCCCCCCGACAAGCTGATAGGGAGGACACCATGGGTCCACCGTTTCCAAAACAGAGGGTCGCGCCCCCTTTGCATCCCGCTCGGCCAGCGGCGGAGCATCGACCGGCTTCCGAGCCAGTCCGCAGGCCGCACAGGTCGGGCCAGCCACAGGCCCCGAGGGCTGGGCTAGGCCGCGCCACTTTGGGCCAGGCCACAAAACTCATCGGGCCGGTCCGACCCCTTTTTTGGGTTGGACCAGCCAAAACCGAGTCGACCCGATCCGTCCGCCCATCGGCCTTAACGGACCGGGCCTGTTATTCACCTAAACGTGAATAACATAAGGACCGTGCGTCCGATCGACGCACCATCTGCGGAACTATGACTCTTTCGATGAGAAGGTCCTTTTGTGATACTCTAAGTGAGTTTCGGATGAATTTGGATATCATCCAGGTTAGAAATGAGTGTATTTCTAACAGGGCCCCTAGGACAGAAAAGACAATATCTCTCAGACAGGGCGTCCGATTGACGCACTGTCTATTGCGTTTAGTTCATTTTGACGAGACGAAACTTTTGGATACATCGACTCTAGACTTCGTGATAGTTTATGTATCGACCGCCCTTGGCTCGTGGAGCGGACCCTCCCGGAATCGAGCGTGCTATGTGCAGAAACCCAAGAGCTGGCTGCGACTGCAACAACGATGAGGACTGTACATGGATACTACGTGGGTTCGGCAGTGAGGAAGACTGTATTTGGATCCTATGTGGGTTCGGACGCAAGGATGAATGTACTTGGATCCTCCGTGGGTTCGGCAGCAATGAAAACTATACATGGATCCTACGTGGGTTCGGCATTGATGGTTACTGTACTTGGATCCTACGTGGGTTCGGCAATGACGACTTCTGCACTTGGATCCTATGTGGGTTCGGTATGGGAGATGATTTAGAGGCTACATCTATCACCTCTACCCATCTTCGTGAGTAGTATTTGTATGTGAGCTGAGTCTTGACTTTCAGTCATTATCATCCATATGATTGACTTGCTTTCCTGTGTGGACTGGGTAGTGCTTTTCTATGTTGAATTGGTTGTTCATGGGCTCGTGAGTTGGAGCCGAACTGGAATTGATGACTTAGTTATATGTATGGGCATATACCTAAGTAGAGTTGGTTGATACATTGTGTTTGTATCATTCCTTGTGGTTTATCCTTTGTGGATTCTGGGAGACATTCGGGGGTCTCGGGGTCCCTACTGAGTATCGTATACTCACCCCTACACGGGCTATGACCGCACTACGTTGTCTTGGATGTAGATGACATACCACCCTGATCGAAGTTGAGTATTGTGGAGCGGGATGGTACCTGGAGGTGGACCACATGGCAGGACGTACACGGAGCGGACGACCGGACCCGAGGAGCTAAGGAGACCACTTGTACCCACCTTTCAGGTGGAATATCTAGAGGATGACTCAGTGGTTATTGGTTAACCTTACTACAGCTGTTCATTCTTTACTGTTGTACTTTACTTTCAGTTGGGTTTGTATTCTAGCCCATTTACTTTCCATCACTTACTTTTGTACTCAGTTTACTTAGTGTTATTTCATCTTGCGTACTCTGTTGTGTTTGTTTAATTATATAATTGAAATGCCTTCCCTTTTATAAGGATTTACACCTTTGGTGCTAGTCGCCAGCCCCTGGCCTATGGAAGGCGGGATTGGGGTAGTCACGGAATGGGCCCTGAGGACGGGTCAGGACATATTGGTATCAGAATAGTTGGTTCTACCGTAGAACTCAGGACTCTGATAATTTATTCCAGTGAAGCAATAGTGTTAAGGGTATTGAGTGTGGTTACCAGTCTAGGGAGTCCAGTGTTAGTGTGGAGGCCGACATATCCGTACAATGGTATCCTGACATCTGATTTCCAACATAGTGCATGAAAACATTGATTACATGTGTGTTTCAAAGGTTTTCTTTGTGATTACTTTGGGTAATCTCACTAGGTATACTATACTAATGGTGGCGCACCTATTAATTTTATGGATGTCCCCATGAAGGCTGCCAGATAGGGTTCCGAGCCACGTGCGAGATGGCATCCGACAGAGCGACGAGTCCTCGGTGCAGGGCCCCATTATAGAGGAGGCACCAGTGGTACCTCTACCTGCTGGGCCACCTATACCACCATCCCCAGGAACGGAGAGTGCACGCCACCTTAGTGAGCTGCACAAGTTTCAGTGACAGATTTCACCCAGGTTCCGCAGAGAGATGGACCCTCAGGCAGTCGAGGATTGGCTGGAGGGTATTGTCCAAGTCTTCAGATTGGTAGGGACACCAACGGATCTTATGGTGATCCTTACCGCGAGTCTCCTGGTCACAGAAGCAGGTAGATGGTGGAGCCTGATGCTCCTGGTGCACGATGAGGAATCTCTACTATGGATGGAATTTGAGATCCTCTTTCACTTGGAGTTTGTTTCGGCCACCCTCCATGTGGTGCACTTCAAGGAGTTATTACAAATACGGGAGGGCGGCATGACAGTAGCCCAGTACTCAGCGAGGTTTACCGACCTCTCACGCTACTCCACGGACATGGTACGGGACCCATTTTTCCTGGACTGGACATTCGAGCAAGTACTGAGGCATGAGATAAGGGATTCGATGATCTCCCATAGCATTCCGACGTAGGCAGGAGTACTGGAGAAATCCCTTCTTGTGGAGAGCATCCTTGCTGATCCTACGCTAGCAGTGAGGCCTACTGCAGGGCGACACGCAGCGGAGTCTACTACAGCCGGTAGTAGACAGATGTCGTAGAAGTCCAAGCGGACCAGGCCATCAGGTGGGCTACCTCAGGATACTGGTTCGGAGGTGTGGGGCACATACAGAAGATCTAGTCATACGAGAGGCAGGCAGTGCTATGCATGCGGCGGGCAGGGCCACATGGCTCGTGACTGCCCCACCCACCATGCAGAGGAGAATTAGACGGTTGAGGGACCACCCAGGTAGAGGTAGAGGTTCGACCATGGAGGTTCGTAGGTTGCAGGCGGATGAGGAAAAGGAGATGGCTGAGCAACAGGTTGTGGACGACACTTCGAGGCTCTACCACCATGACCACCAGGAGGTCCACCCCGACAACAGGGAGCTGGCGGACAGAGGCGGGCTCAGTATCAGGCAGTGGAGGCTTACGACCCCGGTGCACCTAAGATGATTCGAGGTACTAGCTGTGTCTACTCCACCCTTGCTGTAGTTTTTATAGACACAGGATAAAGTCATTCTTTCATTGTCGCTGCCCTTGTTCGTAGCTCAGAGATTCCGACAGAGCAGTTGGCTCGATCCTTACGGCTATAGACTCCTACGGGAGAAGACTCGACGATTACACATAGGTTCCTGCAGTGTGATATTACTCTAAGAGGTGAGAGATTTGGATTGGATCTTCTTGTAGCAGCATCGAGGCCTTACGACGTCATCTTGGGTATAGACTTGTTATCTACAGTCCATGCCCGGATTGATTGTATTAGGCACAAAGTGAGATGTGTCCACACAGATGGGAGCAGTTTCACCTTCATTGATGACAAGGGAGCCTTTTCAGAGAAGGATGGGCTTACGCGGAGGAGAGGTCAGCAGATCACACATAATTAGGCTAGTCTCATCCTCGTAGCGGCTGATCTGTGGAGTCCAAGTTTTCCTGTTGTAGTGGATCAGTATACAGATGTTTTCCCGGACGACATTCCAGGACTACCTCCTCATAGAGAGGTAGATTTCTATATTGACCTGTACCCCAGGACAGCCCTGATATCTACTCCAGCATATCGGATGGCTCCCGCCGAGCTTCATGAGCTGCGGGTACAGTTGGAGGATTTGTAGTGAAAGTGATTCTTCCGACCCAGTGTTTCACTCTGGGCTTCTCCTATTTAATTCGCCAAGAAGGCGGATGGGATATTACAACTATGTGTCGACTATCGTCGCCTGAATCTGGTGACTATAAAGAACAAGTATCCACTCCCTAGTATAGACAACCTCTTTGATCAGCACAAGGGAGCACGATGGTTCTCGAAGATATACCTTAGGTCAGACTATCATCAGCTCAGAGTTCGAGATGATGATGTGCAGAAGACGACCTTCAAGTGTCGGTATGGCCACTATGAGTTCTTGGTTATTCCTTTCAGTGTAACCAACGCTCCACCAGTGTTCATGAGTCTCATGAACAGGATCTTCAGCCATACCTCAATCAATTTGTCATAGTCTTCATCAATGGTATATTGATTTAATCGACTACTGAGGAGGAGCCCACCTCCCACTTGCGGGTTGTACTAGAGACACTCTGATAGCACCATATTTATAGTAAGCTATCGATGTGTCAGTTCTGGAATCTAGAGGTCCTCTTCTTGGGACACGTCATCTTTGAGGCGGGAGTTGTGGTGGATCCTCTGAAGATTGAGGAAGTACTTCCTTGGGAGCCAGCTAGGAGTTTGATTGAGGTGTGGAGTTTCATATGTCTGGCTGGGTACCATCGGAGATTTGTGACAGACTTCTCCAGAGTTGCAGCACCACTTTCAGCTTTGACAAAGAAGGGGAAATCCTTCGTGTGGTCAGATAGATGTCTATAGAGCTTCCAAGTGCTGAGACAGATATTGAACAGTGCGCCCATCTTGATGCTTCCAATGGACGGCGTATGGTAGGTAGTTTACTGCGATGCATTAGGTAACGGAATAGGGTGTGTCCTAATGCAGGAGCAGACAGTGATCACTTATGGATCGCAACAGTTGAGGAAGCATGAGCAGAACTATGCTACCCATGACCTGGAGTTAGCAGCAGTGGTATTCGCCTTGATGATGTGGCAACACTATCTGATGGGAGAGCGCTTTACAGTCTACTCTAACCACCAGAGTCTTTGGTACATCTTCTTATAGAAGGACCTGAACCTGAGACAGCGGTGATGGTTTGAGTTCCTCCAGGACTATGACATTGAGATAGACTATACTCCTAGGAAGGGGAACGTAGTAGCTAATGCTCTTAGTAGAAGATCAGTCATTCAACTACTTAGAGAGGCGACATAGAAACTAGTCGTGTTGCAGATATCCTTCGTGGATTTAGATGGGGAAGACTTTCTACAGTCACTCACAGTCACTCCTCCACTACTTCAGTGGGTCAGAGAGGCACAGTGTGGGGATGTTGATGGTGAGATGTGACGTGCACAGATATCCACAGGACAAGAACATGATGGATTTTCTATAGGAGGATAGCACGTCATCCTCTTCAGGGAACGTACCATGGGACCAGTTGCATTACATGATTCGGTGTTGAGGGTGTTTCACACTTACCCTTTGGTGGTACATCTAGGAGTAGCAAAGGTGTACCAGGATCTTAGACGACAGCACTGGTGGCTGGGTATGAAGAAGGTTGTGGAAAAGTTTTTTTCCACGATGCCTCACCTGTCAGTAGGTGAAGGCGGAGCACCTGGTACTGGCAGGTTTGGTACAACCCTTAGTGGTTTCAGAGTGGAAGTGGGATGGGATATCTAATGATTTCTGGACAGGGCTTCCACGTACTTCCAGAGGTCACAACTCCATTTGGGTGATAGTTGACCGACTCACCAAGTCTGCCCACTTCCTACCTATCAGAGAGCAGGGCTCAGTGGAGAGATTGGGACACCTCTCAGTTCAAGTGATCATGCGGCTTCCTGGCGTGCCATCATCTATCATCTCTGATCGAGACGCTCATTTTACTTCCCATCTTTGTATTGGGTTGTAGGAGGAATTTGGGACGCAGCTACGCCAGAGCACCGGATTTCACCCTCAGATGGATGGCCAGATGGAGAAGACCATTCAGGCTCTCGAGAACATGCTTCGTGCATGTGTCCTCGACTTTGGTCATAGTTTAGAGGATCATCTACCCTTGGTGGAGTATGCGCACAACAACAACAACTACCACTCCACCATCAGGATGGCACCATACAAGGAACTGTATGGCCGACCATGCATATCACATTTGTGCTGGACTGACCCTGGGGAGTCAGCACTCGTAGGACCAGAGATGGTTCAGGCTACGATGGAGAAGGTGCAGATCATCCAGGAGAAGATGAAGACTACACAGAGTAGACATAAGTCCTATGCTGATAGGAGGTGGAGACCACTGGAGTTCGAGGATGGCGACCAAGTTTTCTTACAGGTCTCTCATCGACGAGGATTACAGAGATTTTGCGGGGGAGGCAATTTATCTCCGTGCTTCATCAGACCATTCCAGGTCCTCAGCAGGGTAGGTGAGGTGGCTTACCACCTGGCCCTTACACTTTAGTTGCACCGGGTTCATGGCGTCTTCCATGTATCTCAGCTGAGGAGATACGTTCATGACCCGACGCATATCATCAGTCAAGGGGAGCTAGACATCGATGACGGGGCTACATTCATTGAGGTTACGATGGAGGTCGAGGATCAAGAGGATCAGGTCCTATGTGGACGGCTGATTCCTCTAGTGCGCATTCATTGTCAGCACGGAAACCTCCAGGAGACCACTTGGGAGTGGGAGGCTCATATGCATTCATAGTAACCTCATTTGTTTGCCTAGATTATGATGAAGCTTTATGAGGACATAAATCCCTGAAGTGGGAGTATTTTAAAGACCTAGAAATTTCAAGGAAATTTTTTTTCATAAATACTTTGAAATTTCACGAGTCTGTGGCTTCTAACGTCACTTGATTCCGAGGCCTGGTGTGCCCGGAATCATTTTCAAAGTTTAGCTTGGGTAAGTTTAGTGAACGAATGAGAAGGTTTTTCTATCTTTTGAACCGTTACTCGGAATTGAAATCTGAGGGAACCAATGAACTAGTAACGCCGATAATTGCTTAAGGGGACCATTACTATAGTTTCGTTTTCACAAGAAGAGAAGTTAAAAATTGTGGATTAACTGAGAAGTAAATAAAATTGTGGAACAATTTTATTTTTATATCTAAGGTGGTTTTGTCCTACATGGAGGAGTTTGGGTGGGACCCACAATCACCTAACTACCTATGTGAGGATAAATGTTAGGTGGGGCCCATACGATCCTCTACCCTTCACATTCCTTAAAAATCCTTAAACCCCCTCTAAATTTTTGTAAACTCCTCATTACATGTGAAACCTTTCCACCTCCTCTCTCTCCCTCTTAAATCATTCCAACACACTTTAATCAATTAATTGAACCACTTCAATTATTTAATTAAGTGTTTTGAAATTTAAATTGTTGAATGCATGGAATGATGAAATTAAATAATGAGAAGCCTTATTTTATTTTTGGTTGGCTTGTTGTGTTGAGATTTTGTGGAGAGAGCTCTTGAGAATTGAAGTACACATCATCTCCTTTGTTGAAGAATGCCAACTCTCTGATGAAGAACATCATCTCGGCGACCCCGAATTCTCCATCCCCTTCTTCCTCCATGAAAAAGGAGGAGACACCGACATGAGATCTCGCCCACAATGTCTCCCCTTATAATCTTCTCTCTGTGAAAAAATGGGAGATGCAGCTTCCTCCTCGGGCGCACTCCGTCGTTGCTTACAGAACCTGCCCCATGATGCTGTCTTCCGCGACCCCCAATGTTCGATATCATTTGTTGAGGTAGGGTCTATTTTTGTTCAAGTATTTATCATCCTTATTCATTGCTTAAGGTTTGGCTGCATGATATCGTCGTAATGGGAGGAGATCGGACCGCAAAAAAATGGCCGATTCTTCTACCCTCTTCTTTGTTAATCTTCGTTGATATTGGAGGCAAAGGCACACAGGGTGGTTCCACCGTGCGGTGATTGGTAGGGAACCACAACCATACAAGTTTGAGGCGAAGGCGTTGCAGTGCCGTTGCACCACGCAGGGACGTAGAGGGTCGTGGCCGGAGCGGGCCGCAGCGGTGGATCACGGCGCTGTCGCGTCGCACCAGAGAGACCGAGGAAGGCCGCAGTCGGAGAGGGCCGCAGTGGAGGGGCATAGCGCCGTCACGCCCCGCCGGTGAGATGAGCCACGACGGACTAGTAGGGGTGGTCGGCCGAGCCGGCAGCCATCGTCTCCTAGAGGGGCGACCCCTTCTGGGTCCCGCGACAGCTCACAAACCGGCCGGTCATAATGGCAGGCAATTACCCGGAAGTCGGGGGGTTTAACCCCCCCGACCAGTTGCTAGGACAGACCCCACTGGGTCCACCATTTCCAAAAATAGGGGGTTGTGCCACCTTTGCGTCCCGCTCATCCAGTAGCTGAGCCGCGGACGGCTTCCATGCCGTGCCGGCCGCGCCCAGCTGGGCTGCGCCACGCCACATTGAATCGATCCATGCCACTTCTAGCTAGGCCACGCAACTCACTGGGCCAGTCCGACCCCTTTTCCCGATCATACCCGCCAAAACAGAGTCAACCCTATCCGTCAGCCCATCGGACCAAACTGACCAAGCCCGTTATTCACTTAAACAAGAATAACGTAAGGACTGCGCGTCCGATCAACATGCCGTCTGCGGCACTGGGACTATTTTGGTGAGACGGTCCTTTTGCGATACACTATGGGAGTTTAAAATGATTTTTGATATTAGCTAAGTTAGAAACGGGTGTATTTCTAACCAGGCCCCTTGGACGGAAAACCCAATATATCTCAGACCGGGCGTCCAATTGACACGCCTTCTGTTTCTTTGAGTTCATTTTGATGAGACGGAACTTCAAGATACATAAAATCTAGACTTTGTGATAGTTGATGTATCAACCCCCCTTGTCTCATGGAGTGGACCCTCCTAGAATCGATCATACTATGTGCGGAAACCCTAGAGCTAGCTGCGACAGCGATGACGATGACGACTGTAATTGGATCCTATGTGGGTTCGGCAGCTAGGATGACTGTACTTGGATCCTACGTGGGTTCTACGACGACAATGACTGTACTTGGATCCTCGGTGGGTTTGGCAACGATGACAACTGTACTTGGATCCTACGTGGGTTTGGTAGAGATGGTTACTGTACTTGGATCCTATGTGGGTTTGACAGCGATGACTTCTGTACTTGGATCCTATGTGGGTTCGGGAGGGGAGATGATTCAGAGGCTACATCTATCAACTCCACCCCTCTTCATGAGCCGTATACCTGTGTGAGATGAGTCTTTACTTTCAGTCATTAACATCGATATGATTGAATTGATTTCTTGTGTGGACTGGGTTGTGCATTCTTGTGTGGACTGGGTTGTTCTTGGGCTCGTGAGTTGGAGCTGAACTGGAATTTGTGTCTTAGGTATATGTATGGGCGTATACCTAAGTAGAGTTGGTTGATACTTTGTGTTTGTATCTTTCCTTGTGGTTTATCCTTTATGGATTCTGGGAGACCATCGATGGTCTCGGGGACCCCACTGAGTATCGTATACTCACCCCTGCACGGGCTATGCCCGCACTACATTGTGTTGGATGCAGACGAAAGACAACACTGATCGAGGTGGAGTCTTGTGGAGCAGGATGGTACCTGGAGGTGGAACACTTTTTCAGAAGTACACGGAGCACACGGCCGGACCTAAGGAGATAAGGAGACCATTTTTACCCACCATTCAGGTGGAATGTCCAGAGGATGACTTAGTGGTTGTTGGTTTAATTTATTGCAGTTGTTCTTTCTTTAATGTTGTACTATACTTTCAGTTGGATTTTTATTCTGGCCCATTTACTTTCCTGAACTTACTTTTGTACTCAGTATACATAATATTTACATCATCTTTCATACTCTGTTGTGTTTGTTTACTTATATAAAGGCAATGCCTTCCCTTTTATCGGTATTTACACCTTTGGTGCTAGTCACCATCCCCTGGTCTATGGAAGGCGGGCTTGGGGTAGTCACAGCACGGGGCCCTAGGATGGGTGTGACATACATTTTCGGACTCCATGCCAAAAATATTACATATTTCCAAATTTATTGACACCATAATGAGGATTCAATCTACTAACTGCATATACCCTTGGATTCTAATTTTTTTTTCAGTCCCTACAATAGAAAATTATTTAGGGATAACTACACATACTCCAAGAAAGGGACATTAATATATATCTTAAACTGACCTTCCTAATTTGCTAGATATTTTTTTTGGGTTTTCCATGACCCCTAAAGATATAAAATGTATATAGGAAACCCTTGGGATGGGATCAAAACCACCACTACCAAAAGGACATGAAGGTTTCTTTCGTGGTAGGTTCTCTACTGGATTGAAACTTTCCTGCCTAATCACCTATGGTCCACTGCATGAAGCTTATCTCTTTCATGTTCCCTTATAGTATATCTCTTTGGCCTCAACTACTATAGTATGAATCCTCCTTATAACCTCTACCTTGAACTTTACTACCATGTATATACAAATCTTAAATAGTGTGGAAACTTACTTGATAACTCAGTTAGATTTCCTCCTATAGAAGCTTCATTATAAACTCTTAATCAGGGAAAACATTGAAAAATGACATGAGGCTGTAGAGATTTCTCCTATGTTCCCAAAAACAAAATACCACCTACTAAAGTAATAGTAACAATCACCTCTCTATATCATTTATTATTGATGATAGGAATCCCAAGAGGATCTCCTTTATGATATTGGGAGGCAACCATTCTCCTCTATTTAGACACCAAGATACAATGTCCACTACTAATTCACTACTCCTCACATTCAACTAACATCAAATAGTATAAGATAATCTAACCAAAAATGAATAATAATTATTGAAATCACAATCATCACCAACTATCACACTATCTCGAGATTAGAGATGTTCCCCTCAAAATTCCCCAATATTAGACACTAAAAGTATTACAAGGACCTCTAACATGCCTCATTCGCCTCTCAGAGGTCAATCCATAAATGCTAAACCAAATGAACCTGGTAAAAATATACTTAATGATAGAAACATGAATGATTAATAAGATCCATTTCTAAATACAAAAGTGAAATCATAATACCACTATCATGGCATTTTCTTCATTTTTTTGAATTAATTATTTAAAATTTCCCAATATAACCTCATTCAAACACATATAATATATGGCATGATGCATGTACATCTATTGGGTCACCAAAATGAAAGCATGTGCACCTCACATGGATTTTGAATTACTCAAATTCCTTAAAAATTAATATATGGGGATCTAAAATACTATATTTTATGTAGTCTTCATAGATTATGTCATGAACCAAGATCAACTGGTATCATTTCCCAAAAAACCCAAAAAAATCCCTACATTGACTTCCACGAAAATCCATCATATCCACTAACCAAATCCGTTTATAACACATTTTTCACAACTCCCCCACCCCAATATAGGTACCCCCATGGGCAAAAAACAATGTTTGAATGGTAGTAATTCCCAAATATATCCTTTACGAATCCTTGGGTTGGTGATAAGATCCAAATGAATAAAAACATACAAATGTATGCATATGTACTATATAATAATATCTGATCCGGAGATAGGTTAACTAACCAATAAAATCATAGAAAATAAATTATAATAGTTAAGGAAGAGCCAGCCAGAATGAATGAATAAATTAGAATTAAGCTATATATGGAAATAAAAAAATCATTTATTATGATAACAACTCAAAAATAGCTCAAACAGAAGATAATAATCTGATTTTAGATCCCCAAAGTATTAATTGAAAACTTAAACATTAATCATGAATATATAGTGATCATAACAAGTATTTTAAATTTTATCATACACATGGTCATTAGTGAAAACAGAAAAATTTATAATAATACTTCATTATATAAACAGTATAACGAAAAAACACATAAACCAGTAAACTAACCAATCTCAACATCACCAAGACTCACTCACCAAATCTTGAATTCAATATAGTAACATACTATCAATTAATGGAATAATTGTTCGCCAAATTAGCGACCCTAATAAGTTTCTAATATCATACCCCAAGTCAAATGCCATATTCTCCCTACCCTTACTTACATATCACATCATATACTCATCCATATCTAATGTTTCTTGTTATGCATCATTACCTACCCCACCGTTATAAGGTCTAGCATCTAATTCTAGAGTCATTCAACATAAAATCACAGAGTCAGCACATCACATCCACATAATATCACAACATCACCGAATTGAAACCTAAAAACATAACCATTGAAATATGGTATGATGAATATGAAGGCCATAAAACTCATTTCCTTATCTTTCTGCACATGAACCCACCACAAACTACATCTTTGGCACCACATGCTAATCTAAAACAGTAAAATAAATTATGAAATTTTAATATCTAACACCAAAATGAACAATCATCTTTACTAATGGAAATGTGGGTAAGAGGGGTAACCAGCCATATATTTCCCCACCAACATTAATATTTTGGAAAAAACACCAAAATGAAAAAATATGGGTGTTAGAATGGTTATCCATCTCAGGTGGGGAATATATCAAAATAATTTAAAATAAATGATAGATTGATGCCGAGAAAAAATGCAACAACTATGTGTTCTAAAAAAGTCACTATATTACATAAAAACACTAAAATTATAGAACACAACATCTATCCCCACTATCACAACAACTATATGCATCACACCACAAAGCCTCCACACATAGAAAAAAATACACTTATAATTATTGGATCTAGAATTATCTAGATTTTAAAATCTATCCATACACTCTAGTTTACTATAATGTTTTTTCACATTTACATTGGACTTTAATTTTTTATTCAAAACATTTAAGATAATTATTAGAACACAATTTCGGCCAATTATTTTTCATGACCTGGCCCATGATTGGTCTTAAGACGCAACTACCCCAGACCCACTTTTATAGGCCCAAGGGTGGTGAAATGAACCGAATTAACAATATGCTTAGGGTGGCATTGACTAAATAAATGTAATCTTGAAAATATCAAATCCAACGATAAAGTGTTGAGGGAAATAAATAAAATATGAAACAGAGGTATAGATATATAAAAACGGCATTGAACACTAAACAAAATGAAGAATGCTATGAATACAGTAAAAAATGAGGGAAAATAAATGCCCAACCAGAAATATGTCCCATTCTAACAACACTAGAAAAAGTAAACTAAAAGCCCATCTCTTGTATCCAAGGTTATGACCACCATACACAGTGCACATACCATTTTTCCTTAAGCTCATATGAAGCTATGATCAACCAATCTTCCATCAGAAAAAGACAGGACATGTGTTGGGAGTATCCCATTAAGGGGAGATTATATACATACCTAGTACAATTCAACCAAAAGGGTGATGGGAGATCAATAAGAGATACAACTAAATAGAAAATAAGTGTATAGAAATAAGTACATTAAAAAAGTACATCTCAATCAAACAAGTTAGTGAATGTAATATCATCCTAACCAAAGGAGCTTGAAACGTTGAGAAGAATAACTTCTCATTGAGTCTTATCTTCCTATAAAAAGACAGAAGGCTCTTCCAAACATGAAAATATAGGAATGAAAAGCACATTGAATTCCCGACATGTATTCAACTCTCCTAGAAGGAGAGTAACCGAAACCCATGGTGTGTGTATTTAAGGATGATATATATATATATATATTCTTAGTCAAATATGGCCAAATAAGGGAGTAAGGTGATATCAGTATTACATCTAAACTAAAGAAGATGTGTTTCCAACAGTTATAATGTATTGTAAATTTGTGATGCCCAGAAGTTTATGATTCTCCATAGGGCAGACAAGTCAAAGGGATGCAATCAGCACACCTTGATACTGTCTTCTTTAGGTGTAACATACTCGAAAACCATGTTTTGAGTCCTATCAAAAGGATGCCTCATTATGGAAAAATCATCCCTATTTATCGCAATTCTAAAGGTTCGTCAATCAAAGCCTTTTCATTATGCCACATAGTCAAAAGGACACTAGTTTTAGGAAACTATATTGTGATCTAGTATGATAGGAGGGTCATTATATGGTAGTCACTGAGGAATGCCACTGCCTAGCCCATCTCAAGGGTACCACTCAAGAAGGTCCCTAAGGAAATACACTGCCTTGTCCTATTAAAGGGTATGAATAGTGAGTATTTTGGGAAATTCCACTTCCAAGCATAGATAATGGTTTACACCTAAATTTTTTCATATCTAAACCCAACTTCCTAGCCTTGATTGTGGGTAAGCCCGGAATGTCGACGATCTCTACTACCAAATCCTAATGGAGTGTAGCTCAGAATGATCATCAAGGAACACCATTGAACAACTGAGCAGGAGGGTAAGCTCGGTACATCCATAAGTAAACACCACTCCCCAACCTAGATAGAGGGTAATCCTGGTAATTGTTTAGTGTTCTATATGTTTGGTTTCATCATCAAGTGTTGCCTTAATGCATGCCTAACCTGGATATTTCACAAAATATTTCGAAATCCACTTCTGAGGGGAACATCATAATGATTATGGAGAAAAACTCAGTATAATAATCTCACAGGGTAATATCTGAGTTAAAAAAAACACGATTTAGATGTCCAAGGATCTCTTATAAGAGATATAGTAGTTAATGATGAGTGAGGGAATCCACATGGTGTTTGGTCGCTCTTTAATTCCTAGTCATGTCTTTGGTCGATACATAGGTCCAATGTGTGTAGGGGTACACACCGTGTAGGTGGACTAAATTGCATATCCCACTTATCTGGTGATAAGTACTATCTTGTGGTCAGGTCTGGGTTTTTTTGAAACATGATGTGTTGGTCCACACAGGAAGTCGTTCGTGTGGTCAAATCGTTTCTTTGTTCCATTACACAGAGTTAACACCCATTTGAAATATCACATTAGATATCCAACTAGGTAGAGATACACGATGTGTGTTGGAGGAATACATTTCATGTCATCCTTACATTTTCCCAAACAATAGCGTCACTGCTGAGGTGGGCTACACAATGTGTTTTCTTCATCCTATACAACAAGTATTTGACATTTTACCAGAACATTCATATTTATCATATTCAGTCTCCTCAAATAGAATCGTCTTACATCACCTTAGTAACTACTTTGATATTTCTACAAAAATTCAAATCTAGCAATGAATATTAGTTTTGAATCACCATTCACTGGGAATCGATTATTGAATCAAAGGAGAGTTTCTCTCTTCATTCCTCTCACACAAATCCATTAAACTATTCATAATTAGACTCCAAAATATATATTTTATCATCCCTATCATGTAAGATTCTAATATCTATGATTTATTAAAAATTACAGTATTATTTCATCGATCAACCATGAATCTGAGCACACGATTGAGCTCTGGTCACCTGAAAACTATCAAACTGGGAATCGCAGGATTCTAATTTAGGAGAATGCGAATAAAGTGGTAGAATTGCACAATAACATAGGTTTGAAGATCATTTTCCAATAATTCGTATCCAATGATAAAAAACATGAAATTTGGATTAGAAATAACATTTAATGCAATATTTCAGTAAGTAGAATCATGAAAAGACATTACAAATTGGGGAAAAGATCAAAGAATAATGTTTGATCTACTCAAACATTTAATAAAGGGCATAAAACAAAAATTTATGATAACTACATTTTTTGGATTGATATATGGTGAAGTATTTTCTCAAACAATGATTTTAATAAACTAGTGCATCTTTTGTTCTTCAATCTTCCTTGATCCAGAGGTTTGTCATTTGTCTTCAACTAAGGAGGGGAGGTGCTCTTTCTAGAGGATTCAAGGAATTTTGAGGCAAAACTTGGCCAAATAATCCAGGTAAGTAATTTATAGGAAATTTTAGGTTAAAATAAAATTATTTCATTAAATAATTCATCAATTAATTACTCCACTTAAGTGCACCACCAATGAAAAAGGGTTCCCAAATTGTTGAACTTACTCATTCTTGTCACTCCTAGAGTGAAAAACATGTTTTAGGATCATTCGTGTTTTTGGATTTCCAATCCAGTCAACTGTTATATAGTTATACCATTTTATTTAATTAACTACATTTGTACATTATAAAATATATTTAATATTTATAAAAAATGTATTCTTGGAAGAGAGGCCCTCAAAATTTTACATCATATCATTTCCATGATTTGGAAATATATTTATAAATAATTAAAATACATATAAGAAAAAACGGTCTCTACATCATTCCATCATTCATGGTTTTCATCCCCTAAAAGAAAAATTAGGAAAATAACTTAGGATTTTGAACCTACATTTGGATCTCCAGCTCCATGGAAATATTATGCAATTTTTCGTGCTACAACAACATGTAATCCAAAGTGATGGTCTATACCTGAAAGTCTTCCCCTATCATTAAATGATCTCCACCAACTACTCCACAAAGTTTGATCCATCCTAAAAGTGCATCTCACTCTAGTAAATGACATGAAATAATCATGTACGTATTTCCTCAGTTTTGACACATGGGAGACATCATTCACCCACTCAAGCAGTGGGGGTAAGGTGATGTAATAGGCAACCATGTGAACCACTAGCATAATCCCAAATTCCCCAGTGAAACATGGGGATGGAGATCCTCCTAAGATAAAACTCTTCATTCCTTATCATGTGGAGGCTATCAAGAGGTCATGTTATCCCGGATCAAATTCTAGGGGCCTACAATGGCAATGTGAATAAGATTTTATATCTTCCCTGTGATGTCTTAATTCCTTCATGGAGGACCTAAAATTTATCCATGGTCTCCTTCACTAACTATGGACCCATAAAATATAGCTCTCCAATCTCCAACCAACATTAGGGCGGACTGAAAGGTCTCTCATATAGGGCACTAATGGTTCCATTATGATGGTAGAGTGGTAGTTGTTTCTTTACAAAAACTCTACCAAAGGAAATTTATCCTCTCAACTCTCGAATAAATCCCACATACAAGCCGTCAATATATTTTATAAAACATAGACAGTGCACTCGATATACCCCCCATTCTGGGGGTGAATGTCTTTACTCATCCAAAATTGGGTACATAATTCCTCTTGTTTGCCTCTCTAAAATTGTGACATAAAACACACATCACATTTGGAGATAATTTTCGAGGGTACTCCATGATGGAAGATGATCTCCCATATGTACAACATCCCTAAACTCTCTAAAAAACACTATTCCCTGATAGTAAGGAAGTGGTCCATATTTGTGAGTCAGTATACATTCACATAGATGGCATCATGGCCCATCTCTATCTATATAATACCTTTGAAAATACCCATGGATATATCTTCCCATTTCATATTTGAGGTCTATAAAGGCTGAAAAAATCCCATCATAACATAGTTCTCAACATTAACCTGCAAATACATGAGGCACTACGAGATTAACTCAGCTACCCTTCATCTCATGCCAGAAAACAAATATATTTAGTGAAGGTTTTTGTAAATATACCCCACTTCAAGATGTATAATTAAGAGATACATGTGGAACTCCCACATCAACTCCTCCCATATCATGAATTGAAAAATTGTTCACCCCTTAAATAGGATCCAGTGATTCCCGCATTCATAATGTAACACCACAGGTAAATAAAGAATATGACATTTTTATATTTATCATTTTTTTGAATAAAATGTTAATATTAATTTAAAGGGAATTCTATGCTTGATGGATTAACCAATACGCAACAATGAGTTCCTTTGAAATCTTACGTTGCACTCTAATAATAAAATAAAATTATTTTAAATGTTAGTTAACACATAGCCGTTGTATTGGTGGGAATGAATAGAAATAACTAAAATATGATTATATATGTTTGTTAAATGTTTTTACATTTATCCAATAAAGTATAAAGGATTAAAATATGAAAAGAATTCAATTTTAGGCATATACACTCTAATTTTCACTAAAGGTCCACTTATCAACTTTTGAGGGAGAACCGTCATTAAATATTGTTTTGGTCACTCTTATACATTATATTAGACCAATTAAAACTCTTCTTTAGAATCGGGACATCAAAATTCACTATGTGTAAATTTTTGGTATTTTTCCAATAAAGATCATTTTTTAATGAATAGTTAAAAATGTTGTATTTTAATTAAAAACCTCTTTTTAATATAATTTATTTATATGATTAGATTATCTTTTGAATTGGTTTAAAAGTGAAATTATAATATATTTTTACCATTTAATCCAATAGTGGATGTTGGAATTAATTTCATCTTGAAATCGGACTTAAACTTGTGTCAATCTTTTGATACTTGTTGTTTCATAAAAACACGCTATTGCTTCTGACAGCGGGAATTAGTTATTAAATTTTTTAATGTAACTTATATGTTTTTAATTTTGTAAAATAGACATCATTTTTGAATTAGGAATATCAAATATATCCTAGGGTAAATTTTTGATAATTTTCTGAAAAACATCAATTTTTTATGAATAGTGAAACCACTAAGTGGTAGTTAAAGAAACAGATTTTTTCGTTTAAATGAAACATTACAACTTCTGTGATTTGAATTTTAAAAATCCGACATACATGGTTGTCATTAAGATGTAAAATGTGGCTCAATGAGATTAAAATAATTTTTTGGTCAATAGTATCTTTTAAGTTTATTAATCTCGATTAGAGATAATTAGTGTAATTTAAGGTAAAAATAATGCTTTAATAATATGAAATGACCTATACACATGTCCTACCCTCATTTTATGTGTCATGGACGACCAAGAAAATCCATGGGTCAACTTGGGGACCCCATGGAGCCACTTTGGTAGGAAAATCACATTAATGACTTTTTATTTAATGTTAAAATTAAAATGTCACAAACATGTGTTGTTTTACTAAAAACATTTATATGGGGTTATAAAAGTCAGATTTTTGACTATAAATATTCATTATAAAGATAAAAATATTACCTACATCATATTAGTTTTTTTATAATTTTTATACATTAACTAAATTAAATTAGTTATGAAACCATGATGATGCAACGATTACCTCATTATTTAATGATTTAAATAAAATTGAAAGATAATGTAAAATCTAAGACCTAAACATGTCCAAATCCTATTGGATGAGTGGATTTAGAACCCTTATCACCTTATCCTCGAAACACATCAATATGGGACCTTTAATATCGTAAAATAATTCTAAAATAAAGTAACATTTCCTTACATTCCAAGAGTGCCCCTCCTCTCCTCTTATAAAAGGCCCCCACCTCTACCCCCTTACCCACACCTCTCAAGCCTTTGGATCGGCCAACCCCTGCCCATTTTGCCTCTCCACATCACTATCTTACTCCTATAAGCCTCATATTGGGCAGAAGTCTTCCCTGGTAAGCCTTTGAGATCAAATCAAAAATAGTTTCCCGATTTAAAGGTAGTGTCTTCTCTTGTGTTCTTTTGTTTTATTTTCATTCTCTAACCCCCTAAACTCTTTTTATTATTTTCTTTTGTAAAAACTACAGTATCTAAAATATACTAGGATGTTGTTATTTTTAGCATTGGATCTACACTTACACACACCTACAACTAATGGTTAAAGAACATACTGTTTCGGTGGATGGCGAATTTCTGCCTCACGAAATAATGATTGTTCAACACTCATATAACACCTTCAAAGGTGGCCATTAAGATGTCAATATATTTATATATGATATATAATATGTTTATGTTTTACTTAAGCTTTTTTATTTTTCTTTTTTGGCATACCTTTATGGTTTCCATTGTGGGTAAAACTTGATAATTTCATTTTAGGAAGTGCGGACTACCGCCCCCTCAAAGTGATTTGATTCGTTAATGCCATATGTGGAATGTATAAAGGATGGATTTAAAGTTATTATATATGATGTATGTTACATATAAATGATGAATATAATTATTTAATTAAAATATACATACCTCTCATTTGGTTATCATTCCATTAATATGACATAGAAATGAAAGTAGCGTTCATGAGTACGTATGGCTTACCGTCTCCATGAATGGTGCATTTCATTTCATACCTCTAAATGATTATGTAATATTATAAATACTTGTATATTCTGGATAAATATTATATATATGATATCAAAATCTTGAATATGATTATGGATGTAATGAACTTTTGACCACACGAACATCATGTAATTGTAAGAAGTCCACTTTCGACTTATGAACCAAATATCGACAAAACAAGAATTATTAACTTAAATGATTACATAATGTTTATAACATGGAAATAAGTGATATAAAAGGAATAATGAACTCGAAAAATGTTCTTAAGCATGTAGAAATTAACTCATGTTTATTATTCAGGATGTTAAAGAACAATCGAGTCAAGTCGGACCCGAGGTAAGGGACCCAACCTCTCTCTTTCTTTTTAAGTACTCTCTTTTATGTCATTTATTTTAAGATCATAATTCTTATTATTGAGGATGTTATTTTATATAACTAATTTTATGATCATATTATGAGATACACTATTTTATCTCATAAATCCATTTTTGGAAGTTTTAAGTGGTGTCGTTAGGCTGCTGAGTTTTCGTAAGGGATTTTTCATCTCACTTTTATTCCCGTGACATTTATGCTACGTTTGCCACTATTTCCTTTGAGTGGTGTATGTAATGCCCAATATTATACACTTTTTGTACTAGAATTTCATTTATGGGTATTTACATCTTCATTGTATGACCCTTCTTCCATGGGGTGTACGTTTCGAAAGTTACCCAACTCGGTATGGGGACCTTTCACCCTCCTCATTTTAAAAGACTTATTTTGTTATTTCTTTTAATTTACATCTTATTATTTTGGGAAATTTTATTCTATATCCTTATTTATGTAAAGTTTATGTACATTTTATGAGATACCATTCAATCTCTCATCGACTAATTTTCTGAATTTTGAAGTGACGTCGTTAGGCTGTCGAATTTTTACAAGGGAACGTCTTAACCCAATAATGATTTCTTTGGGTTAAACTTGTACGTCTTGAACATGTCATCCTATGAATATGTGTGACTGACCTCTTATTTTTTCACACTTAATATCCACTTATATTGGGTGTATTTATATTTCTCACACATAATTATGTGATATATTTGTCTTTAATTTATGGATACCATCTTTATAATGGATTTCATCTCAATTTACATTTCCATTGAGACTTAATTGTTCTTATAAACCTATTCACTCTAATATGGTGTGTGTACTGTCCTTTGACATATTATATCATGAATCACTTTATTCTCATGATATTATAATGTTCAGATTAAATTTTATTCCGCAATTATTTGTATTCAAGAGTCTCTCATTTTGTTAAAAACCCTTTAACAAAAATATCGTTTTAAATGTTTTAATGATTTATTATTCTAAATAATTATCTTTAATGTACATGTTTTCAAGATGGTTTTCAGTATTTATTTATATGTACATTAATGTATTAAAATTATAATTCCATTAAAATCTTCAATGTGGTATGGGACACTTTGATTCAAAAATCTCTTTTAATTGGTTTTTGAAAATGGATTGATTATTTCAATATCTTGTAATTACTTATTGTTATTGCAAATGAAATGTAGTTATAAAAATGTTTATATTTTCAATATTTTATGTGTAATGATGGTACTTGGACATTTTACGGGTGGTTACATGACAAACCATGTGACGGGTGGTGCCGTGAATACCAGGACGGGTGGTTACGTTATAACCTCCAATGCATTGGGTATGGAAGTCGGCCGTATGGCTATTCCATTAAGTATGTGTTGAAGTTGAACGTATGGTTATTCAATTTAAGTATGTTTTTGTCCCAAGTTACCTTTATATGTTATGTGATCTTTATATAGGTTTTATGGTAATCTTTTGGTTACAGAAGGGTAAGTAATGAACTTTTATTCAGTGAAGAGTTTTTACTACTTCATAAAGGTAAATAGTATTACTTTGATAAAGTATACATGGTTTACTTGTTGTTTTGAAAAACTAACAGTTTTCATTCTTTGTGTATCCCTTAATGAGCTTTTTATGCTCATCCCAAGTTTTTGAAATGTTTTTCACAGGACTTAACATGGAATAGGGTCAAGGATGGGATCAAGGGAATGTCATGCTACCTAATCCTGAAAAGATCCTCATTGTGAATTATTCATTTAATTCAATATTAATTAAGGTTTAAGGTCGGGGCCTTATAGTTGGTATCAATGGTCGGTTTAGATAAATTTAGAGGTTAGGATATTCTCTAAGAATAAGAGAAATTACCATACTGGTTAGGATTTCAGAAGGAGTCCTAGTTTTAGATAAATTGAATTAGTATGTATATCTTAGTGTTTATCTTCCTCATTAGTACATGATGGTTTTGTTGATATACTCACACCGACGTTTTTGGTTTTAGTAAATTGCTGGATCTAGCAGGCCCCAAAGTAACAGTGGATGTGAAGGAAACTGTGACAGTTTTCTGAGCGAGCAACTAAATGATATGGGGGGCTGCAATGAGAACTCTTGTTTTTATCCTTAACCAACTATCTCGAGTCATGATTGACCACTTAAACCTTGGTGATTTCTATAGGGCATCATATATGCGAGAAACAAATCCCTACGGAACTACAGGTAATAATCATAAAGTTAAGTGTGTTAAAAAACATATGTGTCAATGATGTGGAAAGAAACACCTAGGAAAATGTTTCAAAGGGACAGAAATATGCTATAGATGTGGAAATGAATGTCATAAAGCATGAACCTACCATGGAAAAAAGGAAGCATCCAGTTGACTCGAGGAAAGGGAATGAAGTTCTTTCTGAGGGATCAATTGAATGTTTTAAATGTGGTGTGCATGGTTATTATGCAAACACATGTCCTATGAAGAAGTTTCGGGAATTGGATCACCAAGATCGTACAAATATTCGTTTACCAATACCTAATGCCATTCCAATTGAGGATGAAGAAACTGACAATGACCAATCAAAGGTATGGATTATTTCATAACTTTTTTTTTCCTATTTTGGAATCTTAGGAGATGATTCATGATTTTGTTTGTAGGAAAGGAGTATTTCAGAATAAGTTGGAAAGGAATGGTTAATGGATCATGAAGAATGTTGAATGAGTAAGAAGTCAACATATAAGGTCTTCAAGAGTTATGGTGAAATTATTAAGAGTATTAAGTCTATTTTGCTGATGGGGTTACATTAGGAGACTTTTTATAGTATGTGTAACCCTGATGTTTGATATATGAAAATTTTATTCAAGGAATTGTTATCTGTTCTTTTGTGGACATAGTTATAAAGAACCATTTGGGTTTATATGATCCTCACTTTTGAGGTAATTATGGGTTACTATATGTTATGATGGAATGTGAAAGGAATGAGTTAATATTGAGGTCAAATTATGTTATGGTTATTTTTGATGATTTTATCTCTTCTTGGGGAATGATTTGAGAATTATATCATTTGGAAAAAGGACAACACACAGACTGTGTGTCAACCTGTCGCATCGGACAAAGTTGCAGGAATCGAACCCACAACCAAAGTGTGACTGGTATTTATCGCCTACCACTGGACTACGTGAAGTCCCTGGTTAGTTTGACATACTCTTTTTAGTTAGACGACTTTACGAATTTAGAGTAATTTGATTTTGGGTTATCTATGGAAATTTATTAACCTATCATGGAGGATATGTGATTAGGTTAATTACTTTTCAATACGAGACTTTAAGAGCAACTGATGTTGTTTGGAGATAAATGTTATGATTTAACTTGGAAGACTATGTGACTAAATCATTTAAATATTTGGGATTCAATCTTATTTTGGTTTACATTGAATAATTTAATGGAAAAATTGTTTATCGAATGGTCCTCATTGAACTTTTGGTTTTGTTGGACAAATTTTGGAGATTAAGAATAGATTTTATTTTTATAAAGGGTTATCCTTTTTTGGATTATCTGATCTTGTACTAACATTTTTGGTTTTGGTTTTGGTTAAAGTCTAAAGGCATGGGAAGTATATAGTTCTCTTTTTTGTATTAGGTGATTCTCGGGAATTTGATTATAGTACTCTTAATGCGAACAAGTCCTCCTAAATACTCGTCTTTTGGAGAAAATATGAGTTTTATTAAGGAATATAGTAAAAGTTAAAAGTCAACGTGACAAGTAAGTATGTTTCATTATGATTTAGTTAAGCCCAAAAAATAAATTCCCCAATGAAAAGTAACATAAAACCTAAAATTTTGTCTGTTAACTTTTCCTACTGGGGAATCGAATACCGTTTAACCCATCACAAGTTTGTGATTTTCTTATGGTTAAATTTCTCCTAGACATGTTTACTATCACTCTCTGTCAGAACATGACCCTTTGTTTTTTCCTCCATGTCCATATTTTCATACATGGAATCCTAGTACGGGTTAACTCGGGTGACCTTTGTACTTCTCTTTCTTTATTTTAAAGTGATTGTTTTACTGACAGTTGTTCCGATGTGGGATTTTCAATAAAGTTTCCAAGCCCAATATTAAAATTGCGAGGATGCAATTCCTAAAAGGAGGGAAGGATGTAACACCCCAGGTAAATAAAGAATATGAAATTTTTATATTTATAATTTTTTTGAATAAAATGTTAATATTAATTTAAAGGGAACACTATGCTTGATGGCTTACCCAATACGCAATAATGAGTTCCTTTGAAATGTTACGTTGCACTCTAATAATAAAATAAATTTATTTTAAATGTTAGTTAACACGTAGCCATTGTATTGGTAGGAATGAATATAAATAACAAAAATATGATTATATATGTTTGTTAGATGTTTTTACATTTATCCAATAAAGGATAAAGGCTTAAAATACGAAAAGAATTTAATTTTAGGCATATATACTCTAATTTTCACTAAAGGTCCACTTATCAACTTTTGATGGCGAACCATCATTAAATATAGTTTTGTTTACTCTTATAAAATCTCTTGGACCAAATAAAACTCTTCATTAAAATTGGGACATCAAAATTCACCTTGTGTAAATTTTTGGTATTTTTCCGATAAAGATCATTTTTAATGAATAGTGAAAAATGTTGTATTTTAATTCAAAACCTCTTTTTAATATAATTTATTTATATGATTAGATTATCTTTTGAATTGGTTTAAAATAGAAATTAGAATATATTTTTACCATTTAATCCATTAGTGGTTTTTGGAATTAATTTCATCTTGAAATTGGACTTAAACTAGTGTCAATCTTTGGATACTTATTGTTTCATAAAAACACGCTATTTACTCTGACAGCAGAAATTAATTATTAAATTAATTAATGTAACTTATATGTTTTAAATTTTGTAAAATAGACATCATTTTTTAAATTCGGAATATCAAATATAGCCTAGGGTAAATGTTTGGTAATTTTCTGAAAAACTTCAATTTTTGATGAATAGTGAGACCACTAAGTGGTAGTTAAAGAAACTGATTTTTTCGTTTAAATGAAACTTTACCACTTCTGTGATTTGAATTTCAAAAATCTGACATAAATGGTTGTAATTAAGAAGTAAAATGTGGTTCAATGGGATTAAAATATTTTTTTGGTGAATAGTAACTTTTATGTTTATTAATCCTGATTAGAGGTAATTAATGTAATTTAAGGTAGAAATAATGTTTTAATAAT
The DNA here is from genome assembly GCA_963277665.1 of Viscum album. Classification (NCBI taxonomy): domain Eukaryota; kingdom Viridiplantae; phylum Streptophyta; class Magnoliopsida; order Santalales; family Viscaceae; genus Viscum; species Viscum album. The sequence continues at coordinate 873,273,342 of OY728163.1, forward strand.
ATAAAATGACCTAGACACATGTCCTAACCTCATTGGATGTGTCATTTCCGATCAATAAAATCCATGGGTCAACATAGGGACCCCATAGAGCCACTTTGGTAGAAAAATGACATTAATACCTTTTTATTTAATGTTAAAATTAATATGTCACAAACATGTGTTGTTTTACTAAAACAATTTTTATATGGGGTTATACAAGTCATATTTTTGACTATAAATATTCATTGGAAGGATAAACAGATTTCCTACATCATATTATATTTTTTATAATTTTTAGACATTAACTAAGTCAAATTATATATGACACCATGATGATGCAGCGATTACCTCATTATTTAACGATTTTAAAAAAATGGAAAGATAATGTAAAATCTAAGACCTAAACAAGTCCAAAACCTATTAAATAAGTTTATATAGAACCCTTATAACCATATCCGCAAACCACATCAATTTGGGACATTTAAAATCTGAAACGCATTCTAAAATAAAGTAACATTTCCTTACATTCCAAGAGTGCCCCTCCTCTCCTCTTATAAAAGTCCTCCACCTCTACCCCCTTACCCACACCTCTCAAGCCTTTGGATCGGCCAACCCCTTCCCATTTTGTCTCTCCACATCCCTCTATTACTCCTAGAATCCTCAATTTGGGCATAATTCTTCCCATGGATGCCTTTGAGCTCATATCAAAAAGAGTTTCCCGATTTAAAGGTAGTGTCTTCTCTTGTGTTCTTTTGTATTATTTTTCTTCTCCAACCCCCTAAACTCTTTTTATACTTTTCTTTTGTAACAATACAGTATCTTCAATACAATAGGATGTTGTTATAATAATCATTCGAGCTAAACTTACACACACCTACATCTAATGGTTAAAGAACACACTATTTCTGTGGATGGCGAATTTCTGCCTCACGAAACGATGATTGTTCATCACTCATATAACACCTTCAAAGGTGGCCATTAAGATGTAAATATATTTATATATGGTATATAATATGTTTATGTTTTACTTAAGAATCTTTATTTTTCTTTTTTGTCATAGCTTTATGGTTTCCATTGCGGGTAAAACATGATAATTTCATTTTAGGAAGTGCGGTCTACCGCCCCATCAATGTTATTTGATTCGTTAATTCCATATGTGGGATGTATAAAGGATGAATTTAAAGTTATTATATATGATGTATGTTTCATATAAATTATTAATATAATTCTGGAATTAAAATATACATAACTCTCATTTGGTTTTAATTCCATTAATATGACACAGAAATGAAAGTAGCGTTCATGCATACGTATAGCTTATCGTCTCCATGAACGGTGCATTTCATTTCTTACCTCTAAATGATTATGTAATATTATAAATACTTGTATATTCTGGATATATATGATATATATGATATCTAAATCAAGAATATCATTCTGGATATAATGAACCTTTGACCACACGAACAACATGTAATTGTAAGAAGTCCACTTTTGACTTAAGAACCAAATATTGACAAAAACCGAATTATTTACATAAATGATTACATAATGTTCATAACATGAAAATAAGTTATATAAAAGGAATAATGAACTTTAAAAAGGTTCTTAAGAAAGTATAAATTAACTCAAGTTTATTATTCAGGACATTAAAGAACGATCGAGTCAAGTCGGACCCAAGGTAAAGGATCCAACCTCTCTCTTTTTTTAAGTACTCTCTTTTATGTCATTTCTTTTAATCTCATATTTCTTATGTTTGGGGATGTTATTTTATATTAATCATACATTAATTTTTATTTTCATATTATGAGAGACCCTATTTTATCTCATAAATCCATTTTTGGAAGTTTTAAGTGGCGCCGTTAGGCTGCCGAGTTTTCGTAAGGGAATTTTCATATCACTTTTATTCTCGTGACATTTATGCTACGTTTGCCACTATTTCCTTTGAGTGGTGTATGTACTGCCAAATATTATACACTTTTTGTAGTATAATTTCATTTATGGGTATTTACATCTTCATTGTATGACCCTTCTTCCATGGGGTGTACGTTTCGAAAGTTACCCAACTCGGTATGGGGACCTTTCACCCTCCTCATTTTAAAAGACTTATTTTGGTATGTCTTTTAATTTACATCTCATTATGTTGGGATATGTTCTTATATATCCTTATTGATGTAAAGTTTATGTCAATGTGTTGAGATACCATTCACTCTCTTATCGACTAATTTTCTGAATTTTTAAGTGACGTCGTTCGGCTGTCGAATTTTTACAAGGGAACATCTTAACCCAATTTCGATTTCTTTGGGTTAAACTTATACATCATGAACATGTCATCCTATGAATATGTGTGAATGACCTATTATTGTTTCACAAATAATATCCACTTATATTAGGTGTATTTATATTTCTCACACATAATAATGTGATAGATTTGTCCTTAATTTAAGGATACCATCATTATAATGGATTTCATCTCAATTTACATTTCCATAGAGACTTCATTGTTGTTATGCACCAATTCACTCTTATATGGTGTGTATACCGTCCTTTGACATATTATATCATGAATCCCTTTATTTTCATGATATTATAATGTTTAGATTAAATGTTATTCCATTATTAATTGTATTCAAGAGTCTCTCATTTTGTTAAAAACCCTTTAACAAAAATATCGTTTTAAATGTTTTATAGATTTATTATTCTAAATCATTACCTTTAACGTCCATGTTTTCAAGATGGTTTTCAGCATTTATTTATATGGACATTAATGTTTTAAAATTATAATTCCATTAAAATCTTCAATGTGGTATGTGACACTATGATTCAAAAATCTCTTTTAAATGGTTTTTGAAAATGGTTTGATTAATTCAATATCTTGGAAATACTTATTGTGATTGCAAATGAAATTTTCTTATAAAAATGTTTATATTTTCAATATATTACGTGTAATGATGGTACATGGACATTTTACGGGTGGTTACGGGATAAAACATATGACGGGTGGTGCTGTGAATTCCAGGAAAAGTGGTTATGTTATATCCTCCAATGCATTGGGTATGGAATTCGGTTGTATCGCTATTCCATTAAGTATGTGTGGAAGTCGACCGTATGGTTATTCCATTTAAGTATCTTTATGTCACAAGTTACCTTTATATGTTATGTGATCTTTATATGGGTTTTATGGTAATATTTTGGTTACAGAAGGGTAAGTAATGAACCTTTATTCAGTGATGAATTTTTACTACTTCATAAAGGTGAAAAGTATTACTTGATAAAGTATACATGGTTTACTTGTTGTTTTGAAAAACTAACAGTTTTCATCCTTTTTGTATCCCTTACTGAGCTTTTTATTCTCATCCCAAGTTTTTGAAATGTTTTTCATAGGACTTAACGTGGAATAGAGTCAAGTATGAGATCAAGGGAAAGTCATGCTACCTAAAACATGGAACTAGACATGTTTTTTTAAGAGTTTTTATTTTATGGGAACATAGTAGAATTTTCTACTTTGTAATCTTTTGAGATGTAATAGTTATTTCCTAATTCTCTAAAACTCTAAACTTGAAAATATCCTCAATGTGAATTATTCAAATAATTCAATATTAAGTAAGGTTTAAGGCTGGGGACTTATACATAAAATCCATTTGGTGTGTATCCTTTTTATATCTGATCACGCAAGACCTCACAGAAAATGTCTCCTAGTTGGTACTCCTTCATGAGCTTGAGGAGTGTTGGGGTTAACACCATTGAATGAAGAATAGTTTTACCCTCCAGTTATACTAGTTTTTGTTGTAGGGAAGCTAACTGATCTGAAGCATCAAACACTAAGTAAGTCTAGGATATCCTACAAAGTGAATCTGCAACAATGTTTTCCTTTCCTATTATATAGACTATATTGAAGTCGTAATCTAATATGAACTCCAACCAGTCTTACTACCTCAAATTCAGCTCACTCTGAGTGAAGATTTACATGACACACGAGGGATATGAGGAAACCAAAAAGAGCTCTCCCATAAGGTAGCACATCCACATCCTTGGAAAAAATACTATTGCTACTATCTATATTCCATGAGTCAAATAGTTACACTCAAGGGGTATGATATGTCTCAATCCATATGTTATAAATTACTATCATATCATCAACATGAATCCTAGAATAGATCCTAAGAAATCACAATACTCCATGAACATGATGCCTTCCTCTCGTAGCCTCAACACAAAAGTGCTCACCGGCCAATGTCCCAAGTCCTCAAAGTCTCTCTTGCACTACTCTCACTAGGTAAATAGCATTCCATTCCATGGAAATTCATTAAGGGGATGTGATTCTGGAGAAATATTACAAAAATATTCCTTATAAACCTACTATGCCAACAAATATCCACAACTCTGATACATTCATGGTGGGGTGGTGGTTCTAGAGAAAGCATTATCACAATTGTTTCTTGATCCATGACTAAATGTTTTTCAGAAATGAAATTTCCCAGGAAATGAACCTCCTATATCCATAACTATATCTTTGAAATAATTCCACACATAAGGTGATTTGAATTTTAATCAAGAACCATCCTTAATTGTTTTTCATGATCCTCCTCTATTTCAATGTAATCAAGTATTTCATCGATGAAAATAATAAAAAAACTAGTCCAATTATGGCAGGATGATCAGGTTTATAAAATTTGTAAAGATAGTAAGGGGAATTATTCACACTCAAGGTAATATATAGGTTCTTGTAGTGTCCATAGTGACACCCTTAACACATATTTGGAATATTATCATTGTGATAATATTGCTGGTGGTAACTGTAACAACCCAGCCCCCGAGTGCCCAGATTCTTTTCCCATGAGGAATGATGAAACATAACCATAATTATTACATCACATCATTTAAAAATATCACATCATGTCCCATGCTACATAGGATCGCGAGGTTCAGGTTTTGGGAAACCAGCTGCATTCTAAAACTTCGTTGAAGACATGACTGATACCTGATTTTTTTATTTAAAACGTAGGGTGCCATACGAATGCCCAGTAAGGGGTTTTAAAATTACCACTAAAACATTTGAAAACATTCTTTAAACCATTTCAAAAAACATTTTTATTAAATAAAAGCTTTATCACATGTTCTCATCAGAAAGTTTCTCATTGAAAAAATGATATCCGAATTATAAGGATACACCATTAAAATAGTGTCATGCAGAATAAAAGAAATTCTAACATGTATGGGATAAGAATATATGTAAGCACAGATAAAATAGTTAAGTCTAATGAATGATTAGAGTTACATATAAAGGTAATCAATTTAATTTTAAACATCAAATACTAAAATGATGGAGTGTTATACATATGTCATGCCATAAACTTTTATTTTCTTATTACATATAAGTAACAGTTCTTGACCATGGACATTCTTCTAGTTGAATACTAATCTGTTTAGGTAATTAACATACACATAATGAGTAAAGAGAATATGGAGGAAATTATGAAGCATTTTTTTCAAGGCCTCCGCCAAGATGTCTATTGATTAAGGCCTCGACCGAAACCCATAAGCCCTTTAACCAAATATTCTAATAGTTGAATATTTTCTTGGTTGATTAAATTACATATTCATAATGAGGGAAGTGCATATGTCAGTCTCTGTCAAGGCCTCATGCCAAGACCTAGGGGATAACTGTAACCATACCCCAACCTGGAGAGCCTCTATAACCGGACTACAACCCGGAGTGCCTCTAATAACCGAACACCAACCCGGAGGGTCTGCTGTAACAGGACCCCAACCCAGAGGGCTTACATTTATCAGTCCTCACCTCAGAACATACTAGGTCCAATGAATTCCTCATAACACTAAATCAAAGTGCACATACCAATTTGATTTATTAAATCACATATCATTCCTAGGACAAATATTACATGGTTTCTCATTTCACATTATTCAATGTGTCCTATACCACTCTGAATAATTGGATACTTCATAAATTATCATGAATGTTAATTTGTTTGATTATCACATAAAATAATAACATTACATCTTTTCCACAGTAGCAAACATTTAATGAATTAATAAAAATGTTCATTATTCATGCTCAGTTCATGCATTGATAAAAGGAATTGGAACAGACTAAATCATAATATGTTAGGTAATATTTAAAATGATAATTTTCCCCATCGATATGCATAAAATAGTAGACATTACTTGCAAATGTGATATTGAAATTAAACACTCCAATAATGAACAGATGAGGTTACCAAATAAAATTATGGTTCATGAAACAATTTTGAACATTTTCTTAATGAACTTTTCTACTGGGTGCATAGTGAATAAAAGGTAAGCCCAACATTCCATGTGGGGTGTTAATTTCACATTTACTCATACATTTATTATAAAGGAGCTGGTAGTATGAGAATCAATTGTAATCTTCATCATTTATTATAAATAGTATAGAGTAACTCATACATGTGTGTATGAAATTGCAAAACTCCAATATTTATACTCATTAACTAATCACATTAAAGAAAACATTTGAAAAACTATTGTGAGGATTTCATCTTGTTTAAAACATTCATTTAATGGGACATGCATAAAAATTAGTGAGTAGTCAAACCAAAAAAATACATTTGAATTCCCATGTATAATACTCCCTTCTCAAACTATAGAAATTTTATAAATACATAAGATGATCATGTTTGTATTCATGCGTACGAACTCACATAGCTGATTATGCAAATCAAGAATACACAATATTCTTATTTATGTTAATTTCACACTTATAACTTTATCATAACATGGATTGAATTGGTAGGGTACAAATATTGATGTGTTTTAAAAACATAATTTACACTATTTTTATAAAATCATACATGATTAGGTTTGAAACTTTCATACACAAAGTGAATCCATACAACTTGGTTCTTTATTAACTTGAATCTTAAACTTAGAAATATTTAACAAGGGTATATGAAGGCTATCCAAATCCGAGGGTGGTGTACATTATTCTTATATATTTTCATAACAAGTATATGTATACAACCGATTATGTTTTTAAAGGAATAAAATAGGATTGCATGGGGTGTCCATGTTTAGTGTTTTCAACACATTATTACTCAAATTCTTGCAACTTTTAAGGAATATAATCTCAAACCATATGGAGATGTTTGCTAGTTTTATTAGTAAATTAAAATATGTATATATATATATATGTATATATTAATACAACTTAAAATAAAGATAGGTAAATAATAAAACCTTAACTTAAATTGTGGAGAATTGGGAGGTGGAGACGTTGGAAAGCTAGTAGGAGTTGAGGTCTACTGGAGGCTCGGGTGCAAGGAACCGAGAGTGTTCTTCAAATTCCTCAGAAAATGCATTGGAACACTATTTTGGTGCTCCCATATCAACATTTTCATGAATATTATTTCCACATAAATATTTTTACCACATATTCAATCATACATAATCAACCATACACAAACATAAGGGAACCTATAGAAAGAATTGGGTACCACAATCATGACATAAATCATATCCAATGGAAATATCATGAATCTGTCCATGTAAGGAAAGAATTAGAAAATACATGAACATTAATAGGTCAAAACATTCATATAACATGGTAAGTGGTGTCAAAAATAAGTTAAAACATATGAGAAATGTATTTTAGAAGCATTAACTTTAAGAAATTTTTGTGCGGTTATCAAGAAAATAGTATATTGCTTTTAAAATAGTAAAGAAGACATTATTTTATATAATACCAGAATTGAACCAAGAAGGTTTTCATAATTAAAATAAAACATTTACAAAGATAACGGTGTCTTAAAATAGAAGATAGACTGCATTTGAAATTGGGTAAAAGTTCGAGAAGTTCCTTTAAATGTAATGTGCTTATTGGGAAGTATCGAAGAGAGATTCACTTAAAAGAATGTATATCCCCAAAAAAGAATTAGAGATGGATCTTGGAACCTGATTTTGGACCATATAACTAGAATGTTGATGTTCTAAAAGAAAAGAAAACAATATTTTGGTGAAAAGAATGATATAGAAACTCAAAGGAATAAAGGATGTTCGGGTAGAATCCATCATGGTTTACTGGCATGGTATCATGTGTAACTAAGAGGGATTGATGAGAGAGATAATGGGTTTCTCATCAATTATAAAACATTATGGTAGTATGGGGAAGGTGTGTAAATGTACCCCTTCATGTGGAATTACAAAAAAGGCATAGCATAGAGAACAATCTGGATTAATTTTAAAAAGGGGAGGATCCCTTACCTTAAATCTGTTGGTGTTCTACACTTGTTATTAACGACCTGAATTACACCCCCTAATGATAAAGGGTTAAATGACTGAATGAAATGACTCATGTATACAAGGTTCACCTTCCATTTCAAGAGCCTCCCTGTTTAGAGCTCCATAGTTAAGCATGCTTGACATGGAGTAGTGATCAGGATGGGTGACTTTTTGGGAAGTTTCCTAGGATGTGTGTGAGTGAGGACAAAGTATACTAGAAAGGACATGTGTTGACCTGTGGGGACAGTCATTAGTCAGATGACCCTTTTAGGCACGTGGGTGGGCCCCAGGGTAGGGACCACGTGTCTGCCATGCAACTGGGGTACATGGCGGGCCAGGACTCGACGACCATGTTACGATGGGGGTGGTTGTGCTTTCACCAAGACCCAGTTGTCACAGTAACTGGACCTAAGATTGATCTGATAGAACTATCTTGAACCTCTAAATAGATAAAATATTTCATCATTCCCTAGAAAGGGGTAATTTCTATTTATCATGTACTAGTTCAATAAACAATAATCCATGAAAAACCATAATATCTCTTCTTCTTCTTCTACATATTAAACTGTTGTTGCCTAGGGGACACATTGGTTTTGATGAAACCATTCTCATGAAGGTCCTCCAACTTTAGTTGTAGCCCCTAGTCTTTGTTCGGTTCCATACGATATTAAAAATAAGATATTCGGGCAGTCCCTGTTTACAAGTCAATAAAATACCCAAACTTCCACATTGTACATTTTACTAGAATTTCATTGGGTAATAAATCAATATAGTCAAAAAAATCGAAGGAACTCATATTCTTAAAGATTTTTTGGCACTAAGGGTTGTACATTCTAACATATTGGAAATTGGTTATAACCTCTTGCTTACGGCCCCCAGATGTCCAACTATGAGGTTTCTATTTTCAAATAAAGAATAACATCATCCGATAAATGAATATGCATATGGATAGTCTCTAGTGATAGTCTATATGGGGTTGAATAATGGAAATTTAATCAATGTCAAATATGAAGTCATATGGATCCATCATAATGACTAATAGGTCCCACGTGTAATCTATCTTCACAATAAAATTGGTTGAACTAGCAGTAGATAAATGAAATATATGAAGCATTACCTATAGGAACCTCAAGACAAACCAATTGTTCTTACATCTCTACTGGGACCTCTAACACCCACACCATGAGTCGAGAGAAAAAAGGAATGACCAGAAAATTGGATTACTAAAACTGGAGAAAGAGTATAATAAACATATATCATTCCTTTAATATCTCATGTGTCACAGTATCATAAACATCCAAATCATATAGTTATCTGTAGCCCCAACCAGCAGCTCTTTGAGCGAGATGTGGGCTGCCTATTGGTGGTGATGGGAGGATATCATAACTTCATCACCCACAAGAAGCTCTTTCTACTCCTATTCTAGCTTCAGCTCATTTGGGATCACCATGTCCATTCCTAGGATATCTGTGATCATGATGTTGTCTCTTTCATAGTAGTCTATATGATAGCTACCCGGGACGATCAACACATCTGGTCTAGAAGTGTTGTACAATGTGACCTCTTCCATCACATTCATAACACTGGCCCCACATGGGATTCCATGGTGCTCTTCTCTGACCCATGCACTATGAAAACACTTCATGAATCATCTTTATAGATGGGCCTCCTGTTTTGAGATCTCAAGCAACTACTCGCTGTAATAGATGACATTGCACTATCACACATATAGATAGCTCTAGCTACCTAGAGTCCCATTGATAGAAATCTCTCTTTAATAATTTCCCTCTACCTCACACCAATAGAGGTGGGTATGCACAAGGTCATAATGCTAGCTCATATGTCTATGTGGATTCCATATACAAACACCAGTGCAAGGAAGTAACAATATTTGATCATGTTGAGAGAGTAGAGCATAAGGGATGTGAACCTAGTTATATAATAATCCAATATCATCCCTCCGAAATTAAGCTCCATGAGATCCTGAATCTAAAAATAGAGTATTCATGAGGGGTATTACCCCTCAATAAATAGCTACTGGAAGTCATCCTGTGAGAGTATCGACTCATCATACATCTGGGTAACCATGATCCACCAACAGAAACCTAGTATGTGGAAATTTCTAGATTCCAAATCCACCAAATGATCCATTAGGGTTTGAATAATCCTGAATATATGGATGAATGACTATATCTAATCTTATATATCTAGAGAAACTGGATCTCCACAGAACTACAGTGGTCTCTGATGCTGAACTTGTAGAGTGAGGTCTGCCCACACATGTCTTCATCCTACAATGCTAGAAAATCCTGCTTATAAACTTGTGTAAGTGCTTCTACCTACCCGCCTTGAGGAAGGGGATCATGATATGGACCCAATAATGTGGCCTCATTACTCATATAGTTACCTTCATGAACTAGATCTGGTATCCTAGATGGTTTTCATCACAGATACATCCTGAAAATTGTTAAGGTGTACCGATGTTAGATGAATATATATATAGGAACACCAATGGGGAGCTATATTAATATGGAAAGTAACTGACTTAATTTTTTACCCAAATTAAATTAAATACCCTAAGATGGGGGTTGAATCAGGGTATAATAGATTAAAAAAACTATCACTTCATATATTGTTTCATTGTTAAAAAAACTCAATTCTCTCACAACAAGTGTAATGTCTGAAAAAAAATTTAAATTATTCAGAAGACACAAGAATTTTACTTGGTTCACCCCCACTAGGCTATGACTATACAGCATACAAATAAAATGTTCAAATGCACCAAATTTACTAAGGCTCACTTCAAAATTACAATGTTTGGGCTAGATCAATTTTTTACCTAGGATTTACCTTCATAAGATTTAGGGTCTACTCACTTGATTCCAAAAGTGTCACTCCCTATGTATTTTTATTTGGATCACTCCTAGTGTAAAGTATCACCATTATCCTCATCCATTTCTCAATACTTGTGGAAGGGTTCCACAAAACAAAATTACGTACTATTAGTTTGTGGTAATTATATTCATGAACTATTTTAGTCCCTTCACGAACTTCCTTATGTCTTCTGAAAAAAACCCCACAACACATGTTATGAGTGCTTAACGGAACCCCATGGTCTTCCATGGAATGTACCTACTGCATGGACTATTTATTTTTTCATGTGCCACTTCTCCTCTATAGACAGATGATGTCTCATAGACTATATCTACTCCATGGATAGTTCTTTCTTTACTGGATACAGTTCCCCACAAAGCCCCATCCAAAATCTGTCTTTGCGGACCACTTCTCCTTTCGTGGAATCCCCCTTAAATATCTCAAACTATTTGTGGAATTAGTCCACCCAAACACTTTTAGACATCACAAAAATATTCCCGAAGGAAATTTTTTACTTATGAAAATCACTCTATGTGATTATGGGATTAGTGGCCCTTATATATGAAAATAGATCCACAAAATTCGCTAATCCATTTTACTCATATCATTGATGCTGTAAAGACTTCACCACATTCCATACTACTCCCATTATCCATATTTTTACTTTATGGAATGCATGATGTATTCATCCTTTTCACCATCCAATATCTTACAAAAATGAATCACTGCCTCTCAGCCACAATGGATGAGCCATCCTGTGAACTTCTAGCCTTATGTGAACTCCTTACCTCCCTTTAACTGTGGACTTCCCATTAATAATTTTCCCTAAGTGGTATGTGTACCAGGATTCATAGTATGCATAGTGATACTATGCTAAAATCCATATATTTCTGATATCCTAGGCAGTCATCTAGTTTTTTAACAAACACAATCATCCTAAAACTCCAAGAAGATTCCATGGGAGATTTTTTCCCAACATAATCATTCATTATTGATGCACCATTGATTCCTATAGAAAATGTTTAGGGATAACGACTAAACAAGAAATTAGTCAGGGTCCTGGTGAATAGATACATTTGCTACCACAACATCATTGGACTCCATAGACTGAAAGCATCAATCGATAAATTTTTCCACTATTTACCTAAACCAAAACAAGAATTTTTTTTGGTAAATGTCCGAACAACGTCCCAAGGGTTGAAACAGCCCGGAAACCAGTCTTTCATTACCCAACCCAAGCTAAGGCTTGATCCAAAACTACCCCAATCCCACCTCTATAGGCCTGATATTGGGGACAAGCATCAATGACACATTAATCTCAGGGATCCCATTTCTTATATACCAATACACTCACACAAAACCAACTCAATGAAAAGGTTCACATGGAATAAAAAAAGATTCATCACATCTATAAATAAACAAAAAATTCATTGTAAACAAATCTGATCAATGTACGACAGACATACTAAAAAGAACATGTGGAAAAAATACATGCCCAACTAGAAATATGTCCTGAACTAAAATAACATCATAATATAAAAAATAGAAGACCCTCTCATGTACCCTAAGCTAGGACCACCATACAATTTCCACGAACCCCAATCCCTCAAATCCTCTAAGGTCATGATCTACCTTTCCACCGTTCGCAAAAGACAAGACACATATTGGGAGAATCCCATACATAGGTGGGTATAAAAATAATCAGTAGAACTCCACGAAAATATTCAATGGGTAGAAGTAAAATATACAACTGAAGAGAATTGCAGTGGATAGAGAATGAATAGGAACAGATTACAACTCACCCCAACAAGAGAGTGAATGTAAGTTCCAACTAACATAAGGAGTTTAAAATGGTTAGTTGATCAACTTATCATCATGTATTTTCTACCTATAATAAGAAAGTAGACTCATTCAACCCAGTGAAGCTGGACATTGGAATAACATGGCATACCCCATGCCTCTTTTCTTTTAATTGATTGAGAGTAACCAAAACCGATGGAGTGGCTACTAAGAAATTATATATATATATATATATATATGCTAATTTAAAAAGAATCCCAAATGAGAGAGTAATGGGATATCCAACTCCGAGATGAGACCAAGCTGATGAGTAGCCAACAGTACCAAGGTAAAGTCCATCATTGATTCCCAACTCCTCATGCATCTCTCTGAGGCACACAAGTCAAAGTCATTTAATCGAGACACCATTATACTATACAATTTGGGTGCCAATGACTCATCGTAATGGTTTTACCTCAAGTCACAAAGACATTTCTTGTTGGGGAAGGCGTCCCTATTTCTCATTAGTCTAATGTTTCAGTAAACCATGCCTCTTAATTGTGTCTCAAATTTGAGGGTTCACCAATTTTGAGGAAGTATCTAGTTCCTTGGTACTATAGGAGGTTCCTACATTAGTACCCACAGAGGAATGCCAATGCCCATTGTAGTTAGAGTGTGATGCTCAAGATGGTCACTGGAAAACACCACTACCTAATCAAAATGGAGGGTAATCAAGGAGTTTCATTTGGAAATGCCACATCCCAACCCGACAAGATGGTTACACTTGGAAGATGTCAACGGGGGGACTCCATTCCCCATCCCTACTAGAGGGTAAGCCCATAACATCAAGGAACACACAACCCTATCCTGTTGTAGGGTAATGCAGAATGATCATCAGGGAATTACACTACCCATCGTAGCATGAGGGTAACCCTAGTAAATCCATCGACGAATGTTGTTGCATAGCCTAGATAGAGGGTAAGATTGGTACTACATTTGTGACTCTGTATGATATATTTCTCCATTGGGTGTCACCTCAGGGTGTGAAAAACATGGAACATGTCACATCAAATATTGAAATCAACTTATTAGTTAACCATAACGTTCTATATGGAAAACACTCAGGATAGAAATCTAATGGGACAATATCAGAGTTTAAATGAAGGAGATACAAATGTTTCATGATAATTTAAAATATCTCAAGTAGTACATGACATGTGAGGAAACCCACATGGTGTGTGGTCGATTATCAATGTTTATCCATGTATCTGGTCAGTACACATGTCCCATATATGAAGGGGGTACACATAGTGTAGGGGAACTATATGGCTTGTCCCACCTATATGGGGACTGGGCCATGTCTACTGGCTGTGTCTGTGTTTCTTAGTACATGGTGTGTTGGTCCCCATGGGGTTTCGTCTATGTGTTAAACTCTTTACTGTGGAAATATATTTATAAATATTTCAAACTCTTTAGAGGAAAAAACTAGGTCTCTTCATTCTTATTTAATAAAAACTCATGATAATTCATTTCCAATATTATAATATATTTCATGACTAAATAGGTAGCTAAAAAAATAACAGCATATAAAAACTCACCCATGCCACATGACCCATTGAAACAAAGCAACATATACCAAGCCATCTCACTACAATAACCTATTATAAAAAACACCAAACATCACAATCATTGCACAATAAATTATATTTAATCCATTTTCACCCAACCATCACATCAATTCCATGCACATTTGATAGGCCATCTTGTCAATACCATCGCCACACGACATCCTATATCATACACATAACATCACTTCCTAGATTAAAAAAGTATAGTTAAATGGATTATATTAATATAGTATATTTTTTATCGTGGTTACTCTCACACAAATTCAATATTTTAATGGGAAAACAATTCCTTAGTCATATATATATTAGTAGAATTTTGTTCTAGGTGTGATAAAAAAATAACAAAAATTTTCCTAACTAC